>JAECYA010000403.1:0-2400000 GCA_018153455.1 Drosophila parabipectinata | reverse complement strand
CAAAATTTTTACTTTAAATGTACCAATTCTTATTTATAATTGGTCTAGCTATTTGAATATATTCATTTTTATACCCTTGCAGAGGGTATTATTATTTTGTCCAAAAGTGTGCAACGCAGTGAAGGAGACATCTTTGACCCTATAAAGTATATATATTCTTGATCAGGATCACCTCCTGAGTTGATATGAGCATGTCCGTCTGTCCCTCTGACTGTGCGTCTGTCTGTCCGTTTCTACGCGAACTAGTCTCTCAGTTTTGAAGCTATCGTCTTGAAACTTTGCACACACCCTTCTTTCCTGCACGCAGTATATAAGTCGGAACGGCCGGGATCGGCCGACTATATCCTATAGCTGCCATATAACTGATTGATCGGAAATGGTATAACTTTGGTGTTTTTAGAGTTAGAGAGTTCAAATTTGACACGAGCGCTATTTTTGGCAAAACATTACGACATGCCAAATTTCATTAGGATCGGCCGACTATATCCTATAGCTGCCATATAACTGAACGATCGGAAATGGTATTTGGTGGAAATATCAACGTTCGTATTTTTGAAGATAGAAGTTTGGGACCTTTTTTTAGTTTTTATATTTTAGTTAATTAGTTTTATTATGATGTAATCATAAGGATCGGCCAACTATATCCGATGTTTGCGATATATATCCGGTTTTAACTGCAAGGGTATATAAACTTCGGCTCCGCCCGAAGTTAGCTTTCCTTTCTTGTTTTTGCTGTACCTGTCCTTTTCAAGAATAGCATCGAAAGAGATAGCATGATATTCATTGTGTTTGGCAGCGTAAGCAACGTTCAAGGGAAGCTCTCTGATAAAAATGTGTTAAACTTATGTTATATTGTTATATTTTAAAGAAAGGTATTAAATTTCTTTTTACAACAAAAAGTATATGTGTAGTAGTAGTATGTGTTGTGTTTTATGTAAATCTTTATTGTATTCAGTACATAATTGTGAACGTTCTTAGTTTGTCTTTTCTGTGTTTGGCTAGTTTTAGTTGTGATGGCACTCTTTGGCATTAACAAGTCTTTATACCCTTGCAGAGGGTATTATAATTTTGTCCAAAAGTGTGCAACGCAGTGAAGGAGACTTCTCCGACCCTATAAAGTATATATATTCTTAATCAGGATCACCTCCAGAGTTAATATGAGCATGTCCGTCTATCTGTCCGTTTCTAGGGGAAACGTTGAGTCTCTCAATTTTAACGCTATCGACTTGAAACTTTACCCACACCCTTCTTTTCTTTGCAGGCAGTGGGGATCGGGCGACTCTATCCTATAGCTGCCATATAACTGATTGATCGGAAATGACCCAACTTTCGTGTTATTGAAGAAAGAGAAACTTAGCTGGAACTTAGTACAGATAATATTTTTGGTCAGTTGATCCGACCTACCAAATTTCATAACGATCGGCCGACTATATCTTATAGATGCCATCGATCGGAAATGGTATTTGGTAGAAATACCAACTTTGGTATTTTTAAAGATAGAAGCTTGGGACTTTTTTTAGATATTTTATTTTAATTACTTGGTTTAATTATGATTTCCTGGATCCCGTCTGAGGTAGACAATTCCTTGCTTTCCAGTTGTCATAACGACTTTATCGATGGCTTAACCGATCTTGCTCTGCTCCAAATTAATCCAATTCATAACTCTCATGGCAGATTTCTGGACCTTATTTTTTCTAGTGTGTCATCCTCTGTGACAGTCATTCGGTCCCCGCCGCTATCGCTTCCTGAAGACTTTCACCACCCTACACTATTAGCATCGGTGTTAATTGATGTGCCTCACAATGATGCTTGCTTTAATGCTAAACCTCGTTTCAAATGCTTCAGAAAGACTGATTTTATGGCCCTTCGGAATCATTTAGCTGAAATCGATTGGAATTTTCTTTCATCTATAAACACAATCGAAGCAGCTACGGATTCGTTTTACGAAATAATTCATAATGCCTTGAACAAATTTGTTCCGGAAGTCCCAGTATCATTGTCTACAAAACCACCTTGGTATAATAAACACCTTTCTCGTCTTAAGAACAGGAAATCCAGAGCTTACAAAAAGTTTCTTAAGTCAGGATCGATGTGCCACCAGTCAAACTTTCTTTATGTTCGCAACCAGTTTATTATTCTCAATGATCTACTCTATAAGCAGTATATCAGGAATTGTAAGGTAAACTTTCGAAATGATCCAAGCTCCTTCTACTCTTTTGTCAATATGAAACGTAAATCAAATCTTTTTCCTCTTTCCCTATCATATAAAAATATTTCACATTCTTCTGAGCAAGGTATTGCTAATCTCTTTGCGTCATTTTTTCAAACCACCTATTCGTCCGATTCATATAACCACAATTCTTCTTATCCTTATAAATTACCACATATAAACAACATTTACTTTACAAAATTTCGAATTCAGGATCTGTTCGAAGCTCTTTCAACAATAGATATATCATTCTCTGCTGGTCCTGACAATGTTCCTAGCTGTGTTCTAAGGTACTGTTCTGATATCCTTTGCTATCCTCTCACTATCTTATTCAACTTATCCTTGGAGCTGGCATGTCTCCCCAAGAGATGGAATGAATCTTTTATTATTCCGCTTCATAAGAAAGGCTCTAAAGCACTTATTGAGAACTACCGGGTGATTGCTAAGCTATCTGCGATTCCCAAACTGCTTGAGAAACTGGTTACTTTCCAACTGCAACATTTTTGTAAAAGTATTATTTCCACTTCACAGCATGGTTTTGTCAAGCATCGCTCTACCACTACTAACCTTCTTGAATTCACTTCGTTTATCCACAGAGGTTTTCTGAGCCGCATGCAAACTGATGTGGTGTACACTGACTTTAGTAAAGCGTTTGACTCTGTAAACCACCATCTCCTCCTTCATAAGCTGTGTCTTTTGGGGTTTTCTCCTCATATAGTACAGTGGTTGACCTCTTATCTATCGAACCGCACGCAGCGTGTTTTGTTTAATAACAGTTCATCACAGATTATAAATGTTTCATCTGGTGTCCCACAAGGTAGTCACTTAGGACCTCTTCTGTTTGTTCTTTTTGTCAACGATTTACCTAGTGTTGTGAACTATGCTACTACATTTATGTATGCTGATGATGTCAAGTTATGTCTTTCTTTCTCAGACCATTTCCTTCATAGACACTTGCAACTAGACCTTAACGAAGTCTTCTTGTGGTGCTCTAACAATCCCCTTTTGCTTAACTGCTCTAAGTGTAAGGTTATGACGTTCAATCGCAGTGTGCCTCACATCGTTTCGTACTCTCTTGGGAATAACGTCTTAGATCGTGTTTTCCTAATTAACGATCTTGGAGTAATTTTTGACAATAAGTTGTCCTTCAACGACCACATATCACTAATAGTTAATAAAGCCAGAGGTGTGATAGCTTTTATCAAACGTTGGTCTAAAGAATTTGATGATCCTTTCACAACTAAAACTCTATACGTATCGTTGGTTCGTCCTATCTTGGAATACTGTTCTAGCGTTTGGAGTCCGCAATACTTTGTTTACCAAAGGAGGATTGAATCAGTCCAAAAGCAGTTTCTGCTATTTGCGTTAAAAGGCTTAAACTGGGATACTGCCACTTCGCTCCCGTCGTACAATTGCCGGTTAAAACTACTAAACCTACCTCCTTTAAAAGAGCGCCGTACTTGTGCTGGGGTTATGCTACTTCATGTGCTTATTCTTGAACAGGTTGACTCACAAGTACTTCTTGAAAAATTAATGTTTTCTGTGCCTAATAGAGTAACTAGATCCTTCCGACCCCTTTGGTTACCGATTTCTAGGTCTAATTTTGCGGAACACGATCCATTCCGCGTTATTTGTAAAAATAATAACTCATTGTCCCATTTAATGTCCCCTGAACTATCCCTAGATGTAATTAAATCCAAAATTATGGAATATCTTTTAACTTAATTTATCCTTACTCTTAGTTGTAATAATATAGAAATAACAGTTCATTGTTAATAAAATAATAAAAAATAAATAAACCATATTCTCATAAGGATCGGCCAGCTTTATCCGTTGTTTGCGATATATATCGGGTTTTAGCTGCAAGGGTATATCAACATCGGATCCGCCCGAAGTTAGCTTTCCTTTCTTGTTTTGTATAATATTCTTAAGCATTTTAGCCTGAACGACCTTGCCTTGACCTCGAAAACAATAAGAGATAGAATCAGATTGCAACTTGGGTTCGTATGATATCCGCGCAGATCAAGTTTGTGTCAAAAAAACAGAAATCTGATACTAGCGCCAGTTCGTTAATGTTTTTGGAAAATATTTTAACTCCAAACTGTTCCAATGGTTAATCTACACCTACAAATCAAAAAGCAGCCAAATCAGATACTTTTAGAGGAGTTATACCTAGACTTTTAAGTCTGCTTTCCTAATGAATCGGTAATATGACCGTGGCACAGTGGTCCCGCCCCACTATAGGAAATTTGACCACTTTTTCTGGCCAAAAACCAATTTTTTAAAAGTTAAAGGATTTAAATAATTTTAACTGCATATCATTCACAATAGATTAATTTTTAATGTTTCATACCAGAAGTTGGAAATTTATAGATGGCGCCACTGCGAAGAAATCAGCTGTTGAAAACAGCTGCTGACATTTACATGAGCTTAGAATTTACGATTTTTTTACGAAAATTTTATGGAAAAAATCAAAAGTTTTGATTTTTAATGTGGTTTAATAACTTTTTAATGTGGTTTGCATTATGTGTTTCTATATGTGAAGTATGCAAAAAACTTGTGTTGTCTTTTCAATAAAATGAAAATTTATGTAGTCTGTATGTATGTAGCAAAGGAATTTTTAGAACTAAATCTGATTTTTAAAAGGGATTTAAACTAAGTCGAACCGAGTCGAACATTGTAATTTATTCCATGTTGTAGATTGTTTAATTTTAGTCATATAGTGAAATACGAATATGCACTTCTATGCACTTTCGAAGAAATTCATAATTTAAGGAGGCCACCTCAAAACCTTGAATGTGAATCTGTTAGCTGTGAGACTAGTGAAAAATCGATTTAATTTAAAAATAATAAAAGATTTTTAATAAAATAAAAAAAACCCACCTACTTTTCCAAAAGAAGACTATGGCTTTATAAAACACTAAAAAGGAACCAAATTGAAATATCTTTCTTAGTTCTACAGTTAGCATGTTATTTTTAAATAGGGCGCGATGCCACAATTTTTTCAAATATGAGTTCTTTTGACCATATAAACTCAAATAAAAAATCTAAATCTAAATATCTTGCTTAGTTTTTGAGCTAGAATGTGTTTCTTGAAAAGTGGGCGGTGTCACGCCCCCATTAAATCCATTTAAATCTTAAATCTGTTGACCATGTGAACTTAAATCAAAAATCAGAACTTTAATATCTTGTTTAGTTCTTGAGATATTATTTTTGGCCAGAAAAAGTGGTCATATTTCCTATAGTGCGCCCGTAGACCAAAAATAAAAAAAACCAAATTCAAAATTTTTACTTTAAATGTACCAATTCTTATTTATAATTGGTCTAGCTATTTGAATATATTCATTTTTATACCCTTGCAGAGGGTATTATTATTTTGTCCAAAAGTGTGCAACGCAGTGAAGGAGACATCTTTGACCCTATAAAGTATATATATTCTTGATCAGGATCACCTCCTGAGTTGATATGAGCATGTCCGTCTGTCCCTCTGACTGTGCGTCTGTCTGTCCGTTTCTACGCGAACTAGTCTCTCAGTTTTGAAGCTATCGTCTTGAAACTTTGCACACACCCTTCTTTCCTGCACGCAGTATATAAGTCGGAACGGCCGGGATCGGCCGACTATATCCTATAGCTGCCATATAACTGATTGATCGGAAATGGTATAACTTTGGTGTTTTTAGAGTTAGAGAGTTCAAATTTGACACGAGCGCTATTTTTGGCAAAACATTACGACATGCCAAATTTCATTAGGATCGGCCGACTATATCCTATAGCTGCCATATAACTGAACGATCGGAAATGGTATTTGGTGGAAATATCAACGTTCGTATTTTTGAAGATAGAAGTTTGGGACCTTTTTTTAGTTTTTATATTTTAGTTAATTAGTTTTATTATGATGTAATCATAAGGATCGGCCAACTATATCCGATGTTTGCGATATATATCCGGTTTTAACTGCAAGGGTATATAAACTTCGGCTCCGCCCGAAGTTAGCTTTCCTTTCTTGTTTTTGCTGTACCTGTCCTTTTCAAGAATAGCATCGAAAGAGATAGCATGATATTCATTGTGTTTGGCAGCGTAAGCAACGTGCAAGGGAAGCTCTCTGATAAAAATGTGTTAAACTTATGTTATATTGTTATATTTTAAAGAAAGGTATTAAATTTCTTTTTACAACAAAAAGTATATGTGTAGTAGTAGTATGTGTTGTGTTTTATGTAAATCTTTATTGTATTCAGTACATAATTGTGAACGTTCTTAGTTTGTCTTTTCTGTGTTTGGCTAGTTTTAGTTGTGATGACACTCTTTGGCATTAACAAGTCTTTATACCCTTGCAGAGGGTATTATAATTTTGTCCAAAAGTGTGCAACGCAGTGAAGGAGACTTCTCCGACCCTATAAAGTATATATATTCTTAATCAGGATCACCTCCAGAGTTAATATGAGCATGTCCGTCTATCTGTCCGTTTCTAGGGGAAACGTTGAGTCTCTCAATTTTAACGCTATCGACTTGAAACTTTACCCACACCCTTCTTTTCTTTGCAGGCAGTGGGGATCGGGCGACTCTATCCTATAGCTGCCATATAACTGATTGATCGGAAATGACCCAACTTTCGTGTTATTGAAGAAAGAGAAACTTAGCTGGAACTTAGTACAGATAATATTTTTGGTCAGTTGATCCGACCTACCAAATTTCATAACGATCGGCCGACTATATCTTATAGATGCCATCGATCGGAAATGGTATTTGGTAGAAATACCAACTTTGGTATTTTTAAAGATAGAAGCTTGGGAAATTTTTTTTTTTAGATATTTTATTTTAATTACTTGGTTTAATTATGATATTCTCATAAGGATCGGCCAGCTATATCCGTTGTTTGCGATATATATCGGGTTTTAGCTGCAAGGGTATATCAACTTCGGCTCCGCCCGAAGTTAGCTTTCCTTTCTTGTTTTGTATAATATTCTTAAGCATTTTAGCCTGAACGACCTTGCCACGTTTCTATTTGAGACGCTATCTCAAGTCCATTTGTCACCTCCTCTGGTCTTCCACAAGGCAGCTCTCTTGGACCTCTTCTATTTATTATTTTCTTTTTATTATTTTCATTAATGACATCTCGTCATGCTTTCGTCATTCCTTCTTCTTAATGTATGCGGATGACCTTAAAATCTATAAAACCATTAGCTGCATTAGTGACAGCTACTTGTTACAGGTCAATATATAAGTCAATAGTGAAGCCAGTTTGGACGTATGGTATCCAACTGTGGGGCACAGCGAGTCAAAGCAATATGAAAGTCATTCAGCTGGCACAGAACAGAGCTCTCAGGACGCTGTCTGTGGCTCATTCTTACCATGACAATTTGACTATTCATGCTGAACTGGGTATCCCTTCAGTCAGCGCTGAAGTTAGAAGTTTCGCCGCTAAATACAAGGATAGACTAACACGACATCCAAACACATGTTCCACCAATTTGCTGGACAGCAGCACCACCATCAGAAGACTCAAGAGGAAGCATCCACCGGATTTACTAAATTAACTTTTTAGATTCATAGCTTGTATTTATCAAACTCCTATTGTCAAGGTTAACTTAAAAAATTTAATTATTGTCCCTAACTGAGGACAGATTGTAAATAAAACTTTCAAATGTTAAAAACAAAAAAAAATGTGTAGCTCAATAATATCTCCTTGCCAGCATGGTTTTATGGTATCACGAACTTTTTAGAACTAACTTATTTTGGCTTGGAGGAATTTCGGAGTGGCTTACAAACATTCTAATTGACTTTAGTAAGGCATTTGACTTTGTTAACCACTTTCTCCTTTTTTCATCAAGATCAATACATATTAAAATATTGAGTAAGAAAATCCTAAGTTTAATAAAATGGGCAATTGGTTGATTCCTTTCCTTTGGCTTTGATTCAGAAATTTCTGTATAAATTTTTTTTATTTCACCTATAGCACCAGCCGACAGCAAAAATTTCCACGCATAATTTCAGCTGCTCCATAACCTTTACAATCCCCCAAACCAAAAGCCAGAGCAAACATAGGTTTCATCACCCACAGTTTCTGCGGTACACCTCAGAGAAGAAATTTATTAATTTTTTTCATATATTGAATTAGTTAGGTCATATAATTGCTTTGACCATCGTCGTTTTTACCACAAATCATTTTTGAAATGTATGTAGACTAACTCATACTAAAAAATTGACTCTAGCAGTAACAATATCTTTGGAATAATCATCTTATTTTGAAATCTCCGATTTTCCGAATCTGTGCTTCTATCATTTTTCCTCAAACCTATTGGTATAATCTTTATCAAAATCACCTCCTGGGTCGATATCGCCATGTCTGTCTTTCAGTTTGCAATCTTGCCTTTATTTTTAACGCCATCGACTTCCAACGTTTCACACATCCTTATTTTCCTTACGAGCAGAATGCAAGTCTTAACGCCAGTTTTCTCGGAAACTACTTTTTTATAAAAATAAGCAAGATGAAAAAAATACAGTTTAAAACTTAATATTCTTATGCCTAACTAGTCTAACCTAACTATTCTTGTGAGGGAAAATCTATCAATACAATATAATATAAACTTCATATTATACAATAAAAAAATACCAAACTGTATTTTATTAAAACTGTCTGTATTTTTTATCGAAGTAATATTATGTATATAACTAATAAAACAACATTGTAGTTTATTTATCACGTCGAAGGAAACTAAATTTATTTACTAACTACAAAGTAAATTTTTTGTATTCTCAGGTTTCAATTTTAAACACTGAAACGTCAACCTTATGATGTTCATCAATAAAAAATTCTTTATCTACGGGAAAATTGCTCTTGATTTTAAGGCAATCTGAAAAGAAAAAATGGATATTTATTTCAAATATTTTTAAGGGTTAACTGAATACCTAATTTGCAAAATCCTTTGACAAACCATATCATGATACTTTCAATGGGAAGACACATGAAATTTCGTCGAAAGTTGTCAAATATAGTTAGCATGCCAGAGGTAAGCGCTTTAAGCTGTATAAATTGTTATTATTTATTAATTGAAAATAAAATGTACATCTATTGTGAAAATTTACCGTCGCAAAAACTATATAATATACAAAGGTAGTTGGGTATAGAAATAAAATTGCCGAAAAGAATATTGTGGCAAGGTATAACTGTCTATTCATATAATTATGGGATTCAATGCGTCCTAAATGAATAGTGTATTAATAAAAATCCTTTTTTGTTAAAGATATAAAAACCTTTTAATACATTATATCGGTTGCCACGAACCACTTGCCATAGTACAGACAATCCTTTGTTTTCCACATTATAAAGGCTGAAATAATATACTCTTAAATTATTGTAATTAATTAATTTTAGGCGAAACTTACACTTTAGTGTAAATGTAGAAACAATGTGAATGTAATCCAATAACTGATACTAAGTCCGCCAGTAAAGCAATTTGAAACGTAAATCCCAAAAATCCGAAGAATGCAATGACGAAATATACTTGACGTTCAAAAGGCCCGATAAAGTCTATTAAAGTAGAAAAATAATAGGTAATATATATCTGAAAAACAAGTTTCATTTAAATCTGCCGGTTTTTGGAGGAGACATACCCATATATGATATATACCAATTCCCATACAAACGGGCAAAAATTGTCAACGCGTTGATTTCGAAAACAATAAGAGATAGAATCAGATTGCAACTTGGGTTCGTATGATATCAGCGCAGATCAAGTTTGTGTCAAAATTTGCCACGCCTACTCCCGCCCTCGAAACAGAAATCTGATACTAGCGCCAGTTCGTTAATGTTTTTGGAAAATATTTTAACTCCAAACTGTTCCAATGGTTAATCTACACCTACAAATCAAAAAGCAGCCAAATCAGATACTTTTAGAGGAGTTATACCTAGACTTTTAAGTCTGCTTTCCTATTGAATCGGTAATATGACCGTGGCACAGTGGTCCCGCCCCACTATAGGAAATTTGACCACTTTTTCTGGCCAAAAACCAATTTTTTAAAAGTTAAAGGATTTAAATAATTTTGACTGCATATCATTCACAATAGATCAATTTTTAATGTTGCATACCAGAAGTTGGAAATTTATAGATGGCGCCACTGCGAAGAAATCAGCTGTTGAAAACAGCTGCTGACATTTACATGAGCTTAGAATTTACGATTTTTTTACGAAAATTTTATGGAAAAAATCAAAAGTTTTGATTTTTAATGTGGTTTAATAACTTTTTAATGTGGTTTGCATTATGTGTTTCTATATGTGAAGTATGCAAAAAACTCGTGTTGTCTTTTCAATAAAATGAAAATTTATGTAGTCTGTATGTATGTAGCAAAGGAATTTTTATACCCTTGCAGAGGGTATTATAATTTTGTCCAAAAGTGCGCAACGCAGTGAAGGAGACATCTCCGACCCTATAAAGTATATATATTCTTGATCAGGATCACCTCCTGAGTTGATATGAGCATGTCCGTCTGTCCGTCTGTCCGTCTGTCTGTTTCTACGCAAACTAGTCTCTCACTTTGCACACACCCTTCTTTCCTTTGCACGCCGGGATCGGCCGACTATATCCTATAGCTGCCATATAACTGAACGATCGGAAATGACCCAACTTTCGTGTTTTTAAAGATAGAAAGCTGGAACTTGGTGCAGATTATATTTTTGGTCAGTTATTCCGACCTACAAAATTTCATTAGGATCGGCCGACTATATCCTATAGCTGCCATATAACTGAACGATCGGAAATGACCCAACTTTCGTGTTTTTGAAGATAGAAAACTGGAACTTGGTACACATTCTATTTTTAGTCAGTTAATCCGATCTACCAAATTTCATAACGATCGGTTGACTATATCTTATAGCTGACATATAACTGTACGATCGGAAATGGTTTTTGGTAGAAATATGAACTTTCATATTTTTGAAGATAGAAGCTTGGCACTTTTTTTTAGATTTTTTATTGTAATTAATTGGTTTTATTATGATGTAATCATAAGGATCGGCCAACTATATCCGATGTTTGCGATATATATCCGGTTTTAGCTGCAAGGGTATATCAACTTCGGCTCCGCCCGAAGTTAGCTTTGCTTTCTTGTTAGAACTAAATCTGATTTTTAAAAAGGGATTTAAACTAAGTCGAACCGAGTCGAACATTTTAATTTATTCCATGTTGTAGATTGTTTAATTTTAGTCATATAGTGAAATACGAATATGCACTTCTATGCACTTTCGAAGAAATTCATAATTTAAGGAGGCCACCTCAAAACCTTGAATGTGAATCTGTTAGCTGTGAGACTAGTGAAAAATCGATTTAATTTAAAAATAATAAAAGATTTTTAATAAAATAAAAAAAACCCACCTACTTTTCCAAAAGAAGACTATGGCTTTATAAAACACTAAAAAGGAACCAAATTGAAATATCTTTCTTAGTTCTACAGTTAGCATGTTATTTTTAAATAGGGCGCGATGCCACGCTCACAATTTTTCAAATATGAGTTCTTTTGACCATATAAACTCAAATAAAAAATCTAAATCTAAATATCTTGCTTAGTTTTTGAGCTAGAATGTGTTTCTTGAAAAGTGGGCGGTGCCACGCCCCCATTTTTTTTAAATCTTAAATCTGTTGACCATGTGAACTTAAATCAAAAATCAGAACTTTAATATCTTGTTTAGTTCTTGAGATATTATTTTTGGCCAGAAAAAGTGGTCATATTTCCTATAGTGCGCCCGTAGGCCAAAAATAAAAAAAAAACCAAATTCAAAATTTTTACTTTAAATGTACCAATTCTTATTTATAATTGGTCTAGCTATTTGAATCTATTCATTTTTATACCCTTGCAGAGGGTATTATAATTTTGCCCGAAAGTGTGCAACGCAGTGAAGGAGACATCTTTGACCCTATAAAGTTGATATCCTGAGTTGATATGAGCATGTCCGTCTGTCCGTCTGTCTGTCCGTTTCTACGCGAACTAGTCTCTCAGTTTTGAAGCTATCGTCTTAAAACTTTGCACACACCCTTCTTTCCTTTGCACGCAGTATATAAGTCGGAACGGCCCGGATCGGCCGACTATATCCTATAGCTGCCATATAACTGATTCATCGGAAATGGTATAACTTCGGTGTTTTTAGAGTTAGAGAGTTCAAATTTTACACGAGCGCTATTTTATAATACGACAAAAATAATACGACATGCCAAATTTCGTAAGGATCGGCCGACTATATCCTATAGCTGTCATATAACTGAACGATCGGAAATGACCCAACTTTCGTGTTTTTGAAGATAGAAAACTGGAACTTGGTACACATTCTATTTTTAGTCAGTTAATCCGATCTACCAAATTTCATAACGATCGGTTGACTATATCTTATAGCTGACATATAACTGTACGATCGGAAATGGTTTTTGGTAGAAATATGAACTTTCATATTTTTGAAGATAGAAGCTTGGCACTTTTTTTTAGATTTTTTATTGTAATTAATTGGTTTTATTATGATGTAATCATAAGGATCGGCCAACTATATCCGATGTTTGCGATATATATCCGGTTTTAGCTGCAAGGGTATATCAACTTCGGCTCCGCCCGAAGTTAGCTTTGCTTTCTTGTTAGAACTAAATCTGATTTTTAAAAAGGGATTTAAACTAAGTCGAACCGAGTCGAACATTTTAATTTATTCCATGTTGTAGATTGTTTAATTTTAGTCATATAGTGAAATACGAATATGCACTTCTATGCACTTTCGAAGAAATTCATAATTTAAGGAGGCCACCTCAAAACCTTGAATGTGAATCTGTTAGCTGTGAGACTAGTGAAAAATCGATTTAATTTAAAAATAATAAAAGATTTTTAATAAAATAAAAAAAACCCACCTACTTTTCCAAAAGAAGACTATGGCTTTATAAAACACTAAAAAGGAACCAAATTGAAATATCTTTCTTAGTTCTACAGTTAGCATGTTATTTTTAAATAGGGCGCGATGCCACGCTCACAATTTTTTCAAATATGAGTTCTTTTGACCATATAAACTCAAATAAAAAATCTAAATCTAAATATCTTGCTTAGTTTTTGAGCTAGAATGTGTTTCTTGAAAAGTGGGCGGTGCCACGCCCCCATTTTTTTTAAATCTTAAATCTGTTGACCATGTGAACTTAAATCAAAAATCAGAACTTTAATATCTTGTTTAGTTCTTGAGATATTATTTTTGGCCAGAAAAAGTGGTCATATTTCCTATAGTGCGCCCGTAGGCCAAAAATAAAAAAAAAACCAAATTCAAAATTTTTACTTTAAATGTACCAATTCTTATTTATAATTGGTCTAGCTATTTGAATCTATTCATTTTTATACCCTTGCAGAGGGTATTATAATTTTGCCCGAAAGTGTGCAACGCAGTGAAGGAGACATCTTTGACCCTATAAAGTTGATATCCTGAGTTGATATGAGCATGTCCGTCTGTCCGTCTGTCTGTCCGTTTCTACGCGAACTAGTCTCTCAGTTTTGAAGCTATCGTCTTAAAACTTTGCACACACCCTTCTTTCCTTTGCACGCAGTATATAAGTCGGAACGGCCCGGATCGGCCGACTATATCCTATAGCTGCCATATAACTGATTCATCGGAAATGGTATAACTTCGGTGTTTTTAGAGTTAGAGAGTTCAAATTTTACACGAGCGCTATTTTATAATACGACAAAAATAATACGACATGCCAAATTTCGTAAGGATCGGCCGACTATATCCTATAGCTGTCATATAACTGAACGATCGGAAATGACCCAACTTTCGTGTTTTTAAAGATAGAAAGCTGGAACTTGGTACAGATTATATTCTTGGTCAGTTAATCCGATCTACCAAATATCATAACGATCGGCCAACTATATCTTATAGCTGCCATATAACTGAACGATCGGAAATGGTTTTTGGTAGAAATACCAACTTTGGTATTTTTGAAGAAGAAGCTTGACACTTTTTTTAGATTTTGTATTGTAATAAATTGGATTATATATTCATATTTCCATAAGGATCGGCCAACTATATCCGATGTTTGCGATATATATCCGGTTTAAACTGCAAGGGTATATAAACTTCGGCTCCGCCCGAAGTTAGCTTTCCTTTCTTGTTATTATTTTCATTAATGACATCTCGTCAAGCTTTCGTCATTCCTTCTTCTTAATGAATGCGGATGACCTTAAAATGTATAAAACTATTAGCTGCATTAGTGACAGCTACTTGTTACAGGAGGATATATCCAGAGTCTAATCATCGTTCTCCCTTAATCTTCTTCCATTAAACTTATCTAAGTGTATGTTTACCCGTTACAGTAAGCCGTCTCTTGAAATCTGCACGGGTTATTCCATCAGTAATTATAATTTGGCAGCTGAAAAGGAGGTGTTAGACCTTGGTGTCTTATTCGACATCAAATTTAAATTTTCTGGTCATTTAGACTATATTCTGCCTAAAGCGTATGCTATGCTGGGCTTTAATAAGAGGCTCGTGAACCAATTCAAAAGTCCATACTCGAGCCTCAGGGTCTATGCTGCAATTATTCGGTCGAGGCAGGAATATGCCTCAATCATTTGGAATCTGGATTGTAAAGTTCGTTCCAACAGAATTGAGCGACTCCAGAAAAAATTTTTTAAATTTGCTCTTCTGCCTCTAAGGTTTCAGGATCATCTACCTTCGTACCAGAGCCGCTGCCTTCTTTTTAATGTTTGCACGTTGGAGGATTGGCGTAAATTGGCAGCTTTAACTTTTCTCAACAATGTAGTCGCTGATAACATTGATTGTCCTTTTTTATTGGGACTCATTAATTTTAATGTTCCTCAAAGGTACGAAACCTTTGCCCCCTTTCGGATCAAGTGTCACAGGCCAATTATCTTTAAAACGAGCCGATTGAGCGGGCTCTTTCTTATTTAAAATCTGTACCGCCTATCCTCCGAATTAAGTGGGGCTCTGATAAGGTTGTCTTCAAACGCTTGTTAATCAGAAACCTTTTAAGTTTGTATTAGTATTGTACTATTATTTATTAGTTTGTAAGTTGTTGTAGCCATGTACGGATTTTTCCGTTGGCGAAATAAATATATAAATAAATACACATAAGAAAGTTTAGTTCAAGTGCCGTAAGGTGCCGTGCGGCTTGGAATATACGAAAAGGATAGCCAACTTCGGGCGGAGCCGAAGTTGATACACCCTTGCAGTTAAAACCAGATATACATATATCGCTAATATCGGATATAATTGGACGATCTTATGAGAATATCATAATAAAATTAATTAATTACAATAAAATATCTAAAGAAAAAGTTCCAAGCTTCTATCTTCAAAAATACCAAAGTTGGTATTTCTACCAAATACCATTTCCGATCGTACAGTTATATGGCATCTATAAGATATTGTCGGCCGATCGTTATGAAATTTGGTAGGTCGGATCAACTGACCAAAAATAGAATCTGTACTAAGTTCCAGCTAAGTTTCTATCTTCAATAACACGAAAGTTGGGTCATTTCCGATCAATCAGTTATATGGTAGCTATAGGATATAGTCGGCCGATCCCGATCGTTCCGACTTATATACTGCGTGCAAAGGAAAGAAAGGAGTGTGCAAAGTTTCAAGTAGATATCTTTAAAACTGAGAGACTAGTTTGCGTAGAAACAGACAGACGGACAGACAGACAGACGGACAAGCTCATATCAACTCAGGAGGTGATCCTGATCAAGAATAAAGTATATATTATAGGGTCGGAGATGTCTCCTTCACTGCGTTGCACACTTTTGTGTGAGTTTTTGTTCATTGTGACTTTGCATTAATATTTCGAATTATGTTTTGATTAAATAAAACACTAGTTTATTATTATTTACATTTGAAAAAAAATACGTTCATTGACTGCGATTAATCTTTTTTCTTTTTTTTTTATATATTTCACTTTACATACCTAAAAATGTAGACCATAAAGCAATGTGATATTTAAAGCAGTCCAGAAAAAAATTATTTAAATGAATATTAAGTTTCAACCCAATGGGACTTCCTTCTAATACGTTCAGAAGACTGTACACATTTCCAATAATGGCGTGAGAAACTTTAATGAGAAAATCTCTTGGCTGTATACCTAAAGAAAACAGCACTACCATTAATAGCACACCTATAACACGATCAAGTATTATATTCGGTTGTCTGGATCTGTAAATTAATTAAATCTTAATTAAAATTTATTAATCTGTAAAATTATAATCAGAAAAAATATAATCATTACATTTATCATTTATAACGCAAACAAATGTATTACCCCTTTTCGTAAGTTTGTTTCCATTCCTTAAAGTTTTTGTAAACTGTTGTATGCTCAATAAGTTTATTGACCAAAATGTTTTCAAAAAGATATTGAAAGAATACAAATGGAGATCCCGTCAAAAAATGTCCTATATTTAATATGATCTTCTTAGCATTGTTTTCGGGTTTTTGAGATTTAAGAGTTAAATCAACCAATCTGGACAACTCGAAATAGTCACACTCCTCAAATTTATGGTTAAAATTTTTTCCGGTAACAAATAATTTTCTTATATTATTTTCATATAGAATTATTTTAGCGTGCTTTAAGGTTTCAGGTGTTATTCCTACATATGTTAAAGATATATTTTCCTTCTTTTCGTCAAATGTAAAACAAAGTCGCATATTAAATTTTTTGCATTGGTTTTGTTCGTCACATGATTTAAAACTACAAATGCAACCCAAGAAGCGTAAATGGTGTGGTTCAATATCCATTACATTGGCACTGGGCTTAAAATCAAATGTGGGCTCAACAATATAATATACAATAACATCGTCTTTGCTGATTTTTACTTGACCATAAAGATTAATTGGCTTTTTAAAATAAAAATATTGGGTCGGAAGATATATTTTAATGCTCATTGTTAACCAGCGCCAAATCTTCAAGACAAAACCACATAACAATCACAGAAGGCATCAGAAGGTGGTATAACAATTTTCACGTCATTTTTGCTAAGAATTCGAACTATTGTTATTAAATTCAAAAAATGTTTTGTAGATTCGTAAATTGTCTTAAATAAATATTCACAATTTTTTCCAAAAAACAAATTGATTGTTAGTCTTTGGATACCTTATGGAGTTTTGATGCCGATAAATTTTATATCGATAATATTAATTATCAGTTTTGCTATTTGATAACTGAGGAAAAACGAATAATAAGTTTAACTATTCAATTTACCAAAATTGAGCGGTGCTACCAAAATTTTGTGTGCTAGAAAAGCTAAATTTACAAAATTAAACAATACAAATATGGTGACCTTCTGAGCTTACTAGAATTAAAAATAATGTGCGTTTATGAGTAATAATGTAAAAAAACTGTTCTTAAATATTTTATCAATCTATTATATTACGGTAACAATAAAATATTTGCTATCTATCTTACATTCAAGTTAAACAATTAAAAAAAAATAAGTTTAAGAAAATCTTTGGCAAAAATTTTGAATTTATTTTTGGATGCCGTTGAATATACAATTTATGGTAAAAGAAACTTTTATCACATTTTTTTATTTTGCCTATCCATATATTTGAAGTCATGAACAATTTTATGCAGTTGCGTGTACATCCAACCTTGTTGCTAGAAACCATTAAAACAGCTAGATTTTTAGTTTTTAATATTACTTCAGTAAAATGATTTTCCCGATAGAACGTATAATATTTAAACAGATAGATCTTACAATGAAATAGCTACAATGGCAACACTACTTGGTATCGATGTTTTTCCACCTCTATAAAATACGCATTAAAGGGATACACTTTTCATCGGCAATTTTGATAGTAAAATTTATATTCGTTTAAGAAACTGTTTTTTTTTAAAGCATAAAAATGGGATACGATGGTAAGGATAAAATAAAAAACAGAAAATAATATAGTTTTTTTTTTTAAACAGAAAATGATATAGAATATTGGTTCATTCCCGCATATGTATGTACTAATATGCGTATGTACATTTGTGCTTGTATTGTGAAAAATATATAAAATATTTTTTAGTCAAAAAACAATCCTAAAAGATTTTAAGATAACCTTTTAATTTAAACCCATAACCCCAGTGTTGCTTAAGCACAACAGGCCTTCTAAAAATATGAGCGGCTAACTCCATTAGGGCGGCATGTTTGTATGTATATGTGCATCATTCATATGCATATGTACATATATACATGTAAACTTTCGTATTTATATGAAAAGTTGCTAAACTTAACAAGAAATCGTCGTTTTCGCTTATAAATATGGTTTATTTAACAAAATTTGGATACGAATGGATTCTGCATGGAAAATTATACGAATAATTCAATTTGTGTGTTTTGTACAGTGATTTGCAGGAAAATACATATTCATTTTAATCTATTTTAGATAGAGAGCGTGATAGGGAGAGACGCCGTCACCGTTCACGTTCCCGGGACCGGCATCGCGAACGATCGAGGGACCGTCGTCACCATCGAAACTCAAGGCGCAAGCCTTCACTGTACTGGGATGTGCCGCCACCGGGTTTCGAACATATTACTCCAATGCAGTATAAAGCTATGCAGGCGTCTGGACAAATACCAGCCAGTGTTGTACCAGATACTCCTCAGACAGCGGTGCCGGTAGTCGGATCGACAATCACCCGTCAAGCCCGTCGTCTTTACGTCGGAAACATTCCGTTCGGCGTCACAGAGGAGGAGATGATGGAGTTCTTTAACCAGCAAATGCATTTAGTTGGCTTGGCACAGGCAGCAGGCAGTCCAGTTCTGGCCTGTCAAATAAACCTTGACAAAAACTTCGCTTTCCTTGAGTTCAGGTCCATTGATGAAACCACCCAGGCCATGGCATTTGACGGCATTAACTTAAAGGGCCAGAGCTTGAAGATAAGACGGCCACATGATTATCAACCTATGCCAGGAATCACAGATACACCAGCAATTAAACCTGCTGTTGGTAAGGCCCTTACAGGAGTTATCTACTATATTAATTCATAAAACGGCTTTGTAGTTTCCAGTGGAGTAATCTCGACGGTGGTTCCAGATTCGCCGCACAAAATTTTTATTGGTGGTCTGCCAAACTATTTAAATGACGATCAGGTATTACACTAATTTCCTTTTAACAATACATTTAAAATATGTAACGACAGAAAAGATTATTCAACTTTATAAATAAGCCACCTATAATTCATTCTTATTTTTTTTATTTAAGGTTAAGGAACTGTTACTGTCCTTTGGCAAGCTACGCGCATTTAACCTTGTCAAGGATGCAGCAACTGGACTAAGTAAGGGATACGCCTTTTGCGAATACGTAGATCTTAGCATTACGGACCAGGTAAACATAAATTAAAAAAAAAAAAACCTTTATTTATAAATACTTTTAATAATATCCTAATCATCTTAATATTAAATGCTTATTGTTAATAATTTTTTTTTAAGTCAATTGCAGGACTAAATGGAATGCAGTTGGGCGATAAAAAACTCATTGTTCAACGTGCTAGTGTGGGTGCAAAGAATGCCCAAAACGCTTCAAACACCACTCAATCAGTTATGTTGCAAGTTCCTGGTTTGTCCACAGTTGTAACTTCCGGGCCGCCGACAGAGGTTCTGTGCTTGCTTAACATGGTGACTCCTGACGAACTTCGCGATGAAGAGGAATACGAAGATATTCTGGAGGACATTAAAGAAGAATGCACGAAGTATGGAGTTGTGCGCAGTGTTGAAATACCGCGACCTATAGAAGGCGTTGAAGTCCCAGGCTGCGGCAAAGTTTTTGTCGAGTTCAACTCGGTTCTCGACTGTCAGAAGGCTCAGCAAGCACTTACTGGAAGAAAATTTAGCGATCGTGTCGTTGTAACTTCGTACTTTGATCCAGACAAATACCATAGACGCGAATTTTAGAAAAAAAAAATCGTAATTTTCACATTCACCAATTGTCCAATAAATATCATAACAAAATAAAACCAGAAACGATTTTTCTATATGACTTTAAATGTATTTAATCCTTTTATTAATCGGGATTCAATGCCCAATTGGTCAAGAGCCGATGTCCGAATAATAAAACTTATCCCCCAAATCCACGCATAGACTAAATTGTTTAAGTGGTAAAATCAAATATTACACTATAATATTACAAATAAAATATATTACATCCGACTTATCACATATTAAGGATTCCAAATTAGTTTTAGTAGAAGTCAGCAAAAGAAAATAAATAGAAAATCCTAAAATTTACTCAGGAGCAGTGATCCTTTTTATACCCTTGCAGAGGGTATTATAATTTTGTCCAAAAGTGTGCAACGCAGTGAAGGAGACATCTCCGACCCTATAAGGTATATATATTCTTGATCAGGATCACCTCCTGAGTTGATATAAGCATGTCCATCTGTCCGTCTGTCTGTTTCTACGCAAACTAGTCTCTCAGTTTTAAAGCTATCGACTTGATACATTGCACACATCCTTCTTTCCTCTGCACGCAGTATATAAGTCGGAAATCTTTATAAATAATAATAAAAGAAATTGTCTTTTAATGTATATTTGAATCGGTTGACTATGTTCAGTTAAAATTGTAACACAATATCTAAAATATAACCAAAATGATGACCTAAGCAATATTTGTTTGGCTCTTTTGGTAATAACGTTCAGTTTCCTTATTGCTAACATTAATAAATACACATGTGTGTTATGGAATAACTAGTACTTTTGATGTTACTTAAAGATAAAATTATAAATTTTGGTGCCTGAAATTTAAAAAAAAAATTGGAAATTGAAAATTTTTTAGTAAACAAAGACAATGTGTAAACCAAATAATGTTAAAAATTTTTATTTTTCCAAGTAAATGGGAAACAAACACATACGTATGTAGATAACCTAGCCCAGGAACTAGTTGGATGAGACACTTTCAATGATACCAATAAGGAAGAAAGCTCCAGCTCCTCGCTGAACTTGTTACGCAAAACCACACTGCTATATCCTTGGCGCACACATGTGAGAGGATAGCATGCCTGCGCAATGAAGTGAGCTTTTCCAAACATGTCTTCATCCTGCACCTCAAACTGAAGAATGGCCAAGTGTGCACAATAAATTCGCAGGTTTCGTTCCACACGGGGTTAAACCCGTTATCGTTAACTTTAGTTCGGTACTTAACGCCGGAGTCGAAACTGCCGACTACAATTTGCGGATTGTTCGACCTGCCTTCTCGAAATAGGTGTCGTGCCGCTATTAGGCGAAGGCTAACTTTGATCTCACTAAGACTAAGATCCTCATTGCACTGAGGATTGTTCGGGCTAAAAGAGTCTTATAGCATGAACGATGGCTTCAGACCGTTGTTAAGGAATTTAGCCTGATTTAATTGCATAGCTTTATCACCCGTTTAATAGTTTAGACGAATTGGACGAATATTGGCCTTTGGGATACACTCTACTAATTTATAGGTTATAGGAAAGAAACAGCGGCTGGTTATTTTGAAAGAACTGTTTTTCTGCTTTTGTTTCTAAGAAGCTGGACATCTCTTGAAATATAAAAGAATGTTCCCGGAAGGGAACACTACGGAAATATATGATAAGGTCAGACATTTCCTTGGCTACGCGGGATGTGCGTTCTTTTTTGCGTCTCTCTGTAGCCAATTGGCTGGCCACCAGAGCCGCTTCTTGGATAGCTTTTATCCATTCGTAGGCTGTCTCCTGGTTATCAAAACCGATCACAAACGGGTTTTCCATGGTCGGCATTTATATCTGCAGTTTAAAGATTATGCCTCGCTCATTTGATTCGAAGAGTGAGGCCACTGCTCCAAAGATCTCGATAGAGTCAATACGACCATCGGTGCCTTCGTAATTCATAGAGTTGTAGTCTTCCGTAGTACAGTCAATAACCTGCGTATTTTGTAATACAGAACATCAGAACAGAGTTTTATTTTTTTCCTAAATACAAAACTCATTCTTACCTTAACGTTGTTTGCTGGTAAATGCTTCTTTATCATACCACCGTAGTCTCCGACCCACCACATGGTATTATCCCGCTGTACGTTCGTTATAATGGCGTGCTTCGGTTCATCCGGTTTGTTCGCCTTGTAACTATACAAAGCTTTACAGGTGACATACTCGTCTAGGCTGGAGCCCATATAATTAGAGGCTCCATTGCCGTTGCGGGTGGCCGCAAGATCACATTGGGCGCCTTCCGTCAGTACTTGGCCCAATGTCTCCTGAGATATGGGATGACTTAATTTCACATTGCGGTAATGCGGATTCCTTGTGTAATAATGAACGAGCGAGACAAGTGATTCAAAATTCATAGTGTCAATACCATATAAACGTCCTTCCTGTAAAATTCGGCAGTGTTTGATTTTTCGATTGATTGTGAACGAGATCACGAATGCATTCGCGCTTTGCACCGAAGGTCGGACAAGAAATGAACCTATTTCGAAGCGTCCCAGGCCCTACTCGGCCTGCTCCTTAGTTGTGTTAGGGTGAAACCACTCTTGATCCTCGTCCTTTTTTGGCTGTGGTACCGGTTCCTTTAGAATGATCGAAAACTCCGAGCTGCGCAACATGTTCTTTCGGTAGTAAACGATTAGTGAATATAATGAATCAAATACGAAATTTTCCACTAAGTAATACTTGATAATTCCATTTTCGTGTTTTAGCTTTATTCGGCAGTGGTTCGGCCTGTTTCGACGCCAAAAAGATAGACTATAATTCCCAACAATGGCCGACTCGCGTACTAGAAATGTTCCGTCCCCAAGGTGCTTATATTTTTTTAAAAGGTCATCAGCTTCTTTCCTTCCACCTAAAAAAAAATAAAGATCCTAATTTGCATTAAAAAGAAAATTATTATACTATATGACTTTAAATGTATTTAATCCTTTTATTAATCGGGATTCAATGCCCAATTGGTCAAGAGCCGATGTCCGAATAATAAAACTTATCCCCCAAATCCACGCATAGACTAAATTGTTTAAGTGGTAAAATCAAATATTACACTATAATATTACAAATAAAATATATTACATCCGACTTATCACATTTTAAGGATTCCAAATTAGTTTTAGTAGAAGTCAGCAAAAGAAAATAAATAGAAAATCCTAAAATTTACTCAGGAGCAGTGATCCTTTTTATACCCTTGCAGAGGGTATTATAATTTTGTCCAAAAGTGTGCAACGCAGTGAAGGAGACATCTCCGACCCTATAAGGTATATATATTCTTGATCAGGATCACCTCCTGAGTTGATATAAGCATTTCCATCTGTCCGTCTGTCTGTTTCTACGCAAACTAGTCTCTCAGTTTTAAAGCTATCGACTTGAAACATTGCACACATCCTTCTTTCCTTTGCACGCAGTATATAAGTCGGAAATCTTTATAAATAATAATAAAAGAAATTGTCTTTTAATGTATATTTGAATCGGTTGACTATGTTCAGTTAAAATTGTAACACAATATCTAAAATATAACCAAAATGATGACCTAAGCAATATTTGTTTGGCTCTTTTGGTAATAACGTTCAGTTTCCTTATTGCTAACATTAATAAATACACATGTGTGTTATGGAATAACTAGTACTTTTGATGTTACTTAAAGATAAAATTATAAATTTTGGTGCCTGAAATTTAAAAAAAAAAAATTGGAAATTGAAAATTTTTTAGTAAATAAAGACAATGTGTAAAACAAATAATGTTAAAAATTTTAATTTTTCCAAGTAAATGGGAAACAAACACATACGTATGTAGATAAGCCCAGGAACTAGTTGGATGAGACACTTTCAATGATACCAATAAGGAAGAAAGCTCCAGCTCCTCGCTGAACTTGTTACGCAAAACCACACTGCGATATCCTTAGCGCACACATGTGAGAGGATAGCATGCCTGCGCAATGAAGTGAGCTTTTCCAAACATGTCTTCATCCTGCACCTCAAACTGAAGAATGGCCAAGTGTGCACAATAAATTCGCAGGTTTCGTTCCACACGGGGTTAAACCCGTTATCGTTAACTTTAGTTCGGTACTTAACGCCGGAGTCGAAACTGCCGACTACAATTTGCGGATTGTTCAACCTGCCTTCTCGAAATAGGTGTCGTGCCGCTATTAGGCGAAGGCTAACTTTGATCTCACTAAGACTAAGATCCTCATTGCACTGAGGATTGTTCGGGCTAAAAGAGTCTTATAGCATGAACGATGGCTTCAGACCGTTGTTAAGGAATTTAGCCTGATTTAATTGCATAGCTTTATCACCCGTTTAATAGTTTAGACGAATTGGACGAATATTGGCCTTTGGGATACACTCTACTAATCTGGTGGCGGTTATAGGAAAGAAACAGCGGCTGGTTATTTTGAAAGAACTGTTTTTCTGCTTTTGTTTCTAAGAAGCTGGACATCTCTTGAAATATAAAAGAATGTTCCCGGAAGGGAACACTACGGAAATATATGATAAGGTCAGACATTTCCTTGGCTACGCGGGATGTGCGTTCTTTTTGCGTCTCTCTGTAGCCAATTGGCTGGCCACAAGAGCCGCTTCTTGGATAGCTTTTATCCATTCGTAGGCTGTCTCCTGCTTATCAAAACCGATCACAAACGGGTTTTGCATGGTCGGCGTTTATATCTGCAGTTTAAAGATTATGCCTGGCTCATTTGATTCGAAGAGTGAGGCCACTGCTCCAAAGATCTCGATAGAGTCAATACGACCATCGGTGCCTTCGTCATTCATAGAGTTGTAGTCTTCCGTAGTACCGTCAATAACCTGCGTATTTTGTAATACAGAACATCAGAACAGAGTTTTATTTTTTTCCTAAATACAAAACTCATTCTTACCTTAACGTAGTTTGCTGGTAAATGCTTCTTTATCATACCACCGTAGTCTCCGACCCACCACATGGTATTATCCCGCTGTACGTTCGTTATAATGGCGTGCTTCGGTTCATCCGGTTTGTTCGCCTTGTAACTATACAAAGCTTTACAGGTGACATACTCGTCTAGGCTGGAGCCCATATAATTAGAGGCTCCATTGCCGTTGCGGGTGGCCGCAAGATCACATTGGGCGCCTTCCGTCAGTACTTGGCCCAATGTCTCCTGAGATATGGGATGACTTAATTTCACATTGCGGTAATGCGGATTCCTTGTGTAATAATGAACGAGCGAGACAAGTGATTCAAAATTCATAGTGTCAATACCATATAAACGCCCTTCCTGTAAAATTCGGCAGTGTTTGATTTTTCGATTGATTGTGAACGAGATCACGAATGCATTCGCGCTTTGCACCGAAGGTCGGACAAGAAATGAACCTATTTCGAAGCGTCCCAGGCCCTACTCGGCCTGCTCCTTAGTTGGTTTAGGGTGAAACCACTCTTGATCCTCGTCCTTTTTTGGCTGTGGTACCGGTTCCTTTAGAATGATCGAAAACTCCGAGCTGCGCAACATGTTCTTTCGGTAGTAAACGATTAGTGAATATAATGAA
This sequence comes from Drosophila parabipectinata, assembly GCA_018153455.1. Taxonomy (NCBI): domain Eukaryota; kingdom Metazoa; phylum Arthropoda; class Insecta; order Diptera; family Drosophilidae; genus Drosophila; species Drosophila parabipectinata. The sequence continues at coordinate 2,374,354 of JAECYA010000403.1, read as the reverse complement.
TCAAATACGAAATTTTCCACTAAGTAATACTTGATAATTCCATTTTCGTGTTTTAGCTTTATTCGGCAGTGGTTCGGCCTGTTTCGACGCCAAAAAGATAGACTATAATTCCCAACAAATATGGCCGACTCGCGTACTAGAAATGTTCCGTCCCCAAGGTGCTTATATTTTTTTAAAAGGTCATCAGCTTCTTTCCTTCCACCTAAAAAAAAATAAAGATCCTAATTTGCATTTAAAAAAAAAATTATTATACTATATGACTTTAAATGTATTTAATCCTTTTATTAATCGGGATTCAATGCCCAATTGGTCAAGAGCCGATGTCCGAATAAAAAAACTTATCCCCCAAATCCACGCATAGACTAAATTGTTTAAGTGGTAAAATCAAATATTACACTATAATATTACAAATAAAATATATTACATCCGACTTATCACATTTTAAGGATTCCAAATTAGTTTTAGTAGAAGTCAGCAAAAGAAAATAAATAGAAAATCCTAAAATTTACTCAGGAGCAGTGATCCTTTTTATACCCTTGCAGAGGGTATTATAATTTTGTCCAAAAGTGTGCAACGCAGTGAAGGAGACATCTCCGACCCTATAAGGTATATATATTCTTGATCAGGATCACCTCCTGAGTTGATATAAGCATTTCCATCTGTCCGTCTGTCTGTTTCTACGCAAACTAGTCTCTCAGTTTTAAAGCTATCGACTTGAAACATTGCACACATCCTTCTTTCCTTTGCACGCAGTATATAAGTCGGAAATCTTTATAAATAATAATAAAAGAAATTGTCTTTTAATGTATATTTGAATCGGTTGACTATGTTCAGTTAAAATTGTAACACAATATCTAAAATATAACCAAAATGATGACCTAAGCAATATTTGTTTGGCTCTTTTGGTAATAACGTTCAGTTTCCTTATTGCTAACATTAATAAATACACATGTGTGTTATGGAATAACTAGTACTTTTGATGTTACTTAAAGATAAAATTATAAATTTTGGTGCCTGAAATTTAAAAAAAAAAATTGGAAATTGAAAATTTTTTAGTAAATAAAGACAATGTGTAAAACAAATAATGTTAAAAATTTTAATTTTTCCAAGTAAATGGGAAACAAACACATACGTATGTAGATAACCTAGCCCAGGAACTAGTTGGATGAGACACTTTCAATGATACCAATAAGGAAGAAAGCTCCAGCTCCTCGCTGAACTTGTTACGCAAAACCACACTGCTATATCCTTGGCGCACACATGTGAGAGGATAGCATGCCTGCGCAATGAAGTGAGCTTTTCCAAACATGTCTTCATCCTGCACCTCAAACTGAAGAATGGCCAAGTGTGCACAATAAATTCGCAGGTTTCGTTCCACACGGGGTTAAACCCGTTATCGTTAACTTTAGTTCGGTACTTAACGCCGGAGTCGAAACTGCCGACTACAATTTGCGGATTGTTCGACCTGCCTTCTCGAAATAGGTGTCGTGCCGCTATTAGGCGAAGGCTAACTTTGATCTCACTAAGACTAAGATCCTCATTGCACTGAGGATTGTTCGGGCTAAAAGAGTCTTATAGCATGAACGATGGCTTCAGACCGTTGTTAAGGAATTTAGCCTGATTTAATTGCATAGCTTTATCACCCGTTTAATAGTTTAGACGAATTGGACGAATATTGGCCTTTGGGATACACTCTACTAATCTGGTGGCGGTTATAGGAAAGAAACAGCGGCTGGTTATTTTGAAAGAACTGTTTTTCTGCTTTTGTTTCTAAGAAGCTGGACATCTCTTGAAATATAAAAGAATGTTCCCGGAAGGGAACACTACGGAAATATATGATAAGGTCAGACATTTCCTTGGCTACGCGGGATGTGCGTTCTTTTTTTGCGTCTCTCTGTAGCCAATTGGCTGGCCACAAGAGCCGCTTCTTGGATAGCTTTTATCCATTCGTAGGCTGTCTCCTGCTTATCAAAACCGATCACAAACGGGTTTTGCATGGTCGGCGTTTATATCTGCAGTTTAAAGATTATGCCTGGCTCATTTGATTCGAAGAGTGAGGCCACTGCTCCAAAGATCTCGATAGAGTCAATACGACCATCGGTGCCTTCGTCATTCATAGAGTTGTAGTCTTCCGTAGTACAGTCAATAACCTGCGTATTTTGTAATACAGAACATCAGAACAGAGTTTTATTTTTTTCCTAAATACAAAACTCATTCTTACCTTAACGTAGTTTGCTGGTAAATGCTTCTTTATCATACCACCGTAGTCTCCGACCCACCACATGGTATTATCCCGCTGTACGTTCGTTATAATGGCGTGCTTCGGTTCATCCGGTTTGTTCGCCTTGTAACTATACAAAGCTTTACAGGTGACATACTCGTCTAGGCTGGAGCCCATATAATTAGAGGCTCCATTGCCGTTGCGGGTGGCCGCAAGATCACATTGGGCGCCTTCCGTCAGTACTTGGCCCAATGTCTCCTGAGATATGGGATGACTTAATTTCACATTGCGGTAATGCGGATTCCTTGTGTAATAATGAACGAGCGAGACAAGTGATTCAAAATTCATAGTGTCAATACCATATAAACGTCCTTCCTGTAAAATTCGGCAGTGTTTGATTTTTCGATTGATTGTGAACGAGATCACGAATGCATTCGCGCTTTGCACCGAAGGTCGGACAAGAAATGAACCTATTTCGAAGCGTCCCAGGCCCTACTCGGCCTGCTCCTTAGTTGTGTTAGGGTGAAACCACTCTTGATCCTCGTCCTTTTTTGGCTGTGGTACCGGTTCCTTTAGAATGATCGAAAATTCCGAGCTGCGCAACATGTTCTTTCGGTAGTAAACGATTAGTGAATATAATGAATCAAATACGAAATTTTCCACTAAGTAATACTTGATAATTCCATTTTCGTGTTTTAGCTTTATTCGGCAGTGGTTCGGCCTGTTTCGACGCCAAAAAGATAGACTATAATTCCCAACAAATATGGCCGACTCGCGTACTAGAAATGTTCCGTCCCCAAGGTGCTTATATTTTTTTAAAAGGTCATCAGCTTCTTTCCTTCCACCTAAAAAAAAAATAAAGATCCTAATTTGCATTAAAAAGAAAATTATTATACTATATGACTTTAAATCAGTCTGGTGTGTAAGCTCCAACTGTACGCACGTACGATCGCAAGCGCGTCAGTGACAATTTTTTCTTTTTCGCACATTAGTCTAAACCGAATCATCATAAAGAGATCGATAAGAGAAGCCGGCGATGCTATGTCGCCGCGACCGAAGAAAAAAATGCAAGTAGCTAAGTCTGGGCAACTTCCCAACAACAGCAACTATTACTCGCCGCTTCAAACTATTAAAGATAAAGATGATGATAACGAAGACAATGGTACAGAACACATTGTTGAAAAATCAAATAATTATGTACCTCCAATAACGGTGCTTAAATGCTCCTTAGAGCAAATTCAAATCATTTGCAAAACCTTATTTATAGAAGACTACTCAATCAAAAAAATTTCACTTGGAGCCAAACTTCACTGTGAAGCGATGAGTGACTACATAAAAGCCTGCAATTTTATGAAAGGCAAATATGAATTTTTTTCCTATGCAATTAAAAATGAAAAGCCGTATAAAGCTATTCTTATGGGTCTTGATACTGACCAACCAGAGCACGTCAAACAGAAACTAGTTAGCATGGGTCTGCAATGCACAGATGTCAAGTTTGTTCGTAGAAAACGGCCAAACGATACCACCTTTACCTTCTTCGTAGTTTATTTCGTCAACAAGTCCATAACTCTTAGCGAGCTGAAGAAATCTCATTCCGTCATCGACTATGTTCGCGTCAAGTGGGATTACCAAAGGCGTAGGAGCAACAAAATAACCCAGTGCTACAACTGCCAAATGTTCGGGCATGGATCAAATCAATGTGCTGTTAAGGCGTACTGTGCTGTTTGCGCAGGAAACCATAAAACTGCTGACTGCAACGAAAACTCATGCGTTAAGTGTGCCAACTGTCATGGAAATCACAAGTCGTCCTCGCTCGAGTGTCCTTCTCGAGAGAATTACATCCAGCTAAGAGCGAAGGGCTATCCTAGACTACCTAGAAGTAACCCAGTTAAATCTCCTTCTCTGCATTGCCCAGTTTCTTTTCCAAAGCTGTCTAAGCATACTCCTCCCCCAGTAAATCCGTGCTGGCCTAATAGCCAACACCGTCAGAGCGATGAGCTACTTTCTTTAGAAGAAATCAAAAATCTCACCTTTGAATTAATTAAGCAGCTTAGAAACTGTAAATCTAGAACAGATCAACTAGAGGTAATTACTTCTCTAGCATTTAAATTCATTTCGTAATGTTAATGGATCTATCAATCGTAGCGTGGAATGCTAGGGGCAACCCTACTGCTAGAAGACTCTTTCAGGCGGACATTCACAATCTAACTAGTTTAAACGGTCACTACATACTAGGCGGCGACTTCAATTGCAGGCACGGTGCGTGGGGCTGCTACAGGGCTAACTCATGGGGGAATTTATTGAAGCGGAAACTAGACTCACAGAACTTCTATATAATCCACCCGGCGGACCACAACTACATCCCAGCAAGAGCTCAAGGTCTCTCTTCAACATTAGATCTATTCATCACAAATTGCCCGCAACGCTTTTCACATGCGCGAGCAATAAACAATCTGGGATCTGATCACCTACCAGTCCAAATTACGTTACTTAATTCCCCGGCAATAGTTGAGTCGTATTACTTCGATACTAAAAACGCAAATTGGGTAGAATTTATGCGCCTTATCAACTCTCAGCTACTAACAATAAACCCCAGCTCAATCTGTCTTCCCCAAGACATTGACGAGCAAATCAACATCTTTAATAACACAATATCTGGAGCTAAAACTGCCAGCATACCCCAAAAAAGAATTCGCTATTCACCCAAGCCGCTTCCTAGAAATGTTACCAACTTGATAAGGAATCGGAATCATTACAGACGGAACTGGCAAAGGTTTAGACATCATATCGACCTAGAATTGTTTAAGTTACATAACTTTTTGATATCAGAAGCGTTGTTCAACCTTAGAAATAAGGCTTGGAACACAACACTATCATCCTTAGACAAGGGCTCTTCTCCCTTTTGGAAACTAACAAAAGTCATTAAGAAGAAACGCATAGTAATGCCCACCCTTGTGGAAAATTCTACTCGATATAACACTCCGGAGGAAAAAGCAGAAGTATTGGCCCAGTTGTTTCATCGCAACCACTCTTTGTCCGCTGATCTTAGTGACCCATCAACCACTTCCACTGTAAACAGCTCTAACCATGCCCTTGCGAATACGCCTATAAATCCTACAAACATTCCAGCACTAACGAGAGACCAAGTAAAAGGTGTCTTAAAATCCCTAAAAATTAAAAAAGCGCCTGGCGTCGATGGAATAGACAACCTATGTCTTAGGCATCTACCTCGCAAGGGTATAAGCTTTCTTACAGTACTGTTTAACAAATGTCTTCAATTCTGCTACTTTCCAAATGCTTGGAAGAAGTCGAAGGTAATCCCCATTGCCAAACAAAACAAACCGATAGATTCTCCTTCTTCTTATAGGCCAATTAGTCTCCTTTCCTCAGTAAGTAAAATACTAGAGAAAATAATTAAAGAGAGGCTTATCCAGTTCCTTGAGGATAATGCCTGCCTACCTTCTTTTCAATTTGGGTTCCGGCGTGAGCACAATACAGTCCAACCTCTTGTAAGAATCAAACAAATCGTAAATAGAAGTTTTTCAGCATCCCAATCCACCGGAATGGTACTGCTAGATATTCGAGCTGCTTTTGATTCCGTTTGGCACGATGGACTGATACATAAAATGTTCATTCTAAACTTCCCCCCAGAAATCATTAAGATAGTGAAGAGCTTTCTTTCCAATAGGTCGTTCTCGGTACACATAGTAAGTGCAACGCCCACCATAAAATACATCCCAGCAGGCTGCCCGCAAGGATCCTGCCTTTCTCCAATCCTGTATAATATATTTACAGCAGATTTTCCAGTTCTGCCCGGTTGTTCCATGTCGGTATTCGCTGATGATACAGCTATTTTAAGCTCAGGTAGATTATCATCGGAGATCACCAACAAATTAACTCTAGCGTTTGAAAAAACTAACACATACTTCCGAAAATGGAAAATCCTCGTGAACGCTGATAAAACCCAGGCAATCTACTTTACAAGAAAACGGAAAAATATCTACATTCCCAATGGAGCAATCATGCTAGGGAATACTTATGTTAGCTGGGAACCTAGCGTCAAATATCTAGGACTAATTTTAGACAAAAAACTGAAATTTGGCGACCATATAAAAAACACCATTAAAAAGGTGAACATCACGGTTCGAACTATCTACCCCTTCATAAACAGAAATTCCCGCCTGAGCTTAGAAAATAAACTATTTCTATTTAGATCAATTTTCCAAGCAATAATTTTTTACGGTGCACCTGTCTGGGCAGATATAGCGAAATGTCATTTAAAGAAGCTTCAAGTGTCCCAAAATAAAATATTAAAAATGATTTACAACCTACCTTGGTACCACGCTACGACTGATCTTCATAATACTGCTAACATTGAGTTAGTTACAGATAGACTTCCACGCCTTACTCGGTGTTTCTACTTAAGATGTCAGAATTCGACGTACCCTCATTTAAACGATCTAGCCTTAGATTATAACATTTAGTTGTAACTTAGACCTAAAGTTTTATTTTTGTAGGTTAAGATATTGTAAGCGGTTTTTGTATTTTTCCCGCACACTTTAATATTGGATACACCAAACAATTTGTCACCACCCATTATCTATTTCTAAGTTGATAAGGTATTCTTCCTGAACTCTTAAAAATCTATCCCATATTAGTATCACGCACTTTTTGTAAATTTAAGTTTGTTGAGTGAATAAATTGAATTGAATTGAATTGAATTGAATATGACTTTAAATGTATTTAATCCTTTTATTAATCGGGATTCAATGCCCAATTGGTCAAGAGCCGATGTCCGAATAATAAAACTTATCCCCCAAATCCACGCATAGACTAAATTGTTTAAGTGGTAAAATCAAATGTTACACTATAATATTACAAATAAAATATATTACATCCGACTTATCACATATTAAGGATTCCAAATTAGTTTTAGTAGAAGTCAGCAAAAGAAAATAAATAGAAAATCCTAAAATTTACCCAGGAGCAGTGATCCTTTTTATACCCTTGCAGAGGGTATTATAATTTTGTCCAAAAGTGTGTAACGCAGTGAAGGAGACATCTCCGACCCTATAAGGTATATATATTCTTGATCAGGATCACCTCCTGAGTTGATATAAGCATGTCCATCTGTCCGTCTGTCTGTTTCTACGCAAACTAGTCTCTCAGTATTAAAGCTATCGACTTGATACATTGCACACATCCTTCTTTCCTCTGCACGCAGTATATAAGTCGGAAATCTTTATAAATAATAATAAAAGAAATTGTCTTTTAATGTATATTTGAATCGGTTGACTATGTTCAGTTAAAATTGTAACACAATATCTAAAATATAACCAAAATGATGACCTAAGCAATATTTGTTTGGCTCTTTTGGTAATAACGTTCAGTTTCCTTATTGCTAACATTAATAAATACACATGTGTGTTATGGAATAACTAGTACTTTTGATGTTACTTAAAGATAAAATTATAAATTTTGGTGCCTGAAATTTAAAAAAAAAAAATTGGAAATTGAAAATTTTTTAGTAAATAAAGACAATGTGTAAAACAAATAATGTTAAAAATTTTAATTTTTCCAAGTAAATGGGAAACAAACACATACGTATGTAGATAACCTAGCCCAGGAACTAGTTGGATGAGACACTTTCAATGATACCAATAAGGAAGAAAGCTCCAGCTCCTCGCTGAACTTGTTACGCAAAACCACACTGCGATATCCTTAGCGCACACATGTGAGAGGATAGCATGCCTGCGCAATGAAGTGAGCTTTTCCAAACATGTCTTCATCCTGCACCTCAAACTGAAGAATGGCCAAGTGTGCACAATAAATTCGCAGGTTTCGTTCCACACGGGGTTAAACCCGTTATCGTTAACTTTAGTTCGGTACTTAACGCCGGAGTCGAAACTGCCGACTACAATTTGCGGATTGTTCAACCTGCCTTCTCGAAATAGGTGTCGTGCCGCTATTAGGCGAAGGCTAACTTTGATCTCACTAAGACTAAGATCCTCATTGCACTGAGGATTGTTCGGGCTAAAAGAGTCTTATAGCATGAACGATGGCTTCAGACCGTTGTTAAGGAATTTAGCCTGATTTAATTGCATAGCTTTATCACCCGTTTAATAGTTTAGACGAATTGGACGAATATTGGCCTTTGGGATACACTCTACTAATCTGGTGGCGGTTATAGGAAAGAAACAGCGGCTGGTTATTTTGAAAGAACTGTTTTTCTGCTTTTGTTTCTAAGAAGCTGGACATCTCTTGAAATATAAAAGAATGTTCCCGGAAGGGAACACTACGGAAATATATGATAAGGTCAGACATTTCCTTGGCTACGCGGGATGTGCGTTCTTTTTGCGTCTCTCTGTAGCCAATTGGCTGGCCACAAGAGCCGCTTCTTGGATAGCTTTTATCCATTCGTAGGCTGTCTCCTGCTTATCAAAACCGATCACAAACGGGTTTTGCATGGTCGGCGTTTATATCTGCAGTTTAAAGATTATGCCTGGCTCATTTGATTCGAAGAGTGAGGCCACTGCTCCAAAGATCTCGATAGAGTCAATACGACCATCGGTGCCTTCGTCATTCATAGAGTTGTAGTCTTCCGTAGTACCGTCAATAACCTGCGTATTTTGTAATACAGAACATCAGAACAGAGTTTTATTTTTTTCCTAAATACAAAACTCATTCTTACCTTAACGTAGTTTGCTGGTAAATGCTTCTTTATCATACCACCGTAGTCTCCGACCCACCACATGGTATTATCCCGCTGTACGTTCGTTATAATGGCGTGCTTCGGTTCATCCGGTTTGTTCGCCTTGTAACTATACAAAGCTTTACAGGTGACATACTCGTCTAGGCTGGAGCCCATATAATTAGAGGCTCCATTGCCGCTGCGGGTGGCCGCAAGATCACATTGGGCGCCTTCCGTCAGTACTTGGCCCAATGTCTCCTGAGATATGGGATGACTTAATTTCACATTGCGGTAATGCGGATTCCTTGTGTAATAATGAACGAGCGAGACAAGTGATTCAAAAGTCATAGTGTCAATACCATATAAACGTCCTTCCTGTAAAATTCGGCAGTGTTTGATTTTTCGATTGATTGTGAACGAGATCACGAATGCATTCGCGCTTTGCACCGAAGGTCGGAAACAAATGAACCTATTTCGAAGCGTCCCAGGCCCTACTCGGCCTGCTCCTTAGTTGTGTTAGGGTGAAACCACTCTTGATCCTCGTCCTTTTTTGGCTGTGGTACCGGTTCCTTTAGAATGATCGAAAACTCCGAGCTGCGCAACATGTTCTTTCGGTAGTAAACGATTAGTGAATATAATGAATCAAATACGAAATTTTCCACTAAGTAATACTTGATAATTCCATTTTCGTGTTTTAGCTTTATTCGGCAGTGGTTCGGCCTGTTTCGACGCCAAAAAGATAGACTATAATTCCCAACAAATATGGCCGACTCGCGTACTAGAAATGTTCCGTCCCCAAGGTGCTTATATTTTTTTAAAAGGTCATCAGCTTCTTTCCTTCCACCTAAAAAAAAAAAAGATCCTAATTTGCATTAAAAAGAAAAGGAAAGACAAAAAAACCATTATATGTATGAACAGACATATATGTATAAAAAAATCAGTGTGTGTCTAGGGACACGCGTGAGGAACGAAGTTCCTTTGGAATGTTTGGCAATGAAGAAGAGACAGGAGTGAATAAAGGCGAAAAATGATTTACAACAACAATTTACAACTTTATACCAAAATGATTTTTATTTATTACTTATTTATTCTTAGGTATATACTTAGGTATATAAATCTAATCAGTTCATTCAAATATAGTGATAATTGGCTTATGATAACTAAAGTAAGATACAAACATTTGAGATTCAACTTTGTCCAAGCATCTCGAAAAAACTGCATCAATAGTCGTATTGAATCTTGTTGTAGACATTGTTGGATCGTTATTAATTTTTAAATCAAATTCTTCAAGGAGAAGTTGTGTCAGTGGCTCTGATTTTTTATCAGAAAAGTTGATGTTAGAGTCACCGGCCAAAATTACGGGAATTTCATACAAATTTGTAGTACTACATATATCTCCGAAGAAGTCGAGAACCTTCTTTTCATGAGCATGAGCAGTGAAGAAACGCTCGACTGTGGAGAGCGAGAGAGTGGAAAAATGGTTATATTCTCTCACTCTACGAAGAAAAAGCAGACCGATAGCCGTTTAACGTTGCGTTACGGGTTTTCTCGGCTAGCTCATACCGCGCCATAAGAAACTTCGTTCCAAAAATCTTTTGAAGAACTTTACTTGGCCCTGAAACCCCACAAACGTACCTTCTAGTTTGCCGTGGAACCATTTTTCTTCAAAATGTAGCTCATCGTTAAATGGTGTTCCTTTTGCTTCTGCTGCATACTATTTTTTAACGTGCTGGAAAGTGAAACGCCAAAATCATCATCCTCGGAGTTTCCATTGCGAGACTCATTAATTTCAGAGGAATAAATCAACTCCTGATGAGTTAGCACAAACTGGTAAAGATTCCACGACCGGGTCCCTAAAGTATAGTAAGCCTTCCTTAAACATTTTTCACACATTTTCGCTCGATCAATCTCGCCAGCTCCACCAAAACCTCCGGCAAGGGAAGATCTTTGAGTTAGGGTCCCTGTGACACCAATACCATTTCCAATATCGTCAAACTACGGTAGTTTCTTGTGCTTTAGGATTATTTTGTGTCGCAATTGAAACGGCGAAGGCAAGTGCTGCTCGTTTCGATCAAATGGTTGGGTAAGCAACATATCCCCAAAAACCTAGAGGATGTAAGAAACAATAATGGATAATATTCTTTTACAGTAAAAAAAAAGCCTTTTTGACATTCGCAATTGACAAATAATATACCATCCGCTTTATATTTTTTCTATTTTTTATAATAGGAAATAGGGAAACAGACTTAAAAGTCTATAACTCCTCTAAAAATTATCCGATTTCGATGCTTTTTGATTTGTAGGTGAGGATAGCCATTGGAACATGAAACGAACTAGAGCTACAACCAGATTTTTTGTTTTAAGGGCGAGAGTCTGCCAAACAAATTTCATCGGAATCGACCGGTTTTGAAGGAGACATATCCATAAATATACCTTTTCCCATAAAAACGGGCTAAAATTTTGAACGCGTGGATTTCGAAGACTATAAAAGCTATCCAATTTTGAACTTGAACTCGTATGGTATCTGCGCAAATCACGCCCACGCCATGTTTTTTGGAAAATGTTTCGATGTCGATGTTTTTAATCTGCCCCCCACTGAATTGTTAGTATGGCCGCAGTATGCCCGAGTATGCAACAAAATGTTGAGAATTCAACCGTTAAAGTTTAAACTTTAAACTATAAAGGTTAGTTAAATTGTGGGTGGCAGAGATGAGTACCCGGTAAATATACTCGGGGAACTCGACTATAGCCGTCCTTTCTTGTTTATATTAAATAACGCAATATTTTCAAATTATCACCTAATGGGATTTAAATGTTAAACATCTTAAATTATACGTTGCTTAGCGAATATGAAAAATTGTGTACTTCTTACATTTAAAAATCAATTTTTCCTTTTTTTCGTAATCTTTAATTTAATAATAAAATAAATTGTTTTTAAATGTATATTTAAATCGGTTGACTATGTTCAGTTAAAATTGTAACACAATATCTAAAATATAACCAAAATGATGACCTAAGCAATATTTGTTTGGCTCTTTTGGTAATAACGTTCAGTTTCCTTATTGCTAACATTAATAAATACACATGTGTGTTATGGAATAACTAGTACTTTTGATGTTACTTAAAGATAAAATTATAAATTTTGGTGCCTGAAATTAAAAAAAAAAATTGGAAATTGAAAACTTTTTAGTAAACAAAGACAATGTGTAAAACAAATAATGTTAAAAATTTGTATTTTTCCAAGTAAATGGGAAACAAACACATACGTATGTAGATAACCTAGCCCAGGAACTAGTTGGATGAGACACTTTCAATGATACCAATAAGGAAGAAAGCTCCAGCTCCTCGCTGAACTTGTTACGCAAAACCACACTGCGATATCCTTGGCGCACACATGTGAGAGGATAGCATGCCTGCGCAATGAAGTGAGTTTCTCCAAACATGTCTTCATCCTGCACCTCAAACTGAAGAATGGCCAAGTGTGCACAATAAATTCGCAGGTTTCGTTCCACACGGGGTTAAACCCGTTATCGTTAACTTTAGTTCGGTACTTAACGCCGGAGTCGAAACTGGCGACTACAATTCGCGGATTGTTCGACCTGCCTTCTCGAAATAGGTGTCGTGCCGCTATTAGGCGAAGGCTAACTTTGATCTCACTAAGACTAAGATCCTCATTGCACTGAGGATTGTTCGGGCTAAAAGAGTCTTATAGCATGAACGATGGCTTCAGACCGTTGTTAAGGAATTTAGCCTGATTTAATTGCATAGCTTTATCACCCGTTTAATAGTTTAGACGAATTGGACGAATATTGGCCTTTGGGATACACTCTACTAATCTGGTGGCGGTTATAGGAAAGAAACAGCGGCTGGTTATTTTGAAAGAACTGTTTTTCTGCTTTTGTTTCTAAGAAGCTGGACATCTCTTGAAATATAAAAGAATGTTCCCGGAAGGGAACACTACGGAAATATATGATAAGGTCAGACATTTCCTTGGCTACGCGGGATGTGCGTTCTTTTTTGCGTCTCTCTGTAGCCAATTGGCTGGCCACAAGAGCCGCTTCTTGGATAGCTTTTATCCATTCGTAGGCTGTCTTCTGCTTATCAAAACCGATCACAAACGGGTTTTGCATGGTCGGCGTTTATATCTGCAGTTTAAAGATTATGCCTGGCTCATTTGATTCGAAGAGTGAGGCCACTGCTCCAAAGATCTCGATAGAGTCAATACGACCATCGGTGCCTTCGTCATTCATAGAGTTGTAGTCTTCCGTAGTACAGTCAATAACCTGCGTATTTTGTAATACAGAACATCAGAACAGAGTTTTATTTTTTTCCTAAATACCAAACTCATTCTTACCTTAACGTAGTTTGCTGGTAAATGCTTCTTTATCATACCACCGTAGTCACCGACCCACCACATGGTATTATCCCGCTGTACGTTCGTTATAATGGCGTGCTTCGGTTCATCCGGTTTGTTCGCCTTGTAACTATACAAAGCTTTACAGGTGACATACTCGTCTAGGCTGGAGCCCATATAATTAGAGGCTCCATTGCCGTTGCGGGTGGCCGCAAGATCACATTGGGCGCCTTCCGTCAGTACTTGGCCCAATGTCTCCTGAGATATGGGATGACTTAATTTCACATTGCGGTAATGCGGATTCCTTGTGTAATAATGAACGAGCGAGACAAGTGATTCAAAAGTCATAGTGTCAATACCATATAAACGCCCTTCCTGTAAAATTCGGCAGTGTTTGATTTTTCGATTGATTGTGAACGAGATCACGAATGCATTCGCGCTTTGCACCGAAGGTCGGAAACAAATGAACCTATTTCGAAGCGTCCCAGGCCCTACTCGGCCTGCTCCTTAGTTGTGTTAGGGTGAAACCACTCTTGATCCTCGTCCTTTTTTGGCTGTGGTACCGGTTCCTTTAGAATGATCGAAAACTCCGAGCTGCGCAACATGTTCTTTCGGTAGTAAACGATTAGTGAATATAATGAATCAAATACGAAATTTTCCACTAAGTAATACTTGATAATTCCATTTTCGTGTTTTAGCTTTATTCGGCAGTGGTTCGGCCTGTTTCGACGCCAAAAAGATAGACTATAATTCCCAACAAATATGGCCGACTCGCGTACTAGAAATGTTCCGTCCCCAAGGTGCTTATATTTTTTTAAAAGGTCATCAGCTTCTTTCCTTCCACCTAAAAAAAAATAAAGATCCTAATTTGCATTAAAAAGAAAAGGAAAGACAAAAAAAAAGCATTATATGTATGAACAGACATATATGTATAAAAAAATCAGTGTGTGTCTAGGGACACGCGTGAGGAACGAAGTTCCTTTGGAATGTTTGGCAATGAAGAAGAGACAGGAGTGAATAAAGGCGAAAAATGATTTACAACAACAATTTACAACTTTATACCAAAATGATTTTTATTTATTACTTATTTATTCTTAGGTATATACTTAGGTATATAAATCTAATCAGTTCATTCAAATATAGTGATAATTGGCTTATGATAACTAAAGTAAGATACAAACATTTGAGATTCAACTTTGTCCAAGCATCTCGAAAAAACTGCATCAATAGTCGTATTGAATCTTGTTGTAGACATTGTTGGGTCGTTATTAATTTTTAAATCAAATTCTTCAAGGAGAAGTTGTGTCAGTGGCTCTGATTTTTTATCAGAAAAGTTGATGTTAGAGTCACCGGCCAAAATTACGGGAATTTCATACAAATTTGTAGTACTACATATATCTCCGAAGAAGTCGAGAACCTTCTTTTCATGAGCATGAGCAGTGTAGAAACGCTCGACTGTGGAGAGCGAGAGAGTGGAAAAATGGTTATATTCTCTCACTCTACGAAGAAGAAGCAGACAGATAGCCGTTTAACGTTACGTTACGGGTTTTCTCGGCTAGCCCTCCTCCACCAAACTCATACCGCGCCATAAGAAACTTCGTTCCAAAAATCTTTTGAAGAACTTTACTTGGCCCTGAAACCCCACAAACGTACCTTCTAGTTTGCCGTGGAACCATTTTTCTTCAAAATGTAGCTCATCGTTAAATGGTGTTCCTTTTGCTTCTGCTGCATACTATTTTTTAACGTGCTGGAAAGTGAAACGCCAAAATCATCATCCTCGGAGTTTCCATTGCGAGACTCATTGATTTCAGAGGAATAAATCAACTCCTGATGAGTTAGCACAAACTGGTAAAGATTCCATGACTTGTCGACCGGGTCCCTAAAGTATAGTAAGGCTTCCTTAAACACTTTTCACACATTTTCGCTCGATCAATCTCGCCAGCTCCACCAAAACCTCCGGCAAGGGAAGATCTTTGAGTTAGGGTCCCTGTGACACCAATACCATTTCCAATATCGTCAAACTGCGGTAGTTTCTTGTGCTTTAGGATTATTTTGTGTCGCAATTGAAACGGCGAAGGCAAGTGCTGCTCGTTTCGATCAAATGGTTGGGTAAGCAACATATCCCCAAAAACCTAGAGGATGTAAGAAACAATAATGGATAATATTCTTTTACAGTAAAAAAAAAGCCTTTTTGACATTCGCAATTGACAAATAATATACCATCCGCTTTATATTTTTTCTATTTTTTATAATAGGAAATAGGGAAACAGACTTAAAAGTCTATAACTCCTCTAAAAATTATCCGATTTCGATGCTTTTTGATTTGTAGGTGAGGATAGCCATTGGAACATGAAACGAACTGGAGCTACAACCAGATTTTTTGTTTTAAGGGCGAGAGTCTGCCAAACAAATTTCATCGGAATCGACCGGTTTTGAAGGAGACATATCCATAAATATACCTTTTCCCATAAAAACGGGCTAAAATTTTGAACGCGTGGATTTCGAAGACTATAAAAGCTATCCAATTTTGAACTTGAACTCGTATGGTATCTGCGCAAATCACGCCCACGCCATGTTTTTGGAAAATGTTTCGATGTCGATGTTTTTAATCTGCCCCCCACTGAATTGTTAGTATGGCCGCAGTATGCCCGAGTATGCAACAAAATGTTGAGAATTCAACCGTTAAAGTTTAAACTTTAAACTATAAAGGTTAGTTAAATTGTGGGTGGCAGAGATGAGTACCCGGTAAATATACTCGGGGAACTCGACTATAGCCGTCCTTTCTTGTTTATATTAAATAACGCAATATTTTCAAATTATCACCTAATGGGATTTAAATGTTAAACATCTTAAATTATACGTTGCTTAGCGAATATGAAAAATTGTGTACTTCTTACATTTAAAAATCAATTTTTCCTTTTTTTCGTAATCTTTAATTTAATAATAAAATAAATTGTTTTTAAATGTATATTTAAATCGGTTGACTATGTTCAGTTAAAATTGTAACACAATATCTAAAATATAACCAAAATGATGACCTAAGCAATATTTGTTTGGCTCTTTTGGTAATAACGTTCAGTTTCCTTATTGCTAACATTAATAAATACACATGTGTGTTATGGAATAACTAGTACTTTTGATGTTACTTAAAGATAAAATTATAAATTTTGGTGCCTGAAATTTAAAAAAAAAATTGGAAATTGAAAACTTTTTAGTAAACAAAGACAATGTGTAAAACAAATAATGTTAAAAATTTTTATTTTTCCAAGTAAATGGGAAACAAACACATACGTATGTAGATAACCTAGCCCAGGAACTAGTTGGATGAGACACTTTCAATGATACCAATAAGGAAGAAAGCTCCAGCTCCTCGCTGAACTTGTTACGCAAAACCACACTGCGATATCCTTAGCGCACACATGTGAGAGGATAGCATGCCTGCGCAATGAAGTGAGCTTTTCCAAACATGTCTTCATCCTGCACCTCAAACTGAAGAATGGCCAAGTGTGCACAATAAATTCGCAGGTTTCGTTCCACACGGGGTTAAACCCGTTATCGTTAACTTTAGTTCGGTACTTAACGCCGGAGTCGAAACTGGCGACTACAATTCGCGGATTGTTCGACCTGCCTTCTCGAAATAGGTGTCGTGCCGCTATTAGGCGAAGGCTAACTTTGATCTCACTAAGACTAAGATCCTCATTGCACTGAGGATTGTTCGGGCTAAAAGAGTCTTATAGCATGAACGATGGCTTCAGACCGTTGTTAAGGAATTTAGCCTGATTTAATTGCATAGCTTTATCACCCGTTTAATAGTTTAGACGAATTGGACGAATATTGGCCTTTGGGATACACTCTACTAATCTGGTGGCGGTTATAGGAAAGAAACAGCGGCTGGTTATTTTGAAAGAACTGTTTTTCTGCTTTTGTTTCTAAGAAGCTGGACATCTCTTGAAATATAAAAGAATGTTCCCGGAAGGGAACACTACGGAAATATATGATAAGGTCAGACATTTCCTTGGCTACGCGGGATGTGCGTTCTTTTTTGCGTCTCTCTGTAGCCAATTGGCTGGCCACAAGAGCCGCTTCTTGGATAGCTTTTATCCATTCGTAGGCTGTCTTCTGCTTATCAAAACCGATCACAAACGGGTTTTGCATGGTCGGCGTTTATATCTGCAGTTTAAAGATTATGCCTGGCTCATTTGATTCGAAGAGTGAGGCCACTGCTCCAAAGATCTCGATAGAGTCAATACGACCATCGGTGCCTTCGTCATTCATAGAGTTGTAGTCTTCCGTAGTACAGTCAATAACCTGCGTATTTTGTAATACAGAACATCAGAACAGAGTTTTATTTTTTTCCTAAATACCAAACTCATTCTTACCTTAACGTAGTTTGCTGGTAAATGCTTCTTTATCATACCACCGTAGTCTCCGACCCACCACATGGTATTATCCCGCTGTACGTTCGTTATAATGGCGTGCTTCGGTTCATCCGGTTTGTTCGCCTTGTAACTATACAAAGCTTTACAGGTGACATACTCGTCTAGGCTGGAGCCCATATAATTAGAAGCTCCATTGCCGTTGCGGGTGGCCGCAAGATCACATTGGGCGCCTTCCATCAGTACTTGGCCCAATGTCTCCTGAGATATGGGATGACTTAATTTCACATTGCGGTAATGCGGATTCCTTGTGTAATAATGAACGAGCGAGACAAGTGATTCAAAATTCATAGTGTCAATACCATATAAACGCCCTTCCTGTAAAATTCGGCAGTGTTTGATTTTTCGATTGATTGTGAACGAGATCACGAATGCATTCGCGCTTTGCACCGAAGGTCGAACAAGAAATGAACCTATTTCGAAGCGTCCCAGGCCCTGCTCGGCCTGCTCCTTAGTTGTGTTAGGGTGAAACCACTCTTGATCCTCGTCCTTTTTTGGCTGTGGTACCGGTTCCTTTAGAATGATCGAAAACTCCGAGCTGCGCAACATGTTCTTTCGGTAGTAAACGATTAGTGAATATAATGAATCAAATACGAAATTTTCCACTAAGTAATACTTTATAATTACATTTTCGTGTTTTAGCTTTATTCGGCAGTGGTTCGGCCTGTTTCGACGCCAAAAAGATAGACTATAATTCCCAACAAATATGGCCGACTCGCGTACTAGAAATGTTCCGTCCCCAAGGTGCTTATATTTTTTTAAAAGGTCATCAGCTTCTTTCCTTCCACCTAAAAGAAAATAAAGATCCTTAATTTGCATTAAAAAGAAAAGGAAAGACACAAAATAAGCATTATATGTATGAACAGACATATATGTATAAAAAAATCAGTGTGTGTCTAGGGACACGCGTGAGGAACGAAGTTCCTTTGGAATGTTTGGCAATGAAGAAGAGACAGGAGTGAATAAAGGCGAAAAATGATTTACAACAACAATTTACAACTTTATACAAAAATGATTTTTATTTATTACTTATTTATTCTTAGGAATATACTTAGGTATATAAATCTAATCAGTTCCTTCAAATATAGTGATAATTGGCTTATGATAACTAAAGTAAGATACAAACACTTGAGATTCAACTTTGTCCAAGCATCTCGAAAAAACTGCATCAATAGTCGTATTGAAACTTGTTGCAGACATTGCTGGGTCTTTATTAATTTTTAAATCAAATTCTTCAAGGAGAAGTTGTGTCAGTGGCTCTGATTTTTTATCAGAAAAGTTGATGTTAGAAAATTTTCCGGCCAAAATTAGGGGAATTTCATACAAATTTGTAGTACTACATATATCTCCGAAGAAGTCGAGAACCTTCTTTTCATGAGCATGAGCAGTCTAGAAACGCTCGACTGTGGAGAGCGAGAGAGTGGAAAAATGGTTATATTCTCTCACTCTACGAAGAAAAAGCAGACAGATAGCCGTTTAACGTTACGTAACGAGTTTTCTCGGCTAGCCCTCCTCCACCAAACTCATACCGCGCCATAAGAAACTTCGTTCCAAAAATCTTTTGAAGAACTTTACTTGGCCCTGAAACCCCACAAACGTACCTTCTAGTTTGCCGTGGAACCATTTTTCTTCAAAATGTAGCTCATCGTTAAATGGTGTTCCTTTTGCTTCTGCTGCATACTATTTTTTAACGTGCTGGAAAGTGAAACGCCAAAATCATCATCCTCGGAGTTTCCATTGCGAGACTCATTGATTTCAGAGGAATAAATCAACTCCTGATGAGTTAGCACAAACTGGTAAAGATTCCATGTCTTGTCGACCGGGTCCCTAAAGTATAGTAAGCCTTCCTTAAACACTTTTCACACATTTTCGCTCGATCAATCTCGCCAGCTCCACCAAAACCTCCGGCAAGGGAAGATCTTTGAGTTAGGGTCCCTGTGACACCAATACCATTTCCAATATCGTCAAACTGCGGTAGTTTCTTGTGCTTTAGGATTATTTTGTGTCGCAATTGAAACGGCGAAGGCAAGTGCTGCTCGTTTCGATCACATGGTTGGGTAAGCAACATATCCCCAAAAACCTAGAGGATGTAAGAAACAATAATGGATAATATTCTTTTACAGTAAAAAAGCAAAGCCTTTTTGACATTCGCAATTGACAAATAATACACCATCCGCTTAATATTTTTTCTATTTATTATAATAGGAAATAGGAAAACAGACTTAAGGGGTCACGCCACCCTGAAATTTTCAAAAAATCGATTTTTTTTTTTTACTTAATTTAAAAGACTATATTCTTACGCGTATTTTAAGACGTCCCCGAAGACAATATCTTGATAATTATGGAAGTTATGTTTATTTGAAGGCGGCACTGTAGGAGGGCACCTAAGACACTTCTTTTTCTTCTTTTGCGTTTTTCTCGAAACCACTTTTTTCAAGACGGTGGGCATGATAACTCAAAAACTGTTCAACCGATTGACTTGAAAATTGAAACACATCTTCTTACATAGATTTTCCACAGAGTGACGTAGGATTTTTTTGATCCAATGGATAGAAATTTTTTTATGCAATTTTTAGTACGAAATTTTTTGCCCAAAACATTAAGTCAAGTTTTGAAGTGCTCTCAATTGCGTAATTTTTCTTCTTTTCTAAAACGGCTACGTCACTCTGTTCCAAATTTATCACTTTTTAAAAAAAATTTTGTTTACTTTTTTCTGATGAAAATTGACACGTGAATCATGCCCACCATCAAGGAGCACTCCGGAAAAACCCATGATCGCCGATGTTCATATCTCCGCCATTTTGAATTGAAAACAAATTTTTTTTTAGAATTTATAAAGCTCATTAGTTGTATTAAATAGAAATAAAAGTGGAAAAATCCTATCTCAACTAGTTTAGTCACAAGAAATTCCTGAAAAACCGTCCCGTTTCCACGCGGTCAGGGTGGCGTAACCCCTTAAAAGTCTATAACTCCTCTAAAAATTATCCGATTTCGATGCTTTTTGATTTGTAGGTGAGGATAGCCATTGGAACATGTAACGAACTGGAGCTACAACCAGATTTTTTGTTTTAAGGGCGAGAGTCTGCCAAACAAATTTCATCGGAATCGACCGATTTTGAAGGAGGCATATCCATAAATATACCTTTTCCCATAAAAACGGGCTAAAATTTTAAACGCGTGGATTTCGAGGACTATAAGAGATAGAGCTATCCAATTTTGAACTTGAACTCGTATGGTATCTGCGCAAATCAAGTTTTTATGGTATCTGCGCAAATCACGCCCACGCCATGTTTTTGGAAAATGTTTCGATGTCGATGTTTTCAGTCTGCCCCCACTGAATTGGTAGTGTGGCCGCAGTATGCCCGAGTATGCAACAAAATGTTGAGAATTCAACCGTTAAAGTTTAAACTTTAAACTATAAAGTTTAGTTAAATTGTGGGTGGCAGAGATGAGTACCCGGTAAATATACTCGGAGAACTCGACTATAGCCGTCCTTTCTTGTTTATATTAAATAACGCAATATTTTCAAATTATCACCTAATGGGATTTAAATGTTAAACATCTTAAATTATACGTTGCTTAGCGAATATGAAAAATTGTGTACTTTTTACATTTAAAAATCAATTTTTCCTTTTTTTTCGTAATATTTAATTTAATAATAATATAAATTGTTTTTAAATGTATATTTGAATCGGTTGACTATGTTCAGTTAAAATTGTAACACAATATCTAAAATATAACCAAAATGATGACCTAAGCAATATTTGTTTGGCTCTTTTGGTAATAACGTTCAGTTTCCTTATTGCTAACATTATTAAATACACATGTGTGTTATGGAATAACTAGTACTTTTGATGTTACTTAAAGATAAAATTAAAAATTTTGGTGCCTGAAATTTAAAAAAAAAATTGGAAATTGAAAACTTTTTAGTAAACAAAGACAATGTGTAAAACAAATAATGTTAAAAATTTTTATTTTTCCAAGTAAATGGGAAACAAACACATACGTATGTAGATAACCTAGCCCAGGAACTAGTTGGATGAGACACTTTCAATGATACCAACAAGGAAGAAAGCTCCAGCTCCTCGCTGAACTTGTTACGCAAAACCACACTGCGATATCCTTGGCGCACACATGTGAGAGGATAGCATGCCTGCGCAATGAAGTGAGTTTCTCCAAACATGTCTTCATCCTGCACCTCAAACTGAAGAATGGCCAAGTGTGCACAATAAAATCGCAGGTGTCGTTCCACACGGGGTTAAACCCGTTATCGTTAACTTTAGTTCGGTACTTAACGCCGGAGTCGAAACTGCCGACTACAATTCGCGGATTGTTCGACCTGCCTTCTCGAAATAGGTGTCGTGCCGCTATTAGACGAAGGCTAACTTTGATCTCACTAAGACTAAGATCCTCATTGCACTGAGGATTGTTCGGGCTAAAAGAGTCTTATTGCATGAACGATGGCTTCAGACCGTTGTTAAGGAATTTAGCCTGATTTAATTGCATAGCTTTATCACCCGTTTGGTAGTTTAGCGCGATTATTTGCGAGCCAACGTTCCAAAAGGGCATGGGATTAAAATTGGACGAATCTATTGGCCTTTGGGATACACTCTACTAATCTGGTGGCGGTTATAGGAAAGAAACAGCGGCTGGTTATTTTGAAAGAACTGTTTTTCTGCTTTTGCTTCTGAGAAGCTGGACATCTCTTGAAATATCCATGAATGTTCCCGGAACGGAACACTACGGAAATATATGATAAGGTCAGACATTTCCTTGGCTACGCGGGATGTGCGTTCTTTTTTGCGTCTCTCTGTAGCCAATTGGCTGGCCACAAGAGCCGCTTCTTGGATAGCTTTTATCCATTCGTAGGCTGTCTCCTGGTTATCAAAACCGATCACAAACGGGTTTTGCATGGTCGGCGTTTGTATCTGCAGTTTAAAGATTATGCCTGGCTCATTTGATTCAAAGAGTGAGGCCACTGCTCCAAAGATCTCGATAGAGTCAGTACGACCATCGGTGCCTTCGTCATTCATAGAGTTGTAGTCTTCCGTAGTACAGTCAATAACCTGCGTATTTTGTAATACAGAACATCAGAACAGAGTTTTATTTTTTTCCTAAATACCAAACTCATTCTTACCTTAACGTAGTTTGCTGGTAAATGCTTCTTTATCATACCACCGTAGTCTCCGACCCACCACATGGTATTATCCCGCTGTACGTTCATTCGTCCCGCTGTACGTTCGTTGCGGGTGGCCGCGCCACCTTCCCGGTGGAAATGTTCCGTCCCCAAGGTGCTTATATATTTTTAAAAGGTCATCAGCTTCTTTCCTTCCACCTAAAAAAAAATAAAGATCCTAATTTGCATTAAAAAGAAAAGGAAAGACACAAAATAAGCATTATATGTATGAACAGACATATATAAAAAAAATCAGTGTGTGTCTAGGGACACGCGTGAGGAACGAAGTTCCTTTGGAATGTTTGGCAATGAAGAAGAGACAGGAGTGAATAAAGGCGAAAAATGATTTACAACAACAATTTACAACTTTATACAAAAATGATTTTTATTTATTACTTATTTATTCTAGGTATATAAATCTAATCAGTTCATTCAAATATAGTGATAATTGGCTTATGATAACTAAAGTAAGATAAAAACATTTGAGATTCAACTTTGTCCAAGCATCTCGAAAAAACTGCATCAATAGTCGTATTGAATCTTGTTGCAGACATTGTTGGGTCGTTATTAATTTTTAAATCAAATTCTTCAAGGAGAAGTTGTGTCAGTGGCTCTGATTTTTTATCAGAAAAGTTGATGTTAGAGTCACCGGCCAAAATTACGGGAATTTCATACAAATTTGTAGTACTAAATATATCTCCGAAGAAGTCGAGAACCTTCTTTTCATGAGCATGAGCAGTGTAGAAACGCTCGACTGTGGAGAGCGAGAGAGTGGAAAAATGGTTATATTCTCTCACTCTACGAAGAAAAAGCAGACAGATAGCCGTTTAACGTTACGTAACGAGTTTTCTCGGCTAGCCCTCCTCCACCAAACTCATACCGCGCCATAAGAAACTTCGTTCCAAAAATCTTTTGAAGAACTTTACTTGGTCCTGAAACGTACCTTCTAGTTTACCGTGGAACCATTTTTCTTTAAAATGTAGCTCATCGTTAAATGGTGTTCCTTTTGCTTCTGCTGCATACTATTTTTTAACGTGCTGGAAAGTGAAACGCCAAAATCATCATCCTCGGAGTTTCCATTGCGAGACTCATTGATTTCAGAGGAATAAATCAACTCCTGATGAGTTAGCACAAACTGGTAAAGATTCCATGACTTGTCGACCGGGTCCCTAAAGTATAGTAAGCCTTCCTTAAACACTTTTCACACATTTTCGCTCGATCAATCTCGCCAGCTCCACCAAAACCTCCGGCAAGGGAAGATCTTTGAGTTAGGGTCCCTGTGACACCAATACCATTTCCAATATCGTCAAACTGCGGTAGTTTCTTGTGCTTTAGGATTATTTTGTGTCGCAATTGAAACGGCGAAGGCAAGTGCTGCTCGTTTCGATCACATGGTTGGGTAAGCAACATATCCCCAAAAACCTAGAGGATGTAAGAAACAATAATGGATAATATTCTTTTACAGTAAAAAAAAAAGCCTTTTTGACATTCGCAATTGACAAATAATACACCATCCGCTTAATATTTTTTCTATTTATTATAATAGGAAATAGGGAAACAGACTTAAAAGTCTATAACTCCTCTAAAAATTATCCGATTTCGATGCTTTTTGATTTGTAGGTGAGGATAGCCATTGGAACATGTAACGAACTGGAGCTACAACCAGATTTTTTGTTTTAAGGGCGAGAGTCTGCCAAACAAATTTCATCGGAATCGACCGGTTTTGAAGGAGGCATATCCATAAATATACCTTTTCCCATAAAAACGGGCTAAAATTTTAAACGCGTGGATTTCGAGGACTATAAGAGATAGAGCTATCCAATTTTGAACTTGAACTCGTATGGTATCTGCGCAAATCAAGTTTTTATGGTATCTGCGCAAATCACGCCCACGCCATGTTTTTGGAAAATCTTTCGATGTCGATGTTTTCAGTCTGCCCCCACTGAATTGGTAGTGTGGCCGCAGTATGCCCGAGTATGCAACAAAATGTTGAGAATTCAACCGTTAAAGTTTAAACTTTAAACTAAAAAGGTTAGTTAAATTGTGGGTGGCAGAGATGAGTACCCGGTAAATATACTCGGAGAACTCGACTATAGCCGTCCTTTCTTGTTTATATTAAATAACGCAATATTTTCAAATTATCACCTAATGGGATTTAAATGTTAAACATCTTAAATTATACGTTGCTTAGCGAATATGAAAAATTGTGTACTTCTTACATTTAAAAATCAATTTTTCCTTTTTTTTCGTAATATTTAATTTAATAATAATATAAATTGTTTTTAAATGTATATTTGAATCGGTTGACTATGTTCAGTTAAAATTGTAACACAATATCTAAAATATAACCAAAATGATGACCTAAGCAATATTTGTTTGGCTCTTTTGGTAATAACGTTCAGTTTCCTTATTGCTAACATTATTAAATACACATGTGTGTTATGGAATAACTAGTACTTTTGATGTTACTTAAAGATAAAATTATAAATTTTGGTGCCTGAAATTTAAAAAAAAAATTGGAAATTGAAAACTTTTTTAGTAAACAAAGACAATGTGTAAAACAAATAATGTTAAAAATTTTTATTTTTCCAAGTAAATGGGAAACAAACACATACGTATGTAGATAACCTAGCCCAGGAACTAGTTGGATGAGACACTTTCAATGATAATATGGACCAATAAGGAAGAAAGCTCCAGCTCCTCGCTGAACTTGTTACGCAAAACCACACTGCGATATCCTTGGCGCACACATGTGAGAGGATAGCATGCCTGCGCAATGAAGTGAGTTTCTCCAAACATGTCTTCATCCTGCACCTCAAACTGAAGAATGGCCAAGTGTGCACAATAAATTCGCAGGTGTCGTTCCACACGGGGTTAAACCCGTTATCGTTAACTTTAGTTCGGTACTTAACGCCGGAGTCGAAACTGCCGACTACAATTCGCGGATTGTTCGACCTGCCTTCTCGAAATAGGTGTCGTGCCGCTATTAGACGAAGGCTAACTTTGATCTCACTAAGACTAAGATCCTCATTGCACTGAGGATTGTTCGGGCTAAAAGAGTCTTATTGCATGAACGATGGCTTCAGACCGTTGTTAAGGAATTTAGCCTGATTTAATTGCATAGCTTTATCACCCGTTTGGTAGTTTAGCGCGATTATTTGCGAGCCAACGTTCCAAAAGGGCATGGGATTAAAATTGGACGAATCTATTGGCCTTTGGGATACACTCTACTAATCTGGTGGCGGTTATAGGAAAGAAACAGCGGCTGGTTATTTTGAAAGAACTGTTTTTCTGCTTTTGTTTCTGAGAAGCTGGACATCTCTTGAAATATCCATGAATGTTCCCGGAACGGAACACTACGGAAATATATGATAAGGTCAGACATTTCCTTGGCTACGCGGGATGTGCGTTCTTTTTTGCGTCTCTCTGTAGCCAATTGGCTGGCCACAAGAGCCGCTTCTTGGATAGCTTTTATCCATTCGTAGGCTGTCTCCTGCTTATCAAAACCGATCACAAACGGGTTTTGCATGGTCGGCGTTTGTATCTGCAGTTTAAAGATTATGCTCCAGACACTGCTTAAAGACACTGCTCCAAAGATCTCGATAGAGTCAATACGACCATCGGCGCCTTCGTCATTCATAGAGTTGTAGTCTTCCGTAGTACAGTCAATAACCTGCGTATTTTGTAATACAGAACATCAGAACAGAGTTTTATTTTTTTCCTAAATACCAAACTCATTCTTACCTTAACGTAGTTTGCTGGTAAATGCTTCTTTATCATACCACCGTAGTCACCGACCCACCACATGGTATTATCCCGCTGTACGTTCGTTATAATGGCGTGCTTCGGTTCATCCGGTTTGTTCGCCTTGTAACTATACAAAGCTTTACAGGTGACATACTCGTCTAGGCTGGAGCCCATATAATTAGAGGCTTCATTGCCGTTGCGGGTGGCCGCGCCACCTTCCCGGTGGAAATGTTCCGTCCCCAAGGTGCTTATATATTTTTAAAAGGTCATCAGCTTCTTTCCTTCCACCTAAAAAAAAATAAAGATCCTAATTTGCATTAAAAAGAAAAGGAAAGACACAAAATAAGAATTATATGTATGAACAGACATATATAAAAAAAATCAGTGTGTATCTAGGGACACGCGTGAGGAACGAAGTTCCTTTGGAATGTTTGGCAATGAAGAAGAGACAGGAGTGAATAAAGGCGAAAAATGATTTACAACAACAATTTACAACTTTATACAAAAATGATTTTTATTTATTACTTATTTATTCTAGGTATATAAATCTAATCAGTTCATTCAAATATAGTGATAATTGGCTTATGATAACTAAAGTAAGATACAAACATTTGAGATTCAACTTTGTCCAAGCATCTCGAAAAAAACTGCATCAATAGTCGTATTGAATCTTGTTGTAGACATTGTTGGGTCGTTATTAATTTTTAAATCAAATTCTTCAAGGAGAATTTGTGTCAGTGGCTCTGATTTTTTATCAGATAAGTTGATGTTAGAGTCACCGGCCAAAATTAGGGGAATTTCATACAAATTTGTAGTACTACATATATCTCCGAAGAAGTCGAGAACCTTCTTTTCATGAGCATGAGCAGTGTAGAAACGCTCGACTGTGGAGAGCGAGAGAGTGGAAAAATGGTTATATTCTCTCACTCTACGAAGAAGAAGCAGACAGATAGCCGTTTAACGTTACGTTACGAGTTTTCTCGGCTAGCCCTCCTCCACCAAACTCATACCGCGCCATAAGAAACTTCGTTCCAAAAATCTTTTGAAGAACTTTACTTGGCCCTGAAACGTACCTTCTAGTTTGCCGTGGAACCATTTTTCTTTAAAATGTAGCTCATCGTTAAATGGTGTGTCCTTTTGCTTCTGCTGCATACTATTTTTTAACGTGCTGGAAAGTAAAACGCCAAAATCATCATCCTCGGAGTTTCCATTGCGAGACTCATTGATTTCAGAGGAATAAATCAACTCCTGATGAGTTAGCACAAACTGGTAAAGATTCCATGACTTGTCGACCGGGTCCCTAAAGTATAGTAAGCCTTCCTTAAACACTTTTCACACATTTTCGCTCGATCAATCTCGCCAGCTCCACCAAAACCTCCGGCAAGGGAAGATCTTTGAGTTAGGGTCCCTGTGACACCAATACCATTTCCAATATCGTCAAACTGCGGTAGTTTCTTGTGCTTTAGGATTATTTTGTGTCGCAATTGAAACGGCGAAGGCAAGTGCTGCTCGTTTCGATCACATGGTTGGGTAAGCAACATATCCCCAAAAACCTAGAGGATGTAAGAAACAATAATGGATAATATTCTTTTACAGTAAAAAAAAGCCTTTTTGACATTCGCAATTGACAAATAATACACCATCCGCTTTATATTTTTTCTATTTTTTATAATAGGAAATAGGGAAACAGGGAAAATTATCCGATTTCGATGCTTTTTGATTTGTAGGTGAGGATAGCCATTGGAACATGGAACGAACTGGAGCTACAACCGGTTTTTTTGTTTTAAGGGCGAGAGTCTGCCAAACAAATTTCATCGGAATCGACCGATTTTGAAGGAGGCATATCCATAAACATACCTTTTCCCATACAAACGGGCTAAAATTTTGAACGCGTGGATTTCGAAGACTATAAGAGATAGAGCTATCCAATTTTGAACTTGAACTCGTATGGTATCTGCGCAAATCAAGTTTTTATGGTATCTGCGCAAATCACGCCCACGCCATGTTTTTGGAAAATGTTTCGATGTCGATGTTTTTAGTCTGCCCCCCACTGAATTGGTAGTATGGCCGCAGTATGCCCGAGTATGCAACAAAATGTTGAGAATTCAACCGTTAAAGTTTAAACTTTAAACTATAAAGGTTAGTTAAATTGTGGGTGGCAGAGATGAGTACCCGGTAAATATACTCGGGGAACTCGACTATAGCCGTCCTTTCTTGTTTATATTAAATAACGCTATATTTTCAAATTATCACCTAATGGGATTTAAATGTTAAACATCTTAAATTATACGTTGCTTAGCGAATATGAAAAATTGTGTACTTCTTACATTTAAAAATCAATTTTTCCTTTTTTTTCGTAATCTTTAATTTAATAATAAAATAAATTGTTTTTAAATGTATATTTGAATTGGTTGACTATGTTCAGTTAAAATTGTAACACAATATCTAAAATATAACCAAAATGATGACCTAAGCAATATTTGTTTGGCTCTTTTGGTAATAACGTTCAGTTTCCTTATTGCTAACATTAATAAATACACATGTGTGTTATGGAATAACTAGTACTTTTGATGTTACTTAAAGATAAAATTATAAATTTTGGTGCCTGAAATTTAAAAAAAAAAATTGGAAATTGAAAATTTTTTAGTAAACAAAGACAATGTGTAAAACAAATAATGTTAAAAATTTTTATTTTTCCAAGTAAATGGGAAACAAACACATACGTATGTAGATAACCTAGCCCAGGAACTAGTTGGATGAGACACTTTTAATGATAATATGGACCAATAAGGAAGAAAGCTCCAGCTCCTCGCTGAACTTGTTACGCAAAACCACACTGCGATATCCTTGGCGCACACATGTGAGAGGATAGCATGCCTGCGCAATGAAGTGAGCTTTTCCAAACATGTCTTCATCCTGCACCTCAAACTGAAGAATGGCCAAGTGTGCACAATAAATTCGCAGGTTTCGTTCCACACGGGGTTAAACCCGTTATCGTTAACTTTAGTTCGGTACTTAACGCCGGAGTCGAAACTGGCGACTACAATTTGAGGATTGTTCGACCTGCCTCCTCGAAATAGGTGTCGTGCCGCTATTAGGCGAAGGCTAACTTTGATCTCACTAAGACTAAGATCCTCATTGGACTGAGGATTGTTCGGGCTAAAAGAGTCAGATTGCATGAACGATGGCTTCAGAACAAAACCGCATTGACCATTGTTACGTAATTTGGCCTGATTTAATTGCATAGCTTTATCACCCGTTTGGTAGTTTAGCGCGATCATTTGCGAGCCAACGTTCCAAAAGGGCGTGGGATTAAAATTGGACGAATCCAAACGTTGGCCTTTCGGATACACTCTACTAATTTGGTGGCGGTGATAAGAAAGAAACAGCGGCTGGTTATTTTGAAAGAACTGTTTTTCTGCTTTTGTTTCTGAAAAGCTGGACATCTCTTGAAATATCCATGAATGTTCCCGGAACGGAACACTACGGAAATATATGATAAGGTCAGACATTTCCTTGGCTACGCGGGATGTGCGTTCTTTTTTGCGTCTCTCTGTAGCCAATTGGCTGGCCACAAGAGCCGCTTCTTGGATAGCTTTTATCCATTCGTAGGCTGTCTCCTGGTTATCAAAACCGATCACAAACGGGGTTTGCATGGTCGGCGTTTGTATCTGCAGTTTAAAGATTATGCCTGGCTCATTTGATTCGAAGAGTGAGGCCACTGCTCCAAAGATCTCGATAGAGTCAATACGACCATCGGTGCCTTCGTCATTCATAGAGTTGTAGTCTTCCGTAGTACAGTCAATAACCTGCGTATTTTGTAATACAGAACATCAGAACAGAGTTTTATTTTTTTCCTAAATACAAAACTCATTCTTACCTTAACGTAGTTTGCTGGTAAATGCTTCTTTTTCATACCACCGTAGTCTCCGACCACATGGTATTATCCCGTTGTACGTTCGTTATAATGGCGTGCTTCGGTTCATCCGTTTTGTCCGCCTTGTAACTATACAAAGCTTTACAGGTGACATACTCGTCTAGGCTGGAGCCCATATAATTAGAGGCTCCATTGCCGCTGCGGGTGGCCGCAAGATCACATTGGGCGCCTTCCGTCAGTACTTGGCCCAATGTCTCCTGAGATATGGGATGACTTAATTTCACATTGCGGTAAAGCGGATTCCTTGTGTAATAATGAACGAGCGAGACAAGTGATTCAAAATTCATAGTGTCAATACCATATAAACGCCCTTCCTGTAAAATTCGGCAGTGTTTGATTTTTCGATTGATTGTGAACGAGATCACGAATGCATTCGCGCTTTGCACCGAAGGTCGGACAAGAAATGAACCTATTTCGAAGCGTCCCAGGCCCTGCTCGGCCTGCTCCTTAGTTGTGTTAGGGTGAAACCACTCTTGATCCTCGTGCTTTTTTGGCTGTGGTATCGGTTCCTTTAGAATGATCGAAAACTCCGAGCTGCGCAACATGTTCTTTCGGTAGTAAACGATTAGTGAATATAATGAATCAATACGAAATTTTCCACTAAGTAATACTTGATAATTCCATTTTCGTGTTTTAGCTTTATTCGGCAGTGTTTCGGCCTGTTTCGACGCCAAAAAGATACACTATAATTCCCAACAAATATGGCCGACTCGCGTACTAGAAATGTTCCGTCCCCAAGGTGCTTATATTTTTTAAAAGGTCATCAGCTTCTTTCCTTCCACCTAAAAAAAAATAAAGATCCTAATTTGCATTAAAAAGAAAAGGAAAGACAAAAAAAAAGCATTATATGTATGAACAGACATATATGTATAAAAAATCAGTGTGTGTCTAGGGACACGCGTGAGGAACGAAGTTCCTTTGGAATGTTTGGCAATGAAGAAGAGACAGGAGTGAATAAAGGCGAAAAATGATTTACAACAACAATTTACAACTTTATACCAAAATGATTTTTATTTATTACTTATTTATTCTTAGGTATATACTTAGGTATATAAATCTAATCAGTTCATTCAAATATAGTGATAATTGGCTTATGATAACTAAAGTAAGATACAAACATTTGAGATTCAACTTTGTCCAAGCATCTCGAAAAAACTGCATCAATAGTCGTATTGAATCTTGTTGTAGACATTGTTGGGTCGTTATTAATTTTTAAATCAAATTCTTCAAGGAGAATTTGTGTCAGTGGCTCTGATTTTTTATCAGATAAGTTGATGTTAGAGTCACCGGCCAAAATTAGGGGAATTTCATACAAATTTGTAGTACTACATATATCTCCGAAGAAGTCGAGAACCTTCTTTTCATGAGCATGAGCAGTGTAGAAACGCTCGACTGTGGAGAGCGAGAGAGTGGAAAAATGGTTATATTCTCTCACTCTAAAATGTAGCTCATCGTTAAATGGTGTGTCCTTTTGCTTCTGCTGCATACTATTTTTTAACGTGCTGGAAAGTAAAACGCCAAAATCATCATCCTCGGAGTTTCCATTGCGAGACTCATTGATTTCAGAGGAATAAATCAACTCCTGATGAGTTAGCACAATCTGGTACAGATTCCATGACTTGTGGACCGGGTCCCTAAAGTATAGTAAGCCTTCCTTAAACACTTTTCACACATTTTCGCTCGATCAATCTCGCCAGCTCCACCAAAACCTCCGGCAAGGGAAGATCTTTGAGTTAGGGTCCCTGTGATACCAATACCATTTCCAATATCGTCAAACTGCGGTAGTTTCTTGTGCTTTAGGATTATTTTGTGTCGCAATTGAAACGGCGAAGGCAAGTGCTGCTCGTTTCGATCACATGGTTGGGTAAGCAACATATCCCCAAAAACCTAGAGGATGTAAGAAGCAATAATGGATAATATTCTTTTACAGTAAAAAAAAAAGCCTTTTTGACATTCGCAATTGACAAATAATACACCATCCGCTTTATATTTTTTCTATTTTTTATAATAGGAAATAGGGAAACAGACTTAAAAGTCTATAACTCCTCTAAAAATTATCCAATTTCGATGCTTTTTGATTTGTAGGTGAGGATAGCCATTGGAACATGGAACGAACTGGAGCTACAACCAGATTTTTTGTTTTAAGGGCGGGAGTCTGCCAAACAAATTTCATCGGAATCGACCGATTTTGAAGGAGACATATCCGTGGAACGCGTGGATTTCGAAGACTATAATAGATAGAGCTATCCAATTTTGAACTTGAACTCGTATGGTATCTGCGCAAATCAAGTTTTTATGGTATCTGCGCAAATCACGCCCTCACGTCGATGTTTTTAGTCTGCCCCCCACTGAATTGGTAGTATGGCCGCAGTATGCCCGAGTATGCAACAAAATGTTGAGAATTCAACCGTTAAAGTTTAAACTTTAAACTATAAAGGTTAGTTAAATTGTGGGTGGCAGAGATGAGTACCCGGTAAATATACTCGGGGAACTCGACTATAGCCGTCCTTTCTTGTTTATATTAAACTAGCGACCCCGTCAAACGTTGTTTCGCCCTTTTTTGTTTTCTATAAGGGCTAGCTGTTTTTTCTTCATTTATTTTGGTTAATAAATGTTTTTCAGTATTTCAAGTACATCCAGTATTTTCACGTACAGCAAAATTCCCCTCGCCAATATCTAACAGTTGTTTAGAGAAAGGATGGATCCTGAAGCATTTGATCGCCATTTCTTTTTCAACATTACGCCTCAGTTGCGATGATTTTAAGCAAGCATTGAATTCATCAGCGTACGTTAACCGTGAACACCTGAAAGGAGTAACAAAGGGCCGTAAAATAGTTTATCATTGTTCCTTATATCCCTAAATGACCAATCCAATTCCCCAAGCGCATTTTTACGTCCTATAGTGCATTCATCCAAAATATGGGCACTATGCCCATAGACGATTGTTTTTATATTGCACACTGCATCTGGATTATTTTGAATGTTCAATGACAGCTTAAGTGCTGAATGAGCTGTTATGCCTCCATCTAATAAGGTTGCTGCAACGCCAGAAGATGCAATGGCCAATGCGTTGCCATTTTTTTTTTAATCGTAACTCGGCAGGAAGAAGCGAAATAAGGAATGTTCACTTTGGAACTTTCACTTTGAATGTTCACAATAATCACTTTGGAATAAGCAGAATTTTCAACATCAGGCTCTTACTGAAATGCTAGTCGACGAAATTGCCCAGATGTGAATCCTCGATAAACTTGTTGCCGTTGTTAGTTAATTCTTTTTCTAACTATTAATCTGTGCGCTTCTCTTCTTTGAAAAGTGGTCTTTGTTGATTATGTTCATCTCGTGCATCTTTCGATTGTGATTCACGTAACTGCGCCATGCTTACACGCGCCTTTTCATTACCTTTATAAATTTGTTCTCCTGATCTTGTATTCTTCTATCTCGCGCAGCTCTAGAATTGACTGTTTGATGACTAAAATTGGCCCAATTGCGTTTTCTTGGCATTGGTGACTGTAGATAAGTAATCGGCGGACTCCTATTTCAGGGGCATATGACACACACATAAATGTACAATACGTTACGCTCTCAGCCTACTTATTGTTATTCATTACTATAAAAGCAGCCATTTCGGAGGAGTATAATTCCCGCTGTCGAACGGGATAAAAAGTATCCCATATCCCTATCCAATTTTCAGCCAAATCTGTTCTGCCGTTCTTGAGTTATAAGTGGTGTAACTAACACGACTTTCTTTTATATATATAGATTTATTCTGTGTATCTTCGAAAGGTAGTAATGATTCAATTCGATGGTGAATCTGTTCTTGTATCTACAAAATAAAAACCAGATTCTTTAACTACATTCTATGTAAGTAAAAAAATAAATACCTTAAATGTCGGATTAAAACCTCCTTCTTCGATAATGTCTGCCCAAATGACGTCATTTGGAAACAATTATTGTATTTTCGAGTATTTGCAAGAAAGTGGCGTGATTCTTGTGCTTCGCCGCAAAGCAATAAATACAATGGCTCATGTGGCGGAGTCAACACTGGCAATTTCACTTTACCATTAACGCAGCATAATCCAGGCGTTTCTCCGGAAAACTTTAATGCACCACAATACTCGCAAACAACGTCCATTTGCCCAATGCAAACGCTAGGATGCAAGCTGTAATCATTGCTGCAATCGTATCGAAACGCAGCTCGATTCAAATCAGCTAAATATCTTGTTCTGCGTCGCAAATTATCTGTTTGTTGACTTCTGTTGTTCGCTCGACGATTCTGCATTGCCAACCGAGCTGTTTCACGGGCTGCTTCACTTTGCTCTCGTGATTGAGAAGCACGAAGTCGAGCCATACTATTGCGGCGCTGTTCACGTGCAATTTCTTGTTCTTCTTCAGTCCTTTCATTTGCAGTATTTTGTATTCTTCTTGCGCTACGGCTTTGTCGGGAAAGATTCGATCGTCTTGGTCGCGGCATTATTAATTAAACATCCGAATCAAATCGATTGCTGCAGAACGCGACTGCCTTACTCTCAATCGTGTTCGCTTAAGCCTAGCTGCTGACATTTTGACATTAGACATTTTCATTTGACATTTTCTTGTGCATCTTTCGATTGTGTAACTGCAATTGTGTGTAACTACGGGATTGTGTAACTACGATTCACGTAACTGCACCATGCTTACACGCACCTTTATATTACCTTTATACATTTTTTTTTTTTTTTTTTTTTTTATATTAAGTTACTTACTTTTATTCATCTAGATAAATGTATAAATACATAATATCGAACATAAAAATATGATACGTTACGCTCACAGCCTACTTACTTTTATTCATTACTATAAGTGGAGTATAGTTCGGTGGAGTATAATTCTCGCTGTCGAACGGGACAAAAAGTATCCTATGTCCTTCTCCTGGCTCTAAGCTACCTCACTACCAATTTTCACTCAAATCTGTTCTTCCGTTCTTGATTTATAAGTGGTGTAACATATAACACGACTTTCTTTTATATATATAGATAACGCAATATTTTCAAATTATCACCTAATGGGATTTAAATGTTAAACATCTTAAATTATACGTTGCTTAGCGAATATGAAAAATTGTGTAGTTCTTACATTTAAAAATCAATTTTTCCTTTTTTTTCGTAATCTTTAATTTAATAATAAAATAAATTGTTTTTAAATGTATATTTGAATCGGTTGACTATATTCAGTTAAAATTGTAACACAATATCTAAAATATAACCAAAATGATGACCTAAGCAATATTTGTTTGGGTCTTTTGGTAATAACGTTCAGTTTCCTTATTGCTAACATTAATAAATACACATGTGTGTTATGGAATAACTAGTACTTTTGATGTTACTTAAAGATAAAATTATAAATTTTGGTGCCTGAAGTTTAAAAAAAAAAATTGGAAATTGGAAAATTTTTTAGTAAACAAAGACAATGTGTAAAACAAATAATGTTAAAAATTTTTATTTTTCCAAGTAAATGGGAAACAAACACATACGTATGTAGATAACCTAGCCCAGAAACTAGTTGGATGAGACACTTTTAATGATAATATGGACCAATAAGGAAGAAAGCTCCAGCTCCTCGCTGAACTTGTTACGCAAAACCACACTGCGATATCCTTGGCGCACACATGTGAGAGGATAGCATGCCTGCGCAATAAAGTGAGCTTCTCCAAACATGTCTTCATCCTGCACCTCAAACTGAAAAATGGCCAAGTGTGCACAATAAATTCGCAGGTTTCGTTCCACACGGGGTTAAACCCGTTATCGTTAACTTTAGTTCGGTACTTAACGCCGGAGTCGAAACTGGCGACTACAATTTGCGGATTGTTCGACCTGCCTCCTCGAAATAGGTGTCGTGCCGCTATTAGGCGAAGGCTAACTTTGATCTCACTAAGACTAAGATCCTCATTGCACTGAGGATTGTTCGGGCTAAAAGAGTCTTATTGCATGAACGATGGCTTCAGACCG
Source organism: Drosophila parabipectinata (assembly GCA_018153455.1). Lineage (NCBI taxonomy): Eukaryota > Metazoa > Arthropoda > Insecta > Diptera > Drosophilidae > Drosophila > Drosophila parabipectinata. Next base: position 2,337,808 of record JAECYA010000403.1, on the reverse strand, counting down.
TTGTTAAGGAATTTAGCCTGATTTAATTGCATAGCTTTATCACCCGTTTGGTAGTTTAGCGCGATTATTTGCGAGCCAACGTTCCAAAAGGGCATGGGATTAAAATTGGACGAATCTATTGGCCTTTGGGATACACTCTACTAATCTGGTGGCGGTTATAGGAAAGAAACAGCGGCTGGTTATTTTGAAAGAACTGTTTTTCTGCTTTTGCTTCTGATAAGCTGGACATCTCTTGAAATATCCATGAATGTTCCCGGAACGGAACACTACGGAAATATATGATAAGGTCAGACATTTCCTTGGCTACGCGGGATGTGCGTTCTTTTTTGCGTCTCTCTGTAGCCAATTGGCTGGCCACAAGAGCCGCTTCTTGGATAGCTTTTATCCATTCGTAGGCTGTCTCCTGGTTATCAAAACCGATCACAAACGGGTTTTGCATGGTCGGCGTTTGTATCTGCAGTTTAAAGATTATGCCTGGCTCATTTGATTCAAAGAGTGAGGAGTCAAAGAGTCAGTACGACCATCGGTGCCTTCGTCATTCATAGAGTTGTAGTCTTCCGTAGTACAGTCAATAACCTGCGTATTTTGTAATACAGAACATCAGAACAGAGTTTTATTTTTTTCCTAAATACCAAACTCATTCTTACCTTAACGTAGTTTGCTGGTAAATGCTTCTTTATCATACCACCGTAGTCTCCGACCCACCACATGGTATTATCCCGCTGTACGTTCGTTATAATGGCGTGCTTCGGTTCATCCGGTTTGTTCGCCTTGTAACTATACAAAGCTTTACAGGTGACATACTCGTCTAGGCTGGAGCCCATATAATAAGAGGCTTCATTGCCGTTGCGGGTGGCCGCGCCACCTTCCCGGTGGAAATGTTCCGTCCCCAAGGTGCTTATATATTTTTAAAAGGTCATCAGCTTCTTTCCTTCCACCTAAAAAAAAATAAAGATCCTAATTTGCATTAAAAAGAAAAGGAAAGACACAAAATAAGCATTATATGTATGAACAGACATATATAAAAACAAGAAAGCAAAGCTAACTTCGGGCGGAGCCGAAGTTGATATACCCTTGCAGCTAAAACCGGATATATATCGCAAACATCGGATATAGTTGGCCGATCCTTATGATTACATCATAATAAAACCAATTAATTACAATAAAAATTCTAAAAAAAAGTGCCAAGCTTCTATCTTCAAAAATATGAAAGTTCATATTTCTACCAAAAACCATTTCCGATCGTACAGTTATATGTCAGCTATAAGATATAGTCAACCGATCGTTATGAAATTTGGTAGATCGGATTAACTGACTAAAAATATAATCTGTACCAAGTTCCAGCTTTCTATCTTTAAAAACACGAAAGTTGGGTCATTTCCGATCGTTCAGTTATATGGCAGCTATAGGATATAGTCGGCCGATCCTTATGAAATTTGGCATGTCGTAATATTTTGCCAAAAATAGCTCTCATGTCAAATTAGAACTCTGTAACTTTAAAAACGTCAAAGTTATACCATTTCCGATCAATCAGTTATATGGCAGCTATAGGATATAGTCGGCCGATCCCGGCCGTTCCGACTTATATACTGCGTGCAAAGGAAAGAAGGGTGTGTGCAAAGTTTCAAGTCGATAGCTTTAAAACTGAGAGACTAGTTTGCGTAGAAACAGACAGACGGACAGACGGACAGACGGACATGCTCATATCAACTCAGGAGGTGATCCTGATCAAGAATATATATACTTTATAGGGTCGGAGATGTCTCCTTCACTGCGTTGCACACTTTTGGACAAAATTATAATACCCTCTGCAAGGGTATAAATATCAGTGTGTGTCTAGGGACACGCGTGAGGAACGAAGTTCCTTTGGAATGTTTGGCAATGAAGAAGAGACAGGAGTGAATAAAGGCGAAAAATGATTTACAACAACAATTTACAACTTTATACAAAAATGATTTTTATTTATTACTTATTTATTCTAGGTATATAAATCTAATCAGTTCATTCAAATATAGTGATAATTGGCTTATGATAACTAAAGTAAGATACAAACATTTGATAACTAAAGTAAGATACAAACATTTGAGATTCAACTTTGTCCAAGCATCTCGAAAAAACTGCATCAATAGTCGTATTGAATCTTGTTGCAGACATTGTTGGGTCGTTATTAATTTTTAAATCAAATTCTTCAAGGAGAAGTTGTGTCAGTGGCTCTGATTTTTTATCAGAAAAGTTGATGTTAGAGTCACCGGCCAAAATTAGGGGAATTTCATACAAATTTGTAGTACTACATATATCTCCAAAGAAGTCGAGAACCTTCTTTTCATGAGCATGAGCAGTGTAGAAACGCTCGACTGTGGGAGCGAGAGAGTGGAAAAATGGTTATATTCTCTCACTCTACGAAGAAGAAGCAGACAGATAGCCGTTTAACGTTACGTTACGGGTTTTCTCGGCTAGCCCTCCTCCACCAAACTCATACCGCGCCATAAGAAACTTCGTTCCAAAAATCTTTTGAAGAACTTTACTTGGCCCTGAAACCCTACAAACGTAACTTCTAGTTTGCCGTGGAACCATTTTTCTTCAAAATGTAGCTCATCGTTAAATGGTGTGACCTTTTGCTTACTACTATTCTACTATTAGATACTACTAATACTATTTTTTAACGTGCTGGAAAGTGAAACGCCAAAATCATCATCCTCGGAGTTTCCATTGCGAGACTCATTGATTTCAGAGGAATAAATCAACTCCTGATGAGTTAGCACAAACTGGTAAAGATTCCATGACTTGTCGACCGGGTCCCTAAAGTATAGTAAGCCTTCCTCAAACACTTTTCACACATTTTCGCTCGATCAATCTCGCCAGCTTCACCAAAACCTCCGGCAAGGGAAGATCTTTGAGTTAGGGTCCCTGTGACACTAATACCATTTCCAATATCGTCAAACTGCGGTAGTTTCTTGTGCTTTAGGATTATTTTGTGTCGCAATTGAAACGGCGAAGGCAAGTGCTGCTCGTTTCGATCACATGGTTGGGTAAGCAACATATCCCCAAAAACCTAGAGGATGTAAGAAGCAATAATGGATAATATTCTTTTACAGTAAAAAAAAAAAAGCCTTTTTGACATTCGCAATTGACAAATAATACACCATCCGCTTTATATTTTTTCTATTTTTTATAATAGGAAATAGGGAAACAGACTTAAAAGTCTATAACTCCTCTAAAAATTATCCAATTTCGATGCTTTTTGATTTGTAGGTGAGGATAGCCATTGGAACATGGAACGAACTGGAGCTACAACCAGATTTTTTGTTTTAAGGGCGGGAGTCTGCCAAACAAATTTCATCGGAATCGACCGATTTTGAAGGAGACATATCCGTGGAACGCGTGGATTTCGAAGACTATAATAGATAGAGCTATCCAATTTTGAACTTGAACTCGTATGGTATCTGCGCAAATCAAGTTTTTATGGTATCTGCGCAAATCACGCCCTCACGTCGATGTTTTTAGTCTGCCCCCCACTGAATTGGTAGTATGGCCGCAGTATGCCCGAGTATGCAACAAAATGTTGAGAATTCAACCGTTAAAGTTTAAACTTTAAACTATAAAGGTTAGTTAAATTGTGGGTGGCAGAGATGAGTACCCGGTAAATATACTCGGGGAACTCGACTATAGCCGTCCTTTCTTGTTTATATTAAATAACGCAATATTTTCAAATTATCACCTAATGGGATTTAAATGTTAAACATCTTAAATTATACGTTGCTTAGCGAATATGAAAAATTGTGTACTTCTAACATTTAAAAATCAATTTTTCCTTTTTTTGGTAATCTTTAATTTAATAATAAAATAAATTGTTTTTAAATGTATATTTGAATCGGTTGACTATGTTCAGTTAAAATTGTAACACAATATCTAAAATATAACCAAAATGATGACCTAAGCAATATTTGTTTGGCTCTTTTGGAAATAACGTTCAGTTTCCTTATTGCTAACATTAATAAATACACATGTGTGTTATGGAATAACTAGTACTTTTGATGTTACTTAAAGATAAAATTATAAATTGGTGCCTGAAATTAAAAAAAAAAAATTGGAAATTGAAAACTTTTTAGTAAACAAAGACAATGTGTAAAACAAATAATGTTAAAAATTTTTATTTTTCCAAGTAAATGGGAAACAAACACATACGTATGTAGATAACCTAGCCCAGGAACTAGTTGGATGAGACACTTTCAATGATAATATGGACCAATAAGGAAGAAAGCTCCAGCTCCTCGCTGAACTTGTTACGCAAAACCACACTGCGATATCCTTGGCGCACACATGTGAGAGGATAGCATGCCTGCGCAATGAAGTGAGTTTCTGCAAACATGTCTTCATCCTGCACCTCAAACCGCAGAATGGCGAAGTGTGGGTTGCGCACAATAAATTCGCAGGTTTCGTTCCAAACGGGGTTAAACCCGTTCTCATTAACTTTAGTTCGGTACTTAACGCCGGAATCGAAACTGGCACCTACTACCTCGACTACAATTTGCGGATTGTTCGACCTGCCTCCTCGAAATAGGTGTCGTGCCGCTATTAGGCGAAGGCTAACTTTGATCTCACTAAGTCCATTGCACTGAGGATTGTTCGGGCTAAATGAGTCAGATTGCATGAACGATGGCTTCAGAACATAACCGCATTGACCGTTGTTACGGAATTTGGCCTGATTTAATTGCATAGCTTTATCACCCGTTTGGTAGTTTAGCGCGATCATTTGCGAGCCAACGTTCCAAAAGGGCATGGGATTAAAATTGGACGAATCCAAACGTTGGCCTTTCGGATACACTCTACTAATCTGGTGGCGGTGATAAGAAAGAAACAGCGGCTGGTTATTTTGAAAGAACTGTTTTTCTGCTTTTGTTTCTAAGAAGCTGGACATCTCTTGAAATATCCATGAATGTTCCCGGAACGGAACACTACGGAAATATATGATAAGGTCAGACATTTCCTTGGCTACGCGGGATGTGCGTTCTTTTTGCGTCTCTCTGTAGCCAATTGGCTGGCCACAAGAGCCGCTTCTTGGATAGCTTTTATCCATTCGTAGGCTGTCTCCTGGTTATCAAAACCGATCACAAACGGGTTTTGCATGGTCGGCGTTTGTATCTGCAGTTTAAAGATTATGCCTGGCTCATTTGATTCGAAGAGTGAGGCCACTGCTCCAAAGATCTCGATAGAGTCAGTACGACCATCGGTGCCTTCGTCATTCATAGAGTTGTAGTCTTCCGTAGTACAGTCAATAACCTGCGTATTTTGTAATACAGAACATCAGAACAGAGTTTTATTTTTTTCCTAAATACCAAACTCATTCTTACCTTAAGGGGGGACATCTGAGTAGAATTTTAAAAAAATCGAAAATTTTTTTTCGCTTGAAATATTTTTTAGGGTTTTAAAAATGACATATCAAAAGATAGAGTCCGGCAAAAGTGTCTAAGTGTCGAAATTTTCCATTCTGCGGCGATGCTTTACAGGTATATCCCACAGTACTTAAAACTTTAAACGCGTTTTTCTCGAAACCACTTTTTTTGGGTTGGCCGAACACCTAACTCGAACAACTCTTAACCTATCGATCTAAAATTTTGACAGTATACTCAGAATACCTATGTCTATCGACACACGTAGGACACACGTTTTTTATTTTGCTTACTTTTTTTTTTGGTCAACAATTTTGTGACGTTTTTTGTTAGTGAAAATGGAAAATTTTGTTCAATCACTTGCCATTTTGGAAAAAATCAATCTATCGAAAAAATCCTACGTGTGTCGATAGACGTTGAGATATTTGTTCTTGATTTTTTGTTCTAGATCAAAAATTAAGGACGTTAGGTGTTCGGCCATGGACCCCCTTTAAAAAAATAGGGCCTTCGAATAAGGGCTGCAGGGCCGCCATGCGTAGTTTTTTGTGTAGTTTAAATATAATATAATAAAACCCCATTTACAAATTTTCGATTAGCTGTTTTGATTTGGCCAAAAAAAATTCGAGAAAAACCGCTTTTTTTTGGCCTGTTACTCAGATGTCCCCCCTTAACGTAGTTTGCTGGTAAATGCTTCTTTATCATACCACCGTAGTCTCCGACCCACCACATGGTATTATCCCGCTGTACGTTCGTTATAATGGCGTGCTTCGGAAAAGATAGTTCATCCGGTTTGTTCGCCTTGTAACTATACAAAGCTTTACAGGTGACATATTCGTCTAGGCTGGGGCCCATATAATTAGAGGCTCCATTGCCATTGCGGGTGGCCGCAAGATCACATTGGGCGCCTTCCGTCAGTACTTGGCCTAATGTCTCCTGAGATATGGGATGACTTAATTTCACATTGCGGTAAAGCGGATTCCTTGAGTAATAATGAACGAGCGAGACAAGTGATTCAAAATTCATAGTGTCAATACCATATAAACGCCCTTCCTGTAAAATTCGGCAGTGTTTGATTTTTCGATTGATTGTGAACGAGATCACGAATGCATTCGCGCTTTGCACCGAAGGTCGGACAAGAAATGAACCTATTTGGAAGCGGCCCAGGCCCTGCTCGGCCTGCTCCTTAGATGTGTTAGGGTGAAACCACTCTTGATCCTCGTGCTTTTTTGGCTGTGGTACCGGTTCCTTTAGAATGATCGAAAACTCCAAGCTGCGCAACATGTTCTTTGAGTAGTAAACGATCAGTGAATATAATGAATCAAATACGAAATTTTCCACTAAGTAATACTTGATAATTCCATTTTCGTGTTTTAGCTTTATTCGGCAGTGGTTCGGCCTGTTTCGACGCCAAAAAGATAGACTATAATCCCCAACAAATGTGGCCGACTCTCGTACTAGAAATGTTCCGTCCCCAAGGTGCTTATATTTTTTTAAAAGGTCATCAGCTTCTTTCCTTCCACCTAAAAAAAAATAAAGATCCTAATTTGCATTAAAAAGAAAAGGAAAGACACAAAATAAGAATTATATATATGAACAGACATATATAAAAAAATCAGTGTATGTCTAGGGACACGCGTGAGGAACGAAGTTCCTTTGGAATGTTTGGCAATGAAGAAGAGACAGGAGTGAATAAAGGCGAAAAATGATTTACAACAACAATTTACAACTTTATACAAAAATGATTTTTATTTATTACTTATTTATTCTAGGTATATAAATCTAATCAGTTCATTCAAATATAGTGATAATTGGCTTATGATAACTAAAGTAAGATACAAACATTTGAGATTCAACTTTGTCCAAGCATCTCGAAAAAACTGCATCAATAGTCGTATTGAATCTTGTTGTAGACATTGTTGGGTCGTTATTAATTTTTAAATCAAATTCTTTAAGGAGAAGTTGTATCAGTGGCTCTGATTTTTTATCAGAGAAGTTGATGTTAGAGTCACCGGCCAAAATTAGGGGAATTTCATACAAATTTGTAGTACTACATATATCTCCGAAGAAGTCGAGAACCTTCTTTTCATGAGCATGAGCAGTGTAGAAACGCTCGACTGTGGAGAGCGAGAGAGTGGAAAAATGGTTATATTCTCTCACTCTACGAAGAAGAAGCAGACAGATAGCCGTTTAACGTTACGTTACGGGTTTTCTCGGCTAGCCCTCCTCCACCAAACTCATACCGCGCCATAAGAAACTTCGTTCCAAAAATCTTTTGAAGAACTTTACTTGGCCCTGAAACCCTACAAACGTAACTTCTAGTTTGTCGTGGAACCATTTTTCTTCAAAATGTAGCTCATCGTTAAATGGTGTGACCTTTTGCTTACTACTATTCTACTATTAGATACTACTAATACTATTTTTTAACGTGCTGGAAAGTGAAACGCCAAAATCATCATCCTCGGAGTTTCCATTGCGAGACTCATTGACTTCAGAGGAATAAATCAACTCCTGATGAGTTAGCACAAACTGGTAAAGATTCCATGACTTGTCGACCGGGTCCCTAAAGTATAGTAAGCCTTCCTTAAACACTTTTCACACATTTTCGCTCGATCAATCTCGCCAGCTCCACCAAAACCTCCGGCAAGGGAAGATCTTTGAGTTAGGGTCCCTGTGACACCACTACCATTTCCAATATCGTCAAACTGCGGTAGCTTCTTGTGCTTTAGGATTATTTTGTGTCGCAATTGAAACGGCGAAGGCAAGTGCTGCTCGTTTCGATCACATGGTTGGGTAAGCAACATATCCCCAAAAACCTAGAGGATGTAAGAAACAATAATGGATAATATTCTTTTACAGTAAAAAAAAAAGCCTTTTTGACATTCGCAATTGACAAATATTATTTTACACCATCCGCTTTATATTTTTTCTATTTTTTATAATAGGAAATAGGGAAACAGACTTAAAAGTCTATAACTCCTCTAAAAATTATCCGATTTCGATGCTTTTTGATTTGTAGGTGAGGATAGCCATTGGAACATGGAACGAACTGGAGCTACAACCAGATTTTTTGTTTTAAGGGCGAGAGTCTGCCAAACAAATTTCATCGGAATCGACCGATTTTGAAGGAGACATATCCGTGGAACGCGTGGATTTCTAAGACTATAAGAGATAGAGCTATCCAATTTTGAACTTGAACTCGTATGGTATCTGCGCAAATCAAGTTTTTATGGTATCTGCGCAAATCACGCCCTCGCCATGTTTTTGGAAAATGTTTCGATGTCGATGTTTTTAGTCTGCCCCCCACTGAATTGGTAGTATGGCCGCAGTATGCCCGAGTATGCAACAAAATGTTGAGAATTCGACCGTTAAAGTTTAAACTTTAAACTATAAAGGTTAGTTAAATTGTGGGTGGCAGAGATGAGTACCCGGTAAATATACTCGGAGAACTCGACTATAGCCGTCCTTTCTTGTTTATATTAAATAACGCAATATTTTCAAATTATCACCTAATGGGATTTAAATGTTAAACATCTTAAATTATACGTTGCTTAGCGAATATGAAAAATTGTGTACTTCTAACATTTAAAAATCAATTTTTCCTTTTTTTGGTAATCTTTAATTTAATAATAAAATAAATTGTTTTTAAATGTATATTTGAATCGGTTGACTATGTTCAGTTAAAATTATAACACAATATCTAAAATATAACCAAAATGATGACCTAAGCAATATTTGTTTGGCTCTTTTGGAAATAACGTTCAGTTTCCTTATTGCTAACATTAATAAATACACATGTGTGTTATGGAATAACTAGTACCTTGATGTTACTTAAAGATAAAATTATAAATTGGTGCCTGAAATTAAAAAAAAAAAAATTGGAAATTGAAAACTTTTTAGTAAACAAAGACAATGTGTAAAACAAATAATGTTAAAAATTTTTATTTTTCCAAGTAAATGGGAAACAAACACATACGTATGTAGATAACCTAGCCCAGGAACTAGTTGGATGAGACACTTTCAATGATAATATGGACCAATAAGGAAGAAAGCTCCAGCTCCTCGCTGAACTTGTTACGCAAAACCACACTGCGATATCCTTGGCGCACACATGTGAGAGGATAGCATGCCTGCGCAATGAAGTGAGTTTCTGCAAACATGTCTTCATCCTGCACCTCAAACCGCAGAATGGCGAAGTGTGGGTTGCGCACAATAAATTCGCAGGTTTCGTTCCAAACGGGGTTAAACCCGTTCTCATTAACTTTAGTTCGGTACTTTACGCCGGAATCGAAACTGGCACCTACTACCTCGACTACAATTTGCGGATTGTTCGACCTGCCTCCTCGAAATAGGTGTCGTGCCGCTATTAGGCGAAGGCTAACTTTGATCTCACTAAGTCCATTGCACTGAGGATTGTTCGGGCTAAATGAGTCAGATTGCATGAACGATGGCTTCAGAACATAACCGCATTGACCGTTGTTACGGAATTTGGCCTGATTTAGTTGCATAGCTTTATCACCCGTTTGGTAGTTTAGCGCGATCATTTGCGAGCCAACGTTCCAAAAGGGCATGGGATTAAAATTGGACGAATCCAAACGTTGGCCTTTCGGATACACTCTACTAATCTGGTGGCGGTGATAAGAAAGAAACAGCGGCTGGTTATTTTGAAAGAACTGTTTTTCTGCTTTTGTTTCTGAGAAGCTGGACATCTCTTGAAATATCCATGAATGTTCCCGGAACGGAACACTACGGAAATATATGATAAGGTCAGACATTTCCTTGGCTACGCGGGATGTGCGTTCTTTTTTGCGTCTCTCTGTAGCCAATTGGCTGGCCACAAGAGCCGCTTCTTGGATAGCTTTTATCCATTCGTAGGCTGTCTCCTGGTTATCAAAACCGATCACAAACGGGTTTTGCATGGTCGGCGTTTGTATCTGCAGTTTAAAGATTATGCCTGGCTCATTTGATTCGAAGAGTGAGGCCACTGCTCCAAAGATCTCGATAGAGTCAGTACGACCATCGGTGCCTTTGTCATTCATAGAATTGTAGTCTTCCGTAGTACAGTCAATAACCTGCGTATTTTGTAATACAGAACATCAGAACAGAGTTTTATTTTTTTCCTAAATACCAAACTCATTCTTACCTTAACGTAGTTTGCTGGTAAATGCTTCTTTATCATACCACCGTAGTCTCCGACCCACCACATGGTATTATCCCGCTGTACGTTCGTTATAATGGCGTGCTTCGGAAAAGATAGTTCATCCGGTTTGTTCGCCTTGTAACTATACAAAGCTTTACAGGTGACATATTCGTCTAGGCTGGGGCCCATATAATTAGAGGCTCCATTGCCGTTGCGGGTGGCCGCAAGATCACATTGGGCGCCTTCCGTCAGTACTTGGCCTAATGTCTCCTGAGATATGGGATGACTTAATTTTACATTGCGGTAAAGCGGATTCCTTGTGTAATAATGAACGAGCGAGACAAGTGATTCAAAATTCATAGTGTCAATACCATATAAACGCCCTTCCTGTAAAATTCGGCAGTGTTTGATTTTTCGATTGATTGTGAACGAGATCACGAATGCATTCGCGCTTTGCACCGAAGGTCGGACAAGAAATGAACCTATTTCGAAGCGACCCAGGCCCTGCTCGGCCTGCTCCTTAGTTGTGTTAGGGTGAAACCACTCTTGATCCTCGTGCTTTTTTGGCTGTGGTACCGGTTCCTTTAGAATGATCGAAAACTCCGAGCTGCGCAACATGTTCTTTCGGTAGTAAACGATCAGTGAATATAATGAATCAAATACGAAATTTTCCACTAAGTAATACTTGATAATTCCATTTTCGTGTTTTAGCTTTATTCGGCAGTGGTTCGGCCTGTTTCGACGCCAAAAAGATAGACTATAATCCCCAACAAATGTGGCCGACTCGCGTACTAGAAATGTTCCGTCCCCAAGGTGCTTATATTTTTTTAAAAGGTCATCAGCTTCTTTCCTTCCACCTAAAAAAAAAAATTAAGATCCTAATTTGCATTAAAAAGAAAAGGAAAGACACAAAATAACCGTTCACCTTCGACAGTCTAACCGATCGGTCGTGTTCTTCCGCGAGACGTCTACGTAGCGCAGCTTCAAAACAACAACACAAGCACAAAGCAAACGAAATAACGAAATCTTCTTATCTCAACTCCAACTGGAGCGACGGACAATTTTGGCAGAATTTAAGTGGCCTTAAAGTTTGTTGACCCCACAATGCTGGACCCTCCAGACATCTGGAGAAAACACCCTCCAGACGGTATATATTTGGTTGCAACCAGAACGGACGAAGATTCCCAGCCCCTGGCTGGCAATCTGCCCGTTCATTATTAAGAAGACAATCGACAATACTTTTCAAGGTGAAGTTTCAAGTTGTAAGAAAACCAAAGACGGCAATTTAATGATTAAGACTAAAAACTTATTACAAGCCGAAAAACTTAAGAAACTCGTCAGTATGCCTTCCAACACTCCATATGTCGATGTCCCCGTTAAAATATCTGAACACCGAAGTCTTAACTCGAGTATTGGGATAATATATTCGAACGATTTGCGAGGAATTGATGAAAAAGTCATTCTGGACAACCTTAAGTCGCAAAAAGTTGAAAAAGTCGAGAAAATATATAAATATATTCCCAACCAGGTTCAATAAAACTTCACAAAACGAAACGGGTCTAATAAAAATCTCATTGAAGCTAACCCATCTGCCAGACTTTTTCTATATTGGCTATGAGAGAGTTGAAGTGCGTACATTTATACCGCGTCCTATGCGTTGCCACAACTGCTTTAGGTTTGGTCATACCGCAAAGTTCTGCAAAAACACACCAACTTGCGCCAACTGTGATCTCGATGCCCACGTTAACTATGAGAACTCAGAAATTTGCCAAAACAAGCCGAATTGCATAAATTGCTCCCTTAAAAAACTCCCAACATCTGACCACCATGCCCGCAACAAGGACTGCCCTGTCTTCCTGTCGAACAAGGAAGTCCAGGCCATTAAGACCCTACAAAAAGTTGACAATAGGACAACAGACACCACGATGGATCTCTCTACTCCTCAGCAGCCAAATCCAATCTAGCCAACTCAAACCAAACGTCAACAAGGAAAACAATAAGCTATGCCCCAAATGAATTTGAAACACCAACATCCAGGAACCTCGACCCAGACCCAGACGAACCTATGTCATCCAGCTCGGAAACTCCCTGCACTTCCCACACTGCTAAAAAACCGCCAAAAATCCTTCCGCTTAACACAACAAATAGAACCAAAAGGCTTTTTAAAAACGATCAGAGCGCAATTATCGCCAGATCTAAACTTAAATCCCTTGCCTCAATTGAAACTAAAACAACACAGTAACAATCATAATGACCCTAAAACTTGGAACAATGGAACATGAATGGATACCTGAACAATTACAACGAAATGCAAGTCCTGATTAAACGCTTTACTCCCAAAATCATTTCACTCCAAGAAATCCACATAACGTACACCCAACCAATCCCTATTCCAGTTAACTACAATATTTACTACACAGCCTCGCACAGCCCGGATGGCGGCGCGGCAATTTTAATTCACAAATCTATACAGAACAAATCCATCCCTCTTCAAAGCACAGTTGATTCCATTGCATTGGAAATTCAGTCTGTAAAAAAATTTTATATAATAGCATCCTATATACCTCCTAACAAGAAATTCAACCAAACAGATCTCTATTCAATTTTACCACCAGGAAACTCCCCAAATCCAATTACAGGAGACTTCAACAGCTAGAATACCAGCTGGGGATCCCCAAAAATTAATCTGAGGGGAAGAATATTAGGAAAATTCATTCTGGATAACAACTTCATTATCCTTAACAACGGACAACCCACGCATTTCTCAACACATGGTACCTTTACACATATTGACTTGGCATTCTGTTCACCTGAACTTAAAGTATATTGCGAATTCAAAATCAGTGACTCCCTCCAAGGAAGCGATCACTTCCCAATCACCATCGAAATTTTCCCGAAAAATCAGAGAGCAAGTCAAAACTTTGTACAACGATTCATTACTAGCAGAGCTGATTGGGAAAAATTCGAGATGCTAACTGAAGACCTGAACAATAAAATACCAATATCACTAAACATTAATCAGGAAGCAGGCAATATCAAGAAAATTATTTTGCAAAGTGCATACGAGAGCATTCCACACACGAGACCACCTAAGACCCACCACAATGTTCCTTGGTGGAATAAAAAACTGGAAGGTCTAAACAAGGAAAAATTTAAAGCCTGGAGAACATTCAATAGAGATATGTCCAACGACAATCTCATCCATTATAAAAAAATGAACGCAAAATTCAGAAGGGAATTAAAATGGAGTAAAGCCGATAGCCTATTTAAATTGACTTCGACAATCTCTCCTCAGTCCAAACCGGAAGCAATTTGGAGTAATATAAAAAAGCTCTGTGGTCTTCACAAAGCTACACAAATACACGCTATCAAGGATAACAGCAGTAGCGATCTGCTCACCAGCTCCGAAGATATTTCTGAAGCCTTCGCAAGCTATTGGTCACTCCGTTCAGAAGGCTCCCAATTCTCCAACCTTTTCATTGAAGAAAAAAATAATCTAAATACGCTAAACTTTTTATCGCCCCCACACAAAACTGCAGCGTTCATGGAACAGGACATAAACTTCCTAGAGTTCTCATCGGCACTAAATAGCTTAAAGAGTCACACCCCAGGTCAAGATAAGATTAACTATGACATGATACGAGACGTCGCTGAATCACTGAAAATGAGAATTATCCGCTTTTTCAACAAAATTTTAAAATCTTATATTCCTCAATTCCATACCTATCCACAAACAAGGTGCAGACAAAACCATGACGGAATCATGTAGACCTATCTCCCTCAACCCATGTTTATCTAAAACCCTTGACAAAATAATCTCAAAGCGGCTATGGTGGTTTGCTACAACCAACAAGCTACTGAACAGCCGTCAATTCGGATTTAAAAAGGGAAATCTGCAATGGATTGTCTGCTTTACGCAGACGCTCTAATTAGCAGAGCCCTCTCTGAAAAAAGACACATATCCATTATATCTCTTGACTTCGCAAAAGCATTGGAAAAAATTGGTTTGCATACCATCACAAATCAACTATCAGTATGGGGCTGCGGCCCATTAATTATCAAATATGTGATGAACTTCATGTCAAAAAGGAAAATAAGAGTTCGTGCCAATGATAACACCTCAAGGACACACCCACTCCACAATACTTACTTTTCTCATTCTCAGTACTTTTTCTCATTGCGTTCAACAGTCTCTCAGATATAATCGACAAGCACAAGGAACTTCAACACACAGCTTAGGCGGACGATTTTAACATCTTAATACCATTGAAAAAAGACAAAAACATTTCAATCAACCTCGACATGCTGTTTACTGAAATCAATGAATGGAGCCAAAAATCCGGCGCAATGCTTTCAATTTCAAAATGCAAACACATCCACATTTGCCGGAAAAACAATGTTCATGCCAGGTCTCTACACAATCCGCAATTATAAACACAGTTAACGAAATAACTATTCTAGGTCTGTCCTTCAACACAAAATACAAATTCAAACCCTACTTCAATAAATTACACAAATCACTACAGAAATTATCAAATATAATAAAATTCCTTTCCAGCGGAAAACACAACAGCCACCCCAACACCCTTGTTCAAATCGTCAAAAGCCTATGTATTTCCAAAATTGATTATGCTTTACCGATATACGGTAACTCCTCAAAGTCACTTATAAAACCAATTAAAACGTTAATAAACTCAATCTTGCGAACATCTCTGGGAGCCTTCTGCTCCCAGTGGTGGGAGTGGGTGTATTGAAAGTGGATGTATTTCAATCTATACCTGGAAACTTACATCGAACCACTAGAAATCAGAATCGAACACTTACAAATAAAAACAATTAACACTATCATGCACGCAAACGACACACCTCTATGAAAAATCACTCAACGGATAACCAAAAATAACACAAAAAAATATCGAACCTCAACGGTCGACCGCTGCATTTCCCTAAGTCTAAAGCTAGAACTTCCAACCTCTCTTCCTCATAAGCCTAAACCAATATTACCGCCCTGGTTTCTAGATATCAATCTAATAGATACCCGACAAAGAAAAAATCGGATACAAACAAATCTGATTGTCCAACAATTTCTGGAAATTAAACACCAGCTCATGAGGAAGAACTTCACGCTTCTGTTCACAGATGGATCCTTGAACAAGGAAATGGCTTTGCGGTTACGACAGAAAATGATACCCTTAAACAAGCTGTCCTCCCAAGCTACTCAACAGTTTATACGGCAGAGGTGATTGGTATTCTTGAAGCCATCAAAATAGCAGTCAAGGTTAGAGGGTTATTCTGCATCTGCTCAGATTCCCTATCCACATTGGAAGCAATAGCTATTACAATTCCAGCTTTTATGTAACATCAATCCGCGACCTTCCGTTAAAACATAAAAATAAAATCAAACTCCTATGGGTCCCCAGCCACGTCGGAATCAAGGGCAACGAAAATGCCGATGCAGCAGCGAAAGAAGCGACCATCGCTCCACTATTTTCAACAACAAATGTTTACCGTGGAGACATCAACAAACAATTAAAAACGGAGTCCCTTAAAAAAAAAAACCCATGTTGCAAAAATCATCGCAGTGGTACCAAAAAATTAATCCTGAAGCAATAAGCATAGCCGACTACACTAAAACTACACAGACCTCCAACCTCCCAAGAAGAGAGATCACTAAAATAATCCGGCTTCGACTTGGCCACACCAGACTCACCCACGAACATCGCTTCTCACAGACACCAAACTACCAATGCCAGTTCTGCACCACGGACTCCATATCAATCTCCCATATCCTTGACGACTGCCCCGCCCTACAAACACATACAACAAATTTTCCAAATATTAAACTCACGGAACTATTAATTGACCCTAATTCTGCAAACCTCCAGCTAATTCTAAACTTCCTTAAATCAGCTAACCTTTTGCATCTCATATAACTTTATATGTTATTAAATTTATAAATAATTTAAGTGTAAATAACTTGTTACCACACGTGTAAATAATCATTATTTTTTATAAGTTTAATTTATAAGCAAATATGTATGTAACACCTTCCGGCCGAAAGCCACCGCAGCTATGGCCGATCCCCATCTGTACCTAAAGTTTGCAACTTTTGAGTGCAGAGTACAATAAAAAATAATAAGACACAAAATAAGCATTATATGTATATACAGACATATATAAAACAAGAAAGGAAAGCTAACTTCGGGCGGAGCCGAAGTTGATATACCCTTGCAGTTAAAACCGGATATATATCGCAAACCGATTCTTATGATTAAATCATAATAAAACAAATAAACTACAATAAAAAATCTAAAAAAAAAGCCCCAAACTTCTATCTTCAAAAGTATCAAAGTTGGTATTTCTACCAAAAACCATTTCCGATCGTTCAGTTATATGGCAGCTATAGGATATAGTCGGCCGATTCTAATTAAATTTGGCAGGTTGGATTAGCTTACCAAAAATAGAATATGTACTAAGTTTCAGCTTTCTATATTCAAAAACACGAAAGTTGGGTCATTTCCGATCGTTCAGTTATATGGCAGCTATAAGATATAGTCGACCGATCCTTATGAAATTTGGCATGTCGTAATGTTTTGCCAAAGATAGCTCTCGTGTCAAATTTGAACTCTCTAACTCTAAACACACCAAAGTGATACCATTTCCGATCAATCAGTTATATGGCAGCTATAGGATATAGTCGGCCGATCCGGGCCGTTCCGACTTATATACTTTGTGCAAACTTGAAGGGTGTGTGCAAAGTTTCAAGACGATAGCTTTTAAACTGAGAGACTAGTTCGCGTAGAAACGGACAGACAGACAGACGGACGGACAGACAGACGGACAGACGGACATGCTCATATCAACTCAGGAGGTGATCCTGATTAAGAATATATATACTTTATAGAGTCGAAGATGTCTCCTTCACTGCGTTGCACACTTTTGGACAAAATTATAATACCCTCTGCAAGGGTATAAAAATCTTTTGAAGAACTTTACTTGGCCCTGAAACCCTACAAACGTACCTTCTAATTTGCCGTGGAACCAATTTTCTCCAAAATGTAGCTCATCGTTAACTGGTGTGTCCTTTTGCTTCTGCTGCATACTATTTTTTAACGTGCTGGAAAGTGAAACGCCAAAATCATCATCCTCGGAGTTTCCATTGCGAGACTCATTGATTTCAGAGGAATAAATCAACTCCTGATGAGTTAGCACAAACTGGTAAAGATTCCATGACTTGTCGACCGGGTCCCTAAAGTATAGTAAGCCTTCCTTAAACACTTTTCACACATTTTCGCTCGATCAATCTCGCCAGCTCCACCAAAACCTCCGGCAAGGGAAGATCTTTGAGTTAGGGTCCCTGTGACACCAATACCATTTCCAATATCGTCAAACTGCGGTAGTTTCTTGTGCTTTAGGATTATTTTGTGTCGCAATTGAAACGGCGAAGGCAAGTGCTGCTCGTTTCGATCACATGGTTGGGTAAGCAACATATCCCCAAAAACCTAGAGGATGTAAGAAACAATAATGGATAATATTCTTTTACAGTAAAAAAAAAAGCCTTTTGACATTCGCAATTGACAAATATTATTTTACACCATCCGCTTTATATTTTTTCTATTTTTTATAATAGGAAATAGGGAAACAGACTTAAAAGTCTATAACTCCTCTAAAAATTATCCGATTTCGATGCTTTTTGATTTGTAGGTGAGGATAGCCATTGGAACATGGAACGAACTGGAGCTACAACCAGATTTTTTGTTTTAAGGGCGAGAGTCTGCCAAACAAATTTCATCGGAATCGACCGATTTTGAAGGAGACATATCCGTGGAACGCGTGGATTTCGAAGACTATAAGAGATAGAGCTATCCAATTTTGAACTTGAACTCGTATGGTATCTGCGCAAATCAAGTTTTTATGGTATCTGCGCAAATCACGCCCTCGCCATGTTTTTGGAAAATGTTTCGATGTCCATGTTTTTAGTCTGCCCCCCACTGAATTGGTAGTATGGCCGCAGTATGCCCGAGTATGCAACAAAATGTTGAGAATTCAACCGTTAAAGTTTAAACTTTAAACTATAAAGGTTAGTTAAATTGTGGGTGGCAGAGATGAGTACCCGGTAAATATACTCGGAGAACTCGACTATAGCCGTCCTTTCTTGTTTATATTAAATAACGCAATATTTTCAAATTATCACCTAATGGGATTTAAATGTTAAACATCTTAAATTATACGTTGCTTAGCGAATATGAAAAATTGTGTACTTCTAACATTTAAAAATCAATTTTTCCTTTTTTTGGTAATCTTTAATTTAATAATAAAATAAATTGTTTTTAAATGTATATTTGAATCGGTTGACTATGTTCAGTTAAAATTATAACACAATATCTAAAATATAACCAAAATGATGACCTAAGCAATATTTGTTTGGCTCTTTTGGAAATAACGTTCAGTTTCCTTATTGCTAACATTAATAAATACACATGTGTGTTATGGAATAACTAGTACCTTGATGTTACTTAAAGATAAAATTATAAATTGGTGCCTGAAATTAAAAAAAAAAAATTGGAAATTGAAAACTTTTTAGTAAACAAAGACAATGTGTAAAACAAATAATGTTAAAAATTTTTATTTTTCCAAGTAAATGGGAAACAAACACATACGTATGTAGATAACCTAGCCCAGGAACTAGTTGGATGAGACACTTTCAATGATAATATGGACCAATAAGGAAGAAAGCTCCAGCTCCTCGCTGAACTTGTTACGCAAAACCACACTGCGATATCCTTGGCGCACACATGTGAGAGGATAGCATGCCTGCGCAATGAAGTGAGTTTCTGCAAACATGTCTTCATCCTGCACCTCAAACCGCAGAATGGCGAAGTGTGGGTTGCGCACAATAAATTCGCAGGTTTCGTTCCAAACGGGGTTAAACCCGTTCTCATTAACTTTAGTTCGGTACTTTACGCCGGAATCGAAACTGGCACCTACTACCTCGACTACAATTTGCGGATTGTTCGACCTGCCTCCTCGAAATAGGTGTCGTGCCGCTATTAGGCGAAGGCTAACTTTGATCTCACTAAGTCCATTGCACTGAGGATTGTTCGGGCTAAATGAGTCAGATTGCATGAACGATGGCTTCAGAACATAACCGCATTGACCGTTGTTACGGAATTTGGCCTGATTTAGTTGCATAGCTTTATCACCCGTTTGGTAGTTTAGCGCGATCATTTGCGAGCCAACGTTCCAAAAGGGCATGGGATTAAAATTGGACGAATCCAAACGTTGGCCTTTCGGATACACTCTACTAATCTGGTGGCGGTGATAAGAAAGAAACAGCGGCTGGTTATTTTGAAAGAACTGTTTTTCTGCTTTTGTTTCTGAGAAGCTGGACATCTCTTGAAATATCCATGAATGTTCCCGGAACGGAACACTACGGAAATATATGATAAGGTCAGACATTTCCTTGGCTACGCGGGATGTGCGTTCTTTTTTGCGTCTCTCTGTAGCCAATTGGCTGGCCACAAGAGCCGCTTCTTGGATAGCTTTTATCCATTCGTAGGCTGTCTCCTGGTTATCAAAACCGATCACAAACGGGTTTTGCATGGTCGGCGTTTGTATCTGCAGTTTAAAGATTATGCCTGGCTCATTTGATTCGAAGAGTGAGGCCACTGCTCCAAAGATCTCGATAGAGTCAGTACGACCATCGGTGCCTTCGTCATTCATAGAATTGTAGTCTTCCGTAGTACAGTCAATAACCTGCGTATTTTGTAATACAGAACATCAGAACAGAGTTTTATTTTTTTCCTAAATACCAAACTCATTCTTACCTTAACGTAGTTTGCTGGTAAATGCTTCTTTATCATACCACCGTAGTCTCCGACCCACCACATGGTATTATCCCGCTGTACGTTCGTTATAATGGCGTGCTTCGGAAAAGATAGTTCATCCGGTTTGTTCGCCTTGTAACTATACAAAGCTTTACAGGTGACATATTCGTCTAGGCTGGGGCCCATATAATTAGAGGCTCCATTGCCATTGCGGGTGGCCGCAAGATCACATTGGGCGCCTTCCGTCAGTACTTGGCCTAATGTCTCCTGAGATATGGGATGACATAATTTCACATTGCGGTAAAGCGGATTCCTTGAGTAATAATGAACGAGCGAGACAAGTGATTCAAAATTCATAGTGTCAATACCATATAAACGCCCTTCCTGTAAAATTCGGCAGTGTTTGATTTTTCGATTGATTGTGAACGAGATCACGAATGCATTCGCGCTTTGCACCGAAGGTCGGACAAGAAATGAACCTATTTCGAAGCGACCCAGGCCCTGCTCGGCCTGCTCCTTAGTTGTGTTAGGGTGAAACCACTCTTGATCCTCGTGCTTTTTTGGCTGTGGTACCGGTTCCTTTAGAATGATCGAAAACTCCGAGCTGCGCAACATGTTCTTTCGGTAGTAAACGATCAGTGAATATAATGAATCAAATACGAAATTTTCCACTAAGTAATACTTGATAATTCCATTTTCGTGTTTTAGCTTTATTCGGCAGTGGTTCGGCCTGTTTCGACGCCAAAAAGATAGACTATAATCCCCAACAAATGTGGCCGACTCGCGTACTAGAAATGTTCCGTCCCCAAGGTGCTTATATTTTTTTAAAAGGTCATCAGCTTCTTTCCTTCCACCTAAAAAAAAAAATTAAGATCCTAATTTGCATTAAAAAGAAAAGGAAAGACACAAAATAACCGTTCACCTTCGACAGTCTAACCGATCGGTCGTGTTCTTCCGCGAGACGTCTACGTAGCGCAGCTTCAAAACAACAACACAAGCACAAAGCAAACGAAATAACGAAATCTTCTTATCTCAACTCCAACTGGAGCGACGGACAATTTTGGCAGAATTTAAGTGGCCTTAAAGTTTGTTGACCCCACAATGCTGGACCCTCCAGACATCTGGAGAAAACACCCTCCAGACGGTATATATTTGGTTGCAACCAGAACGGACGAAGATTCCCAGCCCCTGGCTGGCAATCTGCCCGTTCATTATTAAGAAGACAATCGACAATACTTTTCAAGGTGAAGTTTCAAGTTGTAAGAAAACCAAAGACGGCAATTTAATGATTAAGACTAAAAACTTATTACAAGCCGAAAAACTTAAGAAACTCGTCAGTATGCCTTCCAACACTCCATATGTCGATGTCCCCGTTAAAATATCTGAACACCGAAGTCTTAACTCGAGTATTGGGATAATATATTCGAACGATTTGCGAGGAATTGATGAAAAAGTCATTCTGGACAACCTTAAGTCGCAAAAAGTTGAAAAAGCCCACGATGCCCACGTTAACTATGAGAACTCAGAAATTTGCCAAAACAAGCCGAATTGCATAAATTGCTCCCTTAAAAAACTCCCAACATCTGACCACCATGCCCGCAACAAGGACTGCCCTGTCTTCCTGTCGAACAAGGAAGTCCAGGCCATTAAGACCCTACAAAAAGTTGACAATAGGACAACAGACACCACGATGGATCTCTCTACTCCTCAGCAGCCAAATCCAATCTAGCCAACTCAAACCAAACGTCAACAAGGAAAACAATAAGCTATGCCCCAAATGAATTTGAAACACCAACATCCAGGAACCTCGACCCAGACCCAGACGAACCTATGTCATCCAGCTCGGAAACTCCCTGCACTTCCCACACTGCTAAAAAACCGCCAAAAATCCTTCCGCTTAACACAACAAATAGAACCAAAAGGCTTTTTAAAAACGATCAGAGCGCAATTATCGCCAGATCTAAACTTAAATCCCTTGCCTCAATTGAAACTAAAACAACACAGTAACAATCATAATGACCCTAAAACTTGGAACAATGGAACATGAATGGATACCTGAACAATTACAACGAAATGCAAGTCCTGATTAAACGCTTTACTCCCAAAATCATTTCACTCCAAGAAATCCACATAACGTACACCCAACCAATCCCTATTCCAGTTAACTACAATATTTACTACACAGCCTCGCACAGCCCGGATGGCGGCGCGGCAATTTTAATTCACAAATCTATACAGAACAAATCCATCCCTCTTCAAAGCACAGTTGATTCCATTGCATTGGAAATTCAGTCTGTAAAAAAATTTTATATAATAGCATCCTATATACCTCCTAACAAGAAATTCAACCAAACAGATCTCTATTCAATTTTACCACCAGGAAACTCCCCAAATCTAATTACAGGAGACTTCAACAGCTAGAATACCAGCTGGGGATCCCCAAAAATTAATCTGAGGGGAAGAATATTAGGAAAATTCATTCTGGATAACAACTTCATTATCCTTAACAACGGACAACCCACGCATTTCTCAACACTTGGTACCTTTACACATATTGACTTGGCATTCTGTTCACCTGAACTTAAAGTATATTGCGAATTCAAAATCAGTGACTCCCTCCAAGGAAGCGATCACTTCCCAATCACCATCGAAATTTTCCCGAAAAATCAGAGAGCAAGTCAAAACTTTGTACAACGATTCATTACTAGCAGAGCTGATTGGGAAAAATTCGAGATGCTAACTGAAGACCTGAACAATAAAATACCAATATCACTAAACATTAATCAGGAAGCAGGCAATATCAAGAAAATTATTTTGCAAAGTGCATACGAGAGCATTCCACACACGAGACCACCTAAGACCCACCACAATGTTCCTTGGTGGAATAAAAAACTGGAAGGTCTAAACAAGGAAAAATTTAAAGCCTGGAGAACATTCAATAGAGATATGTCCAACGACAATCTCATCCATTATAAAAAAAATGAACGCAAAATTCAGAAGGGAATTAAAATGGAGTAAAGCCGATAGCCTATTTAAATTGACTTCGACAATCTCTCCTCAGTCCAAACCGGAAGCAATTTGGAGTAATATAAAAAAGCTCTGTGGTCTTCACAAAGCTACACAAATACACGCTATCAAGGATAACAGCAGTAGCGATCTGCTCACCAGCTCCGAAGATATTTCTGAAGCCTTCGCAAGCTATTGGTCACTCCGTTCAGAAGGCTCCCAATTCTCCAACCTTTTCATTGAAGAAAAAAAATAATCTAAATACGCTAAACTTTTTATCGCCCCCACACAAAACTGCAGCGTTCATGGAACAGGACATAAACTTCCTAGAGTTCTCATCGGCACTAAATAGCTTAAAGAGTCACACCCCAGGTCAAGATAAGATTAACTATGACATGATACGAGACGTCGCTGAATCACTGAAAATGAGAATTATCCGCTTTTTCAACAAAATTTTAAAATCTTATATTCCTCAATTCCATACCTATCCACAAACAAGGTGCAGACAAAACCATGACGGAATCATGTAGACCTATCTCCCTCAACCCATGTTTATCTAAAACCCTTGACAAAATATTCTCAAAGCGGCTATGGTGGTTTGCTACAACCAACAAGCTACTGAACAGCCGTCAATTCGGATTTAAAAAAGGGAAATCTGCAATGGATTGTCTGCTTTACGCAGACGCTCTAATTAGCAGAGCCCTCTCTGAAAAAAGACACATGTCCATTATATCTCTTGACTTCGCAAAAGCATTGGAAAAAATTGGTTTGCATACCATCACAAATCAACTATCAGTATGGGGCTGCGGCCCATTAATTATCAAATATGTGATGAACTTCATGTCAAAAAGGAAAATAAGAGTTCATGCCAATGATAACACCTCAAGGACACACCCACTCCACAATACTTACTTTTCTCATTCTCAGTACTTTTTCTCATTGCGTTCAACAGTCTCTCAGATATAATCGACAAGCACAAGGAACTTCAACACACAGCTTAGGCGGACGATTTTAACATCTTAATACCATTGAAAAAAGACAAAAACATTTCAATCAACCTCGACATGCTGTTTACTGAAATCAATGAATGGAGCCAAAAATCCGGCGCAATGCTTTCAATTTCAAAATGCAAACACATCCACATTTGCCGGAAAAACAATGTTCATGCCAGGTCTCTACACAATCCGCAATTATAAACACAGTTAACGAACTAACTATTCTAGGTCTGTCCTTCAACACAAAATACAAATTCAAACCCTACTTCAATAAATTACACAAATCACTACAGAAATTATCAAATATAATAAAATTCCTTTCCAGCGGAAAATACAACAGCCACCCCAACACCCTTGTTCAAATCGTCAAAAGCCTATGTATTTCCAAAATTGATTATGCTTTACCGATATACGGTAACTCCTCAAAGTCACTTATAAAACCAATTAAAACGTTAATAAACTCAATCTTGCGAACATCTCTGGGAGCCTTCTGCTCCCAGTGGTGGGAGTGGGTGTATTGAAAGTGGATGTATTTCAATCTATACCTGGAAACTTACATCGAACCACTAGAAATCAGAATCGAACACTTACAAATAAAAACAATTAACACTATCATGCACGCAAACGACACACCTCTATGAAAAATCACTCAACGGATAACCAAAAATAACACAAAAAAATATCGAACCTCAACGGTCGACCGCTGCATTTCCCTAAGTCTAAAGCTAGAACTTCCAACCTCTCTTCCTCATAAGCCTAAACCAATATTACCGCCCTGGTTTCTAGATATCAATCTAATAGATACCCGACAAAGAAAAAATCGGATACAAACAAATCTGATTGTCCAACAATTTCTGGAAATTAAACACCAGCTCATGAGGAAGAACTTCACGCTTCTGTTCACAGATGGATCCTTGAACAAGGAAATGGCTTTGCGGTTACGACAGAAAATGATACCCTTAAACAAGCTGTCCTCCCAAGCTACTCAACAGTTTATACGGCAGAGGTGATTGGTATTCTTGAAGCCATCAAAATAGCAGTCAAGGTTAGAGGGTTATTCTGCATCTGCTCAGATTCCCTATCCACATTGGAAGCAATAGCTATTACAATTCCAGCTTTTATGTAACATCAATCCGCGACCTTCCGTTAAAACATAAAAATAAAATCAAACTCCTATGGGTCCCCAGCCACGTCGGAATCAAGGGCAACGAAAATGCCGATGCAGCAGCGAAAGAAGCGACCATCGCTCCACTATTTTCAACAACAAATGTTTACCGTGGAGACATCAACAAACAATTAAAAACGGAGTCCCTTAAAAAAAAAAAAACCCATGTTGCAAAAATCATCGCAGTGGTACCAAAAAATTAATCCTGAAGCAATAAGCATAGCCGACTACACTAAAACTACACAGACCTCCAACCTCCCAAGAAGAGAGATCACTAAAATAATCCGGCTTCGACTTGGCCACACCAGACTCACCCACGAACATCGCTTCTCACAGACACCAAACTACCAATGCCAGTTCTGCACCACGGACTCCATATCAATCTCCCATATCCTTGACGACTGCCCCGCCCTACAAACACATACAACAAATTTTCCAAATATTAAACTCACGGAACTATTAATTGACCCTAATTCTGCAAACCTCCAGCTAATTCTAAACTTCCTTAAATCAGCTAACCTTTTGCATCTCATATAACTTTATATGTTATTAAATTTATAAATAATTTAAGTGTAAATAACTTGTTACCACACGTGTAAATAATCATTATTTTTTATAAGTTTAATTTATAAGCAAATATGTATGTAACACCTTCCGGCCGAAAGCCACCGCAGCTATGGCCGATCCCCATCTGTACCTAAAGTTTGCAACTTTTGAGTGCAGAGTACAATAAAAAATAATAAGACACAAAATAAGCATTATATGTATATACAGACATATATAAAACAAGAAAGGAAAGCTAACTTCGGGCGGAGCCGAAGTTGATATACCCTTGCAGTTAAAACCGGATATATATCGCAAACCGATTCTTATGATTAAATCATAATAAAACCAATAAACTACAATAAAAAATCTAAAAAAAAAAAGTCCCAAACTTCTATCTTCAAAAGTATCAAAGTTGGTATTTCTACCAAAAACCATTTCCGATCGTTCAGTTATATGGCAGCTATAGGATATAGTCGGCCGATTCTAATGAAATTTGGCAGGTTGGATTAGCTTACCAAAAATAGAATATGTACTAAGTTTCAGCTTTCTATATTCAAAAACACGAAAGTTGGGTCATTTCCGATCGTTCAGTTATATGGCAGCTATAAGATATAGTCGACCGATCCTTATGAAATTTGGCATGTCGTAATGTTTTGCCAAAGATAGCTCTCGTGTCAAATTTGAACTCTCTAACTCTAAACACACCAAAGTGATACCATTTCCGATCAATCAGTTATATGGCAGCTATAGGATATAGTCGGCCGATCCGGGCCGTTCCGACTTATATACTTTGTGCAAACTTGAAGGGTGTGTGCAAAGTTTCAAGACGATAGCTTTTAAACTGAGAGACTAGTTCGCGTAGAAACGGACAGACAGACAGACGGACGGACAGACAGACGGACAGACGGACATGCTCATATCAACTCAGGAGGTGATCCTGATTAAGAATATATATACTTTATAGAGTCGAAGATGTCCCCTTCACTGCGTTGCACACTTTTGGACAAAATTATAATACCCTCTGCAAGGGTATAAAAATCTTTTGAAGAACTTTACTTGGCCCTGAAACCCTACAAACGTACCTTCTAATTTGCCGTGGAACCAATTTTCTCCAAAATGTAGCTCATCGTTAACTGGTGTGTCCTTTTGCTTCTGCTGCATACTATTTTTTAACGTGCTGGAAAGTGAAACGCCAAAATCATCATCCTCGGAGTTTCCATTGCGAGACTCATTGATTTCAGAGGAATAAATCAACTCCTGATGAGTTAGCACAAACTGGTAAAGATTCCATGACTTGTCGACCGGGTCCCTAAAGTATAGTAAGCCTTCCTTAAACACTTTTCACACATTTTCGCTCGATCAATCTCGCCAGCTCCACCAAAACCTCCGGCAAGGGAAGATCTTTGAGTTAGGGTCCCTGTGACACCAATACCATTTCCAATATCGTCAAACTGCGGTAGTTTCTTGTGCTTTAGGATTATTTTGTGTCGCAATTGAAACGGCGAAGGCAAGTGCTGCTCGTTTCGATCACATGGTTGGGTAAGCAACATATCCCCAAAAACCTAGAGGATGTAAGAAACAATAATGGATAATATTCTTTTACAGTAAAAAAAAGCCTTTTTGACATTCGCAATTGACAAATATTATTTTACACCATCCGCTTTATATTTTTTCTATTTTTTATAATAGGAAATAGGGAAACAGACTTAAAAGTCTATAACTCCTCTAAAAATTATCCGATTTCGATGCTTTTTGATTTGTAGGTGAGGATAGCCATTGGAACATGGAACGAACTGGAGCTACAACCAGATTTTTTGTTTTAAGGGCGAGAGTCTGCCAAACAAATTTCATCGGAATCGACCGATTTTGAAGGAGACATATCCGTGGAACGCGTGGATTTCGAAGACTATAAGAGATAGAGCTATCCAATTTTGAACTTGAACTCGTATGGTATCTGCGCAAATCAAGTTTTTATGGTATCTGCGCAAATCACGCCCTCGCCATGTTTTTGGAAAATGTTTCGATGTCCATGTTTTTAGTCTGCCCCCCACTGAATTGGTAGTATGGCCGCAGTATGCCCGAGTATGCAACAAAATGTTGAGAATTCAACCGTTAAAGTTTAAACTTTAAACTATAAAGGTTAGTTAAATTGTGGGTGGCAGAGATGAGTACCCGGTAAATATACTCGGAGAACTCGACTATAGCCGTCCTTTCTTGTTTATATTAAATAACGCAATATTTTCAAATTATCACCTAATGGGATTTAAATGTTAAACATCTTAAATTATACGTTGCTTAGCGAATATGAAAAATTGTGTACTTCTTACATTTAAAAATCAATTTTTCCTTTTTTTGGTAATCTTTAATTTAATAATAAAATAAATTGTTTTTAAATGTATATTTGAATCGGTTGACTATGTTCAGTTAAAATTATAACACAATATCTAAAATATAACCAAAATGATGACCTAAGCAATATTTGTTTGGCTCTTTTGGAAATAACGTTCAGTTTCCTTATTGCTAACATTAATAAATACACATGTGTGTTATGGAATAACTAGTACCTTGATGTTACTTAAAGATAAAATTATAAATTGGTGCCTGAAATTAAAAAAAAAAAATTGGAAATTGAAAACTTTTTAGTAAACAAAGACAATGTGTAAAACAAATAATGTTAAAAATTTTTATTTTTCCAAGTAAATGGGAAACAAACACATACGTATGTAGATAACCTAGCCCAGGAACTAGTTGGATGAGACACTTTCAATGATAATATGGACCAATAAGGAAGAAAGCTCCAGCTCCTCGCTGAACTTGTTACGCAAAACCACACTGCGATATCCTTGGCGCACACATGTGAGAGGATAGCATGCCTGCGCAATGAAGTGAGTTTCTGCAAACATGTCTTCATCCTGCACCTCAAACCGCAGAATGGCGAAGTGTGGGTTGCGCACAATAAATTCGCAGGTTTCGTTCCAAACGGGGTTAAACCCGTTCTCATTAACTTTAGTTCGGTACTTTACGCCAGAATCGAAACTGGCACCAACTACCTCGACTACAATTTGCGGATTGTTCGACCTGCCTCCTCGAAATAGGTGTCGTGCCGCTATTAGGCGAAGGCTAACTTTGATCTCACTAAGTCCATTGCACTGAGGATTGTTCGGGCTAAATGAGTCAGATTGCATGAACGATGGCTTCAGAACATAACCGCATTGACCGTTGTTACGGAATTTGGCCTGATTTAGTTGCATAGCTTTATCACCCGTTTGGTAGTTTAGCGCGATCATTTGCGAGCCAACGTTCCAAAAGGGCATGGGATTAAAATTGGACGAATCCAAACGTTGGCCTTTCGGATACACTCTACTAATCTGGTGGCGGTGATAAGAAAGAAACAGCGGCTGGTTATTTTGAAAGAACTGTTTTTCTGCTTTTGTTTCTGAGAAGCTGGACATCTCTTGAAATATCCATGAATGTTCCCGGAACGGAACACTACGGAAATATATGATAAGGTCAGACATTTCCTTGGCTACGCGGGATGTGCGTTCTTTTTTGCGTCTCTCTGTAGCCAATTGGCTGGCCACAAGAGCCGCTTCTTGGATAGCTTTTATCCATTCGTAGGCTGTCTCCTGGTTATCAAAACCGATCACAAACGGGTTTTGCATGGTCGGCGTTTGTATCTGCAGTTTAAAGATTATGCCTGGCTCATTTGATTCGAAGAGTGAGGCCACTGCTCCAAAGATCTCGATAGAGTCAGTACGACCATCGGTTCCTTCGTCATTCATAGAATTGTAGTCTTCCGTAGTACAGTCAATAACCTGCGTATTTTGTAATACAGAACATCAGAACAGAGTTTTATTTTTTTCCTAAATACCAAACTCATTCTTACCTTAACGTAGTTTGCTGGTAAATGCTTCTTTATCATACCACCGTAGTCTCCGACCCACCACATGGTATTATCCCGCTGTACGTTCGTTATAATGGCGTGCTTCGGAAAAGATAGTTCATCCGGTTTGTTCGCCTTGTAACTATACAAAGCTTTACAGGTGACATATTCGTCTAGGCTGGGGCCCATATAATTAGAGGCTCCATTGCCATTGCGGGTGGCCGCAAGATCACATTGGGCGCCTTCCGTCAGTACTTGGCCTAATGTCTCCTGAGATATGGGATGACATAATTTCACATTGCGGTAAAGCGGATTCCTTGAGTAATAATGAACGAGCGAGACAAGTGATTCAAAATTCATAGTGTCAATACCATATAAACGCCCTTCCTGTAAAATTCGGCAGTGTTTGATTTTTCGATTGATTGTGAACGAGATCACGAATGCATTCGCGCTTTGCACCGAAGGTCGGACAAGAAATGAACCTATTTCGAAGCGACCCAGGCCCTGCTCGGCCTGCTCCTTAGTTGTGTTAGGGTGAAACCACTCTTGATCCTCGTGCTTTTTTGGCTGTGGTACCGGTTCCTTTAGAATGATCGAAAACTCCGAGCTGCGCAACATGTTCTTTCGGTAGTAAACGATCAGTGAATATAATGAATCAAATACGAAATTTTCCACTAAGTAATACTTGATAATTCCATTTTCGTGTTTTAGCTTTATTCGGCAGTGGTTCGGCCTGTTTCGACGCCAAAAAGATAGACTATAATCCCCAACAAATGTGGCCGACTCGCGTACTAGAAATGTTCCGTCCCCAAGGTGCTTATATTTTTTTAAAAGGTCATCAGCTTCTTTCCTTCCACCTAAAAAAAAAAATTAAGATCCTAATTTGCATTAAAAAGAAAAGGAAAGACACAAAATAACCGTTCACCTTCGACAGTCTAACCGATCGGTCGTGTTCTTCCGCGAGACGTCTACGTAGCGCAGCTTCAAAACAACAACACAAGCACAAAGCAAACGAAATAACGAAATCTTCTTATCTCAACTCCAACTGGAGCGACGGACAATTTTGGCAGAATTTAAGTGGCCTTAAAGTTTGTTGACCCCACAATGCTGGACCCTCCAGACATCTGGAGAAAACACCCTCCAGACGGTATATATTTGGTTGCAACCAGAACGGACGAAGATTCCCAGCCCCTGGCTGGCAATCTGCCCGTTCATTATTAAGAAGACAATGGACAATACTTTTCAAGGTGAAGTTTCAAGTTGTAAGAAAACCAAAGACGGCAATTTAATGATTAAGACTAAAAACTTATTACAAGCCGAAAAACTTAAGAAACTCGTCAGTATGCCTTCCAACACTCCATATGTCGATGTCCCCGTTAAAATATCTGAACACCGAAGTCTTAACTCGAGTATTGGGATAATATATTCGAACGATTTGCGAGGAATTGATGAAAAAGTCATTCTGGACAACCTTAAGTCGCAAAAAGTTGAAAAAGTCGAGAAAATATATAAATATATTCCCAACCAGGTTCAATAAAACTTCACAAAACGAAACGGGTCTAATAAAAATCTCATTGAAGCTAACCCATCTGCCAGACTTTTTCTATATTGGCTATGAGAGAGTTGAAGTGCGTACATTTATACCGCGTCCTATGCGTTGCCACAACTGCTTTAGGTTTGGTCATACCGCAAAGTTCTGCAAAAACACACCAACTTGCGCCAACTGTGATCTCGATGCCCACGTTAACTATGAGAACTCAGAAATTTGCCAAAACAAGCCGAATTGCATAAATTGCTCCCTTAAAAAACTCCCAACATCTGACCACCATGCCCGCAACAAGGACTGCCCTGTCTTCCTGTCGAACAAGGAAGTCCAGGCCATTAAGACCCTACAAAAAGTTGACAATAGGACAACAGACACCACGATGGATCTCTCTACTCCTCAGCAGCCAAATCCAATCTAGCCAACTCAAACCAAACGACAACAAGGAAAACAATAAGCTATGCCCCAAATGAATTTGAAACACCAACATCCAGGAACCTCGACCCAGACCCAGACGAACCTATGTCATCCAGCTCGGAAACTCCCTGCACTTCCCACACTGCTAAAAAACCGCCAAAAATCCTTCCGCTTAACACAACAAATAGAACCAAAAGGCTTTTTAAAAACGATCAGAGCGCAATTATCGCCAGATCTAAACTTAAATCCCTTGCCTCAATTGAAACTAAAACAACACAGTAACAATCATAATGACCCTAAAACTTGGAACAATGGAACATGAATGGATACCTGAACAATTACAACGAAATGCAAGTCCTGATTAAACGCTTTACTCCCAAAATCATTTCACTCCAAGAAATCCACATAACGTACACCCAACCAATCCCTATTCCAGTTAACTACAATATTTACTACACAGCCTCGCACAGCCCGGATGGCGGCGCGGCAATTTTAATTCACAAATCTATACAGAACAAATCCATCCCTCTTCAAAGCACAGTTGATTCCATTGCATTGGAAATTCAGTCTGTAAAAAAATTTTATATAATAGCATCCTATATACCTCCTAACAAGAAATTCAACCAAACAGATCTCTATTCAATTTTACCACCAGGAAACTCCCCAAATCTAATTACAGGAGACTTCAACAGCTAGAATACCAGCTGGGGATCCCCAAAAATTAATCTGAGGGGAAGAATATTAGGAAAATTCATTCTGGATAACAACTTCATTATCCTTAACAACGGACAACCCACGCATTTCTCAACACTTGGTACCTTTACACATATTGACTTGGCATTCTGTTCACCTGAACTTAAAGTATATTGCGAATTCAAAATCAGTGACTCCCTCCAAGGAAGCGATCACTTCCCAATCACCATCGAAATTTTCCCGAAAAATCAGAGAGCAAGTCAAAACTTTGTACAACGATTCATTACTAGCAGAGCTGATTGGGAAAAATTCGAGATGCTAACTGAAGACCTGAACAATAAAATACCAATATCACTAAACATTAATCAGGAAGCAGGCAATATCAAGAAAATTATTTTGCAAAGTGCATACGAGAGCATTCCACACACGAGACCACCTAAGACCCACCACAATGTTCCTTGGTGGAA
Organism: Drosophila parabipectinata; assembly: GCA_018153455.1. Lineage (NCBI taxonomy): Eukaryota > Metazoa > Arthropoda > Insecta > Diptera > Drosophilidae > Drosophila > Drosophila parabipectinata. Next base: position 2,304,739 of record JAECYA010000403.1, on the reverse strand, counting down.
TAAAAAACTGGAAGGTCTAAACAAGGAAAAATTTAAAGCCTGGAGAACATTCAATAGAGATATGTCCAACGACAATCTCATCCATTATAAAAAAATGAACGCAAAATTCAGAAGGGAATTAAAATGGAGTAAAGCCGATAGCCTATTTAAATTGACTTCGACAATCTCTCCTCAGTCCAAACCGGAAGCAATTTGGAGTAATATAAAAAAGCTCTGTGGTCTTCACAAAGCTACACAAATACACGCTATCAAGGATAACAGCAGTAGCGATCTGCTCACCAGCTCCGAAGATATTTCTGAAGCCTTCGCAAGCTATTGGTCACTCCGTTCAGAAGGCTCCCAATTCTCCAACCTTTTCATTGAAGAAAAAAAATAATCTAAATACGCTAAACTTTTTATCGCCCCCACACAAAACTGCAGCGTTCATGGAACAGGACATAAACTTCCTAGAGTTCTCATCGGCACTAAATAGCTTAAAGAGTCACACCCCAGGTCAAGATAAGATTAACTATGACATGATACGAGACGTCGCTGAATCACTGAAAATGAGAATTATCCGCTTTTTCAACAAAATTTTAAAATCTTATATTCCTCAATTCCATACCTATCCACAAACAAGGTGCAGACAAAACCATGACGGAATCATGTAGACCTATCTCCCTCAACCCATGTTTATCTAAAACCCTTGACAAAATATTCTCAAAGCGGCTATGGTGGTTTGCTACAACCAACAAGCTACTGAACAGCCGTCAATTCGGATTTAAAAAAGGGAAATCTGCAATGGATTGTCTGCTTTACGCAGACGCTCTAATTAGCAGAGCCCTCTCTGAAAAAAGACACATGTCCATTATATCTCTTGACTTCGCAAAAGCATTGGAAAAAATTGGTTTGCATACCATCACAAATCAACTATCAGTATGGGGCTGCGGCCCATTAATTATCAAATATGTGATGAACTTCATGTCAAAAAGGAAAATAAGAGTTCGTGCCAATGATAACACCTCAAGGACACACCCACTCCACAATACTTACTTTTCTCATTCTCAGTACTTTTTCTCATTGCGTTCAACAGTCTCTCAGATATAATCGACAAGCACAAGGAACTTCAACACACAGCTTAGGCGGACGATTTTAACATCTTAATACCATTGAAAAAAGACAAAAACATTTCAATCAACCTCGACATGCTGTTTACTAAAATCAATGAATGGAGCCAAAAATCCGGCGCAATGCTTTCAATTTCAAAATGCAAACACATCCACATTTGCCGGAAAAACAATGTTCATGCCAGGTCTCTACACAATCCGCAATTATAAACACAGTTAACGAACTAACTATTCTAGGTCTGTCCTTCAACACAAAATACAAATTCAAACCCTACTTCAATAAATTACACAAATCACTACAGAAATTATCAAATATAATAAAATTCCTTTCCAGCGGAAAATACAACAGCCACCCCAACACCCTTGTTCAAATCGTCAAAAGCCTATGTATTTCCAAAATTGATTATGCTTTACCGATATACGGTAACTCCTCAAAGTCACTTATAAAACCAATTAAAACGTTAATAAACTCAATCTTGCGAACATCTCTGGGAGCCTTCTGCTCCCAGTGGTGGGAGTGGGTGTATTGAAAGTGGATGTATTTCAATCTATACCTGGAAACTTACATCGAACCACTAGAAATCAGAATCGAACACTTACAAATAAAAACAATTAACACTATCATGCACGCAAACGACACACCTCTATGAAAAATCACTCAACGGATAACCAAAAATAACACAAAAAAATATCGAACCTCAACGGTCGACCGCTGCATTTCCCTAAGTCTAAAGCTAGAACTTCCAACCTCTCTTCCTCATAAGCCTAAACCAATATTACCGCCCTGGTTTCTAGATATCAATCTAATAGATACCCGACAAAGAAAAAATCGGATACAAACAAATCTGATTGTCCAACAATTTCTGGAAATTAAACACCAGCTCATGAGGAAGAACTTCACGCTTCTGTTCACAGATGGATCCTTGAACAAGGAAATGGCTTTGCGGTTACGACAGAAAATGATACCCTTAAACAAGCTGTCCTCCCAAGCTACTCAACAGTTTATACGGCAGAGGTGATTGGTATTCTTGAAGCCATCAAAATAGCAGTCAAGGTTAGAGGGTTATTCTGCATCTGCTCAGATTCCCTATCCACATTGGAAGCAATAGCTATTACAATTCCAGCTTTTATGTAACATCAATCCGCGACCTTCCGTTAAAACATAAAAATAAAATCAAACTCCTATGGGTCCCCAGCCACGTCGGAATCAAGGGCAACGAAAATGCCGATGCAGCAGCGAAAGAAGCGACCATCGCTCCACTATTTTCAACAACAAATGTTTACCGTGGAGACATCAACAAACAATTAAAAACGGAGTCCCTTAAAAAAAAAAAAAACCCATGTTGCAAAAATCATCGCAGTGGTACCAAAAAAATTAATCCTGAAGCAATAAGCATAGCCGACTACACTAAAACTACACAGACCTCCAACCTCCCAAGAAGAGAGATCACTAAAATAATCCGGCTTCGACTTGGCCACACCAGACTCACCCACGAACATCGCTTCTCACAGACACCAAACTACCAATGCCAGTTCTGCACCACGGACTCCATATCAATCTCCCATATCCTTGACGACTGCCCCGCCCTACAAACACATACAACAAATTTTCCAAATATTAAACTCACGGAACTATTAATTGACCCTAATTCTGCAAACCTCCAGCTAATTCTAAACTTCCTTAAATCAGCTAACCTTTTGCATCTCATATAACTTTATATGTTATTAAATTTATAAATAATTTAAGTGTAAATAACTTGTTACCACACGTGTAAATAATCATTATTTTTTATAAGTTTAATTTATAAGCAAATATGTATGTAACACCTTCCGGCCGAAAGCCACCGCAGCTATGGCCGATCCCCATCTGTACCTAAAGTTTGCAACTTTTGAGTGCAGAGTACAATAAAAAATAATAAGACACAAAATAAGCATTATATGTATATACAGACATATATAAAACAAGAAAGGAAAGCTAACTTCGGGCGGAGCCGAAGTTGATATACCCTTGCAGTTAAAACCGGATATATATCGCAAACCGATTCTTATGATTAAATCATAATAAAACCAATAAACTACAATAAAAAATCTAAAAAAAAAAAGTCCCAAACTTCTATCTTCAAAAGTATCAAAGTTGGTATTTCTACCAAAAACCATTTCCGATCGTTCAGTTATATGGCAGCTATAGGATATAGTCGGCCGATTCTAATGAAATTTGGCAGGTTGGATTAGCTTACCAAAAATAGAATATGTACTAAGTTTCAGCTTTCTATATTCAAAAACACGAAAGTTGGGTCATTTCCGATCGTTCAGTTATATGGCAGCTATAAGATATAGTCGACCGATCCTTATGAAATTTGGCATGTCGTAATGTTTTGCCAAAGATAGCTCTCGTGTCAAATTTGAACTCTCTAACTCTAAACACACCAAAGTGATACCATTTCCGATCAATCAGTTAAATGGCAGCTATAGGATATAGTCGGCCGATCCGGGCCGTTCCGACTTATATACTTTGTGCAAACTTGAAGGGTGTGTGCAAAGTTTCAAGACGATAGCTTTTAAACTGAGAGACTAGTTCGCGTAGAAACGGACAGACAGACAGACGGACGGACAGACAGACGGACAGACGGACATGCTCATATCAACTCAGGAGGTGATCCTGATTAAGAATATATATACTTTATAGAGTCGAAGATGTCTCCTTCACTGCGTTGCACACTTTTGGACAAAATTATAATACCCTCTGCAAGGGTATAAAAATCTTTTGAAGAACTTTACTTGGCCCTGAAACCCTACAAACGTACCTTCTAATTTGCCGTGGAACCAATTTTCTCCAAAATGTAGCTCATCGTTAACTGGTGTGTCCTTTTGCTTCTGCTGCATACTATTTTTTAACGTGCTGGAAAGTGAAACGCCAAAATCATCATCCTCGGAGTTTCCATTGCGAGACTCATTGATTTCAGAGGAATAAATCAACTCCTGATGAGTTAGCACAAACTGGTAAAGATTCCATGACTTGTCGACCGGGTCCCTAAAGTACAGTAAGCCTTCCTTAAACACTTTTCGCACATTTTCGCTATCAATCTCGCCAGCTCCACCAAAACCTCCGGCAAGGGAAGATCTTTGAGTTAGGGTCCCTGTGACACCAATACCATTTCCAATATCGTCAAACTGCGGTAGTTTCTTGTGCTTTAGGATTATTTTGTGTCGCAATTGAAACGGCGAAGGCAAGTGCTGCTCGTTTCGATCACATGGTTGGGTGAGCAACATATCCCCAAAAACCTAGAGGATGTAAGAAACAATAATGGATAATATTCTTTTACAGTAAAAAAAAAGCCTTTTTGACATTCGCAATTGACAAATAATACACCAGGGAAACAGACTCAAAAGTCTTTAACTCCTCCAAAAATTATCCGATTTCGATGCTTTTTGATTTGTAGGTGAGGATTAGCCATTGAAACATTTTCGCATCAACAAATTTTTCAAAAACAACGAACTGGAGCTACAACCAGATTTTTTGTTTTAAGGGCGAGAGTCTGCAAAACAAATTTCATCGGAATCGACCGATTTTGAAGGAGACATATCCATAAATATACCTTTTCCCATAAAAACGGGCTAAAATTTTGAACGCTTGGATTTCGAAGACTATAAGAGATAGAGCTTTCCAATTTTGAACTTGAACTCGTATGGTATCTGCGCAAATCAAGTTTGTGTAAAAATTTTGTTAAGCCCACGCCAGTTCGTTAATGTTTTTGGAAAATTATTCGATGTCAAACTGTTCCAATGGGAGCGAAAATGGTTAATTTACCCCTAAAAATTAAAGTGCAGCCAATTATCTCGGGTAATATACGATTCTCTCCATTTTCCTTATAACTTTTTTGGTAAGTCAAATGGTTCCTTATCATTAAAAAAATTATATCTTTGTTCACTTTGTAAGAACTGTTCTCTAAGCTTAATAAAATCTGGTAAAATTAAAAGGAACTTAACTCACCTCGATAAGCGCCTGCGCCATATTGCGCTGCTGCTCTAGAGAACAATTTTGTTCTATGGAAAGGATCACCGGATATTCGGAGGTAGTAAATGCGTGATCCTTTATAGTTTTAATTACGTCCATGAACTTTATTTTTGAGGTCATTGTGTGGCCATGGAAAATATATGGAAGGTTATCGGGGCCGTTCCAGCAGTCTAGCTCAATGCAACGACAACCCATGCGAAGCGCCCGGGCGTATGCTTCGCAAGAAGACTCACTTGAAAACTGGTCGCCTGTTAGGTACGTATTATGCGAGGAAGCGATCCAGTAGGAAGACAGCGGAAGTGTCATGTCCATAAAAACTTTGTCGAAATGGCTATCCCATATATCATTTTGTTTGGAGAAGAGAAAATCTACGAACTCGGCGACTGTAAGATGAGGTTCCTGCACGTCTCGCTCCACATCCTGGACTAAGTCGCGGATAAATGAAGCAATCGATGCGGCACTGGTGTCGCTGGAATTGAATTCGCGCTGCTCCCTTTCCAGGAATTTTTTTAATTCTAATTGTCGTACCGTCTGCTGGTCCCGCGAGTACGGAAATACACCGCTACTGTTGCATAAGATGTTCATAAAGTTAATGGGCTGCAGTAGCTTCTGATAAAGACGGGAGAAATCATCAAATTTTAAGTCATGCTTGCGCCGTACGTCTTCGCTAAAACAGTCCATAAACTTGCTAGTGCTCATTTTGCAACTAACGCTGGCTAAAAACAGTTTAAAGTCTTTTATGGTAACCTGGGTGGGAGTCTGATCCGACGATTTTGTCGAGTGCGAGTTGACATTTTCGATCTGGTAGTACTCACGTCGCAGCCACCGTTCGATTTGCATTGGGTAGGGTGCAGCCAACGTATTACGAACCATGTAACGAAGACCACGAACCCAGTTCTCGGCCTCAACCTTCGACAACGCCACTACAGAGAAACTTTTAAGCTTAAAGTTGTTTCCGTGCAGGACGACAAAGCACTTGCTACTCTCAAAACGTTGGCACTCGTCGGCGAATAGGCGAAATTCTTTTGAGTGCTTTCCAACTCGAATCTCACGGATTTCACGCAGCTGGATAGCGCCCTCATAATCAGAGCGGGGTGAATGTGCGGCTACTGTTGCCCATAGCAACTGCTGCGTCTCACGAATGAGCATCAGGTGGCGGCGATCCGGTCGTCTCTGCTTACCATACAACTTGGTCACGATAGTTCCCCGCTCCAGCATTCCAATGGTCTGCTCCATTTCACCCAGCAGCGGGGCGTTCATCGCACTAAAGCAACTCATTTGTGCATCCGACCTCCAGGCTTTACAATTAAAATACTTGAAAGCCGGCGCAGTAAGATCTTATTTAGGTAAAATTTAAACGAATGGCCATTCGCTTTCCTGGTTTTGGCTTGGTTGCTTTCTCATCGACATAAATGGGATCCACAAACAAAACTGAAGTAGCAATTTACTTGTTGAATGTTATTTATTTTCAATTAGAGATGTATTAAATATTTCTTCACATCGATATTTTCCCCGAAACTGATATATTTGTATCGTAATCCAAAGTATCCTATACCGATTTTGTTTTAAAATATATTTTCCGACATTTTCTTTTTGGTCACACTAAAGTGACACTCTCACACTACTGATGTAAATTTGACGATGTCGGTATCCACCGATGTTTTCCGAATAAAACATCCATGTAGGGTGGAAGATAGGGTACATTTTTTTTGTTTATATGGGGTAAATTTTTTTTATATATTTATGATATTTTTCGAATAAAACATCGATGTAGGGTGGAAGATAGGGTAAATTTTTATGTCTAATAGACAATTATGTCTAATAATGATATATTTATATCGTAATATTTGTTTGCCTAAATATCGAAATATCGATGTTTGTTTTTGATATTTTTGGATTTTTTTTCCTTGGTCACTCTGAATTTCAAAGCAACACGGATTGAACTTTTGTACTAAGTTGAGCAGTGTGTTAGAGAAAAATAAGGAGATGAAATTATACTTCAGCTTGCCTCAGGCTGCGTGGAAAGCAACCCATTGGATGAATGGAAATCCCATAAAGAGGGTTAATAAAAGAGGATCCTGTTAAATCAAAAGTTGGAAAGGGGACTAAATGGTGTATTTTATTTAAAAGAAAACTTTGCTATCAACAGTTCTTAAACAAGTTAAGAGCTACGCTTCCCTATCTATATTTTCTATAGAGAAAACATGTTCCAACCCAATTTTTGAAAATTTTGAAAGAAAATTTTTCTCAGTGGAAACATTATAATTTTTAAGTTTAGGCTGTCAAATGAGGCAAAATGGGAGCAAATGACAGAGCTTCTAAAAAAAATTTTAGAGTGCTCACACTATCAGTGTGCCGAATTTCCGACCCTTTGCACGCGTGCTATGGGAAAAGTGAGTTTGCCCCTAAGTGTTGTGATTTCAACCATTTCGGTTATCCGACAACACCAGTCTTAGAGCCGAAAAACGTAAATTTTTTTTTTTCTAATTTAGATTTTACCCACATGAAATTTTTCCGTTTTTTGTACCAAGTTCCTGGTATAATAACATATTTAAGATAAACTAAAACAGAACAACAAACACACAGGAGCCTTAACACATGAGAAATTTCCTTGTGATCTTGCTTTTTACCACGGTTACGGGGGAATTTTATAGGTCCCTAGCGAACAAATTTTATTCTTGCATCCCGTTCGACAGGTTTTTTTGTAATAATGCAGAAAACCAATGTAAATGATTGCCAAAGTCAAGTTTTTAAATTCCATGCGATGGAAATAATATATCTAATTAAATAAGTAGTAATTCTTCTTGTCATTTCAGATTTTTGGGAAACCCATACACTGCCGACCAAATGAATAGGTTCACATAAATTCGCTTGCATTTTCATGATTTGTTCATCATATATTGATTGCACGCATGTTTTTTTTTTTTAAATTTCATCTTTATATTTGTGTCAATCAGTATTTGCGAGTAAGAACCGTTTGCCAAGTACCATTACCTTGCATATTCTGTTTTGCTATTTCTTTCGCTAGGTTAGGTTAGGTTGAGGCGGCGATGCGGTGCCAGTCACTGACACCCCCATCCACTTGAGCCGCAGGTCCTACAAGGGAACCTCCCCCCTCCTATCTAATAATGTGCCCAAGATTATGCTATCTCTTCTGTGGCAGCTCGTGGTCCCGTCCAGATTTACGAATCCTGCTCCTGCAGTAATCATAGTGTGGCACCGCTAATCTAGCCACGCGTGCTCCTATTAACCAATGTCCCGTGATGGCCTTGACTGCCAGACTACAGTCCTGCCTATTGAGGGCGATAAGCATAATTGATCTTTTTCTAGAGCGGATAGGCCATATCATGCGTGAGTTCCTGCAGTTTTGGAGATTTCTCCATTTCCTCAATGCTACGCGGTGAAAGTGATCCCTGCATTTTAGCCTACACGTAGCTGAGGGAATGCCTACTGGTTCCTTTTCCGGGAGGTGAGGATTAGTAGTACCTGCCCTTGCTAACTCGTCAGCGACGCAATTTCTCTCGTGGTCCCTATGTCCGGGTATCCATATGACATCCTCATACTGTTCTGACATCTCGTTAAGAGATCTGCAACAGTCATTCACTGTCGTGGTGTTAGATGAAAATCCGTCAAGGGCTTTGAGTGCCGCTTGACTGTCTGAGAAGATACAGATTGTGTCTTGATTGCCAGTAAGTGCTGGGGATCTTATTGCTTCTCCGATATCTATTACTTCTGCTTGGAACACACTACAGTGGTCGGGGAGTCGGAAGGACTCATTTAGACAAAGCCGCTTGCAGTGGAAACCGCCTCCCACCTGGCCATTCAATTTTGAACCATCTGTATAAATATGAAGGGTACCGGCTGGTCCCGGGATTTATGTGGCCCATTCCTCTCTCGTTGGAATGGATACCTTATATTTTAAGGTAGGATGTGTCACGCCCGTAGGCGTGAAGTGGTGTAGGTCCAACTTGGTGTTTTTCCTGATAGTTTTGGAAGCCTTAAATTTGGTATTTTGTACTACGTAGTGAAGAGGACAAACTTGGTTTTGGATGGGTTTACACCTAGTCCATTCCCAACTGTCCATTCCCATTCCTAGTCCCGTCAGCGCATTGATTATCGAGCGTGGCAGGATGTTGTTGAACGCACCTTCTATGTCTAGAAAAGCAATGAGTGCGTATTCCTTCTCACTAAGTGCCTTTTAGATCAACGTAGTGATCTCGTGGAGTGCCGTCTCCGTGGATCGGCCTTTCCTGTCAGCTAGGAAATCAGAGTAAAGAGTAATGTCAAGTACTTCCCTTCTGTTCTTGACTTTGAAGGTGAGTTCTGTACCACTATTACCCACCAAAAGATTGGAGCCTAGGATTAAATAACTTGCTCTTCTCGTTCGTCTCAGTGCTTCCCCACTGATGATGATGGGCGTTGGCATCGCAACCTATGATCAGGTCGATCTTATGCTTCCTGCTGTCTTTCACCAGGACTCTCTATGGCTGCGGCTTCGTGGTCTTCATTACTAAAATTGGGTAGCAAAAATAGGTTGGGGTTCATTTTTGCGAGGATGCAGGCTCGCCTTTTACCTGTTGCATCGGCTTTGCGGAGCCTATACTACGACGTCCCCAACCCAAGAATCCTATCTTTAAAGACCCAGGGTTCCTGGATGAGGGCCACATCAGCTTCACTCTAGGCGAAGTAGAGTGGAGGTTTATCTGCAAGGTTGTCAGGGACATTCTTACGATTCTCCACCTCAGTAACTTCTGTCTTCGTCTCGGAGCTCAACAGTGCCAATGCCAACATTCAGCTGCGGCTATGTCGAGTAGACGGATTTCTACGCCTTGTTTAGGAAAACGATTGATAGCCATCCTCACTTAAGCAAATTAGAGAAACTCAGGCGGCTCATTTCGTGTCTGCGGGTGTCAGCCTTGGCGACCGTACGCTAAATGTTGCTTTTGATCGTTTGGACAACCTTTTTAGTAATCGAGGTTAATATTCAAGACTCATATGAACTATATGACCGATTCAGTGGTCACATGCGACCTCATGAGTTCCGGGACTTTGGACAAAATTCAAGGATGCCTCCTCTTCCAGATCATCTTCCAAAAGCTGGACCCAGCCACAAAGGACAGGTAAGAAGACTCTCTTGCAGGAATCAGTGCTGACAACCTGCTAACTTGGGAATCTATGGCTTGGTTCTTGGAAAAAAGGTGCCGTACTCTTGAGAATGTGGATTTGGCCCTAGCTCCGCTCCTGCCACCGAATCAGGTGAGCCGACCGATCGACCATTCACGCTCTTTAATGCTTCGCCGGCCGCGCCTAGCGCTACTTGAATTCGGCTTTCAAGTTCATCGCTTCACATCACGGCTGGCCAGCCAACTTCAGTTTCATCTGTCCAAATGCTCTGTAGCGGTGACTGGCCTTGGAGACGCTGAATTCACTACGGATGGGGCATCGATTAATTTTTTTCTAAAGTCTCGCCTATCCACGTGTTCTGTATACATTAAGGCAGTTTTGGCTCCTCACTTCCGGAGCGAAAACCTGAACAGAACATAGATGTCTCCAACTGGAAGGTTCCTGCCAATGTGGTTCTGGGAGATCTGAACTTATACAAAGCGCAGCGGTCTGCTCTTAGTTGGGCAAATCCAAATAGGAGACGGCCGTCCTCTTGTGAAGATGGGTTTCGTTCAAGACGCGTTTTGTATGGGTAGTTTCTAGAGATGGTTGCCACCAGGGAAACCTCGTTTGGTGAAACCTTAGGTCTCACATAATCTTTTTAACGGAAGACATTTGCATGATGTACTGCAGCGTGTGATTCGCTCCATATGATGTCCACGATGATGTGAAGTTTTTCAAGCTCGATGGCACAAAGCCAGCGTCTTTTCTATCCGTTCCCTCAATGCACCACCTGGCTAAGGATGATGATTTTATTGCAAAAGCTGTGCTGGGAAAATTTTTCTTGCGATGAAAGCCTTCCCCAATCCCTTCTCTCCGAGTAGCGGTTATGAAGTTTCACACAAGCTATGGAGCTTGTGTTCTGATTGTCTTTACGTGTTCGTTTTAAATCGCGTCTTTTCCATTCAGGAGCTCACCAAAGCAATGCAATGGCGTTATGTTCCTTCTACATTTAACATAGCCTATCTACTGTCAAAAAGTGCTTTAGGATTCCCAGCTTTGGACCTATGGGCCCTCATTTCTTCGTGCCTCCAAGGATGATGTGCCTATCACTATTGTGGCCGAAAAGGCAACCATCGAAATTCACTCCAAAACTTTATTTGTGACTGCTCCGCCCAGATTGCCAACTCGTTTCGCGTGTTCGCCTACATTTACAAATTTTGCCACCGCATCCAATCGGTTATTGTGAAGATCCGTTCCCAATACTGGTCTGTTGGAGGAAGGAAGACGGTTTCAAGGGTTTTAAACAAATGCATACGCTGTTTTTGCACTAATCCTCGTCTACTGGAGAATATCATGGCTGATCTTCCGACCCAGAGAGTTGAAGGTTTCCAAGTTTTTGGTGTAACAGGTGTGGATTCTTGCGGATCGTTTTTCTACAAGGCAGAGTCTTGGAATAAAAGACCCATCCAATGATACGTGAGCTTATTCATCTGCTTCAGTAGTCAAGGAGCCTTTTCAAACGCACATATTTCGTACCTCTGTGCGCACGCATGTACTCATGTGCTTATAAAATCGGGACAGCGAAGTGCAAAAGTAAGTAAAACAAGCGGGAATAACGATCAACCTGTCTTTGCACCTGAAAAACATACATGGTGATATTTTCTCGAAATTCGCGCATTTAAGCACATAGCACATAAGAAGCTTAAGCACATATCACTGAAAATTGGCGCCAAACGCGCACACACACGTTGTTCACAACATTTATTAATTAGTTTTAATTCTTAGCTGAAAAAGAACTTTGAATATATTATGACAATAACGGATTCTTTCAAGAATGCAGAGGCTTTTAAAGGGTCAACCAACCCTTAGTAGTTTTTTAAATCAATAAAATCGAATGAAAGAGATGGTAGCGTTGGTTACCTCAACTTACTTTTATTTTCATGTTAGAAGAGAGATTTAAGACAACAAAAAATTAATGAGGCAATTGTCTTTATGATTTTTAAGGATAACAGAAGGCCTTAGAGGACTTTTAAAGAAATGTGTGCCGAATTTATCGACTTGAAACTTTGCTTCAGGACATAGTCGGCCGATCCTTATGAAATTTGGTAGGTCGTATTATTTTGCCAAACATAGCTCTAATGCAAAATTCGAGTTCTCATCAATCAGTTATATGGCAGCTATAGGATATAGTCGGCCGATCCCGGCAGTTCCGATTTATATACTGCGTGCAAAGGAAAGAAGGGTATGTGCAAAGTTTCAAGTCGATAGCTTTATAACTGAGAGATTAGTTTGCGTACCAACAGACAGACGGATAGTTGGTTGGTTGATAGTCCCGGCGAAGGATAAGAATCTACTCCCCCATGACGCGGCCTATAGCCTGGATACTGGAGCTGATTCCTGATCGCGACAAAGTGAACCGTGTGGCTGTACTAAAGACAACTGTTGGAACGACAAAGCATGCGGTGTCAAGGTTGTGCCGCCCCTCAAGTATTCTGTTGAAAGGCCAGCCTTCAACGGGAGAAGGATGATGGGCCAAGGTGCCAAAGACAAAACTCAATAATCTAAAAGACTTTAAAAACGGATGAGCACCGGGGGGCTTATTTAGCATTTTCGATTTTGCTTGTTTCTCCCAGTTCTTATGCGTTTTGCTGGTATTTTTAGGGTATTCGCTTTTGGTAGACATCGTAGAAGTGCTGCACACTATCTCGTCTCGTATGTGTGTTACCCCCGCTTTTTTTTTTGTCCACGTAATAATATATAATTTTATGGCTCAGAGCTTTTCTTTCTAAGCTTCGATTACTTCTATATGATATTTGGCACCGATATGAGCGGCTGCAGATTTTAGGGTTAAATTGTAAAAAATAAATATAATAAAATATTATTTATATGTACATATATACATGTATATTATCGTTAATTCTGTATAACGTAAATCTGAATAAAACGAGACCAATTTCATTAGGAAATTATGAAAATTGTTGAAGTTATAACGCTTTTCCCAAAACAAGTCAGTCCAATCTTGCTAGCGTTCCGGAGCAATAGTGTGCCCTTCCATTCCGCTTATTCCTTGCTTTCACACACTTTTATTCCGGAGCACTAGTAAAATTGCACTGACTTGATTTGGAAGAAGCGTTATAACTCAACAATTTTTTTAATTTTGTAATGAAATTGGTCTCGTTTTATTCAGAATTAACGAGAAAATATTGATATGTGTCGAAAATGATCCCATTTTTTGGAAGTTGTACCGAAAAAATGGCGTCCGAAAAACACCCCAAAAATTCGAAAATGTCAGTTTCTTGTGTAAAAATTGTATCCTTTTTGTTGAAATAAATTTAAGATTTTTTTTTTTCAAAAGCTACAACATTTAACTATTGAAAAACGTAAAAAATTTTAAAATCGGTTTAAAATTATGCGCTTAGGAATTTTTAAGAGAAAAAAAGTCCCGAAAAACCGTTTTTTCTAAATAAATCAAGATTTGAGGGTGTTCGAAAAATTTCAAACACGGTTTCATACTATATTCGATCTAATAAACAATTCCTACTAAGTCTCTTCAAAAGTTCCTCCAATTTTTTTTTTGTCGCACTGTGTAATTAAAGATCTATTTAAATCAGTTGTTCAAATTCAATTCAAACTCAAATTAATTACTTTTTAAACGTATAACGTTTTAAACGTAAAGGTATAAGCGTTTTTTGCTTGACAAGAATTTTTTTTCGATCTGAGTTGAAAAACAGTTTTTGTCTGAGTACTAGGCTAGACCTTTAAGGGGTGTTCATTTCAATGGGGAAAAATTTCAATAAGATTAGAAAGAGTACAAGTTTGGTTCTGGTATGAACTACGATTATTAAGTTCACACAAAAACTAACAAAATGGCGAAACTTTGAATTTTTTTGTTGAAAATGGCTTTTTTCTGCCACAAATCAAGTAGGAAAGTAAATCTTTACCTATTTGATTTATTCTAGTTCATACCAGAGCTATATATGTATGTATAGAATAACGTATTCAAATTTGGAACCGATTGGATTAATAGGTTTTGAGTAACCTCATGCGCCAGTCGTAATAAGAAAACGCGTTTAAAGTTTTGAGATGGCTCTCGCCGTCGCCTGACACTTTCACCATATAAATAATAAAACTTTTAATTTATCAAAGTAAAATAATTATACTTATAAGTATATCGAGCCAGATGTGGTTTGGGATCGGCTCGACCACTGTTCTCCCTGACATTATGCTTCATGCAACATTTTGTAAAGCTTTGTGGTCATTCCGGACGTATGGTACGTACTAACCCAGCATGCAATATGAGCGTTTTCGGAGCGTTTTTTAAACCTTTATTTTGGGTAAAAACACCCATAAAGTGTTCAGAAAAGATACCGGAAAGAGCGTTTTTCCCCTTGAAAATGGTCCGTCATAAGGATGGTAATTTGAGAGTCCGATAAGTGCTCTTTTATGACTCCTAAATAGGTGTTTTCACCCTCCAAATGAAGCAGTCCCAGCATGCAATATGAGCGTTTTCGGAGCGTTTTTTAAACCTTTATTTTGGGTAAAAACACCCATAAAGTGTTTAGAAAAGATACCGGAAAGAGCGTTTTTCCCCTTGAAAATGGTCCGTCATAAGGATGGTAATTTGAGAGTCCGATAAGTGCTCTTTTTTGACTCCTAAATAGGTGTTTTCACCCTCCGAATGAAGCAGTGAAAGTCCTCAGAAAACGCACATAAAAGTAGCCTTTCCAGACACCTAAATCACCCCTTAAAAATCATTTTAGGTGCGTTTTAAACAGCACAAAAAAGATACTTTTAGGTGCGTTTTTCAGGCACTTAAATCGCCCCAAAAAGTTACTTTTTTTTACACATTTGGATTTCATTTTTATTCATTTTTTTATTTATTATTAAATTGTAAAAATTAAACATTATACATAGCATTCAATATAAACGTAAACATTCAAACTTAAACATTAAACATACTTTATAAATTTTTTCCATTATATTCATTTTCGTTTCATTTTCAGTTTTTTATCTTATTTTTATAAAAAATTTACTTGTTATTTACTTTATTTACTGACTTATTATAATATTTAACTCTATCCGAAGCAGTCTGGAACCACTTGCCGCATATTTGATTAAAAACTCCTGGAATAAAAGAAAAACAAATATTAATTAAATTGGTTAATAAAAGGCATTTAAAATACAATAATTACCTTTGATTGTTGCTGTTAATGTCATATTAAAAGAAACTGCCCAGCTCGATAATTCCTCACGCAAAGATTTTTTATTACACTCATCATAACCGTCGCTAGTTAAATAGTCATCATCACTTTCTATAGAATTTTGGTTAATATAATTATCTGGATGTTTGTTTATGTTTATTATGTTTATGTGTTTATTTCCTTCGCTGAGCATCACTGACGGTGGAGACTCACTGCGGCGTCGCATAGCTCTAAGAGCATTAATTATTTTTTTTGACTCATTTCGGCTTGATCTTCGATCACTCATTTTTATTATTTATATGTCAATATATTTATATATTTATAAAGATATTTACGTTTATTTTTTTAGAATTTCAATTTAACTTGCACTTCACGTGTTAAACCGTCCTACTTTCAGTTTCGTAATGAGCAAACTGAAAATTTTCTAGCATTTTCTTGTCGCAAGAATCGGCAGTCCATTATTCTAATCGAGCCCTTTACTTTGTGTTTACTTTCCATTATCTCCCAAATCGCACCGAAATCGCTCTAAAATATGTGTTAACTCAAAAAACGCTCCTAAAACGCTCTGAAATATGTCTTTACTCCGAAAACGCTCCGAAGCAGGGCTCTTTTTAGACACCTAATTCGGAGCACTCCTAACTTTGCATTCTGGGAGTGAAAGTCCTCAGAAAACGCACATAAAAGTAGCCTTTCCAGACACCTAAATCACCCCTTAAAAATCATTTTAGGTGCGTTTTAAACAGCACAAAAAGATACTTTTAGGTGCGTTTTTCAGGCACTTAAATCGCCCCAAAAAGTTATTTTTTTTACACATTTGGATTTCATTTTTATTCATTTTTTTATTTATTATTAAATTGTAAAAATTAAACATTATACATAGCATTCAATATAAACGTAAACATTCAAACTTAAACATTAAACATACTTTATAAATTTTTTCCATTATATTCATTTTCGTTTCATTTTCAGTTTTTTATCTTATTTTTATAAAAAATTTACTTGTTATTTACTTTATTTACTGACTTATTATAATATTTAACTCTATCCGAAGCAGTCTGGAACCACTTGCCGCATATTTGATTAAAAACTCCTGGAATAAAAGAAAAACAAATATTAATTAAATTGGTTAATAAAAGGCATTTAAAATACAATAATTACCTTTGATTGTTGCTGTTAATGTCATATTAAAAGAAACTGCCCAGCTCGATAATTCCTCACGCAAAGATTTTTTATTACACTCATCATAACCGTCGCTAGTTAAATAGTCATCATCACTTTCTATAGAATTTTGGTTAATATAATTATCTGGATGTTTGTTTATGTTTATTATGTTTATGTGTTTATTTCCTTCGCTGAGCATCACTGACGGTGGAGACTCACTGCGGCGTCGCATAGCTCTAAGAGCATTAATTATTTTTTTGACTCATTTCGGCTTGATCTTCGATCACTCATTTTTATTATTTATATGTCAATATATTTATATATTTATAAAGATATTTACGTTTATTTTTTTAGAATTTCAATTTAACTTGCACTTCACGTGTTAAACCGTCCTACTTTCAGTTTCGTAATGAGCAAACTGAAAATTTTCTAGCATTTTCTTGTCGCAAGAATCGGCAGTCCATTATTCTAATCGAGCCCTTTACTTTGTGTTTACTTTCCAATATCTCCCAAATCGCACCGAAATCGCTCTAAAATATGTGTTAACTCAAAAAACGCTCCTAAAACGCTCTGAAATATGTGTTTACTCCGAAAACGCTCTGAAATATGTGTTTACTCCGAAAACGCTCCGAAGCAGGGCTCTTTTTAGACACCTAATTCGGAGCACTCCTAACTTTGCATTCTGGGTACTACGTGCATACATACATACATATGTGTTTGTTCATTGTTTTTTAAATACCCGAAAAGTGTTCTTTGTTTGTTTCAGAAAATCTGTGTGTTATGTAATCTTCGTTGCCACAAAAAGTTTCATACCTCCCTTTAAGAAACTTTAGAATTACGTAAACTAAACAAAAACTAAAAAAAACTAAATCTTCACTAACATTTCATTTCTTGCCTCAGGGCTATATTCCTACCCCGTATTGGAATTTCCCCCAGACTTAACATTTTTTATATATTTTACTTAAATACAGCTTTCCTTGCTTATGTAGGTACATACATATACATTAGGGCGGGTCAATTTGTTCCTGTCCAAAAAATCCTGAAAATCGTCCCCCATAATCGGAATCTACGAAGAATTCTAAGAAAATTTCACCAAGAAACCATGTGTCTAAATTGAAATCCTAGCTCGCGCCGAGAAGCTTCAAGATTGCACTATGAGGTACATAAGATATTTCGAGGTATTTAAGACATTTTAATGTATTTAAAAAAAACGTACGCATTTTTCAATTATGTTGGAGTCAATTCTGATTCATCTTTTACAACAAATTTTATAATTTTTTTTTTAATTTATTTAACTTATAAATTATTTTTAATTTCTAAAGAAAGAGTCAAACTTGCCATGTACTTAGCCTCATATATGAAAGTTGGATCAATGAGTCTGTAACTTTTTAACGAAGTACGGTATCGATCTGAAAAATTAAATATATATTCAAAGGCATTTTAAGCAACTAAATAAAAGTAGGCGTGGCATGATAAAAGGCGGAATTTAATTTAATTTTTTATTATAAAGTTTATTTGCTTTCAAACAAGTAGGTAGTTTTTGCATTTTCTTGACTTGGACTATACCGTCATCTTAATAGAATCTGAAGTCTTTCTTTGACTCCATTTGAGGAACTTTGGAACGACTTTCTAAAGTCAATGACATAACAGCATCTCGATTCTGTCGCATAACTCGCCGTGAGACATGTGTTAACAACTGCACACATCGTTCGGTGCCCTGTATGTGCGATGGAAATGCCGGCAGTGGTATTTTAGCAGAATTGATGTATTCCAACAAGTGATCATGTGGGATGAACAAAACAATCCAAAACAGTGCATTCTTCGCCCATACAGAAAATATTTTTTTAACAATGCTTTTCGATGAAAGAAAAACAGTTCGCGAAAGTGCAATAAATAAAATTATGTATTATCGCGAGAAATTATATGACCCAACTAAATTTAGAACTTATAAAAAGAATCGCATTAATGGCACCGATTAAATGCATTTAGTTGACTTGGATAATGACGACATCTCATTTGAACCTCCATTTACTGCAAACATCCCACATGATCACTTGTTGGAATACATCAATTCTGCTAAAATACCACTGCCAGATCCGGCAATTCCATCGCACATACAGGGCACCGAACGATGTGTGCAGTTGTTAACACATGTCTCACGGCGAGTTATGCGACAGAATCGAGATGCTGTTATGTCATTGACTTTAGAAAGTCGTTCCAAAGTTCCTCAAATGGAGTCAAAGAAAGACTTCAGATTCTATTAAGATGACGGTATAGTCCAAGTCAAGAAAATGCAAAAACTACCTACTTGTTTGAAAGCAAATAAACTTTATAATAAAAAATTAAATTAAATTCCGCCTTTTATCATGCCACGCCTACTTTTATTTAGTTGCTTAAAATGCCTTTGAATATATATTTAATTTTTCAGATCGATACCGTACTTCGTTAAAAAGTTAAAAAGTTAAAAGTTCGTTAAAAAGTACATGGCAAGTTTGACTCTTTCTTTAGAAATTAAAAATAATTTATAAGTTAAATAAATTAAAAAAAAATTATAAAATTTGTTGTAAAAAGATGAATCAGAATTGACTCCAACATAATTGAAAAATGCGTACGTTTTTTTTAAATACATTAAAATGTCTTAAATACCTCGAAATATCTTATGTACCTCATAGTGCAATCTTGAAGCTTCTCGGCGCGAGCTAGGAATTCATTTTAGACACATGGTTTCTTGGTGAAATTTTCTTAGAATTCTTCGTAGATTCCGATTATGGGGGACGATTTTTGCGAAAAAAAATTGACCCGCCCTAATATACATATATCAGAGAACGGCAACTTGCCACTCGCACAATGAGTGGCACGAAAAACACCGGGTATTTTAGGCACCCGAGTGTCTTTCATGCACGAAGTTTTGTGCCTGAGTATTTACCATGCACGAAACTTCGGGTGTCTGGAAACACCCATGATTTCGGGTGCTTGCCTTTTTTTTACCCATTAAGTTTCTTATGGGTGGATCGCAGGCACAAACAAAAAACGGATGGGTGGATCGCAGGCACACACAAAAAACGGATGGGTGGATCGCAGGCACAAACAAAAAACGGATGGGTGGAAGAAAGGCACAAAAAGAAAATCATAAAACGATCGTAGGAAAGGGTTCTAGGAACCCGTGCACGAAGTCTAGACGCTTAGGTAGTTAGAAAAGGACAGAAAGGAAAGAAAAGGAAAAGGACAAAATCTTCAACGATCATTTTTTTTACCATTTTTCTCTTTCCACTTTTTTTTTAGGGTGGCTGGTATGATCCGAACAACAAGACACATAGGCACAAAATCATGGGTGGAAGAAAGGCAATAGGCACAAAATCATGAGTGCAAGAAAGGCAATAGGCACAAAATCATGAATGCAAGAAAGGCAATAGACACTTTGTACTCATCCAAAAATTGTGTGTGTCGTTATTGCCTTTTTTGTTTTGTGTGGCGAGTGGTACTCGCACACAAATTTTTATGGGTATGCATAGGGTGTCGAAAAGTGTCACCCGTGCCGTTCTCTGATATATATGTAAGTATGTACATATACAGCATGCTTTTAGGCAAAATTTAGGGCGAAGTCGTTAGATTTGTAAGCCTAAACCATCAGCTATATATTATTTATTTTCAACTATTATTACAGATTAGTCAATTCCAACGAAAAACATCTTATAATTAACACACAAAACAGGAAATTTTTTTTTCGATAAAACAGGCCGACAGCAAAAATGGTCCACGCATAATTTTACCTGCTCCATAACCTTTAGGCACCCCTTAACCAAAGTCCAGAAAAAACATATGTTAGGTAAAGAAATTTATAAAATTTTTCCATATACTAAATTATGTAGTATAATAACATATAATTTTGTAAATGAATATATACCAACTCAAATTAAACAAGAAAGGTAAGCTTATTTCGGGCGAAGCCGAAGTTGATATACCCTTGCAGCTAAAACCGGAAACATCGGATATAGTTGGTCGATCCTTATGATAATATCATAATATAACCAATTTATTACAATAAAGCTACAAAAAAGTCCCAAGCTTCTTTATTCAAAAATACCAAAGTTGGTATTTTTACCAATTTTATTTTTTTTTATTTGGCATGTCGTATTATTTTGCCAAAAATAGCTCTCATGTCAATTTTTAGCCCTCTAACTCTAAAAACACCAAAGTTATACCATTTCCGATCAATCAGTTATATGGCAGCTATAGGATATAGTCGGCCGATCCCGGTCGTTCCGACTTATATACTGCATGCAGAGGGAGGAAGGGTGTGTGCAAAGTTTCAAGTCGATAGCTTTAAAACTGAGAGATTAGTTCTATAGTACATACAGGGTCTTGATAGGGTCTATATATACTTAATAGGGACGGAGATGTCTCTTTCACTGCGTTGCAAACTTTTGGACAAAATTATAATACCCTATTCAAGGGTATAACAATGATGGTCAACGCAATTACACGGCCTTCATAATTGGTTCTCCGCAAAAACTGTGGAAGATGAAAATTATGTTTGTTCTGGACTTTGGTTGAGGGAAGCCTAAAGGTTATGAAGCAGTTGAAATTATGCGTGAAGGAAAAAAAATGGAAATTGTCGGCCTGTGTAATTTTCGTTCTTACGAAATACGAGATACGAAAAAAGTAAGATTGAAAACAAGAAAACAGCAGTATAAACTTCAATACAAGCATAATCTAGTTATATTACAAAAATTAAATAAATTAGACAGGCCGATTTAAGATTACACAAATTTTCTTACATGAATCTTATTTTTATAAATTTATTTCATGGATTTATTCTTATAAAAAACTCACAGGGGATCTGGAATTTCATAATCATTTAATATATTATGGGATTTATCAATTGAAGAAATTTTTAAATTAAAATTGTAAACTAGAATCTTCTATGAATATAATCTCGGTGGCGAGTCATTCTCTATGAAATAATGAATGAAAAGATATAATGTAACAATGTAAATATGTTTTTTTTATTTTGAGGTGTATAATGTATGTACTTAATTACGTAATTTCATTAATACATATTTATATACTATATATATTATATTTCAAATATACATAATAAATATATATATATCGTTTTAAATTACAATTACCTAGATTATACACCCTAAAATTAAATAAAATAAAAAATAAAAAGCTTTGATTCGAACAGAAGTGTATACTATCATCAAGAAAACCTTTCCGTTATCATAAAAAGTTTTCAAAAGCAGAGTATCCTTAAAAAGTGTAAAGGTCCAAACAAAACTTATTCCACATGGGGTGACCTAGTCTAATCAAAGACTAAATGTATCCCATTTTGATTGGCTATTTATTGGGATGCAGATGTAGCCTATTTCGACGTACATACATACATATATACATTTACATTATAAAACCCGAAAAGATCCAAGCCGAATAAAAGTTGGCGCAGAGACAGATAGATGGACTGATCAACACTTTAATATGTTATATAGTAGAGAGTTCGACTAATTAAGTGAATTTTGCACTAAAATGTTTATGCTTTAAACATTTTCATTTAAAGCCTATGCATTCTTTAAAACATATGTAGATGGGCACGAAATCTAACGGTCGGAGCCGCAGCTCGGCCAGACAACAAATTACAACAACAACCACCACTCTCGCGATGGTTGTCGTCGCGTTATGCGGTGCAAACTCGGGACCGCGGGGTCGAACACGGCCCGCTACCAGCCTCGGAATTTGTGTAGCATTGTTTTTGTAAATCTTCACGGCTCACTGACCGCGCGACTCGATCGTCTGCCTCGATTTCCTGGCGCCAAAAATTACGAATAACGGGAGGAGCCTTGAGAGCCCGAGGAGCCATGGGCTTGCCCATCTATGCTCTAAAATATGGTCTAGCAATCACTGAGAGGCATAGGGACAGTGAACAATGATTATTTAAGGATTTATTCTGTAAGTAAAAAAAATTAAATTTTCCATGTGTAATTATTTGGGGAAGGAGGTCAAAAATCATAAACATCATCATTACGTTGCATATGAATCACGGCATGAAGTAGTCGCCAAAGATTATTTTTTCCTAATACGAAATACCAGACTCTCTTACCACACTTTTCAATTATAAGAAGCTGAAGGTGGGCACTGAGACTACATATTTAAATACGTTGCATTACCAATCCGATTCTCATTAATTTTTAGATAGTCTTTTTTAAATAATACTTCAAATTGTATGTACATGGCCAAGTCAAGATATTTTTCCGTGTCTGATATAGTAAGTATACTTTTTTATGCCAACTCATTCATCAAATTTCGTTTCTCCCAGAAAATCGTAAATATTTTTTAGCTATTAGAATTGATGCATATATTTACAAATAAACACTACCGCCATTTTGCCCAAAGCTATATTAAAATGTCGGTTATAAAAGTTCAAAACAACAACAACTAATAAGTGGATAATAGGGAAAGAAATTGGGGCGAAGGGCGAGAACCTCCAGATGCTGTTTGGATTATGCATAGTTATAAAATCAAAAGCAATGCTGGTTTTGATCCGATTTGGGATTTGATGTGGTTACACACAAGCACACGCAAAGATGGAAAGAAAAAATAGAGATTTTACCCGCCACTGAGTTAAGTTTTTGACTTTATCACGTTTTCTCGAGTGTCGTTTAGAGGCGGACAACTCGAATGAGCAAACGCATTTTTTTATAATTCATTTATATGAATCTATCTTTAATAAATGGGAAATATGTACCAATATTTATAAATGTTGTGGTAATTTTCGTACTTGTTGAGAATGAATGACAATGGATTTCTTCAGTTTTTAAAATAATTCTTAGTTTTTAGGAGAAACATAGCTCGAAGCACAAATAAGGTTTTCAGATAGATGCGTTACTTTAATCTAACCTTACTTAATAGTATTCACCTTAACATTGAACTTACAAAAAGTTTCTTTGTGATTTCTCCTTCGTAATTCATGGAAATTTGATTACTTATTGTTAGAAAAAAAAAAATAATTATATTTATATTATATATATATATATATATATATATATATATATATATATATATATATATATATGTATATATATTCAACACACATTTGCCAACCTGATAATAGATCAGCCAACGCTACCATGTTTATGCCTTCTGGATCGTAATGATCAATGACATTTTTTTATAAATAGTGAAGAGTATTACTGCTAAACCTATTGGTTCTCGTCATCATCGCCATCGCCGTCATCGTCGTCGTGCTGTTCATCCAGCTGCTGATGTTGTTGCTGTGCAGCGGCGGCAAGTAACGCTGCTTTCTGCGCCTGTGCTTGCATCGACGCCTGCATTGAAGGTGCAGACATGGCTATTTTCCCACTTGTCTTGTACTCGGTCATTTCCTAAGACAGCCAAAAAATACACTTAATAATTTTCCTCATCGGACAACGAAAAAAAAATAACACACCCGTTCATATCGAGCCTTATCTCGCTCTGCCATCGACTCGTACTTTTGCTTCACCTCGGGATCAACGTCTGACCATTTTCGTCCCAGTTCCTTTGCGATGTCGCCCACACCAAACTCGGGATTAAGGGCCTTCACCTTATTTCTCTCGTCATTGCAGAACCAAAAAAACGCAGACCTTTATATAAAAAAAATAAAAAGAGAATCGAATAAGAAGTATGTCACTTATGGTGCTATTCTCTCGAACCTATTTATATATGTATGTACATTTATATATGGTAACTCAATATGGTTATGGTAATATGGTTAATATGGTAACTCATTTTGCTACGAACTCACAATGAACGTTTTGGAGCGTTTGGGTCCTTAATCTGTTTCCTTTTTTTGCCACGACCAACGACCGCCCCTTTAGGTGGAACATAATTTTGCATTTCCGCTTCGTAGCGCTGCTTATCCTTCTCGGCCATTTCATGAAAGCGTTTCTTTTCCTTATCTACCATTGTCTAAAGATAAGTGATCCAACGTTAGGAAATCAGGAAATTACAATACGGACAATTGTGTACTCACCTTCCACCGCTCAGCGCATTTTCGTGAGAACTCAGCAAATATCACGGTTTCATCGGGGTGCTTCTTTTTGTGCTCCTCTCTACAAGTCTGTACAAAGTAAGCGTAGGCGGTCATGCGGCCTCTAGGTTTAGCGTCTGCCTTTCCTCTGATCATTGGACTCTGTTGAAGAAAACCAACCGATATTAATAAACTGATCCAGTTCTTGCAGTACCCAACATGGGTATCTGATAACTTACCCCAGCTGAATTTATGACGTTCTGTTGCTGCTGCTGTTGCTGCATTTGTTGCTGTTGTTGTTGCTGGTGCTGTTGTTGTTGCTGCTGCTGCTGCTGTTGCTGCTGTTGTTGCTGTAACTGTGCAGCTGTGTTGGCATCCACTTGACCTTGGTTGGCAGCCGAGTACCACCATTGGGAACCGGGAACGGCGGCGGCGGCTGCTGCCTGTGCCATATTCAGGCGGTAGTCATAGCCCGTGGTTCCGGCGGCGTTTGAGGTGGCCACTACTTGGGCCATTGTTGTGGCTGGATTTGGGAAGCTGCTGGCCATTTTGTACGTAAACAGCTGCTGGGTGCCAACACCGGCCGTGGTGTTGGAGCTATTCTGGTGTGCTTGCTGCTGGTTCTGCTGCACTACCACTTGATGTTGCTGCAGTTGTTGCTGTTGCACTTGCTGTTGTTGTTGCGCAGCCAGTTGCTGCTGATAGTGGTAGAGTTTAAAAATTAATAATTTGGTGTATAATATTAATATGTATTTAGTTAACAATAATTTTAATAGCATACTTTGCAAAAATGTTAGCGGTATGATTGAATAAAAGCAACACTCCATTTAATTTTATTAATATTATGAGATAATGAGATCTGGTACATATATATACATATGTATGTGTTTTTAAAAGTTATGGGATAAAATGAAATACTATTTTTTTTTTTAATCTGTTTTCAACTTAATATTTTACAATTTAAAGGAATACAAAAAAATATTATAGTTTAAACTTTTATAACTACAACCTCTTTGAATTTGTTCATGTAGACATCTTTCCCACAGAAAACTAAAAAAACTCATAGATAAATCCAGCAAAGTTACTTTTTTGTTTTCAACCAGCTGTTGGCGTGAAGATAAAAACTGAATAAGCATACATATACATACATACATACTACATACAAAAGAACTGCACTGTTTCCATCTTGTCAAACAAATTAATCACATATGTACATATGTATATACTTAATTTTAAACATTAAAGTTCGCTACCTCTGTGGTTAGACGATCGAACAACAGCCAAGCTCAATAGCTTCGAACGAGAAGATATAGGGGCATATAAAATTGCCACAAGAATTGCTATGTATATAGAATAACGTTATCGAATAAATAATAGTAACCGTAAAAAAAACGTTACTATTATATTAAATATGTATGCATTCGCAAAAATTGGTTTCGCATAAGAGCACCACTAAACACCCAACACACACATATGTACATACCTATGTGCATTTGTATTTGACGCTTATGCACATGCGGAAAATATAATACTTGAGATTACGCAAGGTTTACAAACTTATGTATGTATGTATATGCATACATACATACAAGCTAACAATGCTCATTTGTGTGGCGTTTAAAATTTAGGATGTCTTTATGTTTAATTTTTTTTAATGGTATGGATTATAAATTTAACAAGTTGCAATGAAATTTAAAGCTTAAAAAGCGCTGTCACAATACAATATATCCATATTACTATGCATGTGTTTTTTCATACAAACTAATAAAAAAATGGCGGCCCTAGATGCGCACGCAAAATAAAATGTTGGTTGTACAGCGTCGTTTTTGCTTGTATCCATACGCGCACACATACCAACTAGCTCGTTTCTATAAAATATATATAAAAAAAAAAATAAAGTATAAAAGAAGAGTGTGTTCAATAAATTTATAACTTTGTAAATGGCAATAATTAAATTCATCTTCAGAATAATTCTTTATTAGCCACATTGGCGGGAAAAATTTATACTGTATAATACGGCATGCAGCCAAATTTTGAGTCGAAGGGCCAGTTCTCGTGTCACTATAAATTAAGTTTGATATTTAATACTGTATTTAATATGTTAAATAAATAATATTAATTTTACATAGCGAAGTTCGCGGTATGAGTCTAAGAAACAGCGTGTTTCTTTCAAGCTAGTGTATGTGCATATACTTATTTATATTGTGTGCGTGCGTGCAATTGTATTTGTGTCAAAACGTTAATATGACTACAGTGGTATACCTGCACGAATCTTACCTGAATTTGATGAAAGTGTTCCATTACTAAGCGATAGGAATGACTCCGATCGTACGGATCGTTTCGAGAGTCTGTCTCAGTTGCTTGGAATCCGGTGGTGAATCGTGTTTTCACTATTTTTATTTTTTTTCACTACACACACTAACGAAAGCAATGGCAGTCCAAGCCAGTTCTTCAGACAGCCTTTAATACTGTTCTACGACTTTTATCGTACGCTGGAGCTTAGGTTTTCAGGTTGAATGTCTTATTGATTATTGTACGTAAGTATATATGTACATGCAAGTAAACGGAAATTTAAAGCAAACGCCACTCGTTAAATCGAAAGTCACTGATTCTACGACGACACCACACGCAAAAAAAAACAACCGTAACGCAATGTAATGGGTTTCTGCGACACCAGCAACGCGGGTAAGCTAGAAATCTGTTTTGCGTTTGTTTTTAGTTAGTAAAAAATAAACAAACAGCGCTGCAACGCTGTCTATTGTATCGCTGTGTTTTGTTGGTGGCAATGCGGAAAAGATGAGGTTCGTTCGCGCGCCGCTCGCCTGATTGAAAACACACACACAGAGTACCAACAACGAATGCAAAGCAAAGGCTATTGAATTGAATTGCTGTCTCTGGTCTCTGCCATGCTATGCTTCGTAATCCAGCAAGCCCAGCAATCTTCTGTATGCGTCGTATGCGCAATAGTGTGCGAGAGAGCGAGTATGAGTGGGAGCGGGTGGCTGTTGTGTGTGTACGCTAAACGACGGAGGAAAAACGGAGCGAGCGAAAGGCAGAGCGTAAAAGCCAGAAAGAGTCCATTTGGAGTACAGTTTATGAGCAAGCAATCTATCGCATCTCTCTCGCTCTCATTTACACTGTATATACATATGTACATACAAAAGGTGGTGGGAAAGGATGGCAAGGAGAATTTCGGAATGTAAATTTAATTCACTCGTACTTATGTACCATTCAATGCATACATATGTACATGTTCTATACTAATTATATACACTGTGCTATATTCATTGATTGATTCAAAATATTGAAAGGGATTACATAGATACATACATATATGTTTGTACATATTATTACTGATATACGGCCCAGTACCGTAAGTTTATATTAAAAAACGTTTTTTGTACATCATAAGCACCTAATATATATACATTGTTAAGTATGTACATACCTTCATAATTTCTTTCGAAGCATACATACATACATACATACATAAGTTTTTTTATATGCATCAATACATTACACCGATACATACCCAACGTAGCTTACAGAGGCACTTTAACAAGAGTTCTCACTAAATACACATGTTTCATTTTGTGTTCGCAGTCTGACTGTACTTCTCAGCTCTCTCTTTTTTTCCTCTTTCGTTATATTTTAACAAAGAGAGTCAAAAATATCCATTTGGCTAGACCTTGCCAGACAGAAAAACAAATATAAATGAAAGTTGCCGGACTGTTGAAAACACCAAAATACATTTATTATTATATATTTATAGATTATTTTGTTTAAAAAATCTCACAAAAAGTTTTTAAGAGCTGAAACAACGATATTGTATTTGTGTGTTCTTAGTTTTTAGTGAACAACAGATGGCGCTTTGCTTGCAGATGGCTCTTAAAAACAGATGGCTCTTAAAAATTAAAATCTTTTATCACAACAAAAATGGGCATTGTTTTATGATAGAATCTACATAAGTCGGACTGGAACTAAATATGTTGTATGTACTGTACGTGTATATTTAAGCATACATACATAAAAAAAAATTGAAATAAAAATAATACGAATTTCGTTAACATTAAAATTATATTTTAAATATTCGGTAGCAACGTTTTTATCAATAAAAAATGCATCAAAATGCATATAGGCAAATGCATAAGGCTGCTAATGATACATTTCCCTTTAAGCTTTGTAAAATGTATATGTATGTACATACATATATTAATAAATAAAATATTAGCCATTTTGGTTTTCGTTTTAATTCAAATAGAATCGATGGAGAGGCTTAAAATTCTTAGAGATTCTCTCGTGAGAGTTAAGCCAAAATGAGCGAGTGAGGCATAATCTATCCTCTCTGGGTGGTTCGGCCAAAAAACCAATATTCTGGCATTGTTCTACAAAAAAAAAATCAACGAAAAAAACTACAATTGCTGAAGCTTGAAATAGCTAGTCTCCCTTTCCAATTAAGTACCAGCGTGACCGCACCGATAACGATTAAAAATACCTTCCGGGGCAAAAAAACCATAGAAATACCAATTTGTTTTTTAAATACTTCTTATATTTAAATGGCTATATTTAAAATGAATTAAAAAATTCATTTTTTCATCATTTCATTTTAAATGATGAATTAAAAATTTAAAAATATTTTTAAAATTCTTTAAAAAAAAAAAAAAAAAAAAATAACTATTTAAGAGGAAGGAAAAGTTGCTCTCTCAAAGTCTTCACAATTTCATATAGCCTTTGAAGTTTTTCAAAAAACTTTTTTTTTGAAAAAAAAAAAACTTTTTTTTTTTTTTTTCATCAGGCAAGACGATGTAAAGTAAATTTGATACGTTTTGATTTTTGTATCTGCTCGACTTGCTAACTGAAAAACGAATAAAACTGTGTTGCTTAATCGAAGAGACCCTGCATATTTTTTTATAAATTTCAATTGTTTAGGGAAAAATTTAATTTGTTAATATTTACTTATAAACATCTTAAAATATTTATATTTTAATATTCTATAATATATTCATGTTCAAATGATAGCAGCTCAGAGATTGAAGGGCGTCGGTCTAAAGACAGCCATAAAATGGCATTGAAATGATTTGTGATTGATTTGGATTTTGACCCAGTTTTCTTTTTCTTAATCAGCTCCTTAGCAGCGAAATACATAAAGAAAACACCAAAATCTAATCGGTTTGAATTCATTTTTGCCTATTTGTTTTTTGTTTACAAACAACAGCTGTTCAGTATTATCCTTTTCCTTAATTTTTTTGGTCACACCAAATAGCCAAATAAAAAGCGATTTCGCTAGCACACGTTTGACAGCGAATTTTCGTCGTCAGAGTTCTAGGCTTAAGCCTAGTACTGAGTTGACGAAAATCCGCTCTTGAAAATCTGACAGCTGTCAAACTTCATATAAAAAAAACGGTATAAAAAAAAAAAGAAGAAGAATTTTTGGTCTCCTAAATTTTTCGGGTACTGAAGCCTAGTACTGAGTTGACGAAAATCCGCTCTTGAAAATCTGACAGCTGTCAAACTCCATATAAAAAAAACGGTATAAAAAAAAAAAAGAAGAAGAATTTTTGGTCTCCTAAATTTTTCGGGTACTGAAGCCTAGTACTGAGTTGACGAAAATCCGCTCTTGAAAATCTGACAGCTGTCAAACTCCATATAAAAAAAACGGTATAAAAAAAAAAAAAGAAGAAGAATTTTTGGTCTCCTAAATTTTTCGGGTACTGAGTTGAGAAAAATTTTAGGTCTTGAATTGAATGGCGTTGCCGGATCAAAAAAATATAAACAGCTGATTTTGGGGTCTTTAAATAAATCATTTTATTTATTTCAAGAGCTAAAACATGGAGGGAAAATTTGAAAGAAAAAAATTGTCGGACCGAAAAATTTTCGGCGTGCGAGGATAAATTGAAATTAATTAGTGCGGTCAGGGCGAAGCCCATAATATAGGATTTGACCCGCAAGGAGCATTTTAATTCCATAAAATGGCATTGAAATGATTTGTGATTGATTTTTATTTTGATTTTGACCCAGTTTTCTATTTCTTAATCAACTTCTTAGGGGCGAAATACATAAACAAAACACCAAAATCCAATTGATTTGAATTCATATTTGTTTATTGTTATTTTGTTTACAAACAACAGCTGTTCAGTATTACCCTTTTTCTTAATTTTTTTGGTCACACTAGCTCGGTAGTTGAATAAAGTGCAATTTCACAAGCGGAATTTCAAGAGCGGATTTTCGTCAACTCAGTACTAGGCTTTAACATGTGAATGTTTTGTGTGGGCACCACTGATTTAAAGCTATCGACTTCTCGGGGGCACATCCCTGGTGAGGTGACAAAAACATCGAGTGTCCATAAAATATCGATGTTTCAAAAAATCCAATGCCTCCAATGAATAAGCGTGTTCCTCTCTAGCTCCGTAGCATATATTTAATTCTGCTAGAAATGTCCAAAAAGACCAATATCCCCCTGTCCGACGAGGAGCTGGACTGGGTACAGTTGCGCCAGGACCTGGGTTCAATAACCGAGGTGGAGACTACGAAAGAAAAGTTGCGGCGCAAGATAAAGGAGAATCCTCTTGTACCCATTGGTAAGAGGAGCCGCTTTTTGGTTTCATCGTCTGTAGGTTATATAAACTAATATATTATTGTTTCTCTTTTAGGATGTCTGGCTACCTCAGCAGCATTAACAACTGGACTCTACAACTTTCGCACTGGAAATCGAAAGATGTCCCAGCTAATGATGCGTTCCCGAATTGCGGCACAGGGATTTACTGTCCTTGCTTTAATTGTGGGCGTCGTGATGACTTACTCGGATAAGAAGTAACAAGATTGACTCATTTTAAAATTTAATGAGATAATCTAAATCAAACTTCTGATTACTTCTGATTAACCATTAATTTTAAAGAGGAAATTAAGGTTTATAAAGTAAGTTCTTCCGATTTTACATGTGATATGGTTAATGTTATAGGTAACCAAATTAATGTCTAAAATATTTAATAAAAAAAAAAAAATAAACAAAACAATATTATTACAGTGTTCTTTGAACACATTTTGGTATAAGGAAGGTAACCAACCAAAAAATTATCTATTAGTACCTATACATAACATTTGACAGCAATACCGATATCGTTTATTGACCAAATTCGAAAATTTATTGGATCAGGGATCAGGGGATTTATTGGAAATTTCATATTTTTCGAAAAAACAGTTTAACCTTTTCGCCTCTCACAACCAAACGAAAAATTATGTATGCATATGCACTATAAACTTGATCAGACATTCGGAAAGAGTGTACCACAAAAATTACAAAGCATTAAATGCAAAATGCAATAAAGTATTCAATTACTTTTTTTTTGGTACCCAACATTTTTTTTGGTAAGTCATATTATGTATGTGAGAATCAGCTGCGAATTTTTGAAGAAAATAGAAGATCTTATATTAATCGAAAAATGATATCGGTGTATATGGGTATATATAAAATTCGTGTATATGTAAATGTCTATGGGAAATCTCAACTTTAAATAGAGAAACAAAAAGTTTCACCTAGTGGCACCTTAATATTTATACTGTCTTAAGGGGACCCCCCCATTCTCGGTTTTAAAAAATCGATTTTTTTTTTTAAATTTAATTCGAACTTGTAACTATTCAAGAATGTTCCCTGAAAATTTCAAGTAAAAATTTCAAAAACTCTTCAAGATATAGCCGATTTATGGTGGAAGCCTCAGGCGACGGCGAGAGCCATCTCAAAACTTAAAAGGCGTTTTTCTCGAAACAGTGTTTTTACGACTGGCGCATGAGGTTACTCAAAAACTATTAATCCAATCGGTTCCAAATTTTAACACGTTATTCTATACATATATAGCTCTCGAATGAACTAGGATAAATCAAATCGGTGAAGATCTTCTTTACTTTTCAACTCGATTTGTGGCTGAAAAAAATGGAAATTTTCAAAAAAAAATTTCAAATGTCCGCCATTTTGTTAATTTTTGAGCGAAGTTAATAATCCTAGTTCATACGAGAGCCAAACATGTACTTTTTCTAATCTCGTTGGAATTTTTGGAAGGAATTTTTTCCCCTTAAAAGAGGAAAAAACACTCTATAAAACACTTGCACTTTTGTGGACTTTTTGAGCAATTCGCATTTTTCTGAGGCAACCTTGAGTGTTACAGCAAAAAAAAACATTTTCTTTACTTGGCTCTGTTGTCGCACATTCTTGATTGAATAACTTTTTTATCCAGTGTTTTTAAATGTTTATCCAAACTTTTATGTTTTTATTTAGACAACATTATAGTAAATTTTGAAAATATGAAATAGAATATTTGGTATATTTTTAAGTCATTAGCTTTAAATTTTTCTCCATATTTTTTCTCCAAATATTTTATTTATCTGCCTGTAATGTAAACGGATATTGATGATTTTATTTGAAAGGTTTTCAAAACTTCCGAAATATACCATTTGTGGTATAGTGAACGTGGTTGTGGTAGTGGTTTTTGTGAACGGTGAGGGCGCTGACATGCGCACTTTTCTATACTAGCTTTTTAGGTCCCTAAGCTGTATAGTTAAAAATAACTTCAGTGAAAAATCTCTTTCGATTTACTGATATTATTTAAGGCCTCAAAAAGGGTTCGTTGGCCCATAGTGCGTCGTCATTGATTCTGATATTCATAACACAATATCAAAACAGTATTTTACATATATATAAAAAAAAGCAATTCGATATATATACAGGAAGTATTTTTGGAGACCTCAATACAACATCAAGCACTGTGCATTTTACATATGTATGTATATCCCAATGTAGTTTTTTGGAGTTGTTGAATAAGAATAAATAAGAATTTAAAAAAAGTAAAGGAGAAGTAAAGCGCAAGTAAAGGAGACATCTCCTTTCCCCTAAAGTACATATATATATGCTTGATCAGGATAACCTCCCAAGTCGATATAAGCAAGTCCGTCTGACTTCTGTATGTTTCTAGGGAAACTAATCTCTCAGTTTTAAAGCTATCCACTTAAAACTTCTCATTCATCCTTCCTTTATTTGCACGCAGGATATAAGTCGGAACAGCCGGTATCGGCTTACTATACCCTATATTTGTCTTATAACTGATTCATCGAAAATGCAATAACTTTCTTGATAACGTAGATACTTGAGACATTTTTCATAATTTACATTATACCAAATACCTCGATAAAACGTAGTTTGTAGATAGGGTTTCACACATTAGTTGACCAAAATAACAGGAGGAATCACGTCTGGTAAGTTATACTTTTCGAGCTGATGCGCGCGCATTGGTAACGAAACCACATATTGTAGATAGTTTTTCCTCAGTACAGAAAAGAAGTTCGTTGGGACAAGAAAAGAAATTTAAGGTGTGCAAATTTTTTTTTTCTGACCCTTTGTTTCGATTATAAATGCAGTTTTTTAATTATTTCCGAATCGCAATCCTTAGCACACAAACTTGTGATTGCATAGACATACATATTTGTGGGTGTAACCGGAGAGTTAATACATTTTGTGAAAAAATTGGGACCCAGTAAATTGTTTGACCAAGTAATTAAAGTCAGTATATGATTTATACAGACTAATTCATGCCCTCTGAAGCTGATATTTAAGATTTTAAAGACAATTTGTATTTTATAATACGTTTTTTTGTTTTGTTGTTTCTCTTTGTAGTTAAAAAAAGGAACATGTTTTACGGAAACTGCATAGGTCGCTGTGACCAGCTGGCTGGTCCGCCACCCGACTTCATTCTATCGATGCCGCCGCCACCGCTGCCACTGTTTCTCATTTCAAAACCTGCGACAGTAGACGCTTTGATTTCCTTAAATGAGTCTCAGCCATGTTTTGCCACATTTATGTGTAGACAGGCGCACAACCGAAACGAGAGTGGCAATGCAATAATGGAACTGGTGCGAAACGACTCTAAAAGTCTCGAGAACCTTTTGCTCTTCGTCTCATCCTGTGTTGGAATTTTCGTGCTGGGATGTTTCTTGGCTCTTATAGTGATTCGCTGCAGGGAGTAATTTGAGCTATAACAAAGTTATCTAAACCCTACTTAAAAATATCTTTTTAATTAAAGGTATTTCTTCTCCTATCATGACGCCAACATTAAGCAGACTACTATCAATGCTCTTGGTGAAGCCGCCAAGTCAAATGCCTTCACTTCCGGCGGCATTTTGTATCCCTGTGCCACGGCTAACAGTAGGGATCTACTCCAGAGTCAGCTGGTCAACGACAGTCGCCTGCTGTGGGCCACTCTTACTCCTGATGGCACCCGGCACTTTATCATTGAAAACTCTCAGGACGGCGGGCACTACGAATCTGTTGATTATCGTGGAAAATCTCAGCACCAAGTTTTTCGCGGATATTCCAAGCACTCCCAGTCTTTTGTGAAGGTAAGAGGTTTCCGTACCTACATAAAGGGTATGTATGTATGCGTTATATGAAAAACATAAAAATTAAATTATAGTACAAAAATAAAAATAAATAAATGAGGATACAACAAGATAGAAAAGCTAACTTCGGGCGGAGCCGAAGTTTATGTACCCTTGCAGTTAAAACCTTCATCCGGTCGCAAACATCGGATATAGTTGGCCGATCCTTATGGGAATAGGAATATATAATCCAAACTATTACAATAAAAAATCTAACAAGAAAGGAAAGCTAACTTTGGGCGGAGCCGAAGTTTATATACCCTTGCAGTTAAAACCGGATATATATCGCAAACATCGGATATAGTTGGCCGATCCTTATGATTACATCATATTAAAACTAATTACTAAAATAAAAAATCTAAAAAAAGTCCCAAACTTCTATCTTCAAAAATACGAAAGTTGATATTTCTACCAAAAACCATTTCCGATCGTTCAGTTATATGGCAGCTATAGGATATAGTCAGCCGATCCTAATGAAATTTGGTAGGTTGGATCAACTGGCCAAAACTAGAATCTGTATTAAGTTTCAACTTTCTATCTTCAAAAACACGAAAGTTGGGTCATTTCCGATCGTTCAGTTATATGGCAGCTATAGGATATAGTCGGCCGATCCTTATGAAATTTGGCATGACGTAATGTTTTGCCAAAAATAGCTCTCATGTCTTATTTGAACTCTCTAACTCTAAAAACACCAAAGTTATACCATTTCCGATCAATCAGTTATATGGCAGCTATAGGATATAGTCGGCCGATCCGGGCCGTTCCGACTTATATACTGCGTGCAAAGGAAAGAAGGGTGTGTGCAAAGTTTCAAGACGGTAGCTTCAAAACTGAGAGACTAGTTCGCGTAGAAACGGACAGACAGACAGACGGACAGACAGACGGACAGACGGACATGCTCATATCAACTCAGGAGGTGATCCTGATCAAGAATATATATACTTTATAGGGTCGGAGATGTCTCCTTCACTGCGTTGCACGCTTTTGGACAAAATTATAATACCCTCTGCAAGGGTATAAAAAAGTCCCAAACTTCTATCTTCAAACATACCAAAGTTGGTATTTCTACCAAAAACCATTTCCGATCGTTCAGCTATATGGCAGCTATAAGATATAGTCGGCCGATCGTTACGGAATTTGGCATGTCGTATTATTTTGACAAACATAACGTTCATGAACTCTCTAACTCTAAAAACACCGAAGTTATACCATTTCCGATCAATCAGTTATATGGCAGCTATAGGATATAGTCGGCCGATTCCGGTCGTTCCGACTTATATACTGCGTGCAAAGGAAAGAAGGGTGTGTGCAAAGTTTCAAGTCGGTAGCTTTAAAACTGAGAGACTAGTTTGCGTAGAAACATACAGACGAACAGACAGACGGACATGCTCATATCAACTCAGGAGGTGATCCTGATCAAGAATATATATACTTTATAGGGTCGGAGATGTCTCCTTCACTGCGTTGCACACTTTTAACCAAAATTATAATACCCTCTGCAAGGGTATAAAAATAGGACCCTAAAAGGCTGCAGATAGGCTCCATTACATTTAAAAGTCTTTAATATTTATACAAACATTTACAATGCTTGTCTTATAAAAACCTGTCATACAATTTACTGAAATTATTCCAATTAACCATAAAACAATAAAACATCGAAAAGAAAGCATAGGAATCCAATAAACGATGACTCGAAACTTCAGAGGGCTCGAAACTTATATTCACTTGCACTGGAAAATGACTGATTTTATACCCTTTCAGAGAGTTTTATAGTTTTGGTCAAAAGTGTACAAGTGAAAGACACATCTCCGACTCTATAAAGTTGACATAAGCATGTCCGTCTGTCTGTTTCTACGCGAACTGGCCCCTCAGTTTTGCAGCAAAAGACTCGAAACTGCATACATTTTTATACCCTTGCAGAGGGTATTATAATTTTGTCCAAAAGTGTGCAACGCAGTGAAGGAGACATCTCCGACCCTATAAAGTATATATATTCTTGATCAGGATCACCTCCTGAGTTGATATGAGCATGTCCGTCTGTCCGTCTGTGCACACACCTTGAAACTTAAAAATTTGCACACACCCTTCTTTCCTTTGCACGCAGTATATAAGTCGGATCCGGGAAGCCGGGATCGGCCGACTATATCCTATAGCTGCCATATAACTGATTGATCGGAAATGGTATAACTTTGGTGTTTTTAGAGTTAGAGAGTTCACATTTGACATGAGAGCTATTTTTGGCATATTAATATGCCAAATTTCATGCCAAAATCATGACATGCCAAATTTCATAAGGATCGGCCGACTATATGCTATAGCTGCCATATAACTAAACGATCGGAAATGACCCAACTTTCGTGTTTTTGATGATAGAAAGCTGGCACTGGGTACACATTCTATTTTTGGTCAGTTAATCCGATCATAACGATCGGTTGACTATATCTTATAGCTGACATATAACTGAACGATCGGAAATGGTATTTTGTAGAAATATCAACTTTCGTATTTTTGAAGATAGAAGCTTGGGACTTTTTTTTAGATTTTATTGTAATTAATTGGTTTTATTATGATGTAATCATAAGGATCGGCCAACTATATCCGATGTTTGCGATATATATCCGGTTTTATCTGCAAGGGTATATCAACTTCGGCTCCGCCCGTTTTCATAATAATTAAACAAAACTTACGGTTCTGAACGTACGCAAAATAGAAGTCGATTTGAGTTTAATGCAAAATAGAGTGTTTAAATAAGAAAATATCTTCAATGGGTTTTTTTTCAAATTGAATTAAGTTTCGGTTCGGAAGGTCGCGATGTCGGGAACGTACTTTTTACCTATAGCCAATTTTAACCAACAGCAACAGCTTTTTCTTTGCCTACAAAGCAAGTAAAATTAATCGATGTGATTGGCCGCGAATTCAGCGTAACACTGACAATAAGTTAAATGTTACTTAAATATGAATGTTACTTAAACCCCTTAAATATAAAATGTTTTTATTATTTTCCCCATTTTCTTCTTTTTTGACCCAGAATAAAGTATTTGGTGTAATGTGTGCAAACATACCAACATATATAAAACAACATTGGACTTCTAAAGCCGAGTTTCTTTATTTTCTTCTTTATATTTTACCAGGTACTCATCTTTTCCACCCACAATTTAACTAACTTTTAAAGTTAAACCCTGGATTCTCAGAAAAAAAATTTTTGCATAGAAACAGAAACTCCAGCCCCCCTACGTCCATACTACCGATTCAGCAGGGAAGCAGAATAAAAATGTCTATAACTTCTCTAAAAAGTATATAACTTCTTTAAAAAATATCTCTAAAAATTATCCGCTTCGATTGAATTTTGATTTGTGGGTCTAAATTGACCATTAGAACAGTTTGGCATCAAAACATTTTTCAAAAAAATTGACGAACTGGCGCGCATAGCTTTATTTTTTATTTGTGATAATCTATTTTTGTGATTTGTGGGGGAAAAATTTAAAAATAAAGTTGAACTGCGTGGGTATTGTAATAGTCTCCATGTCAAATCCTATATCTCTATCTATTATAGCCTCACAGATCCACGCGTTCATATGGACAGACAGACAGACGGACATGGCTATATCGACTTGGCTATTAATGCTAATCAAGAATATATATACTTTATGGGGTCGGAGATGATTCCTTCTCTATGTTTCATACATTCACACGACTACAATATACATCTGTAAACTTCGAGTACCGGGAATAAAAAAAAAAGAAAATTTTATTTGCACTTCAAAACTATTTTCTGCGCAAACTAGTCTCTCAGTTTTAAAGCTATCGACTTGAAACTTTGCACGCACCCTTATTTTCTTTGTACCCAGTGCGAAACGGCCAAGATCGGCTGACTATATCCTATAGCTGGAATATAACTGATTGATCGGAAATGCTATAACTTTAGTGTTTTTAGAGTTAGAGAGTTCTGATTTTTTACGAATGATATTTTTGATTTTTCGCAAGATAATACGACATACCAAATTTCAGAAGGATCGGCCGACTATATCCTATAGGTGCCATATCAGTTCTGTATATTCACTTGCCGTACCCGGACGTGTTTCTTCGATCGCTCTTGCCAGTTTGCAATTATTTTCGATCTTGAACTCAAGCTTTCTGCTTCTGCGACAACTTGAAATATAACAATTAATCCCTAAAAATAAATTCGACTTAATAAGTTCATTGAACTATTTATTTCCAATTTATACATTTAATCGGTTAAAGTTATCTCTGTTGCGCTTTAACTATACTCTCCAACATAAGTCTCTCCGAGCTGTACTCTCCGGATGTAACGTATCATGGTTACTGTGGAGTTTGTTGTTCTTCACGACGCCGAACCTTCGTTGCACATCTCTTTTGTAACGTCATCCGATCTGATCGTCCATTCTTGGCTACAGAGTGCTTCAGAGAGCCTAAATTCTTTACACGCTATTACAGTGGTCTGCATTCCGTCAAAAAATAAGTCAAAAATGAGTCTTACTTGCACAGCAAAAAAATGTGAATTTGGTGGAACCATCACGGGTGACTCATACCTGTCTTGTTGGCTCTGCAATAACTGCTCACATATTAAATGTGCTGGAGGAGGACACAATGGACGGATAAGTGACCTTATCAACAAGAAAATTGGCCTGACATGGTCTTGCATCGCTTGTAGAGAAATTGAGTCAGAGTTAGACTGAAGTTAGATCTTCTGGACTTACGCTGAGGGCGGTTGCTCCTCGTAAGGCCATTTTTGTCTCTCGGCTTATGCCGGATGCTACCGTTGATGATGTCAGGAGTCACCTGTTAAACCCTCAGGTAGCTCCTAATGAAATAGCTGTTTTTAAGTTTAACTTTAAGCATAAGAGTTCTGTTTCTTCTTTTTAAATAGTCCTACCTGATTCCTACCTTGAAAAAGCACCTGATCCTGTAGCTTGGCCTGAGCACAGTATCATTCATGAATTTCTAGCAAAAGACGCTCAGAATCCTAGCCCTGCAGAAAATGCTTCAAAAAACTGAATAACATAGTATTTTCCTGCTGCTATCAAAACGTTAGAAGTATTCTGGGTAAGCTGAGCCAATTTTTTACAAAGAGTGCTTCTTTTGATTTTGATGCTATCGTGCTTACTGAAACTTGGCTTAACTCCTCTGTCTCTGATTATGAAATTCTTGTTTCCAAATTCATAGTGTTTCGATTGGATCGTCCAACTTTTGCAGGTTGTGTCCTCATTGCTGTTACTAATGAGTACCCTTCTGAAATTATTCCTTTCACGAACTAGATCGGAATTGAGTTCATTGCGGTGAAAATTTTAACTGGCTCGTCTCATATTTTCCTGACCTGTTCATACATTCCTCCCATGGCTGAAGATATTGTGTACTTTCACCACCTTGATGCCATTAGGTCTGTTTCTTCGTTGGCCAAGGACCGTGATTTAATCCTAATCATGGGAGATTTCAACCTTCCCATCATTTCCTGGATCCCGTCTGAGGTAGACAATTCCTTGCTTTCCAGTTGTCATAACGACTTTATCGATGACTTAACCGATCTTCTGGACCTTATTTTTTCTAATGTGTCATCCTCTGTGACAGTCATTCGGTCCCCGCCGCTATCGCTTGCTAAAGACTTTCACCACCCTACACTATTAGCATCGGTGTTAATTGATGTGCCTCACAATGATGCTTGCTTTAATGCTAAACCTCGTTTCAAATGCTTCAGAAAGACAGATTTTTTGGCCCTTGGGATACATTTAGCTGAAATCGATTGGAATTTTCTTTCATCTATAAACACAATTGAAGCAGCTACGGATTCGTTTTACGAAATAATTCATAATGCCTTGAACAAATTTGTTCCGGAAGTCCCAGTATCATTGTCTACTAAACCACCTTGATATAATAAACACCTTCCTCGTCTTAAGAACAGGAAATCCAGAGCTTACAAAAAGTTTCTTAAGTCAGGATCGATGTGCCACCAGTCTAACTTTCTTTATGTTCGCAACCAGTTTATTATTCTCAACGATCAACTCTATAAGAAGTATATCAGGAATTGTAAGGTAATCTTTCGAAATGATCTAAGCTCCTTCTACTCTTTTGTCAATATGAAACGTAAATCAAATCTTTTTCCTCCTTCCCTATCATATAAAAATTATCATATATAAATCACATTCTTCTGAGCAAGGTATTGCTAATCTCTTTGCGTCATTTTTTCAAACCACCTATTCGTCCGATTCATATAACCACAATTCTTCTTATCCTTATAAATTACCACATATAAACAACATTTACTTTTCAAAATTTCGAATTCAGGATCTGTTCGAAGCTCTTTAAACAATAGATATATCATTATAGGACTCTGCTGGTCCTGACAATGTTCCTAGCTGTGTTCTAAGGTACTGTTCTTTGCTATCCTCTCACTATCTTATTCAACTTATCCTTGGAGCTGGCATGTCTTCCCAAGAGATGGAATGAATCTTTTATTATTCCGCTTCATAAGAAAGGCTCTAAAGCACTTATTGAGAACTACCGGGGGATTGCTAAGCTATCTGCGATTCCCAAACTGCTTGAGAAACTGGTTACTTTCCAACTGCAACATTTTTGTAAAAGCATTATATCCACTTCACAGCATGGTTTTGTCAAGCATCGCTCTACCACAACTAACCTTCTTGAATTCACTTCGTTTATCCACAGAGGTTTTCTGAGCCGCATGCAAACTGATGTGGTGTACACTGACTTTAGTAAAGCGTTTGACTCTGTGAACCACCATCTCCTCCTTCATAAGCTGTGTCTTGTGCGGTTTTCTCCATATATAGTACAGTGGTTGACCTCTTATCCATCGAACCGCACGCAGCGTATTTTGTTTAAAAACAGTTCATCACAGATTATAAATGTTTTATCTGGTGTCCCACAAGGTAGTCACTTAGGACCTCTTCTGTTTGTTCTTTTTGTCAACGATTTACCTAGTGTTGTAAACTATGCTACTACATTTATGTATGCTGATGATGTCAAGTTATGTCTTTCTTTCTCAGACCATTTCCTCCATAGACACCTGCAACTAGACCTTAACGAAGACTTCTTGTGGTGCTCAAACAATCTCCTTTTTCTTAACTGCTCTAAGTGTAAGGTTATGACGTTCAATCGCAGTGTGCCTCACATCGTTTCGTACTCTCTTGGGAATAACGTCTTAGATCGTGTTTTCCTAATTAACGATCTTGGAGTAATTTTTGACAATAAGTTGTCCTTCAACGACCACATATCACTAATAGTTAAGGGGTTATATACCTTCTTTGTCGAAGAAAATGAGCAAAGTTCGGATTTTTTTTTAGGTATGTAGCAATTATTTAATTACACGGATGTTTTAATTTTTTGATAGTACACTTTATTAACAATGTTTGTGCAAAATTTGGTGGAAAAATATTAAATAGTTTTTAAGGGGTGGCTGTTTCCCTTAGAGGCCTTTTTTTTTTTAGAGCCTTGCGGTGACAGTTCCCCAGGTCCAACAGGTCAACTTAAACCATAAAAGTAAAAATATTTCATTAGTTTAGAGTAATCTCTTGTGCTTGAACGATCGATTTTAAAATTTTTTGTTTTTGTTTGGATATGGCAGCGTTTTATGCTAAAAATGAACGTTTTGGTCTCTAGAAATTTCACTAAAAAATTTATTTCGCCGAAAAAAAAATTTGCGCGTGAAAAGTCGATCGTTCAAGCACAAGAGAATTTCATTACGAACATTTAAAAAAAATTTGAAGTACATCGGTTCAGTAGTTTTCCGCCAATCCATGTCACCGCAAAGTCATTTTTCAAGAAACACCATTTCGAGATATTCGCGTTTAAAGTTTCAAGTTCCGTTCAAGGCCGCAACGAGGCGTGCGATTAGGAGCGCTTTAACTTTTTTTCTACTGCTCCAATCTCTATGAAAATTTGGGAGAATGTTCTCAAGGAGTTGTTCTTCAAGATAAACCACTAAAAAAATTTTCGTTTTTTTGAAAATAAAAAAGGTATATAACCCCTTAATAAAGCCAGAGGTGTGATAGCTTTTATCAAACGTTGGTCTAAAGAATTTGATGATCCTTTCACAACTAAAACTCAATACGTATCGTTGGTTCGTCCTATCTTAGAATACTGTTCTAGCGTTTGGAGTCCGCAATATTTTGTTCACCAAAGGAGGATTGAATCAGTCCAAAAGCAGTTTCTGCTATTTGCGTTAAAAAGCTTAAACTGGGATACTGCCACTTCCCTCCCGTCGTATAATTGCCGGTTAAAACTACTAAACCTACCTCCTTTAAAAGAGCGCCGTATTTGTGCTGGGGTTATGCTACTTCATGTGCTTATTCTTGGACAGGTTGACTTACAAGTACTTCTTGAAAAATTAATGTTTTCTGTGCCTAATAGAGTAACTAGATCCTTCCGACCCCTTTGGTTACCGATTTCTAGGTCTAATTTTGCGGAACACGATCCATTCCGCGTTATTTGTAAAAACTATAACTCATTGTCCCATTTATTGTCCCCTGAACTATCCCTAGATGTAATTAAATCCATAATTATGGAATATCTTTTAACTTAATTTACCCTTACTCTTATCCTTATCCTTACTCTTAGTTATAATAATATAGAAATAACAGATCATTGTTAATAATGAATAAATATAAATGAACGATCGTAAATGGTATTTGGCAAAAATACCAACTTTGTTGTTCTTGAAGATAGAGTTTTGGGACTTTTTTTTAGATTTTGTATTGTAATAAATTGGTTATATTACGATATTATCATAAGGATCGGCCAACTATATTCGATTTTTGCGATATATATCCAGTTTTAACTGCAAGGGTATATCAACTTCGGCTCCGCCCGAAGTTAGCTTTCCTTTCTTGTTTAAGTCATAGCTGCCCTGTACATAAACTATTTAACCTGTTTTCGTAAGATCAGTAAACTATGCCTTTTTATAAATTCTAATGGTTCCTGTAATATATGTATATACATCAGTGGTCGGCA
Source organism: Drosophila parabipectinata (assembly GCA_018153455.1). Lineage (NCBI taxonomy): Eukaryota > Metazoa > Arthropoda > Insecta > Diptera > Drosophilidae > Drosophila > Drosophila parabipectinata. The sequence continues at coordinate 2,260,738 of JAECYA010000403.1, read as the reverse complement.
CCCCAATACATTGATATGATTTTAACGCATTAGTGTTAGTAACAATTGCAGAAAGAAGGCTGTGAGCATAACGTTGTACACATTTAGACTGTGTGTGTGAGGCATAGCTCGGGCAGAGAAATTTCCTATGCCCTCCTATACCACTGATATACATGTATGAAAAATGTACACTCTGTATTTTAACATTATGATTATGTTCTCTAGTCTTTTGACAATAATGGCTTCGTTGATTATGACTATGAAGACCCCACGCCCTTAATGGAATCATATCACGACGACATGGACTCTGGATACCAAGAGCCTCACGATGTTACAGGATCTCTAAAGCGTTCTCCAATGCGTGTTCTGGACCCTAAAAACGAGACCTCGTCCAGCGTCGAATCGCAGTACAACTCCCACTCGAAATTCAACAGCGGCCCCAAATCCGGCCCTGAATCAAGTACACTAACCACCAGCCGTAAGACAACGCTCTGCCGCCGGATCAGTGACGCATCCTCACACAACGGAACATCGATGTAAGGAGCAGTACGGATCAGCCAAAGACTACTAAGAACTATTAAGGACTAAGTATTTTAAATTAAAAGGCAGTCTGGGTCAATAGTGGTCCAGTCCGTCTATATATAACAAAAATGTACTGTTCCAATTTACTGATATTTTTATTATTTTAATGCTTTGTATGTTTTGAGTCTGGTGTAGCTCTGACAAGGAACCAAAGAACCTTGTGGAAATTCTCTTGTTTAAATATCTCAGTTTCGCCTTTGCTGCACGATAGAATAGAAAGGATTTTATAGAATCCAAATCCTGCGAAGGACGCATACGCACAGCTAATCTAAGATTTAATTAAGCTTGTTAAGATAAAGTCAGATAGTGTACTATATTCACGCATAATACTCGCGCCGTCATAAGCAGTATGTACACTCGTACATATACATACATAAATAAAACATAAATATTGAAACTATGCGTATAAACTAATAGCTCAGCTCGATCAAAGTCTATGATTTTGAAACTGAAATATTTATTAAAACTTACTTTTTAAAAATACTCCGCAATCCATTTATTTTTTGTTTTTATCAAATTTTCAATAAAGAGTGCAAAAATTAAAAACCGAAAAAAATTTTTTTTTAAGTTTATTAGATTTGTTTTACTGATGTAATTTAGAAATCTCGGAAGAATCATATTATATATGCCCTATATGTCCTCGTAAGTGCTATTTTCGGAACGTTTCCTGGAGTGTAATGCCTTTTGTGATCAGGAATGTTGTATTCAGGGGAAAAGACTAGGATAACTTTATGTTTTTTTGGAATGAAAGCCTTAATTTTTAAAATAAATATTGAATTTAAAGAATTAACGTTTCAATATAGCCCTGCAGGGGTTACTCTAATTTCGTTCTGAAAGAATATTTGTGTAAAGAATAAATATTTACATACAAAGATAATATACATTCTTGGTCAGAATTCCCATCCAATCTAATATATATATCCATCTTTGCGCCCATCTGTGATTAATTATTTTGTAAAACCGCGAAAATATATCTTGAATCGCTTTAGTCCAGAGCTATTTTTTAAATATTAATTTTTGCAGAGGGTATTAAGGAAGACAAAGAGACATCTCCGACCCTATAAAGTATATATATTCTTGATCAGGATCGTATTCAAAAATACGAAAGTTGATATTTCTACCAAGTACCATTTCCAAGTTCAGTTATATGGCAGCTATAGGATATAGTCGGCCGATCCTAATGAAATTTGGTAGGTTGGATCAACTGGCCAAAAATAGAATCTGTATTAACTTTCTATCTTCAAAAACACGAAAGTTGGGTCATTTCCGATCGTTCAGTTATATGGCAGCTATAAGATATAGTCGGCCGATCCTTATGAAATCTACCATGTCGTAATGTTTTGCCAAAAATAGCGCTCGTGTCAAATTTGAACTCTCTAACTATAAAAACACCAAAGTTATACCATTTCCGATCAATCAGTTATATGGCAGCTATAGGATATAGTCGGCCGATCCCGGCCGTTCCGACTTATATACTGCGTGCAAAGGAAAGAAGGGTGTGTGCAAAGTTTCAAGACGATAGCTTCAAAACTGAGAGACTAGTTCGCGTAGAAACGGACAGACAGACGGACAGACGGACATGCTCATATCAACTCAGGAGGTGATCCTGATCAAGAATATATATACTTTATAGGGTCAAAGATGTCTCCTTCACTGCGTTGCACACTTTTGGACAAAATTATAATACCCTCTGCAAGGGTATAAAAATCCAATGAATTATATAAATGTTTTAAATTTAATCTGAGCACCTGAGAATATTGAAACTGCCAATAGATTAGGAACACACTGATTAGGTGATATTTGCGCGTTTAAGAACTTAAGATGCTTTTAATCCAGTCGTTTAGGTGAACTTCGATCACATTAACTTGGCTGTAGTTCTTTAAGTTGAATTGGTTGAAAGCAGTGGTCAGATGAATGACGGCCGACACAAAGTCGCTTAGGCGCAGTGTACCATCTTTGCGAATGTAGCGCTGTATGAGGCAGTTCATAATGTCGGTGCTGAGCTGAAAACCAATGTCGCAGAGGGCGTCGCGTAAGCGTTCGCCCCGCAAAATTCCAGCTTTTTCTTTGGTGTACATCTTGAAAACCCCCTGCCAGGACTTAAGATTCACCATAAAGGTCTTAAACTGCAGAAAGGTAATGCGCCCACTGCCAGACTTATCTTGAAGCGCAATCACCTGACGACATATGTCAATGTTGGCACAACCCTTTATGTAGTCATTGGGAAGGCAGGCTTCAAGTAGCTCATGAAGCTCGAAACAGTTGATGGTCTTGTTTTCATCGGCTATCTGCATGTAAATGGGCTCGTACTGGCATACGTTCTTTCCCTTACTAACGCTTTCCTCAGTCTTGAGAGCGGGAAATGGGTCAAGCAGTATCATGGTCTCTGTTTCAAGGCAGGAAAGCCTTAAGGATTCTGTACCCAGGATCCGCACCGTAAAATGTGCTTCCTCACCTGGCTCGTAAGTAGTAGGAATAAGTACGTAGTGACCCACTTCCAGTTGCGTGTGATAGCTTACGTGTCGTGTGTTTCCGTAATCCGAATTAAGAAGGCTCACGTGACTTTTAAAAAAGTCCTTCGGTAAGCACTCATTGAAACCGTAGTCAGGGTCCCATGTGTACATTGTGAATCCAATCACTTTTGGCTCTACAGCTGTGTGCTGGTTGAGCGCGATTACGACATCTTGCCGATCCTGTATAGAAATTAATAGCTGGGGGTTTATGTGAAACGATTCGTGGTTTCGACAACCTCCAGCCGTCACTCCGCGTTTCCATTGGCCTTGGTACATTTTAATTTTCCAATGAAAAGGGCGATTTTTCAGCACCTCCTCGTCGTTGGCCGTGTCCGAGTCGAGGTAGACTACTTCCAAGTTGGTGAAGATCTGTACAAATTCGCAAAATGATATCCAAAATTCGCCTGGGCCCAGGTGAGTGATCAAACGTTCTTGCTCCGCTTGTGATACACGTTCCCACATCTTTGAGAGTGGCGACCAATCACCGAGGAAATTCGTTTTTTCTCCGAAGGGTTTGGTTGAAAATGTATCCCTCAAGCTTATTAACTGCACAGAGTCGCCCATGAGGGTCTCTACTTTATCTAAACCGGAAAGCCTGAAAAAAACAGTGAAACTCATTTTAACTTTCAAATTATTATCATATTCCAATTTAATATTTGGGATCATAGGGATATTGTATCGTTAAAATATATGATTCTACAACTTTTGGTGCCAACTAAATTATTTGTAACAAACTCAATCACTCCATTAAACCACTGAGAAAGCTTAAAACAAATCTACGTTCACTATTGACAAGAACTTTAAATAATAATTGGCAAATAATTAAATGAATGAAGGTAAAAATCACAAAAAATTTGTGAAAAATAAAACTGAAAGTTGGTTTTTAAATATGTTTTTTTTGCGATTTACAAATCAGCTGAGCTGAGCGACTTGTTTCTGTAAAAAAACAATGGGATGATGATAGAAATTGTGCACTGCGATTGACACATAACCATTTTTTTTATATAAGGGCCCATATGTATACATAAAAAATCTGCTTATTACAAAACTAAATCACGATATGTTTGTGTTAATATGCCCAGTATTTGGTGCCCAGCGTGTCTTTAGTTTGCAAACATTTTAAATTCGCTTGATATTTTGAAATACATATATCTCGAAATAGCCTGTTATTCTGATACTCTCGGCCATTCCGAAAATTGTACAGTGAATCTGAATTATTAAAATAAAGTGTATGTAACGATACTTAAAGACTTTATACCTATAATTGATGTTTAACAGGATCCCATTGGAAAGTCGTTCCGCTACGTTTTTTTTCTGAACCGAAACGTTTTTAGTCGCCAGGCAGGTGACTATGCAGGTTGTGGCTAATTGATCCTTAAGTGTCTGTGGTCGAATGGTGTCCTTAACGATTGGCATGCAGCGCACCACACCTCCGAGTAAGTCGGTAAGTCCGTCGGACCGCGTACCATACTTAAGGGCTTCATAAGAGCCGTGAAGCTTGGCGATAGCCTTCTCTAGAAGCGCAGCCCAAAAACATTGAGAGCCCTGTGGCTGCATAAACGCCAGGCGACCGTTGATTGTGGGCAGGCGATCATCAACAAGCACCTCGATCCATTCGCCGCACCACCATAGCCGGAAGCGAAAGACGCCATGTGCCTTAGCAAGAGTTTGATCAGCGGGCACGACGCGGTAGAACAGATTCCTTAGCGAACATAGCACGCCCAAGCATGAGACTAGCCAGCGGTCTCCCATTTTCCCGGGCACCACGTCAAACTCGGCACCCTCGCTAAGGAAGACCGCCTGAGTGTGGTTTAGCTCTGCGATCCGCTTCCATTGAAAAGTAAATGGAGGTGTCTGGTAATAAAAAACGGAGGATTGAAAGGCGGGGAAATCGGGGTCCTCCCATAGTATGTTCTTCGCCTGACAGTCGCCTAATATACACTCGTATTTGGATCCCATTGACGCCATTGTCGAAACTGCTTACATTCTTTCCGTTTGATCCCGATTCTAATATTTAAATTTCATCCACGGTAGCACCGATTAAATTGAGTTTTCCGCGCGGGCTGGCTCGCAGCTTGTTGTAAGCAAAGTGAAAGTTAATAACCTGCATATATACACACTACCAACTAGTTGATCTGCGACGAGCTGAACCGAGCCTAGCTCTGAAAAAACTATCTAAGGTTGGCCACGAACCGGTTCGGTTCATTTACGTGTACGATATAATTGAGACGAAACACTGGCTCAAATACCGACTGGTTCCAAGTAGTTGATAAACTTCTCTTGGTTTCCAACTCATTGAAATACATTTGTATGTATGTTACATATGTTTTACAAGGGACCTAATACGGTCTAAGAAACGGCCGACAAAGCCGACAGCCGGCTTAGCAATGCATGTATGTATGTACATACATACATTAGAGTGGCCTGAGTGTTAATTGTAATACTTTATTTAACTACCATTTTTATATCGTAATTTATTTAATAGCCATTTGCATAATACGTTTGACTTAAATGCATTATTAAATTTATTTTCCATTAAAACTTCAAAAAATCGTCTGGAGAGAAGTACAGGGTGGGACTTTATCATTAAATAAAAACATTTTATTTTCATATCGTTCTGAACTAGGGGCTAAAATTTAAGCCAGTAAAAAAATATATCCTCAATCTATCATAACAACATTTTTTAAAAATGTGAGTGTTTTTTTTCTTTAAAACAATAAGAACGGTCATAAGCTCAAAAATAATTACACATCTATTCATATATTCTCGAGTTGCAATCCTAGGTCCTTCCGATCTAATTTTTAGATCCTCTTCGTATTCTTTGTAAGAATTGCAACCCCATTTAAGCCTAGTACTCTGACGACGAAAATTCGCTGTCACACGTGTGCTAGCGAAATCGCACTTTATTTGGCTACCGAGCTAGTGTGACGAAAAAAATTAAGGAAAAGGGTAATACTGAACAGCTGTTTGTAAACAAAAAACAAATAAGCAAAAATGAATTCAAGCCGATTGGATTTTGGTGTTTTCTTTATGTATTTCGCCGCTAAGGAGCTGATTAAGAAAAAGAAAACTGGGTCAAAATCAAAATAAAAATCAATCACAAATCATTTCAATGACATTTTATGGAATTAAAATGCCCCTTGTGGGTCAAATCCCATATTATGGGCTTCGCCTTGACCGCACTAATTAGCTTGACTTTATCCTCGCGGGCCGAAAATTTTTCGGTCCGACAATTTTTTCTTTTAAATTTTCGCTCCATATTTTAGCTATCAAAATAAATCAAATGAATTCTTTTTACACCCCAAAATCAGCTGTTTATTTTTTTGATCCGGCAACGCCATTCAATTCGATAGATAAAATTTTCGTCGTCAGAGTACCGGAAAAATCTAGGAGACAAAAATTCCTTCTTCTTCCTTTTTTTACACCGTTTTTTTATATGGAGTTTGACAGCTGTCATTCGTGCGACAGCGGATTTTCGTCGTCAGAGTACTAGGCTTTAAACTAGGTTATGGATTTTCAGGAACAAATTTTTGTTGCATACTTTACGCTTGGGCAAAACAACAAGCCTACGGCCAAACTACCAATTCGTTTGGGAAACAGACTAAAAAGTTTATCAGGCATGCTCCGGTTTTCACTTCGTTTTTCGTTTTCGTTATGGGACCAAAACCGAGATTTTCGTTTTTAGGTGCTCCGGTTTTCACAAGTTTTTAGTTATCGTTTTGCTATCGAAACGTTTCATTTCTCATAACTTGCTGCCGAAACAGGTGATTTGAGGTTTGGTCAGCAGCAAACAACGCGAAAAAATTCCTTTTTTATATTAAATTACATCTTTCGTAGCCGAAAGAATTAAGGGGAAAAGCCAAAAAGCCAAGTTAAGGGGATGCCACCTTTTCAATGGGTTTCATTTTCATTTCAATCCGGTGTTTTCAACAATTTTTTTATACACTTTTAGAACATAACTAATTAAATTAAATTAATTAATTATTAAAAAACATATTTTACCCAATTTCAACAAATTTATCGCCATCCATTTGATTATAAAAGTATTTTTAACTATGTACGTCAAATTAGCGTCGCTCAGTTAGCGTCGAAGTGGAACGGTGGAATTGGAACACAGCAACGAATATTTTGTTTTTCAATTATTTCCGTATTTAGCCACTAAATTTAATCAAATAAAATTTTCTTACTTTGAGCGGGTTCTTCACTCTTTAAATAGCTTAAAAAAGGGGTTGAAAAATTGCCCCTACACTGTATTGAACATTATCTCAGAAATAAGAGGATGCGCCAACAAGCGCGATACACCAGCTTATAGCCCATTCTTTTGAGAATATGCCCTGAAAATTTCATTAAAATCGTTCCCTACGTTTTGGAGCAAATCGACTAAAAGTGGACCAACCCGGCTAACAGCCCATACAAAAATGACCCCAAAAAATTGTTTTTAAAATTGTGAAGCTCCAAGAGGATGCGCCAATATGCACGGTAGTGGAGTCGATGTAGGACCTTTTCAAGTATATATGGACCAAAAATCATACAAATCGTTCCCACAGATTTTGAGAAAATCGAATTACAGTTTCCCATATAATTTGAACTAATAAGAGGAGCGCCAACCAGTGAACCGGAACCAGTCCGCAAAAAGTTCATTGAACTAGTTTAAAAATACTATATGGCTCTGTTAGACTTATTAAGTCCTTCACAGAGGATGCGCCATTATGCACGGTATACCGTTGAAAAGCTTATTTTATACAGAACATTATAAGACAACTTTTGTTTAAATCGCTCCCACAGATTTAAAGAAATCAAGTCCCGAAAATTTCAGACCCTGATTCACCAACACTGGCCATTAACAGCATCACATATTTCTGCGCTGCCTAACACGGCGCTAGCCGTTATGGAATTTGAATGCCCCCCCTAGCTTTTTTTAAAGAGGATGCGCCATTATGCACGGTATACCATGAGAAAGCTAATTTTTAGCCCGTTCGAATGGTACCAGTGCCATTAAAATCCTTCCCACAGATTTTTAGAAATCAAGTCCCGAAATTTTCGGGACCTGGTTTACCAATACTGGCCATTTAACCGATTCACGTGTGATTTAGACGTGTTATATGGTGATTTAACTCCGCCCTGTCACAAATCCTTCCTGTCACAACAAATGGAACATATCTGGCCACCTATCAGCAGTTTAATCCTTGACCAACAAGTAAAGCCCGCGTTTGCCGAAGAGGAAGAAATGAAATAGTCATCGCTTTTGAACACTTAGAAATCCATGTCCATGGATACTGGATAAAACTGTAAGAATGTAGTGTAGTGTATAAACTTATGATTTGGTCTCCGCTAACCCCAGACGAAAACATGAGCGGAACACACAACCAAAGTGGCTTTTGGAAATAAACTGGCTAAGCAAGCAATGCACAGTGTTCTCGAAGCTGCGAATACATTTTTTTTAAGAAAAATACCAAAAGACATGCATTACCAAAATCTACTCACTAGTTAGGCAAAGCAGAAAAGCAAATTGAATGAGACGGCCCTTTGATACAATGTCCCGCTTGTCGAATTGAACCAATCTATTCGATCTGTTGTATGATTGTATGCCCCAGGCCAGTCGAAAGTCTGGAAAAGGAGAATGATACATTATAATTACCTGAAAAATGCCCTAATGCTATCAAAAAATTACACATGCCAACAAAATTCATATTTCCTCCACGCATAAATTTACTTGCTCTTTAGTTCAGAAAATAAATAGATCAAATTTTATTATATATGGAATTATTTAGGCCGTGTAATTGCCTTGACCAGCATATCTTTGTTCGATGTTGTATTACATGACAAGTCATTCATTGACCACAAAACTACGACAAGCTGCAAAATCTTTTGGGGTGCGAATTCCAAGAACGAATCAAACACTCTGACGAAGCCAACATTGCACTCCTCAGAAATTAACTTTTGGTACAATCTGGAATAAAGTTTTTTAGTTCAGACAGGTTGAGTATTAATATTAAAAAAGGAACAAAAAAACCATTATTCGTTAACATTATTATCCCTTATACTTATTTAATATGTAAAAAAGCTATTATAAAATATACTTTTTATAATAGTTTTTTTCTATGCTTGATGAGATTGTTGATCACATTCCAAACTACTTACATTTTAAGAACTTAAACGTAATGTCGCATTAGAAATGGCCAGTAACTAATAGTCAAAAACTGTTGAATTATCGCTACATCATTTTCAAAGTGAAAATTCTAAAAAATAATATTATATTAATAATAAAGAAAGGAAAGCTAACTTCAGGCGGATCCGAAGTTGATATACCAGTTAAAACAGTACATATATCGCAAACATCGGATATAGTTGGCCGATCCTTATGAGAATATTATAATAAAACCAATTTTTACCATACAAAATCTAAAAAAAAGTCCCAAGCTTCTATCATCAAAAACACCAGAGTTGGTATTTTCACCAAATACCATTTCCAATCGTTATATGGCCGCTACAAGATATATTCAGCCGATCGTTATAAAATTTGTTCGGATCAACTGACCAAAAATGGAATCTGTACGAAGTTCCAACTTTCTATCTTCAAAACACGAAAGTTGGGTCATTTCCGATAGATATATGGCAGCTATTGGATATAGTCGGCCGATTCAATGTGGTACGTCATATTATTTTGCCAAAAATAGCATTCATGCAAAATCCAACTACTCTGAAAACACCGAAAATCTCGAACTCTAAAAACACGAAAATTAAAGCATAGACTGGTTTTTTTCTTTACAAAAAGTTTAAGCTTTGGTATGGTATTAGGGTTGTTGGTTTTTGAAAAAATATCGTATTGATGATATTTGCTGTGAAAAAAATATCAATCGATAATATTAAGAAATATCACCAAAAAAATCGATATATCGAGTATTTTTGATATTTTTTATGGTCAGCTAAAATTGAAAAAAGGTTATTTGTAAATTTAAAATAAAGGTTTTAATATGTGTTTTTATCCGCCATGAACTGCAAATAAGAGCTATTTTTTATTTAAAAAGTGAATTGAAAAACAACAAATATTTATACCCACTCTAAAGCAACTTTTATTAACGTTCATTGAAATAAAAAATAACAAAATTATTAAGGACATTGTATTCAAATTCATTTATAAAAAAAAATAATATAAAAAAAAAGTTTTTTAAAACTTAATTAATTCATGGAATATGTACTAAATAATGCTAATTACCTAATTCACTTATTTAATGCTCCTAATTACTCTTAATTACAAAACAAATCTTACTTCAATGATTTAAAAAAAAATCTTTCGGTTATATGCTGGTCTGTCAATCGACTACGGGAGTCACAGACAATATATTTAATGGCAGAAGCCAACCGTTCAGATGGAACCGAACTTCCATGCGTGATAAGATAACTTAATGCCAATTTCCGGCTTAAGAGTGACCAAACATAAAATATCGGAAATACCAACTCAAAAATATTATTATCGACTATTTTTGCCCAAAAAATATTCCGATAATAATATTTTTTTAAGAGAAAATATATCGATATATTGATATTTTGATATATTTCCGACATCCCTATATGGTATGGATTGTCAGCAAAAAAAATTTGTTAGATACTTTGGCGCTTGGGCAAAAAAACAACGGCAGCCCCCTTACTACCCCTTACAGCTATATAACCCCTTATAAAGTATATAACTCCTTCAAAAGTTGGTTTGTGGGTGTAGATTAGACATTGATACAGTTTTGCATCAAAAAAAGTTAAAGTTTGTTTAAAATTTTTGTCACTCGCCCTTTCGCCCCCCATAAACTGCAAATTTCTGTAGCGCCAGTGAAGAAAGGGTCTTTGAAAAACTTTTGATCCCAAACTATTTTTTTTTGTCAATTTATATCTGAAAAACAAATTTTTTCCAAATCAGCCGATTTGTAGACTCATATATGTACATACATACATACATATATGATAATAAATGATAGAACTATCAGACTCGAGCTAGACTCGTATGGTATCCTTGAAGATCAAGTTTGTGTCAATGTTTCGCCACGCCCGCCCAAAATTTGTTGAAACAAGATTTTTGCGTCCGTTTTTTCTTTTTTTTTCATAAGAACCGTATCAGATATTTTTTCAATTATTTTTTTTAACATATATTATAGTAAGTATTATAAAAACAAATCAAAAAGTTTTTTCATGTTGGCTAAGGACGAAAAAAAATTAAATCAATTTGCTCTCCTTGGAAAAAATAATAGAAACAATAGATAATATTTAGTGGTATAGCCATTAGATTTTATAACTGCAGTGCACCTACGATGCATAGAATTTACCAGATTGGCGCAAATCGAGGGATTAATGGCATACCACTCGGATTGCACCTTCTGCCGCAATTCTTCCTTATTTTTTGACTTAAAGCCTCAAATTAGTTTTTTTAATAGACCCCACAAGTGCTCAATCCGGTTCAGGTCCGGTGATTCCGGTGGCCACTTCATTACATTTATTTTTGTGTCCTGGAACCATTTCTTGACTAATTTGGACGAGTGTTTGTGGTCGTTATCCTGGATGAACTCCCACTATAACGGCATTTCTTCTTCGAAAATTGGCATCATAACATTCTTGACTATATCAAGGTATTGTGGAGCACACATTTTGTCATTAATACGGAATATGGGACCAAATCCAGAGGAGGAGACGCATAGCATAATATTTCCTCCACCATGCTTAAAATTATTGCTTATTTTTATGGGCGTCTCACATATGATCTACCATCAGATCCAAACATATTAATTTTGGTTTCATCACACCACAGGACATTTTTCCAATTTTGGAGGTCCTTTTGACGAGAAGCAAAAGACCGTCTTTTTTGAATATTTTTTTTGCCCAAGTATGGTACTTTTCTAGGTGAATGTGCCTCCAAGTCCTTCTCAAACAGTCTGTTTCTAATTGTGCGACTAGTAACTGATGCCTGCAAGTCCTTTTTGAGCTCCTCCGATGATAGGTATGGGTTGTTTTTAGATTTACGAGTCAACATGTCATCAAATCTTGTATATGTGTCAAGCTTTTTATCGCGGTTCTCCTTTCTGAAGGGCCGAAAAAACTTTTTTTAGTAAGCACTGCATTGTCTGAAAAATGTCCCTTAATGTTTTCCCCTCATTCTTCATTTTTTTTTATAATATCTCTTTCTTCAGCAGTGCAATGCAATCCGCGACCCATTTTGGATATAAAATACGATTTTGTTCCTGAATTTGGACGAAATGTTTAGTTTTGTGACAAATGTACATTAAATTAACTGAATTATACCTCTGTTTTAAACAAAAAATGATACTAAGCAAAAGTTTCGGAGTAATTTGGTAGTGTTTCTATTATTTTTTCCAGCTAAAAAACGTGGTCTCTTAACAAATTACGAATTCCCGCCACAAATTAAGGTAAAAACGATTTAAAAAGGAAAGCAGAATAAAGTTCCGATATCAGTTATGTGTGTACTTTTGGTTTTAAGCCGTTTCCTATTGTGTATACTTAACAGTCGGGTTAAATGTGCTGAGGAGAATCTTGTTTCTATTATTTTTTCCACCACTGTATGTATGTATGTATGTATATATGTCTATGTATATAAATGTATCTATAGAAGTACGAAACGGTAGAGTCCACAGACGATTAACTTACATTATCTCCCCCTCTCGGTCGCCAGCCTCCTTGATATTTTTGAGTTTCCTTGTATAATAGAAAACGTAACCATCTCGAAACAGATAAGCGAGTACAACGTTTAAAAAAACCCCTTGGTCGAGGATGCGTTTCTGTATTGATATACTGGCCTTCGAGCTGAAACTTTGAGTTACATAGGTCTAAGCAGGTTTCTAATTTTACGAGCGCTTACATGTGCATATATATGAGCGATGTAATGACCATGGGCACAACGATTGACCCTACTGTCCAGGCACTAAAGGCATAAAATTCGCTTACCCAGTACTTGTATGCCAATATCCAATTCATAATAATAGAAGCAAATCGCAACCCAATAGAGCAGAGGTCGGCACGGCCCTATCTCGGGGGCATAGGAAATTTCTCTGCCCGAGCTCTGCCACGACACACACAGTATAATACGTTCGAGTTTTTTTAGTTGTGTTGGTTTCGCTCTCTCTCAAAAATTGTTGACAGCACCAGAGCAGCCAAACCATATTTTTGTAGCTAAAATTTAGCTAAATCTAGCTACTTATAGAGTTTAATAGTTTTTTATGCCTATAAAAAAGCAGGTTAGCTTTTTTATTTCTCATATCTGGTAACTTGGCTTGAAATTCTCTCAGAGACGAAATGTAAAACCACTTGTGCACAAAAAATTTAATCACTTCGTCTTGGGATGCAAACTGAACAAGACAGCGATCAAAAATTCTTCCTGAAAAAAATGTTTAATAAAGATTGGGAAAATAAATTTTTTGTTATAGAAAATATGGATGGAGAGGTACAATGTCTTATATGCGATTTTATTTTTTCATCATGTACACATTATAAAATTGGACGCCATTATAGAACCAGTCATTCTAGTTTTAATTTATTAATTGAGGATCGCACTCAAAAACTATTGGAGCTACAAGCGAAATATTTTTTAAATTATGTTGCAGAAAATATGCCCCCACAAGAACCCCTAAAAAAAGCTTCATTTGCAGTAGCTTTAGCATTGGCAAAGCAATGTCGCCCATATTCTGACGGTTTATTTTTTAAAAATTTAATTTCGGATGTGATTACGTGTTTTGGAGACGTGGGGAAAGATGTATTGGAATTATGCGAAAAAGTTCCACTATCTCCCCGTACTATAACGCGAAGAACAGAGCAAATAAGCAATTTAATTTTTTCTGAAACAAAAAAGAGGCTATTGAATTGTAAATATTTTTCAATTTGCTTGGATGAAAGCACGGACGTTAATAATATTTGCCAGCTTGTTATATGTTTGAAAACCGTAGATGAGAATTTATCTTCTTTTGAGGAAATTTATGATGTAATTTCTCTCCATGGGCATGTAACAGGCCAAATTTTATTTGACACCCTTTTTTCTAATATATTTACCGAAAATAACATAAGTAAACTATCATCCGTTTGTACAGATGGGGCAAAGGTAATGACGGGAAAAAACATAGGGCTTGCGGGGATTTTCAAAAAAAAAGAAATTTTTTGTCCGTTTATTCATTGCGTTATTCATCAGGAAGCTCTTTTTTCAAAAGAGTTAAAGATGGTACATGTCATGAATACTTGCGTTAAAATAATAAATAGAATAAGAGGGGGGCACAATTCTTTAACACATAGAAAATTTAAGGTATTTCTAGATGAGCTTAAAGCAGAATATGGTGATTTGCTAATGTACACGGAAGTTAGGTGGTTAAGTCGGGGAAAATGTTTGGAACGCCTTTTTAATTTAAGAAAAGAAGTGGTAAATTTTTTGAAAGTTTTAGGAAAGGATGTTGATCTCATTACTTCATTTGAAAACAACGATTTTTTAATAGATTTCGCCTTTTTCTGTGATATAACACGTATTTTTAATGATCTCAATTTATGTCTGCAAGGCAAAAATAAAGAAATTTTAGATTTAATACATTCTATGGATATGTTTAAAAGAAAACTGCGAATACTTATAAATCAATTAGAGAATAATATATATATATAAATTTAGAAAAAACTAAGGAATTATTCTTTGAATTAAATTATAATAACTGCGAAAAATTAAAAGAATTTGTAAATACAATAAAGACCTTATTACAAAACATTGACAACCGGTTTCAGGATCTTAATTCTTTAACTCCCCTTTTAGACTTACATAATTTTCCACTTTCCTGTGATATTAGTAATTTAGATAGCAAACTTCACGAAGAAATTAATAATTTAAGAAATGATTTTGGAATTCCGTTAGAAACGGGGAAAATGTTTTGGTTTCACATTCCAGAAAGTAAATATCCCAAGCTGAAAAGTGAAATTTTTAAAATTTACTCTATGTTTGGTACTACTTATAATTGTGAAGTAGCATTTTCTAGCATGAAAAATATTTTATGTAAGAAACGTAATAAAATCTCCGATACTCATTTAGCAGATTTATTGCGTATTAAAGAATTTAATGGCAATATTAATTTAGACGATCTTTTGGATGCTGGATAATTTTTTTTTTTACTCATTTCTTTTTAAACAAATTTTTAATCATTACTTTTTTATATTTTTAATTTCATCAACTTTTTTTCATTTATAATTTTTGAAAAGAGAGAAACGGCACGCTCTCAGCCTCTCTCAGAGAGGAGTTGATGAGTTTGACAATTCGTAACTCACACTAATGCATGTAAACGTGTCATTGTATTGTGGTGCCGACCTCTGCAATAGAGGCTGCGATTATAGCCAAATTCAGGTTTCCAACTGTTTCCATCGTGTTAACTTTTTAAATGCTCAACTAAATTAACATAAACGAAAACAATTTTTTTAGCATTGCATTGCCTAATACATTAGCTATGAATAAGGCTGTTTCTGAAACTGATCAACATCACCGACAGTGTTGCCAGGTCAGAGCATTTAAAAGTAAAAATGAAGTCTAGATGGACACAACTGTTTTTAATCCATGAGAGTGAGCGTGAGGCAAATACATATAGCCATATAGTACTCAGATCGACAAAAACTGTTTTTCAGCTATGGAAGTGAGCGAGAGGCAAATAGGTGAAAAACTCTTTTTGACAGGGTCTTTTCGCCACATCGTACTCAGATTAAAAAAAATACCAAAAATTTATCCATTAAATTTATCCATTATCAATTATCCATTAAATTTAAAATACCATAAAAATTTATAATTTATAAAAATTAAATTTAATTTATTTACATCCCCATGTAAATTTCTGGTATTTTTTTGGATCTAAGTATGGGGTGGCGAGAAGTCCCTGTCAAAAACTGTTTTCACCCGTTTGCCTCTCGCTCACTCCCATAGCTGAAAACAGTCCTTGTCGATCTAAGTACTATTATTAACCATACAGCATATATAATAATAATAGAAGCAAAGGACTGTTTTCAGCTATGGGAGTGAGTGAGGAGATATATGCTGTATGGTTAATAATAGTACTTAGATCGACAAGGACTGTCGACAACCCATTTCATACAACGAAAATGGACTCTAAAATTTCTTGCGACAGGCCCCAGCAGGCACCAGGGAGGGTTTCTTACGCTCATCGTTCGTTCATCTTACGCTCATAATCATGCGCTTGGGTTGTTCTTTGTATGTATGCGTGTCACACATTCACATACACGGGAATGTATGCGTGCGATTTCGTTTCGAACCCAGCGCACAAAAGTTTTAATTTTTCTAACTTTTTAGGCTGTCTACCCTAACAAAATTTGGGTACTCGTCATTTGGTGAAATGACGAAAGAAATAATATTATTTGTTATATTATATTTGTTAATATCTTAGCATACATTTTAAATTTATTTAGAAATCAGATTAGGTGTTAGCAGTAAAATGATTTTATATACATATGTACATATTTTTACGAATCATTAAAAACAATATACTGAGAACGGAGCAGGGTATATTTCAGTCGACATCACTTAAAACGCCGATTGCTTTTAAGTTTGTATACATTAGTACACATTGTATACATTAAATGTATACATTAGGGCGGGTCAATTTGTTCCTGTCCAAAAAATCCTGAAAATCGTCCCCCATAATCGGAATCTACGAAGAATTCTAAGAAAATTTCACCATGAAACCATGTGTCTTAAATGAATTCCTAGTTCGCGCCGAGAAGCTTCAAGATTTCACTATGAGGTACATAAGGTATTTCGAGGTATTTAAAACATTTTAATGTTTTTAAAAAAAAAACATACGCATTTTGCAATTATGTTGGAGTCAATTGTGATTCATCTTTTTACAACAAATTTAATAATTTTGTTTTTTTAATTTATTTAACTTATAATTTATCTTAAATTCCGAAAAAAGAGTCATGTATTTAGCCTCATATAAGCAAGTATGAGCAATGCGTCTGTAACTTTTTAACAAAGTACGGTATCGATCTGAAAAATGAAATATATATTCAAAGGCATTTTAAGCAACTAAAATAAAGTAGGCGAGGCATGATAAAAGGCCGAATTTAATTTAATTTTTTATTATAAAGTTTATTTGCTTTCCAACAAGTAGGTAGTTTTTGCATTTTGTTGACTTGGACTATAACGTCATCTTATTAGAATCTCAAGTCTTTCTTTGACTCCATTTGAGAACTTTGGAACGACTTTCTAAAGTCAATGACATAACAGCATCTCGATTCTGTGGCATAACTCATCGTGAGACATTTGTTACCAACTGCACACATCGTTCGGTGCCCTGTATGTGCGATGGAATTGCTGGATCTGGCAGTGGTTTTTTAGCAGAATTGATGTATTCCAACAAGTGATCGTGTGGGATGTTTGCAGTAAATGGAGGTTCAAATAAGATGTCGTCATTATCCAAGTCAACTAAATGCAAATAACACAGTGCGACAGGCCGTCCATATATTGCGTGACTCGAATTTCAGACTTTTTTGACCCCCTCCCCCCCCCTGCGTCACAAACCATGACACGAGGTTAGACCACCGTGACCACAAACCGTGACGTTAACCCGAACCCCCTCCCCCCCACCCAGGCGCGTCACGCAATATATTATTAACAATGATCTGTTATTTCTAGATTACTATAACTAAAACTAAGAGTAAGGATAAATTAAGTTAAAAGATATTCCATAATTTTGGATTTAATTACAGCTAGGGATAGTTCAGGGGAATATAAATGGGACAATGAGATATAATTTTTACAAATAACGCGAAGTGGATCGTGTTAGGTTTAGTAGTTTTAACCGGCAATTATACGACGGGAGGGAAGTGGCAGTATCCCAGTTTAAGCTATTTAACGCAGAAACTGCTTTTGGACAGATTGAATCCTCCTTTGGTGAACAAAGTATTGCGGACCCCAAACGCTAGAACAGTATTCCAAGATAGGAACGATACGTATAGAGTTTTAGTTGTGAAAGGATCATCAAATTCTTTAGACCAACGTTTGATGAAAGCTAGCACACCTCTGGCTTTATTAACTGTAAGTGATATGTGGTCGTTGAAGGACAACTTATTGTCAAAAATTACTCCAAGATCGTTAATTAGGAAAACACGATCTAAGACGTTATTCCCAAGAGAGTACGAAACGATGTGAGGCACACTGCGATTGAACGTCATAACCTTACACTTAGAGCAGTTAAGCAAAAGGAGATTGTTTGAGCACCACAAGAAGTCTTCGTTAAGGTCTAGTTGCAGGTGTATATGGAGGAAATCGTTTGAGAAAGAAAGACATAACTTGACATCATCAGCATACATAAATGTAGTAGCATAGTTTACAGCACTAGGTAAATCGTTGACAAAAAGAACAAACAGAAGAGGTCCTAAGTGACTACCTTGTGGGACACCAGATGAAACATTTATAATCTGTGATGAACTGTTTTTAAACAAAACACGCTGCGTGCGGTTCGATGGATAAGAGGTCAACCACTGTACTATATATGGAGAAAACCCCATAATACACAGCTTATGAAGGAGGAGATGGTGGTTCACAGAGTCAAACGCTTTACTAAAGTCAGTGTACACCACATCAGTTTGCATGCGGCTCAGAAAACCTCTGTGGATAAACGAAGTGAATTCATGAAGGTTAGTTGTGGTAGAGCGATGCTTGACAAAACCATGCTGTGAAGTGGATATAATGCTTTTACAAAAATGTTGCAGTTGGAAAGTAACCAGTTTCTCAAGCAGTTTGGGAATCGCAGATAGCTTAGCAATCCCCCGGTAGTTCTCAATAAGTGCTTTAGAGCCTTTCTTATGAAGCGGAATAATAAAAGATTCATTCCATCTCTTGGGAAGACATGCCAGCTCCAAGGATAAGTTGAATAAGATAGTGAGAGGATAGCAAAGAACAGTACCTTAGAACACAGCTAGGAACATTGTCAGGACCAGCAGAGTCCTATAACGATATATCTATTGTTGAAAGAGCTTCGAACAGATCCTGAATTCGAAATTTTGAAAAGTAAATGTTGTTTATATGTGGTAATTTATAAGGATAAGAAGAATTGTGGTTATATGAATCGGACGAATAGGTGGTTTGAAAAAATGACGCAAAGAGATTAGCAATACCTTGCTCAGAAGAATGTGATTTATATATGATAATTTTTATATGATAGGGAAGGAGGAAAAAGATTTGATTTACGTTTCATATTGACAAAAGAGTAGAAGGAGCTTGGATCATTTCGAAAGATTACCTTACAATTCCTGATATACTGCTTATAGAGTTGATCGTTGAGAATAATAAACTGGTTGCGAACATAAAGAAAGTTAGACTGGTGGCACATCGATCCTGACTTAAGAAACTTTTTGTAAGCTCTGGATTTCCTGTTCTTAAGACAAGGAAGGTGTTTATTATACCAAGGTGGTTTAGTAGACAATGATACTGGGACTTCCGGAACAAATTTGTTCAAGGCATTATGAATTATTTCGTAAAACGAATCCGTAGCTGCTTCAATTGTGTTTATAGATGAAAGAAAATTCCAATCGATTTCAGCTAAATGTATCCCAAGGGCCAAAAAATCTGTCTTTCTGAAGCATTTGAAACGAGGTTTAGCATTAAAGCAAGCATCATTGTGAGGCACATCAATTAACACCGATGCTAATAGTGTAGGGTGGTGAAAGTCTTTAGCAAGCGATAGCGGCGGGGACCGAATGACTGTCACAGAGGATGACACATTAGAAAAAATAAGGTCCAGAAATCTGCCATGAGTGTTATGAATTGGATTAATTTGGAGCAGGGCAAGATCGGTTAAGCCATCGATAAAGTCGTTATGACAACTGGAAAGCAAGGAATTGTCTACCTCAGACGGGATCCAGGAAATGATGGGAAGGTTGAAATCTCCCATGATTAGGATTAAATCACGGTCCTTGGCCAACGAAGAAACAGACCTAATGGCATCAAGATGGTGAAAGTACACAATATCTTCAGCCATGGGAGGAATGTATGAACAGGTCAGGAAAATATGAGACGAGCCAGTTAAAATTTTCACCGCAATGAACTCAATTCCGATCTAGTTCGTGAAAGGAATAATTTCAGAAGGGTACTCATTAGTAACAGCAATGAGGACACAACCTGCAAAAGTTGGACGATCCAATCGAAACACTATGAATTTGGAAACAAGAATTTCATAACCAGAGACAGAGGAGTTAAGCCAAGTTTCAGTAAGCACGATAGCATCAAAATCAAAAGAAGCACTCTTTGTAAAAAATTGGCTCAGCTTACCCAGAATACTTCTAACGTTTTGATAGCAGCAGGAAAATACTATGTTATTCAGTTTTTTGAAGCATTATCTGCAGGGCTAGGATTCTGAGCGTCTTTTGCTAGAAATTCATGAATGATACTGTGCTCAGGCCAAGCTACAGGATCAGGTGCTTTTTCAAGGTAGGAATCAGGTAGGACTATTTAAAAAGAAGAAACAGAACTCTTATGCTTAAAGTTAAACTTAAAAACAGCTATTTCATTAGGAGCTACCTGACGGTTTAACAGGTGACTCCTGACATCATCAACGGTAGCATCCGGCATAAGCCGAGAGACAAAAATGGCCTTACGAGGAGCAACCGCCCTCAGCGTAAGTCCAGAAGATCTAACTTCAGTCTAACTCTGACTCAATTTCTCTACAAGCGATGCAAGACCATGTCAGGCCAATTTTCTTGTTGATAAGGTCACTTATCCGTCCATTGTGTCCTCCTCCAGCACATTCAATATGTGAGCAGTTATTGCAGAGCCAACAAAACAGGTATGAGTCACCCGTGATGGTTCCACCAAATTCAAATTTTTTTGCTGTGCAAGTAAGACTCATTTTTGACTCCTTTTTTGACGGAATGTAGACCACTGTAATAGCGTGTAAAGAATTTAGGCTCTCTGAAGCACTCTGTAGCCAAGAATGGACGATCAGATCGGATGACGTTACAAAAGAGATGTGCAACGAAGGTTCGGCGTCGTGAAGAACAACAAACTCCACAGTAACCATGATACGTTACATCCGGAGAGTACAGCTCGGATAGACTTATGTTGGAGAATATAGTTAAAGCGCAACAGAGATAACTCTAAACGATTAAATGTATAAATTGGAAATAAATAGTTCAATGAACTTATTAAGTCGAATTTATTTTTAGAGATTAATCGTTATATTTCCACTTGTCGCAGAAGGAGAATGCTTGAGTTCAAGATCGAAAATAATTGCAAACTGGCAAGAGCGATCGAAGAAATCGGAGCGATCGGCCCCTTTCCTTTCTTGTTTGGAATACATATCGGTACACTGAATAAAACAAAAAGTTAGTAACATAGTAAGGGGTTAAACAAATCATTATTATAATAAAACAAGAAAGGAAAGCTAACTTCGGGAGGAGCCGAAGTTTATATACCCTTGCAGCTAAAACCGGATATATATCGCAAACATCGGATATAGTTAGCCGATCCTTATGAAATTTGGTAGGTTTGATCAACTGGCCAAAAATAGAATCTGTACCAAGTTCCAGCTTTCTATCTTCAAAAAAACAAAAGTTGGGTCATTTCCGATCGTTCAGTTATATGGCAGCTATAGGATATAGTCGGCCGATCCTAATGAAATTTCGTAGGTTGGATCAACTGACCAAAAATAGAATCTGTACTAAATTCCAGCTTTCTATCTTCAAAAACACGAAAGTTATACCATTTCCGATCAATCAGTTATATGGCAGCTATAGGATATAGTCGGCCAATCCCGGCCGTTCCGACTTATATACTGCGTGCAAAGGAAAGAAGGGTGTGTGTAAAGTTTCAAGACGATAGCTTTAAAACTGAGAGACTAGTTTGCGTAGAAACAGACTGACGGACAGACGGACATGCTCATATCAACTCAGGAGGTGATCCTGATCAAGAATATATATACTTTATAGGGTCGGAGATGTCTCCTTTACTGCGTTGCACACTTTTGGACAAATTTATAATACCCTCTGCAAGGGTATAAAAAAAATTTGTTAATATTTAGCACAGTGCACTATGGGGAATTTGGCCGATTTCATGGTATTAATTAATAACTTTTAAACTAAGTAAGATTTTTCGAAACGGTTTTTTTATTATTGTTATAGACACCGATAGGAATGTTTTTAGAAAAATGGGCGTGGCTCCGCCCCTTCCCTGACGAAATATTATTTATTAACTATTAAGCTAAACAAGATTTTTCGAAACGGTTTTTTGTATTACGCTTATGAAGATCGTTGGAAATATTTTTTGGTAAAATGGGCGTGGTTCCGCCCTCCCATTTGGATAAATTAATCAATAACTTTTTAAACAAATGAGATTTTTCAAAACGGTTTTTTTTATTATTCGCCCTCTCAGGACTAGAAACAATGTTTTTTATTTCATATAGAAAAATTGATAAAGTGAAAACCAAATAATACACTAATAAGTTTATAAAATATTTTCATTCCAAGGTCTTCGTCAGACATAAAATAAAAATCGTCAATTTCATCTCTAATTTTCTCATTTTGATCCTGGCCTTCAAAATTGCACAATAAAAGGCTTAAAACTTCTGAAGGAAGTTCCATACTTTTACGCTTCCGAATTCGCTTCACAGAGTTTGTTGAAGAAATAACAGGATCAGAAGTATCTAAGGCTCTGTTGAAAACATCCATGAAATTATTAACACGACTATGCTTCCGTGCGTTATGCAGTCTATCTGCTTTATACATTTTTTTGCGTGCTTCCGACGCTTCTTCTCCGAAACAGCCAACGGGAAGTATTGTATTTTCCATAATTTGCCTAGAGTGGACAATAATTTTGTGAACAGTTGCCGTCATGTGCAACCATGGATAACAATCCACAATTTGTTCCCCAGTTTAAAAAAAAAATTGTTCAAATTTCTCCAAATCAATCGGCAGTTGACAAGACAAGAAAATGAATATAACTCTTAGGTTCCGAATTTGCAGCCAATTTGCAAACTTCTTCTCAAAATATTTTCTATTTTTTTTTTCACTATTTATTTTCTTGCATATCTTCCATTTACCATTTATATTTAAGTTTCTACTTATTTTGCTCGAAATAAAATCAAGAATTGATCTTTCTTGGTTTGAGATATCCGTCTCCTTACGCCATACTTCAAAAAGCTCCGCGTTCGAAAACTCGAAGACACCTGACAAAAAACGAAATTACGCAGATTGTGCGCATTTTTGCACATTGAGACAAATTGCCTTTTATTCATAATTAATGGCTCTACGACATATATTAAACTTACACTGTTGCAACGATATGTTTTTTTTTAAGTCTACGTAAAGTTAATTTTTTTTTCATAAAATTACCTTTTAGACCTGTTTTAAAATTGACTAAATATTATTAAGACAGGCACATAGCAAAATATTAGTACACAAAACATTTAATACAAGCCAGTATGATTGTTTTCCATCATAAATTGAATTAATAACTTGTTTAACTTTTAAGTATCGCACTTTCAAAGTAGCTAACCAAAAACTGCCTCTTCTCAAACACGTGCCTTTGGGCTGCAACAGCTGACTTTAACAGTGCAAAGCTTTAAAAGTGCACTGTTTATTAATTTTTTTGGTATGGAGTCATATGGAGCCATATGTTTTTAATATGTTTACATAAAAAAAACCCAAATATTTAAACTTTGATAAAATGACTAAATACCATGAAATCGGTCAAATTCCCCATAGTGCAGTGGTCGGCACCCCAATACATTGATATGATTTTACCGCATTAGTGTTAGTAACGAATAGAAGAAAGTAGGCTGTGAGCATGACGTTTCACACATTTATACTGTGTGTGTGTGGCAGAGCTCGGGCAGAGAAATTTCCTATGATAGGATAGTGCCGTGCCGACCACTGGTTTATGAAAACAACCGAAAAATTTTCACAATCTCTCTCTCTTCGAGCAGGAGACTGACTTTCATTTGATTATGGTTTTCGGTTGAGTATGATTTTACCGCATTAGTGTTAGTAACGAATAGAAGAAAGTAGGCTGTGAGCATGACGTTTCACACATTTATACTGTGTGTGTGTGGCAGAGCTCGGGCAGAGAAATTTCCTATGATAGGATAGGGCCGTGCCGACCACTGGTTTATGAAAACAACCGAAAAATTTTCACAATCTCTCTCTCTTCGAGCAGGAGACTGACTTTCATTTGATTATGGTTTTCGGTTGAGTGTTTTACGTTGAAAGATTTGTAAAATACTCGCCTACTGAACATCGCCCACTGAGAGATATGATTGACGTTCGCACAGAGATCCGATTGAACGAAAAATTCAATTCAAAAAGTCTTTTCAACACTTTAAATCAGGGGTGCCCAACCTCAGCATACAGCACACTAAAGGAAATTTGACCAATTTTTCTGGCCGAAAACCATTTTTTAACGTTAAAGGATTTAAATAATTGTAACTTATGTTCATAGATGGCGCCACTGCGAAGAAAACAGCTGTTAAAAACCGCTGTTCATGTTAACATTTACATGAGCTTAGAATTTAAGATTTTTTGGTGCGATTTTAAAAACGCGAATACTGAAAATAATATGGACAAAATCAAAAGTTTTAAAATGAATACTTTTCAATGTCGCTTGTATTATGTGTTTCTATACGTAAAGTGTCCAAAAAATTAAAAAAAAAAAAATTTAAAAAAAAAAAAATTTGTTTAAATCTTAAATCTGTTGACCATGTGAATTCATATCAAAAATCAGAACTTAAATATCTTGTTTCGTTCTTGAGATATTATTTTTGGCCAGAAAAAGTGATCATATTTCCTATAGTCCAGCAGAGCAAACTCCAATCCCAAAGAAAAAAATCACCAATACATCGGAGAGAGAAATTTTTTTCCAAGTCATGTCAATATACGGAAAAAATTATAGTTACATTTTAAATGGAAAAAAGTAATAAAAAAATTTAATGAAATAAAAATTAAAAAATGTAATAAACTTTCAAATAAAAGAAATTTATAGCTCCGATGCCAACCGAGAGCAATTAAATTCTGTTCGATGCACAGTGGTACAATGCGTAACTATATTTATAAAATATTTTTAAAAACCTTTGATTTATTATATTTATTGGGAGTTAAGCCTGACAACTAATAAAGAGATAAGGTTTTGGGTATTTATTGAACTCCGTCGTTCGCTTATAGTAAATTCTTAAGCTGAAAATGCTCTCTCTACAGATTTTTGAGTTGCCGGGATGGTATGCCGGGATTGCACTACATGTGCAAGCGCACTCAGGTTTGACGATTTTAGCCTTAAATTTCTAAAAAAATGTTTAATTTTAAACGACGATACATTTTGTCAAAGTTCCAATTTTGTTTATTTTAATTTTATTTATGCAAAAAAGACTATGAATCGTCTCACAAAGTCAAACGGTCCTGGAAGGAACAGAGCAAATGGGAACAGAAAATATTGCTCATTTGATCGAGAGCAAAATTTGTATACGAACATAGCAAACGGTTACTCTCAGACTTTTTGCTCAAAGATCCTGAGCAATACTTTTGAGACCCTAGAAATCGGTTAATAGTTATTTGCAAGCTATGCTTAAAATATTTGAATAAAAAATTCGTTTTACGAAAATATTTTATGTTTTCGATCTTAATTTTCATGAAATATTCTTCTAAATTCTAAATATTCTATATTTGAATTTTCCCAAAAATATAAACAAGCTATAAAACATAAGAATTCATTTTAGGCACTAACTTTCCTCGTTCCTCGTACTCTTTTTTTGAATAGCCTAAAGATTTCGATTTTCTTTAAAAAGTTCGCATTAAAAAACCAATCCATGAATTGTAATCAAATGTATGTTATACATAAGTGTATACTGTCGAATATAATACATTGTAGCTTTTATTAAATAAAAAAAAAATACTTTCATATTCATAACATTTGGTAGACATGAGTTAGCTCGGGATTAGAAAGAAGGCTGGAGTTAAGGCCACAATCATAAAAACTCACAGATAGGAACATTTTTAAGAGTTCGTTTTAAATATAATTTCCAACAACTAAAGAACATAAAATGAATATCAATGGAGTAAATCCTTGTCCTCCCGAATTAATAGATTCAGATTCCGGGTGCGATTTCTGGTAATTGCGGCAAAATGTCTCGTTTCGAATGAAATTAAACATGGACTCAACCAGATTCGCTGGTGTTATGTCTGGGCAAGTCTCCAGGCGAGCAACCACGCATGTCTGTAGGCTCAGCATGTCGTCACACTGCTTCTGACCTACAATAAGCTTTGGAATTGATTTTATTTTATTTTCGGCGATATACGAGGAATGGAATAATGCAGAGAAAGTGCTGTTGAGGCACTGCTGAATGTTATTCTTCTCAGACTGAAGGCACTCAGGTCCTTTTTCGCCAATGAAAAGGGCTATCTGGTCGCCATTCTTGTGACAGACAAAATTAAGCAGGCTTTGAACAATGCGTTTTATTGCATTTGGGCTCTCCTGTTCTTCTTTTTCAAGACATGGTGAAACAATCGAGGTAAAATCATCGACACAGTGGATGGCATCCGACCGCTTGTTGCAATATTTATTAAAAACAACATCTAGTTCGCCCCGTGGAGTCGCTTCTTCGATTTCCTGCTGTATCGCTGTGTGATTTACAATATTTACCATGCATTCGCTAAATACGCCAAAACTAGACTCTATTTCGTCATAAGCTTTGCTGCCGTCTTTTTCGCCGAGCACAGAAATACATTTGTTGCGAAAAGTGTCTCCTTCGAGAAGGGGTAAGTTTGGAGGCACTTCTGCAAGCTGGGCGTGTGTCCAAATGACATAGAAAAATATGTGCATTACTACACAAAATTTGTTTTTCCATAGCGTCACCATATCGACTTGTGTATTGCTTAATTGCCAAAAACTAATTCCAATGGGAAAAAGACTTCGTATTCTTTGAAGCAAAAATGCAACCTTTTTTGTATGCTTGTCTTGGTTGTCATTCCATTCTTGGAATGAGAAGCAGGCTTGTCAACACTAGTGTTGCCACTTTAGCAATTTATTTGCTGAATTTAGTAGAGATATGTAACCTTGTTCAATGTAACAGCCGAAAGTATAACATTTTTAAATTATTTTTTTATTTATTATTATTTTATTCATTTATGAGAAATTGTTTTTTTTTTTTTTATACATAATAAATGACACATAAAAGAGTATTCGTACACGGCATGTGTCTTTGTTATTTTTTTTTTCTTTCATGGGGCGAATAATATTATTTCTTAAGCCTAGTACTCTGACGACGAAAATCCGCTATCGAAAATCCGCTAGCGAAATCGCACTTTATTTAGCTACCGAGCTAGTATGACCAAAAAAATTAAGGAAAAAGGTAATACTGTACGGTAATTTTTTCTTTGATATGATATATTGATTGATATAGTAATATTATTTTTAAAAATTATTTGACTATGAGTATATTACAAATACTTTCCTTTCAACAGCCGATTAACACAGCCGGCAAGAATACTTCAAATGTAACCCTAAAACTCAGATCGACAGGCGAGAGGCAAATAGGTGCCTCGCGGCCTGTTCGCCATCAAGTACTCAGATCAAACGAAAAAAAAATACCATAAATTTACATGGGGATGTAACCCACACCAAACAACCTTTTACAGGGTTCGCAGCGAAAAGATTAAAAATTTTAATCTTTCGTCCCGTTTGACAGAGTCGGTGATAGAATTGCAAGAAATTTGATTTTTTTTTAATAATGCAGAGCTCAATGTAAATTCTTGCCCAAGTCAAATTGATAAATTCGATGCGCTAATAGTTAGAAATCTAATTAAATTAGTAGAAATTTTTCTCGTCGACATATCTTGTTGGGGCAATTTCATGGCGCCAATCGCGTTAATTCGAACGAAAACCATTTCATATTAATAGTTTTACATCCAGATCTTCAATCAGTTGTTTCCAACATTGTCAATTTTTAAATTCTAATTAGAATCAATTTTAGAAGGGCTGTAGTGCGTAAATTAAAAATATTTGTTCACACTGGAAAGAATAAACGTTTTTACTCGTCAAACCTGTTTTCGATATGAGTACTAGGCTATACGCCCAATTGCATATCGACATTTATCTCCCATCACTAGAAGCGCCAAATTCTGCATTGCTTGCATTTTTATTCAAAAAGTCTGATTGTCTTTTAAAATATGTGTGATATAGATAACCTGATTGACTTAACCGAATGTGATGAAACCAAAGAAGACCATGGAAGTTTCCATAAAGAGGAGGAAAAGGAAAATCATCTCGTGGTCACAAACAGTTTCAAGGAACCCTACGATCCGTTTGACATGGTTGAGAACGAAGCTTATAATAAGGTTAGCTCTTGAATATATGTACATATGTATGCGAGTATAGTAAATACTGATTTTGTTTCTGGCAGGCCATTTCTTTAAAGTCTCAGATAGGTGAAAAGGTGTCGAGTGCCGAGTGCCAGTACCCGGATCTTATTAATGAAAGTCCTCCGGTTTGCATGCAATCAGATGGGTTGCCTGCAGAAGCATCTAGGCAGCGATGTACCAACAACTGTTTTCAAAAACAGTTGCTGAAGCTTAATGCTTCGCGTTTGATGGCTGACATGCTGCCTAAAAGTTTTGATGATTGCGCTCAGTTCGAAAACACTATTTTGAGGGAAAATTTACAGATGTTGGCAGCTGAGTCACCGTTAAAATTAATAGAGGACGACCCATTATCTTCTAGTGCTAATTTCGAAGAAGATTTAAAAATGATGCGCATTCCGATGTTGGATGTATTGAGTAAGGAAAAGACATCATTAGCCATAGAAAATCGCGACAGCCAACTGTCTGAAAAAAGAAAAGAGGATGCGCCTCTGACCAATGACCTGTCAAAATCAAGGAATTTAAGACAACTTCTCCAACAGTTAAAAGTTCTGACTCGTGAAAATATTGACAAGTCCAAGTGGCATCATTTTGATGTGATAATAAGTTCTATTTTTCAAATTATATATGGATGTACCGATGAAAATTTTGAAGCCAACGAAGACAATCAAAATGCTAAGGCAACACTTTCACTACCTTACCCGTACACACGGCAGGGGACATTCGACCTTGAACCACAGGTATATATCGTCGAATCTCCGGGAAAGTATTGTATATATGTTGCTTTTCTATATAAATTAAGATTTTAATTCCAAATTAATAACAAGAATGGA
Source organism: Drosophila parabipectinata (assembly GCA_018153455.1). NCBI lineage: Eukaryota > Metazoa > Arthropoda > Insecta > Diptera > Drosophilidae > Drosophila > Drosophila parabipectinata. Next base: position 2,231,472 of record JAECYA010000403.1, on the reverse strand, counting down.
AATCTAATACCCTTAAAGCCTATACCCTATTATCGGATATATCTCGTTATGAGAATTTTATTATAAAACCAATTTATCAGAATACATAATTTATAAAAGTCCAAAGCTTTTATCTTGAAAAAAAAAACAAATGTTGGTTATTTTACCAAACACCATTTCCGATTTTTTCAGTCATATGCTATAGTCTATAGTATATAATCGGCCGATCCCTGTTTCTACTTATATACTGCGTGCAAAGGAAAGAACATTACCCTTTCTGCCATGTAACTTAACGATAAGAAATGGTATTTGGTAAAAATACCAACCTTTGTTTTTTTCAAGATAGAAGCTTAGGACTTTTTCTAAATTATGTATTCTAATAAATTGGTTTTATTGATTTTATCCGATTTTTGCGATATTTATCTGCAAGTTTTTAACTGCAAGGGTGGGTATATTAACTTTGGAAGTTGAGTTAGCTTTCCTTACTTGTTATTGAAAACTTTAATCCAATAATTTTCTTATCGCTTTTCGTAATAAAATTTCTGTACGCCCGTTAAATACAATTTTTTTTATTATTTCTAGTACAAGAAAGGAAAGAACGGTGAGAATGTAGATAGCCAAGAGACTAGCTTCAAATCCACCATTGGTGGTAACAAGATTCAAAATTTTCCTGAAGCTATGGTCTCTTCGACAGCGACGTTTGATGGAGAATCTTATTTTGGAAAAGATTCCTACCAATGCCTTCAACCTTTACCTTCCATGCAATTGGCCGCAAGAGATACGTTTATGACTCAGTTGGTGGATGAAAGTCTGGCTATTCAGATTAAAAACATTTTAGAACAACATAGCCTTACTAAGACTGCCATTGGTATCATTGAACAGCCCAGCACCGATCCAAGGACGGTAATTTTACTAGTAAATCCAAGAAAGAATGATCAGGAATTGCAGACCCCTATCTGTGTTAAGCCTTCAAATCCAACGCCCAAACCTATTTTAAAAGATGCAGGAACGATGCGACGGCGATCTTCTTCACTTTCAATACATGACAAGACGAATCTGATCAAGGAATCACGAAAGTCCGATCGCCGAATGGAAAATTTTGAGAACATTCAACCTACGGATACTAAAAGCACGAGCTCTACCGCGTCGTTTAATGCATCGAATGCATTTCGACAGAGGCGGAATTCGTTTTCTACGACAAATACAGTTTCGAAGCAATGTGACAGGCGCACAGTCTTGGGAAGTCGTATAAAAACGCCGTCGATATCAGAGTCTTTAGTCAAGGGCCAGGGTGCTATGAAGACTACTATTCCAATAAAACGAGTGGTTCCCATTATGAAACCTTTGGGCTCCTGTAACGAAAGTAAAGGCCTATCCGTATCAGCCACTCGCTGCCCTGTTCCAGAGACGCCAATGTCATCAAAGGGCAAGACTGGACAGAAAATATTTAGCACCAGCACTCCATTACCCCAGATGCGCTCCCAACCCCGCAGATCGCATAAACCTCCTCTTTAAAGACCTAAATCAGACGCCCAAATCAGACTGGTCAACGTGCTGATAGTGCCGATTGCAATCCATGCATCGTCGTATAACTGGGGGCAATGTCGTTTGAAAGTGAATATATTTGTGATGTCTAAGGTGAAGTTATTAGCCTTGAAAGATAAAGCGAATGTAAATATGATTAGATCCTAATATTTTCATGGTTGTTTCCCCCCAACTTCGCTAGATAAGAGAAAGACGCTTAAGTTATTGACCATTCTAAGTTGATTTAAATGTTAGAATCGCTAGTTTTATGCTTTACTATCTTTATTCTAAAATAAAATAAAAATGTGTTATTTACCGAATGTTTTATTTTTCTATAAAAATAAATAGATGAATTTTATTATTATGCCCAATTTTAAATATTTCTGTACAAAGTACAAATTAATATAACACTAAAACATTAACAATATAATATAGTATTTCTTCTTCGGTCTTTAATATGGTTGTAGTACAATAATGTATGTCAGGGTACGAAATGTAACGGTCGGAGCAGAAGCTCGGCCAGACAAAAAATTACAACAACAATCACCACCGTCGGTATGCGTCGCTGCCACGAGCCAGAAAGAATGTGCGAGCGAAAAGAACACCATGACAAAAACAGTTTCAGTACATTTTTAATATCTTTTCAAATTCTAAAGTTTCAATTTCTTCGTCTTTCTTTTTACGTTCACTGGTCGTCGACAGCACAGAATTACAGTATGAATTTCATACCATTCTGAACAACTCTATTATGATAACCACTCATAAAGGGGAAAAAAAAAGATGTGTATGTATGTGTGTGGCAGAGCTTGGTCAAAGAAATTTACTATGCCTGCGGGATAGGGCCGTGCCGACCACTGATTTATATAATTGTGGTCAAAAGTGAGAAAGAAGTCAAGGAGACATCTTCAATATCTTGATAAGGAGCTCCTGAGTCTATATATGTAAGTAGATTTAAAAGCTATCGAGTTCACACATTATTCTTCCCTTTGTCGACTATCGGTCGGTCCTCGTCGACTGTGTCCTATATCGGAGACGTAGAAAATACGACTAATTAAAAGTGGTGTCACTTAATTTTATTAAGAGGATAATGCCGTGTTGAAAAAAACGTTATTTGCGAAAAAAAAATTCAGTTTTAAAAAGTTTATTTTTTAAAACTCAAGTTCCTAGTAGAGGTCTGCATGAATAGCTAAAACACGACATTCAAATGCACAGCCTTGAAAATGAATTATTAAGCTGTATATTGCATTTTAAATATTTTATTTGAATCTAAAAATATTTTCAATATTTATTAATAAATACCTTTCCAGCACAATTTAGCCGCTAAAAAAATGTTGTAAAATAATTCAATTTGGAAAAACTTAAGAAAACTAAACAAAAAACACTAAGAAAATAATAATAACAGTTATAACCATAAGTAAAAAAAAAACACTTTCATCATAATTCACCTTTCGGTCATTATTAAAGAAGTATTAAAGAAGCGTTTTGCGCAACAGAAGAAAATAAATGAATGCATAGAGTGTGTTAAAAACCATTCGAGACATTCGGCTACATTCCTCATTCCAAAAGCACTCTTTTTACGTCCCACCCCAATTCACTCGGTTTTAAAGCAAAGCCATGAGTTAGAATGCTCTCTCACTCCCTCTCACTCAATTCGTTGTGTCTCTTGCACTCATTCATTCTATTCCATTCGGATGTATTCTATGGCTGAGGCAATAACAATGTATTCCTGCAGAGCTCTAGTTCCTACCCGTAGCCACTGAGCCAAACAAATTCACCGCATGACTCCCTTAATACATAAGTATGTATATATGTATGTATGTATGTACATATATCCGATCAGATATATCCGATATATCCGATCAGATATATGTACATCATAAAATATTCATTCCAACTTATTTACATAAGTGTTTATAATTCATAATGCGTCCTTATATGTATATGTATGTATGTTAATACAACAATATGTATATGTATAATTATTATTATATGTATAATAGTTGTAATAGTATGATAGAATAAGATTACGCAAGAGACTGATAAATAAACCAATTAGGGTCAGCTTAGCTCCGAATAAATTAATAAAAAAAAATAATTACGGCAGAAAAAAAGGATCATTATGGTTTTCTTTGTGGTTTCGTTTTATTTATATGATTCAGTTTTATTTTAATTCATTGCAATTCATATTTTAAACGTACATCTCAACGTGATAACTCAAATAAAAAGGCAATCATAAGATACAAAAATAATTTGTCTACTGTATCTTATTGAGTTGGCTCTTAAGAATGCTAAGTTGGGTGAGACAGTTGTCTCTGTAATTGCGGCGAGCGGCCAACTGATCCAAAGGCACCATTTCCCCCAACTGTTTGGCAACATCAACTGCTACAGAACCCTCCATTTTGGGCGTCGGCCCCATGGTCTCGCTTACTGCATAAATGGTCTTGGAATAGCGTTCAAAATAGTTTGCCATACCCTCGGCGTTCAGGTGGGCTGTTTCCAATGGGCCCAAGAAGGCGTAGCGCATTCCCAGACCGTCGCTCATCACACTATCAATATCCTTGACGTTTAGGATGCCAGCCTCGACAAGGCGCCATGTCTCATTAAGGATTGCATATTGAATGCGGTTCAAGGCAAATCCTTCGATCTCACGCGATAATGTGACGGGCTTCTGACCGATTTCGTTCATAATGGCTCGGGTTTTTTGTACCCATTCCGGTTTGGTCCAGGGAGCTGGAACAATTTCAACAAGCGGCACATAGTAGGGTGGGTTGACGGGATGCGACACCAAAACCTGTTTGGTATGGAATCAAAATTTGTATTAAATATAACATCGCTCCCAATCGCTATTTGGCGTGCATTCAGTAGGAAGAATGGAATCTAGTCGGAAATACATACATATTTACAAAACGTTCATTCAGATCAGATACAACACTCGAAACCAATGAATGTTTTTTTATAGCAGTGAGCAGTGGGTAGCAAACTCTCATTTTCCATAGTATGTATGTACATAGGGTCGGAAATACTGCCGCAGCGCTGCCGGCACAATAACAGTGTTAATTTTTTTTTAGAAGCTCTCATTTGCTCACATTTTGCCTCACTTAACAGCCCAAACTTTAAAAAAAAAAAAAAGTTTTTCACTCAGAAAAGTTTTCTAAGAAATTTGATTGGACAAGTTTTCTTCATAGAATATATAGTTAGGGAAGCTTAGATTTCCGTTTGTTTAAGAACTATTTTAGTGCCCATTTAAATTTTTGAACTAAAGAAAAATGAATTAAAAAACTTCCCTTTTTCGTTCAGTGAATGCTCTGCTCTTATTGTTTTTTTGCTGCTTACGCACACACTCAAACTTTAAACAGGTGTGAGTTTGCCCACCACTGACGTAGAGTAATGAAAGGCAACGGTTCTGAGAAAGCAAATAATTTTACTTACGTTGGCCTTGTTTTTCAAGTCTGCGCTAAAGAGAGAGGGAAGGAAGGTGCTAGTGGAACTGGATAGGATGGTATTGGGACCAACCACTTCGTCGAGCTGTTTGTAAAGCGCCTTTTTTAAGTCCAGACGCTCGGGAATACACTCCTGAATGAAAATGGTATCCTTAGCCAGCTCCTTGAAGTCGTTTGTTCCCGAAATACAGGAGAACTGTTGCGCGGCGGTCAGTTTGCCACGGAGCAGACCCTTTGACTCCAGGTTCTGCAGATCTTTCTCTGTGAGGCACAAGGCAGTGGACACCTGCTCAGGCAGGATGTCATACAAAACTACTTGATACCCCACAGAGGCGAACAACATGGACCAGGAGCGGCCAATAAGCCCGCTGAAAGAGAGTAGAGTGGATTATTTAACTAATTGCGATACATAGGGATCCGGGATGAGACTTGCCTGCCAACAATGCCAATTTTTTCCTTTTTCAGAGACATGTTCACTTTTTCCTACAGATTTCAGCTAATTAAGTGCTTGGTAGCTAACGAGGTAGTGACCACAACAGAGCTCGACGTGCGGGCAATTGAACAGCTCTAAAACTGCGCAACCGGTTTAATATTTTGCGATAACGCAGAGGTGAACCCCAGCTGAGTGGCCCAATTGTGGGGTGCTCCGTGCCACTGATGGGTGTTAGTGATTTCTGAAAAGATAATGAGCTACAATGCGATAGTATTGCTCTCCGGAGAAACAGTTACCAGAGCACCAGTGCCTTAATAGAAAAAATATCATTGTTAGTACATAAGCCCAGCAGCCATGGGATGTCTGCGGTGTGATTTAGGGCTTATCTTTTATATTTTTGGTATTCTTATCCAGTGCGGAAATTTTCCACTCCATGTGTTTCGCATGACAGGCGAGGTTGAAGCGGATCAACCCATTTCCTACTGGGTACTTTTGAGAGAAACTGTATCAAAACGCCCTTAATTTGACATTTATTAAAGGCGTTGTTTTGTTTTTAACCGCTGAGTATCTTTGAAACTTGTAGAGGGCACGCTACTTCGCTCCTGTCGGAAAATGTATTATATTTTAAAATTCTAGATGATAATAATTCATTTTTACTTTGAGATAATTGACTGTATTTATTTCGGTTTTGCTAAATTTTAAGATTATTCCTATTCCATAAAAAAAGTTTGCGTTTAAACTTAAATTTCTATCGGTGATATAATTTTTTTCTGAATTTTGTAAGCACCAAAGTTACAATAACTTGAAATAAGCATTAAAATCTGAAATCTCAAATTATATTATTTTTTAAATTTCTAATATAAGAGTCACAAATTTCAAGTTCGACACCAAAGATCGCTTCATATATTTATTAAATTTATTTATTTATTATTTATTCATTCCCAAATTTTTTTTTTAATCCGTGGTATAATTTTTGTGATAAAAAAATGCAATATAGGTATAAAAACAACACATTAAAAATTATTCTTACACGGCACGTGTCAGTGTAGGTCGTTTCTTTTTTCTTTCACGAGGCAAATATTTGAGGATATAAATAGAAAATATCGGATATACTTGGCCGATGCTTATCATAATTTCATTATGAAAAAAAACAAGAAAGGAAAGCTAACTTCGGGCGGAGCCGAAGTTTATATACCCTTGCAGTTAAAACCGGATATATATCGCAAACATCGGATATAGTTGGCCGATCCTTATGGGAATAGGAATATATAATCCAATTTATTACAATACAAAATCTAAAAAAAGTCCCAAACTTCTATCTTCAAAAATACGAAAGTTGATATTTCTACCAAATACCATTTCCGATCGTTCAGTTATATGGCAGCTATGGGATATAGTCGGCCGATCCTAATGAAATTTGGTAGGTTGGATCAACTGACCAAGAATTAAATCTGTACTAAGTTCCAGCTTTCTATCTTCAAAAACACGAAAGTTGGGTCATTTCCGATCGTTCAGTTATATGGCAGCTATAGGATATAGTCGGCCGATCCTTATGAAATTTGGCATGTCGTATTATTTTGCCAAAAATAGCTCTCATGTCAAATTTGAACTCTCTAACTCTAAAAACACCAAAGTTATACCATTTCCGATCAATCAGTTATATGGCAGCTATAGGATATAGTCGGCCGATCCGGGCCGTTCCGACTTATATACTGCGTGCAAAGGAAAGAAGGGTGTGTGCAAAGTTTCAAGACGATAGCTAGGACAGATAGGACAGACGGACAGACGGACATGCTCATATCAAGTCAGGAGGTGATCCTGATCAAGAATATATATACTTTATAGGGTCGGAGATGTCTCCTTCACTGCGTTGCACACTTTTGACCAAAATTATAATACCCTCTGCAAGGGTATAAAAAACATAACTAAAGTTGATATACCCTTGGCACGGGTCCGTTGCAGTTAAGATCGGATATATGTATGTATGTATGTCGCAAATATCAGATACAGTTGGCTGATCCTTATGAGAATTTCAATAGTAGACAAATTTCTTAGATAACAACATTTGACAAAATATCTTAGTTTTTATCTTCAAAAATATCAATCTTCCAATTTCCATATCCAATCGTAGATATAAGGTAGCTGAAGGATATAGTCGGCCGATCCCCGAATAAAAATGACAAAAAATTAAATATATAGAAGATTACACACCCCCCTTCCTGAATGCCAATTAAGACAAGAAGAACACTTCATATACATACATACATATAAGCCCAAACTCCAAACACACCAAATTTTTAATAGTACAGTTACATAACATATGTACATATGTATGTCCTCCACCTTTATATCGGCTTTAGTTTTGAAGTATCAATCAATCTTTGAAGTATCAGGGACAAGCCGAGAAACAAATATATGTTTCGATGGAGAAATCACATGTAATGGTTTTGCAGCATCAGTTGGTGCCCGACTTTGGAATACGCTTTTGGGTGACTGTGACGGGGGTTTCATTCACTAGGACCATTTGAAGGGATTCCACGGAGGACATATGAGACAATTGCTCATTTTCCTTGAAAAATTCGGACGGCGAATTGTTCTCAGTTCTCAGTTAGCCCTTGGGGTGGCCAGAGATATGAGCGGCTGCGTTATTGACGGCTGAGCAGGCTTAGGCGGATCAATTTTATTTGTCTATCAAATAAAAAACCTCATTACTCCCAAAATATCTGATATACATTTTTGTGACGAAAAAATGCAATATGTGTATGTATAACAAACTACACATTGAGTCATGTTTAATTTAATTTTTGCATTTTTGTAAATTTGGAAAGTTTTTGTTTTTTTTTTTTAGAAAAAGTAAGAAACATTTTCGAACAAGAGATGGTTGAACAAGAAAGGAAAGCTAACTTCGGCTCGGGAGGAGCCAAAGTTGATATACGCTTGCAGTTAAATCGGGATATACATATGTATATCGCAAGCATCGGGTTGAGTTGGGCGATTCTATTAGAATATCACAATAAAACCCCTATACCACAATACAAAAATTTGCTAAGCTTCTATCTTCAAAAATACCAAAATTTTGGTATTTTTACCAAATACTATTCTTGATCGTTTTATGGCAGCTATGAGATATAGTCGGTCGATCGTTATAAAATTTGGTAGTTCGGATCAACTGACCAAAAATAGAATCTGTACGAAGTACCAACTTTTCAAAAACGAAAGTTGGGTCATTTCCGATTGTTCAGTTATATAGCAGCTATAGGATATAGTCGGCCCATCCCTATGAAATTTTTTATTTAATTATACCCTTGCAGAGGGTATTATAATTTTGTCCAAAAGTGTGCAACGCAGTGAAGGAGACATCTCCGACCCTATAAAGTATATATATTCTTGATCAGGATCACCTCCTGAGTTGATATGAGCATGTCCGTCTGTCTGTCTGTTTCTACGCGAACTAGTCTCTTAGTTTTAAAGCCATCGACTTGAAACTTTACACACACCCTTCTTTCCTTTGCACGCAGTATATAAGTCGGAACGACCGGAATCGGCCGACTATATCCTATAACTGCCATATAACTGATTGATCAGAAATGGTATAACTTCGGTGTTTTTGAAGATGGAAAGCTGGAACTTGGTACAAATTCTATTTTTTGTCAGTTAATCCTGGTTAATAGTTAGTTAATAGTCAGTTAATATACTGAGTGCAAAAGAAAGAAGGAATTGTGCAAAGTTTCAAGTGGATAGCTTTAAAATTGAGAGACTAGTTTGCGTAGAACCAGACAGACGGGCATGCTCATATCAACTCAGGAGGTGATCCTGATCAAGAATATATATACTTTATAGGGTCGGAGATGTCTCCTTCACTGCGTTGCACACTTTTGGGCAAAATTATAATACCCTCTGCAAGGGTATTAATATGATAATGAATATGCTCCATTTTTTCAGATTGTTCTGCAGAGGAAACACAAACTACCAAACGGATGGATAAACTAGACAGCTAAGAAGAAAAATTCGAAATTTTTAAAAATTCTTAAATAATTTGTGAACGGATTGTCGGTTCGGGCTGATTGAGGTGTCAATCGACTGTATTCAAAATTAGAATGTTGTTGAAAATTCAAAATTTTGTGGTATTTAATATTAAAAGTAAGCCAATGGAAATATTTTATTGCGTTTTTCTTTCATTGTATTGGTTAATGCCCTAAGCTATTAAAAAAAAAATTGGCGTGTCAACGCCTCCACCGCCCCCAAAAAAACTATATATATGAGCAATTTTTTAAGGTAGACCTCTCAAATTAATTTAGTAACATATGTATACGTTTTTTCAAGAAAAAGTAAAGTTTAAATTTTCACACTTCACTTTTCACCCCTTTCCGCACCTAAAAATTAAAAAAAAAACCTTAATAATATGAAGAATTTTTAAGCTATAGATTTTTTTTGCTACAAAATGTTTACCTTATTTGATATGTCTTAATGATTTTATCCCGATTTGATAAAAAAAAACCTTGAAATTATTCAAGAAAGAGTTTTTACGAGCGCTAACTGAGACTGTAGCAGACATTTTTCTACACTAAAAATCTCGAGGTTGCACAGGAAAAATTTATATGGCTCCCATTAGTGCGGAGTGACAAGACAAGAGAAACTGCTATGGATTCTGAATTGAACAAACTACGACAGACACGTGAACGTGCACCTAACTATCAAAATATATTTATTATAAGTCTCTGTAAAGTCAATTTTTTTTTCCAAAATATGACCTTTGAGACAATTGACGAAATTTGCAAATATTAGTTAAAGAATCACACAAATGAAAACATAAATACACAAAACACATAAAAAACATAATAAAAACCTTGTAGTATTGGTGTCCATCGCAATTTATATAAAAATATTATTTTTATTATTAATATGAATTTCGGACACTTAAAGTTACCCAATTACATACGTTTTTAGCGTGTTTTTAACACGTTTGCATAGAAAAAAACACTAAAATCAATATTTTTATAAAATGACTACTCCACTACTCCTACCCTCCACAGTGAAAGCGTTTTTGTAAGATTGCAAAATATGGTACACAGAGATTAAAAGCTGTGCAGGTTCTAACATAGGATTTGTAGCTTAAGATGTTAAGATGTTATATAGGGCTCTAAACCTTAAAATATGTAATTATATATGAGAAGGTATTGAAATAAATTTGAAAAGGTTAACAATTAGTCGTGTTTCAAGAAATGACATTGTATCTTTTTCGTGCTTTTCTGTTATTACCTACCTTGCCATTAAAATAAAGAATACTTAAAATTCACGTATGTAAATAAAAATTTTTTTGATTATTATATTAAAAAATCCAATTTGGTAGTATTGTTCTATAGTATTGATGATTTTATTTTAGTTAACTAAAATGCTGCTTATAGGGCCATTTTGCGACCCTCTATAGAAATTTCGACTGCCCGGCGACTTTCCTTTAACCGTTTAGAGTCCAGAAATCGCTTCATGTGCTTTTCGTAGCGGTTTGGTTTGCGCTTAGTTGACTAGAATTGCACAAAACGTTTTAACCGGTTAAAATATTAAGTAAAAAATATTCTGGGTGTACGTGCCTTGGAGATTTCGCCTTCAACAGTTGACTTAGGTCTTATAACGTAATCCTTGTTAGATGGCATGGGCACTCGAGCGCGAGCAACCCATCCGGGATCACCAGGTCTCAACAACTTGTCCTCGCCTGAAAGAGTTTGATTTAGGGATTGCGCTTGGGCCTTACTTGTTGAGGCTGGTTGAGGATCTGGACTCTTCAGGCGATGTTTTGACATTTGCGCCAGGTCACGCTCCTGCCGCTCCTCTTTACTCATCGCCGAGAAATTGCAGCTTAAGTTAAATATCGGGCGAGCCCATTCGGAAATGAGGCGACCAGCTCGATCCCGATTTTGCTTTGTCTCTTGCGGGTGTTTGTATAAATACATAACAGCTTTTCCGATCCCAGATTGTTTTAGAAGTCCCTTTTCAATTGTAGGAAACTAAAATAGAACAATAGTGTTACAGAAAATCCTCAATTAATTGAAGAACAGCCACTTAATTAATTGAGGATTTTCGGTGGCATAAAACCGACAATTTTGCTTATTTACGCCTCCATTCATCAAGAAATGCAAAGAATTCAAAATGAAAAGAAAAGAATGCATTCGGCTGTCAGAGCTAAAGTTGCCCATTTACGTGATATCATTTTTAATAATAATTTGAAAAAAATCTCCTTGGACCAAAATAAATAATTTTTGGAATAAAAAAAAAATTGTCCACTTTTTTTTTTTTTTGTTTTAAGAATCAAGTGGGTCAACTTTAAATGGGCCTGTATATAGGTGAGGGAATTGACCAACTGATTGTTCGTATTTTTATGAATTTTTTTTGCTGGGATATTTGTAAAATTTAACACATGCCAGAAATAAGTTGTAATTTGCAGTAATTTACAAATTGTATGGCTTTTAAAAAATATATATTTTTTTTCATTCTATACCAGTGGTCGGCACCCCAATACATTGATACGATTTTACCGCATTAGTGTTAGTAACGAAAAGCAGAAAGTAGACTGTGAGCATGACGTTTCACACATTTATACTGTGTGTGTGTGGCAGATCTCGGGCAGAGAAATTTCCTATGCCCTCGGGATAGGTTCGTGTCGACCACTGTTCTATACTAATTACAATATTTTATTATTCAACAAGAAAGGAAAGCTAACTTCGGGCGGAGCCGAAGTTGTTATACCCTTGCAGTTAAAACCGGAAACATCGGATATAGTTGGACGATCCTCATGAGAATATTATAATATAACCAATTTATTACAATAAAGCTAAAAAAAAGTATTTCTACCAAATAACATTTCCGATTTCCGCCCGAAGTTAGCTTTCCTTTTTTGTTTTCTATTAATTTCTTTATCTATAAACTATTCGTTCTCAGAAATCAAGCACATTTGGAATTATGACAAAAAACAGAATGAAATTTTATGTTGCTACTATGAAGTGTAAAAGCCGTGTAGCTTTTATTTCAAAATTCAATAAAATGAAAGCGTACTTACATCTGATAATAGTTTTAAAATACTTTCGCGTATTTGTAGGCAAGGTAGACTTTTGTTTGGCAAAGGCGCCAGCCAATCAGTAAGTACGTTAAGAATGTTGTGCTCCAAAAAAGCCAGCTGAAAGTGTTTTTTAATTAATTGTGACATTACTTGCTTTAGCATTGATATCTTTTTCGTGGCTGGTTGACCCAGCATGTTTAGCTGCCGATCATCATCGGAAGCGTTCTTCATGTTTATGATTAACTGATCAATGAGGTCATCGTTATCATTTATTAAATCAATATCTCCCTTGCGTCGGCGAACGCGTTTTTCTGCTTTTTTTCGTTGCAACATTGCGTCAAAGTCCGATATAAAGTTGCTGCTTCTGAAATGAAGATAGATAGAAGCATCAGAGGTAAAATGAAGATAGATGAATCATTGCGATGGTAAATTTTACTCTGTTTCATTTAAAATTGGAGTGTTCTCATCGTCAGAGCTTTCTACTATTTTATTTTCATTTTTTCCTTGGTCCAAGCTGCTTTCTTGCTCCTCTTCTTCGTTGTCTGTGTCTGTGATTTTGACTCGTTTTTTGTTTGTTTTCGGAGACTCATCTGCATACAAAAGTGCCAAATGAACTTTTAATTGTATATTTTTTTAATGAATTCAGCTCACTTACCATCAGAGTCAGTGAGAAGTAATCTCTTGCGTCTAGAGTTGTCTTTAGCTCCGCTTCGCTTACTCTTCGATCCAACGCTACTAGATCGGCTTTGAGACCGTCGCATACTACGTTGAGAATTGAATGAAGGACTACGAGAGCGACTGGATAAACTGCAAGATCGTCTGGATCCGGATCCACTGCGAGACCGTTTCGATCCGGATTTACTGCGGGAACGTCTAGAGACACTGCAGGAGCGCCGTGAGCTACATATAGATCGCCGAGATCCACTTCTAGATCGCCTAGATCCGCTCCTAGACCTCCTAGAGCCACTTCTAGATCTCCTGGAACCACTTCTAGATCGCCTCGGGCCACTTCTGGATCTCAGGGAGCCGCTTCTAGATTGTCTGGATCCACTTCTAGATTGTCTGGATCCACTTCTAGATTGTCTGGAGCTACTTTTAGATCGCCTAGAACGTATAGAGCCGGTTCTAGAGCGCCTAGAGTCACTTCTAGATCTTCTAGAGCCGCTTCTGGATCGCCTGGAGCCGCTTCTAGACCGTCTGGAGCCGCTTCTAGACCGTCTGGAGCCGCTTCTAGACCGCCTGGAGCCTCTTCTATCTGGTCTTGATCTACTTCGCGACCTTCTAGAACCACTTCTAGATCGCAAGGAACCACTTTTAGATCGTCGCGAGCCGCTTCTACATTGCCTTGAACCACTTCTTGATCGCCTGGAACCACTTCTAGATCGCCTTCCGCCAGATTCACTGCGGGATCGAAATGAACCACTTCGAGAACGTAATGATCTCTCTTGGGAGCGACAGACTCCGTACGAATTCCTTGGTCCTGAACCGCTGCGGGGTATAGAACCGCTTCCCGACCGTCTTGAACCACTACGAGAATGGTGAGGTCGGATCGAGTTGTTTGAGCCACAACGAGTAGGGGACTGTTTAAACGAGCTGTGTGAATGCCGAGAACTGGCTATAGAATGTTCCGAGCCACTGCGAGCCCCATCACTTTTTTCCAGAGAAAGACTTCTCAAACGTGAAGCATAAGTTTCTTCTTGTTCTTCTGGGAATAAGGATTTACGGTTACCGGTACCATCCGATTTCTCATGAACAAGATTTACGGGTTCTTCACCTATGCTTTTTGCCTCCTCGATGCCCATAACTTCTAGTAATTTAGTAGTTTAACAATAATTCATAATGTGATGGGTGATTTTATAACTAACCTTTATCAGACGCCGCCATCGTACGAGGCAGTGAATTACATAAAGAGGGCCGTCGCCTTTAATCTCCTTAGATCAATAAAACCATAAATGAAATATTCCTGGGTGAAATATTCTATCCGGATCAAAATCGTGAATCTTATAAAACGAACGACGCGATTTCTCAGCATTTATCGAACCAATGAAACGAAATGGATTTGAAACAGATGCGATACATAAGCACACATACATAAACACACATTTCTTAAGGACCTTACACACGTAATGTTTCATACTGATTCTAAAAAACATCAAAGAAAATATATCAATTAAACTTCACGATTTTAAATTCATACATTTATTAGAATAAATCAAATTAATTGAATTTAAAGGGGTAGTAAAAAAAAAAAATTTTTCTGACGCAATGGGCCGTGCACTAACGCAACACGTAAACTAAGTTTTATCCAAAACTGTTATATATGTAGGTAATCTAATCTAAAGTGTTCTTGTGCAAAATTTGTGTATATATATTGACTAGTGACAAAAGAACTTACTAGGTTTGATTTACTATACTCATTAAAATATTTTTATAAACATGTAAGCTTTGCCCCGACGACTAGATTTAGACATTTATTTTTAATTATTCCATTATATCATTAATTTAAGTTTTTTGAAAAAAATATTCCATTTTTTCGAATTTGTTTCATATATATATATATATTCAACATCAATTGAAATTTCAGTTCTAAAATAAAATAATCAGGGGTGCCATACAAAACACTTATAATTTAATGTAATATCAAGCTCCAAACTACTGAAACATTTTCGCCCTGACACACAGATTCGACTAGTATAGCCAAGACTAGAGTGTTAGTTGTAAAAGCTGCCAGATATTTATTGCACATAATTAATTTGTATTTTTTAATAATGAAACAAATGGATAAAAATGAAATTTGTTGACAGAATTATTTCATAATTAAGCGTAAAAATAAATTTGATCCCATTTAATTCATTTTATATCACAAAATTTCGAATTCGGGCAAAAACACGTGCTATAACCCTAAATCAAAATCACCTTCAAAATTGTAATATTATTTGGGCTACTGTATGAAAGGCAAGTAATTTCGATAGAGTTTCAAATATTCTTAATATTAGCAATTAAGTCCACGATAGGTATTATCTTATTATGCAGTCAAAACTTGAAAACTAATAATGAATCTATCAAACTTTTCACATAAAAGTGAAGATTTAATACTGATTTTAGCAAACTCAAAACAAGCATGTGTGGCCCCCTAAAATAAAATTGAAGCGAAATTTGAGTGGAAATGTTATTTGTAGAACCTCAGTATGTTTATTGATAGAAGTTACATACTTTTAAAACTTTAAGATGGGATCTTTTTTTTCTGAACACCAACAAAAACAATGCCTACCTCAATCCAATAACAACCTCTTAGGAACATTTTTGATATCATACTTAATGAATTGGAATTTACAATCAAACAATTTTTATGTAAAAAAAATTCTCCGGAGTTACAGTTCTGTTTCCCGTATCTTTCAAAATAAAAAAAATCAAAACACAATTTTCCAACAAGTTTTGCCAGGTAGTCTCATTTATTTAATAAAAAATATAAGAATTCATAATGTAAAATTCATAATAATCATATAGAAATTAGTTAAATCAGTTTTATGTTAACTTTCAACACAGTTGGTGCAGTCGACCTATCGAGTACCCGACTCTCTAAATAAAAAATGTCAAAACCGCGTTTTTTCACTCAATCGTGAGCCCATGCAGATTGAACTGCATTGATTGAGTCACGGGCCAATTTTCAATAACCCTTCAATATAATCAATCCCTGTACCATTTTCTAATCCATTTCATTTTTATGGTATTACTTAAATAAATTTAATATATTATTGCGCATACATAAATACATGGTTAGGCACAACTTCGGATCAATGCAATATTCTATACATGGTTTAGATGTTGAGAATCACAAAAAAAATATTTAAAATAAAGAACAAATAACACCGAAAATGTTTTTTCTCTCCTTAGGCCCTAAAGCCTTAAAGTCGCACGCGTGACAGCTGTCAAACTCCATATAAAAAAACGGTGTAATAAAAGAAAGAAGAAGAAATTTTTGTCTCCTAGATTTGTTTGGTACTGTGAAGACGAAAATTTTAGCTAGCGAATTGAATGGCGTTGCCGGATCAAAAAAAAATAAACATCTGATTTTGTGGGGTTGAAAGAATTAATTTTATTTATTTCGATAGCTAAAACATGGAGGGAAAATTGATGAAAGAAAAAAATAGTGGGCCCGAAAAATTTTCGGCGCGCGAGGATAAGTTGAAATTAATTAGTGCGGTCAGGGCGAAGCCCATAATATAGGATTTGGCCCATAGTATAGGACATAATATAGGCAGGGGGCATTTTAATGCAATAAAATGTCATTGAAATGATTTGTGATTGATTTTGATTTTGACCCAGTTTTCATTTTCTTAATCAGCTCCTTAGCGGCAAAATACATAAACAAAACACCAACTTCCAATCGTTTTGAATTCATTTTTGCTTATTGGTTTTTTGTTGACAAACAACAGCTGTTCAGTATTACCCTTTCCCTTAATTTATTTGGTCACACTAGCTCGGTAGCTGAATAAAGTGCGATTTCGCTAGCGGATTTTCGTCGTCACAGTACTATGTATAAGGAGATAAAAACTTGTGTCAACCCAATTTCTAAAGAACTTTTTCTTATTGGAAGCATTTTTTTTTAAGATTGGGCTTTCAAATGAGGCCAAATGGGAGCAAATGGGAGAGCTTCTAATACAATATGAAAGTGCTCACACTTTCAGTGTGCCGGCAGCGCTATGGCAGAATTTACAACCCTACGCACGCGTGCTATGGAAAATGAGAGTTTGCCCACCACTGGCTTAGGGAGAGGAAATGTTCTTTTAGAAGAAAATCTGATTTTAATAACATGTAAATTGTGCATTACAATGAAAATTATTTATCGAAATAGACACATATCTTATAATAAAACAACAACTGTTTATATCAGAAAAATTACGTATTCATAACATTGTAAAACGATTTTTCAATGGTATGAGCCTTCATTATCTATATCTACTTGTTAAGGCATCTTTTTCGCTTAAATTAAACTATACATTTATTTACTCCATTTTATTACAATTCAAATATCAATTTTTTTTTTAAAAGCAATTATAATTTTTTTTACTTTTCCTGATGAAGCTTCGTTTGAAGTCCGTTACAAATGGTAAAATTTACGATAAATTAATAAATCTAAAAAATGATTCGAAGCCAAATTTGGTTACTTCCAGAAATTCGTAAGGTCAACATCGCATAAACGCAATAGTAAACACTGAACAGTTCTGAACTTATATATGTAGCTCATAATTATGAGAAAACATAAAATATCAATGTGTATGAATTTAAGATTATTCTTCAATGACGCCCTCATATACATAAGTTTTGTTTCCATAGCTATTTATGCCGGGGACATCCTTAGGAGCTATGGATTGTTTATAGAGGAACACGATGAAACTTTGAAAAAGTTAAAAAAGAAAACGCCTGGATTCTCCGAAACTAAAAATAACTCACTGATTTCCATGATATCCGTGATAGAGCTTAACTATGTTTTCAACGATAGCATTGTGGCACAGATGTTTTTAGAGGAGTCGCAGATGGTCGCAAATAAACCCTTGACTACCTTGGCCAATCTGTGCAATCAGTGCCGGGATTTGACTCGGACAGCAAAGGAGTTGCAGCTGACTTTGTTACTCACTGGCTCCAAGCTTAAAGATCAGAAGCAGGATTTAGGATATGACCTAGCTAAATTTGAGCAGATTCTGTTTCGTATAAGCACCTCTATCGATTTTTTTTGTCGGGTAAACTTTACGTTAAACCGCATTAATGAAACTGTTCAAAACCTGTGGACACAATTTGTCGCCGTCAGCGTGCTGGAGGAAATCAATGAAGTACATATATTTGTAAGGCAGTAAACGCCTTATCATACATTTTATATTCAGCATAAATTCTTACAGACCCTGTTTGATTATATGAATGAACTACTAGAATCGGTTGTAGTTTTTAATGAAATAGTGGAGCGTTCAGACATAGCGTCCATATGGGTATTATACAAAAACTGGCTAGCCACGCTGACCAATAATAAATGTATATTGGACCACTGTACTACTTTGGAACTGCTTGGGCTAAGTAAAGCTCTTAACGAGATTGAGTCTGTGATTTCAGGAAATCTTTTTCGGGTAAGAAAAACGTGTTAACGTGCGTAACACTAAATTTAAGTTTTATTTTAACAGACTCTTTTAGCTCATCTGATAAAATTGAAGAATCAAACATGCCTAAAAGATGTGAATCAAATTACTCAACGTTCCAATGCCTATATTCGCAAGAAGGTTTTTGCTGTTGATATAAATCAGGATACCGAGTACACGAACATTGAAGACCCAAAACTAATCATTCGGCTCATCGCATTTGTTGTAACGATCCACCAGTTAGGAATCCAATTAGAGGCAAAGTTAGTCAAGGCTGTATTTGACCTTGTGGCCAAGCACCAGCTGCTACCCCTAATTGGGAAATTTCGCTGGTCCCCCCATAAATTTATTTTGGAGCATTCCAAAACATTATTTAAAACGTCAGGCAGGCCCCATGCTATAACCGGCAATGGCAACAAAATCCAAACGTCAATTATTGAAAAAATAAAACTAAACGACTTGAAAACCAGTCGCCTATTAGGTAATCAGATTGCCGTTTGGTCATTCAGCCTTAAAAAAGTAACTGACAGTGGAATATTCGGCCACTTTAAGATGTTGTATAACCTCCTCCTTGGTGGTCATTCGTATATCGACGAAATATGTGTTTTAACAAACTCTTTAATAAACCGCCACATAGCTCTCATGTCCTCATTGGTAAAGGCTGATATCTCTCTTATATGCCGCCTACTTCAATATCTTATGATAATACAGGATATTTTTGAAACAAACCAAATAAATTTCGTTCGTTTCTTAGATTCCTTGATTCAATGGCAAAAGCAGAAGGTTTTGTTCCTTCTACAAAATACAAAGAAAAAAATTGTTGACATAAAGTTAGTTCAGCGAAAGGCAAATCTTCTCTCCATAATTAAGTTAACTGAAAACATATTTGTTGGCTTCCCAAGTACAAAGAAGTTGACTTTTCTTAATTTGGCTCTTGGGGACTTTCTCGACAAGGATCGATTGCAAATTGGTGATACACATAACTATTTTAGTTCTTTTTTATTTCGAGCAAATAATTTGGGCCGTTTTAAGCAAGAATGTAGGATGAAAGTGGACTCATCAATTCTTATTTACATCTTATGGCTTCAAAATACGTCTTTTTTTAGAGAGTATGTTGAGTTGCAGCGCAATTCTTACTCCATGCAGGTAATATAACCCACTCCTAAAACTATTCTTTTGGTTTATTTTTAAAATAAAATGTTCCCAGAATATCGTGGCGGTAAGTCAACAACTGCAAAAGAGCCGTCATATTTTTACCGGCTGTGAGGACAACAAACACTCGGCGAACACTCTTATGATCGAGTTTCTTAAATTACATTTTGAGTTCTTTCTTCGGGTTGAAGCTCTCTCGCATTTTTTTCAAAATCAAGATGAGCCTTTTCAGAAACAAAGATTAGATTATCGCCTCTGCCTAAATTCGACCGCTTCTGAATTTCTCGGGAGCTACGACATAATTAGAGGTAAGAATTTAATAAAGATAGATTTTTGGTTAACGACAGATTTATTATCCTCACATATTTACATATTTGCTTTGTCTCACAAAGATTCTTATATAGGGTGGCCCACAAAAGATTTGCGTTTTAAACTCGCTATAAAAAACCAACGAATATATATTTTCAAAAAATTGTTTTTATTGGATAGCCTCAACATTGCGTTTTTTGTATGAAACACCACTTCGTTCAGATGGCTGCCTCGGTTGGCTTTACAGCACATACAGTCGACCCCTGATGAAGATTTCAACCTCGTGCTTTAGGTCGTCAATCGTCTCTGGGTGGTTGGCGTAACACATATCCTTGTGGGTTGGGCACCCCACAAAAATTGTGGGACGGACGGTTGACATCGCCGTTTCGGCTGAATGTGCGATTTTCGAACTTACCGCGCAAAATATCGATTGTGACGTTGGCTATGTGGCACGTAGAGCCGTCCTGCTGTAACCATATGTCCTCTATGTCTTTCTCTTCCATTTGGGGAAAGAAAAAGTCTTCCCACATGCCGCGATAGCAGACACCATTTTACCAGCGGATACTATCGAAAATGTGTTTAAAAATTGGGTCGACCGTATGGGCTACTGTAAAGCCAGCAGAGGCAGCCATGTGAAGGAAGTGGTGTTTCATACATAAACCGCATTGTTGAAGCTATTCAATAAAAAATATGTTTTGAAAAATATATATTCGTTAGTTTTTTATAGCGAGTTTAAAGCGCAAATTTATACTCGTTTTTTAAGGGGGGAAATACAATTAAAAATTTATTTTTTTCGAAAAATTTTTTTTTTTCTTAATGTACTCTAAATATGTATGTCTGGGAATAAGCCTTTAAAAGCATAAAGCTGTCCGGTACTTATTTTCAAAGTAATACGCAATTTAGTGAGAGCGTGTCAGTGGTAAACTTTAGTGAGTGGTAAACTTTAAAAGCTTCTACTGAAAAGGCGTGTTTTCAAAGTCGCCGTGCAATGTACAGGTCAGAGATTTCATTTCAATCGAATGCGGTTTTTTGCTTTATGTTTGAAATGAAATTCTCCACAACATGCATTAAAGGATTTTTCATATTTGTTTGTTATAACATGTTTTTTTGACGAACAAAGTCGAAAAAAAGTGTGTTTTTTTTAAAACATTTTTTTGCAATTTCAAATTTTTTCATGGAAAACCCATTTTTTTACATATAAAATAATTCATGTTGTGCGCTGTACCTCTAATTTTAATGCCCAGTTGCTGTTTTTTGTTTTAGACGTGATCCTGGGCCTGGAGACTGCACGGCGCAAAGTTTATCCCCCAAAACACGACTCCACATTATTGATCATAAATGGGCTTAATTACAATATTTTTCGAAAAACTTAACTGATTTTCATTGCCCAATAATTTCCTAATAACATGCAAAAAGAATCGCTAAGATTCATTCAATTCCCTACTTGCAATTCACTCCCAAAGATAGGCCTCATTTTAGGCCTTTTAATTGTATTTCCCCCCTTAATAGCGGTTTTAAAACTTATCTATCGTGGGCCACCGTGTACAAAAAAACGTTCTTATCGTAAAACAAGAAAGGAAAGCCAACTTCGGGCGGAGCCTAAGTTAATATACCCTTGCAATTAAAACCGGATATATATCGCAAACATCGGATATAGTTAACCGATCCTTGAGAGAATATCATAATGAAACCAATTAATTACAATAAAATAAAAAAAATATTAATAAAATAATATAATAAATAAAATAATAAAAAAAAAGGAAAGCTAGCTTCGGGCGGAGTCAAAGTTGATATACCCTTGATATCGGATATAGTTTTCCGATCCTTATGAGAATATCATAATAAAACCAATTAATTACAATAAAATATCTAAAAAAAAATTTATGACATTTGGTAGGTTGGATCAACTGACAAAAAATATTCTCCGTACTTAGTTCCAGCTTTCTATCTTGAAAAACACGAAATTTGGCATGCATTATTTTCCCAAAAATGGCTCTCGTGTAAAATTTGAACTCTCTAACTCTAAAAATATCAAAGTTATACCAATTCCGATCAAGCCGATTCCGGCCGTTCCGACTTAAATACTGCGTGCAAAGGATAGAAGGGTATGTGCAAAGTTTCAAGTCGATAGCTTTAAAACTGAGAGACTATTTTGCGTAGAAACAGACAGACGGACATGCTCATATCAACCCAGGAGGTGATCCTGATCAAAAATATCTGATCGGAACTGTCAGGATCGACTATTCCGACTATATCCCATTGGTGCCATACAACTGATATAGCTGATTGATTCGCAATGCCATAAATTTGGTGTTTTTAAAGATAAAAGCTTAAGACTTTGTTTTTTAAACTGGTGTTCTAAGAAATTGGTTTTTTAATGAAATTCTCAGAAGGATTGGGCAAGGTCTGAGAAATAATTCGCCTATAATTTTAAATTACTTTTATTTTTAATTTGAATTTTGTTACAAAATAACCTAATCAGATTTAGCTGTTTCCAACTTTGAAAATGATAGGAAAATTTTCAAATTATCTTTTCATTTCAAATAATGTAATATATTTTACAACGAAATAATTAAACTGATCGAATTCGAATAATTTTAATGAAGTAGGTTTTTTTGTTTATTATTTTTATACCCTTGCAGAGGGTATTATAATTTTGTCCAAAAGTGTGCAACGCAGTGAAGGAGACATCTCCGACCCTATAAAGTATATATATTCTTGATCAGGATCACCTCCTGAGTTGATATGAGCATGTCCGTCTGTCCGTCTGTCCGTCTGTCCGTCTGTCCGTCTGTCTGTCCGTCTGTCTGTCCGTCCGTTTCTACGCGAACTAGTCTCTCAGTTTTGAAGCTATCGTCTTGAACACACCCTTCTTTCCTTTGCACGCAGTATATAAGTCGGAACGGCCGGGATCGGCCGACTATATCCTATAGCTGTCATATAACTGATTGATCGGAAATGGTATAACTTTGGTGTTTTTAGAGTTAGAGAATTCAAATTTGACATGAGAGCTATTTTTGGCAAAACAATACGACGTGCCAAATTTCATAAGGATCGGCCGACTATATCCTATAGCTGCCATATA
Organism: Drosophila parabipectinata; assembly: GCA_018153455.1. Lineage (NCBI taxonomy): Eukaryota > Metazoa > Arthropoda > Insecta > Diptera > Drosophilidae > Drosophila > Drosophila parabipectinata. Next base: position 2,208,371 of record JAECYA010000403.1, on the reverse strand, counting down.
ACTGAAAGATCGGAATTGACCCAACTTTCGTGTTTTTGAAGATAGAAAGCTAGAACTTGGTACACATTCTATTTTTGGTCAGTTATCCGACCTACAAAACTTCATTAGGATCGGCCGACTATATCCTATAGCTGCCGATATAACCGATATAGCTGCCGATATATAGCTGCTGCATATAACTGAACGATCGGAAATGGTATAACTTTGTTGTTTTTAGAGTTAGAAAGTTCTTATTTAACATGAGAGCTATTTTTGGCAAAACAATACGACGTGCCAAATTTCATAAGGATCGGCCGACTATATCCTATAGCTGCCATATAACTGAAAGATCGGAATTGACCCAACTTTTGTGTTTTTGAAGATAGAAAGCTGGAACTTGGTACAGATTCTATTTTTGGTCAGTTCATCCAACCTACCAAATTTCATAAGGATCGGCCAACTAAATCCGATGTTTGCGATATATATCCGGTTTTAACTGCAAGGGTATATCAACTTCGGCTCCGCCCGAAGTTAGCTTTCCTTTCTTGTTATAAGCTAAAAATGTCTTTCATTATTATTAATAGCTTTTAATATGCGGTCTGGCATTGCATTCACCAAATTTTAATTTCACCTTTGAATCCTTTAACCCTCTAGGCCTCAATTGTAGAAATATTAAAAAAACAAGTTGGGTTATAAACGGGATAAAATATAGATTTTAATTTTAAATATGACCTCAAGAAGTTTGTACTAGTCTTAGTTTACCTGTAAATCGTAAATAAGTGCCTCAAGGCACTCTTGGGGCTTTAAGTCAATTTTTTCGTACATGATTTTATTCTAAATTTTGATTATGGTACTCAAAGAAACAATTTTTATTTGCCGTACAGCACAAGTGCAAATTACATTTTGTGAACATACATTGTGTTTGAGATTTCTTGCAGTGCTTGCACCATCTTTTGCCACTGTCTCGACTCATCCAAACAGGAAAATGGTTGACTTCATCAAACCGTACATCTGCAACTGGATGCTTTGATTTTTCACCAACTGTGAGCGATGGCTTTGAAGATCTCGGTGTGGATGGGGATTGCCTTGTCCAACCTGGTTGTGCAATTCGCTGGGATGATGGTGACGGAAATTTTCGATCATAATCACGGAATGTGCGACCGCGTTTACGCTTGCATTGATACGCCACTAAGCCAGCAGCAATTGATTCCCGAAACTCCGGAAGCTCCAACAATTTGTCTGTGCTCTTGTTTTCCTTTTTAATGCGCCTGTATACGCATTTGTCGCTGCCATATCAACCAAATGGTAAAAAATTCGTGTCATTGCATCTTGTGTTTTTGCTCGAATATGATAACGACCCATAAGCCCATCCATTAGGTCAACACCGCCCATGTGGGCATTATATTCCCGAATAATTTGGGGACAATCAACCTCAATATGTCTTTTAGATTTCTTGTCATAACGAGCTATCTTTGCTATTCATTTGCATTTAATTTCAAAAATGGCTTAATACCAACATAAGTTGATAGCAAGCAAACGGCTTTATTGTCTTTCCATAACACATTTGTTATATCGATACCATATGACGAACCGACATACTCAGTCGAAAAACCTCTCGGCTGTTTCCTGATCGAAATGTCATTCGGAAGCTTGCAATTTGGAATGCGATTAACACGCACTGTTCCTAGGCTATATATCCCTTTAGCAAGCAGATGAACCATCAAAAGTAAAGAAGTGTAAAAGTTGTCAAAATAAATGATGTAGTTTTTGAAACTTTCTACCGTTTTTGTCAGGCGTACAACAATGTTTGCCGAAGGTCCAAGATCTGGATGAGCAGGCAAGATAACGTTGTCACCTGCACCACTATAAATTTCAAACCGGTAGGCATAACCAAATGAGTCGCACAACACAAACAGCTTAATACCCCACTTATGCGGCTTATTAGGCAAATACTGCCGAAGGTGGTGTCTCATTTTTGTGCTGCACATTTGTTCATCGACGCAGAGTCGTGCTTGCTTTGGCACGGAGTCAAACCTCTGCTTAAGGTGATCTAAAAACGTACGCGTGCGATACAGTGAATCGTATCCTGGCTCACCTTTCTGGATTCGCTTGCTCTCATCCCGCAGTGAGAAGTATTTTTTGATTTCCTCAAACTTGTTTCGCGACATGGTGTGTTTTATAGGTCCAAATGCATTTATACCCCAGTAGCATTTTATATTCGGGTATCGATAAATTGACATGTAAATTAAAATTCCAATGTAGTGATGGGCATCGTCAATGCTGAATTTACATTGATTGTTTATGTTTTTCGTTAGTGCTGACCGAATGGTTTCTTCAACAATCATATTCATAATCTGTAAATCGAAGTAGCAAGTTCCTTTATACTATCTGGGAGTGAAGAATCTCCCCGAAAAGCTATGTCGTTGACATGTAACTGCATCGACTGCTGCCTCCATGTTACCTTAGTTGGCACCTTGTTTATTAATTCAACACCTGTTCATAAATTAATTACTTATTTGAGTACCACTTTATGACTTAGATTTCTTACCGGCACAATTAAAACCACCAGAAGAAGGCTCAGATGTACACACTGAATATTCAATTGTCGGCAGTGGTGAACGAGGTCTCTTTACAGGATTTTGGGTTTTTTTCTAGCTGCTGTACGTTTTCCTTGACAATATCTCCGCTATTGTCTGTAAATGAAATAGTTTCGGCGTCCTCTAATGCCGCGTTAAGTGATTATACTAAATCCAAGCTGTCTTCATCGTCATCACTAGAATTACCCAAGAGTTCCTCGTCCGTTTCAACATCATTGAACAAATCCAGCAACTGTTCATCGGTCAACTCGGATAATTTAAACCGTCTACGCATTCGACCTGCCATTTCGGTTTGTCTTCAATGAGAAACCAATTAATAAACGGAAACAAACACAAAAATTGCATGCAGTTGTGAAAAAAGCGGTGTTTGTAAAAGGTCGCGTGGTGTCCCAACAGTGCCTCAAGGCACTTATCACAATTTCACCGCTGCAACGCACTTGTTGTATAAAATTGCTTATATACAACTTGATTTGGATAATATAATATCTTAACTTCAAGAAAAATAATTTTTATTTGGCTGGTTTGAAGTTATTTCACTTTTATTAATTAACATAAACACACGACACAATAAGTGCCTTGAGGCACTCTTGGGTATTAGAGGGTTAAGGGGCCAAATTGCCGCCATAGCAGCATTATCCTGCTGAAATGTCCCAGAATATCCGTATTAAGACCATCTTCAAGGAGCTCCACATACTCTCTCTGTATACTCTTTTTTTATAGCTTTGCTTTTTTCTATTGAATATACTCTTAAATTTGAGACTAACAACAAGTTGAGGTCGGTCAAGGGTAAGAGGTGACCGAGCGTTGAAAAGCCAATGAAGGCTGCTGGCTTTTAGCTTTAGGTGTGTTCTTTTTGGCTTCAATGTGCCGGCGCCATGTGAGTCTTTTGTCGAGATGTACTCCTAGGTATGTTATTTCGTTTGCTTGTGGGAGTAGAGTGTTGTTTAATGTAATCGGCGGGCAGTTTTGCCAGTTCAGAGTGAACGTAACGTGCTTGCATTTTAGTTCGTTCACTTTAATTCGCCAATCTGATAGCCATTGTTCAACATCGACGATATGAAGAGCTAGCTGCGCAGATGCTTGAATCGGGCATATGGAGCGGCTAAGAATAGCTGTGTCATCGGCAAACGTAGATGTTGTTAGTCGTGTGCTTGTCGGGATGTCTGCTGTGTCGGGATGTCGGGCACTAGCACGCTACCTTGAGGAACTCCAGCTCCAACAGTGTAATCATCAGATATAGCAGTGTTGCACCTCACAACAAATTTTCTGTCGTGAAGGTAAGACTCTAAAATATTGTGGGTGCTGTGGGGGAGCATTGTCATTGTTGATATTGTACATTAGACCTTCTAGCCAGACTCTATCAAATGCTTGAGAGACATCTAGAAATATGGCAGTACAGTACTTTCGTTTTTCGAAAGGGTTCCGAATTTCGGATGTTATCCGGTTGTCCTGCTCAATTGTTCCATGCTTTTCACGAAACCCAAGTTGGTGTCACCATCTCACTGGAAAGCGGCCAAGTTTTGCGATGGCATTAAAAAGCTGGGTGAGAGGGCAAACGGCGCAGTATGGGAGCTCGATGATCATTTTGGGAGCTATGAGGTCGCAGCCCGGGGATTTTTTTCGGATTCAGTTGTCTTTTGATAATGTTAACGATTTCGTTTGGGCGAAACTCAATCGGCTCATGTTGAGGCTGGGACTCACATGATAGAGTCGGCAAAGTAAACGCATTGGTGGCAGGATTTGGTTGGAAAACATTTTTAAGGTGTTTTGCAAACGTGCTGGCTCTGTCTGCGTCGCTGCGCGCCCACCCGCCTGTGGAATTTCTAATAGGCATCACGGTTTCTTTCGGTGAGCTCAGAGTTGGGTGAGCTCTCCATAGTGAGTGTTTCGTACTGTTAGTTGACAATTGCTCTATGTAGCGGTGGTGGACATACGTTTCTTCTTGCTGTAGAGCTTGATCAAGTTGACGTGAGGCATGTTTTAAGCTTTGCTTAACAGATGGCGATCTGTGAAATTGCCATTCTCGACATAAGCGTCGCTTTTCGAGGACGAGCTGTTCGATTTGTAGATTTGTCTTCTTTTGAATGCATAGTGTGTTTATGGTTTGAGGTGTTGAAACTCGAGCTGCAGAGACGAGTACAGACTCTAGTATATTAACAAAACTGTCTACGTTGGCTTCGTCGCTGAGGTGAGGACTTAGCTCAGTGTGTGAGCTAATATACTTCCCAATGTACCATACTTAATGTACATTAGTACAATGTACTGTAATGTACTTAACCCACTTGGTTTTATGTGCGGTCAGTGTGGATGATTGATCCCATGTTCCTGGGTGTTGGAGTAGAGTAAAAAGGACAGGCGAGTGATCAGATGAAAGATCCGGAAGGTATTCGGCGCTTATCAGATTTTTATACCCTTGCAGAGGGTATTATAAAATTTGTCAAAAGTGTGCAACGCAGTGAGGGAGACATCTCCGACCCTATAAAGTATATATATTCTTGATCAGGATCACTTCCTGAGTTGATATGAGCATGTCCGTCTGTCTGTTTCTACGCAAACTAGTCTCACAGTTTTATAGCTATCGTCTTGAAACTTTGCACACACCCTTCTTTCCTTTGCACGCAGTATATAAGTCGGAACGACCGGAATCGGCAGACTATATCCTATACCTGCCATATAACTGATTGATCGGAAATGGTATAACTTCGGTGTTTTTAGAGTAAGAGAGTTCAAATTCAAATACATGAGCGCTATTTTTGGCAAAATAATACGACATGCCAAATTTCGTAAGGATCGGCCGACTATATCCTATAGCTGCCATATAACTGAACGATCGGAAATGGTTTTTGGTAGAAATACCAACTTTGGTATGTTTGAGGATAGAAGTTTGGGACTTTTTTTAGATTTTGTATTGTAATAAATTGGATTATATATTCATATTCCCATAAGGATCGGCCAACTATATCCGATGTTTGCGATATATATCCGGTTTTAACTGCAAGGGTATATAAACTTCGGCTCCGCCCGAAGTTAGCTATCCTTTCATGTTAGGAATGTTTTTTGAAAATCGCAAAGTCTATTAAATCGGGAAGAGTCTTTGGGTCTGCCGGCCAGTACGTTGGTGTGCCAGAAGAAACATAGTCTAGCTTGTTCTTAGCTTTGATAATTGCATTATAGAGCTGCTTTCCTTTTGGGGTCACGAGACGAAATCCCCAGTGTGTGTGCTTGGCATTGTAGCCTCCTGCTGCTATGAAGTGGTCTCCGAGTCAGTTGAAAAACTGCATAAACTCATCTTCGGCTATGGTGAAGCGTGGGGGGCAGTATACGGCGGCTAGAGTTAATTGCTTGCCAGTATTTAGGTGTATAATTATGGATGTGGCCTGTAGGTAGTTTTTAGCAAATTTCGTATGATGATGGTGCTTAATACGGCTTCTGATTAAAATAACAGTCCCGCCGTGTGCTTCACCATCTGGATGATTCGTTTCATAGAATGAATATCCTCGTAGTTGGAAATTGTATCTGTTCGTAGGATGTGTTTCTGAAAGCAGCATTACGTCGATTTGATTGTCTAGTAGGAATTGCGCTAACTCGAGTTTATGCTGCGAAACGACGTTAGCGTTCCATGTAGATATTCCCTATGTAGATAGGGAAGTCATTATTTGGATTGTTGTGAAAGAAGCATTTGTATTAATAGATTTTGGTTTCGCATTAGATCTTGCATAGTTGTACGCATAAACGACATGAACTCCGTAAGGCTTTTTTGTAGACTGCATATCATAGCTTCAAAGTTATTTTTTGGCTGCTCCGGCGGTTGATGCTGCTGTTCGGTTCTTGGTGTGCTGATTGCGGCAGTGAGCTTTTTGAGGCTGGGGTAGCCAGTCCTGATTTTAAAGCGCTTGCGTATGTGACATTTTTGTCAGAGTTTATGGGCCCTAGTGAGGATCTGGCTGCAATCGAGAAGAAGACTTCAGGGTTTGGCCTGAAGGCTATCAGCTGTTTATTTTGGGCAGTAACTCCCCTTATAAACTGGGCAACCTCTATAGTTAGCATTATGATTTCCACCGCAGTTGCCGCACTTTTTCGAGTTGTGGTCATCATTGCTCGCTGGGCAGTGTGCGGAGTCATAAAGCTCACCACAAACTACACACACCGGGCGCAGTTTACAGTAAGACCTTGTTTGGCCATATTCTTGGCAGTTCACACACTGTACCGCCATTGCGTTTGTGTAATTCTGTAATTCTGCGGTACAGCAGGAAATGAATATTGTATATAGGGTGCACTTCGTATTTCTTTAGGGGCTTAATTCCTGGTTTGAGCTCAACCTTAAAAAGTGGCTGCGGTTTTCTATCTCATTTAAGGATATTGAAGACTGTCTTAGCGCTAAATCTCTTCTCTTGTAGTGCCTTTGGTATAGTATGGTATTTAGTAAAAATACCAACTTTGGTATTTTTGAAGATAGAAGCTTGGGACTTTTATTTACATTTTGTATTGTAATAAATTGGTTAAATTATGTTATTTACATAAGGATCAGCCTACTATATGCAAGGGTATATCAACTTGGATCCGCCCGAAGTTAGCTTTTCTTTTTTGTTTTATAGCTCATTTTGTAGGATACGAAGCAGAACAGACATTTTCCTGCAAATCCAAATGCTCCCATACCATAAGAGAACCACCTTGAACGCGACACTTTAACCTGCTTGAGTGTCCTAATATTCCGAGATGTCTGCTGTGTCGGGATGTCGGGCACTAGCACGCTACCTTGAGGAACTCCAGCTCCAACAGTGTAATCATCAGATATAGCAGTGTTGCACCTCACAACAAATTTTCTGTCGTGAAGGTAAGACTCTAAAATATTGTGGGTGCTGTGGGGGAGCATTGTCATTGTTGATATTGTACATTAGACCTTCTAGCCAGACTCTATCAAATGCTTGAGAGACATCTAGAAATATGGCAGTACAGTACTTTCGTTTTTCGAAAGGGTTCCGAATTTCGGATGTTATCCGGTTGTCCTGCTCAATTGTTCCATGCTTTTCACGAAACCCAAGTTGGTGTCACCATCTCACTGGAAAGCGGCCAAGTTTTGCGATGGCATTAAAAAGCTGGGTGAGAGGGCAAACGGCGCAGTATGGGAGCTCGATGATCATTTTGGGAGCTATGAGGTCGCAGCCCGGGGATTTTTTCGGATTCAGTTGTCTTTTGATAATGTTAACGATTTCGTTTGGGCGAAACTCAATCGGCTCATGTTGAGGCTGGGACTCATATGATAGAGTCGGCAAAGTAAACGCATTGGTGGCAGGATTTGGTTGGAAAACATTTTTAAGGTGTTTGGCAAACGTGCTGGCTCTGTCTGCGTCGCTGCGCGCCCACCCGCCTGTGGAATTTCTAATAGGCATCACGGTTTCTTTCGGTGAGCTCAGAGTTGGGTGAGCTAATCGCAAAGTCTATTAAATCGGGAAGAGTCTTTGGGTCTGCCGGCCAGTACGTTGGTGTGCCAGAAGAAACATAGTCTAGCTTGTTCTTAGCTTTGATAATTGCATTATAGAGCTGCTTTCCTTTTGGGGTCACGAGACGAAATCCCCAGTGTGTGTGCTTGGCATTGTAGGCTCCTGCTGCTATGAAGTAGTCTCCGAGTCAGTTGAAAAACTGCATAAACTCATCTTCGGCTATGGTGAAGCGTGGGGGGCAGTATACGGCGGCTAGAGTTAATTGCTTGCCAGTATTTAGGTGTATAATTATGGATGTGGCCTGTAGGTAGTTTTTAGCAAATTTCGTATGATGATGGTGCTTAATACGGCTTCTGATTAAAATAACAGTCCCGCCGTGTGCTTCACCATCTGGATGATTCGTTTCATAGAATGAATATCCTCATAGTTGGAAATTGTATCTGTTCGTAGGATGTGTTTCTGAAAGCAGCATTACGTCGATTTGATTGTCTAGTAGGAATTGCGCTAACTCGAGTTTATGCTGCGAAACGACGTTAGCGTTCCATGTAGATATTCGTAGGGAAGTCATTATTTGGATTGTTGTGAAAGAAGCATTTGTATTAATAGATTTTGGTTTCGCATTAGATCTTGCATAGTTGTACGCATAAACGACATGAACTCCGTAAGGCTTTTTTGTTGACTGCATATCATAGCTTCAAAGTTATTTTTTGGCTGCTCCGGCGGTTGATGCTGCTGTTCGGTTCTTGGTGTGCTGATTGCGGCAGTGAGCTTTTTGAGGCTGGGGTAGCCAGTCCTGATTTTAAAGCGCTTGCGTATGTGACATTTTTGTCAGAGTTTATGGGCCCTAGTGAGGATCTGGCTGCAATCGAGAAGAAGACTTCAGGGTTTGGCCTGAAGGCTATCAGCTGTTTATTTTGGGCAGTAACTCCCCTTATAAACTGGGCAACCTCTATAGTTAGCATTATGATTTCCACCGCAGTTGCCGCACTTTTTCGAGTTGTGGTCATCATTGCTCGCTGGGCAGTGTGCGGAGTCATAAAGCTCACCACAAACTACACACACCGGGCGCAGTTTACAGTAAGACCTTGTATGGCCATATTCTTGGCAGTTCACACACTGTACCGCCATTGCGTTTGTGTAATTCTGTAATTCTGCGGTACAGCAGGAAATGAATATTGTATATAGGGTGCACTTCGTATTTCTTTAGGGGCTTAATTCCTGGTTTGAGCTCAACCTTAAAAAGTGGCTGCGGTTTTCTATCTCATTTAAGGATATTGAAGACTGTCTTAGCGCTAAATCTCTTCTCTTGTAGTGCCTTTGGTATGGTATGGTATTTGGTAAAAATACCAACTTTGGTATTTTTGAAGATAGAAGCTTGGGACTTTTATTTACATTTTGTATTGTAATAAATTGGTTAAATTATGTTATTTACATAAGGATCAGCCTACTATATGCAAGGGTATATCAACTTGGATCCGCCCGAAGTTAGCTTTTCTTTTTTGTTTTATAGCTCATTTTGTAGGATACGAAGCAGAACAGACATTTTCCTGCAAATCCAAATGCTCCCATACCATAAGAGAACCACCTTGAACGCGACACTTTAACCTGCTTGAGTGTCCTAATATCCCGATATGGTGGGAGAAGTTGGCATTATCGTGGGAGAAGTTGGTATTTGACTCTTTTTATTCCCGGTCTTGATCTATTCTTGATCCGCATCAACAGTCGAGTCAATATAGCTAAGTCCGTTTGTCCGTATGAACGCGTGGATCTCAGAGACTACAAGAGATAGAGCTATCTAGCAAAGAGGCTCCTTAAATGACCACGCAGTTCAAGTTTGTTTTAATATTTTGCCACGCCTGCTCCCTCCGCCAACCATTTCTTTAGTTAATATATACATATCTTGAAATTTCATCCAAATCTGCCGATTTTTATACTCATATATGTATATACAATTACCCATACAAACGAGCTAAAATTTTGAACGCGTGGATCTCGAAGACAAGAAAAGGTAGAACTATCCGATTTGGAACTTGGAATCTTGTGGTATCCGCGGAGATTAAGAATGTGTCAAAATGTTGCCACGCCCACTCCCGCCCCCAAAACAGAAAAACCCCAGTTCGTTACTTTTTTTTGATAATGGTTTGATGGCAAACTGTTCTAATGGCTAATCTACACCTACAAATCAAAGAGCAGGCAGATCGGATAATTTTTAGAAAAGTTAAAGACTTTTTAGTCTGCTTCCCTACTGAATCGGTAGTATGGTCGTACGTTAGGTTTGTTGTTGTTTTTCCCAAGCTTAAAAGTATGCAAAAAAAATTTGTTGCTGAGAATCCACACCGTTAAAGCTTAAACTTTAAATTTTAGTTAAATTGTGGGTGGAAGAGATGAAACGGGCAACTCGACTAAAGCTTGTTTTTATATTCTTGCAGAGGGTATTATAATTTTGTCCAAAAGTGTGCATCGCAGTGAAGGAGACATCTCCGACCCTATAAAGTATATATATTCTTGATCAGGATACCTCCTGAGTTGATATGAGCATGTCCGTCTGACCGTCTGTCTGTTTCTACGCAAACTAGTCTCTCAGTTTTAAAGCTATCGACTTGAAACTTTGCACACACCCTTCTTTCCTTTGCACGCAGTATATAAGTCTGAACGGCCGGGATCGGCAGACCGGGATCGGCAGACTATATCCTATAGCTGCCATATAACTAATTGATTGGAAATGGTGGAAATAACTTTGGTGCTTTTAGAGCATTGGGGGGCAAAACTAACACATGTTTAAAATTTGAGTGTGTGCGTAGCAGAGAAAAACAATGAGAGCAGAGAATTCACTGAGCGAAAAAAAACGTATTTTTTTATTTCATTTTCGTTAATTCAAAAGTTGGAATGGGCACTAAAATTGAGTATTTTATTTTAAAAAAAGCTTTGCTAGCAACATTTCTTAAACAAGTGAAAAACTACGCTTCCCTATCTATATTCTCCATGAAGAAAACTTTTTCCAACACAATTTCTGAGAAAATTTTTCTCAGTGGAAAAATTTTGATTTTTAGTTTAGTTTTTGGGGTCACGAGACGAAATCCCCAGTGTGTGTGCTTGGCATTGTAGGCTCCTGCTGCTATGAAGTAGTCTCCGAGTCAGTTGAAAAACTGCATAAACTCATCTTCGGCTATGGTGAAGCGTGGGGGGCAGTATACGGCGGCTAGAGTTAATTGCTTGCCAGTATTTAGGTGTATAATTATGGATGTGGCCTGTAGGTAGTTTTTAGCAAATTTCGTATGATGATGGTGCTTAATACGGCTTCTGATTAAAATAACAGTCCCGCCGTGTGCTTCACCATCTGGATGATTCGTTTCATAGAATGAATATCCTCATAGTTGGAAATTGTATCTGTTCGTAGGATGTGTTTCTGAAAGCAGCATTACGTCGATTTGATTGTCTAGTAGGAATTGCGCTAACTCGAGTTTATGCTGCGAAACGACGTTAGCGTTCCATGTAGATATTCGTAGGGAAGTCATTATTTGGATTGTTGTGAAAGAAGCATTTGTATTAATAGATTTTGGTTTCGCATTAGATCTTGCATAGTTGTACGCATAAACGACATGAACTCCGTAAGGCTTTTTTGTTGACTGCATATCATAGCTTCAAAGTTATTTTTTGGCTGCTCCGGCGGTTGATGCTGCTGTTCGGTTCTTGGTGTGCTGATTGCGGCAGTGAGCTTTTTGAGGCTGGGGTAGCCAGTCCTGATTTTAAAGCGCTTGCGTATGTGACATTTTTGTCAGAGTTTATGGGCCCTAGTGAGGATCTGGCTGTAATCGAGAAGAAGACTTCAGGGTTTGGCCTGAAGGCTATCAGCTGTTTATTTTGGGCAGTAACTCCCCTTATAAACTGGGCAACCTCTATAGTTAGCATTATGATTTCCACCGCAGTTGCCGCACTTTTTCGAGTTGTGGTCATCATTGCTCGCTGGGCAGTGTGCGGAGTCATAAAGCTCACCACAAACTACACACACCGGGCGCAGTTTACAGTAAGACCTTGTATGGCCATATTCTTGGCAGTTCACACACTGTACCGCCATTGCGTTTGTGTAATTCTGTAATTCTGCGGTACAGCAGGAAATGAATATTGTATATAGGGTGCACTTCGTATTTCTTTAGGGGCTTAATTCCTGGTTTGAGCTCAACCTTAAAAAGTGGCTGCGGTTTTCTATCTCATTTAAGGATATTGAAGACTGTCTTAGCGCTAAATCTCTTCTCTTGTAGTGCCTTTGGTATGGTATGGTATTTGGTAAAAATACCAACTTTGGTATTATTGAAGATAGAAGCTTGGGACTTTTATTTACATTTTGTATTGTAATAAATTGGTTAAATTATGTTATTTACATAAGGATCAGCCTACTATATGCAAGGGTATATCAACTTGGATCCGCCCGAAGTTAGCTTTTCTTTTTTGTTTTATAGCTCATTTTGTAGGATACGAAGCAGAACAGACATTTTCCTGCAAATCCAAATGCTCCCATACCATAAGAGAACCACCTTGAACGCGACACTTTAACCTGCTTGAGTGTCCTAATATCCCGATATGGTGGGAGAAGTTGGCATTATCGTGGGAGAAGTTGGTATTTGACTCTTTTTATTCCCGGTCTTGATCTATTCTTGATCCGCATCAACAGTCGAGTCAATATAGCTAAGTCCGTTTGTCCGTATGAACGCGTGGATCTCAGAGACTACAAGAGATAGAGCTATCTAGCAAAGAGGCTCCTTAAATGACCACGCAGTTCAAGTTTGTTTTAATATTTTGCCACGCCTGCTCCCTCCGCCAACCATTTCTTTAGTTAATATATACATATCTTGAAATTTCATCCAAATCTGCCGATTTTTATACTCATATATGTATATACAATTACCCATACAAACGAGCTAAAATTTTGAACGCGTGGATCTCGAAGACAAGAAAAGGTAGAACTATCCGATTTGGAACTTGGAATCTTGTGGTATCCGCGGAGATTAAGAATGTGTCAAAATGTTGCCACGCCCACTCCCGCCCCCAAAACAGAAAAACCCCAGTTCGTTACTTTTTTTTGATAATGGTTTGATGGCAAACTGTTCTAATGGCTAATCTACACCTACAAATCAAAGAGCAGGCAGATCGGATAATTTTTAGAAAAGTTAAAGACTTTTTAGTCTGCTTCCCTACTGAATCGGTAGTATGGTCGTACGTTAGGTTTGTTGTTGTTTTTCCCAAGCTTAAAAGTATGCAAAAAAAATTTGTTGCTGAGAATCCACACCGTTAAAGCTTAAACTTTAAATTTTAGTTAAATTGTGGGTGGAAGAGATGAAACGGGCAACTCGACTAAAGCTTGTTTTTATATTCTTGCAGAGGGTATTATAATTTTGTCCAAAAGTGTGCATCGCAGTGAAGGAGACATCTCCGACCCTATAAAGTATATATATTCTTGATCAGGATACCTCCTGAGTTGATATGAGCATGTCCGTCTGACCGTCTGTCTGTTTCTACGCAAACTAGTCTCTCAGTTTTAAAGCTATCGACTTGAAACTTTGCACACACCCTTCTTTCCTTTGCACGCAGTATATAAGTCTGAACGGCCGGGATCGGCAGACCGGGATCGGCAGACCGGGATCGGCAGACTATATCCTATAGCTGCCATATAACTAATTGATTGGAAATGGTGGAAATAACTTTGGTGCTTTTAGAGCATTGGGGGGCAAAACTAACACATGTTTAAAATTTGAGTGTGTGCGTAGCAGAGAAAAACAATGAGAGCAGAGAATTCACTGAGCGAAAAAAAACGTATTTTTTTATTTCATTTTCGTTAATTCAAAAGTTGGAATGGGCACTAAAATTGAGTATTTTATTTTAAAAAAAGCTTTGCTAGCAACATTTCTTAAACAAGTGAAAAACTACGCTTCCCTATCTATATTCTCCATGAAGAAAACTTTTTCCAACACAATTTCTGAGAAAATTTTTCTCAGTGGAAAAATTTTGATTTTTAGTTTGGGCTGTCAAACGAATCAAAATGAGAGCAAATGAGAGAGCTTCTAAAAAAAATTTGAAAGTGTTGACACTGTCAGTGTGCCGGCAGCGCTGCGGCAGAATTTCCTACCCTATACTCGCGTGCTATATAAAATGAGAGTTTGCCCACCACTGTTTTAGAGTTAGAGAGTTTTAAATTTTATTTTTCAAATTTTACACGAGAGCTATTTTTGACAAAATAAAAAAACATGCCAAATTTCAAAAGGATCGGCCGACTATATCTTATAGCTGCCATATTGAAGATAGAAGATAGTGTTTTTTTTTTGAAGATAGAAAGCTGGAATTTGATACAGATTCTATTTTTGGTCTGTTGATTCAACCTACCAAATTTCATAACGATCGGTCGACTATATCTTATAGCTGCCATATTATTATTTTTTTTTTTTTTTTGTAATAGCAGGGTAACGTTTATTTAAAACTGTCCATTAGGGACAACCATTAAATGTTATCACATAAACTTTACTTATAGATAATTTTAAATATTAAAATGGTAGAAATAAATTAGAGTAGTAAGGGGAGGTCCAGCGGGTGAGTCCTTTTTAGTCTTCTGGGCTGCTCGCTGTTGTCCAGCAGGGAGCTGGCCAACAGATTCGGGTGATTATGAAGCCTCTGCATGTAACGTGCGCTGCTTCTTTGTATCTCGTCCTTGACCCAAAGGAAATTGAGAACCTCGTGGATGGTGCGATTGTCATGATAGACGTGGGCTCCAGTGGCGATTCAAAGGGCTCTATTTTCGAAAGCTTGCATAGTTCGGACATTCGTCTTGCTCGCAGTTCCCCAGAGCTGTATGCCGTACGCCCAGATTGTGCGTATTATGGCCTTGTACATAAATGAGGAGTTTAATGGAAGTTCTCAGCTTCGATCTCATACCCATAAGTCAGTAGAAGGATCGAAGTCTTTGATCAGCCTGTTTCCTCTTCTTAATCAGATGGGGCTTCCAGGTGAGCCTCCTGTCTAGGGTGAATCCCAGGTACTTGGGATTGTCTTCCTGTGGGATTGGAAGGAAGGCGGTATCGTCTGCATAGGTTGCTGCGAGCAGGTCAGGCCTCTGAAGAACAGGGAGGTCGGCCGTGTAAGCATTGTACATCAACGGGCCAAGAACGCTGCCTTGGGGTACATCAGCGCGAGGTTCTCTTATACCGGAGATGGCCTCGCCACATCTAACAGCAAATTTACGGTCTTCCAAGAACGACTTTAGGAACTGAAAGTATGGTCGGGGTAAGCCAGTCTTTAATTTATATAGAAGACCGGGATGCCAGACTCGGTCAAACGCCTGCTTCACGTCCAGCATGACGGCCATGCAGTACTTCTTGGTTTCAAACGCGTCCAGGATGCACTGCACTACCCGATGGCACTACCGTGTCGCCGCCTGAAGCCAAACTGGTGGTCAGGGATCAGTCCAGCCTCGTCAAATACTGGCAGTGCTCTGCTTAAAAACACTCGTTCAAGTATTTTGGAGAGCATTGGTAACAATCTTATTGGTCGGTAGGACGAAAGGTTTGCTTCGGGTTTTCCGGGCTTAGGTATCACAGTCACCTGAGGACGTTTCCATGTGGACGGAAAGTACCCTATCTCCAACCATCTATTATAGATCCTCGTATTTAGCTGAATGCTTGGAGGTGGTAACATTTTTAATGCAATTGCATTGATACCATCATCGCCCGGGGCCTTGTTGTTGCTCATGATGGTTATGAGCTCAGCTGTTTCCTCCTCAGTCACTGGTGGTATTGGATCGGCGTCCCTGGAAGGCTCGGCTAGCAGACGGGCAGTTTCAGCAGCATCCTTCGGTGAGCAGCGATCGAAAGGCGTAAAGAAACCTTCGAGGTGTTCGGCGAAAGCGTTGGTCCATCTCCGATCTGCACCAGCTGCCGTCGGTTCTTTGTACAGGTGGGATCCTTTTCAGCGGCTGTCTGATAGATTTGGTGACTCGCCATAAGTTATGTTGAGGGTCGCCTGGCTCCAGTTGTTCGACGAACCCGTCAATGGCCTGCTTTCTTAGTCTTGCCAGCGTTTCTGTCAGACATTTGGTCGCTCTATTGAAGGCGGTTTTGTCCAAAGGATTCCTCGAGAGTATCCACGCTCTTCGGAGTCGTCTCTTTTCAAGTTTGAGTTCTTCGACTTCTGGGCTCCAAAAATGGATGTCCCTGTCAGTGGCTCTTGGGCGGTTGGAGGGCCTTGGTGCTGCTTCAGAAGCTGCCGCCTGAGTATGGGCTGTTAACTCTTCTACAACGGTGTCGATGTCAAACGGGGAGTCAAGTGTCGGGCTGGGGTCGGTAACGTTGTTCAGGTAAGATTGGTACTTGTCAACGTCTGCTGCCTTGTAGATCAGCTTTTTGCGGGCCGACCTGAGCGAGGCTGGGGTGAAAAGTGACGGCAAAGGCGCTGTGGTCCGAGAAGAGGTCTTCTACCTTTCTTGCTTGAATTCCGGCAGAATCCAGTCCTCCGGAGATGGCGAAGTCTAGGACATCTGGGATTTTGTGACGATCCGTAGGCCAGTATGTGGGTGAACCGGTCGCGTGACAGCTCAAGTTTCGGGACTGAATCTGCCTGTATAGGGCCGAGCCCTTTGGGTTCGTAATCCAATAAAGTCCCCTCCGATTATGAACTTGGGGCCGAGGCAATCCAGTAGCAAGCCGAATTTCTGTTCGTGGATGTTGTGCCTGTGGGGGCAATATGCTGCACCGATTGTTATGTTACCGTTGGTAGTGGAGATTTCAATTTGGGCACATTGCACCCAGTCTTCGCACATGGCTGGAAGTGCCTCATACTTGATGCAGCTGCGAATAAGGATGGCCGTGCCCCCGCGACCTCTACCGTTCGAGTGGTTAGCGGCAATGAGGTCGTATCCTCTAATAGTCAAGTATGATCTGTTGGTAAAATGTGTTT
The DNA here is from genome assembly GCA_018153455.1 of Drosophila parabipectinata. NCBI lineage: Eukaryota > Metazoa > Arthropoda > Insecta > Diptera > Drosophilidae > Drosophila > Drosophila parabipectinata. The sequence goes on along the minus strand of JAECYA010000403.1, from coordinate 2,191,417 downwards.
CTGATATGAGGAGAACGTCTGCTTGGTGGGTCTTGCAATATAGCTCGACCTCTGGCCTTCTTTTTACCAGGCCGTTAGCATTCCATATGGTTATATTTAATTGCGTATGCATAAGGATTTGCAAACGGTGGCCATCATTTGGGCTATTTGGCTCAAGACCTTCTCCATCATGCGCTCAAACATAGATTCCATCCTAGCCATTAGGGCGTCCATTGGATTACTTGGAAGACTGGGATCGGGATTGGGCTTGGAGTCAAGCTGTGGTGCTCCGTTTTTGACTGCGCTAGCATAGCTGATGTTACGGTTAATTTTGCTGAATTGAGGTTGCTGGCGTCTTGGGGCAGTCTGCTTGGGGGCGAACGTTCCCTTTTCCTTTTTGTAGGCTGGACAGCAATTGTAAGAGGCCGCGTGTGATCCGTCGCAGTGGAGGCAGACGGCTGGTTCGCTGGGGATTTTGGTGCATTCGGACGATGGGTGCCTATCTCCACACTTTACGCATCTGTACTCCAGATGGCAGTACCGTTTCGTGTGACCGAAGCCCTGGCAGCGATGGCATTGGGGCACATCGTCGAATTTTTTTGGTGGCTCAACCGTAACTACCGTGCTACATAGCCGCTTGACTTGAAAGGCCTCCTTGTTTTTGGCTGGCTCGAGGTTAAAAAGAAAATGTTTAGTGTCTTTTTTGTACCTTTTTGCGTAGGATTGTGAATATCCCTGACTTTGTGTCCATGGCTGCTGAAACCCACCTTAATATCCTCCGGGTCGGTGGAAAAGTGGAGGCCTTTAACGATGATCCGATAAGCGCGCTCGTCTCGGGGCTGGAATGTGTGGTATCGATGGTTATTTTCGCTCAGGAACTTTTTTCAGAGTTGAGTAAGTATCCTTGTCTGGAGTCATGACGCGAATTGTGTTGTTAGTGCTTGCCTTGTAGGTCACTTCAACATCCCCGCCTAAGAGGTGGGAAATGTCTTTGGAAAGGCCCTTGATGCTGGATACGTCCGGGATAAAAATTGGGGGCGGCTTGATGATTTTCGCCGTTTTTACCGCAGATTGCTTGGTCTTCTTGTCATCTTTTTTCTTCATACCGTCAACCTCCATGTCGCTGACACGATCTTCATCGTCTAAATCAGATCGAATTGCATCATAATTTTTTTCAATATTAGCTTTAAGTGCAGCTCTGGCTGGTGGTAGGTTCGTCTTCCATAATGGATTTTTTAGCAGACTTCCGCTTCATTTCTCCATGCTCGGAGTCGCTGGAATCGTCATCTTGAAAATTATAATAGGCTTTCTTTTTCGAAGGCGGCTTGATTTTGATGGAACTGGGAGGGTCTTGCACAGCCCATTGAGTTGGTTTTGCACGAGAATGGCCGCAAGATTATGTAAATAAGAGTGGTTTTATATTTGTTTGGTGTTTGGAAAAAAAAATTTTAATGTTTCTTTTTTTTTTTTTTAACAAACAATAAAACGATGCTTTAGGTTCAAAGCCTACCGGATCAATAGAGCTGCCATATAACTGAACGATCGGAAATGGTATTTGGTAGAAATACCAACTTTGGTATTTTTAAAGATAGAAGCTTGGGACTTTTGTTTAGGGATTTTATTGTAATAATTTATTCGCCCGAAGTTAGCATTCTTTTCTTGTTTCATATGAATTTAACTAATTTGCTCCTAAAATCTTTTGGACTCGAAACTGGAAGTCTTTTGGGCTCGAAACTCAAAACCCTTTGAAATTGGAAGGGTTATTCTAGTTTAAAATAAAAAAATTTAAATTTACAGCTACGCTCAATTTTTCTTTAATCGCCAAACATTTTTTTTCTTGTACAAGGGGTGCGCCCTTAACGTGACTTTTTACCATGATTAACGGGATCTTTTACGAACATTTAAATTGTGAAAAAGCTTCTGCGTAAAGGTTACAAAATGTTTTGCGTGCTCGACGATTTTCGCTATCGAAAAATATGTATCAAAGAATTTGTATCAATTTCTGAGTAAACAAGAAAGGAAAGGTAACTTCGGGCGAAGCCGATGTTATCGCAAACATCGGATATAGTTGGCCGATCCTTATGATTACATCATAATAAAACCAATTAATTAAAATAAAAAATCTAAAAAAAAAGTCCCATACTTCTATCTTCAAAAATACTAAAGTTGATTTTTCTACCTAACACCATTTCCGATCGTTCAGTTATATGGAAGCTATAGGATATAGTCGGCTGATCCTAATGAATCTATACTAAGTTTCAGCTTTCTATCTTCAAGAAAAGTTTGGTCATTTTCTTTTTCCGTTCGCGAACGTCGGCGAGTGCAGACGTGCTTTCTTTTTGTCTTCTGATCGTGAAACGAAAATTAAACAAAAACTAAGCATAGTGCAGTGCAAGCTCTAAACAAAAATACACAGTGGGCGAAAAGACGCTTAGTGCGATGAACTTCGTACTTTTTTGTGTAAATAAGAAAACAATAAGAAAATCAAAAACATTAAGCTCAAAACATATGAGTGAATTCGACACTCATACGGTGCTCCAACGTCAGCAAGACGAGCGTCGACTCTCCTTGCTACGTAACAATGCATACCACTCATTTGTCTCAACGCAAGACAACGCGACGGCAAACCCAACAAAAAATAACCAACCGCGATCAATAACCCCAACCCCGAGTAATGAACTCTATCCAACATCGCAAGGCAGGGCGCGTTCTTGCTCTCCTGCACTCTCTGCACTACATACAAATAAAACGAAAGCTTAGCCCGCAGAACTCTAGACTTGGTAACTCTGCTAAAATAATTCGAGGCACCTCAAAACAAGCCACAATAGAGAAGCCCATAGAAGCAAACAGATTTGCTATTTTGGCAGATAAATCCGATGATACACCTCCTGAAGTCATCGTAGGGGACAACAAAAAGCCTAAGCCGCCACCGATTTACATCCGAGAGAAAAGTTCGAATACTCTCGTAAACTCGATACTGAATCTAATAGGACCAGACAATTTCCACATAATTCCATTAACAAAGGGAAATATTCATGAAACTAAAGTTCAGACTAATACGGAAGCAAACTACAGAATTCTGTCAAAGTATCTAAACGACAATAATAAAAACTTCTACACGTACCAATTAAAAAGCAGTAAGGGCCAGCAAGTAGTACTAAAAGGTATCGAGCCGGAAGTAACACCAGATGAAGTTACAAGAGCACTGATGGAGAAAGGTTTTAATGTAAAAAATGTTAGTAACATTTTGAATAGAGAAAGAAAGCCTCAACCTCTTTTCAAGGTAGAACTTGAACCCGAAACCAAATCCAAGCCTCTGAAAAAAAATGAAGTGCATCCAATTTATACTCTCCAGTTCCTACTACACCGCAGAATTACGGTAGAGGAGCCGCACAAAAGAAATGGACCGGTGCAGTGTAATAATTGTCAGGAATATGGCCACACAAGGTCTTATTGCACGCTTCGTCCAGTATGCGTTGCTTGTGGAGACCTTCATGAATCTCACAAATGCCCAAAAAATAAAGAGGATCCCAGCAGCAAAAAGTGCGGAAACTGTGGAGGCAACCATACGGCTAACTACAGGGGTTGTCCAGTCTACAAGGAACTGAAAAGCCGCACACACCAAAGAGTGACCACTGCTCACTCACATACACCACCTATGAAATCTACACGTAATGTCATCCCCCCTTCAGCTGTTAAATCTTTAGCCAATAATGAGGTCACCGACAAATCCGCAAGCTATGCAACTGCTCTAAAATTGGGTCTTAAAAGTACCGCTCCCACCAATCCAAGATCATCAGTTCCCCCTCATCAACCAGAAGAACCGTCTACGAACAAACTTGAAACAATGATATGTAATCTTCAACAAAGTATGATGGAATTCATGTCATTCATGCAGACAACTATGCAAGATCTTATGCGAAACCAGAACGTTTTGATTGAGCTGCTTGTTGCTCAAAAACAGACTAAATAATCAATGGCTCCACTCCGTATAGCACTGTGGAACGCAAACGGCGTCTCACAGCGCAAACTCGAGTTAACTCAGTTCCTTATTAATTACCATATCGATGTAATGCTACTCGCAGAAACTCATCTTACAAATAAATATAATTTTCAAATTCGAGGCTATCTATTCTACAACACGAATCACCCAGACGGGAAAGCTCATGGAGGCACTGGGATTCTGATTAGAAATCGCATCAAGCACTGCTTCCACAACAGCTTCGCCACTAACTTCATGCAAGCTACATCAATAGATGTGCAAATGGATTCCCGATCTTTAAAGCTTGCCGCCGTATACTGTCCTCCTCGGTTCACAATATCAGAATCCCAATTCATGGAATATTTCAACTCTCTGAGCGAACAATTTATAGCAGCAGGAGACTTCAATGCCAAGCACACGCACTGGGGATCTCGACTTGTGACTCCTAAGGGAAGGCAGTTGTACAATGCAATAATAAAAGCAAGCAACAAGCTAGACTGTGTGTCACCTGGGACACCTACATATTGGCCAACAGATCCTAGAAAACTGCCAGACTTGATAGATTTTGCAGTCACAAAAAACATGCCTCGCAACCTGCTAAGTGCCAACTCCTTACCAGATCTATCGTCCGATCACTCGCCTGTACTTTTTCATCTTAATCTACATCCAGTTGCGGTAGATAAACCATTCAGACTAACAACGAATAAAACCAATTGGCTTAAGTACAAAAAATATGTAAGTTCGCACATCGAGTTGAATCCACGTCTGAATGACGAAGCTGATATCAACTTATCCACAAACGCTCTTGAATCCGTCTTGGTCGCAGCAGCTCGCGTATCAACTCCACAAACCCCAAAAACATCGTACAATAATAGATACACGAACGTTGAAATAGAGCAGCTCGTTCTGGAAAAGCGACGCTCACGGCGAGAATGGCAATCCAACAGATCACCAACCGCAAAACAAAGGCTAAAAGACGCTACAGAGAGGCTCTCAGCTGCACTTCGTCATGAAGAAGAAGGGTTGCAAAAACACTACATAGAGCAGTTATCCCCAATGAGCTCCAAGTTCCCACTTTGGAGAGCACACTCATCTCTCTGCGCACCAATCGAATCTGCAATGCCAATAAGGACATCCACAGGCAACTGGGCTCGAAGCGACGAAGAAAGAGCCGACAGATTCGCAGAGCATCTTCAAAATGTATTTCAGCCCAACACATCATCAAACGGGATCTCACTGCCAGCAACATCAGATATCGACACATCAACGTATGAACCTATTGTATTTAGGCCACATGAGTTACTCAAAATCATAAACGAACTCAACCCAAAAAAATCTCCAGGATGCGACCTAATATCACCAAAAATGATTATTGAACTTCCTCTCTGTGCTGTTCGAGCTATTTGCCAGCTCTTCAATGCAATAACGAGACACGGACACTTTCCAGAGAGATGGAAAAAGTCGATAATTATAATGATACCAAAACCTGGCAAAGACCGCACAATTGCTTCATCATATAGACCAATTAGTTTACTAACGTGTCTATCAAAACTCTTTGAAAAATGCTTCTTGGCACACATTACCCTATATCTCAGAACACACAGCAAAATCCCTATTCATCAATTCGGTTTTCGAGAAAAACACGGAACCATTGAGCAAGTCAACCGCATAACCTCAGAAATCCGAAATACATTCGAACAAAGGGAGTACTGCACTGCGATATTTCTGGACGTATCACAAGCTTTCGACAGGGTATGGCTAGAAGGTCTAATGCACAAAATTATAGAAATGCTCCCAACCAACACTCACAAACTTCTGAAGTCATACCTATACAACAGGAAATTCTCAGTAAGATGTAATTCAGCCATGTCCGATGACTACACAATTAGAGCCGGAGTTCCTCAAGGCAGCGTGCTTGGACCAACACTCTACCTTATCTACACTGCGGACATCCCAACGAGCAGGAATCTAACCACATCCACTTTTGCAGATGACACAGCGATCCTAAGCCGCGCGAGATGCCCCAAGCAAGCAACGGCGCAACTTGCTACACATCTGGTGGCAGTGGAGAAATGGCTATCTGACTGGCGAATCAAAGTTAACGAACAAAAATGCAAACACGTAACGTTCACTCTTAACAGGCAAGACTGCCCTCCACTTACTCTTAACAACACAGTGGTTCCGATAGCAAATGAAGTAACATATCTTGGCGTACACCTCGATAGACGGCTTACCTGGCGCAGCCACATTGAAGCCAAAAGAACGCATTTAAAGCTCAAAGCCAACAGCCTCCACTGGCTTATCAATAGCCGTTCGCCCCTTAGCTTGGACTACAAGGTACTCCTCTATAACACCGTCTTGAAACCAATCTGGATGTACGGCTCCCAGTTGTGGGGGAATGCCAGTAACAGCAGTGTGGATATAATGCAACGAACTCAGTCAAAAATTCTCAGAACCATCACCGGGGCCCCGTGGTACGTTCGGAATGAAAACATCCACAGGGACCTTCACATACCACTCGTCAGAGAAGAGATAGCACAAATCAAAACAAAGTACTACAACAGGCTATCAGTACATCCAAATCATCTCGCGAGAGCCCTCACGCGAGTTTCCAGCAGTTCTCGTCTTCGCCGCAACGACCTCCCAATCCAGCGCTAATTATTAGGACCACGTAGTCTCTATTCAGTTCAAAACAAACTGTTAGATATTGTATTATTTTAAGATTTGCAACCTTATTGTTAGACTCTTAAAGAGTGATCCAATAAAAACAAACTAAGCTTAAAAAAAAAAAAAAAAAAAATTTTCGATCGTTCAGTTATATGGCAGCTATAAGATATAGTCGACCGATTCTTATGAAATTTGGCACGTCGTAATGTTTTGCCAAAAATAGCTCTCGTGTCAAATTTAACTCTAAAAACTCTCTAACTCTAAAAGCACCGAAGTTATACCATTTTCGATCAATCAGTTATATGGCAGCTATATGATATATTCGGTCGATCTCGGTCGTTCCGACTTATATACTGCGTGCAAAGGAAAGAAGGGTGTGTGCAAAGTTTGAAGTCGATATCTTTAAAACTGAGAGTTTGCGTAGAAACAGACAGACAGCCGGATGTCTATGTCCGTCTATGTCATATCAACTCAGGTTCGGAGATGTCTCCTTTACTGAGTTACACACTTTTAACCAAAATTATAATACCCTCTGCAAGGGTACAAAAATTCCTATAAAATGAAAGCTATCTAACATTTAAATTTTACTGGTTTTTCAGATAACCTTGAGAACTATTTAACTGAGACATTCTACAACCTGACAACAATTGCACCCCACGACTGGAAATCATACGAAAAGATGCGTTTCTTGGCTAACAAGGTGTTACTTTTAAGTCCAATCGATGATCGTCTTCCCAACCAGATCATAGACCAAGTAATCTGTGTGCCATCAGCACGAATAGCTTTATATAGACCCTTTTGATCCATTTTTCATTTTGCAGGGTATAGATGTGCTAAAAATTATGCGAAACATACACACCTTTGCCTCCTCGTATGCGTATAACATGAATCTACAACTTTTTGTAGAAATGCAAAGCAATGGCAAACACCTGGAAATCATAAGTACACGGCACGTTGCGAACTCGGTTCAGACACACGGCACTGGCATCATTAACACCACCGTCAACTTTATATACCAGTTCTTACGACAAAAGTTCTACACGTTCTCCACTTTCTTGCATGATGAGCAGATCAAGTCGCGATTATTAAAAGAACTACGCTTTCACTTGGCAAACAAGCATGGTGAAAAATATCACTCCTATCCATATGAAAGATCTGAGAACATTCTTAAAAAGATTAAAAAACTAGGTCTTTCTACCAACGGAGAGACCTACATGGACCTTTTTCGAAAAATTATTACACAAGTCGGTGAGTAAAATAGAAAAAAAATATATATATTTTAAGCTGGTACTCTTACAACAAGTACAATATTAATTTTTGGTCGAACGAGTATATGTGAAAGGAACGAGGACAAAGGTTCCGGATTTTTATTCCTTTGCAGAGTGTTAAGAGGAGCCCCAAAATAAAGGTCGTACTCCAATGAGCTCCTTATGAAAACTACTTATCAACGCACTGCACGTTGACATGCTATGCGACCCTTTCTCAAGTGCGATAAGCGGATGCGCTTATGTTGGTGTTATTTATGATTCTTATGTTTGTGTTAGGCTGCAGGGGATCGGTTTTGAACCATCTGTGTGACTCATATTTCATGGGTCCGGTCCCTTGAAACTCTAACTTAAGAATTTCTATAAAAAGTAGTGTTCAATGCTTGAACACAGAGGGTATTATAATTTTGGTCAAAAGTGTGCAACGTAGTGAAGGAGACATCTCCGACCCAATAAAGTATATATATTCATGATCAGGATCACCTTTTGAGTTGATATATGCATGTCAGTCTGTCTCTTTCTACGCAAACTAGTCTCTTAGTTTTAAAGCTACCGACTTGAAACTTTGCACACACCCTTCTTTCCTTTGCACAAAGTATAAAAGTAGGAACGACCTGGATCGGCCGACTATAGGTAATGTATATTTATTTTGGTTCCCTACAATTTTTTTGGGCCAGTTTTTCGAAACAACTTCAATCAAGTGGCCACCTTTATTAGCAATTACTAACAATAATTACACAGCTACACAAAAAAAAAATATTTTTTCGGGTGTGGAGGTCGGACCATGTTTACTATATGTTTTCGGGGTCGCTGAATCCAAATCCGAGGTCCGAAAAACTCCAATATGTCAGGGTTACGACATAGCCTCAAAAAATAGAAAAAATTTTTCGAAAAAAAAACAAATAGTAAACATGGTCTGACCTCCGGACCCGAAAAAATATTTTTTTGTGTGGCTGTGCTATTAATAAAAATTAAAATATTTGGGCTTGGAATGCAGGGTTGTCTCCGGAACGTTATGTCATCAGAGGTATTTTTTTATATTTTAATTTTGGGAAAATAAGGTGAGCGCCATTATGGGCTGAAAAGTCCTGGGTCTAACAATGTTTGGTTAGGTTAGGTTGAGGCGACGATGCGGGGGGCAGTCACTGACCTCCCGAATCCACTTGAGCCGCTGGGGCTCCTTGTGATAACGCATAGGCAAGACGTCTCGCAAAGGGTATTCACTGTCCTAGAGTTGGATGAAAATCCCTGAAAATAAAAGTAGTTTCTTGTATGATATCAAGTACTGAGATCTGAGTGCTTTCATGATATCTATTACTTCAGCTTGGAACACCCTGCTGTGGTCGGAGAGTCTGAAGCACTTATTTAGACACAGCCGCTCGCAGTGAAAACAGCCTCCCACCTGGCCAACTTGGAACCATCCGTGTATATATGAAGGGAACCCGCTGTTACCGGAATTTGTGAAGTCTATTCCACCCTCGATGGAATGGAGGCCTTATAGTTTAAGGTGGGATGATCCACGGATATAAAGTAGTCCGTAGCCCCCATAGGCGTGAAATGGTATAAATCCAACTTGGTGTGACAATAGTTAGTCCTTTTCTATAGACCCGCCTCGCGTAGCCTGATTGCAGATAGCGTGGCTATCTTAACTCCCAATATCTGTAATGCAAACCTTCGCCATCCTTTCCGTTTTTCTAATCCTCTCTCTACATATGGAGTTTGTTAGATTAAACTCGGTATTTCGGTCTTGGACAAGTTCGGTCTTGGATAGATTTACTCCTAGCCCGTTCCGCACTGCCCACGCTGAGAGTACCCTCAGTTTTTTCTTCATGTGGTCGCCTAGAGTCTGGGGAAATTTTCCAGAGAAGGCAATTGCGACATCATCCGTACAAGCAATAACTTTGCCACCACCTTCTAGGGATTGTATGTTAGTAGGCTATTAACTAGTAATAGGATTAGTAGTAAGATTGATTGTCTACCCCTAGTATCCTCAGCGCATGGATTATCGAACATGGCAGGATGTTGTTGAACTCACCTTCTTGCCTTGAAAAGATATAAGTGCGTATTCCCTGTCACTAAGTGCTTTTTTGACGAACGTAGTGATTTCGTGGAGTGCCGTCTCCATGGATCGGCCCTTCCTATATGCGTGCTTTGATCTCAAAATGATCTCAGCTACCATCTGGGTTAATGGTAAGATTAATGTGGAGGCTGATTGTCTTAAGGAGGAAGGACGACAGATTTATTGGTCTGAAGTCCTTAGGGAAGCAGTGCGATGGGTATGAAGACAACCTTCGTCCGCAACTTCGTCCCGGGCACCATACATGTCCTGGTGTGAAGATTTTTCTAATCCATAACCATAGATTGGCCCGGTTTTGGTTAGTTGTAGCTTGAAACTGTTTTTCTATTAAGAGGCATTCGTGTCGTTCTGCGTGGAGTGCCCGGCAGATCCTCCTGCCGAGACGTGAAGGGCATTGCCGATCCCCCTCCCGAAATGTGGAGTGCCCGGCAGATCCCCTGCCGAGACGTGAAATGAAGCCACTTCTATGTTTGCTTTACTAGCGAAGTTTAAGACCCTTTTTTTAAGGGCCTTGAATTTAAAAGCGCAAATGTTTGCGATCGTCATGGTGGTTTCTTGGACTTGCTACTGCCCGAGTTTGCCTTCCTATACTTGCGTACTACTAGCTGAGTGAAGTTCTTGAAATTGACCACTACTTCTATGAATCGGTTCTCCGAGAAGAAGCGCTTCTCTAGGACTCCCCATCTAACAACCCTGTCTGCTAGAGAGTCTGAGTAAAGACTGTTCTGTTCTTGACGATAAATGTTGGTCCTGTGACCCAGATGATTTGAGCTTAGGATAAAATCGAAAATTGACTCACCTATCTCGATAGTGGCAGCGCTTCCCCACTGATGATGATGGGCATTGGCATCGCACCCTATAATAAGGTCAATCTTCTGCTTCCCGCTGTCTTCCACCAGCTGTTTGATTAGGGGGTGCGAGGAAAGAGCATCCTGGCATCAACGACGAGCATACCCTTAGAGGTCCCTTTGGTCTCTCTATTGCTGCGGCTACATAATCTTTATTGCTGAAATTAGGTAGCAAAAAGGTTCTTCTTTGCGAGTATGCAGGTTCTTCTTGCCTTTTACCTGTTGTATCGGCCTTATAGAGCCTATACTCTAATGCCCCCCACCCAAGAATCCTGTCTCCAAGGATCCAGGGTACCTGGGGGGTGGAGTAGAGGTGGAGTAGAAGGGCAATTGACGCCGCCTTACTGTGTTGGAGGCTTGTCTGCAAGATTGTCAGATAAATTCTTGAGATTCTCCACCACAGTCACGTGTTTAAATCCGTACTTTATCCGGTGCCCCGACTTCTCCAGGGTCTTCTCGGTCTCCTTATTTAGCGTGAGGACAACCTGCCGGCGCAGTCCTACCGCCTCCTCCACCTCTTCCTCCTCAATCCGCCGTGGGAAGCGTCGTGTTGTACATCTTCAGCATCGCCAGGATGGTGTTAGGATCAGCCGGTTTTTCGGTGAGCCATACTCGCGGCCTCGGCTTGCTTGGAATCTCAGCCCAGTCAACCGCCGCCAGCTTTGCACCAGGGTACCCTTCTCCAAGAGATGCTATCATACGCTCTTATAGTTCTACCGAACGCGCGTCATGCTATCACCTTGACGCTACCCTGATACCAACCTGCGTCTTCGCATTCTGGTGCGGGTGCACCGCTCTTCAGCATCACCTCCATGAAGCTGGAATTCTTTTTCTTCGCTTGGAGCGCTTCTCCTTCTGTAAACCTCTACATATTCGCACTTTACGCGATCTCCTTGGTAGAGCCTACTCCATCCTTCTTCTTCGGCTCCAGCGTTACTCCCGTCTTTGCCAGCTCAAAGTTGGGCAGGATCTCTCTTGCCCACCTTATGATCTTGGCCTGGTCCAGGTTAGCCTCTGCCGATGGCTTCGCCTTCATGAGAATGATGGCTGCCCTCCTCCTGTCTTTGTAAGAGCCTTATCGTTGCGTCGAGTGAGACGTTGCCGGACCAGGGTTTGCCTTAGTGCCCCGCAAGTTGATATAGAGGTTGACCCTGGGGTCTTCCTCTCCTCGCCGTTTGATGGTCCCATGGCTAGCCGCGCATTGCCCCTCTGTAGGGAGCTTCTCCATTGAGCATGGAGCATCTTTGGCGGAGACAAGACCTTACCGGAATCTGTTACCAGCCGACCTCACGTGGAAAGTATAGTCGCACTACCAGCGCACTACACAGTTACGGCACACAATTGCTTGCCAGTAAGGCAAGCCTGGAGGTCCCCTGACGCCCCTGGCCTTAACAAAGAAAACAATTTTTTTTTGGTTCAAAATTAGCTTTATCCAGTAATCAGTAATCAATTTTACAGTAATCTACATTAAGAGCAACAGTTTGACATTGTTTTGATTGACTTATGACACAGTTCGTTGTTTTAATGAAACACGGTTTCCTTACGGTCGTTCCTTTAAATTTCGGCCTTAAAACGCACCAATATCGCTATATAATATTCACTTTTGATAGTACATCCTTTCTTAAAATAATCGATGACTATGTCCATCCAAAAATACCGTGGCCATTACCTTTTCAGCCGATTATTGTGCTTTCAGGCGCTCTGGATGAGGTTTTGATTCCGGAGTGAAGGGATGGATCCATGTTTCATCCATTGTCACATGTCGACGCAAAAATGTCGGTTTTTTACGTTTAAATATGACCAAAAACTGCTCAAAATCATGAACAAGTTCTTGTTTGGTCAACAGTGAGCATTTTTAACAATTTTCTCATAGTCGAATGCTCATGCAATATAAAGCAAACACGTTCTTGAAATCTTTACGATATCAGCTAATTCATGAAACACTCTTTTTGCATCATCGGTGACTCTAAAACCATGTTTAAAGTCAGCAAAGCAACGTTTTAATGTTGTTTCTGATGGGTCCCAATAACACTTTTTAAGCCATTGCTTCGCTTCAACAGCATTTTTTCTCATCAAGAAGCAGTGAAACTTAAGGATGTAGTCTCATGTGTGAGGTTGAAAAAATCGATTTTTTTTTTTTCACATATTTCGATAGTATTGTTTATTAAGAATGTACTGTTAAAGTTTCAAATAAAAATATCAAATAATGACAGAGATACAGCCCATAATCGAGAGCACGCCTACACCGAAAAGTATGAGTTTCTCGGTAGCGTCTAAACTTTAAACGCGTTTTTCTCGGAACGACATTTTTGTGTGCGGCGCAGGTGATTTACAAAATTCTATGGTACCGATCTAGCTGAAATTTGGATATGTTGTTCTAAAAAGTAACACCTCTGTCCCGTACTAGAATCATTTATTTTTAATGATTAGTTTTTTTTTTATCATTAATTTAAGACAAATTTTTTAAATAAAAAAAATTTTTTTTTTGTGTGTTCGCCATTTTGTTGTTTATTGATGAAAATATTTCATTCTAGTACGGGACAGAGCCATAAGCTTACAAAACAATAATCTATTCTAATTTTTTGTTTCGGATGACTCTAGCAGTCGAAATCACCTGCGCCACGGACCTACCTTTTTTTTAGCATACTTTGGCATGCTATAAAGTGTATTAAACTACACAAGAATAAATTAAACAAAGTATTTTCAAATAGTTTATAATGCCTATAAAAACATATGTGAAAATTGAAACGATCGCATTATTTTTTATTACCAAAAAAAATTTCTTGAAATAACCTTTAAAAAGTAGGCCGGAACATGAGACTACATCCTTAAGTCATGCATTCTTTTGAAAATATCAAAAGTAGCGTCACAGTCGGGTACTGGCGTACCTACGGATTTTAAATATATCACCACGGAATTTAAATGTATATTTTAAACCAAGCGCCAATTGGACTATTCCATCGCAGAAAAAGTGTATTTCATAAAATAAACTTGGACCTAGAATCCGCCAGCTTCAAGTTATTTGAGACTTGCTAATTGGCGACGTCTAAACTAACGCTGGGTTGAAGGTCGGTAAACGCAGGCGTCACGATCGTCTAACGATGAGCAGTGTAGTCAGAAACTTGTTACTCTGCAGACAGAGTCCTACCGAGAGACCACTTCTTTTAATTCCAGCGTCCCCTATTCCAGAGATGACGACCATGGATTTAGATTCGGGACGCTGCAGCTAAGCAGCTAATCCCGAGGTGATGAGGTTTATCTGAGAACTGGAATCAAGAAGCGCTCGACACTATATACGACCACCATGGATTTAGATTCGGGAAGCTGCAGCCGAGCAGCTTATCGTGAGGTGATAAGGTTAACCGGAGATCCCGAATCAAGAAGCGGCTCATCACCAGCATATTGGGTGTTGCTAGAAGGGTAGAGCGTCATAGCCACGATCCGTCGCCGCTTGGGATTTTACTGGAGGAGACGCAGAGTCCGTATCCGCAAAACTGCTGGAGGAATCTTGACTGATAGCAGAAACGGGATCCAAAAAATCGAATGAGTTGTGGTGCCTTCGTCCCAAATAGGAAGCAGTAACGGCGGCAACGTCCGAATTTTACCACTACGTTTGATCCTTTTTAGTAGTAGGTTTCCCACTCATTACCGTCGAGTGGCCGGCCAGAAAAGTGGAGCGAAGGATTATATCCTCTTCGATGATAAACCTCGGTTCTCTTTCCAAGTCATTAGAGTTAATTCGTAACTCCGCGAGATCCAGTTTGTCCAACTCCCTATGCGAGGACTTAAGATCTTCCACCAGTCCTTTTAGTTCCTCTAGCCGAACGGTTAACATTGCATCTGGAGTTATTTAACGTTCACGTTATTTAGAGACTGACGCATATTTTCAAATTCTCAAACATGACTGCGCTTTGGCATAAATACGTCATCCTGCTCGAAAAACAACTTCCACAGAGTCCCAGTAAAAATTCATATTTATACCCTTGCAGAGGGTATTATAATTTTGTCCAAAAGTGTGCAACGCAGTGAAGGAGACATCTGCGACCCTATAAAGTATAAATATTCTTGATCAGGATCACCTCCTGCGTTGATATGAGCATGTCTGTCTGTCCGTCTGTCCGTGTGTATGTCCGTCTGTTTGTCCGTCTGTCTGTCTTTTTCTACGCGATCTAGTCTGTCAGTTTTAAAGCTATCGACTTGGACTTTTGCACACACCCTTCTTTTCTATGCAAGCAGTATATAAGTTGGAACGACCGGGATCGGCCGACTATATCCTACAGCTGCCATATAACTGATTGATCGGAAATGGTATAACTATGGGGTTTTTAGATTTAGAGAGTTCAAACTTTACAGGAGAGCTATTTTTGACAAAATATTATGACATACCCAACTTCAAGATCGGCTGACTATATCCTATAGTTGCCATGTAACTGAACGATCGGAAATGGTATTTGGTAGAAATATCAACTTTCGTATTTTTGAAGATAGAAGCTTTGGACTTTTTTTTATTTTTATTATGATGTAATTATAAGGATCGGCAAACTATATCCGATGTTTGCGATATATATTTGGTTTTAAATGCAAGAGTATATAAACTTCCTTTAAAGTTCGAAGGTATAAACTTCGAGGGTAGCCTAGATGGATAGTGCCTGCTCCTCCACTAGCGGGTGGTTGTTTTTTCCACTTCTATAAAGTTTTAGTTTTATGATAATTTTTATACTTACTTTTATTTTTTTATTAATATTTTTTTTTTACTCTTCATATTTACCTTATTATTATTATTTTTAATTTCATTATATTACAATTGTTGTAAAACTAAATGACGGACGTATCGGATGACAAAGTGCCAGACGGACTCCCTTAAAAATTTTATTAGCGGGAAATAATGAAAAATTAAACAATTTTACAATTGTTAAATTAAAGAAAAGTATTACTATTAAAAAAAATAATAATAATCAGGCATGCTCCGAAAAACGAAAACGAAAAAATTGGTGCTCCCGTTTTCACATTCACAAGATTTTTTCGAATTCCAAAACGAAAAAATTTGTCTTGCCTAAATGAAAAGTAATTGCCTTTTTCTATATTAAATCGGATCTTATTTGCAAAAGGAAAAAAGTAGTTGACTTATTGGTTTATTGTCGTTCTTTTAAGACCTCTAGAAGATCAATTAGGCTTGTAATTATTTTTAAAACGAGTAATTTCTGACCCCACCTCAAATTTGGATATCAAATTTTTCCGTCGGCAACAACAATTTTCGTTTTGGTGAACGACCGATAAGTCTGACACCATAAGTTATCGCCTAAGCTGCCATACTTTTGATAGAATAAAAGAGCAAGTTAAAAATACTTGTATAATCAAATGGATGGCGATAAATTTGTTGAAATTGGGTAAAATATGTTTTTTAATAATTAATTAACTTAATTTAATTAGTTATGTTCTAAAAGTGTATAAAAAAATTGTTAAAAACACCGGAATGAAATGAAAATGAAACCCATTGAAAAGGTGGCATCCCCTTAACTTGGCTTTTTTGGCTTTTCCCCTTAATTCTTTTGGCTACAAAAGATGTAATTGAATATAAAAAGGAATTTTTTCGTGTTGTTTGCTGCTGACCAAACCTCAAATCACCTGTTTCGGCAGCAAGAAGTTATGAGAAATGAAACGTTTCGATAGCAAAACGATAACTAAAAACTTGTGAAAACCGGAGCACCTAAAAACGAAAATCTCGGTTTTGGTCCCAAAACGAAAACGAAAACCGAAAGTGAAAACCGGAGCATGCCTGAATAATTATAAAAGAAAGAAAAAAGTTCAAAAGCCTTACGAGGATTTGAACACAAAAATTTTATTTATTGAGTAACCACTCTATGCATTACGCTACCACCCTGTCTCGATCTGCAGCGATTAAAAATACTATTTGTTCTATTAACTACCACATCGGCGCATTGAAAACAGAAACGAGAAATTGAAATTGAAATTTGGTAGCCAAAACCTTTTTACGCCGTCGTGCGAGCAGTCACACATACATACATACAAAGGCTCAAATTTTTGTTGACGGATACATGTAAAGAGTTCTAAAAATAGAATCGCATGCCCCCCCTCACCAAGAAGCTCGACGAAAAAAGTTGACCGTTTTGGGTCCTGATGTCCCATCTATGTACTTTATAATCTTTGCTTTTAGTAATTTAGAGGTCGGTAAATTCTTTTGCCCACCTTTTAATGAAACCAAGGACACCTTTAGCCTTTTAACCATTGTGAAAATATGGTCGGAAAATTTAAGTTGGATGTCTAATAGGATGCCGAGATCATTAACATGGGTTAATTTTTCTAAGGCAATCCCATTAATAGTATAAGTAGCTTGCAGAGGGAAAGAACGATAAAAAGACATATGTTTGCATTTTGATCCATTAAGTATTAGATCATTAGCTAAACACCATTTTTGAAAGTTATCAAGGTCAGACTGAAGACTGCATTGGGCAGAGATGGATTTGTACTGAAGACAAAGCTTTACATCATCTGCATACATAAGAACTAGAGAGTTCGTTAAAGCAGGGGGCAAGTCATTAATAAAAAGCGTGAATAATAGCGGGCCAAGATGACTTCCTTGAGGGACGCCAGATGTAGCACGGACCAGACGGGACTGTATGTTTTTAAATTAGACTCTTTGTGTTCTTCCATCTAAGTAGCTGGAGATCTACGTTAAGAGGTCTGTGGAAAATCCCAGCATATTCAGTTAACTCAACAAGAAGGAGTGATTGACTGAGTCAAATGCTTTGCTGAAGTCCCTTACGAAAGTCATCTATGACAAAGGATGTCAACTCCAATAAATTCGTGGTAGTGAAACGACTCTTAATAAACCATGCTGGAAAGAAGAGATGATCGAAGAGCAAAGGTGTTGCAATTTATCTAAATTTTTAAATACATTTTCAGCTCATTAAACTTACTGAGATATGACAACAAACACCGAGCCCCTTCGAAAACCGTTGAGCGCGTCGAGCTACCTGCGAGTCGCTAGTCAGGTAGTTGCTCAAAACTTTGAACGCGTTTTTCTCGAAGAGCCTTTTTTAGTCGGTGTCCACGATAACTCAAAAAGTTATGCACCGATCGTATTGGAATTTTGCATACTTGTGCAACATAGAAGTAGACATAGACTCCCACCCAATGGTCCCATTTTATTTATTTTTTGCTTCTATTCGACATTTTATAGCCACAAAATGGCGCATTTTTAGGGCTAAAAACGACTTTTACCTTCACTGACCGTTGAAAACATGATACAAATTTTTTCTTTTAAACAATTTTAATTTTTTCTTTTTCTTTTAAAAGACAACGTTGGCTGGGAGATATACTTCTAAAGAACTAATTTTTTTTATTCCATGTGTTTCAGATGATTCTACGATCTTATATCCGGGACACCGCAAAGTGTGGAATTCCGTTGAGTGCCTACTTCAAGTGGCTGCAACTTCGTTTATTTTCGGCATTATTATGTCTAGAAATTCAAAAACATATTTAAAATGTCGCTTAATAATATGATAACAAAACTATTCAAAAATAATCTCCACAAAAAAATCTTTAAAAACACTTTTTTTTGTCCCGTTATCCCACCAAAGCAGTCATTAATAAAAAGAGTAAACAGTAACGGGCCAAGATGACTTCCTTGAGGGACGCCAGATGTAGCACGGACCAAGCGCAAATGTATATTTATAAATTAGACTCTTTGTGTTCTTCCATTTAAGTAGCTAGAGATCTACGTTAGGCGGTCTATAGGAAATCCCAGCATATTCAGTTTATTCAACAAGAATGAGGGTTTTACTGCTCAAAAGTAAATCAAAAGCTTTGCTACTGTCTGTTTAAATAACATGAGCTTGAAATCCCTTTCAAAAGCCATCTATGACAAAGATGACATCTATGAGGTCAACTCCAGTAAATTAGTGGTGGTGGAGCGACGCTTAACAAAGCCATGCTTACATGGAAAGATGATCGAAGAGCAAAGGTGTTGCAAATGAAGAGAAATAAATTTTTCAAATATCTTTGCAATTGCCAAAAAATTAGGGAGAAAATTCGAGGTTTCCAAAGATAAGTTTAAAATCTATGAAGAGGTTTGCACAGAGCCCTGGCGCAGTATTTTAGCACACATCTTGGTACTCCATCGAGGCCTGGCGAATAAACGGGTTTGACCCTTAGAGGATCAGATAATGAGGTATTCCCGGGAAAAAACTGACAGAAAATAAGATTTTCTGATTGAATGTTTTATGCGTAAGGCTGATCAGTCAATTTAGGAGGAGAATAAGTTGTTTGAAAAAATTCTGCGAATAGACTGGCAATGGCCTGATCAGAGGTAACAGATGGAAAAGATACATGGTTACGCTTAATGTTTACAAAGTTACAAACTGCTTCCGATCCTACGTAAATCGTATCTGACAGCGGCGAATATAAAACCTATAACATTCAGCATTATGCACGGTAAAATTTGACCGAACTAGTACATTTTTTTTTTTTTTTTTTTAATTATAGCTTTGCTTTTATTTTTTGAATCTACTCTTAATTTTGAGACTAACAATAAGTTGACGAATCTTAACATTAAAATTTAACTAACAGTATACTAAGATTGCATTCTGGTTGCGCGTCCCTCAGGTCGGTCGCTGGGTGGATAAGTCATTGCGACGAAGGCGTGATTGGTTGCTCAACCTTGTTAGACCTCTCGCCAGGTGGTTAGGGTGCACCGATAGCTTGGTTAAGTACTTTACCTTCTGTTCTGCGATCGCTTCTTTGACTGGTAGAATGTTTAAGTCGCGGTGTATGTTTTCGTTGCGAACGTACCACGGTGCCCCGGTGATTTTTCTCAAGATCTTCGACTGAACTCTTTGAATTATGTCAATGTTGCTATTGCTGGCGTTCCCCCATAACTGAGAGCCGTACATCCATATAGGTTTTAGTAACGAGTTGTACAGCAGGACTTTATATTCAAGGCTAAAAGGTGACCGAGCGTTGATAAGCCAATGAAGGACGCTGGCTTTTAGCTTTAGGTGTGTTCTTTTGGCTGCAATGTGCCGGCGCCGTGTGAGTCTTCTGTCGAGATGTACTCCTAAGTATGTTACTTCGTTTGCTTATGGGAGTAGAGTGTTGTTTAATGTTATCGGCGGGCAGTTTTGCCTGTTCAGAGTGAACGTAACATGCTTGCATTTTAGTTCGCTCACTTTAATTCGCCAGTCTGACAGCCATTTTTCGACATCGACCATATGATGAGCTAGCTGCGCAGTTGCTTGAATCGGGCATTTTGAGCGGCTAAGAATAGCTGTGTCATCGGCAAACGTGGATGTTGTTAGACGTGTGCTTGTCGGGATATCTGCTGTGTAGAGGACATATAATATTGGCCCTAGCACGCTGCCTTGAGGAACTCCAGCTCCAACAGTGTAATCATCGGATATAGCGGTATTGCACCTCACGACAAATTTTCTGTCGTGAAGGTAAGACTCCAAAATCCTGTGGGTGCTGTAGGGGAGCATTGTCTTGATCTTGTACATTAGACCTTCTAGCCAGACTCTATCGAATGCTTGAGAGACATCTAAAAATATGGCAGCACAGTATTCTCGTTTTTCGAACGCGTTCCGAATTTCGGATGTTATCCGGTTGACCTGCTCAATTGTTCCATGCTTTTCACGAAACCCAAATTGGTGTGACGGGATTCCTTCCTGGACTCTCAGGTATGTGTTTATCCGAGTCATTAGGCATTCTTCAAAGAGTTTAGATAGGCAAGAGAGTAGGCTTATAGGTCTATACGACGTGGGGATAGTGTGGTCTTTTCCCGGCTTTGCTATCATTAATATAATTGACTTTTTCCATCTCACTGGAAAGTGGCCAAGTTTTGCGATGGCATTAAATAGCTGGGTGAGAGTGCAAACGGCACAGTATGGGAGCTCAATGATCATTTTGGGAGTTATGAGGTCGCAGCCCGGGGATTTTTTTCGGATTCAGTTGTCGTTTGATGATGTTAACGATTTCGTTTGGGCGAAACTCAATCGGCTCATGTTGAGGCTGGGGCTCATCTGATAGAGTCGGCAAAGTAAACGCATTGGTGGCAGGATTTGGTTGGAAGACATTTTTAAGGTGCTTGGCAAACGTACTGGCTCTGTCTGCGTCGCTGCGCGCCCACCCGCCTGTGGAATTTCTAGTAGGCATCACGGTTTCTTTCGGTGAGCTCAGAGTTGGGTGAGCTCTCCATAGTGAGTGTTTCGTACTGTTAGTTGACAATTGCTCTATGTAGCGGTGGTGGACATACGTTTCTTCTTGCTGTAGAGCTTGATCAAGTTGACGTGAGGCATGTTTTAAGCTTTGCTTAACAGATGGCGATCTGTGAAATTGCCATTCTCGACATAAGCGTCGCTTTTCGAGGACGAGCTGTTCGATTTGTAGATTTGTCTTCTTTTGATTGCGTTGTGTGTTTATAATTTGAGGTGTTGAAACTCGAGCTGCAGAGACGAGTACAGACTCCAGCGAATTAACAAAACTGTCTACGTTGGTTTCGTCGCTGAGGTGAGGACTCAGCTCAATGTGTGAGCTGATGTACTTCCTGTACTTAACCCAATTGGTTTTATGTGAGGTCAGATTTGATGATTGATCCCATGTTCCTGGGTGTTGGAGTAGAGTAAAAAGGACAGGCGAGTGATCAGATGAAAGATCCGAAAGGCATTCGGCGCATATCAGATTTTTAGGAATGTTTTTGGTAATCGCAAAGTCAATTAAATCGGGAAGTTTCTTTGGGTCTGCCGGCCAGTATGTTGGTGTGCCAGAAGAAGCATAGTCTAGCTTTTTCTTAGCTTTGATAATTGCATTATAGAGCTGCTTTCCTTTTGGGGTCACAAGACGAGATCCCCAGTGTGTGTGCTTGGCATTGTAGTCTCCTGCTGCTATGAAGTGGTCTCCGAGTGAGTTGAAAAACTGCATAAACTCATCTTCGGCTATGGTGAAGCGTGGGGGGGCAGTATACGGCAGCTAGAGTTAATTGCTTGCCAGTATTTAGGTGTATATTTATTGATGTGGCCTGTAGGTAGTTTTTTGCAAATTTCGTATGATAATGGTGCTTGATACGGCTTCTGATTAAAATTCCAGTCCCGCCGTGTGCTTTACCGTCTGGATGATTTGTTCCATAGAATGAATATCCTCGTATTTGGAAATTGTATCTGTTCGTAAGATGTGTTGCTGAAAGCAGCATTACGTCGATTTGATTGTCTAGTAGGAATTGCGCTAACTCGAGTTTATGCTGCGAAACGTCGTTAGCGTTCCATGTAGATATTCGTAGGGAAGTCATTATTTGGATTGTTTGAAACCAGCATTTGTATTAATAGATTTTGGTTTCGCATTAGATCTTGCATAGTTGTACGCATAAACGACATGAACTCCGTAAGGCTTTGTTGTAGACTGCATATCATAGCTTCAAAGTTACTTTTTGGCTGCTCCGGAAGTTGATACTGCTGAGCCGTGTTCGGTTCTTGGTGTGCTGATTGCGGCAGTGAGCTTTTTGAGGCTGGGGTAGCCAGTCCTGATTTTAAAGCGCTTGCGTATGTGACATTTTTGTCAGAGTTTATGGGCCCTAGTGAGGATCTGGCTGCAGTCGAGAAGAAGATTTCAGGGTTTGACCTGGAGGCTATGAACTGATTATTTTGGGTGCGGGCAGTAAGTCCCCTCTGGTGGATGCGACTTTTCAGCTCCTTATAAACTGGGCAACCTCTATAGTTAGCAGTGTGATTTTCACCGGAGTTGCCGCACTTTTTCGAGTTTTGGTCATCTTTGCTCGCTGAGCAGTGTGCGGAGTCATGAAGCTCACCACAAACTACACAAACTGGGCGCAGTTTACAGTAAGACCTTGTATGGCCATATTCTTGGCAGTTCGCACATTGTACCGGGCCATTGCGTTTGTGCGGCTCCTCAACTGTAATTCTGCGGTGCAGCAGGAACTGAAGATTGTATATAGGGTGCACTTCGTATTTCTTGAGGGGCTTAATTTGTGGTTCGAGTTCAACCTTAAAGAGTGGCTGCGGCTTTCTATCCCTGTTAGAGATATTGAACACTGTCTTAACGCTAAATCCCTTCTCTTGTAGCGCCTTAGTTATCTCTGCAGGCGGTACTTCGGGCTCTATGCCCTTAAGTACGACTTGCAAGCCCTTGCTGCTTTTTAGCTGATACGTATAAAAGTTCTTTTTTTTGTCGGTGAGGTATTTTGACAATACTCTGTAATTATCTTCAGACTTCGTTTGAACTTTTGTTTCCTGGATATTGCCCTTTACGAGTGGTATTATGTGGAAGTTGTCCTTGCCAATGAGCTCTATAATTTTGTTGACAAGAACGTTGGAACTTTTTTCTCTCGTATGTATATTGGCGGGGGCTTAGGCTTCCTTTTTTCGACTTCTGTAGATTCGGCGTCATCCTCGTAGTCTGCCAAGATTTTAAAACGGTTTGAGTTCGTGGGCGTTTCTATTGCGGCTATGTTAGCATTGCCACGGGTTATTTTGCGTTGGGAGTTTAGGGGGCTCAGCTTCCTTTTTATTTGGATGTAACGATCCATACCAGTCTGCACAGCCGGCTTAATATTTTCTTTGTTTTTGTTCTCTTTTTCGGGCAGCACAGCGGCTGAAGTATCAATGTATGCGTTGCTAGCTGATGACGTCGTTAAACGCGCTGTCGTTACAGTAGCGGTTGTTGTTGTTGTTACGGTTGACGTTGTCAAAGAGGTTGCGGTGCTAGTTACTGCGCTCTTTAGCTGCAGAGACATCGATGGTAGCGAGGGGGAGCAAGAACGCGCTCTCACGCTCTCTACATTTAAGAATTCGGCCAAGTTTGGGGTAATTGACCGTGTTTGGGATGAGCTTGCATTACTTTCGGTTGCTTTGAAAGTGAAGTAAGCGTTGTTTCTTTGTACTGAGAGCCGTCTCTCGTCTTGCTCACGTTGACGTTGTGTGCTAACGTCGTTTTGACTCATTGCAATCGAAATTGATATTGTTCGAGTTTTAAATGTTATGTTTTATATTAATTAATTAATTAATCAATATAAACATTAGCGATTTCATCGCTGAAAGCGTCTTTTCGCGTTGTTGTTGATTTACGAAACCAGTCACTGCACTTTTTGATATTGTTGAATAGTTTTTTTTTTTTTTTTTTTCCCGGAGCACAATAAATACACGTCTGCATGCGACGACGATTCGTGGCCAATTGAGTAGTAGATATAGTAGTAGTAGTAGTAGAACTAGTAGATATCTTGAAAAATTTATACTACTGCAGGTTTGACGGATATCCATGACGGATATTTCCATGACACACATGAGTTAAAATGTGTATTTAAGGTTTTTTTTTTTATAGCTTTGCTTTTATTTATTGAATCTACTCTTAATTTTGAGACTAACAATAAGTTGACGAATCTTAACATTAAAATTTTACTAACAGTATACTAAGACTGCATTCTGGTTGCGCGTCCCTCAGGTCGGTAGCGACCGAGCTGGGTGGGTAAGTCATTGCGACGAAGGCGTGATTGGTTGCTCAACCTTGTTAGACCTCTCGCCAGGTGGTTAGGGTGCACCGATAGCATGGTTAAGTACTTTACCTTCTGTGCTGCGATCGCTTCTTTGACTGGTAGAATGTTTAAGTCGCGGTGTATGTTTTCGTTGCGAACGTACCACGGTGCCCCGGTGATTGTTCTCAAGATCTTCGACTGAACTCTTTGAATTATGTCAATATTGCCATTGCTGGCGTTCCCCCATAACTGGGAGCCGTACATCCATATAGGTTTTAGTAACGAGTTGTACAGCAGGACTTTATATTCAAGGCTAAAAGGTGACCGAGCGTTGATAAGCCAATGAAGGACGCTGGCTTTTAGCTTTAGGTGTGTTCTTTTGGCTGCAATGTGCCGGCGCCGTGTGAGTCTTCTGTCGAGATGTACTCCTAAGTATGTTACTTCGTTTGCTTATGGGAGTAGAGTGTTGTTTAATGTTATCGGCGGGCAGTTTTGCCTGTTCAGAGTAAACGTAACATGCTTGCATTTTAGTTCGTTCACTTTAATTCGCCAATCTGACAGCCATTTTTCGACATCGACCATATGATGAGCTAGCTGCGCAGTTGCTTGAATCGGGCATTTTGAGCGGCTAAGAATAGCTGTGTCATCGGCAAACATGGATGTTGTTAGTCGTGTGCTTGTCGGATCTGCTGTGTAGAGGACATATAATATTGGCCCTAGCACGCTACCTTGAGGAACTCCAGCTCCAACAGTGTAATCATCGGATATAGCGGTGTTGCACCTCACGACAAATTTTCTGTCGTGAAGGTAAGACTCCAAAATCTTGTGGGTGCTGCAGGGGAGCATTGTCTTGATCTTGTACATTAGACCTTCCAGCCAGACTCTATCGAATGCTTGAGAGACATCTAAAAATATAGCAGTACAGTACTCTCGTTTTTCGAACGCGTTCCGAATTTCGGATGTTATCCGGTTGACCTGCTCAATTGTTCCATGCTTTTCACGAAACCCAAATTTTTGTGACGGGATTCCTTCCTGGATTCTCAGGTATGTGTTTATCCGAGTCATTAGGCATTTTTCAAAGAGTTTAGATAGGCAAGAGATTAGGCTTATAGGTCTATACGACGTAGGGATAGTGTGGTCTTTTCCCGGCTTTGCTATCATTAATATAATTGACTTTTTCCATCTCACTGGAAAGTGGCCAAGTTTTGCGATGGCCACTCGTTTGGCGAGTGGTTCAACGATTTCGTTTGGCGAAACTCAATCGGCTCATGTTGAGGCTGGGGCTCATCTGATAGAGTCGGCAAAGTAAACGCATTGGTGGCAGGATTTGGTTGGAAGGCATTTTTAAGGTGTTTGGCAAACGTGCTGGCTCTGTCTGCGTCGCTGCGCGCCCACCCGCCTGTGGAATTTCTAATAGGCATCACGGTTTCTTTCGGTGAGCTCAGAGTTGGGTGAGCTCTCCATAGTGAGTGTTACTGTTAGTTGACAATTGCTCTATGTAGCGGTGGTGGACATACGTTTCTGTAGAAACGTCTGTCTCTTGCTGTAGAGCTTGATCAAGTTGACGTGAGGCATGTTTGAAGCGTTGCTTAGCAGATGGTGATCTGGTGATCTGGTGATTCTCGACGTAAGCGTCGCTTTTCGAGGACGAGCTGTTCAATTTGTAGATTTATCTTCTTTTGAATGCGTTGTGTGTTTATAGTTTGAGGTGTTGAAACTCGAGCTGCAGAGACGAGTACAGACTCCAGCGAATTAATAAAACTGTCTACGTTGGGTTCGTCGCTGAGGTGAGGACTCAGCCCAATGTGTGAGCTGATGTACTTCCTGTACTTAACCCAATTGGTTTTATGTGAGGTCAGATTTGATGATTGATCCCATGTTCCTGGGTGTTGGAGTAGAGTAAAAAGGACAGGCGAGTGATCAAATGAAAGATCCGAAAGGCATTCGGCGCTTAGCAGATTTTTAGGAATGTTTTTGGTAATCGCAAAGTCAATTAAATCGGGAAGTTTCTTTGGGTCTGCCGGCCAGTATGTTGGTGTGCCAGAAGAAGCATAGTCTATCTTGTTCTTAGCTTTGATGATTGCATTATAGAGCTGCTTTCCTTTTGGGGTCACGAGACGAGATCCCCAGTGTGTCTGCTTAGCATTGTAGTCTCCTGCTGCTATGAAGTGGTCTCCAAGTGAGTTGAAAAACTGCATTAACTCATCTTCGGCTATGGTGAAGCGTGGGGGGCAGTATACGGCAGCTAGAGTTAATTGCTTGCCAGTATTTAGGTGTATATTTGTTGATGTGGCCTGTAGGTAGTTTTTTGCAAATTTCGTATGATAATGGTGCTTGATACGGCTTCTGATTAAAATTCCAGTCCCGCCGTGTGCTTTACCGTCTGGATGATTTGTTCCATAGAATGAATATCCTCGTAGTTGGAAATTGTATCTGTTCGTAAGATATGGTGGTGCATGCGACTTTTCAGCACCTTATAAACTGGGCAACCTCTATAGTTAGCAGTGTGATTTCCACCACAGTTGCCGCACTTTTTCGAGTTTTGGTCATCTTTGCTCGCTGGGCAGTGTGCGGAGTCATGAAGCTCACCACAAACTACACAGACTGGGCGCAGTTTACAGTAAGACCTTGTATGGCCATATTCTTGGCAGTTCGCACATTGTACCGGGCCATTGCGTTTGTGCGCCTCCTCAACTGTAAGTCTGCGGTGCAGCAGGAACTGAAGATTGCATATAGGGTGCACTTCGTATTTCTTTAGGGGCTTAATTTGTGGTTCGAGCTCAACCTTAAAGAGTGGCTGCGGCTTTCTATCCCTGTTGGAGATATTGAACACTGTCTTAGCGCTAAATCCCTTCTCTTGTAGCGCCGTTGTTATATCTGCAGGCGATACTTCGGGCTCTATGCCCTTAAGTACGACATGCAAGCCCTTGCTGCTTTTTAGCTGATACGTATAAAAGTTCTTTTTTTTTTGTCGGTGAGGTATTTCGATAGCACTCTGTAATTATCTTCAGACTTCGTTTGAACTTTCGTTTCCTGGATGTTGCCCTTTACGAGTGGTATTATGTGGAAGTTTTCCTTGCCAATGAGCTCTATAATTTTGTTGACAAGAACGTTGGAACTTTTTTCTCGTATGTATCCTCATAGTCTGCCAAGATTTTAAAGCGGTTTGAGTTCGTGGGCGTTTCTATTGCGGCTATTTTAGCATTGCGTATGCATGTATACATTATTTTGCGTTGAGAGTTTAGGGGGCTCAGCTTCCTTTTGATTTGGATGTAGCGATCCATACCAGTCTGCACAGCCGGCTTAATATTTTCTTTGTTTTTGTTTTCTTTTTCTCTTGTATTTAAGGTACGGTAAAATTTTTCTAAGGTGACGTTTACATGCCAGAATATCGGACCAATCATATGTATCGATAAGGCAATTAAATTTGTGAAAATCAGCTTTATAGAAGATATGAATCCTCTGGGGTTGAAAGAGAGAGCGGTACCATCAGGATCAGATACAAAACATAAGTCTAAAAGCCGACCCAACAAATTTCTAACATGATTAATTTGACCTAGGGACATGCCAAGCATGCCCGCGGAAAAGTCATGGTGCGTGATAAGTAAAGATAGTGAGTTATCGACATGAGACCACTTTAATTCTGGGATATTAAAGTCACCCAGATCTATAAGCTGGTCACGTTCGGTCATAAGCTTAAAAACGGATTGTATAGCGGACAAATGATGCCAGTATGTGGGTGGTTCACACGAAGGCGGTATATATAAACATTTGATGTGTAAAGATCCAAAGCATAAAGCAGTATTTTAATGCAAATAAATTCTATGCCACCAAACTCTTGTGATTTCACCTCTTCAGAAGTAAGTTGGTAGTCTACCGAAATGAGGACTCTACCCCCCACCCTTTGCAAAGATCGATCACGTCTAAAAGTGGTATACTTACTTGGAAAAACTTCGGAGCTAAAGATTTCCGGCTTAACCCAAGTTAAGTTTAAGTTACCCAAGTTTCTGTTAAGGCTATAATATGGGTTACAAAGAGAGAACTATCAGAATATAGTTTAAGGAGTTTGCTACGTTCACCCTAGTATTCTGATAGGTAAGTGACGGTATTAGTTTAATGGATTAGTGGACTAAGAAGAGGTGGAAGGATTCTAATATGGGGAAGTTTAACTCTCACTGGTTTTAAAACTTTTTTCTTTGCGGTAATTTTCATGGACAAAAATGTTCTCTGCGCAAAAACTGGGTAAAAAATCGTCTTGAACATCACCGCGGGCACACGAATCTTAAAAGAAGGCGTGCGGCTTATATAATTTTTTTTATATTAAGCTATGTCCACCTTTATATCGGCTTTAGTTTTGGCGTTGATGAAAGCAGAGATATTAATCTCTGAAGTATCGGGGTCAAGCCGAGAAACAAATATATTTTTCGATGGAGGAATCACCTGTAAGGGTTTTGGTGTCGCAGGTACGAAAACTGCAGCATCAGTCGGTGCCGTTGGTCCGGACTGTGGAATATCGTTGGGTGACTTTAACGCGCATTCACTAGGACCTGTGGTATCAATTGAAGGGATGCCTCGGAGGACATATCGGATAATTCCTCATTTGCACTGAGAAATTAGAAGGGCGAATTGTTCTCAGTTCTGTCCTTTGGGGTGGCCAGAGATATGAGCGGGTGCGTTAATGTCGGCTTTCTTACAATTAAAGAACTCATTTAGAAGCTTAAGGCCGCTAAACTGAGTGTCAAGCGCACAACGGTAATCATTGATTTTACGAAAACCAGTAATCAACTCTTTAAATCCTTTTTTAGTCTGTCTTATCAACGACCTCATTTCGTCTTGGACAGCACGACAATTATCACGTAATACCAACAAATGGCATCCGAAATTGAGGCAGTGAACCCGGAACAGAGATTGTCTTGTTACAAGACATCATTAAACAGACGAGTTGTATTCCATTTTAATAATTAACAGTATAAAAAAATACATGGGACATCAGGGCCCAAAACGGTCTACTTTTTTCGTCGAGCTTGTTGGTGAGGGGGGTGCATACGATTCTATTTTTAGAACTCTTTACATGTATGCGTCAACAAAAATGTGAACCTTTGTATGTATGTGTGACTGCTCGCACGACGGCGCGCCGTAAAAATATTTGGTTTCCAAATTTAAATTCCTCGTTTCTGTTTTCAATGCGCCGATGTGGTAATTAGTAGAACAAATAGTATTTTTAATCGCTGCAGATTAAGGCAGGGTGTTAGCGTAGAGCATAGAGTAGTTACTCTATGTATAAATTTTCTGTGTTCAAATTCGCCTAAGGACTTTGAACTTTTTCTTTCTTTTATAATTAAAATTTTTTTTAATTTTTCTTTAATTGTAATATTTTACCTTAAATTTTACAATTGTAAAATTTTTTATTATTTTCGGCTAATAAAATTTCAAGAGAGTCCTTCCAGCGTTTTGTCATTCGACACGTCCGTCACTTATTTTTAGAACAGTTGTAATAGAATGCAATTAAAAATAATAATAATAAAGTAAATATGAAAAGTAAAAAAAATATTAATAAATAATAAAAGTAAACATAAAAATAATCATAAAACTAAAACTTTCCCAAAACTGAAACAACAGCCCACTAATGAAATCGAACCCAGGACCCCAAGAATGAGGGGCGCGCACTATCTATCTAGGCTACCTTTGAAGTTGATCTAATGATACTTAAAATTGGGTTTAAAGTAAGCGCTAGAATCCATACAAAAAACATAGCTAAAGAATAAGGATAGTAGAAGATATTATTGATCTCTTTGCTCTCACATTGGTTCGACTTGAAAGTTTCAAACTTTCATTGTTCCAAAGATGTTACGATCTAAAAATAGAATTCTCTCTTTCCCTCTCTCATCTGCCAGACGTTTCTCGTGGGAGCCGCTCTCAAATCTTTTCATTTTTTGCGTCGTGGAACCCGCTGTGATGGCCTGGCAAAATGCCGCAGAACCCTCACTTATAGAAATTTTTAAAGCGGGTTCCACTACGAACTGAGACGATGTAAAGGTAATTTTAAAATTTTGTATATTTTTGATTGGATTATAAATTTAGGAAAACACATTAAACGAATAAAAATAAAATATAAATAGATTTAAAATTTAAAAAAAAAAATGGATGTCCCGAGCCTGGTTTGATTTACTTTGCACTTCAGCCAAGCACTCTACCACAAGGCTATCCCTCATTCGTTGTCGCGCGAAAAATCTCTCAAACTTAACTTGTCGCGCTTTGGAACCCGCCCTTAAATGTTCTCAGATGTTTGTATGAGATGTCCCATCTATATAATTTATAATCTTTGCTTCTATATTCAAATATACCAAAGTTGGTATTTTTACCAAATACCATTTCCGATCGTTCAGTTGTAAGGTGCCCGAAACAAGTAAGTAGGACACCCAATTTTTTTGTTTTACAAAAAAAAGCTTGAATATTTTTCAAAAAAACAAATTTTTAAATATTTATACCCTTGCAGAGGGTATTATAATTTTGGTCAAAAGTGTGCAACGCAGTGAGGGAGACATCTCCGACCCTATAAAGTATATATATTCTTGATCAGGATCACTTCCTGAGTTGATATGAGCATGTCCGTCTGTCTGTCTGTTTCTACGCGAACTAGTCTCTCAGTTTTAAAGCTATCGACTTGAAACTATGCACACACCCTTCTTTCCTTTGCACGCAGTATATAAGTCGGAACGGATCGGCCGACTATATCCTATAGCTGCCATATAACTGATTGATCGGAAATGATATAACTTTGGTGTTTTTAGAGTTAGAGAGTTCAAAACTGACATGAGAGCTATTTTTGGCAAAATAATACGACATGCCAAATTCCGTAAGGATCGGCCGACTATATCCTCCCACATTCTGCAGCAATTTTGCGTATTACATCCCCATATCTCGGAGCGCCAATATTCTTGCCCGCTCTACATCGCTCAAATGTGTAAAAGTTGACATATCTGAACAAAAAATAATAATTAAAACTAAAAAAAAAAAGATTTTTGGTTGGTTTGGTTAGTTCTAATTGTTAGCAATTACTGCAATTAAAATTGAATATTTAAATTAATTAAATTGAATTCAATGTAATGAGCTTTACTGAAACGAACATAAACTCATCTGTCCCACTTACTTATTTCGTTCGCAAAATCAAAGCTCGCCTGGTCAATATAGACCTAACAGAAAAATCGTACGGTACTTTTTAAAGGTACTATGCGTATCTCTCACAAATCGTTCAACCAACAATTGGTTATTGTTTGAAATTTTTCTAACACTTTCAAAATCTTGATTTATTTAGAAAAAACGGTTTTTTGGGACTTTCAGCGCAATTTTACTAGCGCTCTGGAGTAAAAGTGTGTAAAAGAAAGGAATAAGCGAAATGGAAGGGCACACTGTTACTCCGGAACAATAGCAAGATTGGACTGACTTTTTTTGGGAAAAGCGTTATAACTTCAACAGTTTTCTCAATTTTGTAATGAAATTGAAATTGGTGCTTAGGAATTTTTAAGAGCAAAAAAGTCCCGAAAACCCGTATTTTCTAAATAAATCAAGAATTTGAGGGTGTTAGAAAAATTTTAAACACGGTGTTATACTATATTCGACCTAATGAACAATTCCTAATTTTTGTCGCATTTATTACTGATCATTTCTCAGGATCTTTGCGATTTCTTTAAAATATCGCGGAGCATTTTTTTTTGTACACAGTTTATTTGAGTTTTCGCCAAAAATCCGGGCCCCTCTCAGAAGTTCGGGACCGGGGGGAAACACCTATTAACCTGCATTATTGAACTTCAATGCATTTGTGAGCTTTCGACCTGCACTATTATTCCCTCCCCTCGCCCTTTCAGCCGATTGGCCCTCTGCATTTGCCAACTTTTTCGGGACCGTTTCTCGCTTTCTAACTCTCTCGGTCTGGTCTGGACCGCTCCGCTGGAAGTTTAAAGCGTTGAGCCGGGTTCAATTATTGTTATTCTCTCGCCGTCCGTCGATTATATTTGTTAATAAACACAAAAATATTTAAGGGTGTAGTCTCATGGTGAGGTTGAAAAAATCGATTTTTTTCAAATATTTTGAAAGTACTGTTTATTGAGAATGTACTGTTGAAGTTTCAAATAAAAATATCAAATAATGACAGAGATACAGCGCATAATCGAGAGCGCGCCTACACCGAATAGTATGAGTTACTCGGTAGCGTCTAAACTTTAAACGCGTTTTTCTCGGAACGACATTTTTGTGTGCGGCGCAGGTGATTCACAAAATTCTATGGAATCGATATAGCTGAAATTTGGAAATGTTCTAAAAAGTGAGTTTATAGAGTTTTTTGTTTCGGATGACTCGTGTTTGCTCCAAATGGCAAACTGCGAAAATGCCTATTTCAGTCCAGCAACTATGGTCCCAGTAGAAACGCATCAACCGAATTCAATGGAAGTTCATTTATTACTAGTTTCTATCTGCTCCTTCTCTTCTTTCATTCGAAACTGCGACGCAGCACAGTGGTCGATTCGGTCTCGCTAGCGGCATTAAATTAATAACTTCTGAAATATTAGAGATATCTTCAATCGGTTTTTTATTTTCGGTTTGTTACTCAATTTTGCATTATGTGGACAAAAATGAAATTTAGTGTTTTTTTTTTCAATTTTTTTTTTTAATTTAAAAAAATACTTTTATTAAATTTTTTGTATTCTAAAGAAAAAGAGTAAGAAATAGAATTATAACTTATATTATGCAAGAAGCAAATAAGAAACATTATATACAAAAATTTTATATAAATTATACAAAAAAAAATTAAAATTCGTGACATACGATGGCATGTCAAACCAAGGGTAATTATTAACAAAAATTTCGGCAGTTTCCATAGCGAACGATCCGAATGCATTGGTGTTTAAGTAATGTCCACAGGACAATGCTCGCAAGACAATGCTAAATCGGAATATTAAAATTTGGTTACTCTTTTTATGCGCGCAGCTAAATTTGGAAAAAATCTTCGTCCAGTGTTTCCATTGTTAGTACTTTCAGTACCGGCCGTACTTCCAGTTCTTATAATATCCCCGGTAAGCTCAGCATTCAGCTTCGACACAATTCTTTATGTATTTCCGTCCTAATACAAGCGGCTACTTGCAGCCAACAACAATGCATCCGTCGAGACTTTCTCCGAAATGCCTGATAGTTTGTTGATACTTTTCTATTCGAAATACTTTTCTCTGGGCTTTAACATTTTTAAATAATTATCTTTCCATCAACACCTGAGGCGTGTCTAGCCATTCTTTATTCCTTTTTTCAAAAGCTGCCTTGTTTATATCGCATTTCTTCCACCACTGGACAAGCCCACTATTAAAACTACTATTTTTCCCCAATTTTGAAAAACTTCTTTTCGTTACAATCATATTTGATTGTAACGGCTTCGCCGTGACAGATAATAATTCACACTTTAACAAACAATTGCAACCAGAGTGAATGCAGGTAAATTTTTTAAGTTCTACTTCACGAACGACTGGTGTGCACTCTATTCCGCACATTGTTAATACACTCCAAATCCACTACAATTTATAAGTAACACATATACTGACACGTCACAAGCACAGATTTTCTATGTAGCACATACCCTAATAGTTGTTAAAAACCAAACTTGAACTAGAATAATCGTCAATTGCACTATTTATTCAAATATGCAACCAATAAGTAAACATATTATGACTTTGACTTTGACAGTTCACAGCTGATCATCAGCTTATTGATGAGCTTAGAAAACATCAATTGGCATCTAATCAAGGTGTATACTATCGATAGGTAAAGTTAAATTAATGTTTATTTAAATTTGAAAATCATAATTAATTGCCGCTAGCGAGGCCAAATCGACCACTGTGCGCAGCGAGTAACAAGTACTTAACGAGTACTTAACAGAGCCTAATATCTTTAGGCGGTACAATTCAAATATTTCTCATAAGTATGGGCGTAAGGAACACACGTGTAGATATCTTGCAGCTCGGGCTCGTTGGGGGTTATTTTATTTGTTCGTAGCTTGCTATGCCCTGTCTCATAGCTAAGTAGCCCAAGTTGCGAGTTCTACGTATTTCCCTCACATATTATTTTTATAAACAAGTTCCGTTTATAAACATATGTTTATAAACATATTTGAAAATTTAAACGATCGCATTAATTTTTATTACAAAAAATTTTTGTTTAAATAACTTCTAAAAGTAGGCCGGAACATGAGACTACACCCTTAAAGTTGCGGACTTATTATTTGACGGGAATTTCGGACATATTTTGCAGTTACAGAAAACCCTTGGTAACTTAACAGTCACTCTTCAGGCACAATAACTCGAAAACTAATGAATAGACTGAAATTTTTGCAGCTTTCGTTTAAATGTTAGTATTGACAATTTTTACCCTTAAATATTTATTCGATATAATCTTATATTTTTATGAAGAAGGCAGAAGGCTGGCAGAATTTCTTCGTCTGCTTCGATCCGATTTTCGTTCGTCGGATCTTATTGAAAGGTTTTTACATTTAACTAAAGTTTGTTTGCCCCAGGAAAAGTGCAGGAAAGATTCGGCTAGGAAGGTTCTGAAGGGTTAGAGTTACAAACACACCTATGTATGTACATACATATATGTATGTATGAATCAAAGTCTGCTTCGATCCGATTTTCGTTCGTCGGATCCTTTTGAAAGGTTTTTACATTTAACTAAAGTTTGTTTGCCCCAGGAAAAGTGCAGGAAAGATTCGGCTAGGAAGGTTCTGAAGGGTTAGAGTTACAAACACACCTGTGTATGTAAAATAATATAAATTGGGTTTGTGTAATAATGTTGTTGTTGGTTATCCCTCGCTGCAGTCGGTGATGCCGCAGACGCTGGAGATATGTTGTAAGATAATTACCCCTGGCGGTTGCCGGGGGGTGTTGCTACTCCTTGTAGGTAGTGGTTGAGATCCCTGGATGTTGCCAACGGAAGATCCGTTCTGTGACGGGAGTTATGACGGGAGCACTTGCCCCGTTGTCACGGCCCTTGAGGCGCGGTGACTAATTCAACAAATGAATTTACAAGTTAACGGCAGTGCCAGAGTTTGGTTTTATGGTGCTCTTTATTGTATGAGACTCTGACACAAACTCAAACTTAAAGCTAACAAAAAGTATTTCATAGCGGCCACGCAAATGTGCAGTGCTTGCCGCTATGCATGGGCTTCTTGCCAGACGCTATGTCAGCAGTTTGGCCAGATCGAGCTCTTAAATAATCGGACATTGCCGCTGCCTGGTTAACTTCAGTTAACTTGTACATACATACATATATGTATGTATGAATCAAAACTTTTTTGTTTGTGAATATATTTGAAGTGAAGTATATTTAAACCAGTGGGGGGCAAAACGTACACATGTTTCAAATTTAAGTCTATGCGTAGCAGCAAAAAACTTTGGGCAAAGCGAAAAAAACGTAGTTTTTGATTTCATTTTTCGTTAATTTAAAAGTTGGAATGGTCACTAAAATGGTGTATTTTACTTTAAAGGAAGCTTTTCTAGCATCAGTTCTTAAACAAATGGACATATATATGCGCTTCCGTATCTATATTCTCTGTGAAGTAAACTTGTTTCAACCCAAATTCTTAAAAATATGTTCTCAATGGGAACATTTTGATTTTTAAGTTTGAATTATCAAATGAGTGAAAATGGGAGTAAATAAGAGGCTTCTAAAATTCTAAAATTTGAGAGTGCTCACACTGTCAGTGCGCCGACAGCGCAGCGGGTGAATTTCTGGAAATTATGGAAAATAAGAGTTTGCCCACCACTGTTTAAAGCAATCGACTTAAACTTTACACTAATCCTTTTTTGTCCTTTTCACGCAGTATATAAGTCGAAACTGGATATAGCCGGGATCGGCTGGTATTTAAATCCTTGCAGAGGGTATTATAATTTTGAGTAACTAGTACTCTACCCACTAAGTGCCTATTATTTTAAAAATAATAAAATTTAAAACCAGTATCCTTCTCTGCAGGTGATATGATACTATTTTATTTTTTTGCCAAATTGTCTAAGAATATTTTGAATACATGTGGAATCCTACCTTTTTACATGCATTTTCAAGAATATATTATTTAGCCTATTTGTAAATTAAAATTATATTTTTTGTCATAAGGCAATGCCGTAGGATATGTGCGCCTTCTTCAGGCTGGAAGCAAAAATTCGAATTACAGAAGCCGATCTTATATGTCAATATATGAAAATAATTTTAATTCCGCGGGCCCTAGAGGGATGCACGAAGTGACTGAAAATTCAATCGGGGAATATGGCAAAAACGTGGGTCACATGAAGGAGTGCTACTCTGACTGCACGAACTACTTCAAGGTATGTGTCAAGTATTAAATTGTGTTCTAAAGATCTATTTTAATGGAATATTTAGCTTCTGCTTTTAGGATTCAAGCCGTTCCTGTGCAACCCGAACAATCATCATTTGAAAACCTTCTTTCTCATTACACCAGCAGTGATCACCAACTATATAGAATACAGGGTCAAGGAGAAATTGAAGGTCCATAAGAAAGATCAAACAAATTTCTCAGTGTTTGAAGATGGATTTGCAATCGGCTTGATCTATATTTTATGCATGCTTAACCAGCTTGGCGATTTTCACGAGCTTGGTTGGAGCGAAAGCACTGCTAACCAACTATATGCGGAGCGCTCCAAAGTGACCAGTATAGTGGAAGGGCAGAAAGTATCAGCAGGCCACGTCGACGAAAAGTTGCTACAAACCGTGGCGATTACTGAACGGCACGTGAATGCGTATGAGCTTGAGTACAATCTTCTTTACGCCACCCTTAGTAGTGCCGAAATATTTTTCCAATAAAATAAATATTTCTTGCTTTAATACCATTTATTTGCTTTATTAAGACAAAAATACAATTTCAATATCGGTACGTGATACAACACGTTGCAAGTCTGTATCTTACTTGAAAACGTATGTATATGCCAGTTTGGGACGAAAACCTTTTGCTATACCATTACGTGAAGGTGCATTGTTAAACCATGGAAATTTATAGCCAATTTTTGACTACGCTTTATTCAGATCTTGCAGGACTTCCACCAATTTTTGACCTACGAGATCAAAAGTTTTTTTCGGACAATTTAAATTTGATTATATGCTGGACCCAAAAAAAAATTTATTGGCCAATAACCCGATGGTTTATTTAAACATGTCTATTGAAAATATTGTTATATTGTATTTCATAATATTACAGTGATTTGTTCAAAAAAAAAATTATTTGAGAAAATGCAAAGGGTTTTTGTCTTAACAGGTTTTTATCTTGCGAGATGGTTTGAATGAATAATCATCTTATAGAGAACCACTGTTAGCCACCATAATCTTCTTAGAGGTCTTTCCAGACTGGGATCCGTACGACTCAATTTTTTTGACAATGTCCAAACCTTCGACGACCTCTCCGAAAACTACGTGTTTGTTGTCCAACCAAGCGGTCTTCACAGTACAAATGAAAAATTGGGATCCGTTGGTGTTGGCGCCGGCATTAGCCATAGACAAGATACCAGAACCAGTATGCTTCAGCTGGAAGTTCTCATCGGGGAACTTGTTGCCGTAGATGGACTTGCCTCCAGTGCCGTTATGATTCGTAAAGTCACCGCCCTGGCACATGAAGTTCGGGATGACGCGATGGAAAATGGAACCTTTATAGCCAAATCCCTTCTCGCCAGTGCACAACGCGCGGAAGTTTTCAGCAGTTTTTGGTACGACGTCGGAGCGCAGCTGGAAAAAAAATGGGGAATATGAAATGTTACAAAATTAGCGATTATTTTATGCGGACTACACACTAAAATTTACTACTAGAAACTGTTTACTAACAAAAACGCATTTAATATCATACCGCGTCGTTGAGAAATTATAGAAGAAATTATTTATATGGGACTAATAAAAATAAAATGTTATGAAGAATTGTATCTTGGCGTAAAAATGTATGTACATGTACGGTAAATGTAACTCATCGATGTATGTATGTCATCGACTGACCTCATGCGCAGTTAATTGATGTAAATATACATATGCATACTTATATACATACACAATTATTAGAGATTATTCGTTGATAGAGAGTATATGTGAATAAAATTCTGAACCCTTATCTACTCATATATTAATACTGGTAAAATGATGTTTAAAACATTAAATTGAAAAAGGTTCCAATGCAGTTCAGTACACCATGCATACTTATAAGCATCGCCAACTTAATTTTCTTAAACGCTTAAACTTTAATAAGATATTGACCGGTACATTTCTCCATAGATATGAATATGTGCATGTACATATGTATATATGTAAGAATGTATGCACATGGGCAAAGCGCTATTTTAGAATGTATATATGTACATATGTATATGCATATATATTTTGTGTTAATTGATCTAAAAATTTTGCACATTAATATATGTATATATTGTCAATATATAGGGGCAATAGTTACTAATGGCATTCAGCTTTGTATGTTAAAAAAAAATTTTAAACTAGAACAAAACATGTTCATACATATACATACATATTCATACATATACATCATACATTATACATATGTATGTATGTATAATGCTTACATATGTACATATATGTATGTATGTATACACATTAAATTGTCTCTTAATTTTTTTTAATACTTTTTAAAAATCACGTTTTTTTATGAACAGGTATTTAAAATTGGTAAATTTAAATAAGGTAAGGTAACATTCCAATAATTGAAGGGGTTGAACTTACCTCCATGACAATCCGACCCAGGGGCTCGCCATCGGCGGTCATATCAAAAAATACCCTAGGTAAAGTACTCATCTTCGACACTCTCGAATATTCGCGAATAAATTGAATTCCAAATTGCAACTGACCTCTGTTCAGACCACTTGCCAAGCGAGCTAGGGTTACAGATTTTTGAGTTAAAATGGCGGATTCCGCAACGTGAAGTGCCGTCGCCGACTTGTGCCTATGGTGCCGGAGCAGAGTTGCACCAAAAAAAACCATCGTGTATGACCGCGTGCACTATACTACATCCAACATACATGGTGGAAGGCATTTCGTTTCATTTTCAGTCGGGGTTCTTATATAATTAACGCATATGTGTATAAAATATATCGCATTTTGTTTTGCTGAAAAATAATTGGGTTGATCAATATCCAGGCAAATAATATACTTCCCAGATAAAAATTTTAAAGAATTTTTAATGTTAAGAGCTAATTTTATTCATGGTTTTTAAATCTTAAATCTGCCCTCTGTCACTCTCAATTGCCATCACCTTTAATAAGGTATCCTATTTTAAAGCTTTATTGATTTTTTGTAAATATTTTATTTTACACAAAATAGCTGCAAGTTCTATCAATACTTTTCTTGCCTATGGTAGGTGCCTGCTGCTTCTATGTCCCATTCTATGGTACCGTTGAAATGGAATGATGCAAAACTTAAACTTTTGTAAAAAAATCATTAAAAATGGTTTTATTAGATTTTTGACAACATAGTTTTTGTTTTCACTAGTGTTGATTTTCTCATAAAATAGTGTTCTTAACTACCAAACCTCTATAAAAAAATTTAAAAAGCATTTCAAAATTCGTTTTATTTATTAAAGTTCAAAGTTTTTTAAGATTTTACTTTTGCAAACTTTAGACCAAAAAAAAAAAATTAAATAAAAAATAATAACGAAAAATTACCGGTAGATGAAGGAGTTATGCCATAAGATTTATTTTGATACATATAAAAAAAAAAAAATTAAAAAAGTTAAAAAACAATTCTTTAGTATAATTCTTTTTAATTCTTTAACCCATAACAGCAGTCCAATATACTACATTTATATTACATTGTAAAATGTATTTAATCGCCAAATGTAGGAACTGTAGAAAATCCTAACCTTCTAAAATAATGGCGACCGAGGAATAATTCGTATAATCGTACTTGGTGATAGTGTCGCGACGCATTTGTGTAATGTGTAGTGATGCACGAAACGCACCGCAGATTCCACGTGTATGTAAGTAAACTCACATTTTGTTTTCATTCGATAGTTTATCTCTTATTAATATAATATCAACAAAATAAACCAATATTTGTAATACATGGGACCGTTTTAACCCTTTACATGGCATGTAAACTAATTTTTTGTAGTTGTTTTTGTAGTTTTGATGTTTTGTAGAGAATAAATATTATTAAAGTACACTTGTTTTTTATACTTCTTATTAATTTATATTAAGCTAGTTATTTAAATATATAAAGAAGTATTGAATTCTAATGCGAAAACCCAAAAAACAAACGTAATAATATTAGCTACTTTTTAAAATAAGATTTTACGAGCGATACAAATTTTATAATTATTTTGAACTCTTGAAAGTGTAGAAACCTAAAAAAAAACCCCATATAAAGGGCTAACTGCTTACTGGGTATTGACTTATCATTTTAGTCAGTATTTTTTTTTCTTCTGAAGCTACTGTGGAACTTGTCCCTCTGGTTATTTTCTTAAGTCAATATATGCATATTTGTAGATTCTTTTATTGTTTAAGGACTCTCAAATGTAACTGTATCTCTCTATAACTTTTTTTACTTCAAAAGGACCCTTTAATCAATTTAGTTGATGTTTGATAAAATCTCATATTTTGTGTCTAAGAATTTCGGAAATCCTTTTATTTTTATTATTTGCTTTCGCTAAAACTTTATTTTCTGTCGGACGATTCAATTTTCCAGGGGTCATTCTAACATATTGTATTTCCCTAGGGGGGAGTAATATAACAGGGTGTCCCACCTTTCTTAATGACATTTTATTTTTTATTTGGATAAATACTTACATTGCTACAAAATAACAACTTCACATAATAAGTGATTATTAATCCTTCAAAAAAAACACCCTTATCAGGGCCCCACTTAAATCGAAGGCTAGGCGCCAAAGAGTTAAAATATGAAAGACCCCGCTCAATCGGCTCATTTAAAAAATAAATGGCCCCGTGATACTTAATCCGAAAAGGAGCAAAGGTAGGAAGATCCCTTTGAAAAACAGGCGTGTCTCGGTTCTCTCCGAACTCGTTTAACGTGGCGTGTTCCACACTGAAGGAATTACAACCACAGCACTCAAATATACCTACTATGAGCACGGATGGTACGCCTGCCAGCGCTCCAGACTAGAAGAGGTATGTACATAGCGACCACCCTGGTACCTTTCGAATATGTGGTTGCTGGGCAGCATAGTCCCTCTGGATAAGAGACGAAATGTATCTATCATCTCAACTGTTCTATGGGTCACAGCACCCGAGATGTATAACGCAACTCCATGTCGAATCCTCGGATTCTACCAGCGATTGGGGTATCAACCATAGCCACCACGATACTCCCAAAGGGGGCCTACCTCAATGGTAGAGCTTGGACACTATTCAACCCGTGGCACCGAAGTTTGTGGGCTCGGTGACCCACCCCTTTAGCTCCGATAAGCTCGGATAGGGCGATGCCATGTTAGTTGGCTCCTACGAC
The DNA here is from genome assembly GCA_018153455.1 of Drosophila parabipectinata. Classification (NCBI taxonomy): domain Eukaryota; kingdom Metazoa; phylum Arthropoda; class Insecta; order Diptera; family Drosophilidae; genus Drosophila; species Drosophila parabipectinata. Next base: position 2,149,608 of record JAECYA010000403.1, on the reverse strand, counting down.
AAGCTCCTACGACAAGCAGAATTTTTCGCCGCTAGCAGTTGGGCGTGAAAAATGGGCCTAAAGACCCCTCCTCTGGGACACCTCCTCTGCAAACTCCAGAAGTATCCTAGTCCCGTCTCTCCAGAATCCTTCCAAACGTTCAGGTTCCGCAATCTGAGAGTCCATCGAGGTCTCGCAAGTCTGCATAGAGGGGAAAAACACATAAAATGTGCTCCCAATCCTTATAAGGATAGTCACATTAGCATGCGGCGGTACCGCTGAGAGCTCGTCTATGCAGAAATGCGTTGAACGACCCATGCCCTGTCAACAAAAAGCCAACGCGCATCGAGAATCTAAAGTTTAGATTCTAATAGATGAACGAGACGTCTGGGATGAACTTGTTGGTCACCCGACCGGGTAAGCCAACGTCATCCCACCTGTAAGATCCTCACCGTTGAGCCATTCAACCCTTTCAACTTCGATCCTTTCTTTCCATAGCAGCTAAGTCAAGAGGCGGGGCTCCAGCAAGCTCCAGCGTTGACACTTTTCGGCATAGCAGAAGGAATCTTTTAAGGTTCAGCCTCTGGCAAACAAGAAGTCGCCTCCTGGCTACAACTTGCCGCGTCGTAATGACATACCGCACCGAGGTACCGAATAGTGCACAGTCATGGTGTACAAGCACCATGAGTCCAACATAAATGGCCCGAGGCGCGAGGACGGAAACCCCAGTCAACTGGCATGCCAATGCCAATGCAATGCACAAGTGCCAATGCTCTCACGACTCCGGTCATTCGCTCGGGCAGCGATGCGATATGCATGAAGAAAATCATGCGTTCGCTGATCGTGATGCCCAGGTACCTGTAGCTGGGCACTTATGGGAGATTTGATTCCGCAGATCTCACACGCGGGGTACGCGCGAGGGACCCCTCTAGCAGCATTATTTCCGTCTTGCTGGTGGAAATGGAAATGGAATAGATCAGTTGCGCTCTTTTTCCTTTCAGCATGGCTTGGGATTCGTCCTCGACAAGGACCAGCAGGTCGTCCGCTTCGGACTGCTACGGAGAAGCAGGAGGAGAACTGCTGCTCAGTTCTCAGGAGAACTTCTTCGGATCTATGCACTCCTGTCTGAGAAGAAGCTTTGCCACAAGCTCAAATCTTGGCAGCCCAAGTCGGCGAGTTGGGCAGTGCAGCACTCCATTCGACATTGTCGAACGCTCCTTTAAAATCGAAGACCACGTATCTCGTCGGGCTGGCGGCGACACCTTGCCAAATTAGCGCCAATACACGTGGACACTTCCATTCTCGGGGGAAGTAACTCGACTGGATGCATCGGGTATATAGAGCTATTCTGAGGTGTGGTGCGCCACACTGCTTTGCACATAGTGTCAGTGATGCCGTCCATGCCAGGATTGCGTTTGCATCAAGCATCAACCTTTACCAGGGCCGGTGGGACCTCCTCCACTCCGGCAATCGGTGCAACTGGGAAAAAGTTACGGAGAAGCACACGCGCACAACAACACAACCAACACGCCAACAACGCATACGCTCCCAAAATCCGTGTCACGAAGCGTCTCCAGCTGTCTGCCTTCGGGATAATATTTTTGCAATCGGCTGAGGCTTGCCTCAGCGTGACCACTAGCAGCTCAGTTCCATTGTCGTCACGAGCGTTTAAATCCGTGAAGTCTTCTGACTGAGGCTGCAGTTCCCAGCTGGTTGCTTTTCAGACGACATAGCGTTGGTGGTAGTAACCTAGCAGTGGGAGGAAGTTGAGAGAGCGACAAATAAAGCCATAGACGCAACGGAGCAGTGGCTACAAAATGCTAGACTAAGCGGTAGAAAAAAGAGTCCCCAATATCTACTTATTAATTAGATTAAGCTAATTTCAAATATTGATGGTTACTGATAAATAAAAAAAATTAAATAATTACTTTTATACATATAAAAATTATCTTCGTTGCATTTTTTAGATTTAATTGAGAGACTTATGACATCTAAAATAACCAAACATAAAATTGGTTACGCTGCTGATCGAAAGCAACAATTAAAAATAACTAGCAGTCGATTACTGTTAATTGGATTTCAATAGAAGCAAGCAACAGTTGCCGCAAGTTAATTTTACGACTGCAGCTTCCAACGACTACCAAACTTCAAGGGCTGGTGTAGCTTTGACTTACGCTGATGATCGTTAGCCGTAGCCAAGCAATATGCAGACAAATTTTCGACAAGAGTTAAATTCCGAGGCGTATGGCTGAGTTTTTCATCACTTTGTGTAAATATTCGAAATAATTAGTGATTAGCTTGGCAACCCGTAGAACGATGCTGGGTGTCGTTTTCTTAGACAACCTTATTATTGGCGATGTAGACAGCCAGCATCTACTTACACGCATAATTTAATGTTCCTAGAATGACCCTTTGGTATATTATGTTCAAACTACAACAGTTTCTATCACATAACTTCCCTTTGCTCTACTTTTAACTATAAAACTTCTATTCTTAACGCCTTCTTAATCTTCTAAACTTTTCTTTACTCTTGGATCTATTCCCACGATTTGAGCCGTACATCAAGCGTCTTTCTGATCTGATCTTTCAAATTTTATAAGGACCGTTCGACTATATCCTAAAGCTAGCATATAACTAAACGATCTGAAATGACACAACAAACACTCAAAAAGTTCTGCCTCGGAAAGCCTAACACAAAAAAAGCCAAAACCAAAAACAACTAATAAGCAATTGTCAAAAATCAGATAGAATCAAACTACTCATTAAAAATGGGGCAGAAATGACAAAAAAAAATATGGGTGTTATTTAAAGATGTTCAAAAAAATTTAAATTCCCCTATGTTACTAAAAGTTTATTTATTTCTTTGGTGCGTCCGATACTGGAGTACGGTTCATATGTCTGGGTCCTCAATTCGGATCAAGACCGCATAGAATCTGTACAAAAGAATTTCTTACTATTTGTTTAAGGGGACCTAACTGGGATGTAAATCTTCATCTCCCTTTGTATCATATCAGACTCTTACTAATGAACTTACCCCTTAACAAATCGTATAACATTTCTGGGTGCCATTTTCTTATACAACTCTATTAATGGTGATGTAGATAGCCAACATTTACTTACACATTTTAACCTTCCCAATAGAAGGAATAGAAATTTTAGTCATTGTAGTTCTACTTAAACACAGCACGATCCTCTTAAAATCTTATTTGTAATCTTAAATCGGTATTGTACCATAGCCTCTATCCGTCGACCGTCTATGCTCTATATTACAATACAGTCTCTACCGCATCATCTCACTTTCCTTTCCTTCAAATTTAGATTTTAGACTAAGTCTATACTAAACATCTATTCTCTAACGAGAGCATAGCAATTCTTCCTCGTTATCTTTCTATTTTTTCTATCGATTTAATAACTCGGTTCTACTCCCGCGATTCGGGTCGCACGTTATGCGGCGGTGCCGTTAGGTTGGGTCTTAAAGTTTTTTTGCTTTGGGATGAATGCAGGAATGCTAGCTGGACTAATTGTAGCACTAGCCATGTAGCCGTGGTCTGAAGGCACTTAAAAAAAGAAAACGGAATAAACAAAAATACATGGAAAGTTACAGCATTAATAAAATGAAACCATAGATAAGGAAAAGATAACTGCATTATCTAGTTCAATTGATGAGGGATCGACAAATTCGCACGGCGAAGCGATTAAAAGTTTCCCCACTTAAAAGTTTTTCGTAATGGAAAGCTTTGCATTAGGAGAAGATAGTAGCAAATATGATTGTAACGAAAAGGAGCTTTGCAAAATTGGGAAAAAGCTGCGCAATTTTAATAGTAGGCTTGTCCAGTAGTGGAAGAAATGCGATATAAATAAGGCAGCTTTTGAAAAAATGAATAAAGAATGGCTAGACACGCCTCTGCTGTTGATGGAAAGATCATCATTTAGTAATGTTGGACGCCCAGAGAAAAGTATTTCAGAGTGATGCAGAATAACTCAAATCGACATTTCGCATAAAGTCTCGATGGATGCATTGTTGTTGGCTGCAAGTAGCCGCTTGTATAAGGACGGAAATACGTCAAGAATTTGATCGAAGCTGAACGCTCATATCAACTAAATTTGCAACAAACTTTATCAACGTGATGCAAACTTTGCACACACCCTTCTTTCCTTTGCACGCAGTATATAAGTCGGAACGACCGGGATCGACCGACTATATCCTATAGCTGCCATATAATTGATTGATCGAAAATGGTATAACTTCGGTGCTTTTAGAGTTGGAGAGTTTTTAGAGTGAAATTTGACACGAGAGCTATATTTGGCAAAACATTACGACGTGCCAAATTTCATAAGAATCGGTCGACTATATCTTATAGCTGCCATATAACTGAACGATCGAAAATGACCAAACTTTTTGACATATGACCTTTCATGCCACAAGCGATATTCTGCATCATTTAAACTTTTGGATGTATATAGTATATACATATTATGTACAATAATAGGGAACAAAATATTCCGGGCGCGACGGGGTGTTTCTCCCCGGGCCCGGACTTCTGAGAGGGGCCCGGATTATTTGCAAAAACTCAAAATAACTGTGTAAAAAATAAATGCTCCGCAATATTTTAAAGAAATCGCTAAGATGTGGAGCCTGAGAAATGATCAGTGATAATGTGTACCGAATATCAGTAGGAATATTAGTGATATTATAATCAGATTTTATGGAAAAGTATTACAATGTTCGTTAATTTTATTAAAAGTAACGTAATTTGAAACTTTCTCAATCTTTTGATAAAAATTGATAAATGTGCAACGTGTTTTTCTTGATTATTTTCTAACTCCTTCATGTTAGATTTTTTTATTCATTTCATTCATAAATGTACATATTGAATGAACTTAACATATATGTATTTAATAGATCATTGTTTGATATTTATAAAGGAACTTAAAACTATTATACATAGAAAATTGATATATGTGCAAAACTATTTAAGTGAAAAAAAAATATTATATAAATTTGTAATATAAGTTAGCTATTTTATATATAGTTTTATCTGCATGAATATATTCATGCAGACCTCTATTGTAGACCTCTCAGTTTGCCTAGGATTGCGTACTGCTAGCTGAGTGAAGTTCTCGAATTCGACCACTAGTTTTATGTATCGCTCCGAGAAGACGCGCTTCTCTAAAACTCCTCATCTAACAACCCTGTCTGCTAGAGAGTCTGAGTAAAGAGTAATGTCAAGTACCTCCCTTCTGTTCTTGACGTTGAAGGTGGGGTTTGTGCCCTTGTTACCCCCAGAAGATTTGAGCTTAGGATAAAATCGAAAATTGACTCACCTATCTTGTTAGTGTTAGTGATTCCCCACTGATGCACCCTATAATAAGGTCGATCTCCTGCTTCGACCACCTTTTTGAGTAGCGGATGCGGGGGGAGGGTAACCTGGTCGTGGCCCATGTACGCCGAGCATACCCTTAGAGGTCCCTTTGGGCGCTCTATTGCTGGGACTACATATTGCTACATATTCATTCAGATCCTTCTTGGCGAGGATGCAGATTCTTCTTTGCTTTTACCTGGTGTATCGGCTTTACAGAGCCTATACTCCGGCGCCCCTAGGCCAAGAATCCTGTCTCCAAGGATTCAGGGCTTATGGATGAGGGCCACAACAGCTCCACACTCGGCGAGGTGGAGTAGGAAAGCAACTGACGCCTTACTGTGTTGGAGGTTTATGTGCAAGATTGTCAATGACATCCTTGAGATTCTCCACCACAGTAACCTCAGCTTCCGTCTCGGAGCTCAGCAGAAACTCCTGCTCTCGCAAAGTCCGAGATAGGATGTCCAGGATGTTCTCCTCCTCATCCGACATTCCTTCCGGGTACCCCTCTTCGGTCGGCTCCTCCAATTCTTTCTCTTGAGCATCTGCCTTCAGCTGAATGCCTCCAATCTTGCTCCAGGCATCAGACATATATAACACATATATATATATATACATATATAAGCCGTACTTAATCCGGTGCCCCGTCTCCTCCAGGATCCTCGCAGTCTGCTCATTCAGCGTGAGGAGAACCTGCCTCCGTAGTCCTATCGCATCCTCCTCCTTGGTGACTCTCCAGTCCACCTCCAGTCCTGACACCATCACCAGGATGGTGTAAGGTCCGCCGGCTTTTTAGTGAGCCATACTCGCACCCTCGGCTTGCTTGGGATCTCAGCACAGTCAACCGCCACCAGCTTTGCACCAGGATAGACATCTCCAAGCAATGGTATTATACGCTTTTATAGTTCTACCGATCGCGCGTCTTGGCATGCTGTTACCTTGAAGCTACCTTGATACCAGGCTGCGTCTTCGCATTCTGGTGGGAGTCCTCCGCTCTTCAGCATCTCCTCCTAAAGCACCCATGCAGATCATTTATCACCTTCCGCCAAAGGTCCTTAGGGATCAGGCCATCCTTGGATCCCCTGTTCAGGACTCCAATGAGTGTTCTTTCCTTTGTGACCTTGGCGAACGAACGGCTGGATCTTCTTCTTCTTCGCTAAGGGCGCTCCTCTTTCTGTAAACCTCTACCTATTCGCACTTTACGCGATCTCCTTGGTAGAGCCACTAACCATACAGCATATAGACAACCCATTTCATACAACGAAAATGGACGCAAAAATTTCTTGCGACAGGCCCCAGCAGGCCGCAGAGCTGATTTCTTACGCTCTCTTACGCTCATCGTTCGTTTATCTTACGCTCATTCTCTCATTAAATGTTTTCTGTTTCTCAGTCTCTAAACGGAGCGCGATGAAGAAGGTTGGCCTGCGCTTCGGTTGATCTTCGTATGTATGCGTGTCACACATTCACATACACGGATGTATGTGTGCGTGCGATTTCGTTTCGAAGACAGCGCACAAAATTTTGATTTTTCTTACTTTTCAGGCTTGCTACCCTAACAAAACTCGGGTATTCGTTATTTGATGATATGACGAAAGAAATTATATTATTTTTTATATTATATTTTTTATTATTTCAGCATACATTTTTATACCCTTGCAGAGGGTATTATAATTTTGTCCAAAAGTGTGCAACGCAGTGAAGGAGACATCTCCGACCCTATAAAGTATATATATTCTTGATCAGGATCACCTCCTGAGTTGATATGAGCATGTCCGTCTGTCCGTCTGTCTGTCCGTCTGTCTGTCTGTCTGTCTGTTTCTACGCGAACTAGTCTCTCAGTTTTGAAGCTATCGTCTTGAAACTTTGCACACACCCTTCTTTCCTTTGCACGCAGTATATAAGTCGGAACGGCCCGGATCGGCCGACTATATCCTATAGCTGCCATTTAACTGATTGATCGGAAATGGTATAACTTTGGTGTTTTTAAAGTTAGAGAGTTCAAAGTTTTACAAGAGCGCTATCTTTGGCAAACTAATACGACATGCCAAATTTCGTAAGGATCGGCCAACTATATCCTATAGCTGCCATATAACTGAACGATCGGAAATGACCCAACTTTCGTGTTTTTGAAGATAGAAAGCTGGAACTTGATACAAATTCTATTTTTGGTCAGTTGATCCAACCTACCAAATTTCATTAGGATCGGCCGACTATATCCTATAGCAGCCATATACCTGAACGATCGGAAATGGTATTTGGTAGAAATATCAATTCGTATTTTTGAAGATAGAAGCTTGGGTCATTTTTTTAGATTTTTTATTTTAGTTAATTGTTTTTAACTGCAAGGGTATATCAACTTCGGCTCCGCCCGAAGTTAGCTTTCCTTTCTTGTTTTTAATTTATTTAGGAATAAGATTAAGTGTTAGTAGTAAAATGTTTTCTGTATATATATTTTTACGAATCATTAAAAATCAATATACTGAGAAAGTGTCAGAGTATATTTCAGTCGGAGTCACTTAAAACGCCGATTGCTTTTAAGTTTTTGTTGTTCTGCAAGAGGCTTGTGCATGCCTACTCTAACGATGGAATGGTTTTTAGGGGAGGGTGAAGACACGAAAACAGCTGATGGACTTGTTTACCTTCTTTGTTTACAATTTTTCAGGCACTTGTTATTATTTTGGGTTATTTTGAGATTTTATTAAATTATTGTCGTTATTTAATAAGGAAATTATATATATTTTGGAACTTTAAAAAAGTCGCCGCTCGAATTTGTTACAGATATATGTATATACATATATATATATTTACATTGGTTTTATGCTTATGGATTCTTATATGGTTTTATGATCTATAGTGCATATCTTATTGCAAAAATATACACATGAATATAAAAATGTCACTACCGTATTTACACACCGTCATTTCCCTGTGGTATGCCTTTGGAGTTCTTGGCAATGAAAATGTTAACTTGCGCACCAAAACAAAACAGAAAAAAAATAGTTTTGGCGCGCAAGTTAACATTTTCATTGCCAAGAACTGGTTTAATCGGCATTCTATTTTTGTTCTGTGAGGAGCGTTTTTCGTGAGGATCTAATTAAGTGCTGATTTTTGTGAACAAAGTGATTAGTATCGGTGTGTTAATATATTTTTCGGAAATATTTTTACTAAACGTAAACGTTCCGAGGGTCCGTGGCTACATCATCATCAATTGCAAGTATAAATCTAGTTATTTAAACCCTTAAATAATTTATTTAAATATTCGGTTTAAATATTTTTGAAATGAATCGGCTTAATGTTAGGAAAAATGGACGCAAGTGCATTATTGCATCCTGCCAGGGGAGTTACAGGGATTCATCACACTCCATTCCAATTAGGTTGTTTTCTTTTCCATCGGATGATAGGAATTTAAAGAAATGGGTTGAATTGTGCTAATTGGATGACACTTTTAATAGACGAACTGCGCGAATTTGTAACAGACATTTTGAAAGTAAATATATTGTACCCACTTCAAATTGATGTGACAATTCACTATTGCGTCCGAACAGTACTGTTCCATGTGAACAATTTGAATTTTGTGATGATGGGGCGGAAGAAGACAGTAAGAGAGCGTAAGAAATCAGCTCGGGCCTGCTGGGGCCTGTCGCAAGAAATTTTTGCGTCCATTTTCGTTGTATGAAATGGGTTGTCTATATGCTGTATGGTTAGTGGTAGAGCCTACTCCAGCCAGCTTTTTCGGCTCCAGCCTCACTCCCGCCTTTGCCGGGTGGAAATCGGGCAGGATCTTTCTTGCCCACTTTATGACCTCGGCCGGGTTGGCTTGTGCCGATGGGTCCGCCCTCATAAGAATGAAGGCTGCCCTTCTCCTGTCTTTGTAGGAGCATTTGCGCTGGGTCTAGTGAGACGCTGCCGGACAGTGTTTGCCTTAGGTTCCCCGCCGGTTGGTCTCTCTACGTCGTTCAGTAGTCCCATGGCTAGCCCCGCTTTAGAGGAAGATTCTTTGGCACCCTTCTCCGCACCGGCGCGACCCGCTTCCGGATGTATCCTCTCAGTTGGAAGCTTATCTATCCCAGCAACTCCTGGCTTTTGAGGGCCCTGGAGTTTGACGGGTCGTTGACATAAATTCCGGACTTTTTTGGAGAGTTTCGTTGTCCTGTAATATGCACACATGTATAAATTTATATCGAGCACCCACTGTACCAAGAGTACTAAAAGGGGCATACACTGTAACACTTTGTCGCAGTGTTTACATAATTCGAGGTCTCGATCATAAACTGCATATGTCGGCATAAATGTAACACGAGCGGACTTCTTAAATGTGCATATACTTCCGCCTAAGCGAGCATAGCTATATTCTTAAGAATACATTGCCGTCTCTCCGCTCCCGCTATTGGCAGTGCAGCTACGAGACTTTAGACTTCCCTACTCCTAAGAATATTCTAAAGGAGGAGAACTTCTTAGAAGCTTGGAGCGGCAACAACGGCTGCTCCAAATAAAAGATCCAAATAAAGATCCAATTGAAAATACAAATAAATCTGACTTTATTATAAACTGGACGGAAACGACTTTTATTAATCCTTGCTGAGAACGAAACATATTACACTCCATTTTGGTTTTTATTTGAGTTAGTTGAATACATGAGGATGACGCCGAATCTACAGAAGTCGAAAAAAGGAAGCCTAAGCCCCCGCCAATATACATACGAGAAAAAAGTTCCAACGTTCTTGTCAACAAAATTATAGAGCTCATTGGCAAGGACAACTTCCACATAATACCACTCGTAAAGGGCAATATCCAGGAAACAAAAGTTCAAACGAAGTCTGAAGATAATTACAGAGTATTAACAAAATACCTCACCGACAAAAAAAATAACTTTTATACGTATCAGCTAAAAAGCAGCAAGGGCTTGCAAGTCGTACTTAAGGGCATAGAGCCCGAAGTACTGCCTGCAGAGATAACAAAGGCGCTACAAGAGAAGGGATTTAGCGTTAAGACAGTGTTCAATATCTCTAAAAGGGATAGAAAGCCGCAGCCACTCTTTAAGGTTGAACTCGAACCACAAATTAAGCCCCTCAAGAAATACGAAGTGCACCCTATATACAATCTTCAGTTCCTGCTGCACCGCAGAATTACAGTTGAGGAGCCGCACAAACGCAATGGCCCGGTACAATGTGCGAACTGCCAAGAATATGGCCATACAAGGTCTTACTGTAAACTGCGCCCAGTTTGTGTAGTTTGTGGTGAGCTTCATGACTCCGCACACTGCCCAGCGAGCAAAGATGACCAAAACTCGAAAAAGTGCGGCAACTGCGGTGAAAATCACACTGCTAACTATAGAGGTTGCCCAGTTTATAAGGAGCTGAAAAGTCGCATCCACCAGAGGGGACTTACTGCCCGCACCCAAAATAATCAGTTCATAGCCTCCAGGTCAAACCCTAAAATCTTCTTCTCGACTGCAGCCAGATCCTCACTAGAACTTATAAACTCTGACAACAATGTCACATACGCAAGCGCTTTAAAATCAGGACTGGCTACCCCAGCCTCAAAAAGCTCACTGCCGCAATCAGCACACCAAGAACCGAACACGGCTCAGCAGTATCAACTTCCGGAGCAGCCAAAAAGTAACTTTGAAGCTATGATATGCAGTCTACAACAAAGCCTTACGGAGTTCATGTCGTTTATGCGTACAACTATGAAAGATCTAATGCGAAACCAAAATCTATTAATACATATGCTAGTTTCACAACAATCCAAATAATGACTTCCCTACGAATATCTACGTGGAACGCTAACGGCGTTTCGCAGCATAAACTCGAGTTAGCGCAATTCCTACTAGACAATCAAATCGACGTAATGCTGCTTTCAGCAACACATCTTACGAACAGATACAATTTCCAACTACGAGGATATTCATTCTATGGAACAAATCATCCAGACGGTAAAGCACACGGCGGGACTGGAATTTTAATCAGAAGCCGTATCAAGCACCATTATCATACAAAATTTTCAAAAAACTACCTACAGGCCACATCAATAAATATACACCTAAATATTGGCAAGCAATTAACTCTAGCCGCCGTATACTGCCCTCCACGCTTCACCATAGCCGAAGATGAGTTTATGCAGTTTTTCAACTCACTCGGAGACCACTTCATAGCAGCAGGAGACTACAATGCCAAGCACACACACTGGGGATCTCGTCTTGTGACCCCAAAAGGAAAGCAGTTCTATAATGCAATTATCAAAGCTAAGAACAAGCTAGACTATGCTTCTTCTGGCACACCAACATACTGGCCGGCAGACCCAAAGAAACTTCCCGATTTAATTGACTTTGCGATTACCAAAAACATTCCTAAAAATCTGATATGCGCCGAATGCGTTTCGGATCTTTCATCTGATCACTCGCCTGTCCTTTTTACTCTACTCCAACACCCAGGAACATGGGATCAATCATCAAATCTGACCTCACATAAAACCAACTGGGTTAAGTACAGGAAGTACATCAGCTCACACATTGAGCTGAGTCCTCACCTCAGCGACGAAGCCAACGTAGACAGTTTTGTTAATATACTAGAGTCTGTACTCGTCTCTGCAGCTCGAGTTTCAACACCTCAAATTATAAACACACAACGCAATCAAAAGAAGACAAATCTACAAATCGAACAGCTCGTCCTCGAAAAGCGACGCTTACGTCGAGAATGGCAATGTCACAGATCGCCATCTGCTAAGCAACGCTTCAAACATGCCTCACGTCAACTTGATCAAGCTCTACAGCAAGAAGAAACGTATGTAGAGCACATAGGGCAATTGTCAACTAACAGTACGAAACACTCACTATGGAGAGCTCACCCAACTCTAAGCTCACCGAAAGAAACCGTGATGCCTATTAGAAATTCCACAGGCGGGTGGGCGCGCAGCGACGCAGACAGAGCCAGTACGTTTGCCAAACACCTTAAAAATGTCTTCCAACCAAATCCTGCCACCAATGCGTTTACTTTGCCGACTCTATCAGATGAGCCCCAGCCTCAACATGAGCCGATTGAGTTTCGCCCAAACGAAATCGTTAACATCATCAAACGACAACTGAATCCGAAAAAATCCCCGGGCAGCGACCTCATAACTCCCAAAATGATCATTGAGCTCCCATACTGTGCCGTTTGCACTCTCACCCAGCTATTTAATGCCATCGCAAAACTTGGCCACTTTCCAGTGAGATGGAAAAAGTCTATTATAATAATGATAGCAAAGCCGGGAAAAGACCACACTATCCCTACGTCGTATAGACCTATAAGCCTACTCTCTTGCCTATCTAAACTCTTTGAAAAATGCCTAATGACTCGGATAAACACATACCTGAGAATCCAGGAAGGAATCCCGTCACACCAATTTGGGTTTCGTGAAAAGCATGGAACAATTGAGCAGGTCAACCGGATAACATCTGAAATTCGGAACGCGTTCGAAAAACGAGAGTACTGTACTGCCATATTTTTAGATGTCTCTCAAGCATTCGATAGAATCTGGCTGGAAGGTCTAATGTACAAGATGAAGACAATGCTCCCCTACAGCACCCACAAGATTTTGGAGTCTTACCTTCACGACAGAAAATTTGTCGTGAGGTGCAATACCGCTATATCCGATGATTACACCGTTGGAGCTGGAGTTCCTCAAGGCAGCGTGCTAGGGCCAATATTATATGTCCTCTACACAGCAGATATCCCGACAAGCACACGTCTAACAACATCCACGTTTGCCGATGACACAGCTATTCTTAGCAGCTCAAAATGCCCGATTCAAGCAACTGCGCAGCTAGCGCATCATATGGTCGATGTCGAAAAATGGCTGTCAGATTGGCGAATTAAAGTGAGCGAACTAAAATGCAAGCATGTTACGTTCACTCTGAACAGGCAAAACTGCCCGCCGATAACATTAAACAACACTCTACTCCCACAAGCAAACGAAGTAACATACCTAGGAGTACATCTCGACAGAAGACTCACATGGCGCCGGCACATTGAAGCCAAAAGAACACACCTAAAGCTAAAAGCCAGCGGTCTTCATTGGCTTATCAACGCTCGGTCACCTCTTAGCCTTGAATATAAAGTCCTGCTGTACAACTCGGTACTAAAACCTATATGGATGTACGGCTCCTAGTTATGGGGGAACGCCAGCAATAGCAACATTGACATAATTCAAAGAGTTCAGTCGAAGATCTTGAGAACAATCACCGGGGCACCGTGGTACGTTCGCAACGAAAACATACACCGCGACTTAAACATTCTACCAGTCAAAGAAGCGATCGCAGAACAAAAGGTAAAGTACTTAACCAAGCTATCGGTGCACCCTAACCACCTGGCGAGAGGTCTAACAAGGTTGAGCAACCAATCACGCCTTCGTCGCAATGACTTACCCACCCAGCGACCGACCTGAGGGACGCGCAACCAGAATGCAGTCTTAGTATACTGTTAGTTAAATTTTAATGTTAAGATTCGTCAACTTATTGTTAGTCTCAAAATTAAATGCAAAGCTATAATAAAAAAAAAAAAAAAAAGTTGAATACATGTTTTGGACCAACGAGTAGGCGGGAGGAGGCTCGTCCATCATGACATAGCCCGCTTGTCACTTTAGCCTGTTTAAAACTGGGGGGTCCGCCTGTCGCCCAGAGTTCGCAATCTAAAGTCTAAAGTCAACATTATGTTCTAACATGTTGTTCTAATAATCTAAAGTCAACATTATGACGTGCTCGCGATAAATTAATTGCAAGATAGAACCGCTAGAAGTCTATAGAAGTTCCAAATTTTATAGGCGAGAGTAGAAAAGGGTATAAGCTGGAAGTGTAAGCGAAACAAAATCACTGATGTAGATGTGGTCGCGATTTGCCCTCCCAATCTATGATCACCATCCTTGAGATCAACTCTGGTGACCCCCTTACCAACGATCGCTAAGACATTAGCTGAGTTCCGAAAATTAAAGTTTAGTTAATGTTTATGATTTTTAATCTTGAATCATGCGAATTAACTAAACTTTTAAAAATTTAACTTTTACTAAATTAACTAAGATTTAATGGTCAAGATAAACTTAAATTCTAACATATTAATTATTTAGGCAAAAATTATTCAAAAATAAATTGTTTAATTAAATATAAAGGATAAAGTATAAGTGTAAGAATAAAACTTTATCATATTTTGTATTAAGAAATATAAAAACATAATTTATACAAAAAGATTCACTGAAAGATATCCAACAATGTATTTTTGTTGCAACAAAGTCGCATTACTTTACTGGTGACGAGGGAAGTTACATTATTTTGCAGGGTTCTAGATCTTTAGGTTTTAATATTTTTTAATGTATATGAAGTTTTAATGTATCCTACATTTGGTGTAGTGGTTGCGAGGACCTTCCTCAGTCGGGAAGTCTCCGGTGTTCCCTGAATGTTTCTGCAGAACCTGGACCTGCAGAACCTCTTTGCCCTACGCAGTTCCATGTCGTGTGATTGAGGTCCGCTTTATACGCCTCCCAAGCTACTTCTGTGTTTGCTTTACTAGCGAAGTTAAGGGCTTTACGGGTCTTGGTTTTAAGGGGCGCAAGTGTTGGCGACCACCATGGTGGTTTCTTTGACTTGCTACTGCTCAATCTACTTTTGGGACAGGCCCTATTGAAAGCCCTGGCGAAAGCCACCGTTAGCGTACCCACCATCGGGTCCAGGTCTTCTCTGCTGTTAACGTCCCTTGTTGGAAGTTCCCCGCAGGATCTTCTTGTAGACCTCTCAGTTTGCCTAGGATTGCGTACTGCTAGCTGAGTGAAGTTCTCGAATTCGACCACTAGTTTTATGTATCGCTCCGAGAAGACGCGCTTCTCTAAGACTCCTCATCTAACAACCCTGTCTGCTAGAGAGTCTGAGTAAAGAGTAATGTCAAGTACCTCCCTTCTGTTCTTGACGTTGAAGGTGGGGTTTGTGCCCTTGTTACCCCCAGAAGATTTGAGCTTAGGATAAAATCGAAAATTGACTCACCTATCTTGTTAGTGTCAGTGATTCCCCACTGATGCACCCTATAATAAGGTCAATCTCCTGCTTCTCGCTGTCTTCCACCAGCTTTTTGCGTAGCGGATGCGGGGGGAGGGTACCCTGGTCGTGGCCCATGTACGCCGAGCATACCCTTAGAGGTCCCTTTGGGCGCTCTATTGCTGGGACTACATATTGCTACATATTCATTCAGATCCTTCTTGGCGAGGATGCAGATTCTTCTTTGCTTTTACCTGGTGTATCGGCTTTACAGAGCCTATACTCCGGCGCCCCTAGGCCAAGAATCCTGTCTCCAAGGATTCAGGGCTTATGGATGAGGGCCACATCAGCTCCACACTCGGCGAGGTGGAGTAGGAAAGCAACTGACGCCTTACTGTGTTGGAGGTTTATGTGCAAGATTGTCAATGACATCCTTGAGATTCTCCACCACAGTAACCTCAGCTTCCGTCTCGGAGCTCAGCAGAAACTCCTGCTCGATTCCGACGATTCTTAAAGCCCTCGCAAAGTCCGAGATAGGATGTCCAGGATGTTCTCCTCCTCATCCGACATTCCTTCCGGGTACCCCTCTTCGGTCGGCTCCTCCAATTCTTTCTCTTGAGCATCTGCCTTCAGCTGAATGCCTCCAATCTTGCTCCAGGCATCAGACATATATAACACATATATATATATATACATATATAAGCCGTACTTAATCCGGTGCCCCGTCTCCTCCAGGATCCTCGCAGTCTGCTCATTCAGCGTGAGGAGAACCTGCCTCCGTAGTCCTATCGCATCCTCCTCCTTGGTGACTCTCCAGTCTACCTCCAGTCCTGACACCATCACCAGGATGGTGTAAGGTCCGCCGGCTTTTTAGTGAGCCATACTCGCACCCTCGGCTTGCTTGGGATCTCAGCACAGTCAACCGCCACCAGCTTTGCACCAGGATAGACATCTCCAAGCAATGGTGTTATACGCTTTTATAGTTCTACCGATCGCGCGTCTTGGCATGCTGTTACCTTGAAGCTATCTTGATACCAGGCTGCGTCTTCGCATTCTGGTGGGAGTCCTCCGCTCTTCAGCATCTCCTCCTAAAGAACCCATGCAGATCATTTATCACGTTCCGCCAAAGGTCCTTAGGGATCAGGCCATCCTTGGATCCCCTGTCCAGGACTCCAATGAGCGTTCTTTCCTTTGTGACCTTGGCGAACGAACGGCTGGATCTTCTTCTTCTTCGCTAAGGGCGCTTCTCTTTCTGTAAACCTCTACCTATTCGCACTTAACGCGATCTCCGTGGTAGAGCAAGCCTGCTTCTACGGCTCCAGCCTCACTCACGCCTTTGCCGGGTAGAAGTCGGACCGGATCTCTTTTGCCCACTTTTTGACTTCGGCCGGTTTGGCTTCTGCCGATGGGTCCGCCCTCATAAGAATGAAGGCTGACCTTCTCCTGTCTTTGTAGGAGCCTTTGCAACATCCGCTTCCGGATGTTGCCTCTCAGTAGGGAGCTTCTCCACCTCAGTAACTCCTGGCTTTTGAGGGCCCTGGAGTTTGACGGGTCGTTGAAACCTTTTCCGGACTTTTTTGGAGAGTTTCGTTGTCCTGTAATATGCACACATGTATTCATATTGATATCGAGCACCCACTGAACCAAGAGTTCTAAAAGGGGCACACTGTAACACTTTGTCGCAGTGTTTACATAATTCGAGGTCTCGATCATAAACCTAAGTGGCCGAAATGCCAAACGCTCGCTGTGCCTTAGCCGCACGCCGAAACTGCATATGTCGGCATAAATGTAATACGAGCGGACTTCTTATATGTGCATATACCTCCGCCTAAGCGAGCATAGCTATATACTTAAGAATACATTGCCGTCTCTCCGCTACCGCTATTGGCAGCGCAGCTACGAGACTTTAGACTTCCCTACTCCTAAGAATATTCTAAAGGAGGAGAACTTCTTAGAAGCTTGGAGCGGCAACAACGGCTGCTCCAAATAAAAGATCCAAATAAAGATCCAATGCTTATAAATGTGGGGCCAGAATAACCAACAGCTTTCGGGTCTCCCATTTTTTGTGGACTTTTAATTACCCCCGCATATACTGATGGGATTAGCTTATGCCTTGGGGCAACAACCCAATCGTGATCAGGCAGCTTGACCATCAGCAGCTTGATGCATAAGCAGCGGTGCTTGTTTATTTGCAGCAGTCAAACCAATTGACACCCTAGCCTTGTCGTTTTGTGACAAAAAAAAACACTTGAGCAGGGCCAAGAACAGAGGCAACGTTTTCAAGATATTTTATAGATGCTGTAGCAAAATATCCATCTATATGCTGCTTGTGATAATCTGTTTGGGCTCGACAAAGCTATACCGGTACCGTTCTCACATGACTTTTTCCTTGAATCGAGGAAGAGCTTCTGGGAAATAGTCTTAGATAGGTTGCGCTTCTCGACAAGTTAAACCCTTCTTTTTGAGCTCTTTATGGAAATCAGACAAGGTTTTCACACTTCTAACAAGGTTAGTGCGCCTCCTTTCATCAGCTCCACTTCCAAACATGGCTATCTCCAAAATTAGTTTTATGGAGAAGCGGTTGATCGTCTTCGATTGGGGGCCTGCCGGCTGTAGATCGTTGGTTACAAAAGTCTTTGTGGCTTCAAGAATTTCCTCAAATAGGCAACTCAATTTTTGTTTTTTATTCTGCCTGTATTTATTTTGAGCTTCTGCAATTTGTTGCTTGCGCTTGAGGCTTTTCCTTTCCTTTTCAATTTCTTGCCTAGTTTTAACAAGCTCCTTTTGGATTTCGCTAGACATTGTTGAATTATTTGCCTGCGCCAGGACTGCTTCTCTCTCAGTTAATGATACAATATTTGCCTTTGCCTTTTCTTGTGCAGGCCTTCTGTAGCTTCTTTCGCTGTTGACATTAGTTTTTGACTTTTTATCTACAATAGTAAAGTATATAAGTGATTAAGTTGGTCTGTTACTTAATATTTTGGATTATTGTTTACTTACCCTGATCATTGCTTAGATCGATGGAATTTTCATTTGAATCGATCACAGATTGAGGAATATGATTTTCATTTTCATCTAAAGTTTGCTGAGACCTTAGATCGATAGAATTTTCATTATCGATCGCTGAGAGAGGAATATCGTTTTTGGGAGTACATATATTCTGTAAATAATTTGTCCACCATCATGCAAAAGCATGTGTTTGTCATAATTTATAACACTATTTTTTTATTTTGCTAACACTATAAATGCATAAGTATAGCGAACTAAATTAAATATATTTAGAATATTGTACATACCTTTGAAGCATTCATAAAAAATGACGTCGTTTTCATTTTTTTTTTTGAAGCACCTTATTTTTATATTTTTTTATTACATCTTTTATATATGTTTGAAAATCTTGATGTTCTTTTCTTGCTGATTTCCATATTGCCGTTGCTTCCTTTTGGCAATCCGACGGTCTTTTATCTGGATATCGCAGCTTGTATGATTTAAAAAACTATTGAATTAGTTCACTTAGGTTTGATTCCATTGCAAAACACACGACACGGTAAATTCCATAATTTCACAACGAACGGCTGATTTGCGATATACAAAAAATGGAATATGTATATCGACTTAATTAGAGAGTTGCATTCGGTACTTATTGACGGAGTAATCAGCGCGAAATCAAATTTTGAATAAATACTTTTAACAACAAAATTTATATAAAATGATTACATAATCATTGTCCAAGACCCTCCCTCTCCATGTAATCAAACATAATCATTTCATTTTTGAGGTTATGTCGTAATTCTGACATTCTGGAGTGTTTAAGACCTCGGATTCGGATTTAGTGACTTTGAAAACATATAATAAACATGGTCTGACCCACGGACTCGAATATAATTTTGTATGAGGTTTTTTGAGGTTATGTCAGCACCCTGACGTGCTGGGGTTTTTTGGACCTCGGATTCGGATTCAGCGACCCCGAAAACATATAGTAAACATAGTCTGACCTCCAGACCCGAAAAAATAATTTTTTTTGTGTGGCTGTGTTATCAGCTTCTAACAATAAATGCAAATATGCATAGTTGTATCGTACATTCTAGAATGCATTCGAAACAATTCGAATGCGAACTGTAACTGTAATTCATTCAATTCGGCTCTCATCCCCCGAATGTTGTGCGAGTGAGACCTACACATTCGCACTCACTCATTCATTAATTTTCGTCTCAGCATTCTATCTTACTCAATTCATTTTCGAGGTTGTGCATTTGAATGTCGTGTTTTAGCTATTCATGCAGACCTCTAGTCTACAAGAAGATCCTTCGGGGAACTTCCAACAACGGACGTTAACAGCAGAGAAGACCTGGACCCGATGGTGGGTACGCTAACGGTGGCTTGCGCCAAGGCTTTTAATAGGGCCTGTCCCAAAAGTAGATTGAGCAGTAGCAAGTCAAAGAAACCATTATGGTGGTCGCCAACACTTGCGCCCCTTAAAACCAAGACCCGTAAAGCCCTTAACTTCGCTAGTAAAGCAAACACAGAAGTAGCTTGGGAGGCGTATAAAGCGGACCTCAATCACACGACATGGAACTGCGTAGGGCAAAGAGGTTCTGCAGGTCCAGGTTCTGCAGAAACATTCAGGGAACACCGGAGACTTCCCGACTGAGGAAGGTCCTCGCAACCACTACACCAAATGTAGGATACATTAAAACTTCATATACATTAAAAAATATTAAAACCTAAAGATCTAGAACCCTGCAAAATAATGTAACTTCCCTCGTCACCAGTAAAGTAATGCGACTTTGTTGCAACAAAAATACATTGTTGGATATCTTTCAGTGAATCTTTTTGTATAAATTTTGTTTTTATATTTCTTAATACAAAATATGATAAAGTTTTATTCTTACACTTATACTTTATCCTTTATATTTAATTAAACAATTTATTTTTGAATAATTTTTGCCTAAATAATTAATATGTTAGAATTTAAGTTTATCTTGACCATTAAATCTTAGTTAGTTAATTTAGTAAAAGTTAAATTTTTAAAAGTTTAGTTAATTCGCATGATTCAAGATTAAAAATCATAAACATTAACTAAACTTTAATTTTCGGAACTCAGCTAATGTCTTAGCGATCGTGGGTAAGGGGTTCACCAGAGTTGATCTCAAGGATGGTGATCATAGATTGGGAGGGCAAATCAGGGAACACCGGAGACTTCCCGACTGAGGAAGGTCCTCGCAACCACTACACCAAATGTAGGATACATTAAAACTTCATATACATTAAAAAATATTAAAACCTAAAGATCTAGAACCCTGCAAAATAATGTAACTTCCCTCGTCACCAGTAAAGTAATGCGACTTTGTTGCAACAAAAATACATTGTTGGATATCTTTCAGTGAATCTTTTTGTATAAATTTTGTTTTTATATTTCTTAATACAAAATATGATAAAGTTTTATTCTTACACTTATACTTTATCCTTTATATTTAATTAAACAATTTATTTTTGAATAATTTTTGCCTAAATAATTAATATGTTAGAATTTAAGTTTATCTTGACCATTAAATCTTAGTTAGTTAATTTAGTAAAAGTTAAATTTTTAAAAGTTTAGTTAATTCGCATGATTCAAGATTAAAAATCATAAACATTAACTAAACTTTAATTTTCGGAACTCAGCTAATGTCTTAGCGATCGTGGGTAAGGGGTTCACCAGAGTTGATCTCAAGGATGGTGATCATAGATTGGGAGGGCAAATCGTGACCACATCTACATCAGTGGTTTCGTTTCGCTTACACTTCCCGCTTATACCCTTTTCTACTCTCGCCTTTAAAATTTGGAACTTCTATAGACTTCTAGCGGTTCTATCTTGCAATTAATTTGTCGCAAGCACGTCATATTCTCGATTTTATATTATTAACTTGTAGCTTGTGCGATCCGTCCGAAGCAAGACCACCACCGCATCAAGCCGACGAGCAAGAGCCGGACTCTATAACGTGACCCAGCAAGGACGGGTTATATTAATTATATTGATAATCATAAAGAAAATTAGCACTCACAAGTAGGGGTTTTGTGAGTACAGTAAATACGCATAGGGACTTACGAATAGAACTTCAAGTTCAAGTTCGAATAGATACACTTCAAGTGTAAGTGTATCATTAGTCTAAATTTTACAAGAATTTAGTGCACAAAACAGTTTAAACAGTTTTAAACAGTTTTAAACAGGCTAAAGTGACAAGCGGGCTATGTCATGATGCACGAGCCTCCTCCCGCCTACTCGTTGGTCCAAAACATGTATTCAACTAACTCAAATAAAAACCAAAGTGGAGTGTAATATGTTTCGTTCTCAGCAAGGATTAATAAAAGTCGTTTCCGTCCAGTTTATAATAAAGTCAGATTTATTTGTATTTTCAATTGGATCTTTATTTGGATCTTTTATTTGGAGCAGCCGATGTTGCCGCTCCAAGCTCCTAAGAGGTTATCCTACTTTAGAATATTCTTAGAAGTAGGGAAATCTAAAATCTCGTAGCTGCGCTGCCAACAGCGGCAGCGGAGAGACGGCTATGTATTCTTAAGTATATAGCTATGCTCGCTTAGGCGGAGGTATATGCACATATAGGAAGTCCGCTCGTATTACATTTATGCCGAATTATGCAGTTTCGGCGTTCAGCTAAGGCACAGCGATCGTTTCGCATTTCGGCCACTTAGGTTTATGATCGAGACCTCGAATTATGTAAACACTGCGACAAAGTGTTACAGTGTGCCCCTTTTAGAACTCTTGGTTCAGTGGGTGCTCGATATCAATATGAATACATGTGTGCATATTACAGGACAACGAAACTCTCCAAAAAAGTCCGGAAAAGGTTTCAACGACCCGTCAAACTCCAGGGCCCTCAAAAGCCAGGAGTTACTGGGGTGGAAGCTCCCTACTGAGAGGCAACATCCGGAAGCGGATGTTTCAAAGGCTCCTACAAAGACAGGAGAAGGTCAGCCTTCATTCTTATGAGGGCGGACCCATCGGCAGAAGCCAAACCGGCCGAAGTCAAAAAGTGGGCAAAAAAGATCCGGTCCGACTTCTACCCGGCAAAGGCGTGAGTGAGGCTGGAGCCGTAGAAGCAGGCTTGCTCTACCATGGAGATCGCGTTAAGTGCGAATAGGTAGAGGTTTACAGAAAGAGGAGCGCCCTTAGCGAAGAAGAAGAAGATCCAGCCGTTCGTTCGCCAAGGTCACAAAGGAAAGAACGCTCATTGGAGTCCTGGACAGGGGATCCAAGGATGGCCTGATCCCTAAGGACCTTTGGCGGAACGTGATAAATGATCTGCATGGGTTCTTTAGGAGGAGATGCTGAAGAGCGGAGGACTCCCACCAGAATGCGAAGACGCAGCCTGGTATCAAGATAGCTTCAAGGTAACAGCATGCCAAGACGTGCGATCGGTAGAACTATAAAAGCGTATAATACCATTGCATGGAGATGTCTATCCTGGTGCAAAGCTGGTGGCGGTTGACTGTGCTGAGATCCCAAGCAAGCCGAGGGTGCGAGTATGGCTCACTAAAAAGCCGGCGGACCTTACACCATCCTGGTGATGGTGTCAGGACTGGAGGTAGACTGGAGAGTCACCAAGGAGGAGGATGCGATAGGACTACGGAGGCAGGTTCTCCTCACGCTGAATGAGCAGACTGCGAGGATCCTGGAGGAGACGGGGCACCGGATTAAGTACGGCTTATATATGTATATATATATATATGTGTTATATATGTCTGATGCCTGGAGCAAGATTGGAGGCATTCAGCTGAAGGCAGATGCTCAAGAGAAAGAATTGGAGGAGCCGACCGAAGAGGGGTACCCGGAAGGAATGTCGGATGAGGAGGAGAACATCCTGGACATCCTATCTCGGACTTTGCGAGGGCTTTAAGAATCGTCGGAATCGAGCAGGAGTTTCTGCTGAGCTCCGAGACGGAAGCTGAGGTTACTGTGGTGGAGAATCTCAAGGATGTCATTGACAATCTTGCACATAAACCTCCAACACAGTAAGGCGTCAGTTGCTTTCCTACTCCACCTCGCCGAGTGTGGAGCTGATGTGGCCCTCATCCATAAGCCCTGAATCCTTGGAGACAGGATTCTTGGCCTAGGGGCGCCGGAGTATAGGCTCTGTAAAGCCGATACACCAGGTAAAAGCAAAGAAGAATCTGCATCCTCGCCAAGAAGGATCTGAATGAATATGTAGCAATATGTAGTCCCAGCAATAGAGCGCCCAAAGGGACCTCTAAGGGTATGCTCGGCGTACATGGGCCACGACCAGGGTACCCTCCCCCCGCATCCGCTACTCAAAAAGCTGGTCGAAGCAGGAGATCGACCTTATTATAGGGTGCATCAGTGGGGAATCACTAACACTAACAAGATAGGTGAGTCAATTTTCGATTTTATCCTAAGCTCAAATCTTCTGGGGGTAACAAGGGCACAAACCCCACCTTCAACGTCAAGAACAGAAGGGAGGTACTTGACATTACTCTTTACTCAGACTCTCTAGCAGACAGGGTTGTTAGATGAGGAGTCTTAGAGAAGCGCGTCTTCTCGGAGCGATACATAGAACTAGTGGTCGAATTCGAGAACTTCACTCAGCTAGCAGTACGCAATCATAGGCAAACTGAGAGGTCTACAAGAAGATCCTGCGGGGAACTTCCAACAAGGGACGTTAACAGCAGGGAAGACCCCGACCCGATGGTGGGTACGCTAACGGTGGCTTGCGCCAGGGCTTTCAATAGGGCCTGTCCCAAAAGTAGATTGAGCAGTAGCAAGTCAAAGAAACCACCATGGTGGTAATATTTAATTAAACAATTTCTTTTTGAATAATTTTTGCCTAAATAATCAATATGTTAGAATTTAAGTTTATCTTGACCATTAAATCTTAGTTAATTTAGTAAAAGTTAAATTTTTAAAAGTTTAGTTAATTTGCATGATTTAAGATAAAAAATCATAAACATTAACTAAACTTTAATTCTCGGAACTCAGCTAATGTCTTAGCGATCGTGGGTAAGGGGTTCACCAGAGTTGATCTCAAGGATGGTGAGCATAGATTGGGAGGGCAAATCGCGACCACATCTACATCAGTGGTTTCGTTTCGGTTACACTTATACCCTTTTCTACTCTCGCCTATAAAATTTGGAACTTCTATAAACTTCTAGCGGTTCTATATTGCAATTAATTTATCGCAAGCACGTCATATTCTCGATTTTATATTATTAACATGTAGCTTGTGCGAGCCGTCCGAAGCAAGACAACCACCGCAAAAAGCCAACGAGTAAGAGCCGGACTCTATAACGTGCCCCAGCAAGGACGGGTTATATTAATTATATTAATGATCATAAAGAAAATTAGCACTCAACGAGTAGGGGTCTCTATGAGTACAGTAAATACGCATAGGGACTTATGAATAGAACTTCAAATTTGATTTTTGTTTAGTCTATTTTTCCCAAAGCTCTGGCTAAAAGCCGAAATCGTGAGGAAAACAGAAAGGATGATCCGTAAAATTTTTTATGTCCAAAGTTAAAAAGTTAAAAATAGCTACATAATTTCTTACCAATAACCATTCGAAGTAATGTTAGTTAGTTCATGAAAACAGATTATAAAAAAAATGCAGTTAGTTGTTTGTCCGGCCAATATTAACACCAATGGAAATATTTTATATTCTTAGTAAGTGTATCGTTAGTCTAAATTTTACAAGAATTTCATGCACAAGCTTACGAGCAGTGTAGGGCCATCGGATAACGAGTACAAAAGGGGGACCTACACGGTGTACACCGCTGGTAGTGCGACTATACTCTCCACGTGAGGGCGACTGGTAACAGGTCCCGGTAAGGTCATGTCTCTGCCCAGGATACTGGCAAATTTTAGTCAGGCGGGAAAAAGACCACTCCCTTTTCTTAATTAAACCAATCCAAGGTGGAACAGCATATGCGGAAGGATGCTTGTCCGAGGGGGGGGGGCTCGAAAGCTAATATGCGAACTCTGGGCGACAGGCGGACCCCCCAGTTTTAAACAGGCTAAAGTGACAAGCGGGCTATGTCATGATGGACGAGCCTCCTCCCGCCTACTCGTTGGTCCAAAACATGTATTCAACTTTTTTTTTTTTTTTTTTTTTTATTATAGCTTTGCTTTTATTTATTGAATCTACTCTTAATTTTGAGACTAACAATAAGTTGACGAATCTTAACATTAAAATTTAAGTAACAGTATACTTAGACTGCATTCTGGTTGCGCGTCCCTCAGGTCGGTCGCTGGGTGGGTAAGTCATTGCGACGAAGGCGTGATTGGTTGCTCAACCTTGTTAGACCTCTCGCCAGGTGGTTAGGGTGCACCGATAGCTTGGTTAAGTACTTTACCTTCTGTTCTGCGATCGCTTCTTTGACTGGTAGAATGTTTAAGTCGCGGTGTATGTTTTCGTTGCGAACGTACCACGGTGCCCCGGTGATTGTTCTCAAGATCTTCGACTGAAATCTTTGAATTATGTCAATGTTGCTATTGCTGGCGTTCCCCCATAACTAGGAGCCGTACATCCA
The DNA here is from genome assembly GCA_018153455.1 of Drosophila parabipectinata. Taxonomy (NCBI): domain Eukaryota; kingdom Metazoa; phylum Arthropoda; class Insecta; order Diptera; family Drosophilidae; genus Drosophila; species Drosophila parabipectinata. The sequence goes on along the minus strand of JAECYA010000403.1, from coordinate 2,123,730 downwards.
TATAGGTTTTAGTACCGAGTTGTACAGCAGGACTTTATATTCAAGGCTAAGAGGTGACCGAGCGTTGATAAGCCAATGAAGACCGCTGGCTTTTAGCTTTAGGTGTGTTCTTTTGGCTTCAATGTGCCGGCGCCATGTGAGTCTTCTGTCGAGATGTACTCCTAGGTATGTTACTTCGTTTGCTTGTGGGAGTAGAGTGTTGTTTAATGTTATCGGCGGGCAGTTTTGCCTGTTCAGAGTGAACGTAACATGCTTGCATTTTAGTTCGCTCACTTTAATTCGCCAATCTGACAGCCATTTTTCGACATCGACCATATGATGAGCTAGCTGCGCAGTTGCTTGAATCCGGCATTTTGAGCGGCTAAGAATAGCTGTGTCATCGGCAAACGTGGATGTTGTTAGACGTGTGCTTGTCGGGATATCTGCTGTGTAGAGGACATATAATATTGGCCCTAGCACGCTGCCTTGAGGAACTCCAGCTCCAACGGTGTAATCATCGGATATAGCGGTATTGCACCTCACGACAAATTTTCTGTCGTGAAGGTAAGACTCCAAAATCTTGTGGGTGCTGTAGGGGAGCATTGTCTTCATCTTGTACATTAGACCTTCCAGCCAGACTCTATCGAATGCTTGAGAGACATCTAAAAATATGGCAGTACAGTACTCTCGTTTTTCGAACGCGTTCCGAATTTCGGATGTTCCGAATTTCGAATTTCCGGTTGACCTGCTCAATTGTTCCATGCTTTTCACGAAACCCATATAGGCTTATAGGTCTATACGACGTAGGGATAGTGTGGTCTTTTCCCGGCTTTGCTATCATTATTATAATAGACTTTTTCCATCTCACTGAAAAGTGGCCAAGTTTTGCGATGGCATTAAATAGCTGGGTGAGAGTGCAAACGGCACAGTATGGGAGCTCAATGATCATTTTGGGAGTTATGAGGTCGCAGCCCGGGGATTTTTTCGGATTCAGTTGTCGTTTGATGATGTTAACGATTTCGTTTGGGCGAAACTCAATCGGCTCATGTTGAGGCTGGGGCTCATCTGATAGAGTCGGCAAAGTAAACGCATTGGTGGCAGGATTTGGTTGGAAGACATTTTTAAGGTGCTTGGCAAACGTACTGGCTCTGTCTGCGTCGCTGCGCGCCCACCCGCCTGTGGAATTTCTAATAGGCATCACGGTTTCTTTCGGTGAGCTCAGAGTTGGGTGAGCTCTCCATAGTGAGTGTTTCGTACTGTTAGTTGACAATTGCTCTATGTAGCGGTGGTGGACATACGTTTCTTCTTGCTGTAGAGCTTGATCAAGTTGACGTGAGGCATGTTTGAAGCGTTGCTTAGCAGATGGCGATCTGTGACATTGCCATTCTCGACGTAAGCGTCGCTTTTCGAGGACGAGCTGTTCGATTTGTAGATTTGTCTTCTTTTGATTGCGTTGTGTGTTTATAATTTGAGGTGTTGAAACTCGAGCTGCAGAGACGAGTACAGACTCTAGTATATTAACAAAACTGTCTACGTTGGCTTCGTCGCTGAGGTGAGGACTCAGCTCAATGTGTGAGCTGATGTACTTCCTGTACTTAACCCAGTTGGTTTTATGTGAGGTCAGATTTGATGATTGATCCCATGTTCCTGGGTGTTGGAGTAGAGTAAAAAGGACAGGCGAGTGATCAGATGAAAGATCCGAAAGGCATTCGGCGCATATCAGATTTTTAGGAATGTTTTTGGTAATCGCAAAGTCAATTAAATCGGGAAGTTTCTTTGGGTCTGCCGGCCAGTATGTTGGTGTGCCAGAAGAAGCATAGTCTAGCTTGTTCTTAGCTTTGATAATTGCATTATAGAGCTGCTTTCCATTTGGGGTCACAAGACGAGATCCCCAGTGTGTGTGCTTGGCATTGTAGTCTCCTGCTGCTATGAAGTGGTCTCCGAGTGAGTTGAAAAACTGCATAAACTCATCTTCGGCTATGGTGAAGCGTGGAGGGCAGTATACGGCGGCTAGAGTTAATTGCTTGCCAATATTTAGGTGTATATTTATTGATGTGGCCTGTAGGTAGTTTTTTGAAAATTTTGTATGATAATGGTGCTTGATACGGCTTCTGATTAAAATTCCAGTCCCGCCGTGTGCTTTACCGTCTGGATGATTTGTTCAATAGAATGAATATCCTCGTAGTTGGAAATTGTATCTGTTCGTAAGATGTGTTTCTGAAAGCAGCATTACGTCGATTTGATTGTCTAGTAGGAATTGCGCTAACTCGAGTTTATGCTGCGAAACGCCGTTAGCGTTCCACGTAGATATTCGTAGGGAAGTCATTATTTGGATTGTTGTGAAACTAGCATATGTATTAATAGATTTTGGTTTCGCATTAGATCTTTCATAGTTGTACGCATAAACGACATGAACTCCGTAAGGCTTTGTTGTAGACTGCATATCATAGCTTCAAAGTTACTTTTTGGCTGCTCCGGAAGTTGATACTGCTGAGCCGTGTTCGGTTCTTGGTGTGCTGATTGCGGCAGTGAGCTTTTTGAGGCTGGGGTAGCCAGTCCTGATTTTAAAGCGCTTGCGTATGTGACATTGTTGTCAGAGTTTATAAGTCCTAGTGAGGATCTGGCTGCAGTCGAGAAGAAGATTTTAGGAATTGACCTGGAGGCTATGAACTTATTATTTTGGGTGCGGGCAGTAAGTCCCCTCTGGTGGATGCGACTTTTCAGCTCCTTATAAACTGGGCAACCTCTATAGTTAGCAGTGTGATTTCCACCGCAGTTGCCGCACTTTTTCGAGTTTTGGTCATCTTTGCTCGCTGGGCAGTGTGCGGAGTCATGAAGCTCACCACAAACTACACAAACTGGGCGCAGTTTACAGTAAGACCTTGTATGGCCATATTCTTGGCAGTTCGCACATTGTACCGGGCCATTGCGTTTGTGCGGCTCCTCAACTGTAATTCTGCGGTGCAGCAGGAACTGAAGATTGTATATAGGGTGCACTTCGTATTTCTTGAGGGGCTTAATTTGTGGTTCGAGTTCAACCTTAAAGAGTGGCTGCGGCTTTCTATCCCTGTTAGAGATATTGAACACTGTCTTAACGCTAAATCCCTTCTCTTGTAGCGCCTTTGTTATCTCTGCAGGCAGTACTTCGGGCTCTATGCCCTTAAGTACGACATGCAAGCCCTTGCTGCTTTTTAGCTGATACGTATAAAAGTTCTTTTTTTTTTGTCGGTGAGGTATTTCGATAGCACTCTGTAATTATCTTCAGACTTCGTTTGAACTTTTGTTTCCTGGATATTGCCCTTTACGAGTGGTATTATGTGGAAGTTGTCCTTGCCAATGAGCTCTATAATTTTGTTGCCGAGAACGTTGGAACTTTTTTCTCGTATGTATATTGGCGGGGGCTTAGGCTTCCTTTTTTCGACTTCTGTAGATTCGGCGTCATCCTCATGTATTCAACTAACTCAAATAAAAACCAAAATGGAGTGTAATATGTTTCGTTCTCAGCAAGGATTAATAAAAGTCGTTTCCGTCCAGTTTATAATAAAGTCAGATTTATTTGTATTTTCAATTGGATCTTTATTTGGATCTTTTATTTGGAGCAGCCGTTGTTGCCGCTCCAAGCTTCTAAGAAGTTCTCCTCCTTTAGAATATTCTTAGGAGTAGGGAAGTCTAAAGTCTCGTAGCTGCACTGCCAATAGCGGGAGCGGAGAGACGGCAATGTATTCTTAAGAATATAGCTATGCTCGCTTAGGCGGAAGTATATGCACATATAAGAAGTCCGCTCGTATTACATTTATGCCGATATATGCAGTTTATGATCGAGACCTCGAATTATGTAAACACTGCGACAAAGTGTTACAGTGTGTGCCCCTATTAGAACTCTTGGTTCAGTGGGTGCTCGATATCAATATGAATACATGTGTGCATATTACAGGACAACGAAACTCTCCAAAAAAGTCTGGAAAAGGTTTCAACGACCCGTCAAACTCCAGGGCCCTCAAAAGCCAGGAGTTACTGGGGTGGAAGCTCCCTACTGAGAGGCAACATCCGAAAGCGGATGTTGCAAAGGCTCCTACAAAGACAGGAGAAGGTCAGCCTTCATTCTTATGAGGGTGGACCCATCGGCAGAAGCCAAACCGGCCGAAGTCAAAAATTGGGCAAGAGAGATCCGGCCCGACGTCCACCCGGCAAAGGCGTGAGTGAGGCTGGAGCCGAAGATGCAGGCTTGCTCTACCACGGAGATCGCGTTAAGTGCGAATAGGTAGAGGTTTACAGAAAGAGGAGCGCCCTTAGCGAAGAAGAAGAAGATCCAGCCGTTCGTTCGCCAAGGTCACAAAGGAAAGAACGCTCATTGGAGTCCTGGACAGGGGATCCAAGGATCGCCTGATCCCTAAGGACCTTTGGCGGAAGGTGATAAATGATCTGCATGGGTGCTTCATGGAGGAGATGCTGAAGAGCGGAGGACTCCCACCAGAATGCGAAGACGCAGCCTGGTATCCGGGTGGCTTCAAGGTAATAGCATGCCAAGACGCGCGATCGGTAGAACTATAAAAGCGTATAATACCATTGCTTGGAGATCTCTATCCTGGTGCAAAGCTGACTGGGCTGAGATCCCAAGCAAGCCGAGGGTGCGAGTATGGCTCACCGAAAAGCCGGCGGACCTTACACCATCCTGGTGATGGTGTCAGGACTGGAGGTGGACTGGAGAGTCACCAAGGAGGAGGATGCGATAGGACTACGGAGGCAGGTTCTCCTCACGCTGAATGAGCAGACTGCGAGGATCCTGGAGGAGACGGGGCACCGGATTAAGTACGGCTTATATATGTATATATATATATATGTGTTATATATGTCTGATGCCTGGAGCAAGATTGGAGGCATTCAGCTGAAGGCAGATGCTCAAGAGAAAGAATTGGAGGAGCCGACCGAAGAGGGGTACCCGGAAGGAATGTCGGATGAGGAGGAGAACATCCTGGACATCCTATCTCGGACTTTCCTTGGAGACAGGATTCTTGGCCTAGGGGCGCCGGAGTATAGGCTCTGTAAAGCCGATACACCAGGTAAAAGCAAAGAAGAATCTGCATCCTCGCCAAGAAGGATCTGAACATCTTTTTGCTACCTAATTTCAGCAATGAATATGTAGCAATATGTAGTCCCCGCAATAGAGCGCCCAAAGGGACCTCTAAGGGTATGCTCGGCGTACATGGGCCACGACCAGGGTACCCTCCCCCCGCATCCGCTACTCAAAAAGGTGGTCGAAGCAGGAGATCGACCTTATTATAGGGTGCATCAGTGGGGAATCACTGACACTAACAAGATAGGTGAGTCAATTTTCGATTTTATCCTAAGCTCAAATCTTCTGGGGGTAACAAGGGCACAAACCCCACCTTCAACGTCAAGAACAGAAGGGAGGTACTTGACATTACTCTTTACTCAGACTCTCTAGCAGACAGGGTTGTTAGATGAGGAGTCTTAGAGAAGCGCGTCTTCTCGGAGCGATACATAGAATTAATGGTCGAATTCGAGAACTTCAATCAGCTAGCAGTACGCAATCCTAGGCAAACTGAGAGGTCTACAAGAAGATCCTGCGGGGAACTTCCAACAAGGGACGTTAACAGCAGGGAAGACCCCGACCCGATGGTGGGTACGCTAACGGTGGCTTGCGCCAGGGCTTTCAATAGGGCCTGTCCCAAAAGTAGATTGGGCAATAGCAAGTCAAAGAAACCACCATGGTGGTCGCCAACACTTGCGCCCATTAAAACCAAGACCCGTAAAGCCCTTAACTTCGCTAGTAAAGCAAACACAGAAGTAGCTTGGGAGACGTATAAAGCGGACCTCAATCACACGACATGGAACTGCGTAGGGCAAAGAGGAATGCCTGGTCCAGGTTCTGCAGAATCATTCGGGGAACACCGGAGACTTCCCGACTGAGGAAGGTCCTCGCAACCATTACACCAAATGTAGGATGCATTAAAGCTTCATATACATTAAAAAACATTAAAACCTAAAGATCTAGAACCCTGCAAAATAATGTAACTTACATCGTCACCAGTAAATCTAAAGTAAAGTAATGCGACTTTGTTGCTACAAAAATACATTGTTGGATATCTTTCAGTGAATCTTTTTGTATAAATTATGTTTTTATATTTCTTAATACAAATTATGATCAAATTTTATTCTTACACTTACACTTTATCCTTTATATTTAATAAAACAATTTATTTTTGAATAATTTTTGCCTAAATAATCAATATGTTAGCATTTAAGTTTATCTTGACCATTAAATCTTAGTTAGTTAATTTAGTAAAAGTTAAATTTTTAAAAGTTAATTTGCTAATGATTCAAGATTTAAAATCTTAAACATTAACTAAACTTTAATTCTCGGAACTCAGCTAATGTCTTAGCGATCGTGGGTAAGGGGGTCACCAGAGTTGATCTCAAGGATGGTGATCATAGATTGGGAGGGCAAATCGCGACCACATCTACATCAGTGATTTTGTTTCGCTTACACTTCCAGCTTATACCCTTTTCTACTCTCGCCTATAAAATTTGGAACTTCTATAGACTTCTAGCGGTTCTATCTTGCAATTAATTTATCGCAAGCACGTCATATTCTCGATTTTATATTATTAACTTGTAGCTTGTGCGATACGTCCGAAGCAAGACAACCACCGCAAAAAGCCAACGAGCAAGTGCCGGACTCTATAACGTGCCCAGAAAGAACGGGTTATATTAATTATATTAATGATCATATGGAAAATTAGCACTCAACGAGTAGGGGTCTCTATGAGTACAGTAAATACGCATAGGGACTTACGAATTGAACTTCAAATTTTATTTTTTTTTAGTCTATTTTTCCCAAAGGTCTGGCTAAAAGCCGAAATCGTGAGGAAAACAGAAAGGATGATCCGTTAAATTTTTTCTGTCCAAAGTTAAAAAGTTAAAAATAGCTACATAATTTCTTACCAATAACCATTCGAAGTAATGTTAGTTAGTGAATACAGATTATAAAAAAATGCAGTTAGTTGGTTGTCCGGCCAATATTAACACCAATGGAAATATTTTATATTCTTAGTAAGTGTATCGTTAGTCTAAATTTTACAAGAATTTAGTGCACAAGCTTACGAGCAGTGTAGGGCCATCAGATAACGAGTACAAAAGGGGGACTTACACGGTGTACACCGCTGGTAGTGCGACTATACTCTCCACGTGAGGGCGACTGGTAACAGGTCCCGGTAAGGTCATGTCTCTGCCTAGGATGCTGGCAAATTTTAGTCGGGCGGGAAAAATAACACTCCCTCTTCTTAATTAAACCAATCCAAGGTGGAACAGCATATGCGGAAGGATGCTTGTCCGAGGGTGGGGCTCGGAAGCTAATATGCGAACTCTGGGGGACAGGCGGACCCCCCAGTTTTAAACAGGCTAAAGTGACAAGCGGGCTATGTCATGATGGACGAACCTCCTCCCGCCTACTCGTTGGTCCAAAACATGTATTCAACTAACTCAAATAAAAACCAAAGTGGAGAGAAATATGTTTCGTTCTCCAGCAAGGATCCCGTCCAGTTTATAATAAAGTCAGATTTATTTGTATTTGTAATTGGATCTTGATTTGGATCTTTTATTTGGAGCAGCCGATGTTGCCGCTCCAAGCTCCTAAGAGGTTATCCTACTTTAGAATATTTTTAGGAGTAGGGAAGTCTAAAGTCTCGTAGCTGCACTACCAATAGCGGCAGCGGAGAGACGGCAATGTATTCTTAAGTATATAGCTATGCTCGCTTAGGCGGAGGTATATGCACATATAAGAAGTCCGCTCGTATTACATTTATGCCGACATATGCAGTTTCGGCATGCGGCTAAGACACAGCGAGCGTTTGGCATTTCGGCCACTTAGGTTTATGATCGAGACCTCGAATTATGTAAACACTGCGACAAAGTGTTACAGTGTATGCCCCTTTAGTACTCTTGGTACAGTGGGTGCTCGATACAAATTTATACATGTGTGCATTTTACAGGACAACGAAACTCTCCAAAAAAGTCCGGAATTTATGTCAACGACCCGTCAAACTCCAAGGCCCTCAAAAGCCAGGAGTTACTGGGGTGGAGAAGCTCCCTACTGAGAGGCAACATCCGAAAGCGGATGTTGCAAAGGCTCCTACAAAGACAGGAGAAGGTCAGCCTTCATTCTTATGAGGGTGGACCCATCGGCAGAAGCCAAACCGGCCGAAGTCAAAAATTGGGCAAGAGAGATCCGGCCCGACGTCCACCCGGCAAAGGCGTGAGTGAGGCTGGAGCCGAAGAAGCAGGCTGGCTCTACCACGGAGATCGCGTTAAGTGCGAATAGGTAGAGGTTTACAGAAAGAGGAGCGCCCTTAGCGAAGAAGAAGAAGATCCAGCCGTTCGTTCGCCAAGGTCACAAAGGAAAGAACACTCATTGGAGTCCTGAACAGGGGATCCAAGGATGGCCTGATCCCTAAGGACCTTTGGCTTCATGGAGGAGATGCTGAAGGGCGGAGGACTCTCACCAAAATGCGAAGACGCAGCCTGGTATCAGGGTAGCTTCAAGGTTATAGCATGCCAAGACGCGCGATCGGTAGAACTATAAAAGCGTATAATACCATTGCTTGGAGATGGTTATCCTGGTGCAAAGCTGGTGGCGGTTGACTGGGCTGAGATCCCAAGCAAGCCGAGGGTGCGAGTATGGCTCACCGAAAAGCCGGCAGACCTTACACCATCCTGGTGATGGTGTCAGGACTGGAGGTGGACTGGAGAGTCACCAAGGAGGAGGATGCGATAGGACTACGGAGGCAAGTTCTCCTCACGCTGAATGAGCAGACTGCGAGGATCCTGGAAGAGACGGGGCACCGGATTACAGTCGAATCCCGATAATTCGTACCCCGCTAAATCGAAAATCGTGATAATTCGTAAAAAATTCTGTCCCCTTGAAAAAAACTCGTTATATCGTTAAAATTCCATACATTTTGGTCCCCTCATTAATTCGTTGTATTTGGCGCAACGCAAAGAATATTGAACCTCTTTTAAATCGTAATTTTTTTCGTAACCTCTTATAAATCGTAATGCGATGCAAAATTTTTTGTTCTTAAAGCACCGATAGATTTTGCAGACAGCTATGCCGCCTTTATGTCGCTATGCATTGTGAATTTTTTCTACTGTTTTCGGTTAGTTTGCTGTTACCAATTATTGTTACCAAAAATTAACAATTATTTAAAGCTTGAATTTTTGTTTTTTTTATAATTTAATTTTTCTGCTTAATTTTTTAATTTTTTATTATTACTATTTTATTTTATTTTTTTTTAACGTTGCTTTTATTTCTTGAATCTTCTCTTTGCGAGACTAACAAGAGGTGTATCAAATCTTATATTTTTAACTTAACTAACAGTCATATCGATTGCTGGGTTGGGAGGTCGTTGCGTCTAAGGCGGGATACGCTAGAAACCCGAATCAATCCCCGAGCGAGAAAATTTGGGTGCGAAGACAGTTTTTCTTTGTATGACTCTTTTTGCTTCTGGATTTCGTCTTTCACTGCGAGGATGCCCAGATCCCGGTGGATGTTTTCGTTGCGAACATACCAAGGTGCCCCTGTGATAGTTCTCAGGATTTTTGATTGTGCGCGCTGTATGATGTCTATGTTGCTGCTGCTCGCGTTCCCCAACAGCTGGGAGCCATACGTCCAGATTGGTTTTAGGACTGAATTGTACAGTAGTAACTTGTAGTCCAGGCACAGTGGCGATCGTGAGTTTATGATCCAGTGGAGGCTGCTGGCTTTCAGTTTTAGGTGCATCTTTTTGCATTCGATGTGCTTGCGCCAGGAAAGTCGTCTATCAAGGCGAACGCCAAGGTACGTTACGTCGTTAGCTTGAGGGATCTGCATACCGTTGAGTAAAAGCGGAGGGAATGTTTGTCTATTAAGAGTAAACGTTATATGTTTACACTTTTGTTCGTTTATTTTAATGCGCCAGTCGGACAGCCACCTTTCCACTATTGTGAGATGATTAGCCAGTTGGGTTGTTGCCTGCGTTGGGCATCTGGAGCGACTAAGGATAGCGGTATCGTCGGCGAACGTTGAGGTTGTTAGTTGTGCGCTCGTAGGAATATTCGCAGTATACAAAACATATAGACACGGGCCGAGTGCGCTTCCTTGTGGAACTCCAGCTTCGATGGTGTAGTCGCCCGAAGTAGCTGCGTTGCATCTCACTGAGAATACCCTATTGTAGAGGTATGATTCCAGTAGCTTGTGGGTGTATGTTGGAAAATACGTTTTAATTTTGTGCATGAGTCCGATGAACCAAACTCGGTCGAAAGCTTGAGATACGTCGAGGAAAATAGCGCTGCAGTATTCTCGCTGTTCGAAGGCTGAGCGTATTTCGGATGTTAATCTGTTCACTTGTTCGAAGGTTCCATGGTTTCTTCGAAAGCCAAATTGGTGCGCCGGGATAATATTGCAAGCTTCCAGATGTGGTATTATGCGAGTTAACAAGCATTTTTCAAACAATTTAGACAAACAAGATAGAAGGCTTATTGGTCTGTATGATGACGGAATTGTGTGGTCTTTTCCTGGCTTCGGTATCATTATAATGATGGATTTCTTCCACTTTTTTGGGAAATAGCCAAGATTAATAATTTCATTAAATAGTTTGCAGCCGACCTCTATAGCGCATTTTGGAAGTTCGATCAGCATCTTTGGGGTCAATAGGTCACCACCGGGAGCCTTTTTTGGTTTTAGCCCTCTTATGACTTTTTCGATTTCGTTCGGCCGGAATGAAGGTGCGGCTGGCTGAGGGGAGGACTCTGGCTGAATTTCTGGCAGGACGAATGAATTTGAGGCTGGGTTTGGCTGGAAGACACTTTGGAGATGTGTGGCGAATGTTTCAGCTCGGTCTTCGTCGCTGCGAGCCCAGCATCCCGAAGAGTTTCTTATCGGGGTGGTCGTTTCAATTGGGGCGCTAAGATTTGGGTGGGCCCTCCACAGGGGGTACTTTGTGCTTGTTGGCGAGAGATTCTGGATGTACCTCAGCTGTGCATTTTCTTCCTGTTGCGTTAGAAGCACAGGCGAGTGGTCTGATGATAAGTCCGAGACTGCTTTGGCACTTATTAGATTGCGAGGTATGTTTTTTGTCACTGCAAAATCAATAAGGTCTGGTAACTTTCGTGAGTCTGTTGGCCAGTATGTGGGGCTTCCAGGGGAAACGTAGTCCAGTTTATTTTTCATATTTATAATTGCATTGTACAATTGTCTTCCTTTGGGAGTCACTAGACGTGATCCCCAGTGCGTATGTTTGGCGTTGTAGTCTCCTGCGGCTATAAATCGGTCCCCAAGTGAATTGTAGAAGTCCATAAATTGTCCTTCCGAGATTGCGAAACGAGGAGGGCAGTAAACGGCAGCGATTGAAAGGATTCCGTTGCTTGACTGAATTTGTGAAAATGGTGTTTAATGCGTTCTCTGATTAGAACTCCAGTTCCGCCGTGGGCTTTCCCATCTGTATGATCTGTGCGGTAATTGTGTAGCCTCTTATATGAAAGTTGTATTTGCTTGTAAGATGCGTTTCCACCAGTAGCATAACGTCAATATGGTTTTCGGTTAAGAATTGTGATAATTCTAGTTTATGCCGTGAGACACCATTGGCGTTCCACATTGATATTCGTAGCGCCTGCATAGATTATTTAGACTGTTGTGCTACGAGCAGCTGTATCACCATGTTCTGGTTTTGAACAAGCGTTTGCATGGTCGTTTTCATGAATGACATAAGCTCCATCATACTTTGTTGGAGGGTAAGCATCATAGTTTCCGTTTTGCTGTGTGGCTGTTCTGGGGCCTGTTGAGCGCTTTGAGAGTTAGGCTGAATTGGAATTTCCCTTCCAGATCGTAGAGCATCGGCATAGGAGAAGCCGTTGGTGGTGTTTAGTGGACCGAATGAGGATCTCGCAGCATTGGCGAAGAAGACGTCTGGCTTAGTTTTTGACGCAATGTACGCATTCTGTGGATTTTGGTTGCGCGTTGCGGTCGCTTGACGCATGCGACTTTTTAACTCCTTATACACCATACATCCTCTATAGTTTGCTGTATGGCTGCCTCCGCAGTTTCCCCATTTCTTCACGGTTCTGTCCTAGTTTATAGTGCAGCAAGCGGACTTGTGGGCGTCCCCGCAGACTACACAGACAGCCCGAAGTGTGCAGTAAGACCTTGTGTGTCCATACTCTTGACAGTTAGTGCATTGCACTGGACCATTGCGTTTATGTGGCTCTTCAACAGTGATTTTCCGATGCAAAAGATATTGCAGGTTGTAGATTGGGTGGACTTCGTTTTTCTTCAGCGACCTAATTTCTGGCTCGAGCTCGACCTTGAAGAGGGGTTGTGGCTTTTTATCTTTATTTAGAATGTAAATAACATTCTTGGCGGCGAAGCCCTTTTCTTTAAGGGCGGTTTTTATTTCCTCGGCGGTAACATCAGGTTCTTTTCCCTTTACTACCACTTGTAGGCCCTTACTGCTTTTCAGCTGGTACGTGTAATAGTTTTTCTGTACAGTGTCCAGATATTTGGACACGATTCGGAAGTGTTCTTCAGACTTGGTTTGCACCTTTGTTTCATGGATGTTCCCTTTGATAAGCGGAACAACATGAAAGTTGTCACCGTTCCCGATCAACGACGCAATTTTGTTGACCAGGGCACTCGAGCTTTTTTCCCTAATATAGATTGGAGGGGGCTTGGGTTTTTTTGCAGTGTCTTGGGCTGGTTGGTTTTCCTCAACCTCCGCCAGTAGGGCAAATCTGTTAGTAGTGGATCTGTCTGGTTCTTTATCGATATTCAGGACACGGTTAATTTTTGTTTTGTTGCCTGCCGGATTACTCTGCGGGCTAAGCTTGCGCTTAATTTGGATGTAGCGATCCATTCCAGTCTGTGTGGCCGTTACCGCTTTGGCACTTTCCGAGGTTGTTGTTTTTGTACTCGCTGTAGTCGTTGACGTCGCGGTACTTTGAGTTGCAGAGGTTTTCGCTGTTGTTGCAGAAGTTGTAGCGCTGCTAGTTGTTGGTGCGGAATTTGTTTCCGATATTGGAGGGGGGGTTTTACACTGCAAACTCCATGACGCGGGAGTCGGAGTGAGCAGAGCGGGTGAGCAAGACCGTGCCCTTTGGGTTTCAACGGTCAGTAAAGCCGGGTTGCTTATAATCGCCGATTTTTCCACTTCGGTATCGCGGGTTGAAAAGTAAGAGTAAAAGCAGTTTCTTTGGTTTACTGAACTTCTACGCTCGTTCTTTTGATCGGTGCTCAATGAGCTCATTGCGTGGCTCTTACTTTTTTTTTGAACAATGCACTAGTTTTGGTTTAGCACATCACAACTGTTATAAAAAACTTGTCTGTCGCTTTTAGTAAATTGTAGTTCAGCGTCTTTTCGCTTATATTGGGTTACCCCAGTTTTTTTTTTTTTTTTGATTAGCTGTATTTTTCAGTTTTCCCGGAGCTCGGACAAAGCACGTCCGCTGAGTTCGGTAGTTCATATATGATGACAATGATTATCATATATGATTACAATTTTATGTTATTGTTTAATTTTCCCCTCATTTGAAAAACGTACAAGTGAATATACATACTTATAATGTTTGTTTAATTTTAATAAAGTTAAATACATATTTAAACATGATGTGAAATCTAGACTGTATAATCTAGACTGCAGAAGACTGATGTGAACAGTCTTCATCTAGCTTTCTTTGAGTTCGGACGTCTACTTTTTAGCTCATGTCGCCTCTCGTTTGCACCGAGTGCAGTGCAGAAGTTTCCAACTTCGTGGGTGTGAGGCCGTTCGGTGCGCGTCGATCTGCCGGTGTGCCTATCACACCGCTTGTGTGATATGTGGCAATGTGATACCTGCGTCATTGGAAATGATTCGCATTCCAAAATTGATGGACTAAATTATAAAGTTCTAAATCTGAAGTCCCGCTTCGAAAGCCTTAATGCCAAAGTTGACCTTGCCCTGGTAAATGGAGCGGCTGTTCCCGCTGGACGCGCCTCTTCGGCTGGGGTGCATGTTGTTGCTCCCCCTGCTATGCCCACCAGCACTGGGAGCATAAAGGCTACTCTGGGGCAGGCCCCAACGGCATCTAAGGGGGCTGTCCCGAAGAAGAAGCGGATCAACCCTAATAGGCGCATTGTGGTACAAGCACCCAGTTGCGCTCAACTTCAAGTGCTTCCCACCTTGAAATACCTTCATGTTGGTAAATTCCCGACGTCTACCGAACCACATGCACTGTGCAAGTTTGTCGCAGATAAGCTGAACGTGGAGCCCAGTGATTTAGCCTGTGCTAGGCTGATCAAAAAGGATGCTGACATCAACGCCCTCAAGTTCGTCAATTTTAAATTGGGAGTTCCGGAGCAAAATTTTCCTACAGTCTTCAATGATAATTTTTGGCCTATGTCGGTAAAAGTCAGCCGGTTTGTTCATAGAGAGCCTGCTAAGGTTATTGACCTACCGGCTATTCTACCTTTACCGGATTCGCAATCTTCAAAAAACCCCCAGTAAGCGGCGCCGCTACCTCTTATTCTTCTCAAGCTGCAGTTCGTCACCCCGTCTCTGCTGCGTTACCAACAACAATCGGCGTGGGCGTTCATGGTAACGGTTGACGCTGATAATTGGCTTCGTTTGCTGATCGATATTCTTTAACAACAACAACTTTTTCAAGGCGAGTTGTTTATTTCTTATCTTCACTTGTGGAAGTTAAATTGTTTGTAGTTCGGTGAATTAAAAAAATGTAAATTTTATTTTTAATTATACAACTTGGTGTTAAACCTTTATTTATTAAACGTAATTATTACAAGACACTTTTGATTTCTCTTAAATACTTTTTGTCAAGTATTTGACCGTTCGCGGTCTCTGACAAAAAAGGACTGAATTTTTAATTCTAAATCTGATCCAAAGAACCTCGGCCATCAGTTGTGTTTAGATTAGAGTTTTAAGATGAAACTGTCGCATCTTATTGTAAAATTCGATTAAGCTGATCGATGCAATTTGGTGGGTACTTGAAACGCAAAAGGCGTAATTGATTGGGCTTCGGAGGGAAGCTGATGTTTACTTTTGATTTTGATTTGTTTATGGGGAACCGAGATCGGACCTCAGAGCCAAAGACAAAGCCGAAGGCAAATGCAGAGTTTGAAAATATTGTTTATAAAATTCATAAGTGGAAAGCCATAAGTGGCCGGTATTTAGGGGTTGGATAACTCTCCCCCTTCTAAAATGGATCGTCCCGATTCAATATAAAATTCGTTTAAATGATCTCTTAATTCTGTTAAAAAATTTTCTTGGTTAATAGATTTTTCTGGTTCAGGCCGATGTTTTTTGGTTACAAATAATATAGCATTTTTGTATTTTATAATAAGTGAAAGAATCAAATATATAATTATTAAAATTAATAATATAAATGTAAGTGATATTTTTGTATTCTTAATTTTAACGAAAGGGTTTAAAATGTTTATATTATCTAAAGAAAGATCAGAGTTATTTGATAATATCTAATCGGATATTTCATAATTTTTGAAGTGGTTCGTAGTTACGTATTCAAGAATTTTATTTTCCAAATTGGTATATGAGATATCATTAATTTTATTTGTACCATTAAATGTTATTAAAAACGAACCGTTTAAATGGGAGTTGTTAACAATATTGTTCCCATTTATAAGAATGGCACCATCTTGTATGATGTCTTTTTTTATATTTTTTTCCTTTTTTTTTACAGGTTGATTTCTCATCATTTAATAATCGGGTAAAACAAGTTTTTTTGTTGCTTAGAGTGCACTAATTATTAAAAAGTTCGTTCTTAAAATTAGACATCTCGTAAAAAACATTTTCCATTTTGCGACTTGATTGCTTAATACTAGTTTTCCATCGATTTGGGAAATCGCTCTAGCGTGATATATTTCACATCTGTTTTTTATTATTGGGTATTTTATATAAATTATTAAAAGTTATTTATGCAATGCGATTTTAAAAGAAGAGATGTCCATTAAATCAGCTATAATTACTGGTTTTTGTTCATGTTTTAAGATTTCCAAGATGTCATCATTGTTTAAAATTTTGGTATTAAAAACGTTTATTTTTGCTAGAGTGATTGTGTCAATTAAATTTTGCAGATCAAATGTTAATAATCGCAAGCGATGTTTTCGAAGTGGTAGATCTTGATCAATAACTGCTTATTATTGTTTTCAATTAATTAATTAATTTTATTCTGAACTGTTATAAAATCATCATGGTCCGGAGTTCCAGCTAACCATTTCCACACGGTGCCTAACTCATTTATCCCTCTTTTTGATCTAGTTGATATTAATTGTGATAAAATTAGTTTTAATACTTTTATGTCATATTTAATTTCCCATTGTGACCTTTTATTAGTATCCCTTTTAATATTATCTGATTCCAAATTTATTATTTCTTTATAAAAGCTTAAGTTAGTTACATGGAATAAATCTGCGTATGAATCGTACGTCAATACGTCTTTATTGTCCTTAAATAGAAGATATTCGTGACTTCAAATTCAAATTTTTTTGATTTTGTTAATAAAATAAGGTGTAGTATGAGCACCTGATAAAACATTTTCTGGGAAAGGAAAGAAGAAAAAGGATAAATACTTAAAATTTTATATTATCTTTGTGAATAATTCTATTTCTATTGTTGATTATTATTTTGTTGGGTAAATTTTCTTTAACTATTTGTTTTTTATATCTGGTTTTAAGTTTATTTCTTTCCCCGTGTTTCTTTTCATAGACTACCTGTCCTACATGATATTCTTTTTCTTTTCTGTTTTCATTATGTGTTTCCAACATTTTCTTTTGAGTGTTTTTCAAAAGTTCAGGAATGTTATCGTGCTTTATTTTATTATATAATACGTCAAAAGGTTTTTGGTTCGTTGTAGAATGAATGCTCTATTTATATTCTTCAGCGGCTCTTATTACTATTTCGGAAAAGTCAGTTAAATTAAATTCTTTTTTAATGCATCGAGCTTATTCTGTTAATGTATAATGTGCCCTTTCAACTTGTCCGTTTGACGTGCTGTGCCTCGGGTCTGCGTAATGTATAGTTAAATTGCACCTTTGTGCGAAAGATTTAAATTGGGCCGAGGTAAAGCTCGGTTCATTATCTTTCATTATTACTTTGGCTTGTGGAAAATGTTGAAGAAGTTCCATTACTTTATTTTCGATATTTAATTTATTTTGGATTTCTTTTACTACTAGAAATTTTGAGTAAGCGTCAATACAAGTTATGAAAGTAAGACAATGTGTAAATTTTCTCCTTCTTTACTTGGAATTGGGGTTTCCCCAATTGGAATTTTTATTGGGTGCCTGTTATATTTATTTTCGTTACAAATCACACAATTTTTAATATATTCTTTTAGTTTTTTAAAACAGTTTGGCCAATAATATAATTTACTGATCTGTTTTTAATTCTCTTCTAGCCCCTTATGAGCACGGCTGTGTGTTTCTTCTATTATTATAGCTTTATCTTCCTCGTTTTCCACGTCTTGTAGAAAGATTCTTGTAAAAAGGAATGTGTTTGTGAAATTATTTTTTAAAGGTAATTGAATTTGAAATAAGTCCTCTAAGGTACAATGAATTCCTACCGTAATGTTAGGTGGAAGATACTCTCTTAATATAGTTATTAAATTTTCTGGTGTGTCATATTCAATTAAGTGTCGTGTCCTGTCAAAGATTTTCAGTGACTCATGTATTGTATACCTCCCCGTTGTTAATAACAGTTGTTGTTTAAATCATAGCTTGCAAATAACTGTTAACCGTTTTTTTCCTTTCGCTCTGTTCGCGAGAACAACCGAAAAAAGGCATGCCGTTTCGGTTTCTCTCTGAGCAGCAGACTTTGTTTCTTTTTGTTTCGATTTTCGGTTGAACGCCTTACGATGAGCCGATCATGAAACTCTCGTTTACCGAACATCGCTCAATGAGAGATTCGAGTGACGCTCGCGCAGAGAGACTCATTAAAAGACCGATTGACTGAAAAAGTCAGCGAAAAAAGTATTTTCAATAATTTGTTTTCGTTTCGTTGCACAGTGGTACGTTGTGTCCTATTTTAACATGCCATTTTCACGAAAAAATTCTTCTAAAATTTTAAACTAATACATTGATTATTTGAAATAAAAAATGAATAGTTTTCTTTTTAATTAATTTATTTTGAGTTAAGCTTAACAACTAATAATAAATTTATGTTTTGGAACTTACTGAACTACGTAGTTCGCTTAAAATAAAATGTAAAGCTGAAAATGCTCTTTCCACCGACACTTGAGTAGCCAGTGTGGCTAATACTACTTGTGCCAGAGCACTCAAATGTGGCGATTTCAGCTTGACATTTTGAAAAAATTAAAAATGTCGTCATTTAAAGGTAAGCGACAGTACATTTTGTCGAAGTTCTCCACCTCAAAATATATTTTGACAAGTTCGTCCGAAACAGGCTCTTCCTTTGCTACTGAAACAGTCTGCACGACATCCAAAAATGCTGAGAAAAGCGACTTTTCTTCTGGTGGCGATGAAATTGATAAATCCTTACCCAGTTCAACATCATGAATTGGCTGCGAAACAACAGTCTCTGTGGAGTGATCCTTTAATAATAAAACAAAATTAATGTGAAATTTATTGTTTCAAACAATAACTTAGAACAGCTGTTAGTGTTTGACGAGGACAATTTTAATTATTAAAACTAAGAACACGTATTTAAAAGCAGCTATAACATAAAAGAAACAGGACCCAAACTTCAATCATTATACGTCTTACATGTTTCAGCTCAAACAGTCGAAAAGCAATTTTTTTTTAATTCTGTTTAGCCAACCATTTCTGGTGATCTGTTAAAATGCAATTCCCTCTTGGATCCATGTGAATTGCAGATAACAAAGCTTCGTTCTCTAACAACTTACACTCTCGAAGTTTGATTTGTGCCAATAATTTTTATACCCTTGCAGAGGGTATTATAATTTTGTCCAAAAGTGTGCAACGCAGTGAAGGAGACCACTCCGACCCTATAAAGTATATATATTCTTGATCAGGATCACCTCCTGAGTTGATATGAGCATGTCCGTCTGTCCGTCTGTCTGTCCGTCTGTCTGTCCGTCTGTCTGTCCGTCTGTCTGTCTGTCCGTTTCTACGCGAACTGGTCTCTCAGTTTTGAAGCTATCGTCTTGAAACTTTGCACACA
Source organism: Drosophila parabipectinata (assembly GCA_018153455.1). Classification (NCBI taxonomy): domain Eukaryota; kingdom Metazoa; phylum Arthropoda; class Insecta; order Diptera; family Drosophilidae; genus Drosophila; species Drosophila parabipectinata. The sequence goes on along the minus strand of JAECYA010000403.1, from coordinate 2,104,555 downwards.
CCCTTCTTTCCTTTGCACGCAGTATATAAGTCGGAACGGCCGGGATCGGCCGACTATATCCTATAGCTGCCATATAACTGATTGATCGGAAATGGTATAACTTAAGTGTTTTTAGAGTTAGAGACTTCAAATTTGACATGAGAGCTATTTTGGCAACAAATTACGACATGCCAAATTTCATAAGGATCGGCCGACTATATCTTATAGCTGCCATATAACTGAACGATCGGAAATGACCCAACTTTCGTGTTTTTGAAGATAGAAAGCTGGAATTTGGTACAGATTATATTTTTAAGTTAAGTCAGTTAATCCGACCTACGAAATTTCATTAGGATCGGCCGACTATATCCTATAGCTGCCATATAACTGAACGATCGGAAATGGTATTTAGTAGAAATATCAACTTTCGTATTTTTGAAGATAGAAGCTTGGGACTTTTTTTAGATTTTTTATTGTAATTAATTGGTTTTATTATGACAAATCATAATCATAAGGATCAGCCAACTATATTCGATGTTTGCGATATATATCCGGTTTTAAATGCAAGGGTATAAAAACTTCGGCTCCGTCCAAAGTTAGCTTTCCTTTCTTGTTTTTTTTATAATATTTTGGCTGTTTTCGCACTTCAGTTTAAGTTCCATCCAAATAATGAAAAATTCACTATAAACTAAATTTGTAGCCTGCAGCTTTATGGTCGCATCATATGCGTCCTTGAAAGCATCGACATACATACGTCTCCATCCAGTCCCATTCTACTTCTACACTGAGTAGCCAAAAACTCTTTTAGGACAAGTAGTTTTTTTTATCATTAGGTACGTTGAATCCCACCTAGTGACAACATCGAGCGATGGTGTGGTTTTGTTGTGTTCTATTAAGACGCGTCTGCGCAGGTTATATAATATATTTATTTTATAAATGTATATAAAAAATATATTTCTTTAACCCTTTACATGGCAATAACTCCGATTTTCTTGATTTTTTTTTGTTCGGTAGATAAGTAAAAATAAAAAATACACTTCTTTTTATTTTTTTTTAAGTTTGGTTTTTCTTAATTTTTTTTACAAAAACAAAAAAATATAATTTTTTAAACTAAGCGAAATTAATGATTTAATTGTATGATAATGCAATAAACACAAAAACTCAATAATATACAAATAAATATAATATTTACCTGTTTTTAAACATTAATTGAATCAACTATACAATTTTTTTGATTTTTTATATTTTGGATCAGAAACTGCACAACCAATTCAGATTACCACATTCACCAAATTGGTTGGAAAAGTAATCACCTGTTGAGTATTGGACAGAATTCTGAGTGATCAACACTTTTTATATAGAAAACGAAAGTTTCTGAACTGCATAAAAAAGTTTTTATACAGTTTTGTAACGCAGTTTGATAAATAATTGAATTTAAACGGTATGATGCAGATCTGCATCACCACCATGTAAAGGGTTAAAATTTACTAACCTATAATACTAATGTTTTCCGTAATCTCGCTTAGCTTATTTACATCATAGACGCACAGCTGAAGAGTGTGCGCAGCACATCGTACGAGATGAATGTTTGCTAAATCCAGAACATCCAGCTTACCCATCAAATTTCCCACTTTGTTGTCATCTTCAAAAAGAGATTCCTCCGTTTCGTCATTAAGAATTTCTACGGCTTTGACCATGTTTCTCCCATTATCAGAAGTTACACTGTGTATATACATTTTTTTCTTTAATAACAAACATATTATACACTAACTAAAATTTTTTTCTTTTTTCTTTTATGTATACCCCAGTGTGTGCATGGGTGAGCTCGATCATACCCAATGTCTTTACAACAATCTCCATTTTATTTAGATTTGTGTGAATCATTTGCAGATTCACTCCTAGAACTGCTGTTTCCATTCCAGTCGCCACGTCGATTTTTAATGATAAGAGCTTTCCTTTAACTAAAGCCCTTATGCCGTCTTTGATGGCCTGTTCTTTTACGGAAACGAAACTCATAATGTTCCTTGATGTAATTGCGTTCTACCAAGGGCATTATAAATTGGATCAACAATTTCTTTGAATCCCTCGCTGTCCAAGAACATAAATGACTTTCCGTCAGTTGTGACAATTTTGACCAGTGAATTTATAATTGTGTCTTCACTAGTTTCAAATGAAATTTTTCTTTTCTTCACAACTTGAGTTTTGGTTACTTCTTCGCTGTCGCAGTCTTTAAATATTTCACCATGCTTCGATGTCAAATGGCGTTTTAAATTTGTAGAGTGAACACCTGCTCATTTAACTCCGCACACTTTGCACACCGATTTATTGTCAATTGCGTTAAATATAAAAAACTGATGCACTTTTTTATTCGATTGTCGCCCCATTTTCAATAAATTTAAAAAGTCAATGTTTACACGCGAGATTCACAAAGCCAATTGACGCGTTGAACCCACGAAACTTCACATACACATATGCATGCACAAGAGACTTTTTGAATCGTGGATCGCGAGCAAACGGTCCGAGAATGAGCAGAGAAAACGAAAACCGAAAAGTCAATGTTTACACGCGAGATTCACAAAGCCAATTGACGCGTTGAACCCACGAAACTTCACATACACATATGCATGCACAAGAGACTTTTTGAATCGTGGATCGCGAGCAAACGGTCCGAGAATGAGCAGAGAAAACGAAAACCGAAAAAACTGCTCTTCGGCTGATCCCGAGCTAAATTTGTATACGAGCAATTCAATCGGTTGCTCTCAGACTTTTTGCTCAAAGTCTCAGTGACGAACACTTATTTTGAGACCGCACGAATCGGTTAACAGTGATTTGCAAGCTATGGTTTAAATTGATTTAACGGTTTACGGGTCTCTTGTATTACAGTTTCAAAACTACTTTCAGCTGAATGCTGTGTGTTCTGATCTGAGTCTGAATGATCTGTTTGTTCTATATTGTTTGAGATAATGCGTCTGCAACTACATTTGTTGTACCGGGCTTATATGTTATTTTCGGTGTAAAACTTTGTATGAAAGAATACCATCCTTTCATATCTACATTTTTATCCGAAATTGTGTAAGATAAAGTTTGATGGTCGGTTTGAATTTCAATTCCAATTACTCCGTATAAGTAATTTCTTAGATTTTTAAGAGCCCATACTATCGCTAAAAGTTCCTTCTTATTAGTCGCATAAGCTTGTTCTGTTTTAAACAAGGTTTTTGAAATAAAAGTAATTGGTTTTCCTTCTTGAGATAAAACTGCCCCAATTGCGACGTCTGAAGCGTCGGTGGTCAAGGTAAATTTTTTATCATAGTCCGGTTGAACTAGTTCTACTTGAGCAATGAGATTTTCTTTCAGCTCGTTAAAAGCTTTAATTGCTGGTTCATCCAGCTTAATCAATATTTTTGTTGACATTCTTTTTGAGATTTTGCCGTTATGACCTCCAATATATTTTGTTAGAGGTTTGGCTATGTAGGCGTAGTTTGAAACAAATTTTCTATAATAGCCCGTAAAACCTAGGAAACTTCTTAGTTCCCGAATATTTTCTGGAAGCGGATATTTTCTAATGGTTTCAATTTTCTCTGGGTCTGTCTTGATGACGTTATAGGATACCATGTATCCTAGAAAACGGGTTTCGCGTTTGAAAAACTTCGATTTTTCTAAAGAGATTTTCATGTTTGCCCTCAATAATATATTTATAATTTTGTTTAAATCTGTATAGTGTTGTTCGATTGAGTTTGAGAATATTATAATGTCGTCCATATAGACATGACCCGTTTTCCCTATTTGTTCTCTGAGAATATCGTTCATTGCTCTCTAAAAGATTCTTGGTGCATTTGTTAATCCGAATGGCATTCTTAAAAATTCGTATTTTCCATTATTTATCGAAAAGGCTGTTTTTTCGACATCAGATTCTTTCATTAGTATCTGATGAAATCCTGACTCTAAATCTATTGTTGAAAAATATCTTGCTTTTCCCAAATTTGATAGAATTACTGATGGGTCTTGCATTGGGTACCTGTCAGGTATAGTCAGTGATGAGTCTTAATTTACGGCTTCCGTCTTGATTCTCTCCTTTCTTTGGGACTACCAGAAGTGGTGAATTGTAAGGGCTTCTGCTAGGCCTTATTATTTTTTCTGATAACATTCTTTTGATTTCGCTACTCACGAAGTCGTTGACAGATAGAGCATACGGATATTGCTTCCCGTATATTGGCCTATCGTGGATAAGATTTATTTCCCCCTTTATGTCTGTTCTAAAAGGAATTTGAATATTTATCTTTGATTATTATTATCTTTTTATCTCCTTTTCAATATAGTGAACTATCTTTTCTCGCAATCCGCCTAATTGGTCGGTACCTATATTATTTATTTGATTTTTGACGGTATTTACTTCGTCGGCACTCTCAGGATTTTTAATTCCCAAGATATTTTTATTTTTATTGACGGTACGTTATTGACTTCGTCGGCACTCTCAGGATTTTTAATTCTCAAGATATTTGTATTTTTGTTGACGGATATTTCTACGTCGGCGTAAATACTTTTTTATAATAAATTATTTTAACGGAAGAATATTATTTTCTTCAATTAAACGTATTTTTCATCATTTTTCTCCTCATTATCATAATATTTTAACTTCTCCTGTTTCCCATTATATCCCAAGATTCCCTCATCTATATTTATTATAGCTCCAATTTTTCTTAATAAATTGAATCCAATTAGAATATCAGATTTTAAACCTTCGATTTCATAAAATAATTGTTTTGTTTCAAATATATTTATAATATGGAAATACCTAATAATTGAGTAGCCATGAACTGTTGTTACCTTTTTGTATATTGGTAGCTCGTTTTTATTTTCAAAAATTCCCCTTTTTATGTAACGAGCAGTGGCTCCTGTATCTATTAAAACTTTTAGCTGCTTCTTGGTTTTTCGATCTATCCCATTTAAATAAGGCATTCCTCTGTAGGGGTCTGGTCTAAAAAATGGTCTCCATTAATATTATTAAATCTGGTTACTTTATTAGCTGGCTGACTTTCTGTTCCATCTGATTCCCTTTTTTGAGCTTGAGTTTGCTCTTTATTTTGATTTGTGTTATAGAAATTTGAACGATTTTTATTTTGATAATAATTATTATTATATCTACCTTGATTATCGTTTGCCTGCCAATTATTATATCTTCCTTGGTTACTATTTGCCTGCCAATTTTGGCTCGGCTGCCGATTGTTATTAGATTTATTCTGGAGTTGAATCGGTGGATCAACATCCATTGGCTCGATAGCTTGTTGCGTATGATTATTATTTTGATTATTATTTTGCCAAAAATTTCCCTTTTGTGGACAATTGTAATTTTGGTTATGATTAAAATTATTTCCCATTTTAGTGGTATTATTATTTTGTCGTATTTGATCAAATCGTAAGTTGTTTCCCCGATATTTATTTTCATTTTTAAATCCATTAAACCTATTTGCGAATTGAGCACGGAAGTTGTTTGATTCTAATTCTTGGACCTTTGCCAAAGCATTGGGCAAATCTGGTGGATTTAATGAGAAAAGAGTTTCGGAAATAGATCCATTAAGTCCGGATATAAATACTCGCAGAGCATTTCTCCTTATTGAACTGTTTGTTTCTTTGGTAATTACACTGTCCTTTCCGTATGTCATTATGGTTTTGTTTATTAGTAAGGTCATTTTTTTATTGACTTCGTTATAGTACTCAGTAATTGTCATTCGTCCTTGCCTGAGGATACTTAGTTCCGACTCGAGAACATGTATTGGTTGTCACTATATATAAAGTCCAATCGGGATAAGATTGCTTTAAAGTTTAAAACTGTGCCATGATTAGTAAGAGCATCATGGGCAGCTCCCATAATTTTTTTTCGTAAAATTGTTAGGGCGAAAAAATATTGTTCACTTTCAATTTTATAGAGACTCATTGCAGTTTCTGCAGCTTCCCTCCAACCTACATATTGTGTTGGTTCCCTTGTGAAATTTGGTAAGTATTTTACCACTTCAAGTGTTGTATCGCATTTTATAGCTGGGTCAATTGTGTGTACTTTATAATCTTCCACAGTGTTTGCATCTGTGGCTAACCTTCCTTCTAAACATTCTACTTTCCTGCTAACTTCATTCAATTGAGCGTTTATTAATCTGTATATCAATTCTACTGTTAAACTGCCTGCTGTGGCTACACTGCCTGCAGAAAAATTTGGTGCTGAACCTCCGGTTGCCATTGTTAGATTTAATTGACAAAAGCTATTTATCAAATCTTCCAGAATTATTCTTTATATTATTTGTTAAATCGCGAATCTTACTTTTTGCAATATATAAATCTTATATTATTTTTCTCAAATTCACAGATCTTAAATTATAGTCTTTAATTTTTTTATTATTTTAAATTAATTCCTCACGATATTGTCCCGTTGGGGTCTTCCTTCTGTGGTTGGTGGTTGATCGTCCTTCCTGGATACAGTTGATAAATGGATAGAGAATGTCCTGTCGTCCTTCCTTGGTTTTTCTTGTTGGAGCGAGTTGTCGTTTTTATTTGAGAATGACCTGCCTTCCTTCCTTGGCTTATCTTGTTGGAGTTGTCGTTTTATTTGTTTTTGTTGTTCTTTTTTTTTTTTTTTTGCGTTGATTTTTTTAGTTTTTGTGCTCTTGTAATTGTTTAGTTTAAAATTTCCATCGGTCAACCTTTGTTTTAATTCACTCTTTATGGATTATTTCATGAATTCATTCCCATTTACTTTATTGTTAACGATCACTGTCACTTGGTAGTGTCGTTTGGTGGATGTTTTAATTTTTCCACTAAAAATGTTGAGTTGTTGACCGCGCGAGTTCCGTTTATGTTTAACTTACTTTTCATTGAACAGTTTTTTTGGAGCTTTATGTGACGCGGCCCCTTGAGTTGGGCGCCAGTTAAATTGTTTGTAGTTCGGTGAATTAAACAAATTTAAATTTTATTTTTATACCCTTGCAGAGGGTATTATAATTTTGTCCAAAAGTGTGCAACGCAGTGAAGGAGACATCTCCGACCCTATAAAGTATATATATTCTTGATCAGGATCACCTCCTGAGTTGATATGAGCATGTCCGTCTGTCCGTCTGTCCGTCTGTCTGTCTGTCTGTCTGTCCGTTTCTACGCGAACTAGTCTCTCAGTTTTAAAGCTATCGACTTGAAACTTTGCACACACCCTTCTTTCCTTTGCACGCAGTATATAAGTCGGAACGACCGGGATCGGCCGACTATATCCTATAGCTGCCATATAACTGATTGATCGGAAATGGTATAACTTTGGTGTTTTTAGAGTTAGAGAGTTCAAATTTAACATGAGAGCTATTTTTGGCAAAACAATACGACGTGCCAAATTTCATAAGGATCGGCCGACTATATCCTATAGCTGTGATATAACTGAACGATCGGAAATGACCCAACTTTCGTGTTTTTGAAGATAGAATGCTGGAATTTAATACAGATTCTATTTTTGGTCAGTTGATCCAACCTACCAAATTTCATAAGGATCGGCCGACTATATCCTATAGCTGCCATATAACTGAAAGATCGGAATTGACCCAACTTTTGTGTTTTTGAAGATAGAAAGCTGGAACTTGGTACAGATTCTATTTTTGGTCAGTTCATCCAACCTACCAAATTTCATAAGGATCGGCCAACTAAATCCGATGGTTGCGATATATATCCGGTTTTAACTGCAAGGGTATATCAACTTCGGCTTCGCCCAAAGTTAGCTTTCCTTTCTTGTTTAATTATATATCGTGGTACCCATCGCATCGTGGGTACTTGAAACGCAAAAGGCGTAATTGATTGGGCTTCGGAGGGAAGCTGATGTTTACTTTTGATTTTGATTTGTTTATGGGGAACCGAGATCGGACCAGAGCCAAAGACAAGGTTAGGTTAGGTTGAGGCGGCGATGAGGGGCCGGTTCTGACCCCCATCCACTTGAGCCGCTGGGGCTCCTTGTGATACCGCACAGGCAAGGATCCTACAAAAGGACCTCTCCCTTCCCACTACTTATGTGCCCAAGGGTGCTCTATCCTTCCTGAAACGGCTCGCGGTCCCATCCAGATTTACGGATGAAGGCTACGAGTCTGTGTGGAGCGACCTCCGCGAGGTCTGTAAGGTCTGTAAGTATTGCTGAGCCCAAGAATTTGCGTCGGATGCGCCCCAGCGCAGGTCATTGACACAGGAGGTGTGCGACTGTCTCTTCCTCTTCTTCGTCTCCACAGCTCCTGCAGTAGTCATAATGTGGCACCGCTAGTCTAGCCGCGTGTGCTCCTATTAACCAATGTCCCGTAATGGCCTTGATGCCAGACTACAGTCCTGCCTATTCAGGGCGATAAGCATCATTGACCTCTTCCTAGATCGGATTGGCCATATCATGCGGGAGTTCCTGCAGTTTTGGAGGTTTCTCCATTTCCGCAGTGATGCGCGGTCAAAGTGATCCCTGCATTTTAGCCTACACGTAGCTAAGGGGATACCTACTGGTTCCTTCTCCGGTAGGAGAGGATTGGTAGTACCTGCTCTTGCTAGTTCGTCGGCGGCGCAGTTACTCTCGTGGTCCCTATGCCCGGGCACCCATATAAGGTGTATGTCATGCTGCTCTGCCATCTCGTTAAGAGATCTGCGACAGTCATTCACTGTCCTGGAGTTGGATGAAAGACCGTCAAGGGCTTTGAGTGCCGCTTGACTGTCTGAGAAGATACAGATTGTGTCCTGATTACCAATAAGTGCTGGGGATCTGAGTGCTTCTCCGATAGCTATTACTTCTGCTTGGAAAACACTACAGTGGTCTGGGAGTCTGAAGGACTCATTTAAACACAGCTGTTCGCAATGGAAACCGCCTCCCACCTGGCCATTCAATTTTGAACCGTCTGTGTAAATATGGAGGGAACCGGCTGGTCCCGGGATTTGTGTGTCCCATTCCTCCCTTGTTGGAATGTGGACCTTGTATTTTAAGGTGGGATTATCGACAGGTACGTAGTAGTCTGTAGACCCCGTTGGAGTGCAGTGGTGCAGATCTAACTTGGTATGTCCGTAGTCAGTCCATTTCCATGTGCCCGTCTCTCGTAGCCTAATTGCCGATAGCGTGGCCATCTTGACTCCCACTATCTCTACCGGTAATAGGTCGAGTATGAAGTCTAGTGCGTCCGTCGGAGAGGTACGTAGGCTGCCCGTGATACAGACCTCCGCCATCCTTTGCGTTTTCCTGAGCTTCTCCCTGATTGTGGAGTTGGTGAGAGCAGGCCACCATACCACCACCCCGTAGAAGAGGATGGGTCTTATGACCGCAGTATAAAGCCATCTTACTATTTTTGGTGACATTCCCCATTTAAGGCCAATGGCTTTTCTGCAAGTATAGAGCGCGATTGTAGCTTTGTTGGCTCTATCCATAGTGTTTGATTTCCGGTCCAGTTTCCTGTCTAGCGTAATCCCTAGGTACTTGCCGCTATCGCTAAGAGATAGTGTTTCTCCTAATAGTTTTGGAAGCCTTAAGTTTGGTATTTTGTACTTCCTGGTGAAGAGGACGAGCTCTGTTTTGGATGGGTTCACACCTAGTCCATTTCTAGCTGCCCACGTTGAGAGGACCCTAAGTTTGTCCGTCATGCGGTCACATAGAGTCTGGGGAAATTTTCCTGAGAAGGCAATTGCGACATCATCTGCGTAAGCGATAACTTTGCAACCACCCCCTTCAAGGGATCGCAGTAGGCTATTAACCGCCATGTTCCAGAGTAGGGGTGAGAGTACGCCTCCCTGCGGGGTGCCTCTTCTGACGTATCTATGAATTCTCCTCCTAGTGACGCCTCAACAGTCCTGTTTACCAGGATCTGCTTTATAAGGCGTACGGATTGATCATCTATTCCTAGTCCTGTCAGCGCATTGGTTATCGAACTTGGTAGGATGTTGTTGAACGCACCTTCTATGTCTAGAAAAGCAATGAGTGCGTATTCCTTATCACTAAGTGCCTTCTCGACAAAAGTAGTGATTTCGTGGAGTGCCGTTTCCGTGGATCGGCCCTTCCTATACGCATGCTGTGATCCCGAGATATCATCTGGGTTTATAGTAAGATTAATATGGAGGCTGATTAGTCTCTCCATTGTCTTGAGAAGGAAGGACGACAGGCTTATTGGTCTGAAGTCCTTGGGGGTGCAGTGAGATGGTTTTCCCGCCTTGGGTATAAATACGACTTTCGTCCGCAACCACATTTTGGGTACGATGCCCATCCTGAAAATTGCTGAGAAAGCTATCTTGACCCAAGATCTCAGGTTGGGACCGGCTTTAATTAGTTGAGCCGGGACAATGCCATCTGGGCCCGGGGATTTGAAGGGCTTGAAGCTATTTATTGCCCAGCTGAAATATCTATCATTCAATAGGTATTCAAGTGGGTTAGTGGTGGGGGGGCTATTCCCCTGTGTCTGCATTTCTAGGGTTGTGTCTTCTCGAGAGCATCCCGGGAAATGTGTCTCTATGAGAGCCTCTAGGGTTTCTTTGCTGGACGATGTCCAGTTGCCCTCTGAGGTTTTAATGTATCCTACATTTGGTGCAGTAGTTGCAAGGACCTTCCTGAGTCGAGAGGCCTCTGATGTTTGCTGAATGTTCGTGCAGAACTCGGCCCAGGCATTCCTTTTTGCCTTGCGAAGCTCTTTGTTATATCGCCTAAGGTCCGCTTTGTACGACTCCCAGGCTGTCTCCGAGTTTATTTTTCTGGCGAAATTGAAGGCCTTGCGGGCCTTGGTTTTAAAGGGCGCAAGTGTTTGCGACCACCATGGTGCTTTCTTTGACTTGCTTTTGCCCGATCTAATTTTGGGACAAGCTTTATTGAATGCCCTGGCGCACGCTGCCGTGAGCGTGTCCACCATGGCATCCAGGGCTGCCCTACTATCAACATTCCCTGTTGGAGGATTTTCAGTGATTCAGAGTAGAGAGTGACGTCAAGTACTTCCCTTCTGTTCTTGACTATGAAGGTGGGTTCTGTACCCCTGTTACCCACCAACAGATTGGAGCCTAGGATAAAATCAAAAATTGAATCACCCCTCTCGTTTGTGTCAGTGCTGCCCCACTGATGATGATGGGCGTTAGCATCGCAACCTATGATCAGGTCGATCTTGTGCTTCCTGCTGTCTTCCACCAGCTGTTTGATTAGCGGGTGCGGGGGAAGGGCCTCCTGGTCGTGGCCCATATACGCTGAACATATCCTTAGAGGGCCATTTGGGCTCTCTACGGCTGCGGCTACGTGGTCTTCATTGCTGAAATTGGGTAGCAAAAAGAGGTTAAGGTTCTTTTTTGCGAGGATGCAGGCTCGCCTTTTACCTGTAGTATTGGCTTTGCAGAGCCTGAACTCCGACGCCCCCAGCCCAAGAATCCTGTCTCCTAGGATCCAGGGTTCCTGGATGAGGGCCACATCTGCTCCACTCTCGGCGAGGTGGAAAAGGAGGTCAGCTGACGCTGCTTTACTGTGGTGGAGGTTTATTTGTAAGATCGTCAGGGACATCCTTACAAACCTCCACCACAGTTATCTCTGCCTCCGTCTCGGAGCCCAGCAGAGAGTCCTCCTCCATTCCGACACCACCAAGCGCCCTTGCCAAGTCGCTTTCCTCCGAGGTGTACCCTTCTAGAATGTCCTCCTCCTCATCCGACATTCCCTCCGGGTGCCCCTCTTCGGTCGGCTCCTCCAAGTCTGGCTCTTGTGTGTCTGCCTCCAGACCGATACCTCCTGGCTTGGCCTTCGCATCACATTTATAGATACGGACCGAAACATGCTCGAATCCGTACTTTAGCCGGTGCTCCGTCCTCTCCAGGGCTTTTACGGTCTCCTCGTTTAATGTGAGGACGACCTGCCTCCGCAGTCCCACCGCCTCCTCGACCTTGGCGACTCTCCAGTCCGCCGTGGGGAGCGTCGGGTTGCACATCCTAAGCATTGTTAGAATGGTTTTCGGGTCGGCTGGCTTTTCTGTGAGCCACACTGGCGCCCTCGGTTTGCTGGGGATCTCGTCCCAGTCAACCGCCACCAGCTTAGCTCCAGGGTAGACCTCTCCAAGCGATGCAACCATCCGTTTGTAAGTCTCCACCGATCGCGCGTCTTGGCAAGCAATCACCTTGACGCTACCCTGATACCATCCTGCGTCTTCGCATTCTGGTGGGGGTCCTCCGCTTCGCAGCATCTCCTCCACGAAGCGCCCATGCAACTCGTTTACCACTCGTCGCCAGAGTTCCTTGGGGATGAGCCCATCCTTGGAGCCCTTGTCCAGGACTCTAATTAGGGGTCCAGGTCCCTTCGTCACCTCGGCGAACGAGCGGTTGGACGGCTGCGGCTGGGCCTTCCTCTTCTTGGCCTGGGGGGCTTCTATTTTTGGTGACATTCCCCATTTAAGGCCAATGGCTTTTCTGCAAGTATAGAGCGCGATTGTAGCTTTGTTGGCTCTATCCATAGTGTTTGATTTCCGGTCCAGTTTCCTGTCTAGCGTAATCCCTAGGTACTTGCCGCTATCGCTAAGAGATAGTGTTTCTCCTAATAGTTTTGGAAGCCTTAAGTTTGGTATTTTGTACTTCCTGGTGAAGAGGACGAGCTCTGTTTTGGATGGGTTCACACCTAGTCCATTTCTAGCTGCCCACGTTGAGAGGACCCTAAGTTTGTCCGTCATGCGGTCACATAGAGTCTGGGGAAATTTTCCTGAGAAGGCAATTGCGACATCATCTGCGTAAGCGATAACTTTGCAACCACCCCCTTCAAGGGATCGCAGTAGGCTATTAACCGCCATGTTCCAGAGTAGGGGTGAGAGTACGCCTCCTTGCGGGGTGCCTCTTCTGACGTATCTATGAATAGATTCTCCTCCTAGTGACGCCTCAACAGTCCTGTTTACCAGGATCTGCTTTATAAGGCGTACGGATTGATCATCTATTCCTAGTCCTGTCAGCGCATTGGTTATCGAACTTGGTAGGATGTTGTTGAACGCACCTTCTATGTCTAGAAAAGCAATGATTGCAATGAGTCTTCCTTAGGGTTCTTCCCTTCGTCACCTCGGCGAACGAGCGGTTGGACGGCTGCGGCTGGGCCTTCCTCTTCTTGGCCTGGGGGGCTTCTCTCTCTGTGGACCTCTGCCTCTTCGCGCTTTGCGCGGCCTCCTTGGCAGGGTCTGACCCAGTGCGTCTCTTCGGATCCAGCCTTTCTCCCGGCTTTTCCGGATTGAAGTCGGGTAGGATCTTCCTTGCCCACTTAATAATCTCGGCCTGGTCCGGGTTGGCTTCGGCCGATGGGCCCGCCCTCATCAGAATGAAGGCTGCTCTTCTTCTATCCTTGTAGGATCCTCTACGCTGCTTCGAGTGAGACGCTTCCGGACCAGGGTTCGCCTTAGGGGCACCGCCGGTTGGTTTAGAGGTTGACCCTGGGGTCTTCCTCTCCACACCGTTCGGTGGTCCCATAGCTATCCCCGCTTTGGAGGAAGCTGCCTTGGCAACCTCCACCGCACCGGCGCGTCCCTCCTCCAGATGTTGTCCCTCTGTGGGGGACTTCTCCATCTCAGCAACTCCTTGGCTTTTGAGGGCCTTGGAGTTTGACGGGCTGTTGGCCCCATTTCCGGTCTTTTTTAGGGAGTTCCGTTCTCCGCTTTGGTTTTTGTTAGGTAAAGTGATGTTCATGTTTTGGTCCCACGAGTAGGCGGGAAGGGGTTCGTCCATCATTACATAGCCCGCTTGTCACGATAAGCCTGGTTGAAACTGGGAGGTTGGCCAGTCCCCCAGAGTTCCCATATTAGCGTCCGAGCCCCCCCTCGGACACGCATCCTTCGGCATATGCTGTTCCACCTTGGATTGGGGTAATTTAAGGAAGGGAGTGTTCTTCTCCCCGCCCGACTACCATTAGCCAGCATCCTCGGCAGAGACATGACCTTACCGGGACCTGTTACCAGCCGCCCTCACGTGGAGAGTATAGTCGCACTACCAGCGGTGTACACAGTTACGGCATGCAATTGCTTGCGCGTAGGTCCCCCTGTTGTACACGTTGGCTGACGGCCAGCCAAAGACAAAGCCGAAGGCAAATTCAGAGTTTGAAAATATTGTTTATAAAATTCACAAGTGGAAAGCCATAAGTGGCCTGGATTTATGGGTTGGATAATTGAGCCAAAGATCAAGCCAAAGGCAAATGCAGAGATTGAAAATATTGTTTATAAATGCCATAAGTGGCCTGTATTTAGGGGTTGGATAACTTGTATGTATGACTGTGTGCATAAATCGTCAATTACACACACCAGCATTACACACACCAGAGCGGACTTATTCTGTTCGTAAGTGGTTCGATGACAAGTTCATAAGAACGTTTGATATCGATAAGCGACGAGAACTAACAGAACTAATTCGTTCTAAAGAATTCAACGGATATTGATTTCGAATACGAACAATGGCAAACGATTTTACTTTATCGTTTGGGTATATTCTAAAGGATGCCCACCACATTCACGAGTACAGAGGAGACCATACAAGAGCTCTATCTTCATTTATTCGTGAAGTGGAGATGATATTTTCACTATTACCCCCCCACATCTACTGCAGGAGCCTACGTGTTTAACCGTGTCGTACTCAACAAAATCCAAGGCGGAGCTCTACATGTTGTGATAACCATCGAGAATGCCGAGCCGTCGTGGGATGACATCAAGAGGATTCTTATTCGGAATTTTGCCGTAAAGGAGTCCTATAATCAACTTTACCAAGAAGCGTTTATGCTTCTGGAACAACGACAACATTACAGAATGTTTTAAGTCTTTAAGAAGTATAATGTATAAAATTAATGAAAAATATGAATATGATGACGTGAGGTGTGAACGGTGTGAGGCCGTTCGGTGAGAGTCGATCTGCCGGCGTGCCTATCACACCGCTTGTGTGATATGTGGCAATGTGATACCTGCGTCATTGGAAATGATTCGCATTCCAAGATTGATGGACTAAATCATAAAGTTCTAAATCTGAAGTCCCGCTTCGAAAGCCTTAATGCCAAAGTTGACCTTGCCCTGGTAAATGGAGCGGCTGTTCCCGCTGGACGCGCCTCTTCGGCTGGGGTGCATGTTGTTGCTCCCCCTGCTATGCCCACCAGCACTGGGAGCATAAAGGCTACTCTGGGGCAGGCCCCAACGGCATCTAAGGGGGCTGTCCCGAAGAAGAAGCGGATCAACCCTAATAGGCGCATTGTGGTACAAGCACCCAGTTGCGCTCAACTTCAAGTGCTTCCCACCTTGAAATACCTTCATGTTGGTAAATTCCCGACGTCTACCGAACCACATGCACTGTGCAAGTTTGTCGCAGATAAGCTGAACGTGGAGCCCAGTGATTTAGCCTGTGCTAGGCTGATCAAAAAGGATGCTGACATCAACGCCCTCAAGTTCGTCAATTTTAAATTGGGAGTTCCGGAGCAAAATTTTCCTACAGTCTTCAATGATGATTTTTGGCCTATGTCGGTAAAAGTCAGCCGGTTTGTTCATAGAGAGCCTGCTAAGGTTTTTGACCTCCCGGCGATTCTACCTTTACCGGATTCGCAATCTTCAAAAACTCCCCAGTAAGCGGCGCCGCTGGCGCTGTTACCTCTTATTCTTCTCAAGCTGCAGCTCGTCACCCCGTCTCTGCTGCGTTACCAACAACAATCGGCGTGGGCGTTCATGGTAACGGTTGACGCTGTCTTCAATTCCTCCAATAATTGGCTTCTTTTGCTGATCGATATTTTTCAACAACAACTTTTTTCAAGGCGAGTTGTTTATTTATTATCTTCACTTGTGGATGCCCAGCAACAACAAGACGATGGTAATCGAGACGTTGGCAGCGCATCGCGTATCTTATCTCTTTTCGCTGGGCCACTCGCTGGTGCTTTCTTTTCGACGATGGAAGATGTTTGTTTACGTTTTGGACGTGTGGGTGGATCTTTGCTGCGTTTGGATGTGCCTGACTATGAACGCTCAATGTTTTCACCTGGCACTGGATCTGCCTTGCAACTGGACTCTCGCAGGTCTACTGATAAGTCTATTAGAAATTTCTATGTGTCCTTGTTGGCTATTTTGCAAGCTATGCGTATTGGATATGCCTCCAAATGCATCAGTACCAGGAGTGCACTTTCATCATCACCGCCTTGCGTCCAATTCCCAGTTTGGACTGTAGCTACTCGTCGTCCTCGGACCCTAATAAAAGCCTAAAAGTTCTATTCCAAAATATATCGGGAATGAGAACCAAGACCCGGATGGTATTCCTCAATTCTTCTGCCTGCGATTTTGATGTAATCATCCTTGTGGAAACGTGGCTCAATGACAAATTCAGCTCCTCTGAGTTCTTCGAGCCTAATTTGTACCATGTATTTCGAAAGGATCGAGATGCATTCAGTACCCAGTGGGGGCCAGGTGGATGTGTGATCATCGCTATCCGTCGATCTTTTCAGGCTACACCACTGCGCCTTCCGGTGGCCGACCCTTTACTGGATCAGCTTGCGGTTTCAATACAGGGCGTCCATGGCCCGTTCGTCATCATTGCATCATACATCCCTCCGAACAGCGCATTAGTATATATCATGGGCATATGGAAAACATCACTAGTGTCTGTGCTAGAACGCCGGACCCTACCGCTTTGATGGAAGCTGGCGATTTCAACCTGAGCTCCATTGTCTGGTCTTGGGACCCGGAATCTCCCTGCATGCTACCTAGCAACGTTCACCAGAGTCATGAAATTTTAGTTTTAGATGATATTTTTAGTCTGGGCCTCTCCCAAGTAAATAATATTTTTATTGATTTATCCAAAATTCTTGATCTTATACTTTAAAATAATTTGGTTAATAGTAAAGCAGAATTATGCAATGTACCATTAAGTCCTTGTGATATGCACCACAAACCTTTAGTAATTCATATTGAGTTTTATAGTTTTTTGCCTTCTGCTTCACCCATTCCATATTGTCATCTGAATGATACTAACTTGTCACTTATTAATGTATCTATTTCAGCCTTTGATTGGGTTTCCCTTTTTTCGGATGGCTCAATCGATGATTGTTATACTAAGTTTTTGGTTACCCTTTTTAATATTATTGATACTTGTGCCCCTGTTAGGGTACGAAGATCCTATAGGCTTCCTTGGTAAACAAAAGGTTTAAAAAACTTAAAGAATAGAAGGGATAAGCATTACAAAAGATTTATAATGACAGGGGAGTCTCGAGCAGGAGAGCTGTACTGGCAATTTAAGCGGGAATTTGATTTCCTTAATAAGTTCCTCTACAATCAATATATATCCGATGTCGAAGCTAGCCTTCGATCCAATCCTAAAGCTTTTTGGCAGTTTGTTAACAGCAAAAAGTCAAAATCGTACATACCTTCATCCATATGTTATGGTAATTTAGCAGCCGACTCGGATCAGGGCGTTTCTGATCTTTTTGCAAAATACTTTGCCTCTAACTTGGAGCCTAAGGTTCCTTGGAGTGATAATGAGACTCTTCTTAGCATTGAGCCTTTTCTTAATGTGAGTAACATGGACGTTTTGGACGGTGACCTAGTTGAAGACACATGAGTCTCTAACACCTGACGTGGACGGTATCTCCCCATTCTTTCTTAAGAGGAGTATCGCTTCTCTTTCTACTCCCCTTCAACTGCTGTTCTCCTTTTCGCTCTCATCTGGTAGATTCCCCCACCGGTGGAAGATTACTTCTATAACGCCAATTCACAAAGGTGGCAGTAGGTGTGATATTACCAACTATCGACCTATAGCCAAAATTTGCAAAGTCGCTAAGATACTGGAGCGGATAGTAACTAAAAAATTGAATTTTCTGGCTCGCAATTTTATATCCCCCAACCAGCATGGTTTTTTGCCTGGGAGGTCCACCACCACTAATTTAGCGGTCTTCTCTAAGCACTGCTTTGAAGCTTTTGATACCGATTTCAGGTTGATGCCATTTACACCGACTTCTCCAAAGCCTTCGACAAAGTGTGTCATGCTGCCGCTCTGGCCAAATTATATAAACTAGGTATTCATTCCTGCCTATTAAGTTGGTTCGAGTCTTATCTGGCTGACCGACCTTGCCACGTTACTATTGGAGACGCTATCTCAAGTCCATTTGTCACTGTTTGTAGGGGGCGTGGAGCGGTGAAAGATTCCAGGAGTAGAAATGTTGAATAAAAAGTCGGGGGCGTCTTCCAGTGAATATAAGGCGGTCAGCTTTATTGGGCTGCTGACATCGAAAAACTGAACTTAACTTAGCAAGAAAACAGGCCACGGTAATAGAAAAAATACGATCGACGACGGCCGACGAAGGAGCGAGAGCGCAAAGAGGGGCGAGCGCGAATGCGCTCTTCAGCGCGGGTTCGCTCTTCAGTGCTGGTGCGCTCTTCAGCGCGGGTGCGCTCTTAAAGTTGCGGCACAACGGCCCCTCACGTAAACATCCTCTCCCCCCTTGCAATCGCTCGGGTTGCAACAGATCCATCGTGATGAAAGGCAATTACAAGGACCAAGTGCGAACTAGTGGCGCCGATGTGGAAAGGAAAGTCGTGTGCGGCACAATTCGAATGTAGAAAGAAAAACTTCAGGCACCAGGAAAAACCCAAAAAGAGACGAGGTTTGCTCAGATTGTAGGCGGATGTTGCCTGATGCAGCGTTGGAGGCACGAAAAATGGAAAAAGTACCGGAAAATTCGTGCTTGTTCGGAAAAAAATGATGACGGTCTATATATGTATGTATATTTCGACTTGTGTGGTTCGTACTGAATTGAATATATACTGAGATATTAAATTCTTAACTATTTTTGAATTTGCGGAGCCGGAAGGTGGACTTAACTTTGGCTTGAATTTAACACACAAAAAATAAATAATTAATTTTTGGCTAACTGTCGGATTTAATTATGATGGAGCCAGAAGGGTGGAGTTGAAAATCTTAGTTTTTAATCAATTGAGGTTAATTATCAGGAAGCTGGAACGGTGGAATTGAAACCTAAATCTTTAATTAATTGAATTTAATTAACACGAAGCCGGGAAGATGGAATTAAAACCGAGGCTCTATTCGGACAGAAGGTGGATAATTAAATTAATTAATTATAATTTTTCGATAATTAAATTTTTGATTTTAATTATTGAGCGGCCGGAAAGGTGAATTAAAAAACCTAGTTATAATTATAAATACATAAATTTATAATTAATTGATTTTATTACTCTATTTTGTTTCGCAGACGGTTATGCCGTGGGCACCCTGTACGTACCTCAAAGAAAAACAAGAAAGGAAAGCTAACTTCGGGCGGAGCCGAAGTTGATATACCCTTGCAGTTAAAACCGGATATATATCGCAAACATCGGATTTAGTTGGCCGATCCTTATGAAATTTGGTAGGTTGGATGAACTGACCAAAAATAGAATCTATACCAAGTTCCAGCTTTCTATCTTCAAAAACACAAAAGTTGGGTCAATTCCGATCTTTCAGTTATATGGCAGCTATAGGATATAGTCGGCCGATCCTTATGAAATTTGGCACGTCGTATTGTTTTGCCAAAAATAGCTCTCATGTTAAATAAGAACTTTCTAACTCTAAAAACACCAAAGTTATACCATTTCCGATCGTTCAGTTATATGGCAGCTATAGGATATAGTCGGCCGATCCTAATGAAGTTTTGTAGGTCGGATTAACTGACCAAAAATAGAATGTGTACCAAGTTCTAGCTTTCTATCTTCAAAAACACGAAAGTTGGGTCATTTCCGATCGTTCAGTTATATGGCAGCTATAAGATATAGTCGGCCGATCCATATGAAATTTGGCATGTCATATTATTTTGCCAAAAATAGCTCTCATGTCAAATTTGAATTCTCTAACTCTAAAAACACCAAAGTTATACCATTTCCGATCAATCAGTTATATGGCAGCTATAGGATATAGTCGGCCGATCCCGGCCGTTCCGACTTATATACTGCGTGCAAAGGAAAGAAGGGTGTGTGCAAAGTTTCAAGACGATAGCTTCAAAACTGAGAGACTAGTTCGCGTAGAAACGGACAGACAGACAGACGGACAGACAGACGGACAGACAGACGGACAGACGGACAGACGGACATGCTCATATCAACTCAGGAGGTGATCCTGATCAAGAATATATATACTTTATAGGGTCAGAGATGTCTCCTTCACTGCGTTGCACACTTTTGGACAAAATTATAATACCCTCTGCAAGGGTATAAAAACAGAACCGAAAAACACAACAAGGCTAGGTCGAGAATTTAAGCGACACAATCACGGATTTGTAGTGAAATGGCGGTTTATAATTTTTGGTTTTAGAAAATTTAAATTTTTTTTAAAATTTTATCGGCTATATATTTTCTGAAATTGGAGGCAGAAAATATTTGGAAATATGTGGACATGCATGCAAGTAGGGCAAGGGCATGTGGGGCATATGATGGCACAGTGGAACGTCGATCAGTGGACAGTGAATTTTATCGGTTATATATTTCCTGGAATGGGAGGCAGAAAATATATGGACATGCATGCAGGTACGGATATATGTAAGGGGCCGTCCATATATTGCGTGACGCGAATTTCAGACTTTTTTGACCTCCTCCCTCCCCTGCGTGACAAACCATGACACGAGGTTAGACCCCCGTGACCACAAACCGTGACGTTAACCCGGACCCCCTCCCCCCAAGGAAGGAAGGAAGATTTTGAGGAAGATAAAAAACAAATATTACGACAGCGGCGGACTGTTCGGTGAATTTGAAAATTCCGGAACTAATTCACACCGGTGGCCAATATTAATTATGCCTTCTTTTTGTCACCACATAATTTCCCTGTTCATTTGCGAATTTTTCGCGGATTAATTGCACCAAAAAAATATGTATGTGCGTATGTATGTATGTGGATGCACATATGCCTCGACCGTTGGCAAGCGAATGGATAACGGAGAGGCCTAAAACGGCGAGGAATATAAGCAGCACACAAAACGGAGACGGATGGAAAAATTTGCAGAATTTTAAGATTATTATAGATTATTAGAAAATCTCAACCTGCCGTTGTGTCGGAAAACTCGGACTTGGAGTTGACACGGAGGGAAAAACAATCTTGCAGCAGTGTGAACGAAATTTAAATGTTCGGATCACTGCTGAAGACCGGCAGAGAGATGGAGACGGAAAAATGTACTTATCTATTGGCGGAACAATGCCGAGAACTGCTGGCAGAAGAAAATCCAGGAATTATCCGGCTCGAAGGACCAATGTTTGTAGGGGGGCGTGGAGCGGTGAGACATTACAGGAGTAGAAATGTTGAAAAAAAAGTCGGGGGCGTCTTCCAGTGAATATAACGCGGTCAGCTTTATTGGGCTGCTTACATCGAAAAACTGAACTTAACTTAGCAAGAAAACAGGCCACGGTAATAGAAAAAATACGATCGACGACGGCCGACGAAGGAGCGAGAGCGCAAAGAGGGGCGAGCGCGAATGCGCTCTTCAGCGCGGGTGCGCTCTTCAGTGCTGGTGCGCTCTTCAGCGCGGGTGCGCTCTTAATCGGCCCAACGGCCTCCTCTCCAACAGTCACCTCCTCTGGTCTTCCACAAGGCAGCTCTCTTGGACCTCTTCTATTTATCATTTTCATTAATGACATCTCGTCATGCTTTCGTCATTCGTACTTTTTAATGTATGCGGATGACCTCAAAATCTATAAAGCGATTAGCTGCATTAGTGACAGTTACTTGTTACAGGAGGATATATCCAGAGTTTACTCATGGTGCTCCCGCAATCTTCTTCCATTAAACTTATCTAAGTGTATGTTTACCCGTTACAGTAGGCGGTCTCTTGAAATCTGTACGGGTTATTCTATCAGTAATTATAATTTGGCAGCTAAAGAAGAGGTGTTAGACCTTGGTGTCTTATTCGACAGCAAATTTAAATTTTCTGGTCACTTAGACTATATTCTACCTAAAGCGTATGCTATGCTGGGCTTTGTTAAGAGGCACGTGAACCAGTTCAAAAGTCCATACTCGAGCCTCAGCGTCTATGCTGCATTTATTCGGTCGAGGCTGGAGGATCGGCGTAAACTGGCAGCTTTAACTTATTTGAATAATTTAATCGTTGATAACATTGATTGTCCTTTTTTATTGGGACTCATTAATTTTAATGTTCCTCAAAGGGATTTTCGTACCTTTGCCCCCTTTCGGGTCAAGTGTCATAGGGCCAATTATCTTTTAAATGAGCCGATTGAGCGGGCTTTTCTTATTTTAATTCTTTGCCGCCTAGCCTCCGAATTGAGTGGGGCTCTGATAAAGGTGTGTTAAAACGCAAGTTAATCAGGCATTTATTAAGTTTTTGTTAGTATTGTAGTATTATTTATTCGTTGTAAGTTGTTATTATGTAGCCATGTAAGGATTTGTCCGTTGGCGAAATAAATAAATTAAAAAAAAAACAAAAAAAAACCCCGTTTATTCGACTCTTTTATTTAATCATTTGAGCCCCGTTAAATAGAAATCTCGATAAATTGAATTCCCGTCTAATTCGTAAAAAAAGTAATCCCCTTGCCATTTCGAATTATCGGGATTCGACTGTATATATAAATGTGTAATGTATGTCTGATGCCTGGAGCAAGATTGAAAGCATCCAGCTGGAGGCAGATGCTCAAGAGACAGAATTTGAGGAGCCGACCGAAGAGGGTTACCCGGAAGGAATGTCGGATGACGAGGAGAACATCCAGGACATCCTATCTCGGACTTTGCGAGGGCTTTAAGAAGCGTCGGAATCGAGCAGGACTCTCTGCTGAGGTCCAAGACGCAAGCTGAGGTTACTGTGATGGAGAATCTCAAGGATGTCATTGACAATCTTGCACATAAACCTCCAACAGTAAACAGTAAGGCGTCAGTTGCTTTCCTACTCCACCTCGCCGAGTGTGGAGCTGATGTGGCCCTCATCCATAAACCCTGGATCCTTGGAGACAGGATTCTTGGCCTAGGGGTGCCGGAGTATAGACTCTGTAAAGCCGATACACCAGGTAAAAGCAAAGAAGAATCTGCATCCTCGCCAAGAAGGATCTGAACATCTTTTTGCTACCTAATTTCAGCAATGAATATGTAGCAATATGTAGTCCTAGCAATAGAGCGCCCAAAGGGACCTCTAAGGGTATGCTCGGCGTACATGGGCCACGACCAGGGTGCCCTCCCCCCCGCTACCGCTACTCAAAAAGCTGGTGGAAGACAGCAAGAAGCAGGAGATCGACCTTATTATAGGGTGCATCAGTTGGGAATCACTTACACTAACTTGATAGGTCAATTTTCGATTTTGTCCTAAGCTCAAATCTACTGGGTGTAACAAGGGCACAAGCCCCACGTCCAACGTCAAGAACAGAAGGGAGGTACTTGACATTACTCTTTACTCAGACTCTCTAGCAGACAGGGTTGTTAGATGAGTAGTCGTAGAGAAACGCGTCTTCTCGGAGCGATACATGGAATTAGTGGTCGAATTCAAGAACTTCACTTAGCTAGCAGTACGCAATCCTAGGCAAACTGAGAGGTCTACAAGAAGATCCTGCGGGGAACTTCCAACAAGGGACGTTAACAGCAGGGAAGACCCCGACCCGATGGTGGGTACGCTAACGGTGGCTTGCGCCAGGGCTTTCAATAGGGCCTGTCCCAAAAGTAGATTGGGCAATAGCAAGTCAAAGAAACCACCATGGTGGTCGCCAACGCTTGCGCCCATTAAAACCAAGACCCGTAAAGCCCTTAACTTCGCTAGTAAAGCAAACACAGAAGTAGCTTGGGAGGCGTATAAAGCGGACCTCAAGAAGTACGATATGGAACTGCGTAGGGCCTGGACCAGGTTCTGCACGAACATTCAGGGGACACCGGAGACTTGCCGACTCAGGAAGGTCCTCGCAACCACTGCACCAAATAAGGGATTCATTAAAACCGCATATTCATTAAAAAAAATTAAAACCTAAAGATCTAAAACTCTGCCAAATAATGTAACTTCCCTTGTCGCCAGTAAATCTAAAGTAAAGTAATGCGACTTTGTTGCTACAAAAATACATTCTTGGATATCTTTCAGTAAATCTTTTTAAAAATATTATGTTTTTATTTCTTAATACAAATTATGATCAAATTTTATTCTTACACTTACACCTTACCTTTACACTTTATCCTTTATATTTCATCCGCTTATACCCTTTTCTACTCTCGCCGTTAAAATTTGGAACTTTTATAGACTTCTAGCGGTTCTATCTTGCAATTAATTTAACGCGAGCACGTCATATTGTCGACTTTAGATTATTTACATGTAGCTTGTGCGATCCGTCCGAAGCAAGACCACCACCGCATCAAGCCGACGAGCAAGAGCCGGACTCTATAACGTGCCCAGAAAGAACGGGTTATATTAATTATATTAATGATCATATGGAAAATTAGCACTCAACGAGTAGGGGTCTCTATGAGTACAGTAAATACGCATAGAGACTTATGAATAGAACTTCAAATTTGATTTTTTTTAGTCTATTTTTTCCAAAGCTCTGGCTAAAAGCCGAAATCGTGAGGAAAACAGAAAGGATGATCCGTAAAATTTTTTATGTCCAAAGTTAAAAAGTTAAAAATAGCTACATAATTTCTTACCAATAACCATTCGAAGTAATGTTAGTTAGTGAATACAGATTATAAAAAAAATGCAGTTAGTTGGTTGTCCGGCCAATATTAACACCAATGGAAATATTTTATATTCTTAGTAAGTGTATCGTTAGTCTAAATTTTACAAGAATTTAGTGCACAAGCTTACAAGCAGTGTAGGGCCATCAGATAACGAGTACAAAAGGGGGACTTACACGGTGTACACCGCTGGTAGTGCGACTATACTCTCCACGTGAGGGCGACTGGTAACAGGTCCCGGTAAGGTCATGTCTCTGCCTAGGATGCTGGATAATTTTAGTCGGGCGGGAAAAAGAACACTCCCTCTTCTTAATTAAACCAATCCAAGGTGGAAACAGCATATGCGGAAGGATGCTTGTCCGAGGGGGGGGCTTGGAAGCTAATATGCGAACTCTGGGCGACAGGCGGACCGCCCAGTTTTAAACAGGCTAAAGTGACAAGCGGGCTATGTCATGATGGACGAACCTCCTCCCGCCTACTCGTTGGTCCAAAACATGTATTCAACTAACTCAAATAAAAACCAAAGTGGAGTGTAATATGTTTCGTTCTCAGCAAGGATTAATAAAAGTCGTTTCCGTCCAGTTTATAATAAAGTCAGATTTTTTGGTTTTTAAATTGGGTCTTTATTTGGATCTTTTATTTGGAGCAGCCGATGTTGCCGCTCCAAGCTCCTAAGAGGTTATCCTCCTTTAGAATATTCTTAGGAGTAGGGAAATCTAAAATCTCGTAGCTGCGCTGCCAACAGCGGCAGCGGAGAGACGGCAATGTATTCTTAAGTATATAGCTATGCTCGCTTAGGCGGAGGTATATGCACATCAGAGAACGGGAGCTTGCCACTCGCACAATGAGTACACACGAAAAAACACCGGGTATTTTAGGCACCCGAGTGTCTTGCATGCACGAAGTTTTGTGCATGAGTATTTACCATGCACAAAACTTCGGGTGTCTGGAAACACCCATGATTTCGGGTGCTTGCCTTTTTTTTACCCAGTAAGTTTCTTGTGGGTGGATCGCAGGCACACACAAAAAACGGATGGGTGGAAGAAAGGCACACAAAGAAGATCATAAAACGATCGTAGGAAAGGGTTTTGTTGTTTTTGCTTTTTTATGTTCTAGGTACCCGTGCAGTGCACGGCCGGACCCACGGCGTGCACCAATTCTAGACGCTTAGGTAGTTAGAAAGAAAAGAAAAAGGACACAAACTTACAATTTTAATTAAATGATTAAAATTAAAAATAATATAAACGTACATAATAAATTTAAAAAAAAACAAGAAAGGAAAGCTAACTTTGGACGGAGCCGAAGTTTTTATACCCTTGCAGTTAAAACCGGATATATATCGCAAACATCGAATATAGTTGGCTGATCCTTATGATTATGATTTATCATAATAAAACCAATTAATTACAATAAAAAATCTAAAAAAAAGTCCCAAGCTTCTATCTTCAAAAATACGAAAGTTGATATTTCTACTAAATACCATTTCCGATCGTTCAGTTATATGGCAGCTATAGGATATAGTCGGCCGATCCCGGCCGTTCCGACTTATATACTGCGTGCAAAGGAAAGAAGGGTGTGTGCAAAGTTTCAAGACGATAGTTTCAAAACTAGTTTCAAAACTAGAGAGACTAGTTCGCGTAGAAACGGACAGACAGACAGACGGACAGACGGACAGACGGACATGCTCATATCAACTCAGGAGGTGATCCTGATCAAGAATATATATACTTTATAGGGTCGGAGATGTCTCCTTCACTGCGTTGCACACTTTTGGACAAAATTATAATACCCTCTGCAAGGGTATAAAAATAAAAAATTATGAAAATGTTAAGCAGAATTTGAAAAAACCTTTTTAAACCAAAAAAATTTTTAAGGAATTCTCATAAAAACTTGACTTGAAATCAAAATGTAAGGAAAATGACAAAATGAAAGTAATTGTATATAATTCATGAATTTACTTATGTACTATCTGCATCGCGAGAATAAACAATTTCATTTGGATCAAAAAAATCGCTTACAGATATTCTTACCCAAAGAGCAATGGAAAGAAGCCGACCAATGCGTGGACACCAGAGTGTCTTTTAAAAAAACTCGGGTATAGGCCAAAACACCAGAGACTTTCATGTGTGTTTTTCCTACCCATGCTATATTTCAACGATCATTTTTTTTACCATTTTTCTCTTTCCACTTTTTTTTAGGGTGGCTGGTATGATGAAACACACTCGGGTGTTTTGCGTCTTAAGACACATAGGCACAAAATCATGGGTGCAAGAAAGGCAATAGACACTTTGTACTCATACAAAAATTGTATGTGTCGCTATTGCCTTTTTTGTTTTGTGTGGCGAGTGGTACTCGCACACAAATTTTTATGGGTATCACCCGTGCCGTTCTCTGATGCACATATAAGAAGTCCGCTCGTATTACATTTATGCCGAAATTTGCAGTTTCGGCGTTCAGCTAAGGCACAGCGAGCGTTTCGCATTTCGGCCCCATAGGTTTATGATGGAGACCTCGAATTATGTAAACACTGCGACAAAGTGTTAAAGTGTGTGCCCCTTTTAGAACTCTTGGTTCAGTTGGTGCTCGATATAAATATTAATACATGTGTGCATATTACAGGACAACGAAACTCTCCAAAAAAGTCCGGAAATGGTGTCAACGACCCGTCAAACTCCAGGGCCCTTAAAAGCCAGGAGTTACTGGGGTGGAGAAGCTCCCTACTGAGAGGCAACATCCGGAAGCGGGTCGCGGCGGTGCGGAGGAGGGTGCCAAGAAATCTTCCTCTAAAGCGGGGCTAGCCATGAGACTACCGAACGACGTGGAGAGGAAGACCCTAGGGGCAAATCTCTATACCAAACGGCGGGGACCCTAAGGCAAACCCAGTCCGGCAGCGTCTCACTAGACCCAGCGCAAAGCTTCTACAAAGACAGGAAGAGGACAGCCTTCATTCTTATGAGGGCGGACTCATCGCACTGTGGTTCCGCCCATAGTCCAAAAGTCAAAAAATCTGATTTGAAAATATTTCAACTTCATTTACAGAGTTTGATTCTAAAATGACCAATCTTTAAATTTGCAAACCGGTTTTCGCTGGAAACCTAATGGTACATTCTAGAAAAACCATTAAAAGCAAGAAAACGTGTTCATTTCTGCAGCGCACCGGAGCTCTTGAAAAATATTTTGATGCAAACGCTCACTTCAAATCGGTGTGGCAACTGTTCAAATGCGTATATTAAAATAAGTAAAAATGAATTTTGAATCTCAAAGTATTTATTTTTAATTATGATATTAATAAAAACAAACTAGATTTGTGTATTTTGTGAAATAAATGTATTGTGAAACCTATTTCTTTGTACCTTTTTTGTGTGTCTTAAATTTGTTTACCTAAAGTTTTTATTATGTTCCCCCACGATTCCCCCATTGAATTATTGTTTTTTATCTTTGTCAGAGTTTTTAGAATCTTAAATTGTTAAAGTTAGGTGCGGAAAGTTGCGGATGTGTTTGTGATCGTTAATATACTAACACGACTTCTTATTTTTTTCAAGGCCAAATTATACCAGCGGAGCCGTTTTTTCGTCTTTTGTGTATCTAATGCGTCTTTGTGTACGTCTTTTGTGATTGTCTACACTTTATATTACTTTTTATCAATCATTTATAATAATTTTTTCGCTTTTATTTTAAATTTTATTTTGCATTTTCAAAGGCGATTCTTATTATGTCGACTGGTTCATAGCTGTGAAATAAATATGTTTATAAAAATCTTGTATTGTGTAATTTATTATTTTTTTGATTAGATGAATGATGAGGAGAGTTTAAAAAGTATACAATTTCAACATACAAGAAAAAGTTATCAATACTAAATAATTAGTTCTAACTGGCTGCTTCTATGTCTGCTATATGCAATAGTTGTCAGTTTTGTATAAAATTTGGTACGTATGTATAAAACCACACCAAAGTCATAATCTGTGAGTTTAGGCAACATATCTGGAAAAAAAAAGTTATCTATATATATAAAAGAAAGTCGTGTTATATGTTACACCACTTATAAATCAAGAACGGAAGAACAGATTTGAGTGAAAATAGGTAGGGAAGTAGCTTAGAGCCAGGAGAAGGACATAGGATACTTTTTGTCCCGTTCGACAGCGTTCCTCCCGTGCCCATACTTTTTTATTTAGGCAGACAGCTAAGAAGAAAATGTCAAATGTCAAAATGTCAGTTAGAAACGAAGTCAAATCCAAAGTCAGGCTCTCAAATTTAACAACGAACCAAAAGGATTGTGTTGCGCTTCCGGGAAAGTGAAATTGCCTCAACTTGAAGCACCACCAGAGCCTCTGCACTCTCTTTTGATATTTGTAAGAAATCAATATTAAAACTATTTCTATTAAATAAATAATTAACAAGTGGATTGAAGTGAAGTGAAGCTTAATTAATAATGCCGCGACCAAGACGATCGAGTCTTTCCCGACAAAGCCGTAATGCAAGAAGAATACAAAATACTGCATATGAAAGGACTGAAGAAGAACGAGAAATTGCACGTGAACAGCGCCGCAATAGTATGGCTCGACTTCGTGCTTCTCAAATAGATTTTAATTTGCGACGCAGATATTTAGCTGATTTGAATCGAGCTGCGTTTCGATACGATTGCAGTAATGATTACAGCTTGCACCCTAGCGTTTGCATTGGGCAAATGGCCGTTGTTCGCGAATATTGTGGAGTTTTCCGGAGAAACGCCTGGATTATGCTGCGTTAATGGTAAAGTGAAATTGCCAGTGTTGACTCCGCCACATGAGCCATTGTATTCATTGCTTTGCGGCGAAACACAAGAATCACGCCACTTTCTTGCAAATACTCGAAAATACAATAGTTGTTTCCAAATGACGTCATTTGGGGCAGACATTATCGAAGAAGGAGGTTTTAATCCGACATTTAAGGTATTTATTTTTGTACTTACATAGAATGTAGTTAAAGAATCTGGTTTTTATTTTGTAGATACAAGGACAGATTCACCATCGAATTGGATCATTACTACCATTCGAAGATACACAGAATAAATTTTTACAAATATATTTCATGGGCAACATGGAAGAACAACTTGATCGACGCCTAGGGATCAATGCAGGAAAGAAGCGAGCAATTCTGCAAGACTTGCAGTGTCTGCTTCATGAATATCATGCGTTGGTCAGGTTTTTTAAGGGTGCTTTAGAGCGCATGCCAAATGATGACTATAAAGTTGACATCAAAGCAGATAAACGACCATCTGGAACACACGAACGCACATTTTATGCTCCAACAGTAGACGAAGTTGCCATCCTGATTGTTGGTGAACAATTGGAAAAACGCGATATTGTGCTTACACGTCGCGATACTGGGCAACTGCAACAAATATCGGAAACCCATCGATCATATGACGCATTGCAATACCCACTGATGTTTTGGCAAGGAGAAGATGGATATTCTATATATATAAAAGAAAGTCGTGTTATATGTTACACCACTTATAAATCAAGAACGGCAAAACAGATTTGGCTGAAAATTGGTAGGGAGGTAGCTTAGAGCCAGGAGACGGACATAGGATACTTTTCATCCCGTTCGACAACGGGTATTATACTCCTCCGAAATGGCTGCTTTTATAGTAATGAATAACAATAAGTAGGCTGTGAGCGTAACGTATTGTACATTTATGTGTGTGTCATATGCCCCTGAAATAGGGGTCCGCCGATTACTTATCTACAGTCACCAATGCCAAGAAAACGCAATTGGGCCAATTTTAGTCATCAAACATTCAATTCTAGATCTGCGCGAGATAGAAGAATACGAGATCAGGAGAACAAATTTATAAAGGTAATGAAAAGGCTCGTGTAAGCATGGCGCAGTTACGTGAATCGTTGTTCAATCGAAAGATGCACGAGATGAACATAATCAAAAAAGACCACTTTCAAAGAAGAGAAGCGCACAGATTAATAGTTAGAAGAAGAATTAACTAACAACGTCAACAAGTTTATCGAGGATTCACATCTGGGCAATTTCTTCGACTAGCATTCCAGTAAGAGCCTGATGTTGAAAATTCTGCTTATTCCAAAGTGATTATTGTGAACATTCAAAGTGAAAGTTCCAAAGTGAACATTCCTTATTTCGCTCCTTCCTGCCGAGTTACGATTAAAAAAAATGGCAACGCATTGGCCATTGCATCTTCTGGCGTTGCAGCAACCTTATTAGATGGAGGCATAACAGCTCATTCAGCACTTAAGCTGTCATTGAACATTCAAAATAATCCAGATGCAGTGTGCAACATAAAAACAATCGTCTATGGGCATAGTGCCCATATTTTGGATGAATGCACTATAGGACGTAAAAATTCGCTTGGGGAATTGGATTGGTCATTTAGGGATATAAGGAACAATGATAAACTATTTTACGGCCCTTTGTTACTCCTTTCAGGTGTTCACGGTTAACGTACGTTGATGAATTCAATGCTTGCTTAAAATCATCGCAACTGTGGCGTAATGTTGAAAAAGAACTGACCAAGAATATGCGCGATCAAATGCTTCAGGATCCATCCTTTCTCTAAACAACTCTTAGATATTGGCCAGGGCAATTTTGCTGTACGTGAAAATACTGGATGTACTTGAAATACTGAAAAACATTTATTAACCAAAATAAATGAAGAAAAAACAGCTAGCCCTTATAGAAAACAAAAAAGGGCAAAACAACGTTTGCCGGGATCGCTAGTTCATACTAAATTCTTATTTCTAACCAATCGTTCCTATGACAGCTATATGATATAGACGTTCTATATGAACAATTTTTTGTGTATATGTTTATAATATTTTTTTACAATTTTGGTGAAAATTTTGTAGCAATACAACAACTATAAGTAATTATGACCACTGTCCACTGTGCATCGGCAGAAGCCAACCCGGCCGAGGTCAAAAAGTGGGCAAGAGAGATCCTGCCCGACTTCCACCCGGCAAAGGCGTGAGTGAGGCTGGAGCCGAAGATGCTGGCTGGAGTAGGCTCTATTAAGGAGATCGCGTAAAGTGCGAATAGGTAGAGGTTTACAGAAAGAGGAGCCCGAAGAAGCTCTTCTTCTTAGCAGAAGAAGAAGAAGATCCAGCCGTTCGTTCGCCAAGGTCACAAAGGAAAGAACACTCATTGGAGTCCTGGACAGGGGATCCAAGGATGGCCTGATCCCTAAGGACCTTTGGCGGAAGGTGATAAATGAGCTGCATGAGTGCTTCATGGAGGAGATGCTGAACAGCGGAGGACTCCCACCAGAATGCGAGGATGCAGCCTGGTATCAGGGTAGCGTCAAGGTAATAGCATGCCAAGACGCGCGATCGGTAGAACTATAAAAGCGTATAATACCATTGCTTGGAGATGTCTATCCTGGTGCAAAGCTGGTGGCGGTTGACTGTGCTGAGATCCCAAGCAAGCCGAGGGTGCGAGTATGGCTCACTAAAAAGCCGGCGGACCTTACACCATCCTGGTGATGGTGTCAGGACTGGAGGTAGACTGGAGAGTCACCAAGGAGGAGGATGCGATAGGACTACGGAGGCAGGTTCTCCTCACGCTGAATGAGCAGACTGCGAGGATCCTGGAGGAGACGGGGCACCGGATTAAGTACGGCTTATATATGTATATATATATATATGTGTTATATATGTCTGATGCCTGGAGCAAGATTGGAGGCATTCAGCTGAAGGCAGATGCTCAAGAGAAAGAATTGGAGGAGCCGACCGAAGAGGGGTACCCGGAAGGAATGTCGGATGAGGAGGAGAACATACTGGACATCCTATCTCGGACTTTGCGAGGGCTTTAAGAATCGTCGGAATCGAGCAGGAGTTTCTGCTGAGCTCCGAGACGGAAGCTGAGGTTACTGTGGTGGAGAATCTCAAGGATGTCATTGACAATCTTGCACATAAACCTCCAACACAGTAAGGCGTCAGTTGCTTTCCTACTCCACCTCGCCGAGTGTGGAGCTGATGTGGCCCTCATCCATAAGCCCTGAATCCTTGGAGACAGGATTCTTGGCCTAGGGGCGCCGGAGTATAGGCTCTGTAAAGCCGATACACCAGGTAAAAGCAAAGAAGAATCTGCATCCTCGCCAAGAAGGATCTGAACATCTTTTTGCTACCTAATTTCAGCAATGAATATGTAGCAATATGTAGTCCCAGCAATAGAGCGCCCAAAGGGACCTCTAAGGGTATGCTCGGCGTACATGGGCCACGACCAGGGTACCCTCCCCCCGCATCCGCTACGCAAAAAGCTGGTGGAAGACAGCGAGAAGCAGGAGATCGACCTTATTATAGGGTGCATCAGTGGGGAATCACTGACACTAACAAGATAGGTGAGTCAATTTTCGATTTTATCCTAAGCTCAAATCTTCTGGGGGTAACAAGGGCACAAACCCCACCTTCAACGTCAAGAACAGAAGGGAGGTACTTGACATTACTCTTTACTCAGACTCTCTAGCAGACAGGGTTGTTAGATGAGGAGTCTTAGAGAAGCGCGTCTTCTCGGAGCGATACATAAAACTAGTGGTCGAATTCGAGAACTTCACTCAGCTAGCAGTACGCAATCCTAGGCAAACTAAGAGCTCTACAAGAAGATCCTGCCGGGAACTTCCAACAAGGGACGTTAACAGCAGGAAAGACCACGACCCGATGGTGGGTACGTTAACGGTGGCTTGCGACAGGGCTTTCAATAGGGCCTGTCCCAAAAGTAGATTGGGCAGTAGCAAGTCAAAGAAACCACCGTGGTGGTCGCCAACACTTGCGCCCATTAAAACCAAGACCCGTAAAGCCCTTAATTTCGATTGTAAAGCAAACACAGAAGTAGCCTGGGTACACGTCTCCCTCGGACCTCAAGAAGTACGACATGGAGTACACATAGAACGTTCAGGGGACACCGGAGACTTCCCGACTCAGGAAGGTCCTCGCAAACACTGCACCAAATGTAGGACAGATTAAAACCTCGGAAGGTGCTGAACAACGTCCAGCAAAGCAAACCCTAGAGGCTCTCACAAATGCACATTTGCCAAGGTGTTCTTAGGAAAAAACATTTTCGGAAACTTAGAGCCAGGGTAGCAGCTCCCCCCTCCCGAGCCGGTTAAAATACCTCCCAAGTAATAGGAATCTCGGTAGGGCGATAAACTGTTTCAAGACCTTTAAATCTCCAGGCCCTGATGGCATTTTTCCGGCTCAACTAACCAACGCCGGGTCCAATCTGTGGTTATGGATCAGGAAAATCTTCACAGCAATCTCCATTACAGGTATCGTGTCCGAGACGTGATCACGGACGAATGTTGTCTTCATACCCAACACGGTTATCCTAAATTCCTAAATCCTAAATCCTAAATTGTATTTCCCATATTGTTCATAAATCCTCATAAACCCTAATTTCATATGCGGCCTGAATGAAGTTTATAACGTTGAACTTAATTAACGTCTTCGTTTTATTTTAATGGCATTGAAAATCATCAATGACCAAACATTGGTGAACCCCGACGTGATCGTTAATATATTTATATACACATAATCAAATTACTAAAACAACAACAAAAAAATTTTGTAAACAGTGTTATGTGAAAAATTATCATACGTGGCTAATAAGTTTGTTTAAAATAATAAACAATTATAATATATTATTATATTATACATACATACACGCATAAACATAAACGTTAGTTCACAAGCACACATACATATTTACGATCCACAACGCAAGTGCATTCGCCCGCGCATGGACTTCATACAAACATACGATCCACAACGCAAGTGCATTCGCACGCACTTAGCTTCATATATGTATACATTCCACAGTTCCGCTTTGGTTCTGAGCCCACAGTGGGAAAGATCGTGTTCGCCGCGAGCAAATAAAATTTATTTCGGCTTGTTCGGAACTCAATATAATAAATCATGAACTCCAGCGGCGCCGTCACAGGAGCACCCACTCCAACCCGGAGAGCTATTTTAAAGTACAAGGCCCTTAGTATTCTCCAGGACTTACAGAGGATCCAAGGAGCTCGTCAGCCTATTTCCAAGGTGGATGATGCCATGCTACACGTGCGACATGGTCAGATAGCCACCATGTTCAGCGACTTCAAGGCCATCCACGGGGAGCTTGAGGATTTGGACATTTTGCAGATCAGCAGTGACCTTCGATGGACTGTTTCGGAGCTCGTAGCGACGATGCAGGCGGAAATTGAGCACGAGACGACCCTTCGCTCATCTCGAATTGCTGCCCACTCCACCCTTGCCAACGGAATGTCCACCATGCAGGCTGACCCAGGGTTAGGTAAAAGTTTTCAAATGCTGCCTCCTTTGCCGCTCCCTATGTTCAGCGGTGGATACTCGGAATGGGCTGAATTTTACTCGATCTTCTCTATAATCGTCAGCAGCAATCCTAGTATTAGTAAGGTGGAAAAGTTGCAAAGGTTGCGATCTTGCCTTCGGGAGTCCGCTTTCGAAGCAGTTCGTTCCTTGGAAGTCTCCGACGAGAACTATGATGTTTCGCTGAATTTATTGGAGAAACGATTTAATAACCGTCGCTTAATATTTCAGGCACACGTGAACGAGATTCTGGGCCTCAGTCTGTTGGAAAGTGGCTCAATAGCAGCTCTTCGAGGTCTTTCGGACAAATTCAATGCCCATATGCGAGCCTTACAGAATTTGGGTACATCAGTTCAGATCGCCAGCTGCATCATCGTCGAAGTTCTGCTTCAAAGGTTGGACCCAGCTACCCAGGCCAAGTGGGAAGAGAGTCAAAACTCCTCAGGTTCAGACGCCATCCTTATTTGGGAGTCGATGGCCGAATTTTTGGAGCAGCGGT
The DNA here is from genome assembly GCA_018153455.1 of Drosophila parabipectinata. Classification (NCBI taxonomy): domain Eukaryota; kingdom Metazoa; phylum Arthropoda; class Insecta; order Diptera; family Drosophilidae; genus Drosophila; species Drosophila parabipectinata. The sequence continues at coordinate 2,069,149 of JAECYA010000403.1, read as the reverse complement.
GTAGGACGCTGGAGGCTATGGACGTGGCCATGGCTGCATACGCCCCGGGCGCTCATGTGGGAAGGCGTCGAGGTGCAAATAATAGTAGATCATCCTTTATTGTTACTCATTCGCTTCCCTCTACCTGTGCGCTATGCGGGGGATGGTCGCATATAATGTCTGCCCCCGATTTCTATCAATGCCCCCTGAGATTCGCCTTGGTGAGGCCAGGCGACTCGGTCTTTGTCGGAAGTGTCTAATTGTCGCAAATGGGCCATTACATGCGTGAGTGCCTCGATGCTAATTGTCGCAGTTGTGGAAGGAGGCATTACAGCCTGCTGCATTTCCTTGAGCCGCAGGCATCTAGCGGCCAGCCTTTGGTTGGTCCTCCCACGTCAGCCATAGCCGAGGTCGCCGAGCCTGTAGCCTCTTCGCCGTCCACTGCTAGTGCACTAGTTTCTCAAGGTCGCAGCGGCGATATATCGTTGCTTGCTACAGCGAACATTTTTGTTCGTAGTCGCGCTGGATCCCTTGTTCCATGCCGAGCTCTGTTGGATTCGGGATCTCAGGTGCACGTGATCAATTCCCGGCTGGCAAGTCAGCTGCAGCTCCGGAGGTACAAATCATTCATGGCGGTGTCTGGTATTGGAGATACCGGCTTTGCGACAAATGGATTCGCTGTTGATGTTCTCCTACGTTCCCATTGTTCCGAATACTCTGCCCTGGTTAACGCTGTCATCACCGCCAATATCACGGACCTGCAGCCTAGCTTCAGTTTGGATGTCTGCAGTTGGAATATTCCTGGCAATCTTTCTTTGGCTGATCCTGAATTTTTCCGCCCGCAGCGCATCGACCTTCTTATCGGAGCCAGTCTGTTTTATGAGCTGTTGTGTGTTGGGCAAATTAAGCTCTCAGCCGGCCTGCCATTGCTGCAGAAAACTCGACTTGGATGGGTCGTGTGTGGAGGCGGTTCACATGTCCAGAGAAGATCACTCGTTTCCACTGCCCACAAAGATGTTCCGGAGAGCGCAACAGTGCTGGATGATCAGCTAGATTCTCTGCTCCGCCGGTTTTGGGAAATCGAAGACTGCTCCGAGCCTATTGTGAAGCGGACGAAGAAAGAGCTAGATTGCGATGCGTATTTCGTGCAACATGTTGCTCGCCTGGATTCCGGCGCTTACGCTGTTAGGCTTCCGTTAAAATGCGGTTCTAAGTTGCTGGGAGAGTCTTACCCCCAAGCCTTTCGACGATTTCTTTCCCTCGAAAGGAAGCTCTGTCGCCATCCTCAATTGAAGGAGCAATGTGCTGCCTTCATAAAGGAGTATTTGGACTTGGGTCACATGCCTCCAGTCCCTGCTGATGCGAGCGTCACTGGTCAATACTTTCTGCCACACCATTGTGTTTTAAAGGAGGAAAGTTCAACAACCAAGCTCAGGGTTGTCTTTGATGGATCTGCTGTCACAACGTCTGGATATTCATTGAATGACGTGTTGATGTCTGGCCCAGTTATTCAGCCAAAGTTACTGCATATTCTGTTAAGGTTCCGATGCCATCGGGTGGCCATTACTGGAGATATTTGTAAAATGTATCGTTGCGTCAGGGTTTTTTCTGAGGACAGCTATCTTCAGTGTATTCTTTGGCGGGATTCCACCCAGGATGAGTTACAGGTTTTTAAGCTGGAAACGGTCACCTATGGAACAAAGCCTGCCTCATTTTTAGCAGTTCGGACAATGCATCAGTTGGCAGATGATGAGCAATTAATGTTTCCAAAGGGGGCCGAAATTCTGCGTCGCGACTTTTATGTGGATGATTTTCTTTCCGGAGGCGACTCTATAGATGAAGCTATTAGCATAATGCAGCAAACATCCGCGATCCTTGCCAAAGGCCATTTTCGGGTAAGGAAGTGGTACTCCAATGTTGCTGACGTGCGGGATAAGGTGCCTGAAGAAGATCGGGAGTCTTTCCTAAGGTTTGATGATGGCAGCAACTTCACAAAGACACTGGGTCTTGCTTGGAATCCTGCAACTGACCGCTTGCTATTTTCTTTTGAAGGGATTCAGTCAATCTCAAAGCCCACTAGGCGCGTCGTGCTTTCTTCAGTCGCTCGGCTTTATGACCCCTTAGGCCTTCTTGGTCCTGTAATTTCAAAGGCAAAGATCTTTCTCCAGAAACTGTGCCGTGAGAAGTTGTCCTGGGATGAAAGTCATCCTCAAACTCTTCACTGCGACTGGAATATGATTTGTAGCAGCTTTTTTAGTTCGTAGCGCGCCGAATTCCTTAGATGGGTGCTAACATCGAAATCTGCGGTGGAGGTCTATGGATTCTGTGACGCCAGCATTGATGCGTATGGGGCATGCGTTTATGTCGTTTCCAAGGGCGCACGATCTGCAAGCTATTTACTCTGTTCGAAGTCCCGAGTCCGTTAAAGACTGTTACGGTGCCGAAGCTGGAGTTATCGGGAGCCGAGTTGTTGGCTCGACTTATGTCGGAAGTAGAGCAGTTGAAGGTCTACGTTGGAAAGTATTTTTGCTGGTGCGATTCTGCTGTGGCTCTGTCTTGGATTCGAGAAGAACCCTCTCGGTTTAATGCTTTCGTCGCCAATCGAGTTTCGACCGTTCAGAAGCTAACTAGAGAAATGGAGTGGCGGTATGTTCCCACTTCTTTGAACCCAGCAGATATCCTGTCGCGTGGTGCTCTACCTAATGAATTGGTTGAGAATAAGCTGTGGTCTCACGGCCAACCGCGGTCCCATCTGAGAGATCAACCGTGGAGTTACCTGCAAGGGTCCCGCTCATTCAGTCTCCGTACGTGGATATAACAGCGGTTTCTAAGTACGCTAATTCGTTTCCAGAACTGCAGAAGGTATTCGCTTACGTATACAAGTTTTCTCAATAGCGCTAGCGATATAAAATCTGGAACACAGCTGTTATTGCGGCTAGTGCAGCGTGTGCATTTTTAGGAGGACATAAATTCTCTTCAAAATGGAAAAGAAATAACGGTATCCAGTGCCCTTGCCTCATCCTCTCCCTTCTTGGATAAATTTGGACTGTTGCGCGTAGACGGTCGGCTAAAAAATTCGTCGTTGGATTTTGATAGCCAGCATCCAATTATACTTCCAAGAAGCCATCCAGTTACGCAGGCTATAATTGTTGACTTCCATAAGCGAAATTTACATACGGGACCTCGCGCACTGTTAGCAATTTTTCGGTCCCAATACTGGCCAATTGGGGGGAGAAAAACCGTGACGAAGGCAATACACAAATGCATCCGATGCTTCCGGACTAAGCCTCGGTTGTTGGAGCACATTATGGCTGATCTCCCGAAGCAAAGAGTTAGCGGCTCCCAGGTCTTTGGAGTCACTGGTGTGGATTTTTGTGGACCGTTCTATTATAAGCCGGAAGTGCGTTTTTTATCCCTCTACGAATCTCCCCTCAAAGAATGTCGGGTCAAGCAGCAAGCAACTAATTTAAACATAATAATTAATTAGTAACTGATGTTTTGTTGGTCGCAAGCCGACTCTCTTTCAGCCGCTCGGCTTTGCTAGTTCGGCGTTTAAGGTTAGCGAGCATCCGCTCAGCCTATTCTGGAAGGTTGGCGCCTTTCTCGTTAGTCTTCTTACTGCGCTCGCATCCTAAATTGTATTTCCCAAATTGTTCATAAATCCTCATAAATCCTAATTTCATATGCGGCCTGAATAAAGTTTATAACGTTGAACTTAATTAACTTCTTCGTTTTATTTTAATGGCATTGAAAATCATCAATGACCAAAAACTGTTCTTCACGAGATCACTAAAAGGCACTTATTGATGCGCGCTTATTGCTTTTCTAGAAATAGAAGGTGCGTTTGACAGCAACCTGAAATGTTCATTAATCAATGCACTGACGAGACAAGAGATCAATCCGTGTACCTGATAGAGCAGATCCTGATCCTGAGCCCTGTAAACAGGACTGTTAAGGTGTCTAAGTCTATTCAGACTTATATCTGAGTATAGTCTATTCAGAGATCCGTCAAGAGAGGCACTCCGCAAGGAGGTGTACTCTCCTCTTTTCTCGGAAAAATGATGGTTAACACCACGTTGCAGGTCCCGTTGCAGGACCCAACCCAGGCGCCTCAACGAAATCTAAACTTACCTACGAGCAGAGACTAACCTAAATTTACTTGTGCAAGCATGAACATCTATCCTCAATTTATCCCTCGACGAATTTCTTAAAAATTATAGGTGGTTGTTCTCTAAGCAAGAATTTGAACTCATTGAAACTTTTGCGTGGAAACTTAGTGAAGGAATGAAAACTTTCGATATGCGTGACATTAAGATTGAGTTCAATTCAGATATCTTTTCATATTTCCTGAACAATTTTTTTGTTGTATTGATAGAAAATATATATAAATAATTTAAAATGGCTTTGGACCGATCCCCTGATAAGATACCATTGGAAGATAGCTTAAAGCCTGCATGTTCCATTTGTAAGGCTGAGTTAGAAACGGCAGCCAAATCATTGAGTACGCCTTGTAATAGGCGGTGCACAGAATCCCTCTTTCAGACAAGCAGACTCTGTCCAGAGTGCAAATACCAATGAGGGTCATCTGGGAGCAAAGCGTCAGAACGCCAGAAACCCGTTCAAGATATGGTATTCAACAGTCGAAACCCAGCAAGAGTGTAGCTTTTAGCGATTCTTATAGTCAAGACATTAATGGTCGAAGTTTCACCAAAATAGGTCAAAACCTAGTACTGTGCTTTCTACCCGCTCGTCGGAAGGTAATAGGGTCGCAAATAAAATTACGTTATCGGAAATGGAGAAACGACTATCCGATAATTTAGAAAACTGCGTAGGAGTTTGCTAACAGTGATTATTAGGGGCACTGAATGTTTCCTCTTCCAATGATGCAGGCACATTTTAGTTGAACGAAGGCGAAAGACCAAGAGGAGAAAGTGAAATAACTGAGGAGAATAGAGAATCACTGAAACTGGAAAATATTTCCTCAAAAAGGATCAAGTCTGGACGTACAATAGCGTCTTCAGGGTCACAGCATAAGGTAGCTCAAATCCTAAACGGTTGGAAAATAAAATATTGCGAAACTGGGGTAACAGACAATTTCATATCTAGAGTTGAAGCGCTTACCCACCAAACTTTAGAAGAGAATTTCGGGATACTGTGCCTTAATGCAAATGCCTTGTTTAAAGGAACAGCTAATGAATTTTACTGGAGGTTTTACAAGTCTGTTGGGGTCGCAAGTTGGGATAGACTATGCGAAGCACTGCGAATGAAGTTCAGGCTGGGAAGAGATGACGGCGACATCGAGGAATTAATACTAAGCCCGAAGAAATAACCCAATGAATGTTTGGATGGTTTTTTTTATAGTTTATTAGTGGTGATAGATCAGCTGGAACAACCGTGGAATACGGCGAAATTAGTCTGGGTACTCAAAAATATTTTGAGACTTATTTTGAAATTTTAAACGTAGAAGTTAGCACCGTCCCTGAATTACGAGAAATTTGTAGGCATCGGGAATCCTTTGTAGAACACATGAGACGAACTCATGGGTACGGAAAAGTAGTCCGTTTAAAAGAGATGTTTACGAATTGGTGCCAAGTGATGAGGGGAAGCCTAACGAATCCGATGAGGAAGAGGTAGTTGAAGCCTTTACGCTAGTGTGCTGGAACTGCCAAGAAAAGGGAAACCGTTAACAGGAATGTGTTTCGGAACGGCGAGTTTTTCAAAATGGTTGCGGCGCTGCCGACACTTATAAGCCACTTATGTTTAAAGTGTTCAAAAAACTTCAAAACTCCGAAGTCAACCAGTCAACGATGACCGAAAATAAATGGGGCATTAGTAACTACTTCAAATAAAATACCGGACGAACAAATTAATCCGGACTTATACTTGTTACACAAAAAGATAGTTTAAATGTCAGAAATAACAATTTCTGCAAGCCACAATACAATAATCACAAGCCTTATCACATAAGGCGAGCGGGTTTAACCATTAATGTGGGGAAAGCCATTTTTGCATGAGTGCATTTTGAAGAGTGTCCGATATTTAGGTCATATTATTGGAGCGGGAGGTATAAGAACAGGTCCAGATAAAATCTTTGCGAAAAGTAGCTTTCCTGCTCCTAAGAACCTTCGCAGTTTGAGAAGGTTTATGGACTTATGCGGATAGTATCTCACCCTGGCTTCACCCCTTTCTGATTTGTTGACGACTAAAATCCTAACAAAAGAGGCTCGAAAAGCTCCTGTGTTAAATAGCCACACTTTTTTCTTAGCCTTAGTTAAATAGCCCCACTTTTGTAAGGTAAGCTGCGACCCCGCGTCCCCAAAAGTGGCTCAAAGTGGCTCATGTCTAACACCGACCTTAGTACTCGGTTAGCTCGGTGGCCAATATCTCTAAAAAGATTTCGGTTCACCATAAAACACCGGAAGGGATCTCTGAACGTAGTACCTGCCGTTTTACTCCTACTCCACCTCGCCGAGTGTGGAGCTGATGTGGTCCTCATCCATAAACCCTGGATCCTTGGAGACAGGATTCTTGGCCTGGGGGCGCCGGAGTATAGGCTCTGTAAAGCCGATACACCAGGTAAAAACAAAGAAGAATCTGCATCCTCGCCAAGAAGGATCTGAACATCTTTTTGCTACCTAATTTCAGCAATGAATATGTAGCAATATGTAGTCCTAGCAATAGAGCGCCCAAAATGACCTCTAAGGGTATGCTCGGCGTACATGGGCCACGACCAGGGTGCCCTCCCCCCCGCAACCGCTACTCAAAAAGCTGGTGAAAGACAGCGAGAAGCAGGAGATCGACCTTATTATAGGGTGCATCAGTGGGGAATCACTGAAACTAACTGGATAGGTGAGTCAATTTTCGATTTTATCCTAAGCTCAAATCTACTGGGGGTAACAAGGGCACAAAACCCACCTTTACTGTCAAGAACAGAAGGGAGGTACTTGACATTACTCTTTACTCAGACTCTCTAGCAGACAGGGTTGTTAGATGAGGAGTCGTAGAGAAACGCGTCTTCTCGGAGCGATACATAGAATTAATGGTCGAATTCGAGAACTTCAATCAGCTAGCAGTACGCAATCCTAGGCAAACTGAGAGGTCTACAAGAAGATCCTGCGGGGAACTTCCAACAAGGGACGTTAACAGCAGGAAAGACCTGGACCCGATGGTGGGTACGCTAACGGTGGCTTGCGCCAGGGCTTTCAATAGGGCCTGTCCCAAAAGTAGAGTGGGCAGTAGCAAGTCAAAGAAACCACCGTGGTGGTCGCCAACACTTGCGCCCATTAAAACCAAGACCCGTAAAGCCCTTAATTTCGATTGTAAAGCAAACACAGAAGTAGCCTGGGAGACGTGTAAAACGGACCTCAAGCAGTACGCCATGGAACTGCGTAGGGCAAAGAGGAATACCTGGACCAGGATCTGCACGAACGTTCAGGGGACACCGGAGACTTCCCGACTCAGGAAAGTCCTCGCAACCACTGCACCAAATGTAGGACAGATTAAAACCTCGGATGGTAGCTGGACCACGTCCAGCAAAGCAAACCCTAGAGGCTCTCACAAATGCACATTTACCAAGGTGTTCTTAGGAAAAAACATTTTAGGAAACTTAGAGCCAGGGTAGCAGCTCCCCCTCTCCCGAGTCGGTTAAAATACCTCCCAAGTAATAGGAATCTCGGTTGGGCGATAAACTGTTTCAAGACCTTTAAATCTCCAGGCCCTGATGGCATCTTTCCGGCTCAACTAACCAACGCCGGGTACAATCAGTGATTATGGATCAGTAAAATCTTCACAGCAATCTCCATCACAGGTATCGTGTCTGAGACGTGATCACGGACGAAAGTTGTCCTCATACCCAACACGGGAAAACCATTGCACTGCTCCGCTGAGGACTTCAGACCAGTAAGTCTGTAGTCCTTCCTCCTCAAGGCATTGGAGAGGCTTCTTAGCCTGCATATGCATCTTATTATTAAAAATAACATATACCAAATGATATTTAAGGATCACAGCACCCTTATATCCACGGAGGGCCGATTCACGGAAATTGTTCTTCACGAGATCACTAAAAGGCACTTATCAATTAGGAATACGCGCTTATTGCTTTTCAAGACATAGAAATGTTCAATAATCAATGCACTGACGAGACATGGGATCAATCCGTGTACCTGATAGAGCAGATCCTGGTAAACAGGACTGTTGAGATGTCTAAGTCTATTCAGACTTATATCTGAGTATAGTCTATTCAGGGATCCGTCAAGAGAGGCACTCCGCAAGGAGGTGTACTTTCCCCTCTTCTCGGGAACGTGATGGTTAACTTCACGTTGCAGGTCCCGTTGCAGGACCCATGCGGTATCACAAGGAGCCCCAGTGGCTCAAGTGGATTCGGGAGATCAGTGACTGGACCCCGCATAGCCGCCTCAACCAAATCTTAACTTACCTACGAGCAGAGACTAAACTAAATTTACTAGTGAAAACATGAACATCTATCCTCAATTTATCCCTCGACGAATTTCTTAAAAATTATAGGTGGTTGTTCTCTAAGCAAGAATTTGAACTCATTGAAACTTTTGCGTGGAAACTTAGTGAAGGAATGAAAACTTTCGATATGCGTGACATTAAGATTGAGTTCAATTCAGATATCTTTTCATATTTCCTGAACAATTTTTTTGTTGTATTGATAGAAAATATATATAAATAATTTAAAATGGCTTTGGACCGATCCCCTGATAAGATACCATTGGAAGATAGCTTAAAGCCTGCATGTTCCATTTGTAAGGCTGAGTTAGAAACGGCAGCCAAATCATTGAGTACGCCTTGTAATAGGCGGTGCACAGAATCCCTCTTTCAGACAAGCAGACTCTGTCCAGAGTGCAAATACCAATGAGGGTCATCTGGGAGCAAAGCGTCAGAACGCCAGAAACCCGTTCAAGATATGGTATTCAACAGTCGAAACCCAGCAAGAGTGTAGCTTTTAGCGATTCTTATAGTCAAGACATTAATGGTCGAAGTTTCACCAAAATAGGTCAAAACCTAGTACTGTGCTTTCTACCCGCTCGTCGGAAGGTAATAGGGTCGCAAATAAAATTACGTTATCGGAAATGGAGAAACGACTATCCGATAATTTAGAAAACTGCGTAGGAGTTTGCTAACAGTGATTATTAGGGGCACTGAATGTTTCCTCTTCCAATGATGCAGGCACATTTTAGTTGAACGAAGGCGAAAGACCAAGAGGAGAAAGTGAAATAACTGAGGAGAATAGAGAATCACTGAAACTGGAAAATATTTCCTCAAAAAGGATCAAGTCTGGACGTACAATAGCGTCTTCAGGGTCACAGCATAAGGTAGCTCAAATCCTAAACGGTTGGAAAATAAAATATTGCGAAACTGGGGTAACAGACAATTTCATATCTAGAGTTGAAGCGCTTACCCACCAAACTTTAGAAGAGAATTTCGGGATACTGTGCCTTAATGCAAATGCCTTGTTTAAAGGAACAGCTAATGAATTTTACTGGAGGTTTTACAAGTCTGTTGGGGTCGCAAGTTGGGATAGACTATGCGAAGCACTGCGAATGAAGTTCAGGCTGGGAAGAGATGACGGCGACATCGAGGAATTAATACTAAGCCCGAAGAAATAACCCAATGAATGTTTGGATGGTTTTTTTTATAGTTTATTAGTGGTGATAGATCAGCTGGAACAACCGTGGAATACGGCGAAATTAGTCTGGGTACTCAAAAATATTTTGAGACTTATTTTGAAATTTTAAACGTAGAAGTTAGCACCGTCCCTGAATTACGAGAAATTTGTAGGCATCGGGAATCCTTTGTAGAACACATGAGACGAACTCATGGGTACGGAAAAGTAGTCCGTTTAAAAGAGATGTTTACGAATTGGTGCCAAGTGATGAGGGGAAGCCTAACGAATCCGATGAGGAAGAGGTAGATGAAGCCTTTACGCTAGTGTGCTGGAACTGCCAAGAAAAGGGAAACCGTTAACAGGAATGTGTTTCGGAACGGCGAGTTTTTCAAAATGGTTGCGGCGCTGCCGACACTTATAAGCCACTTATGTTTCAAGTGTTCAAAAAACTTCAAAACTCCGAAGTCAACCAGTCAACGATGACCGAAAATAAATGGGGCATTAGTAACTACTTCAAATAAAATACCGGACGAACAAATTAATCCGGACTTATACTTGTTACACAAAAAGATAGTTCAAATGTCAGAAATTATAATTTCTGCAAGCCACAATACAATAATCACAAGCATTATCACATAAGGCGAGCGGGTTTAACAATTAATGTGAGGAAAGCCATTTTTGCATGAAGAGTGTCCGATATTTAGGTCATATTATTGGAGCTGGAGGTATAAGAACAGGTCCAGATGAAATCTCTGCGAAAAGTAGCTTTCCTGCTCCTAAGAACCTTCGCAGCTTGAGAAGGTTTATGGACTTATGCGGATAGTATCGCAAGTACGTGCCCAATTTTTGCCTCCCTGGCTTCACCCCTTTCTGACGGCTAAAAGGCGATAATCTTAACCAAAGAGGCTCGAAAAGCTCCTGTGTTAAATAGCCACACTTTTTTCTTAGCCTTAGTTAAATAGCCCCACTTTTTTCTTAGCCTTTTGTAAGGTAAGCTGCGACCCCAGTAAGGTGGTCACCATCGTTACCGTTCACGCGTCCCCAAAAGTGGCTCATGTCTAACACCGACCTTAGTACTCGGTTAGCTCGGTGGCCAATATCTCTAAAAAGATTTCGGTTCACCATAAAACACCGGGAGGGATCTTTGAACGTAGTACCTGCCGTTTTGTCTCGGGTAAACGAAAATTAAATAGCTGCAACCGACTTGCGAGAGGGATTATTGGTTGATTTGAATTCCGTCTGTTTCCAATCTCCTGAGCATGTGGAATTACTTAAACAGTTGAAGGAAAACGAAGAGAATTTTTCTGTTCCAAAAGTGAAAGACGGATATCTCTACCGTAAAAGATTTATCTCTTGAGCTCCACGATGAGTACGCCTGGAAACTATGGATTCCGAAAACCTTAGTTTCCGAAGATCTTAACAAAGCTTCCGATAGTCCCAATGCTTATCATGGAGGAATTCATAAAACGAATGAAAGAATTAGCAGGTATTATATATTGCCTTGTTTAATAACTGGTGTTAAACTATACATCACTATATAAACTATACTCCTGTGAAGTGTGTTAAACTACAAAGGCATCTTAAGAACACCTTTTGGGGAAAGCACCCGAAATTCAGCGATTTTTGTAAAGCTTAAATATAGATTTTCTTGGTGCTTATCCTCGGTCAAGAAGTGGTCATATCGGAATATTTATCGTTCTTGATCACTTCTCAAAATACGTATTTTTGAGGCCTGTTTGGAATATCAGCGCGGGAGTGGCAGTTAAATATCTCGATTTATTCATGGTGTTTGGGGTACCGGAAACGTTTGTGTCCGATAATGGTTCTCAATTTCATTCAGAAGCGTTTCACCTCAATCATATACATATGTTGTGCATTATGTTTCTCGGTGCATTAGAGTATAGGTATTTCTCCGGATAACATGGCTTTTGGCCAGCCCATGATAATATCATGATCAGCTTATGCACTGTTCAGCAATTTAAACCTATTGGGTCTGTTTAATAGATCCGATTCTTTTGAAATTATGCGACAGCAATTATGAAATGTTCCAAAAAGTTTACAAGCGGAACTTTTAACAAAGCTACGACATTAATGACTTTTACGACATTGATGACTTGCAAGGTCAGTCTATAGGGAAGTATCACGATAAAAACGTTCGTCAATAGCATCCCTTTAGCTGTGGTTTCAGTATTGGGTACGCTGTGAATATACCCTAGTCTGAATGTAGCGGGAGTCTAAGAAACCTTAAAAAAAAAAAAAAAAAAAAATGGAATAAAGAAAAATATATGGAAAATTACAACATTAACAAAAAGAATGATGCTCTGATGCGTGCCGGTTCGGTATCTTTATCGTGTGCGCAGTCGTAAATGACTGTTGAGTCTACGCCAATTCAAAATCTAGTTCAACCTCGTGTATTTAAAAAAGTTACATAATAAGTGGATTTATAGTTAGTGACTTTTAATAAAAAAGAACTAAAGTTACAAAAATAGTAAGTTTACAGGTGTGAAAACGGAATCCGCGTATATAAACCCACTCTTCCCGCCAGAACTCTCCACCAGCGAGCGATACACACTGGTGGATATTTCTTTGGTCATCCCCTGCTCGACCAACCGGCCCATAACATCTTTACTTTCGAGGGGCAGGAACCATAAGTATAGAATGTTGAAAATGTGAACAGTGCGGATCGGTGCTCCCTAACATTAGTGTTTATTTCTTTGTTGTTGTTGTAGTTCTTGCCCTTAAGGGCCCTTAAGGTACTAGGGAAATCGGGATTAACCCGAGTTAAAGAAATCTGGAATCAGTTAAGGGATCAAAAATTTTAAAAGGATGAGCTAAGTTACAATATTTCCCGAAACGTACGTCAATCTTCACGAGCCAAAAATATTAAATTTATTGAAACGGACATAATAAAAAAAATAATTATTTCCTTTAGTTATTTAAGATAATTTTGGTTTGGGTCACAACAGTTTGTGACATGATTTTGAAGTTTGAAATATATTTTTATAGTTTTTAAATTTTATTTGAATTTAATTTCTCTCCGTGTACATATATGCACATGTAAGCTTAAAGCTTTTGTATGCAAAAGCAGATCTCCCGCACAATCAACGATAAGGAATCTCTACATTTTTGCGTAGAATTTTTTATTTTATCACCTAATTTGGAGATAAAGCCGCTTTTAGGTCAATTACAGCTTTCAGCTCTCATATTATAGACCTGGTCTATGCATATGAAACTGCGTTTTTTTTACAACTTTGAAGATTTATTTAAAAAAATTGTGACAATTTAAATCTTCAAAGTATGACCCTTCAGAAGCCATACATTTTGCCCACGTTTCGGGCAATTTATGAATTCATCGCCAGAAGAATTCCATTTCCTTGGACCCAACTGCCAAGAAAAGGGAAACCGTTAACAGGAATGTGTTTCGGGACGGCGAGTTTTTCAAAATGGTTGCGGCGCTGCCGACACTTATAAGCCACTTATGTTTAAAGCAGAGCTCGCAAATAACAGTTGACCGTTTTTCGTGTTTCGATCTGCTCACTAACACAACAAAAAAGACAATACTCGTGTGCTCTCGCTCTGAACTGAACTTTTTGTTGCTCCATGTTTTTGTTTTTGGTTAACTGTTCTCCGTTTAGGGGTTGTTTTTATGCTCACTCAACAACAACCTAGAGTGAGCGATTCAACTAAACGCTCACTCATTGAGTGTCAGCTGATGAGCGAAAAAACGAAAAACTCATCGTAAATGGTCTTTTGTTTTTAGTAGAGTTTAAATAACGTTTAGTAACAGCTTTAACATATGGGCAATATGGATAATAAATCCATATTGTATAAACTTTTTTAAACTAAGAAATAGTTAAATTTTTATATATTATTTTATATTTTTATTATACAACCCTCTTAAATAAAAAATGGAGGAAAGTCCTGTGTATTTCTGGACTTCATAAATTGCATCACTTATCATGTGATCGAAAAATATTAACAAAAGCAGCACAGACTGTATTTTTTTCTAAAAAGCGTGCTTTTTAAACTGAAAACTATTGAAAATACTTAATTCTTTTTTTTTTACTTATAATAAAACTGATTTCTTTTCATAGGACTTGTTTTTAATGTGATATGGTACTAGGGAAATTGTTGTCGCGTGCGTGTCTATGGAATTGCCCATATGTATTAAATCTTTACATTATATTTATTATTTATTCAGTATTTAGCTTAACAACAAGTAGAGAATTTAAAGTTTCTGCACTTAAAGAGCTTCGTCGCTCGCTTAAAAGGTAGTGAAGCGCTGAAAAAGCCCTCTCAACAGTCACCTGAGTCGCTGGTACAGCCAGTACAACGTGTGCGAGCGCACTCAGATGGGGCGACTGCAGTTTTATATCATTAAAAAACTGCAAAATGTTCGCATTCAGTGGCAAACGTCCATGCATAATGTCGAAATTTTCTATGTCACCATAGATTTTCACCAGTTTTTTAGATGCAGGGTCTTCTTTTACTTCCGAGATTGTTTGTACGCCATCCAAATAGGCGGAAAACAGAGACTCCTCCTTGTTAGCGACGATGCATTTATCATCGTCGGATGTGTACTCCTTCTTTTGGTCCTTGATATCAACCTCGCATGATGGCGCACTTTGTGTTGAGGAATGCACCTTAAATAAAAAATTAATTAGAACATATTTTTTGCAATGTTAGTTTAGTACAAGTGTGAGTTTTTGACCAGGACAATATACGTTGTTAAAACATTTAATAACAATTGACAACAATAAAACAGGACCTCAACTTCAAACACACGTAGCCTTACTTGCTTTAGCTCCAATAAACGGTGTGCTATTTTTTTTAGATTTAGCTTTGCTAAGAATTTTTGCTGATCATTTAGGATGCAATTAACGCGTGGATCAATGTAGATTGCAGCTAACATTGCATCATTTTCAAGCAACTTACATTCTCGAATTTTGATCTGTCCTAGTAATTTTTTTTTTATATAATTTTGGCTTTTCTCGCACTTTAGTTTAAGCTCCATCCATATTATGAAGAATTCGCTGTATACTAATTTTGTATTTTGCAACTTTAAGGTCGCTTCGTATGTGTCTTTGAACGCATCAATATATACTTCCATCCAATCCCAGTCCGCATCAATACTAATGCTAGGGTGTACAGCAAGGAACTCTTTTAAATCTAACAATTTTAAAATCATTAAATATGTAGAGTTCCATCTCGTAACAACATCGAGACATGGCACGTTTTTTTTGCCCTCGTTCAACCAACGTCTGCTCAGGTTGAATATTTTTAAACATTTAAAATAATATTAAAAAATCTTAAGTTTTCACTTACTTATTCGTTTCTGTACGCAATAATTTACAAATTTTGCGACAGGATGAAACTTTTTGGCTGATTTCATCTAGCTTGTTGATGTCGAATACGCACAGTTGAAGGGAGTGCGCAGCACACCTTACAAGGTGAATATTCGCCAGCTGAATGGAATCGAGTTTTTCCATCACTTCATCCCCGTTAATGTCATCGTGTGCATTATCGTCAAAAAGACTGTCCGAACCATCATTTAAAATTTGAACGGCTTTAATCATATTTTTTCCATTATCCGATGTAATGCTGTGGTTATGGTTTTAGGTTTTCAGTAACAGTCATTTAAAACATAGTTTGTAATAAAGATTTTACCTGAATACTTGATCGAGGGTTATTCCGTAGTCATTTATGATTTCCATAATTTTTTCTTGGATGTACTTTCCAGTGTGCGAATGTCGAAGCTGTATCATGCCTAAAGTCTTGATGACGATCTCAGCTTTAGATATACTAGAATGTATAATTTGTAAATTCACGCCCAAAATAGCCTTGTCCATTCTAGTAGCAACATCTATTTTCAGGGATACAAGCTTTCCCTTTACAAGCGCTTTTATGTTTTCTTTAATAGCCTGCTCTCTGGCAGTTACATATTCCATAACATTTCGAGAAGTTATGGGATTCATCGAAAGCGCGTTATAAATTGGGTTCAATATTTGTCGAAACCCTTCGCTATCTAGAAATAAAAAAGGCTTTCCATCGGTGGTCACAATCTTTAGAATTGAAGACATGATTGTTGCTTCACTGGTTTCATATGAAATTTTCCTTTTTTTAATATTTTGTTGCGCTTTGTCGTCGTCAATCTCAAATTCATTATAAATTTCACCATGTTTTGCAATTAAATGGCGCTTCAAATTTGTTTCGTGAGAGCCTGCTAACTTCACACCGCAAACATTGCACTTAGACTTATTGTCTTCTGCATTAAATTGGAAAAAAAATTGCACTTTTTTGTTGTGATCGCGACCCATCTTGACACAAGAATTATTACACTCCAAACGAACCGAATCCACCAAAGCAAGTGTGGTTTGCAACATGAAAATTACAAGTCATTCGCATATACATACACTCATACAAAGGCAAAAGACTTTTATTTTCTTCGCTCGTTGCAAAATGGTCAGCGAATGACCCGAGCAAAAAGGACACGAAAAATTTGTTTTTGGTTGAACACAGACCGTTCGTTCAAAAGACACAGGTGAACGGTTCTAGTGTGACCTTTTGCGCACCTGATATGCAAAAAACAGTTTTTTGGTGACTACAAGAAACTGTCAACTGTTATTTGCGAGCTCTGGTTAAAAGTGTTCAAAAAACTTCAAAACTCCGAAGTCAACCAGTCAACGATGACCGAAAATAAATGGGGCATTAGTAACTACTTCAAATAAAATACCGGACGAACAAATTAATCCGGACTTATACTTGTTACACAAAAAGATAGTTTAAATGTCAGAAATAACAATTTCTGCAAGCCACAATACAATAATCACAAGCCTTATCACATAAGGCGAGCGGGTTTAACAATTAATGTGGGGAAAGCCATTTTTGCATGAGTGCATTTTGAAGAGTGTCCGATATTTAGGTCATATTATTGGAGCGGGAGGTATAAGAACAGGTCCAGATAAAATCTCTGCGAAAAGTAGCTTTCCTGCTCCTAAGAACCTTCGCAGTTTGAGAAGGTTTATGGACTTATGCGGATAGTATCTCACCCTGGCTTCACCCCTTTCTGATTTGTTGACGACTAAAAGGCGATAATCCTAACCAAAGAGGCTCGAAAAGCTCCTGTGTTAAATAGCCACACTTTTTTCTTAGCCTTAGTTAAATAGCCCCACTTTTTTCTTAGCCTTTTGTAAGGTAAGCTGCGACCCCGCGTCCCCAAAAGTGGCTCAAAGTGGCTCATGTCTAACACCGACCTTAGTACTCGGTTAGCTCGGTGGCCAATATCTCTAAAAAGATTTCGGTTCTTCATAAAACACCGGAAGGGATCTCTGAACGTAGTACCTGCCGTTTTACTCCTACTCCACCTCGCCGAGTGTGGAGCTGATGTGGTCCTCATCCATAAACCCTGGATCCTTGGAGACAGGATTCTTGGCCTGGGGGCGCCGGAGTATAGGCTCTGCAAAGCCGATACACCAGGTAAAAGCAAAGAAGAATCTGCATCCTCGCCAAGAAGGATCTGAACATCTTTTTGCTACCTAATTTCAGCAATGAACATGTAGCAATATGTAGTCCTAGCAATAGAGCGCCCAAAATGACCTCTAAGGGTATGCTCGGCGTACATGGGCCACGACCAGGGTGCCCTCCCCCCGCAACCGCTACTCAAAAAGCTGGTGGAAGACAGCGAGAAGCAGGAGATCGACCTTATTATAGGGTGCATCAGTGGGGAATCACTGACACTAAGTGGATAGGTGAGTCAATTTTCGATTTTATCCTAAGCTCAAATCTACTGGAGGTAACAAGGGCACAAAACCCACCTTTACTGTCAAGAACAGAAGGGAGGTACTTGACATTACTCTTTACTCAGACTCTCTAGCAGACAGGGTTGTTAGATGAGGAGTCGTAGAGAAACGCGTCTTCTCGGAGCGATACATAGAATTAATGGTCGAATTCGAGAACTTCAATCAGCTAGCAGTACGCAATCCTAGGCAAACTGAGAGCTCTACAAGAAGATCCTACAGGGAACTTCCAACAAGGGACGTTAACAGCAGGAAAGACCTGGACCCGATGGTGGGTACGCTAACGGTGGCTTGCGCCAGGGCTTTCAATAGGGCCTGTCCCAAAAGTAGAGTGGGCAGTAGCAAGTCAAAGAAACCACCGTGGTGGTCGCCAACACTTGCGCCCATTAAAACCAAGACCCGTAAAGCCCTTAATTTCGATTGTAAAGCAAACACAGAAGTAGCCTGGGAGACGTGTAAAACGGACCTCAAGCAGTACGACATGGAACTGCGTAGGGCAAAGAGGAATACCTGGACCAGGATCTGCACGAACGTTCAGGGGACACCGGAGACTTCCCGACTCAGGAAAGTCCTCGCAACCACTGCACCAAATGTAGGACACGTCCAGCAAAGCAAACCCTAGAGGCTCTCACAAATGCACATTTACCAAGGTGTTCTTAGGAAAAAACATTTTAGGAAACTTAGAGCCAGGGTAGCAGCTCCCCCCCTCCCGAGTCGGTTAAAATACCTCCCAAGTAATAGGAATCTCGGTTGGGCGATAAACTGTTTCAAGACCTTTAAATCTCCAGGCCCCGATGGCATCTTTCCGGCTCAACCAACCAACGCCGGGTACAATCTGTGATTATGGATCAGGAAAATCTTCACAGCAATCTCCATCACAGGTATCGTGTCCGAGACGTGATCACGGACGAAAGTTGTCCCCTTACCCAACACGGGAAAACCATTGCACTGCTCCGCTGAGGACTTCAGACCAATAAGTCTGTAGTCCTTCCTCCTCAAGGCATTGGAGAGGCTTCTTAGCCTGCATATGCATCTTATTATTAAAAATAACATATACCAAATGATATTTAAGGATCACAGCACCCGTATATCCACGGAGGGCCGATTCACGGAAATTGTTCTTCACGAGATCACTAAAAGGCACTTATCAATTAGGAATACGCGCTTATTGCTTTTCAAGACGAGACAAGGGATCAATCCGTGTACCTGATAGAGCAGATCCTGGTAAACAGGACTGTTGAGATGTCTAAGTCTATTCAGACTTATATCTGAGTATAGTCTATTCAGAGATCCGTCAAGAAAGGCACTCCGCAAGGAGGTGTACTTTCCCCTCTTCTCGGGAACGTGATGGTTAACTTCACGTTGCAGGTCCCGTTGCAGGACCCATGCGGTATCACAAGGAGCCCCAGTGGCTCAAGTGGATTCGGGAGATCAGTGACTGGACCCCGCATAGCCGCCTCAACCAAATCTTAACTTACCTACGAGCAGAGACTAAACTAAATTTACTAGTGAAAACATGAACATCTATCCTCAATTTATCCCTCGACGAATTTCTTAAAAATTATAGGTGGTTGTTCTCTAAGCAAGAATTTGAACTTATTGAAACTTTTGCGTGGAAACTTAGTGAAGGAATGAAAACCTTCGATATGCGTGACATTAAGATTGAGTTCAATTCAGATATCTTTTCATATTTCCTGAACAATTTTTTTGTTGTATTGATAGAAAATATATATAAATAATTTAAAATGGCTTTGGACCGATCCCCTGATAAGATACCATTGGAAGATAGCTTAAAGCCTGCATGTTCCATTTGTAAGGCTGAGTTAGAAACGGCAGCCAAATCATTGAGTACGCCTTGTAATAGGCGGTGCACAGAATCCCTCTTTCAGACAAGCAGACTCTGTCCAGAGTGCAAATACCAATGAGGGTCATCTGGGAGCAAAGCGTCAGAACGCCAGAAACCCGTTCAAGATATGGTATTCAACAGTCGAAACCCAGCAAGAGTGTAGCTTTTAGCGATTCTTATAGTCAAGACATTAATGGTCGAAGTTTCACCAAAATAGGTCAAAACCTAGTACTGTGCTTTCTACCCGCTCGTCGGAAGGTAATAGGGTCGCAAATAAAATTACGTTATCGGAAATGGAGAAACGACTATCCGATAATTTAGAAAACTGCGTAGGAGTTTGCTAACAGTGATTATTAGGGGCACTGAATGTTTCCTCTTCCAATGATGCAGGCACATTTTAGTTGAACGAAGGCGAAAGACCAAGAGGAGAAAGTGAAATAACTGAGGAGAATAGAGAATCACTGAAACTGGAAAATATTTCCTCAAAAAGGATCAAGTCTGGACGTACAATAGCGTCTTCAGGGTCACAGCATAAGGTAGCTCAAATCCTAAACGGTTGGAAAATAAAATATTGCGAAACTGGGGTAACAGACAATTTCATATCTAGAGTTGAAGCGCTTACCCACCAAACTTTAGAAGAGAATTTCGGGATACTGTGCCTTAATGCAAATGCCTTGTTTAAAGGAACAGCTAATGAATTTTACTGGAGGTTTTACAAGTCTGTTGGGGTCGCAAGTTGGGATAGACTATGCGAAGCACTGCGAATGAAGTTCAGGCTGGGAAGAGATGACGGCGACATCGAGGAATTAATACTAAGCCCGAAGAAATAACCCAATGAATGTTTGGATGGTTTTTTTTATAGTTTATTAGTGGTGATAGATCAGCTGGAACAACCGTGGAATACGGCGAAATTAGTCTGGGTACTCAAAAATATTTTGAGACTTATTTTGAAATTTTAAACGTAGAAGTTAGCACCGTCCCTGAATTACGAGAAATTTGTAGGCATCGGGAATCCTTTGTAGAACACATGAGACGAACTCATGGGTACGGAAAAGTAGTCCGTTTAAAAGAGATGTTTACGAATTGGTGCCAAGTGATGAGGGGAAGCCTAACGAATCCGATGAGGAAGAGGTAGTTGAAGCCTTTACGCTAGTGTGCTGGAACTGCCAAGAAAAGGGAAACCGTTAGCAGGAATGTGTTTCGGAACGGCGAGTTTTTCAAAATGGTTGCGGCGCTGCCGACACTTATAAGCCACTTATGTTTAAAGTGTTCAAAAAACTTCAAAACTCCGAAGTCAACCAGTCAACGATGACCGAAAATAAATGGGGCATTAGTAACTACTTCAAATAAAATACCGGACGAACAAATTAATCCGGACTTATACTTGTTACACAAAAAGATAGTTCAAATGTCAGAAATTATAATTTCTGCAAGCCACAATACAATAATCACAAGCATTATCACATAAGGCGAGCGGGTTTAACAATTAATGTGAGGAAAGCCATTTTTGCATGAAGAGTGTCCGATATTTAGGTCATATTATTGGAGCTGGAGGTATAAGAACAGGTCCAGATAAAATCTCTGCGAAAAGTAGCTTTCCTGCTCCTAAGAACCTTCGCAGTTTGAGAAGGTTTATGGACTTATGCGGATAGTATCGCAAGTACGTGCCCAATTTTTGCCTCCCTGGCTTCACCCCTTTCTGACGGCTAAAAGGCGATAATCTTAACCAAAGAGGCTCGAAAAGCTCCTGTGTTAAATAGCCACACTTTTTCTTAGCCTTAGTTAAATAGCCCCACTTTTTTCTTAGCCTTTTGTAAGGTAAGCTGCGACCCCAGTAAGGTGGTCACCATCGTTACCGTTCACGCGTCCCCAAAAGTGGCTCATGTCTAACACCGACCTTAGTACTCGGTTAGCTCGGTGGCCAATATCTCTAAAAAGATTTCGGTTCACCATAAAACACCGGGAGGGATCTTTGAACGTAGTACCTGCCGTTTTGTCTCGGGTAAACGAAAATTAAATAGCTGCAATCGACTTGCGAGAGGGATTATTGGTTGATTTGAATTCCGTCTGTTTCCAATCTCCTGAGCATGTGGAATTACTTAAACAGTTGAAGGAAAACGAAGAGAATTTTTCTGTTCCAAAAGTGAAAGACGGATATCTCTACCGTAAAAGATCTATCTCTTAAGGTCCACGATGAGTACGCCTGGAAACTATGGATTCCGAAAACCTTAGTTTCCGAAGATCTTAACAAAGCTTCCGATAGTCCCAATGCTTATCATGGAGGAATTCATAAAACGAATGAAAGAATTAGCAGGTATTATATATTGCCTTGTTTAATAACTGGTGTTAAACTATACATCACTATATAAACTATACTCCTGTGAAGTGTGTTAAACTACAAAGGCATCTTAAGAACACCTTTGGGGAAAGCACCCGAAATTCAGCGATTTTTGTAAAGCTTAAATATAGATTTTCTTGGTGCTTATCCTCGGTCAAGAAGTGGTCATATCGGAATATTTATCGTTCTTGATCACTTCTCAAAATACGTATTTTTGAGGCCTGTTTGGTATATCAGCGCGGGAGTGGCAGTTAAATATCTCGATTTATTCATGGTGTTTGGGGTACCGGAAACGTTTGTGTCCGATAATGGTTCTCAATTTCATTCAGAAGCGTTTCACCTCAATCATATACATATGTTGTGCATTATGTTTCTCGGTGCATTAGAGTATAGGTATTTCTCCGGATAACATGGCTTTTGGCCAGCCCATGATAATATCATGATCAGCTTATGCACTGTTCAGCAATTTAAACCTATTGGGTCTGTTTAATAGATCCGATTCTTTTGAAATTATGCGACAGCAATTATGAAATGTTCCAAAAAGTTTACAAGCGGAACTTTTAACAAAGCTACGACATTGATGACTTTTACGACATTGATGACTTGCAAGGTCAGTCTATAGGGAAGTATCACGATAAAAACGTTCGTCAATAGCATCCCTTTAGCTGTGGTTTCAGTATAGGGTACGCTGTGAATATACCCTAGTCTGAATGTAGCGGGAGTCTAAGAAACCTTAAAAAAAAAAAAAAAAAAAAAATGGAATAAAGAAAAATATATGGAAAATTACAACATTAACAAAAAGAATGATGCTCTGATGCGTGCCGGTTCGGTATCTTTATCGTGTGCGCAGTCGTAAATGACTGTCGAGTCTACGCCAATTCAAAATCTAGTTCAACCTCGTGTATTTAAAAAAGTTACATAATAAGTGGATTTATAGTTAGTGACTTTTAATAAAAAAGAACTAAAGTTACAAAAATAGTAAGTTTACAGGTGTGAAAACGGAATCCGCGTATATAAACCCACTCTTCCCGCCAGAACTCTCCACCAGCGAGCGATACACACTGGTGGATATTTCTTTGGTCATCCCCTGCTCGACCAACCGGCCCATAACATCTTTACTTTCGAGGGGCAGGAACCATAAGTATAGAATGTTGAAAATGTGAACAGTGCGGATCGGTGCTCCCTAACATTAGTGTTTATTTCTTTGTTGTTGTTGTAGTTCTTGCCCTTAATCCCGAGTTAAAGAAATCTGGAATCAGTTAAGGGATCAAAAATTTTAAAAGGATGAGCTAAGTTACAATATTTCCCGAAACGTACGTCAATCTTCACGAGCCAAAAATATTAAATTTATTGAAACGGACATAATAAAAAAAATAATTATTTCCTTTAGTTATTTAAGATAATTTTGGTTTGGGTCACAACAGTTTGTGACATGATTTTGAAGTTTGAAATATATTTTTATAGTTTTTAAATTTTATTTGAATTTAATTTCTCTCCGTGTACATATATGCACATGTAAGCTTAAAGCTTTTGTATGCAAAAGCAGATCTCCCGCACAATCAACGATAAGGAATCTCTACATTTTTGCGTAGAATTTTTTATTTTATCACCTAATTTGGAGATAAAGCCGCTTTTAGGTCAATTACAGCTTTCAGCTCTCATATTATAGACCTGGTCTATGCATATGAAACTGCGTTTTTTTTTACAACTTTGAAGATTTATTTAAAAAAATTGTGACAATTTAAATCTTCAAAGTATGACCCTTCAGAAGCCATACATTTTGCCCACGTTTCGGGCAATTTATGAATTCATCGCTAGAAGAATTCCATTTCCTTGGACCCAAACTGTCTCCTCCTCCTTTACATCCTTGCAGCTTCTACAGTAGTCGTAGTGTGGCACCGATAGTCTAGCCGCGTGCGTTCCTATTAACCAGTGCCCCGTGATGGTCTTTATCGCTAGACTGCAGTCCTGCCTATTAAGGGGGATAAGGTTAATTGATCTTTTCCTAGAGCGAATGGGAGTTACAGTCCCGTAATATGCGGGAAATATGCTGGACGAAAGCTTGTAAACAAAACCACGGTGCTTGAATATTTAAGATTGAATGAAAAAGAATGAATATTTATTCATGAATATTTAAAGAGAACGTGAGAGAGTTCCAATTTCCACGATGTTTCTTGTTGTCCTAGGCATGCAAGGTGCCGGGTCTGCGTTAATTTCCTGTGGCCGGGAAGAAGGGCATGTTAACTTCATCTCCCCCAGTCCGATGAGAAGGCCATAGAGGGGGAATGGCCGGATCGGAGAAGGGTGGCTAGGCGACGTGTTATTGGTGTGCGCCACAAACTCCGACGATATTCTGAATTTAACAATTTTGTATCAAAAATGGGTATCTTAACGTTAAACATAAGTGTTGTGTTGAAGCTATAACATGATTTATAAATATGTTCATCTAATATTAAGGTTACATTTTGCTAACTTATTATGTCTCTTATTTTGTATTTTTTATACCCTTGCAGATGGTATTTTAATTTTGTCCAAAAGTGTGCAACGCAGTGAACGAAACATCTCCGACCCTATAAACTATGTATATATATTCTTGATCAGGATCAACTCCTGAGTTGATATGAGCATGTCCGTCTGTTGGTCTGGTTTCTACGCGAACTAGTCTCTCAGTTTTAAAGCTAACTTTGCACACACCCTTATTCCTTTGCACCCAGTATATAAGTCGGAACGACCGGGATCGGCCGACTATATCCAATAGCTGCCATATAACTGATTGATTGGAAATGGTATAACTTTGGTGTTTTTAGAGTTAGAGAGTTCAAATTTGACACGGGACACATGCCGAATTTCATAAGGATCAGCCGACTATATCCTATAGCTGCCATATAACTGAATGATCGGAAATGACCCAACTTTCGTTGACCCAACTAGGAATTGACCGGCTAGGCGGTAGTGGTGAAGGTACACCGCTAGTATTGGTGCAAGTGATAGCATATCCAATACGCATAGCTTGCAAGATAGCCGACGAAGGCACGTAGATCTTTTCATCAATTTCAACAGTAAACCTTCGAGTGTCCAGTTGGATGGCGAATTCAGCGCCAAAACAAAGAGCATTCATAAGAGGAAACACCAATGCGCAGCAATGATAAACTCTCAAGTCTAAAAGGTAAATAAAGATATCCATTTTATAAAAGATAAATAAGACAAGAAAGGAAAACTAACTTCGGGCACTAACCATGCAGCATATAGACAACCCATTTCATACAACGAAAATGGACGCAAAAATTTTTTGCGACAGGCCCCAGCAGGACCCAGAGAGGATTTCTTACGCTCTCTTACGCTCATCGTTCGTTCATCTTACGCGCATACTCTCATTTAAATTCTCTCATGATTTCTGATTTCTGTTTCTCAGTCTCTAAATGGAGCGCGATGAAGAAGGTTGGACTGCGCTTCGGTTGATCTTTGCATGTATGCGTGTCATACATTCACATACACGGGTGTATGTGTGCGTGCGATTATGTTTCGAAGCCAGCGCACAAAATTTTGATTTTTCTTACTTTTCAGGCTTGCTTTCAGAATTTGGAAATGGCTTGCGTATCAATAAGAGCGACAGCTATCATTCCTGTATTCATCATAAAGCTTAGAGGCCCAGACGACCAAGGGGCGCTCAAGAAACGATTTGTTAGTAAATATTAAGCTATTTCTCAATTATTAGGCTAGGAGGGGTTAGTAAGGAAATTTAAAATTCTTTTTTTTTTTTTTTTTTTTTTACGTTGCTTTTATTTCTTGAATCTTCTCTTTGCGAGACTAACAAGAGGTGTATCAAATCTTATATTTTTAACTTAACTAACAGTCATATTGACTGATACGGAGTTAGACGGCCCTAAAAATCGATTGCTGGGTTGGGAGGTCGTTGCGTCTAAGGCGGGATACGCTAGAAACCCGAATCAATCCCCGAGCGAGAAAATTTGGGTGCGAAGACAGTTTTTCTTTGTATGACTCTTTTTGCTTCTGGATTTCGTCTTTCACTGCGAGGATGCCCAGATCCCGGTGGATGTTTTCGTTGCGAACATACCAAGGTGCCCCTGTGATAGTTCTCAGGATTTTTGATTGTGCGCGCTGTATGATGTCTATGTTGCTGCTGCTCGCGTTCCCCCACAGCTGGGAGCCATACGTCCAGATTGGCTTTAGGACTGAATTGTACAGTAGTAACTTGTAGTCCAGGCACAGTGGCGATCGTGAGTTTATGATCCAGTGGAGGCTGCTGGCTTTCAGTTTTAGATGCATCTTTTTGCATTCGATGTGCTTACGCCAGGTAAGTCGTCTATCAAGGTGAACGCCAAGGTACGTTACGTCGTTAGCTTGAGGGATCTGCATACCGTTTAGTAAAAGCGGAGGGCATGTTTGTCTATTAAGAGTAAACGTTATATGTTTACACTTTTGTTCGTTTGTTTTAATGCGCCAGTCGGACAGCCACCTTTCCACTATTGTGAGATGATTAGCCAGTTGGGTTGTTGCCTGCGTTGGGCATCTGGAGCGACTAAGAATAGCGGTATCATCGGCGAACGTTGACGTTGTTAGTTGTGCGCTCGTAGGAATATCCGCAGTATACAAAACATATAGACACGGCCCGAGTGCGCTTCCCTGTGGAACTCCAGCTTCGATGGTGTAGTCGCCCGAAGTAGCTGCGTTGCATCTCACTGAGAATACCCTATTGAAGAGGTATGATTCCAGTAGCTTGTGGGTGTATTTTGGCAAATACGTTTTAATTTTGTGCATGAGTCCGATGAGCCAAACTCGGTCGAAAGCTTGAGATACGTCGAGGAAAATAGCGCTGCAGTATTCTCGCTGTTCGAAGGCTGAGCGTATTTCGGATGTTAATCTGTTCACTTGTTCGATGGTTCCATGGTTTCTTCGAAAGCCAAATTGGTGTGCCGGGATGATATTGCAAGCTTCCAGATGTGGTATTATGCGAGTTAACAAGCATTTTTCAAACAGTTTTGACAAACAAGATAGAAGGCTTATTGGTCTGTATGATGACGGAGTTGTGTGGTCTTTTCCAGGCTTCGGTATTATTTTTATTTTTTCTTTCCTTATTACTCCTCTCGGGAGCTTAGGGCCTCTACAAGGGCTCTCCACATAACTTTATTTTGGCGCTGTTTATTTTTGTCGTGTCCCAGCTGATGTTTTTCCCGGGCTGCTTCTAGGAGTGCTGTACGGCGCCAGGTCATCTTGGGGCGACCCACTCTCTGCATTTTCTCCATTTCTCCTTCAAACTGCGCCAGTCTGGTTGGTTCCGTTAAGTCCTCACGTTCCCTTGTCCAATTCGTGTCCGTTTTGATATGCCAGCCCCACGGGCTGGGGGGGCGGTTGGTATCTTCTCTTGTATTGGTTTAGTTAATCAATTGTTTTTTCAGTCGATCCGGTGATAAGCCAGGTGCGACCAATCCCAGAGGTGGGGCTGCCACTTGTCGATATCTGGAAATACAGTTTTTCGACATCACATGTTAAGTAGCATCGGACAAGAGTCCACAAAGCATAATGATGCCGAAAAACTTTGGAGGTCATGATTGTCATGAGTGGGGTTCGAACCCACGACCCCACGCTTAGCGTGCAGCTACACTACCCACTAGGCTATGGGGCCCCCCCTCAGTATCATTATAATGATGGATTTCTTCCACTTTTTTGAGAAATAGCCAAGATTAATGATTCCATTAAATAGTTTACAGACGACTACCTATAGCGCATTTTGGAAGTTCGATCAGCATCTTTGGGGTCAATAGGTCACCGCTGGGAGCCTTTTTTGGTTTTAGCCCTCTTATGATTTTTTCGATTTCGTTCGGCCGGAATGAAGGTGCGGCTGGCTGAGGGGAGGACTCTGGCTGAATTACTGGCAGGGGGAATGAAGAATGGGTTTGGTTGGAAGACACTTTGGAGATGTGTGGCAAATGTTGCAGCTCGGTCTTTGTCGCTGCGAGCCCAGCATCCCGAAGAGTTTCTTATCGGGGTGGTCGTTTCAATTGGGGCGCTAAGATTTGGGTGGGCCTTCCACAGGGGGTACTTTGTGCTTGTTGGCGAGAGATTCTGGATGTACCTCAGCTGTGCATTTTTTTTCTGTTGGTGAAGAGCCTGGTCGAGTGATCGGGTTGCTTCCTTAAGGCGATGTTTTGAAGCTGGTGATCTGCTTTTTCGCCAATCACCTCTTTTCTCGCACGAGCTGTTCGATTTGCTGATTAGATTTGAAGTATTTGTTTCGGACTACTTCTTTCCCGTGAGTAGAGATTTTAGCTGCCGCAACGAGTACTTCTTCCAGGGCGCTCGTAGTGTAGTCGATGTCCGATTCCATGTTAAATTCCGGGGCGAGTTCTAATTTTTCAGTCACTTGTTATTAATTTGGTTTATTGGAAGATCTTATTAAATTAATGCCGTTAATTTAATAATTTCCTTTAATACTTTAGTTCCTTATATACATATTTACATTAATAAAAAATTTAAAAAAAAAATTAAATTAAAAAAAATTAAATTTAAAAAAAATTAAATTAAAAAAGAAGTCCCAAGCTTCTATCTTCAATAAATACCAAAGTTGGTATTTCTACTAAAAACCATTTCCGATCGTTTAGTTATATGGCAGCTATTAGATATAGTCGACCGATCGTTATGAAATTTGGTAGGTCGGATTAACTGACAAAAAATATAATCTGTACCAAGTTCCAGCTATCTATATTCTATCTTCAAAAACACTATAGAATAAAACAGCTATAGGATATAGTGGGCCGATCCCTGCCGTTTTGACTTATATACTGCGTGCAAAGGAAAGAAGGGTGTGTGCAAGTTTCAAGTCGATAGCTTTAAAACTGAAAGACTAGTTTGCGTAAAAACAGACAGACGGACAGACGGTCATGCTCATATCAACTCAGGAGGTGATTCTGATCAAGAATATATATACTTTATAGGGTCGGAGATGTCTCCTTCACTGCGTTGCACACTTTTGACCAAAATTATTATCCCATCTGCAAGGGTATAAAAATGAATAGATTCAAATAGCTAGACCAATTATAAATAAGAATTGGTACATTTAAAGTAAAAATTTTGAATTTGGTTTCTTTTTATTTTTGGCCTACGGGCGCACTATAGGAAATATGACCACTTTTTCTGGCCAAAAATAATATCTCAAGAACTAAACAAGATATTAAAGTTCTGATTTTTGATTTAAGTTCACTGCTTTGGCACTTATTAGATTGCGAGGTATGTTTTTTGTCACTGCAAAATCAATAAGGTCTGGTAACTTTCGTGAGTCTGTTGGCCAGTATGTGGGGCTTCCAGGGGAAACGTAGTCCATTTTTCATATTTATAATTGCATTGTACAATTGTCTTCCTTTGGGAGTCACTAGACGTGATCCCCAGTGCGTATGTTTGGCGTTGTAGTCTCCTGCGGCTATAAATCGGTCCCCAAGTGAATTGTAGAAGTCCATAAATTGTCCTTCCGAGATTGCGAAACGAGGAGGGCAGTAAACGGCAGCGATTGAAAGGATTCCGTTGCTTGACTGAATTTGTGAAAATGGTGTTTAATGCGTTCTCTGATTAGAACTCCAGTTCCGCCGTGGGCTTTCCCATCTGTATGATCTGTGCGGTAATTGTGTAGCCTCTTATATGAAAGTTGTATTTGCTTGTAAGATGCGTTTCCACCAGTAGCATAACGTCAATATGGTTTTCGGTTAAGAATTGTGATAATTCTAGTTTATGCCGTGAGACACCATTGGCGTTCCACATTGATATTCGTAGCGCCTGCATAGATTATTTAGACTGTTGTGCTACGAGCAGCTGTATCACCATGTTCTGGTTTTGAACAAGCGTTTGCATGGTCGTTTTCATGAATGACATAAGCTCCATCATACTTTGTTGGAGGGTAAGCATCATAGTTTCCGTTTTGCTGTGTGGCTGTTCTGGGGCCTGTTGAGCGCTTTGAGAGTTAGGCTGAATTGGAATTTCCCTTCCAGATCGTAGAGCATCGGCGTAGGAGAAGCCGTTGGTGGTGTTTAGTGGACCGAATGAGGATCTCGCAGCATTGGCGAAGAAGACGTCTGGCGTAGTTTTTGACGCAATGTACGCATTCTGTGGATTTTGGTTGCGCGTTGCGGTCGCTTGACGCATGCGACTTTTTAACTCCTTATACACCATACATCCTCTATAGTTTGCTGTATGGCTGCCTCCGCAGTTTCCCCATTTCTTCACGGTTCTGTCCTTGTTTATAGTGCAGCAAGCGGACTTGTGGGCGTCCCCGCAGACTACACAGACAGCCCGAAGTGTGCAGTAAGACCTTGTGTGTCCATACTCTTGACAGTTAGTGCATTGCACTGGACCATTGCGTTTATGTGGCTCTTCAACAGTGATTTTCCGATGCAAAAGATATTGCAGGTTGTAGATTGGGTGGACTTCGTTTTTCTTCAGCGACCTAATTTCTGGCTCGAGCTCGAGCTCGAGAGGGGCTGTGGCTTTTTATCTTTATTTAGAATGTAAATAACATTCTTGGCGGCGAAGCCCTTTTCTTTAAGGGCGGTTTTTATTTCCTCGGCGGTAACATCAGGTTCTTTTCCCTTTACTACCACTTGTAGGCCCTTACTGCTTTTCAGCTGGTACGTGTAATAGTTTTTCTGTACAGTGTCCAGATATTTGGACACGATTCGGAAGTGTTCTTCAGACTTGGTTTGCACCTTTGTTTCATGGATGTTCCCTTTGATAAGCGGAACAACATGAAAGTTGTCACCGTTCCCGATCAACGACGCAATTTTGTTGACCAGGGCACTCGAGCTTTTTTCCCTAATATAGATTGGAGGGGGCTTGGGTTTTTTTGCAGTGTCTTGGGCTGGTTGGTTTTCCTCAACCTCCGCCAGTAGGGCAAATCTGTTAGTAGTGGATCTGTCTGGTTCTTTATCGATATTCAGGACACGGTTAATTTTTGTTTTGTTGCCTGCCGGATTACTCTGCGGGCTAAGCTTGCGCTTAATTTGGATGTAGCGATCCATTCCAGTCTGTGTGGCCGTTGCCGCTTTGGCACTTTCCGAGGTTGTTGTTTTTGTACTCGCTGTAGTCGTTGACGTCGTGGTACTTTGAGTTGCAGGGGTTTTCGCTGTTGTTGCAGAAGTTGTAGCGCTGCTTGTTGTTGGTGCGAAATTTGTTTCCGATATTGGAGGGGGTTTTACACTGCGAACTCCATGACGCGGGAGTCGGAGTGAGCAGAGCGGGTGAGCAAGACCGTGCCCTTTGGGTTTCAGCGGTCAGTAAAGCCGGGTGCTTTTAAGCGCCGATTTTTCCACTTCGGTATCGCGGGTTGAAAAGTAAGAGTAGAAGCCGTTTCTTTGGTTCACTGAACTTCTACGCTCGTTCTTTTGGTCGTTGCTCAATGAGCTCATTGCGTGGTACGTATTTTTTTTTTTCAACAATGCACTAGTTTTGGTTTAGCACATTACAACTGTTATAAAAAAAAAAAAAAAATGCTTGTCTGTCGCTTTTAATAAATTGTATTTCAGTGTCTTTTCGCTTATATTGGCGAAAATATAAGCGAAGTGAAGTTTTCCCGGAGCTCGGACAAAGCACGTCCGCTCAGTTCGGTAGTTCGATTACGAAATTCTATTCTATATTTAAACAAGAAAGGAAAGCTAACTTCGGGCGGAGCCGAAGTTGATATACCCTTGCAGTTAAAACCGGAATATAGAATAGAATCTGTACCAAGTTTCAGCTTTCTATCTTCAAAAACACGAATGTTGGGTCATTTCCGATCGTTCAGTTATATGGCAGATATACGATATAGTCGGCCGATCCTTATGAAATTTGGTAGGTTGGATCAACTGACCAAAAATAGAATCTGTATTAAATTTCAGCTTTCCATCTTCAAAAACACGAAAGTTGGGTCATTTCCGATCGTTCAGTTATATGGCAGCTATAGGATATAGTCAGCCGATCCTTATGAAATTTGGCATGTCGTAATGTTTTGCTTTCATGTCAAATTTGAACTCTCTAACTCTTAAAACACCAAAGTTATACCATTTCCGATCAATCAGTTATATGGCAGCTATAGGATATAGTCGGCCGATCCCGGTCGTTCCGACTTATATACTGCGTGCAAAAGAAAGAAGGGTGTGTGCAAAGTTTCAAGACGATAGCTTTAAAACTGAGAGACTAGTTCGCGTAGAAACAGACAGACAGACAGACGGACAGACGGACAGACGGACAGACAGACAGACGGACAGACGGACATGCTCATATCAACTCAGGAGGTGATCCTGATCAAGAATATATATACTTTATAGGGCCGGAGATGTCTCCTTCACTGCGTTGCACACTTTTGGACAAAATTTTAATACCCTCTGCAAGGGTATAAAAAAAATTCTATATTTTAAATTTGAAGGACAGGAAAGAGATGTTATAGAGTAGAGACCATTGTAGTTCGAACATAATACCCTAAAAGGGTCATGCAGTGCATATGTCGAACTACAACGGCTAAGGAACAGAGGGCTAAAGTTTCGAGTCCTTCTATTAGGAATGTTACATTTTAAGCGTTTTAGTAAATGCTGGCTATCTACATCCCCGTTAATAAGGTTATGCAGAAAAACTACACCTAGCATTGTCCTACGATTTGTTAAGCTAGGTAAGTTTATGAGTAAGAGTCTACTATTATAAGATGGAAGGTGAAGATTTGCATCCCAGTTTAGACCTCTAAGTGAAAAAGTTAGGAAATTCTTTTGTACGGATTCTATGCGGTCCTAATGTACTCCATATTGGGGACTCCAGACACATGAACCGTACTCCAGTATAGGACGGACCAAAGAAATGAATAATGTTTTGGTTATAAAGGGGTCATTAAATTCTTTTGACCACCTTTTAATAAAACCAAGGCCTCTTTTAGCCTTATTAATCATTAAGGAAATATGGTCGGCAAATTTAAGTTTGATGTCTAATAGGATGCCGAGATCATTAACCTGGGTTAATTTTTCTAAGGCAATCCCATTAATGGAATAAGTAGCTTTCAGAGGGCAAGAACGATAAAAAGATACTGCTTGCATTTTGATCCATTAAGTATTAGATCATTAGCCAAACACCATTCTTGAAAGTTATCAAGGTCAGACTGAAGACTGCATTGGGCAGAGATGGATTTGTACTGAAGACAAAGCTTTACATCATCTGCATGCATAAGTACTAGAGAGTTCGTTAAAGCAGGGGGCAAGTCATTAATAAAAAGCGTGAATAATAGCGGGCCAAGAAGACTTCCTTGAGGGACGCCAGATGTAGCACGGACCAGACGGGACTGTATGTTTTTAAATAAGACTCTTTGTGTCCTTCCATCTAAATAGCTGGAGATCCACGTTAAGAGGTCTTTAGAAAAACCCAGCATATTCAGTTTACTCAACAAGAGTGAGTGATTAACTGAATCAAATTCTTTGCTGAAGTCTGTGTAAATTACATCGGTTTGGTATCCCTTACAAAAGCCATCTATGACAAAGGATGTCAACTCCAATAAGTTTGTGGTGGTGGAGCGACGCTTAATAAAGCCATGCTGACAAGAGGTGATAATCGAAGAGCAAAGGTTTTGCAAATGAGGGGTAATTAATTTTTCAAATAACTTTGGAATTGCCGACAACTTAGCGATGCCTCTGTAGTTGGCAGCCTCCGACTTTTCCCCTTTTTTATGTAGGGGAATTATGAATGATTCCTTCCACTTAAGGGGAAAAATCGAGGTTTCCAAAGATAAGTTGAAAAGTCTAAGAAGAGGTTTGCACAGAGCGCTGGCACAGTATTTTAGCACACAGCCTGGTACTCCATCGGAGCCTGGCGAATAAATGGGTTTTGCCTTGAAAAGACCAGATAATAAGTTGTTCTCAGAAAAAAACGGACAGAAAATAAGATTTGCTGCTTGAATGTTATATGCATAAGGCTGATCAGTCAATTTAAGAGGAGAATAAGTTGTTAGAAAAAATTCTGCGAATAGATCGGCAATGGCCTGATCAGAAGTCGCAGAGGAATTTTCAAACATAAGCAGGGGTGAAAAAGATACGTGCTTACGCTTAGTGTTTACAAAACTATAAAACTGCTTTGGATCCTGAATAATTGTATCCGGCAGCGGTCAATATAATTCCTATAACATTCAACGTTATGCACGGTAAAATTCGACCGAGCTAGTAGGTATCTTGAGAAATCAACACTACTGCAGGTTTTTTTATATTTAAGTAAAAGCTTATTTTTTTTATTTTTTAGGTTAGTGAGGCACCTTGTAAACCAAGGAGGATTTGTTGAAGGGGACGGATATTTCCAAGGCACACATGAGTCAAAAAATGTATTTAAAAAAAAATAAAATTTTTCTAAAGTGACATTAAGATCAGTGCACGCCAGAATATCAGACCAGTCAAATGTATCGATAAGGCTATTAAGTTCCTGAAAATCAGCTTTACAGAAACAGCGAATCTTATTTACCACGCTCGGAGACATCTGATCGATACCAGGAGTGGTTTCGATTGAGACCTCCAGCGTGGGGTGATATGGATTCTCTGGGGTTGAAAGGGGAAAAG
The DNA here is from genome assembly GCA_018153455.1 of Drosophila parabipectinata. NCBI lineage: Eukaryota > Metazoa > Arthropoda > Insecta > Diptera > Drosophilidae > Drosophila > Drosophila parabipectinata. Next base: position 2,034,999 of record JAECYA010000403.1, on the reverse strand, counting down.
CTCTGGAGAGAGCAGTACCATCAGGATCAGATACAAAACACAAGTCTAAAAGCCGACCTAGCGAATTTCTAACATGATTGATCTGACCTAGGGACATGTCAAACATGCCCGCGGTGAAGTCATGGTAAGTTATAAGTGACAAAGATGGTGAGTTATCGACGTTGGACCACTTTAACTCTGGGATATTAAAGTCGCCCACCGCTACGAGTTGGTCACGATCCGTCAAAAGATTAGAGACGTATCGAATGGCGGACAAATGCTGCCAATATGTAGGCGGTTCAGACATAGGAGGTATATATGAACATGTGATGTATAAAGCTTTCACGGACATAGTGATTTTAACGCAAATTAATTCTATGTCACCAAACTTTTGGGATTTCACCTATTCAGAAGCAAGAGTAGAGTCTACCGAAATGAGGACTCCACCTCCTCTTCGCTGAGATCGATCCCGTCTAAAAGTGGTGTACTTACTTGGAAAAACTTCGGAGCTAAAGATCTCCGGATTTAACCAAGTTTCTGTAAATGCTATTATATGGGATGCAAAGAAAGAACTATCAGAATATAGCTTGGGGAGTTTGCTACGTAGCCCCCTAGTATTCTGATAGGTAAGAGTTAGTGAGGAAATTAGTTTTTTGGGTTAGTGGCCAAAGAAGAGGTGGAGGGTTGGTCAGTGGTTCCGATATTGGGAAGTCTCACTCCCACTGGTTTATTAACTTTTTTTTTACGGAACTAGGCTGATGTTCTTGGACGAAAAGATTCTCTGGCCAAAAACTGGGAGAACAAATCGTCTTGAACATCAGCGCGGGCACACGAATCTTGAAAGAAGACGTGCGCCTTGTATAATTGTATTTAAATTTTTGTATGTCCTCCACCTTTATATCGGCTTTAGTTTTGGCTTTGATATAAGCCGAGATATCAATCTCTGAAGTATCAGGGGCAAGCCGAGAAACAAATATATGTTTCGATGGAGGAATCACCTGTAAGGGTTTTGGTGTCGCAGGTACAAGAAGTGCAGCATCAGTCGGTGGCGGTGGATTTTCATTTTTGAAAATTCGTCCGCCATATTGAATCCGCCATATTGAATTTGGGAAATCTGACTTTAGATTCGTAATCAGCGACCCCAAAAACCCCTAAGTACCCAGTTTCATGAAAATCCAAAAATTGTTCAAAAATTCGTCCGCCATATTGGATCCGCCATATTGAATTTTGAAAATCTGACTTCAAATTCGTAATCAGCGACCCCAAAAACCCCTGGGTACCCAGTTTCATGAAAATCCAATAAATTAAAAATAAAGTCGCATACCTCCAAAAATGTAAAACTTTTTTTGAGGTTAGGAAGAAACGTACACGTGCAGGACCAAAACGGACTTCAGATTCGTGTTCAGCGGTCCAAAATACATGGGGATAGGGTACTCTGATCTCCCAACCCGGACACTTTTTTTTTTTTGTGTGGCTGTGTATTTAAAAAGTTAAAAAACACAATACCTTGAACCACTGTGCCAAATAGGAAGCCGAAGCGAGAGCTTTGAATAGTGTAAAAGAGAAATGCAGAAATAGAGATAAGCCGGGGAAGAAGCAGAGCTTAGCTATGCTTGGAATAGAATTTAGACAAATTATTAATTCGACTCCAAATATACCACAGCACTCGCGAAGCGATACGGTTTAGGCTTTAAGATGGTTAAGATTCACAAGATTTAATTCACAAGTATGTAAACACCGGTTTACCAATATTTATAATAAAACGCAGTGCGCACAAAAAAACACGACCGTTCGCTTAAGAGAAAGAGAGGGAAGTGAAGAGGGAATCAGTTTTGGAAACTGATTTTATTTTGCAAAATTCTCTTATAAGAAAAATACATTAAAATCTTAAATCTATGTAAAACTACTGATCAACGCACTGCACGCTGACCTGCTATGCGACCCTTTCTCAAGTGCGATAAGCGCTCCACTTATGTATGTATTTATGTTAGGCTGCAGGGGATCGGTTTTAAACGATGCTGTTTGTCTCGTATTTCATGGGTCCGATCCCTTAAACAATCTGTTTTAGGAAGAATAGTGCGTTTCTCTATAGATTATAATTTGCCCTTAATAAACACAACACCAGCCCAGTAATATATCAAAAACTATTCTCTAAAATCGAAAATACTCTAATGGACTTTGAATTTATTTATACAGACGCTTCTAAAACTGAGCATACAATCAGCTTTAGTATTACCTTAAGCCTAGTACTCTGACGACGAAAATACGCTGTCGAAAATCCACTAGCGAAATCGCACTTTATTTGGCTACCGAGCTAGTGTGAGCAAAAAAATTAAGGAAAAGGGTAATACTGAACAGCTGTTGTTTGTAAACAAAAAACAAATAAGCAAAAATGAATTCAAGCCGATTGGATTTTGGTGTTTTCTTTATGTATTTCGCCGCTAAGGAGCTGATTAAGAAAAAGAAAACTAGGCCAAAATCAAAATCAATCACAAATCATTTCAATGCCATTTTATGGAATTAAAATGTCCCTTGTGGGTCAAATCCCATATTATGGGCTTCGCCTTGACCGCACTAATCTGACAATTTTTTTCTTTCAATTTTCGCTCCATGTTTTGGCTATCAAAAGAAATCAAATGAATTCTTTTTACACTCCAAAATCAGCTGTTTATTTTTGTTGATCCGACAATGCCATTCAATTTGATAGCCATTATTTTCGTCGTCAGAATACCGGCAAAATCTAGGAGGCAAAAATTTGTTCTTCTTCCTTTTTGACACCGTTTTTTTTATATGGGGTTTGACAGCTGTCACACGTGTGACAGCGGATTTTCGTCGTCAGAGTACTAGGCTTTAATTAACAAATGTAAAAAAAGCAGTATTCTACCACACAGTATGTACTTCAGCCTACTCACCTGAGTTAATATAAATTTTTAAAGCCTACATAAAACTAACATAAAAAAGCCATCTGCGCTGACGCATTTTTATCACTGAAAAATATCTCCAACACCCAATGCATCTACGCAAAGTATATCCGTTACACTCTTTACAATAACCAAAAAAAAAGTTATTCTGGATTCCTGGGCATGTCAAAATTACAGGTAATTTGTTTTCAGATACGTCAGCAAAAGCGGCTTGCTCTATACCACTCCATTTGACATAAAAATATAAAATAAAAAAAATAATATTCCGCTTAGGTCACTCCAGACTCATACACGCACATCTTTTTTACCGTAATACGGTATCAAATTGCCAGTTCTGCAACAGTACACGTCCTAACCGACTGCCCCAAGTTAATTCATTCATATGAATGAATTAAAATATGATTCATTAAAAATAATGAATGAAATTTTAATGATTTGACTGAATTTTTAAATGTTTCAAATTTTTATGGAATTTTACCCCAATAAGAAATAAAATTTAGTAATTTAAGTAAAACTAAAATAATGAAGAAAGAATAAAATTTTTTTTTTTTAATTAAATTTTTTTTTAAGATGCAGTTTTACACAATAAACTAGTTTCAATTGTCCTAGTCTGAATCTTAATTTTAATTAATTTATTAATTTTAATTAATAATTAATTTTCTGAGTCAGAATCCGAATTTTCTACTTGAGCACTGTAGTACAAAAGAAGATTTTGACCTTCAATCTCAAAGGAAACTGCCTTGCTGGAGTAATTGGCCGAACTGTTGGAATAGCTTGTATTAGTGGATCTGACGATACTAACAATAAATGCACAAGATACTCCATTGTGTTTTGGCGAGAGTTTTTACGCGTATGGCATAAGTGAAAATTTCTTAAATCTTTGTTTCGGGCTTCTAAGGCTTCTTCTGACATCATTCCAATCGGAAGTGGTACATTTTCTATAATATCGCCCCGTGAATCTATAATATAATTTCTAAAATATGCCATGCTTTAGAAAGTTTTGCAAACATTTTTAATGGTACATTCTATAAATGTCAAGTCAATCTCGGAACATTTGTATTTATCAACTATATCGCTAAAAATGTGATCAAACACTGCAGAACGCTTCTTTGTGGCGTACTGCAAAATGTGCTTGTTTACAGGCGGACATGATTGCTGAAAATATCGCTAAATTTATCAGGGCACGTTGGGACAGCTGAACATAGATAATTTATACACTAGACAAACCATAGTTTACCAAAAATAAACGCTTTTTGCGGGCCGAGACGACCTTCACAAAGTTTTCCTCTACAGTAGTTGAAATTTGTTATAAAAAAGGGTAATGTAAACATTGCTGGTTTTAAACATAAAATATGAATGTAACATCTACTCACAGGTCGTAAAACCTTTATTTTCGTTTACTACAAGCCTTGAACTTTGAGAAAATGCTAAAATTGATTTCAAAAAGACAACATCAAAAAAAGTATCGCGACCTAAAAGACGTCGATCAAGCCAAATTCAACACCTGAAAATTGTATAGTACCATATGTTAGCTTTGAGAGTTTACAGCTGATCTAGTTGATCAAGTTTATATTTTTTAACGATATTAGATTATTTGACTATCGGTAGGTGTTGTAGGGGGGCGTTGCTGCCGCAAAAAGATCCAGAAAGAATGAAAGAAGTCGGGGGCGCCGTTTGGTATTGCGCATTCAGCTTTATTCGCTGCTTACATGGGACTAAAAAAAACTAACTTGGAAAAATAAACGGACGATCGACGACGGCCGACGAGCGAGAGAGAGTGCACAGAGGGGCGAGCGCGGATGCGCTCTTTAGCGTGAGTGCGCACTTCAGCGCGGGTGCGCTCTTTAGCGTGGATTAGAGATCGTCGCTGGCAGATGGAACCGCTCATCCGCCAATGTCACGCCTCGGAAGTGGGCACGCACACCCTCGCATAGCTTTCAGGGCGGCGTACGAAGCCGTGGAGCGCCTGACGACTGCCGGCCAGTGGCGGAAGAATGACGAGGAGTTGCCGACGAGCGCCGGGAAGTCGATGGCCGTGGATCGGTTTGTGAGTGTTGGAAAGCAGCGGACGAAGGCCGAGAAGCACCCGAACCGCGCCGGGAGTTGACGGACGACGGCCGAGCGACAGCTGAGACACTCCGTGTACTGTCTCCCACGCTCCGTGACGGGTGCTCCCCTTGACGTGCCTGGCGCCGAGCCCGCGGCTTCTCCACGAGGTACAGCAGAGTGTGGTGATCTTGACCACACGTCTTACAGCCGTCACCACGCCGACACGATCCGTCGAATTGCTCGTGGGCCAGGCAGCTGGAGCAATACCGGTTTACGAGAACCGCCCGGAGCCGCTTCTCGGCACTAAGACGTAGGAAGCGCCGACACTTCTTCAATGGATGTATTCCATTGCAGACTCGGCATCGGTAGGATTGTATACCTCGAGTACATCTGCGCTCCAGCGACTAGGCGCTGCGTGGGCGTGGCGACATCGTGCCGACTATGACTGGCGGAAATATGATGAAGGAACAAATAACGTTATCAGAATTGGTGTGGATTATGATTTGGAACTACGGGAGAAATGCATAATTATTGTGGGCAGGCGGACGCTTCCATCGGAAGAAGCACGACCTTAGCAACGGACCGCTTGACAAGCCCTCGCGCGGTGCGGATGTCGATCACGCGGACATGGCCATCGAATCCTGGATACACCGCGTCAACCCTGCCTAATCACCACTCATTGGACGGAAGGTTGTCCTCCTTGATGACCACCATATCCCCAACGCGGAGATCCCTCGTAGGGGCTCGCCACCTATTCCTGAGTGACGGAAACTAGAAGACGTTCAGCCGACGTAGCCTTATTAGCTGTCAGGTGCTCTTTGAACGGGGATCGAATCTTCCGCGCGCGTCTTCCGGATGAAGCGATAAACATAGGCAAGGACTCATAATGCCTTGTCGAGTGTAGAAAAACGTTCAAGAAGATCTTTGGGGGGCGCCTTCGCGACATGGACCTTGACTGCTCGCTTCTTCAGTTCAGTCACGGGGGCATCATTGCCTTGAGTAAGCCAATGAAAGGAGCGAGCCAACCTGCTGGATCGAACAATTTGGCAATTTGGGAGAAGACTTGGCGCTTGGCGCTGAAAGACGAGCCGGAAGTCAATTCTGGCGGAACAAAAAAAACTCATCAGTCGTTTTCGTCGCTCTGCATCGATATCGAGATAATCAGCACGAAGGAGGTAGTCGCTCGGAATGTCGGCCAGGATCGCCTTGCTATTCGACGTCCATTTCCTAAGTGGAAACCCTGCCGACGCTAGGGCCCCCTTCAGCTCCCGAATCGCAGCTTGGGCTTCGGTTTTGAATACTGCCCCCGCGAGAACGTCATCAACGTATATAAACTGCCGGATAATTTGGCTTGCCTGTGGATACTTCGACTCTTCGTCGTCAGCGAGCTGTTGCAGGTCACGGATCGCTAGGAACGGGGCAAAATTTAACTCGTAGTCGCGGATATCCCGGGATTGCGAAACAAAATACGTTGGAGCGGAGTATGCTTGGAGTCTACCCAAATTTGCCGATACATCTTCTAAATGTTGGCGTTGAAGACAAACCTAAACCTACTTGGCTGAAATCGTTTTGAAAAGAAGCTTGACAAGATTGAACAGTCGTTCCGTTATGAAAGTCGCTTCGGACCGTGCCCAGTAGGACGGCTCCTGACCCGGAAGCGAAACACAACTGCACATCCGACTGATCCTCTGAGCCGTTTGTGCTTATGGCAGTCTGTGCGGGTCGAGCCCTTGCTGGCGTAGGCGGACTTGGAGCGGTGGCGAACGGATTGCCGCGGTGCAGGAGGGTGTGGTGTCGGCTGTGACATGTGAAGCAGGTATGGGCGCTCGTGCAGTCTCGCTGCTGGTGCCCTCGGGAAAAACAGTTTAAACATAACTGCTTCCTCTTAATGTAGTCAGAGCGGCCATTTACGTCCATATCTAGGAAATGCGGACATAAGCGAGTGGGGTGGTTCCCCCTTGAACAGAGATCGCAGCCCCTTTGGCCCGGAACCACTCGAGTCTCGAATAAATTGAACCTCCGAGTCCCGACCCTGGCGGAAATTGCCCGGAGCCACTAGGCCTGATGTCATTGATAGCCTCCAGAGTGCGATGGCGCTCTGTCAGGAAGTTATCTAATTCATTCCATGTCGGTATTTCGGCCTTATTATGTACGGATTGCTCCCACATAGAATGTGTGACTGTGGGGAGCTTTGAGGAAATCATAAATACCAGGAGACATTCTCAAGCCTCAACATTGATGGAGGACATTTTTAGAGCTGTCAGACAACTCTGAATGGTGGCTTGCAGCTCCTTCAGCGCGACCCCGGACTCTTGGAGAAATAGCCTGGATGTTGAAAAGGATCTTCAACTGGCTGTTGACCAATATCCGCATGGGTAAGCGGAGCTTTAGAAACAATGGCGTGTGCGTCACCACTTGTTTTGGACAGCAAGTGGAACAACTTCTCTACCGGTGTGAGCCGCGAGTTTTGGATGTAAATGGCCGTAAACAAGTCTCTGAAGGTGGGCCACCGAAAATAATCACCCACAAAGACCTCGGTATCCACTGGCGGTAACCGGAAGCCTGTAGACGCGGCCGTGTAAACATTGACGGAAGTCTGAGGGGAGTGGGAGGCAATTTTCTCCCGAAGCTGGGCAATACACCTCGAATATTCGTCGGACACGGACATGAGGAAGAAAACTTCAGGAACCAAAAAAAAAACAAAAGGAGACGAGGATTGTTGAGATTGTAGGCGGATGTTGCCTGATGCGGAGTAGAAGCAGCGTTAGAAGTACGGAAAATGGACAAGTACCGGAAAATTCGTGCTCGTTCGGAAAAGAATTGATGACGATCTATATATGTGTGTATATTTATACAAGTGTGGCTTGTACGTAGATATTGAATTCTTAACTATTTTCGAATTTGCGATGCCGAAAAGGTGGACTTGACTTTGGCTTGGATTTAACACAAAAAAAAATAAATAATTAATAATAATTAATTGTCGGATTTAATTAGTATGGAGCCGGAAGGGTGGAGTTGAATTCTTAATAAATTAATTAGATTTAAGAATTACTTAGACAGAAGGTAATTAAATTATTAATAATTTTCGAATTTAATTATGAGTGGCCGGAAAGGTGACTCAAAACAAAACTGGCCCTTCGCTCGAACGGAAAATAATAATTAAATAAATTGTAGTAGTTATAATTATAAAAATATCTAATTATAAATATCTAGAAAATAAATCTATAATTAATTGATTTTTTTTTAAGTTTTTTGTTACGCTGCCGGGTATGCCGTCGGCAGCCTGTACGCAGTTAACCCTAAAGGAAAAAAACAACACCAAAAAAAACACAACACGCCTACTGCGGCGGCTAGGTTGAGAATTTAAGCGACACAATCACGGATTTGTAGTGAAATGGCGGTTTATAATTGTTGGTTTAAAGAAAATTGAATTTTTTTCAATTTTATCGATTATATATTTCCTGAATTTGGAGGCAGAAAATATATGGAAATATGCATGCAAGTACGGATATATGTAAGGGCATGTGGGGCATATGTTGGCACAGTGCAGCGTTGATAAGTGGACTGTATAACTGGGGGAATAGAAAAGTTATGTGGTGTAAAAAATTGGGGGAAAAAAAAATTTTCCGACACCAGTGGACTGTTCGGTGAATTTGGAAATTTCCGGAATTAATTCACACCGGCTGGCCAATATTAATTATGCCTTCTTTCTGCCACCACACAATTTCACTGTTCACTTGCCAATTTTTTGCGTATTAATTGCACCAAAAAAAATGCATGTGTGTATCAGGTCTATGCATATGAAACTGCGTTTTTTTTTACTAATTTGGAGATTTATTAAAAATAAATGGTGATAATTTCAATCTTCAAAGTATGCCTCTTCAGAAGCCACACATTTTGCCCATCTTTCGGCCAATTTATGAATTCCTCGCCAGAAGAATTCCTTTTCCTTGGAGCCAAACCAGTCTTCTACCCAATTCTTAAGGTCTCCATAGGAATCGAGGCTTTGGTTGGCTAATCCGTGTCCCAAACTGGCGATCAAATGGTAATTTGATGGAGTCAAGTCTGGTGAATAAGCCGCATGAGGTAAGGACTCCCAGCCAAACGTGGCTGGATTCCTTGGTGCCTCTTGCCCGGTGTGATAGCGGGTTGACGTCCAGAAGAATGGTTTTAAGCTGCGTATTCTGGGCATTTTTGCGTATTCTGGGCGTTTTTGGAGCAGAGTACCTTTCAATTCTTCCAATTCTTGCTGATAGCGTTCGCCATCAACGGTTTCACCCGGTTTTAGGAGCTCATACCAAATGATTCCGGCCTGATCCCGGAAAACGCTCAGCATGGCTTTGCGGCCGAAACGGTTTGGCCGAGATTGGGATTGGGCCGGTTGGCCTGGGCTAAAAAGGATTTTTTTCATTTGGGGTTTTGAAAATAGATCCAATTTTCATTTCCAGGGACAATGCAATGCAAACACGAGAATTTCCAAGATAATTTCGCAAAAAGTGTCCGCGATGTTTCGATGTCCGCGAAAAGTGGCTTGTGATTACAAAACTCGACATTTTCAATATTAGGAAAAAAATTGCTATTGGAAAAAAAGTTGCAAATAACGTTTAAGCAATGTTCCCAGATTTCAAAAGATGCTAAAAATTTTCGATGCTGGTACCAAAAATGTTCGATCACTTTTGTTACCGATAATTAAAAATGAAGTAAAACGCAGTTTCATATGCATATATCTGATATGTATGTATATGGATGCACATATGCCTTGACCGTTGGCAAGCGAACGGATAACGGAAAGGCCGAAAACGGCGAGGAATATGGCGAAGCACACAAAACGGAGACGGATGGAAAAATTTGCAGAATTTGAAGACGAAGAAGAGTAGAAAATCTCAAACTTCCGTTGTGTCGGAAAATTTGGACTTGAAGTTGACACGGAAGAAAAAAAACAAATCTTGCAGCAGTGTGAACGAAATTTAATGTGGTTAATGTTTTTTCCGTTCGGACGGAGACGGAAAAATGTCGTACCTTTTGGCGGAACAATGCCGGGAACTGCTGGTAAAAATATCCAAGAATAATCCGGCTCGAAGGACCAAAATGTTGTAGGGGGGCGTTGCTGCCGCAACAAGATCCAGAAAGAATGAAAGAAGTCGGGGGCGCCGTTTGGTATTGCGCATTCAGCTTTATTCGCTGTTTACATGGGACTAAAAAACTTAACTTGGAAAAATAAACGGACGATCGACGACGGCCGACGAGCGAGAGAGAGTGCACAGAGGCCGCTACCTACAAATGTATCTGTGTTTCTGTGGAGTGTAACTTGTGAGTCTAGGCTAGTCGAGGCAATTTTGAAGCTGATTGTTATTAACCAAACTATTAACAATCAAATAGTGGTTAACATTTTTGCCCGTTTTTGCCAGATTTTCGGTAATACTGAAATGTTTCAGTTTTTTGCAATTTTTACATTCAATGTTGCTTGATGTTTGGAGCGACAACAACCGCCAACAAGCTGCTGTGCAGTAGTTTTGCAAAATATTGATGAGGCTGAATTAAGGGGTTATATACAGTTGTACTGCGCAAAAATATGGATTTTTATCGATTTTTTTTTTGACACCATAGAAAATATTTATGAAAAATGTTTTACGGACATTTTGTACATTTCCTACATTTTTCTGGGTACTTAATTAAATTTTTTCATAAAAAAATATTACATAACAAAAATGTTATAGCCGAATTCTCGGATCTTCTTTTTTCGATGGTGTCTTGCGGTGGACATGATTTCTCGAAAACGGTTCATCCGAAATCCAAAATTCAAAAAAGTTTAGTTAATATATTGTATTGTCTAGTCCGTGAACGAGAGATTTTTAAAAATTTTGATTAAAAAAAAAATGGCGACGTTTTTAACAAAAAATTTACTTTTTCAAGGTATAAGATTTTCGTTTTTTGTGCTTTAAAAAATGAGTTTTCAAAAAAATTAAAAATCCCTTGTTCAAGCATTGAACACTATGTTTTATAGAAATTCTTAAGTTAGAGTTTCAAACAGATGGTTTAAAACCGATCCCCTGCAGCCTAACACAAATACATACATAAGTGGTGCGCTTATCGCACTGGAGAATGGGTCGCATAGCAGGTCAGCGTGCAGTGCGTTGACAATTTTTATAAAAAAAATAAAAATAAAAATTATGATTCAATTTTTATTAAAAAAATTTAAAATAAGTGTTACGATTCTCTCTGACTTACACTCCGAGTGTACGGTTGTCTTGCATACGTTGATCTCGTTTGTTATCTTTCGTTATTACGATCAGCACATCGTGCTATCTAAATAAAGAGATAAAAGTTTTGTCGATTGAAAGTGCATATTATCATAAACATAAAACGTCAAAAGACAATTACTGGCGATGCTGTAGCATCAGCCGCTATTAACAAAACACCACGTCAAAGAAAAAATATTACTGTGAACAAAGCTCTTGGTAACGAGTTCACAAATTACTTTCGTCCGCTTCAAACTATTGAGGACAACAACAACATTGATGACGTTGAAGAGGAACCTGAAGTCGTCCCAAAAGAGGCTACTAAAATGCCACCTATTACTGTCCTTAAACAGACTGCCAAGTTCCTACATGATGTTCTTATCCGCATTAAAATAAGTGACTACTATATCAAAACCATATCTATTGGTATCAAAATATTCACCTCAGGTGAAGAAAACTACAATAAAATTTGCACTCAGCTGCGTGATTTCAAATGCGAGTTCTATTCGTACGATTGCAAAAAGACCAAACCTAACAAGGCGGTACTTTCTGGTCTTGACAAACTACCCAATGCTGACGTCAAAACTTTGCTTAATAACATGGGCCTGAAATGCATTGAGGTTAAAACCATTGAAAAAACAACAAAAAATGACAATAAGCTATTGCTCCATGTAGTCTATTTCGCTAATAAAAGCATCACTCTGCACCAGCTACGCAAAGCCTATATATATATAAACCATACCGAAGTACGATGGGAGTACAAATCAAAACCAAGCAGCAAACTGACACAATGCTACAATTGCCAGCTTTATGGACATGGATCCATGCATTGCGCTCTTGCGCCCACTGTGCCGGCCCACACAAGACCATTGAGTGCCCTGACAGCCCCAAACTAAAATGCGCAAACTGCAAAAGGGAATCACCCCTCCTCCGATCCTCAGTGCCCGTGCCGACTTTCTTACCAGTCGCTTCTCCAACGACGATCGTCCAGCGGTAATCGTTTCATCAAACCGAGGTACGAGAACCAAACAGCTCGTGGAGCAACCCGAAATATGCTCGTATCAGCCGTACCAAGACAGCACTCAACTCCGATTCGGCCGCCAAATCTTCCTCAAGTTCCATACCAGAGCTACAGAAATGCAGTCGTAAAAAACGACTCAAATCCATCGAGTTCTCCCGACCTTTTTACCATCGACGAAATCACAGCTCTTACGACTGCGCTCATAAATAAATTGAGTGCCTGTACCTCAAAAATTGAGCAGTTCAATATAATAACTCAACTTGCTATCAAATATGTGTACTCCAATAAGTAAATCACTCACTCATATTAATATCATGGCATGGAACGCTCGTGCCGTCAGTAGTAAACGTCTTGAGTTAGTTAACTTCCTCACTAAAAACCAAATCCATGTTTGTCTTGTTAGCGAAAAATGGCTAACGGATAAAATTAAACTGTCTATACCAAATTATAAAGTTTATCGAAATGATTGTGGTACCACAAAAGGTGGAGGTGTTGATTTGCATGACCAAATCAAAAGTATAAAGACCCATCTTATAGAAAACATTGCTATAAAGATAAACGTTGACACCAATAATACTCTCAAAATATATTCAGCCTATTTTCCTGGTGCTTCAGCTAAATGCCTAAACAATCCATGCAACTTTCCTTTAACAAATAAACACATAAAAACAATGTTCAGGGCCGACCTAGAAAAATTTTCACAAATTGATGGCCATTACATATTGGGTGGTGACTTGAACTGCAGAAATCAATTATGGAATTGTGCTAGAGCTAACTCGTTTGGAAATTGCCTTCATGAGCTTTTGTTAACAGGAAAATTTTCAACCTATATACCAGCTAACTTTAGTAGCAAGCCTTCAACTCTTGACATTTTACTTACAAATTCACCGATAAATTTCTCCGAGCCAATTGTGCATACTGATCTCTCATCGGACCATTTACCAGTACTTTGTAAGTTTACTAAAGGAGTTCATTGCAAAAATGTTACACACTTGCAAATTGCAATACTCCAAAGCAAACTGGAAAAAATTTAAGCATATCCTCAATGTTGCTACCTTAGCCAATCTCGAAGCTCTTTCGGATTTTGAAGCGGAGCAAGAAGTAATAGATTTAATGGTCAATATTCTTCAAGCTGACATACATAATGCAATAAAGCAGTGTGTACCCGAAGCGCCTGTTAGGCCCATAGTTTTGAAAATTCCACGGTGGATAAAAAATATAATCAGTGATAGAAACACAAATCAAAGAAAATGGATTAAAACCAGACAACCCATCTTTAAGGCTAGGGTAAACTATTTGAACCACATGATTAGCCAGAAACTATTTGAGCTTAACAATGAAAAATGGAATCTTAAACTGTCTAAATTGGACAAGAATTCCAGACCTTTTTGGAAGCTTACTAAAATTATTAAGAACATAAAACAGTTTATCCCAAGTTTCCTTCACAATAATATAGTGTTTACCACAAGAGCAGAAAAAGCAGATATCTTACCAGAAGTTTTTGAATCAAAACATCACATTACTGACAGTTTCTCAGACTACAATACCCCGACTGAAGTCCAAAACACTTTAAGCGAATTTAACAATTTGACTGACCTAACATTCACTTCTAAGGATATTGACGTCATAATAAAGTCACTAAAAATTAACAAATCACCTGGCATTGATAAAATTCCAAACATTTGTCTAAAAAATTTACCAAAAAATGCGATAGACTTTCTTGCTCTAATCATGAATAAATGTCTTCAAATTGGTTATTTCCCCAAAAATTGGAAAATTGCAAAAATTATTCCAATTCCTAAGCCAGGGAACCCCCCGGATTGTCCAAACAATTACCGTCCGATAAGTTTGCTAGGCTCAATCTGCATGTGGAAGATAACAAACATTCTACCCCCAGTCAAATATGGCTTTCGTGCTTTTCTGAACTGTATTCACCCACTTGAACAAATCACTAACTATATAAAGGAAAGTTTTGCACGAAAAGAGTCAGTTGGCATGGTAACGCTTGACATAGAAGCTGCTTTTGATACTGTTTGGCACCATGGTCTAATCCATAAGCTTATCACTTGTAACAGCCGAATATATTTAACAAGGATCGTCCAAAGTTTTCTCTCAGATAGGTACTTTTACGTCAGTCTTGATGGTACCAATTCGAATAAAAAACTAATCAAAGCAGGTGTCCCACAAGGCTCTGTGCTCGGACCAGTTCTTTATAACATTTACACCTATGACATCCCCCTATTTCAAAGATGTCATACACTTATACTTGCCGACGACACAGCCCTGTTTAGCTCTGGCACTACTTATAATTTGATAGAAAACGAGCTCCAAATGTCTTTAGATGCAATATCTTCTTATTTTTATAAATGGAAAATTAAAATAAATGCCTCAAAAACGAAATCAATTTTCTTCACCAAAAAACGGAAACTGTGTTTTCTGCCAAATAGTGAACTTAAACTAAATAACACTGACATTAAATGGGAAAACTCCATAAAGTATCTTGGCATTAATTTTGACAAAAATCTTTTTTCAATGGTCACATAAGTCATACCATTGACAAAATAAATGGGACCATCCGAATATTGTACCCTTTTATAAATCGCAGATCAAATCTGTCAAATCACAATAAGCTGACAATATATACAAATATTTTTACCCATAATGATCTGAAATCTGGGGCTGTAGTGCCAAGACCCATATAAATAAATTACAACTTGCTCAAAATAAAATCTTCAGAATAATCTATATTTTACCTTTTTTCTATGCGACCAACCGTCTGCATTTAAAAGCAGATATTAAAATGATCGATGCACATTCTCATTCTCTCATTCAACAAACAAATTCAATATTCGCAAATCCTATATCGCACATCCGCGTGCTGACAGGTCCTTCCCTTCCTAGTATTACGCTAGTAATCACGAAGCACCAGTCTTAGTTTTATTTTTATTCTTTAAGCCCATTGAGCCAAGTTTTACCATTTTCTTAGGTTATTAAATGTAAATAAAAATGAACAATAAATATTAAATAAACAAAATATAGAATGTTATAGTTGTAAATATAGTTAATAGGTCTAAACTCTAAGTAAAAAATTTGTTAGCTTTAAACAAAATTGAAAATGATATTAAAAAATAAAGCAAAATTATTGAATTGAAAAAAGTAGGTCCGGGTTAACGTCACGGTTTGTGATCACGGAGGTCTAACCTCGTGTCATGGTTTGTCACGCAGGAGGGGAAGGGGGTCAAAAAAGTCTGAAATTCGCGTCACGCAATATATGCACGGGCCCTTAGTTGTTAAGCTTAACTCAAAATAATTTAATTAAAAAGAAAACTATTCATTTTTTAATTAAAATAATCAATATATTAGTTTAAAATTTGAAAAAGCCACGTTTAAAATTTTAAGAATTTTATTCGTGAAAATGGCATGTTAAAATAGGACACAACGTACCACTGTGCAACGAAACGAAGACAAATTATTGAAGACTTTTTTCGCTGACTTTTTCAGTCAATCGGTCTTTTAATGAGTCTCTCTGCACGAGTGTCCCTCGAATATCTCATTGAGCGATGTTCGGTAAACGAGAGTTTCATGATCGGCTCATCGTAAGGCGTTCAACAGAAAATCGAAACGAAAAGAAACAAAGTCTGCTGCTCAGAGAGAAACCGAAACGGCATGCTTTTGTTCGGTTGTTCTCGCGAACAGAGCGTAAGGAAAAAAACGGTTAACAGTTATTTGCAAGCTATGGATAATACTTCTTTTATAGTGATTCAACGATTTTTCAAAATAATTTTCTTCACTTCTTGAACGTTTTCATCAGTTGTTGACGTGCTTGGGCGTCATTGGCATCTTCCCGGCCATCTTGGAAGAGTTTGTTCCACTTGTTATATGTCAACGCAGTGAAGGAGACGTCTCTGACCCTAGGGTTAGGTTAGGTTGAGGCGGCGATGAGGGCCGGTTCTGACCCCCTTCCACTTGAGCCGCTGGGGCTCCTTGTGATACCGCACAGGCAAGGATCCTACAAAAGGACCTCTCCCTTCCCACTACTTATGTGCCCAAGGGTGCTCTATCCTTCCTGAAACGGCTCGCGGTCCCATCCAGATTTACGGATGAAGGCTACGAGTCTGTGTGGAGCGACCTCCGCGAGGTCTGTAAGGTCTGTAAGTATTGCTGAGCCCAAGAATTTGCGTCGGATGCGCCCCAGCGCAGGGCATTGACACAGGAGGTGTGCGACTGTCTCTTCCTCTTCTTCGTCTCCACAGCTCCTGCAGTAGTCATAATGTGGCACCGCTAGTCTAGCCGCGTGTGCTCCTATTAACCAATGTCCCGTAATGGCCTTGATGCCAGACTACAGTCCTGCCTATTCAGGGCGATAAGCATCATTGACCTCTTCCTAGATCGGATTGGCCATATCATGCGGGAGTTCCTGCAGTTTTGGAGGTTTCTCCATTTACGCAGTGATGCGCGGTCAAAGTGATCCCTGCATTTTAGCCTACACGTAGCTAAGCTACTGGTTCCTTCTCCGGTAGGAAATGATTGGTAGTACCTGCTCTTGCTAGTTCGTCGGCGGCGCAGTTACCCTCGTGGTCCCTATGCCCGGGCACCCATATGAGGTGTATGTTAAGAAATCTGCGACAGTCATTCACTGTCCTGGAGTTGGATGAAAGACCGTCAAGTGCTTTGAGTGCCGCTTGACTGTCTGAGAAGATACAGATTGTGTCCTGATTACCAATAAGTGCTGGGGATCTGAGTGCTTCTCCGATAGCTATTACTTCTGCTTGGAAAACACTACAGTGGTCTGGGAGTCTGAAGGACTCATTTAAACACAGCTGTTCGCAATGGAAACCGCCTCCCACCTGGCCATTCAATTTTGAACCGTCTGTGTAAATATGGAGGGAACCGGCTGGTCCCGGGATTTGTGTGTCCCATTCCTCCCTTGTTGGAATGTAGACCTTGTATTTTAAGGTGGGATTATCGACAGGTACGCAGTAGTCTGTAGACCCCGTTGGCGTGCAGTGGTGCAGATCTAACTTGGTATGTCCGTAGTCAGACCATTTCCATGTGCCCGTCTCTGATTGCCTCAGATCTGATCTGATTGCCCGTAGCCTGATTGCCGATAGCGTGGCCATCTTGACTCCCACTATCTCTACCGGTAATAGGTCGAGTATGAAGTCTAGTGCGTCCGTCGGAGAGGTACGTAGGCTGCCCGTGATACAGACCTCCGCCATCCTTTGCGTTTTCCTGAGCTTCTCCCTGATTGTGGAGTTGGTGAGAGCAGGCCACCATACCACCACCCCGTAGAAGAGGATGGGTCTTATGACCGCAGTATAAAGCCATCTTACTATTTTTGGTGACATTCCCCATTTAAGGCCAATGGCTTTTCTGCAAGTATAGAGCGCGATTGTAGCTTTGTTGGCTCTATCCATAGTGTTTGATTTCCGGTCCAGTTTCCTGTCTAGCGTAATCCCTAGGTACTTGCCGCTATCGCTAAGAGATAGTGTTTCTCCTAATAGTTTTGGAAGCCTTAAGTTTGGTATTTTGTACTTCCTGGTGAAGAGGACGAGCTCTGTTTTGGATGGGTTCACACCTAGTCCATTTCTAGCTGCCCACGTTGAGAGGACCCTAAGTTTGTCCGTCATGCGGTCACATAGAGTCTGGGGAAATTTTCCTGAGAAGGCAATTGCGACATCATCCGCGTAAGCGATAACTTCGCAACCACCCCCTTCAAGGGATCGCAGTAGGCTATTAACCGCCACGTTCCAGAGTAGGGGTGAGAGTACGCCTCCCTGCGGGGTGCCTCTTCTGACGTATCTATGAATAGATTCTCCTCCTAGTGACGCCTCAACAGTCCTGTTTACCAGGATCTGCTTTATAAGGCGTACGGATTGATCATCTATTCCTAGTCCTGTCAGCGCATTGGTTATCGAACTTGGTAGGATGTTGTTGAACGCACCTTCTATGTCTAGAAAAGCAATGAGTGCGTATTCCTTATCACTAAGTGCCTTCTCGACAAAAGTAGTGATTTCGTGGAGTGCCGTTTCCGTGGATCGACCCTTCCTATACGCATGCTGTGATCCCGAGATATCATCTGGGTTTATAGTAAGATTAATATGGAGGCTGATTAGTCTCTCCATTGTCTTGAGAAGGAAGCACGACAGGCTTATTGGTCTGAAGTCCTTGGGGGTGCAGTGAGATGGTTTTCCCGCCTTGGGTATAAATACGACTTTCGTCCGCAACCACATTTTGGGTACGATGCCCATCCTGAAAATTGCTGAGAAAGCTATCTTGACCCAAGATCTCAGGTTGGGACCGGCTTTAATTAGTTGAGCCGGGACAATGCCATATGGGCCCGGGGATTTGAAGGGCTTGAAGCTATTTATTGCCCAGCTGAGATATCTATCATTCAATAGGTATTCAAGTGGGTTAGTGGTGGGGGGGCTATTCCCCTGTGTCTGCATTTCCAGGGTTGTGTCTTCTCGAGAGCATCCCGGGAAATGTGTCTCTATGAGAGCCTCTAGGGTTTCTTTGCTGGACGATGTCCAGTTGCCCTCTGAGGTTTTAATGTATCCTACATTTGGTGCAGTAGTTGCAAGGACCTTCCTGAGTCGAGAGGCCTCTGATGTTTGCTGAATGTTCGTGCAGAACTCGGCCCAGGCATTCCTTTTTGCCTTGCGAAGCTCTTTGTTATATCGCCTAAGGTCCGCTTTGTACGACTCCCAGGCTGTCTCCGAGTTTATTTTTCTGGCAAAATTGAAGGCCTTGCGGGCCTTGGTTTTAAAGGGTGCAAGTGTTTGCGACCACCATGGTGGTTTCTTTGACTTGCTTTTGCCCGATCTAATTTTGGGACAAGCTTTATTGAATGCCCTGGCGCACGCTGCCGTGAGCGTGTCCACCATGGCATCCAGGGCTGCCCTACTATCCACATTCCCTGTTGGAGGATTTCCCAAGGAACTATCTAGCTTCTTTCTATATAACTCTCAGTTCGCTTTTCTCGGGTTGCGTACCGTTAGTCGATTAAAGTTATCGAAGTTTACCA
This sequence comes from Drosophila parabipectinata, assembly GCA_018153455.1. Classification (NCBI taxonomy): domain Eukaryota; kingdom Metazoa; phylum Arthropoda; class Insecta; order Diptera; family Drosophilidae; genus Drosophila; species Drosophila parabipectinata. Next base: position 2,015,763 of record JAECYA010000403.1, on the reverse strand, counting down.
CTAATTCTATGTAACGGTGGTCTGAGAATGAGTGTTTCTCTAGGACTCCCCATCTAACAATCCTGTCTGCTAGTGATTCAGAGTAGAGAGTGACGTCAAGTACTTCCCTTCTGTTCTTGACTATGAAGGTGGGTTCTGTACCCCTGTTACCCACCAAAAGATTGGAGCCTAGGAAATAATCGAAAATTGACTCACCCCTCTCGTTTGTGTCAGTGCTGCCCCACTGATGATGATGGGCGTTAGCATCGCAACCTATGATCAGGTCGATCTTGTGCTTCCTGCTGTCTTCCACCAGCTGTTTGATTAGCGGGTGCGGGGGAAGGGCCTCCTGGTCGTGGCCCATATACGCCGAACATATCCTTAGAGGGCCATTTGGGCTCTCTACGGCTGCGGCTACGTGGTCTTTATTGCTGAAATTGGGTAGCAAAAAGAGGTTAAGGTTCTTTTTTGCGAGGATGCAGGCTCGCCTTTTACCTGTAGTGTTGGCTTTGCAGAGCCTGAACTCCGACGCCCCCAGCCCAAGAATCCTGTCTCCTAGGATCCAGGGTTCCTGGATGAGGGCCACATCTGCTCCACTCTCGGCGAGGTGGAGAAGGAGGGCAGCTGACGCTGCTTTACTGTGGTGGAGGTTTATTTGTAAGATCGTCAGGGACATCCTTACAAACCTCCACCACAGTTATCTCTGCCTCCGTCTCGGAGCCCAGCAGAGAGTCCTCCTCCATTCCGACACCACCAAGCGCCCTTGCCAAGTCGCTTTCCTCCGAGGTGTACCCTTCTAGAATGTCCTCCTCCTCATCCGACATTCCCTCCGGGTGCCCCTCTTCGGTCGGCTCCTCCAAGTCTGGCTCTTGTGTGTCTGCCTCCAGACCGATACCTCCTGGCTTGGCCTTCGCATCGGATTTGTAGATACGGACCGAGACATGCTCGAATCCGTACTTAAGCCGGTGCTCCGTCCTCTCCAGGGCTTTTACGGTCTCCTCGTTTAATGTGAGGACGACCTGCCTCCGCAGTCCCACCGCCTCCTCGACCTTGGCGACTCTCCAGTCCGCCGTGGGGAGCGTCGGGTTGCACATCCTAAGCATTGTTAGAATGGTTTTCGGGTCGGCTGGCTTTTCTGTGAGCCACACTGGCGCCCTCGGTTTGCTGGGGATCTCGTCCCAGTCAACCGCCACCAGCTTAGCTCCAGGGTAGACCTCTCCAAGCGATGCAACCATCCGCTTGTAAGTCTCCACCGATCGCGCGTCTTGGCAAGCAATCACCTTGACGCTACCCTGATACCATCCTGCGTCTTCGCATTCTGGTGGGGGTCCTCCGCTTCGCAGCATCTCCTCCACGAAGCGCCCATGCAACTCGTTTACCACTCGTCGCCAGAGTTCCTTGGGGATGAGCCCATCCTTGGAGCCCTTGTCCAGGACTCTAATTAGGGTTCTTCCCTTCGTCACCTCAGCGAACGAACGGTTGGCGGCTGCGGCTGGGCCTTCCTCTTCTTGGCCTGGGGGGCTTCTCCCTCTGTGGACCTCTGCCTCTTCGCGCTTTGCGCGGCCTCCTTGGCAGGGTCTGACCCAGTGCGTCTCTTCGGATCCAGCCTTTCTCCCGCCTTTTCCGGATTGAAGTCGGGTAGGATCTCCCTTGCCCTCTTAATAATCTCGGCCTGGTCCGGGTTGGCTTCGGCCGATGGGTCCGCCCTCATCAGAATGAAGGCTGCTCTTCTTCTGTCCTTGTAGGATCCTTTACGCTGCGTCGAGTGAGACGCTTCCGGACCAGGGTTCGCCTTAGGGGCACCGCCGGTTGGTTTAGAGGTTGACCCTGGGGTCTTCCTCTCCACACCGTTCGGTGGTCCCATAGCTAGCCCCGCTTTGGAAGAAGTTGCCTTGGCAACCTCCACCGCACCGGCGCGTCCCGCCTCCAGATGTTGTCCCTCTGTGGGGGACTTCTCCATCTCAGCAACTCCTTGGCTTTTGAGGGCCTTGGAGTTTGACGGGCCGTTGGCCCCATTTCCGGTCTTTTTAGGGAGTTCCGCTCTCCGCTTTGGTTTTTATTAGGTAAAGTGTTGTTCATGTTTTGGTCCCACGAGTAGGCGGGAAGGGGTTCGTCCATCATGACATAGCCCGCTTGTCACGATAAGCCTGGTTAAAACTGGGAGGTCGGCCTGTCCCCCAGAGTTCGCATATTAGCGTCCGAGCCCCCCTCGGACACGCATCCTTCGGCATATGCTGTTCCACCTTGGATTGGGGTAATTTAAGGAAGGGAGTGTTCTTCTCCTCGCCCGACTACCATTAGCCAGCATCCTCGGCAGAGACATGACCTTACCGGGACCTGTTACCAGCCGCCCTCACGTGGAGAGTATAGTCGCACTACCAGCGGTGTACACAGTTACGGCACGCAATTGCTTGCGCGTAGGTCCCCCTGTTTTACCCGTTGGCTGACGGCCATCTCTGACCCTATAAAGTATATACATTCTTGATCCGGATCACCTCCTGAGTTGACATCAGCATGTCCGTCTGTCTATTTCTGGCAAGAAGAAATTATAGAGCTACAAATGTGTTGCAAATGTGGAGTTATTAATTTTTCAAAAAGCTTAGGATTGGCTGAAAATTAAAAAAAAAGCATCTATCTATGTCAGGATCTGATTTTTCCCCTTTATTATAAAGAGTTTAAGATTCCTTCCACATGAGAAAATATCGAAGTTTCCAGAGATGGATTGAAGAGTTTAAAGAGAGGTTTGAACAGGGCCTTTAACCCTACGAAGATCCGATAATACAAAATTTTTAGAAGAAGATGGGCAAACAAAAAAGTTGTCTTTATGGATATTATAATTAAGACTGAGCTACTGGTTAAAAGTGAATACGGCGTTAAAAAAAACTGTTGAAAAAAATCGGCAATTGCCTGATCGGTATTCGCCGATGAGCCACCCAGTTCGCCGACTTCAAAACTTAACGAGCTAGGAAAACGTACATGTTTACTTTTTTGTGCTTATAAAGGAGTGGCACAGCCCTATCCCGCGGACAAAGAAAATTTCTCTGCCCGATCTTTGCCACAGCGAAAATTCGTTACTATGCTATTCGTTACTAATATTAAAGCGTTAAAATCATATCAATGTATTGGGTTCCGACCACTGTTATAAAGTAATAAAACTGCTTCGGATCCTGAGTAAACTGAATCTGGCAGCGTCAAATATAACTAATTGTGCAGCAAGTTTTACAGCCATTTAAAGTCTAATTTATTTTAATTTGTTGAAACGGACTAAAATTTTCAAAGCGCGCAGCACAGTTGTCGTCCCCATAGGCCAATAGTCAAGAAATCAATTTTTGTATTTTGAACTCAAATATGGCGCGTCTTTTTATTGATAAAACAACGTATTTAAATCAATCGTTTATTTAAACTATTAACGTATTAAACGTCTATTGATTCGTTCAACTTATTCGCGCAGAAAAATGTGTGAAAATATGTGTGAGCACAAACAAAGCGATCAATTGAAAGCGTGCGCACAGGTTGAGACCGTGAAGTGCTCAAAAAACAAGAAAGGAAAGCTAACTCAATATATAATATATTAAATATCATTTCCGATCGTTCAGTTATATGGCAGCTATAAGATATAGTCGGCCGATCCTTATGAAATTTGATAAGTTGGATTAACTGACCAAAAATATAATCTGTCCTAAGTTCCAGCTTTCTATCTTAAAAAAAAAAGTAAGATGGGTCATTTCCGATCGTTCAGTTATATGGCAGCTATAGGATATAGTCGGCCGATCCTTATGAAATTTGGCACGTCGTATTATTTTGCCAAAAATAGCTCTCATGTAAAATTACTAAAATTAAATAAACTCTAACTCTAAAACCACCAAAGTTACACCATTTCCGATCAATCAGTTATATGGCAGCTATAGAATATAGTCGGCCGATCCCGGTCGTTCCGATTTCTATACTGCGTGCAAAGGATAGAAGGGTATGTGCAAAGTTTTAAGACTATAGCTTTAAAACTGAGAGACTAGTTCTCTCAGTTCTCTCGTAGAAACAGACAGACAGACGGACAGACAGACGGACAGACAGACGAACAGACGGACATGCTCATATCAACTTAGGAGGTGATCCTGATCAAGAATATATATACTTTATAAGGTCGGAGATGTCTCCTTCACTGCGTTGCACACTTTTGGACAAAATTATAATACCCTCTGCAAGGGTATAATTACTTAAAACTAAAGAAACTTTTATCATACAGCTGCAAATTGCGAATCCAGTTTCAATGCGTTTCACAAGACATACCATGTTTTACCATGTAAACCATGTTTTGTGTTTTTGTGTTTCTCTTTTTTGTGTTTTCCTTGTCTTTCTTTCGTTCATATGAACTGTTATGTTTATTTATTTACTTGTTAATTGCCATTTAATTGTTTTTTTTTAACATTTAAAATTCTTTATTTGATGATATACGTATATGTATATATATGTATTTAGGAACATCTTACGAGTGCGAGCTTTCGCAAATTATTATTGCATATTTGGTTGTTGTTTAGAAAAAACAGTTTATAAAGATCGATATGAATTTGGGTATATATGGTTGGTTTTTAGAAAATTTTATACATCTGTCTTATAGATTTTCAGTTAAACAATCGCAAATAAGAACAGAAGACGGAAAATTTAGAAAAGAAAACTTGGTATTCAGATGGAATTTCGTCCAAAAATGGGCTTTATTGTGTATAAACCAAAAGCTGGGGGAAGTGGATCCCCTAACACTGGAAACACAGCCAGATAATATTTAAAAAAACAGTATCCTTTTGTTTGAGATAACACGATTAAATTTCCATTTAATAGATAGATGTGGAAAAATATTAAAAGCCTTTTCATCAGATTATCGTATTAATCCAAAAAACTTCGAAGACACGTAGTCTTTGACTACGACTACAACAAAGCCTTGATACAGCTAAGCAACTAATTGAACACTACTCGTGAACACTAATACTATTACTAATATCGTACTATTATCTTCCAGCTACAGTGCATACAATTTTGATTCACGGTCCTGACATAATTAGGAACGCCTTACTTTCTATTGGAAAACTTTCGGGAGAAGCGGCCAAGTCAAAAAATAAGGATGTAAAAATATTTAGCAGCCAACAAACACGTAAAATGTCTCGTGTCTCAACGAATAAAGATTTATTTAATAGACTTAGGGAAAAGAAAATTAAAAAAACAAAATTCAATGCTGGATAGTTTAGTTTGTGATTTTCTAAAGTTGAATTTATAACAATTTTGAATCAACAAATTTGAATTTATATTATTAATCTTAACTTTGTATCATTATTTTTTTTGTTAAGAGGAGCCCCAAATAACTAAGTCTAACTCCAATGAGTTCCGTTTTAAAACTGTTTTTTATTTTGTACAATTCTTTTACAAGAAACATACATAAAAATCTTAAATCTATTTAAAACTACCATACTCAAGGCACTGCACGCTGACCCGCTATGCGACCTTTTCTTAAGTGCGATGAGCGCACCACTTATGCATTTGTTTAGGCTGCAGGGGATCGGTTTAACCCATGCTAATTATCTGGTATTTCCATGGATCCGATCCCTTGAAACTCAATCTTTGGAATTTGTACCTAAAATCGTGTTAAATGAACAGTTATCCTTAATTGTTAAAATTTTCATAAATAAATTTATTTGATAGTATTGTTTAAAATATGTTGTGGCATTCATGCTGATATTCATTATATATAATTGAGAAGCCTACATCTAGTCGATACCTCTACTAGAAGTACTTTTGGCCGCCTCTTCCATACAGTGCATTGCAAAGACATGGAACAGAAGGGGTACAACAACAACCCCAGAGGTTGCCTCATTGCTAAGGGCAACACGCTATCAAGAATTGGAAGCAGTTCAACCACGCCACAGTCGGGACGCTGATGGAGATCGTCAAAAAACATCGGAGACGTATATGAAACGTCTAAGGATTCCAGAGGAAGCATGCAGAGGTCCCAAACGGTCACAAAAGTCAGACGGTGGCCACAGGAGGGATCAACGGAGCAGCCGGAGACGGGATCTTCACGAAGTCGTCAGTCAATGTAAGCAGATGCCGCAGCCGCAGCCAACGGTGAGTAACATTTCTATGTCCCATGCGCTGTTCGACGAGAATACGTCTGTGACCCTCGTTTTGTCTTTTGTTTTTTATGTTTTATTTTTAATACCAATACATTGATTTGATTTTAACGCATTAGTATTAGTAACATATAGCAGAAAGTAGGCGTTTCACACATTTATACTGTGTGTGTGTGGCAGAGCTTGGGCAGAGAAATTTTCTATGCTCTCGGGATAGGGCCGTGCCGACCACTGTTATAAAACAACCTAAATTAATGGATTATTGGATTTTAATACTTCTATATATAAATTACTTATAACTTATAAGTTACTATAACTTTGCACATACCCTTCTTTCCTTTGCACGCAGTATATAAGGGGCTGTCCATATATTACGTAATCACGTTTTCTGCGATTTTCAAGCCATTCGAGGTCTTCGCATCATTCAAATGACTGAACTTCTAGGCATTCTCCCTTTCGCCGTCCAGCCACACGGTAAGGGGGTTTCTTTGATTTTTTATCGAAGGTTACATCTACATTTTTGTGAATTATTGCGTGCCGAGTAGCAAAGTAGTAGCAGAGTAGTGATGCAAAATACAACCCACACGTTTTGCATATGCGCTTTTGAAGTTGGCTTTGTACCGACGAACAATTGAAGTCGTAAGGAATCTGGAGTTAAAGAGGGGAGTGTGATATTAGCACATTCAACATATAAAATATATATTTAATATATAACGCAGAGAGCTCTGCGTTGTAATAGGTCCAGAAACTTGCACTTCTCATTGATCTCGGAAACCATTATTTTAGAGACACCCTGAACAACACGTATAGGAGGAGGGAAAAATCGATCAGGTAGAATTTGAAGTAATCCACTTCTCAATTCTCCACAACATTCTACAGAACGGCATTTCACAATCTGAAGAAAGTATTGACTCTCACGAACATGTTCTTGATACCAGTACTGATTTGGCAGTCACAGGAAAGTCATCGAGAACCATGTTGCCCCAAACTTTGGCCAATGTTCTCCCAGCGAATTCAAAATTTTTTTCCTCTTAGTCGAAGTCTGTGTTTCTGCCTTGGTTATCCAAATGGCTTCCAAACATGTCGTGCGGCAAAATCAACCCAGAGAATTCCCGGCTTAGTGGGGCCATTCTCCTTTTGACTCGGTTAAAAGCGTTTCTTCCTGAAATAAAAATGTATTTTACAATATATTTTACAAAATAAAAATGTATTTTACAATATAATTTAGCTATTACTTAGATAAAAATTTTACCTGGAGCATTTGTGGCAACAAAAATTGCATCCAAATTGTATGCCTTAAAATGTTGTACTGCATGGGAAATAACCTTCCCATACCTGGGATTTTCATCAGGGCCACCATCGGAAGTTATAATCACCACAGGCTTAACTAGTCCGTCATCTGTCCTTGCTATTGATTTAAAAGACTCTAGTTTCACAATACTGTCGAAATCTCTAGCATGAGTTCCAGCAGTAGATGAAGAATGCTTTCCACTTCTAATGCTTATAAATGTGGGGCCAGAATAACCAACAGCTTTCGGGTCTCCCATTTTTTTTGTGGACTTATAATTACCCCCGCATAAACTGATGGGATTAGCTTATGCCTTGGGGCAACAACCCAATCGTGATCAGGCAGCTTGACCATCAGCAGCTTGATGCATAAGCAGCGGTGCTTGTTTATTTGCAGCAGTCAAACCAATTGGCACCCTAGCCTTGTCGTTTTGTGACAAAAAAAAAACACTTGAGCAGGGCCAAGAACAGAGGCAACGTTTTCAAGATATTTTATAGATGCTGTAGCAAAATATCCATCTATATGCTGCTTGTGATAATCTGTTTGGGCTCGACAAAGCTATACCGGTACCGTTCTCACATGACTTTTTCCTTCAATCGAGGAAGAGCTTCTGGGAAATAGTCTTAGATAGGTTGCGCTTCTCGACAAGTTAAACCCTTCTTTTTGAGCTCTTTATGGAAATCAGACAAGGTTTTCACACTTCTAACAAGGTTAGTGCGCCTCCTTTCATCAGCTCCACTTCCAAACATGGCTATCTCCAAAATTAGTTTTATGGAGAAGCGGTTGATCGTCTTCGATTGGGGGCCTGCCGGCTGTAGATCGTTGGTTACAAAAGTCTTTGTGGCTTCAAGAATTTCCTCAAATAGGCAACTCAATTTTTGTTTTTAATTCTGCCTGTATTTATTTTGAGCTTCTGCAATTTGTTGCTTGCGCTTGAGGCTTTTCCTTTCCTTTTCAATTTCTTGCCTAGTTTTAACAAGCTCCTTTTGGATTTCGCTAGACATTGTTGAATTATTTGCCTGCGCCAGGACTGCTGCTCTCTCAGTTAATGATACAATATTTGCCTTTGCCTTTTCTTGCGCTGGCTTTCTGTAGCTTCTATCGCTGTTGACATTAGTTTTTGACTTTTTATCTACAATAGTAAAGTATTTAAGGGGAGGTTCTTTTGGATTTTTCCGAAAATTAAGCAAACTTTGAAAATGGATTGCGGGAAAATGCAAAGACATACGAACTTATGCTTTTGAACTTTTGATTCGTTGTTTCTTAACGATTAAAAAAAATATTCAATATTCAGGAAATTCAAAATGGCGGCTTCAAAATGGCGGATCTCGTAGACCTCTATTTTTCTGCTTTGTCGAGTGTAGGTCCGCTGGTAGTGAACCGATTTCCTTCATTCAAAAAATGTTTAAAAGTACATACTTTTTTGTATGCCTTATACCTAAAATTGGCATAAAAAATTGTTTATTTATAATTTTTAAACGAGATCAAAGTAAAAAAAAAGAAAAAATGTAAATTTTTTTTTAAACGTCCATGAAATTGGTTTATTTTTACCAAAATTAATTGTCGTTAGGTATAAGGCATAGGAAATTCCATCAATTTTAATAAATTGTATACATTTCTAATTTAAGTTCACTACCAGCGGCCCTACACTCGACAAAGCAAAAAAATAGAGGTCTACGAGATCCGCCATTTTGAATTTCCTGAATATTTAATTTTTTTTAATCGTTAATAAACAACGAATCAAAAGTTCAAAAGCATATGTTCGTATGTCTTTGCATTTTCCCGCAATCCATTCTCAAAGTTTGCTTAATTTTCGAAAAAATCCAAAAGAACCTCCCCTTAAGTGATTAAGTTGGTCTGTTACTTAATATTTTGGATTATTGTTTACTTACCGATGGAATTTTCATTTGAATCGATCACAGATTAAAGAATATGATTTTCATTTTCTTCTAAAGTTTGCTGAGACCTTAGATCGATAGAATTTTCATTATCGATCGCTGAGAGAGGAATATCGTTTTTGGGAGTACATATATTCTGTAAATAATTTGTCCACCATCATGCAAAAGCATGTGTTTGTCATAATTTATAACACTATTTTTTTATTTTGCTAACACTATAAATGCATAAGTATAGCGAACTAAATTAAATATATTTAGAATATTCTACATACCTTTGAAGCATTCATAAAAAAATGACGTCGTTTTAATTTTTTTTTTGAAGCACCTGATTTTTATATTTTTTTATTACATCTTTTATATATGTTTGAAAATCTTGATGTTCTTTTTTTGCTGATTTCCATATTGCCGTTGCTTCCTTTTGGCAATCCGACGGTCTTTTATCTGGATATCGCAGCTTGTATGATTTAAAAAACGATTGAATTAGTTCACTTAGGTTTGATTCCATTGCAAAACACACGAGCACATGTCACAACCGAAACTTTAAAACAGATTACGGTAAATTCCACAATTTCACAACGAACGGCTGATTTGAGATATACAAAAAATGGAATATGTATATCGACTTAATTAGAGAGTTGCATTCGGTACTTATTGACGGAGTAATCAGCGCGAAATCAAATTTTGAATAAATACTTTTAACAACAAAATTTATATAAAATGATTACATAATCATTGTCCAAGACCCTCCCTCCCCATGTAATCAAACATAATCATTTCCTTAGCATAATAAATAAATAATACGACATACCAAATTTCAAAAGGGTCGGCTATATCCTAAAGTTGCCATATAATTAAACAATCGAAAATGACGAAACTATCGTGTTTTTGAAGATGGAAAGTTGGAACTGCGCGCAGTGGGTCCAATAGCTCTGCTAGCAGAATTAAATTAATAACTTGTGTAAATTAATAGATATTTTAATGAAACTTTGTACTTACAGTTTTTTATTCATTTTACGTATGTTTTCCAAATTGCAATGTCCTACGTTATGTAGGACATAACGTCCATACAAATGTTAAAGAAAAAACCATATTAAAAAATATACATAATTGATGCAGCCCTTAAATAAATGCATTTATCGATAGCTTGTACTTTTCTGAAACAAATATATTTATATTTTTGTGATTCCCATCAATTTGATATTTGTTTCGGGATGTCTAACAATCGTTGTGCAATTTTAAAACTGTTTCAACAAGGAAATTGCCAATGCGACATTGTTAGTTTGCTTGGCATACCAAAACAAACGGTCTCTGACGCTATCCGGCGATTTGATGAGCTTGATATATCACTTGTGAAGTTAATCTCAAGCCCTGCAAGCTCCAAAAAATGCATCTTCTTACGGATGACAATAAGAAGCTGACAGCAAAATGACAGAAGCTGGTCTGCTAAAGCTCCAGGTACCTCTGCAATAATCGAGCGCCGTCAATGTGAGTAGTCTTAAATGGTTTGGGCAGGAATATGCGCCACCGGCAAAACACCCCTTGTTTTCATCGATCAAGTGGTCAAAATCAATTAGGAAGTGTACCGCCGGGACATTTTGGAAACTGTTGTGCTTCCTTGGGCCCAGCAGCACTTCGGTGATACGGAGTGGACGTTTTAACAGGATCCAGCGCCAGCCCATAGACCCAAATTGACTCAAGACTGGTGCAAAGCCAATTTTCCGGACTTTATCACATCCAGTGAATGGTCACCTTACTAGCCAGATCTTAATCCGATGGACTATAGTGTGTGGTCTATTTTGGAGTCCTGGGCATGTGCTTAACGCCACATAAGTTTGGAGGCGCTGAAGCAAACATTGCTCCGAGAATGGGATCGATTATCGGAAGAAGACCTGCGGCCCATTGCGCTAAATTTCCAGAAACGTTTAGGGCTGTGCATCGCAGCCCAAAGAAGCCACTACGAAACCAGCTGAACATACATATGTTAACACAATACCTTAGTTAGATTAGTGGGGTGGTGAAAGGGGACCCTGAAAAAATTTTGCCCACTGGGCCTTTTTAAAAAATAAAATAAAAAAGGTATATAACCCCTTAAATCTGCCACTGATTATTCGAAATCTGAAGATTCAGAATCATTATTTAAATGTGGGAAATTTATTAAAAGACCAGCAACAACTTTATCAAATTAAATAGATTTAACCGAATTTGTTGACATTTTAGACAATGATGTTATTAGTGAATCAGAAGATACGAGTAATTCGTGGTTCTTGTTTTGAAACTCTGTTTCATAAGAGTAGACACTTGTTTGATCTGCGCCTTAGGGCACAAAACAACAAAATCATTTTTAGGCCTAGAAATATCTGATGTTGACGTGAAATGATATAAAATGAGCGCCATATCAAGCCATTTCTTATTTTTTTTTTTTTAACTTTGTTTTGTAATGGCAATTCCTCCATTTCACTGCAAGGGTGCTTACAAAATTAGCCAATTTTTAATTAATTTCTTTAATATCTTTGTCAGATAAGTTTATGTTCTTCAAAATTGTGCCAAATACATATTCATTTAGCACCAACAATTTCCTTGATGCGACATTTTTGCCAAGCCACATGCAAAACAGAACGCGCTTCGGGACTGACATTTTACCTAAAAAGTGCAATAAGCTTAAGAGTTTGACGTAGTTGGTTATAATTTTGGACATTTTCACATCACAAGAACTCACAATTTACATAAATACTAAAATTAGCTAGAATACGATTGAATAACGTTAGTTATAGTCCAATGAAGTTAGTAAACTGCTCAACGTCAATTCTTGCAAAAGCAACTCAAATTACACATTTTTTAGATGTACATGGAAAGACAGGTCACGAACATACAATTTATATTTAGTACATACCTTAATTTAAAGGAAAAAAGAGTTATTTATATTAATATACTCAAATATATCACTTGTTTTGATAATTTAAAACGAATCACAAATAACCTCAAATCTTTGAGTAGACACGTTCCGCAAATAAGTTAAGTTTTGAAACTCACAGCCAATCAGAGATGCTCTTAAAAACTAATTTAAAAGATATTATTAAGGGGACCCCCCCCCCATTCTCGATTTTAAATTTTGACGATTTTCAATGGGCTTGGCAAATGAACATAAATTATTTTTTAGGGTTGTAACTGTGCTTACATATATTAAGACACAAAAAGGAAGAAAATCATTTCACAGAATTTTTGTTGTTTTTGTTGTTGTTTTTTGTGATCAAAGAAAAGCCCTTCTTTTCGGCGGCGCATGTGATTTCCGCTCACTGGAACATCTGAATCCAAAAATTCCAACGGGATTAAAAAAAGTACATGTTTGGCTCTCGTATAAACTAGGATTATTAACTTCGCTCAAAAATTAACAAAATGGCGGACCCTTGAAATTTTTTTTGAAAATTTCCATTTTTTTCAGCCACAAATCTAGTTGAAAAGTAAATATCTTCACCGATTTGATTAATCCTAGTTCATACGAGAGCTATATATGTATAGAACAGTGGTGGGCAAAACTAACACATGTTTAAAATTTGAGTGTGTGCGTAGCAGAGAAAAACAATGAGAGCAGAGAATTCACTGAGCGAAAAAAACGTAATTTTTTATTTAATTTTTCGGTAATTCAAAAGTTGGAATGGGCACTAAAATAGTGTATTTTATTTTAAGGATAGCCAGAGTTTTAAAAAATGAAAAGCTACGCTTCTCTATCTATATTTTCTATGGACAAAACTTTTTCCAACCCAATTTCTGAAAAAATTTTTCTCAGTGGAAACATTTTGATTTTTAATTTGTGCTGTCAAATGAATCAAAATGAGAGCAAATGAGAGAGTTCTAAAAAATATTTGAGAGTGCTCACACTGTCAGTGTGCCGGCAGCGCTGCGGCAGAATTTCCTACCCTATACTCGCGTGCTATGTAAAATGAGAGTTTGCCCACCACTGGTATAGAATAACGTGTTAAAATTTGGAACCGATTGGATTAATAGTTTTTGAGTAACCTCATGCGACAGTCGTAAAAACACTCTTTCGAGAAAAACGCGTTTAAAGTTTTGAGACGGCTCTCGCCGTCGCCTGAGGCTTCCACCATAAGTCGGCTATATCTTCAAGAGTTTTTGAAATTTTTACTTGAAATTTTCAGGGAACATTCTTGAATAGTTATAAGTTCGAATTAAATTAAAAAAAAAAAAACGATTTTTTAAAACCGAGAATGGGGGGGGTCCCCTTAATCGAAAAAATCAAAATTTAACGTATTTTTCAAAAGTTAAAAATTGACTTTTATTCCGCTAGATTTCTCATTGGATCCACTGTGCTGCGTAAAGATTCCATTTTTAGTCATAAGGATCGGCCGACTATATCTTATAGCTGCCATATAACTGAACGATCGGTAATGGTATTTGGTAGAAAAACCAACTTTGGTGTTTTTGGCAATAGAAGCTTGGGACTTCTTTTTAGATTTTTTTAGCTTCTTATTTGATAGTTGTATTTGCTTGTAAGATTCGTTTCCACCAGTAGCATAACGTCAATATGGTTTTCGGTCAAGAATTGTGACAATTCTAGTTTATGCCGTGAGACACCATTGGCGTTCCACATTGACATTCGTAGAGCCTGCATAGATTATTTAGACTGTTGTGCTACAAGCAGCTATGTACATTACCATGTTCTGGTTTTGAACAAGTGTTTGCATGGTCGTTTTCATGAATGAAATTAGCTCCATCATACTTTATTGGAGGGTAAGCATCATAGTTTTCGTTTCGCTATGTGGCTGTTGTAGGCCTGTGTAGCGCTTTGTGAGCTAGGCTGAATTGGATTTTTCATTCCAGATCGCAGAGCATCGGCATAGGAGAAGCCGTTGGTGGTGTTTAGGGGACCGAATGAGGACCTCGCAGCTTTGGCGAAGATGACGTCTGGCGTAGCTTTTGACGCGATGTACACATTCTGTGGATTTTGATTGCGCGTTGCGGTCTTTTGACGCATGCGACTCTTCAACCAGCGTGACCGCGCCGAACCAATCGAAAAATACTACTTTTCTAAGAAAAATGTACTAAAATATACTACTCCGATATGCACTAAATACTATAAAAATACCATAATAATTTTCGGTTAAAACGCCTAGAAATTTTAATATAATTTCATATTAGAATTTGAATAATACAAAAGAATAAAATATATTAATAAATCAATAATAAAGGACTTATTATTTAAAAAATAAGAGTGTTTATTCATTTCATTGTTTTTTTTTGTATTCAAATTATTTAAGTCCTTAAAACTAAACAATAAAGTAAAAATAAACAGAAAATTCATTTAAGTCCTTAAAACTAAACAATGTGTTAAAACTAAATAAAAAATTCATTTAAGTCCTTAAATCTAAGCTCCATGGTCCTTAAATCTAATATGGTCCATTGCTCTCATTGATATGTTGTGTTCAGCAATCGCTGCAGAGAACATAATTTCTGCCTTTTTGATAGTGGCCGCTAGAGTGTTGTCCGACTCTTTAAAAAACGATTGAATCTGAAAAAAAAAAGTTATTTTTAACATATAATTTAAAAGCATATAAAGAACTCACCTTTGATTTACCACAGATGAATTTCATATTATCTTTATGTTTTTGCGTAGCCGCGTGCTACTTAAGTGACGCCAGCCTACTCAAAATGTCCGTCTGGCACGCTTTGCAGTGCGCATCCATCTTATTTGCGCTCCTGCCCAGCCATTTCTCATTTTCCGGCACAGTCTCCCACTCAGCTCTATATTTTTGCTTTTTACTCATCCTTATTATTCACTTATTGCAATTAAAACTTTACTTGATTTGCCATTTAAATTGAATCATTCAATTAAAAGTAAGCGTCACATTTGTTAAAGTGTAACCAAACCGAAAATACCATAAAATACCATAAAATCTAAGAAAAATACTATTAAATACTTAAATACCATTAAAATACGCTGTCACGCTGTCTTCAACTCCTTGTACACCACACATCCTCACAGTTTGACACATGGTTGCCTCCGCAGTTTCCACATTTCTTAACGTAACTGTCCTTGTTTGAAGTGACTGTGACTATTGCACTGTTCATGTGACTCTTCAACAGAGCTCGACTTTGAAGACAGGTTGTGGCTTTTTGTCTTTATTTAGAATTTTAATAAAATTCTTGGCGGGAAAGCCAAGCGCCGTTTTTATTTCCGCGGCGGTAACATCGGGTTCGATTTCCTTTACTACCACTTGTAGGCCCTTGCTGCTTTTCAGCTGGTACGTGTAATAATTTTTCTTAGCATTGTCCCGATATTTGGACACGATTCGGAAGTGATTTTCAGTCTTGGTTTGCACCTTTGTTTCCCTATGATAAGCGGGACAACTTGAAAGTTGCCACCGTTCCCGATCAACGCCGCATTTCGGTTTACCAAGGTACTCTACCTTTTCTCTCTGATATAGATTAGAGGGGGCTTGGGTTTTTTGCGGTTTCTTGCGCTGCTTGGTTTTCTCAACCTCCGCCAGTGGGGCAAATCTGTTACTACTGAATCTGCCTGGTTCTTCGTCGATCTTCTGGACGCGGTTAATTTTTGTTTTATTGCCTGCCGGATCAATCTGCGAGCTAAGCTTTGAATGTAATAGGAATTTGAATGTAGCAGTCCATTTTGTTTACACTGTGAACTCCATGACGCGGGAGTCGGAAAGTTATATTTTTCATTTCACACCCAATCGAGTGTGCGACTAACCGGTTATTATGAGGTAACCTTAAATCGAATGAACTGAGCTCTGAAAGATGGATGTGTGCCAAGATTATTTGCTTGCGTATAGCTTGCGTATAGCCGGACAGCTACATATGGTATATATATATTAATAATTAAATTTACATAATGATACAACAAAGGAGCCTTAATTTTATTGGAAACATTATCAGGTATTTGTAGAACATTGTGTTGCTTCGTTTATTGATTGCTTCAAGGGAACAGCAGCATTTCCATGAACATCTGTTGTGACGATCGTGTAGCAAGAGCCACATAGCCTTACTGGATTAAAAAGCTTTTCGAATGGTAAGGGCGCCTAATATTCCGAACAGTCAGCACAAAAAATTTCTCCACAAGATCTGTAAGAGTCAAAAAGGTCGCAAAATAATTTTGGTTTGTTTCTGAAATAAATATTTAAGAGAACAAGAAATCTTAAAAAATGGTAAAACTCTAATCTCAAAAAAAAAATATTAAAGTATTTATAAAAATAATCCAATGGTTTAAATAGATTATAAATGTTATTGCTCATTTATTATCAATGCTGTTTTAAATGTTAGGTTCGCTATCTCGGTCCGATTATTATCCTCTCTTGAGACATTAAGACATAAACTCCCTTTCCTTATTTATTTCTTTCGGCCATGGTGTGCGACCATTCTGTTATAATGCATTTGACCGCTAAGCTCCGGGAAGCTCAACGCGTCGTTCGGACCACCGCCGTCTCCCCACTCCCGCTTCGCGAATATAACAAAATAAAGACATTGATTAGACGGCAATAATAATTTTATTGGAAATGGGAAACATTGGAAATGGCTTTCGAAAACGCTTAGGAACTAATGTGCAACTGACCTCATGTGAGGTCATGTGCAACTTAAAGAGCCCCAAAAAGTGTCTTATAAAGCAGCTCATATGAATAGCGTGCTTGCGTTTCCCCTATTCTTTTGCTGGACCGTGTAAATAAACTTCGTAGTGAGTTTGAGGTCGTCCACGATTATAAGGAAATCGGTAGTCCTAGGTTCTGAGCCTTTATGGATCTTAAAGCAGCTCATGGTATTTCCATGCGCGTCATCGCTGTCCTGCCGTCACCTCTGAAAAGAGGTGATATACGTTCGCGAACGTCGGCGAGTGCAGACGTGCTTTCTTTTTGTCTTCTGATCGTGCAACGAAAATTAAACAAAAACTAAGCATAGTGCAGTGCAAGCTCTAAACAAAAATACACAGTGGGCGAAAAGACGCTTAGTGCGATGAACTTCGTACTTTTTGTGTAAATAAGAAAAAAAAACAAAAAAATCAAAAACATTAAGCTATGAGTGAATTCGACACTCATACGGTGCTCCAACGTCAGCAAGACGAACGTCGACTCTCCTTGCTACGTAACAACGCATACCACTCATTTGTGTCAACGCAAGACAACGCGACCGCAAACCCAACAAAAAATAACCAACCGCGATCAATAACCCCAACCCCGAGTAATGAATTCTATCCAACATCGAAAGGCAGGGCGCTTTCTTGCTCTCCTGCGCTCTCGTTGGATAAAACCCCATTCCCTTCCCTCATGCCTGCCTGCATAGCCACGGTCACCAGTACAGTGACGTCATTAGCAACTGCAACGGCAACTATTACAACAACTACAATGGTATCGACTGCTCGCGCAATACCATCTACCGTAATATCGGAAACTGCAGTGCAAGCAAATAATGCAGCACCTTACACCAGCGTGCCGCTTTCAAAACAACGTTCGGCCGTACAGACTGGTATGGATCGCTACATACAAATAAAACGAAAGCTTAGCCCGCAGAACTCTAGACTTGGTAACTCTGCTAAAATAACTCGAGGCCCATCAAAACAATCTACAATAGAGAAGCCCATAGAAGCAAACAGATTTGCTATTTTGGCAGATAAATCCGATTATACATCTCCTGAAGTCATCGTAGGGGACAACAAAAAGCCTAAGCCGCCGCCGATTTACATCCGAGAGAAAAGTTCGAATACTCTCGTAAACTCGATACTGAATCTAATAGGACCAGACAATTTCCACATAATTCCATTAACAAAGGGAAATATTCATGAAACTAAAGTTCAGACTAATACGGAAGCAAACTACAGAATTCTGTCGAAGTATCTAAACGACAATAATAAAAACTTCTACACGTACCAATTAAAAAGCAGTAAGGGCCAGCAAGTAGTACTAAAAGGTATCGAGCCGGAAGTAACACCAGATGAAGTTACAAGATCACTGATGGAGAAAGGTTTTAATGTAAAAAATGTTAGTAACTATTTTGAATAGAGAAAGAAAGCCTCAACCTCTTTTCAAGGTAGAAATTGAACCCGAAACCAAATCCAAGCCTCTGAAAAAAAATGAAGTGCATCCAATCTTTACTCTCCAGTTCCTACTACACCGCAGAATTACGGTAGAGGAGCCGCATAAAAGAAATGTACCGGTGCAGTGTAATAATTGTCAGGAATATGGCCACACAAGGTCTTATTGCACGCTTCGTCCAGTATGCGTTGCTTGTGGAGACCTTCATGAATCTCACAAATGCCCAAAAAATAAAGAGGATCCCAGCAGCAAAAAATGCGGAAACTGTGGAGGCAACCATACGGCTAACTACAGGGGCTGTCCAGTCTACAAGGAACTGAAAAGTCGTACATACCAAAGAGTGACCACTGCTCACTCACATACACCACCTATGAAATCTACACGTAATGTCATCCCCCCTTCAGCTGTTAAATCTTTAGCCAATAACGAGGTCACCGACAAATCCGCAAGCTACTGCCCTAAAATTGGGTCTTAAAAGTACCGCTCCCACCAATCCAAGATCATCAGTTCCACCTCATCAACCAGAAGAACCGTCTACGAACAAACTTAAAACAATGATATGTAATCTTCAACAAAGTATGATGGAATTCATGTCATTCATGCAGACAACTATGCAAGATCTTATGCGAAACCAGAACGTTTTGATTGAGCTGCTTGTTGCTCAAAAAAAGACTAAATAATCAATGGCTCCACTCCGTATAGCACTGTAAAAAACGCAAACGGCGTCTCACAGCGTAAAGTCGAGTTAACTCAGTTCCTTATTAATTACCATATCGATGTAATGCTACTCGCAGAAACTCATCTTACAAATAAATATAATTTTCAAATTCAAGGCTATCTATTCTACAACACGAATCACCCAGACGGGAAAGCTCATGGAGGCACTGGGATTCTGATTAGAAATCGCATCAAGCACTGCTTCCAAAATAGCTTCGCCACTAACTTCATGCAAGCTACATCAATAGATGTGCAAATGGATTCCCGATGTTTAAAGCTTGCCGCCGTATACTGTCCTCCTCGGTTCACAATATCAGAATCCCAATTCATGGAATATTTCAACTCCCTGAGCGAACAATTTATAGCAGCAGGAGACTTCAATGCCAAGCACACGCACTGGGGATCTCGACTTGTGACTCCTAAGGGAAGGCAGTTGTACAATGCAATAATAAAAGCAAGCAACAAGCTAGACTGTGTGTCACCTGGGACACCTACATATTGGCCAACAGATCCTAGAAAACTGCCAGACTTGATAGATTTTGCAGTCACAAAAAACATTCCTCGCAACCTGATAAGTGCCAACTCCTTACCAGATCTATCGTCCGATCACTTGCCTGTACTTCTTCATCTAAATCTACATCCAGTTGCGGTAGATAAACCATTCAGACTAACAACGAATAAAACCAATTGGCTTAAGTACAAAAAATATGTAAGTTCGCACATTGAGTTGAATCCACGTCTGAATGACGAAGCTGATATCAACTTATCCACAAACACTCTTGAATCCGTCTTGGTCGCAGCAGCTCGCGTATCAACTCCACAAACGCATAAAACATCGTACAATAATAGATACACGAACGTTTAAATAGAGCAGCTCGTTCTAGCAAAGCGACGCTCACGGCGAGAATGGCAATCCAACAGATCGCCAACCGCAAAACAAAGGCTAAAAGACGCTACAGAGAGGCTCTCAGCTGCACTTCGTCATGAAGAAGAAGGGTCGCAAAAACATTACATACAAGAGTTATCCCCAATGAGCTCCAAGTTCCCACTTTGGAGAGCACACTCATCTCTCTGCGCACCAATCGAATCTGCAATGCCATTAAGGACATCCACAGGCAACTGGGCTCGAAGCGACGAAGAAAGAGCCGTCAGATTCGCAGAGCATCTTCAAAATGTATTTCAGCCCAACACATCATCAAACGGGATCTCACTGCCAGCAACATCAGATATCGACACATCAACGTATGAACCTATTGTATTTAGGCCACATGAGTTACTCAAAATCATAAACGAACTCAACCCAAAACAAGAAAGCAAAGCTAACTTCGGGCGGAGCCGAAGTGGATATACCCTTGCAGTTAAAACCGGATATATATCGCAAACATCGGATATAGTTGGCCGATCCTTATGGAAATAGGAAAATATAATCCAATTTATTACAATACAAAATCTAAAAAAAAGTCCCAAACTTCTATCTTCAAAAATACGAAAGTTGATATTTCTACCAAATACCATTTCCGATCGTTCAGTTATATGGCAGCTATAGGATATAGTCGGCCGATCCTAATGAAATTTGGTAGGTCGGATCAACTGACCAAATATATAATCTGTACCAAGTTCCAGCTTTCTATCTTCAAAAAAACGAAAGTTGGGTCATTTCCGATCAATCAGTTATATGGCAGCTATAGAATATAGTCGGCCGATCCTTATGAAATTTGGCACGTCGTAATGTTTTGCCAAAAATAGCTCTCATGTCAAATTTGAACTCTCTAACTCTAAAAACACCAAAGTTATACCATTTCCGATCAATCAGTTATATGGCAGCTATAGGATATAGTCGGCCGATCCGGGCCGTTCCGACTTATATACTGCGTGCAAAGGATAGAAGGGTGTGTGCAAAGTTTCAAGACGATAGCTTTAAAACTGAGAGACTAGTTTGCGTAGAAACAGACAGACGGACAGACAGACGGACAGACAGACGGACAGACAGACGGACAGACGGACAGACGGACATGCTCATATCAACTCAGGAGGTGATCCTGATCAAGAATATATATACTTTATAGGGTCTGAGATGTCTCCTTCACTGCGTTGCACACTTTTGACCAAAATTATAATACCCTCTGCAAGGGTATAAAAATCTCCAGGATGCGACCTAATATCACCAAAAATGATTATTGAACTTCCTTTCTGTGCTGTTCGAGCTATTTGCCAGCTCTTCAATGCAATAACGAGACACGGACACTTTCCAGAGAGATGGAAAAAATCGTTAATTATAATGATACCAAAACCTGGCAAAGCCCGCCAATCGCTTCATCATTTAGACCAATTAGTTTACTAACGTGTCTATCAAAACTCTTTGAAAAATGCTTATTGGCACACATTACCCTATATATCAGAACACACAGCAAAATCCCTAGGGAGTAAAGGTAAAGCAGTAAAGCAAAGGGAGTACTGCACTGCGATATTTCTGGACGTATCACAAGCTTTCGACAGGGTATGGTTAGAAGGTCTAATGCACATAATTATAGAAATGCTCCCAACCAACACACACAAACTTCTAAAGTCATACCTATACAACAGGAAATTCTCAGTAAGATGTAATTCAGCCATGTCCGATGACTACACCATTAGAGCCGGAGTTCCTCAAGGCAGCGTGCTTGGACCAACACTACCTTATCTACACTGCGGACATCCCAACGAGCAGGAATGTAACCACATCCACTTTTGCAGATGACACAGCGATCCTAAGCCGCGCGAGATGCCCCAAGCAAGCAACGGCGCAACTTGCTATACATCTGGTGGCAGTGGAGAAATGGCTATCCGACTGGCGAATCAAAGTTAACGAACAAAAATGCAAACACGTAACGTTCACTCTTAACAGGCAAGACTGCCCTCCACTTACTCTTAACAACAAAGTGGTTCCGATAGCAAATGTAGTAACATATCTTGGCGTACACCTCGATAGACGGCTTACCTGGCGCAGCCACATTGAAGCCAAAAGAACGCATTTAAAGCTCAAGGCCAACAGCCTCCACTGGCTTATCAATAGCCGTTCGCCCCTTAGCTTGGACTACAAGGTACTCCTACATAACACCGTCTTGAAACCAATCTGGATATACGGCTCCCAGTTGTGGGGGAATGCCAGTAACAGCAGTGTGGATATAATGCAACGAACTCAATCAAAAATTCTCAGAACCATCACCGGGGCCCCGTGGTACGTTCGGAATGAAAACATTCACTGGGACCTTCACATACCACTCGTCAGAGAAGAGATAGCACAAATCAAAACAAAGTACTACAACAGGCTATCAGTACATCCAAATCATCTCGCGAGAGCCCTCACGCGAGTTTCCAGCAGTTCTCGTCTTCGCCGCAACGATCCAGCGATCCAACGATCCTCCCAATCCAGCGCTAATTATTAGGACCACGTAGTCTCTATTCAGTTCAAAACAAACTGTTAGATATTGTATTATTTTAAGATTTGCAACCTTATTGTTAGACTCATAAAGAGTGATCCAATAAAAACAAACTAAGCTAACAAAAAAAAAAAAAAAAAAAAAAAACTGAAAAGCTCCCACGATGGAATCGTCGAGCCTTCTGTTGCCGTTTCTTCGCCAGAATCAGAAGTACATATGGTCGGAGTCACTTCGCATGAGTCTAGGCTGGCATTAAAAGTTGGCGTTTTTATTTCCAATCCGCATCGTCCCACTGGAGGGAGATGGTCGCGGTTCTCAGAACCATCACCGGGGCCAAAATTAAAATGTTTGAAATCAACTAAACTAAGATTTTTCGCTGCAGTTTTCTTGTACAATGAGTACAAAACAATACAATTCAGTACAAAACAGTACAATTCTTTTAAAATAACCCCTATAGGAAGTTCCACGAATATTTAAAAAAATTATAGTTATTAGACATCTCCGACAATAAAAAGTATATATATTCTTGATCTGGATAAACTCCTGAGTTGATATAAGCATGTCTGTCTGTCCGTCTGTCTGTTTTTACGCAATCTAGTCTCTCAGTTTTAAAGCTATCGTCTTGAAACTTTGCACACACCCTTCTTATAACTAAGTTTCAGCTTTCTATATTTAACAAGAAAGGAAAGCTAACTTCGTGCGGAGCCGAAGTTTATATACCCTTGCAGTTAAAACCGGATATATATAGCAAACATAAGATATAGGTGGCCGATCCTTATGGGAATATGAATATATAATCCAAATTATTACAATACAAAATCTAAAAAAAGTCCCAAACATCTATCTTCAAACATACCAAAGTTGGTATTTCTACCAAAAACCATTTCCGATCGTTCAGTTATATGGTTATTCAGTTATATTATAGCTATAAGATATAGTCGGCCGATCGTTATGAAATTTGGTAGGTCGGATAAACTGACCAAAAATATAATCTGTACCAAGTTCCAGCTTTCTATCTTCAAAAAACGAAAGTTGGGTCATTTCCGATCGTTCAGTTATATCGCAGCTATAGGATATAGTCGGCCGATCCTTACGAAATTTGGCATGTCGTATTATTTTGCCAAAAATAGCTCTCACCTAAAATTCAAATTTGAACTCCCTAACTTTAAAAACACCAAAGTTATACCATTTCCGATCAATCAGTTATATGGCAGCTATAGGATATAGTCGGCCGATCCGGGCCGTTCCGACTTATATACTGCGTG
The DNA here is from genome assembly GCA_018153455.1 of Drosophila parabipectinata. NCBI lineage: Eukaryota > Metazoa > Arthropoda > Insecta > Diptera > Drosophilidae > Drosophila > Drosophila parabipectinata. The sequence goes on along the minus strand of JAECYA010000403.1, from coordinate 1,992,028 downwards.
CAAAAGAAAGAAGGGTGTGTGCAAAGTTTCAAGTCGATAGCTTTAAAACTGAGAGACTAGTTCGCGTAGAAACAGACAGACAGACAGACGGACATGCTCATATCAACTCAGGAGGTGATCCTGATCAAGAATATATATACTTTATAGGGTCGGAGATGTCTCCTTCACTGCGTTGCACACTTTTGGACAAAATTATAATACCATCTGCAAGGGTATAAAAACACGAAAGTTGGGTAATTTTCAATCGTTCATTTATATGGCAGTTATAAGATATAGACGGCCGATCCTTATGAAATTTGGCATGTCGTATTATTTTTCCAAAAATAGCTCTCATGTCAAATATTAACTCTCTTACTCTAAAAACATCAAAGCGACTACATTGTTCAAAAAAGTTAAAGCAGCCAGTGTACGCTTATCCTCCAACGTGCAAACATTGAGAAGATGGCAGCGGCTCCGGTATGAAGGTAGAGGATCCTGAAACCTTAAAGGCAGTAGTGCAAATTTTAAAAATTTCTTCTGGAGTCGCTCAATTCTGTTGGGAAGAACTATACATACAAACCGGATTCCAAATGATTGAGGCATATTCCACCCACGACCAAATAAATGCAGCGTAGACGCTGAGGCTCGAGTATGGACTTTTAAATTGGTTCACGTGCCTCTTCACAAAGCCCAGCATAGCACATGCTTTGACAAAATATAGCCTAAATGACCAGAAAATTTAAATTTGGTGTAAAATAAGACACCAAGATCTAACACATCCTCTTTAGCTGTCAAACTATAATTATTGATGGAATAAGCCGTACAGATATCAAGATTCGGCCTACTGTACCGGGTAAATAGACAAAGTAACAGAGCACCATGAGTAAACTCTGGATATATCCTCCACTAACAATTAACTGTAACTTATACAGCTAATGGCTTTATAGATTTTAAGGTTATCCGCATACATTAAGGGGGGAAATACAAACAATTAAAAATTTATTTTTTTCGAAAAATTTTTTTTTGTCCTAATGTACTCTAAGTATGTCTGGGAATATGCCTTTAAAAGCATAAAGCCGTCCGGTACTTATTTTCAAAGTAATACGCAATTTAGTGAGTGCGTGTCAGTGGTAAACTTTTGTGAGTGGTAAACTTTAAACGCTTCTACTGAAAAGTCGTGTTTTCAAAGTCGCCGTGCAATGTACATGTCAGAGATTTCATTTCAATCGAATGCGGTTTTTTGCTTTATGTTTGAAATTAAATTCTCCACAACATGAATTAATTGGCTGTGAGGTATATCACTGTTGGAGCTGGAGTTTCTCAAGGTAGCGTGCTAGGGCCAATATTAAATGCCCTCTACACAGCAGACATCCCGAAAAGCACACGACTAACAACATCTATGTTTGCCGATGACACAGCTATAGCCGCTCCTAGCCGCTCAAAATGCCCGATTCAAGCAACTGCGCAGCTAGCTCTTCATATGGTCGATGTTAAAAAATGGCTACCAGATTGCGGAATTGAAGTATTATGAACAAAAATGCAAGCATGTTACGTTCACATTGAACACGAAAAAATGCCCGCCGCTTTACAACAACACTTTGTTCCCGCAAGCAAACGAAGTGACATATATAGGAGTCGAACGAACACTCACATGGCGGCGGCACATTGATATGGATGTACGGCTCCCAGTTAGAGGGGAAGGCCAGCAATAGCAATATTGACCTGAGAACAATCACCGGGGCACCGTGGTACGTTGGAACCAAATACATACATCGCGACTTAAACATTTTACCAGTTAAAGAAGTGATCGAAGAACAGAACGAAAAATACATACATTACCAAGCTACGAGTGGCGAATGGACTAACAAGGTTGAGCAACCCATCACGTCTTCATCGCAATGACTTATTCAATGAAGTTTAAGTATACTGTTAGTTAAAACGCCTTAAAGAATGCAGTCTTAGTATACTGTTAAATTTTAATGTTAATATTCGTCAACTTATTGTTAGTCTCAAAATTAAAAACAAAATGCAATAAATAAAATCAAAGTTAAAAAAAAGATATATATATGTAATTGGAAAAGTTTGGCATCAAAACATTTTCCAAAAACATAAACGAACAAGGGTTATGTTTTTGAGTGGGCGTGGCCAAATTTTGATATAAACTTGATCGTCGCGGATACCATACGAGTTCAAGTTACAAGTCGGATAGGTCTATCTCTTATAGTCTTCAAGATCCACGCGTTCAAAATTTTATAACGTTTATATGGGAAATGGTATATATATCTGTATATCTCCTGTAAAAATCGGCCGATCTGGATGAATCTTGATTTATTTTTCAGATATAACTAAACAGAAAGATATTAGCTAAACAAATAATTTGGCATCAAAAGTTTTTCAAAAAACCTTCCTGTACTGGCGCTACAAAATTTCGCGATTTATGGGAACGGGAGAAGGCTTGGCAAATTTTGAACTGGGTGAGCATTAGTCTCCATGAAGTAAGAGTCCCCCTGCCAAATACTATATATGTATCCGCACAGGCAGACGTGGCTTTATTGACTCGGCTGTTGATGCTAATGAAGAATATATATACTTTATGGAGTCGGAGATGATTCCTTCTCTATGTAACATACACTCACACGACTACACTACGAGTACCGGGTATAAAAACACCAAAGTTATGCCATTTCCGATCAATCAGATATATCGCAACTATTGAATATAGTCGATCCAGGCCGCACCAACTTATATACTGCGTACAAAGAAAAGAAGTTGGTGTGCCAATTTTCAAGTCGATAGCCTTTAAACTGAGACACAAGTTTGAGTAGAAACTGACAGACGGACATGCTTATATCAACTCAGGAAATGATCCTGATCAAGAATATATATACATTATAGAGTCGGAGATGTCGCCTTCATTGCGTTAGACACTTTTGACCAAAATTATAACACCCTCTTAAAAAGTATAAATGACGTTTCCGAAAATTCAACAGTCGTGTTGCCTCTAAGTTGCTTATGATAACGCATGAAAAATACGAAAATAAGAATGAAAATAAGAAGAAAATAAGAACTCAGTCTGCATCTAGCTTTCTTTGAGTTCGGACGTTTACTATTTCGCCCAAGTCACCTCTCATTTGCACCGAGTGCAGTGCAGAAGTTACTGCTACCCAACTTTGTGGGTGTGAGGCCGTTAGGTGCGCGTCGATCTACCGGCGTGCCACCGCTTGTGTGGATTTGCCCTCGGAGGCAATAAAGCTACTTATTAACATTCCAACTTAACTTAACATGTTAACTTATTAACATTAACATTCCAAACTTAATGTGGCAATGTGATAGCTGCGTCATTGAAAATAATTCGCATTCCAAAATTGATGAGCTTAATCATAAGGTTCTGGATCTAGAATCCCTTTTTGAAAGCCTTAATGGCAAAGTGGATCATACCCTGGTAAATGGAGCGGCTGGACCCGCTGGACCCTTCTATGTCTACCAGGACTGGAAGCAAAAAGGCTACGTTGGGCCAGGACCCAACGGCATCTGAGGTGGCTGTCCCGAGGAAGAAGCGAATCAACCCTAATAGCGCAAGTTTGTCGCAGATAAGCTGAACGTGGAGCCGAGTAATTTAGCCTGTGCTAGGCTGATATGCACCACAAGCCGTTAATAATTCATTTTAAGTTTTATAGTTTTTTGCTTTCTGCTTCACCCATTCCATATTATCATCTGAATGATACTAACTTGTCACTTATTAATGCCTCTATTTCAGCCTTTGATTGGGTTTCCCGTTTTTCGGATGGCTCAATCGATGATTGTTATACTAAGTTCTTGGTGGCCCTTTTTAATATTATTGATATTTATGCCCCTGTGAGGGTACGAAGATCCTATAGGCTTCCCTAGTATACAAAAGGTTTAAAAAACTTAAAGAATAGAAGGGATAAGAATTTCAACCGATTTATAAGGACTGGGGAGCCTCGAGCAGGAGAGCTGTACCTTAGTTACCTACCTGTGAGCTTAATAAGTTTCTTTACATTCAGTATATGTATATCCGATGTCAAAGTTAACCTTCGATCCAATCCTAAAGCTTTTTGGCGGTTTGTTGACAGCAAAAAGTCAAAATCCGACATCCATATGTTATGGTATTTTAGCAGCCGAATCGGATCAGGGCGTTTCTGAACTTTTTGCAAAATACTTTGCCTCTAACTTGGAGCTGAAGGTTCCATGGAGTGATAATGAAACTATTCTTAGCATCGAGTCTTTTCTCAATGGTAGTAGCATAGACGTATTGGACTGGGGCCTAGTTTAAGCCACAGGACATTTTACCGAGTCGCACACACCTGACTTGGATGGTATCTCCCCATTCTTTCTTAAGAAGAGTATGGCTTCCCTTTCTACTCCCCTTCAACTTCTGTTCTCCTTGTCGCTCTCATCTGGTAGATTCCCCTATCGGTCGAAAATTACTTTTGTAACGCCAATTCACAAAGGTGGCAGTAGGTCTGATGTTACCAACTATCGACCTATACCCAAAATTTGCAACGTCGCTAAGATACTGGAGCGGATAGTAAATAAAAATTGATTTTTCTGTCTCGCAATTTTATATCCCCCAACCAGCATGGTTTTTTACCTGGGAGGTCCACTACCACTAATTTAGCGGTCTTCTCTAAGCACTGCTTTGAAGCTTTTGAAAGGTTGATGCCATTTACACTGACTTCTCCAACGCCTTCGACAAAGTGTGCCATGCTGCCGCTCTGGCCAAATTATATAAATTAGGTATTCAATTCTGCCTATTAAGTTGGTTCGAATCTTATCTGGCTGACCGACCTTGCCACGTTACTATTGGAGACTCTATCTCAAGTCCATTTGTCACCTCCTCTGGCCTTCCACAAGGCAGCTCTCTTGGACCTCTCCTATTTATTATTTTCATTAATGACGTCTCGTCATGCTTTCGTCATTCCTATTTCTTAAGGAGGGAAATACAATTAAAAGGCCTAAAATGAGGCCTATCTTTGGGAGTGGATTGCAAGTAGGGAATTGAATGAATCTTAGCGATTCTTTTTGCATGTTATTAGGAAATTATTGGGCAATGAAAATCAGTCAAGTTTTTCGAAAAATATTGTAATTAAGCCCATTTATGATCAATAATGTGGAGTCGTGTTTTGGGGGATAAACTTTGCGCCGTGCACTCTCCAGGCCCAGGATCACGTCTAAAACAAAAAACAGCAACTGGGCATTAAACTTAGAGGTACAGCGCACAACATGAATTATTTCATATGTAAAAAAATGGTTTTTCCATGAAAAAATTTGAAATTGAAAAAAAATGTTTAAAAAAAACACACTTTTATCGACTTTTTTCGTCAACAAAACATGTTATAACAAATAAATATGAAAAATCCTTTCGTTCATGTTGTGGAGAATTTAATTTCAAACATAAAGCAAAAAACCGCATTCGATTGAAATGAAATCTCTGACATGTACATTGCACGGCGACTTTGAAAACACGACTTTTCAGTAGAAGCGTTTAAAGTTTACCACTCACAAAAGTTTACCACTGACACGCACTCACTAAATTGCGTATTACTTTGAAAATAAGTACCGGACGTCTTTATGCTTTTAAAGGCATATTCCCAGACATACTTAGAGTACATTAGGACAAAAAAAATTTTTCGAAAAAAATAAATTTTTAATTGTTTGTATTTCCCCCTTAATGTATGCGGATAACCTTAAAATCTATAAAGCCATTAGCTGTATAAGTTACAGTTAATTGTTAGTGGAGGATATATCCAGAGTTTACTCATGGTGCTCTGTTACTTTGTCTATTTACCCGGTACAGTAGGCCGAATCTTGATATCTGTACGGCTTATTCCATCAATAATTATAGTTTGACAGCTAAAGAGGATGTGTTAGATCTTGGTGTCTTATTTCACACCAAATTTAAATTTTCTGGTCATTTAGGCTATATTTTGTCAAAGCATGTGCTATGCTGGGCTTTGTGAAGAGGCACGTGAACCAATTTAAAAGTCCATACTCGAGCCTCAGCGTCTACGCTGCATTTATTTGGTCGTGGGTGGAATATGCCTCAATCATTTGGAATCCGGCTTGTATGTATAGTTCTTCCCAACAGAATTGAGCGACTCCAGAAGAAATTTTTAAAATTTGCACTACTGCCTTTAAGGTTTCAGGATCCTCTACCTTCATACCGGAGCCGCTGCCATCTTCTCAATGTTTGCACGTTGGAGGATAAGCGTACACTGGCTGCTTTAACTTTTTTGAACAATGTAATGCCTATATTAACGCCAGTACAGGAAGGTTTTTTGAAAAACTTTTGATGCCAAATTATTTGTTTAGCTAATATCTTTCTGTTTAGTTATATCTGAAAAATAAATCAAGATTCATCCAGATCGGCCGATTTTTACAGGAGATATACAGATATATATACCATTTCCCATATAAACGTTATAAAATTTTGAACGCGTGGATCTTGAAGACTATAAGAGATAGACCTATCCGACTTGTAACTTGAACTCGTATGGTATCCGCGACGATCAAGTTTATATCAAAATTTGGCCACGCCCACTCAAAAACATAACCCTTGTTCGTTTATGTTTTTGGAAAATGTTTTGATGCCAAACTTTTCCAATTACATATATATATCTTTTTTTAACTTTGATTTTATTTATTGCATTTTGTTTTTAATTTTGAGACTAACAATAAGTTGACGAATATTAACATTAAAATTTAACAGTATACTAAGACTGCATTCTTTAAGGCGTTTTAACTAACAGTATACTTAAACTTCATTGAATAAGTCATTGCGATGAAGACGTGATGGGTTGCTCAACCTTGTTAGTCCATTCGCCACTCGTAGCTTGGTAATGTATGTATTTTTCGTTCTGTTCTTCGATCACTTCTTTAACTGGTAAAATGTTTAAGTCGCGATGTATGTATTCGGTTCCAACGTACCACGGTGCCCCGGTGATTGTTCTCAGGTCAATATTGCTATTGCTGGCCTTCCCCTCTAACTGGGAGCCGTACATCCATATCAATGTGCCGCCGCCATGTGAGTGTTCGTTCGACTCCTATATATGTCACTTCGTTTGCTTGCGGGAACAAAGTGTTGTTGTAAAGCGGCGGGCATTTTTTCGTGTTCAATGTGAACGTAACATGCTTGCATTTTTGTTCATAATACTTCAATTCCGCAATCTGGTAGCCATTTTTTAACATCGACCATATGAAGAGCTAGCTGCGCAGTTGCTTGAATCGGGCATTTTGAGCGGCTAGGAGCGGCTATAGCTGTGTCATCGGCAAACATATATGTTGTTAGTCGTGTGCTTTTCGGGATGTCTGCTGTGTAGAGGGCATTTAATATTGGCCCTAGCACGCTACCTTGAGAAACTCCAGCTCCAACAGTGATATACCTCACAGCCAATTTTCTGTCGTAAAAGTTAAGCTCTAGAAGTGTTCAAACACTTGAGTGTTGTAGGGGAGCATTGTCTTAATCCTGTAAATTAGACCCTCTAGCCAGACTCTATCAAATTCTTGAGAGAAATCTAAAAATATTGCAGTGCAGTACTCTCGTTTTTCGAACGCGTTCCTAATTTCTGATGTTATCCGATTGACCTGCTCAATTGTTCCGTGCTTTTCACTAAACCCAAATTAATGTGACGAGACTCCTTCCTGAATTCTTAGGTATGTGTTTATCGGAGTCAATACGCATTTTTCAAAGAGTTTAGATTAGAATGAAAGTAGGCTTATATGTCTATACGGCGTGGGGATTGTGTGTTCTTTTTTCCGGCTTTGCTATCATTGTTATAATTAACTTGTCCCATCTCACTGGAAAGTGGTCACGTTTTGCGATGCTATTGAAAAGCTGGGTGATAGTTGAAACGAAGCAATATGGGAGCTCGATGATCATTTTGGGAGTTTTGAGATCGCAGCCCTGGGATTTCTTCGACTTTCAGTTAATTTTTGATTATGTTAACGATTTTGTTTGGGCGAAACTCAATTGGTTCATGTTGAAGCTGAGACTCATATGGTAAAATCGGCAAAGTAAACGCATCCTAGTAGTAGGATTTGGAGTTCGGGTTAACGTCACGGTTTGTCACGCAGGGGGAAGGGGGATAATCGCTGCGTCACGTGACACTAAATTTTCAAATAGCTATACTTATCATCCCGGTAAAAGTAAAAAATATCTTTCAAATGACTCGCGAATGCGACAAATGTGCGTGCTGCCATCTTCTTCACGCCTCCATTTCTAAACGGTAAGTTTCAATTTGTATCGTGTCTATAGTGCCTTTAGGTATTTCTTGTTTCTTTCATTAGTGAATCCAAATTTTTGAGCCCAATCAGTTCAGTGGAGTCAACTGTAAAATGTACATGAAGAGGTTAAATTTGCTTGCAAGTGAATTAAACAAAATAAAGAGGTAAATCATGGACAAAAATAAAGCTTTCCAAGACTCGGCTTCTGCTTTTAAGAAAGCTTTTCCAGAAAAATCAGCAGCGGTTTCACAAAATGAAGCTACAAAACTAACTGACTTGTCATTGAAGAAGAAAAGTGCCCTTTTTTCTTACTGGGGCAAGGTTGGTTTATTGTGTTTAGCCCAGTATCAATTGATACTCATCTAAACTCACTTTACAAGTATTTCATTATACCCTTGCAGAGGGTATTATAATTTTGTCCAAAAGTGTGCAACGCAGTGAAGGAGACATCTCCGACCCTATAAAGTATATATATTCTTGATCAGGATCACCTCCTGAGTTGATATGAGCATGTCCGTCTGTCCGTCTGTCTGTCTGTCCGTTTCTACGCGAACTAGTCTCTCAGTTTTGAAGCTATCGTCTTGAAACTTTGCACACACCCTTCATTCCTTTGCATGCAGTATATAAGTCGGAACGGCCCGGATCGGCCGACTATATCCTATAGCTGCCATATAACTGATTGATCCGAAATGGTATAACTTAAGTGTTTTTAGAGTTAGAGAGTACAAATTTAACACGAGATCTATTTTTGGCAAAACATTACGACATGCCAAATTTCATAAGGATCGGCCGTCTATATCTTATAGCTGTCATATAACTGAACGATCGGAAATGACCCAACTTTCGTGTTTTTGAAGATAGACAGCTAATACAGCTAATAGAAAGCAATACTAATACTGAAACTTAATACAGATTCTATTTTTAGCCAGTTGATCCAACCTACCAAATTTCATTAGGATCGGCCGACTATATCCTATAGCTGCCATATAACTGAACGATCGGAAATGGTACTTGGTAGAAATATCAACTTTCGTATTTTTGAAGATAGAAGTTTGGGACTTTTTTTTAGATTTTTTATTTTAGGTAATTAGTTTTATTATGATGTAATCATAAGGATCGGCCAACTATTTCCGATGTTTGCGATATATATCCGGTTTTAACTGCAAGGGTATATCAACTTCGGCTCCGCCCGAAGTTAGCTTTCCTTTCTTGTTTTTAACTTGACTTCTCATATGTATTTAGACATCATCAAAAACAGTAAACTTGGAGCAAGCGAAGAACTTCCTTGAAAATGATGAATGCAGTTCATCCTCAAGTAAAAGTGGCATTTCATTAGCCTCCTGCAGTGAAAATGATAAAAAAAAATCGAATTTCGACTCCCTTGAGGGTGCGTATAATCAATATCAATGTATAAAATTATTTCTTGAGAAAACACCATTAACGGTAATCGTTATGATGTAATGAGATTCGAATTTACATTCAAGTGTAAATAGTTCGACACTTCTCGTAATGTTTTTGTTTTGGTAGAAACTGTCGCAATCAAAATAAATAAGAGCAAAGTTGTATTACATTCTTAGAATGATTCAATAGTAGATTCGATTAAGATTATTGGAACAATATTACTCTCGCGACGCCCATAATTAATCACACTCAAAAACTGTTTATTGATTTTTTGGAACATTTTTCACAGTTGGTGCACAATGATAAGGACAAATTTGAAACTCCTACTCAAGATAAGTTGAAAAAAAGAATTTAACTTATTGCACAATGAAATACAATTTTATGAAGTAAGAAACAAAGCCGATTTATTGTCACAAGATGAAGAAAAGATTTTAAAAGAAAAAAAGAAGATATTGGAAATGAAAAAAAATCTTTGAAAGCAAACTCCAGAAAGGAATAGAAAATTCCGGGCAAATAAGAGAAAAAATTTGGAAGAGAAATGTTCAGAATGTTCAGAAAAGCTAAAATTACGCTCAAAAGCTGGCCGACCAAGAATTGAAGAAGATCAGCCAGAATTGTTCAAGACAATTGTAGAAATTTGCACGCATGGATCTGCAGCTGACAGTAGACGTCGGACCGAAACATTAAACTGCGTCAGAACACTGAGCGACTTAACAGAGGTTTTCAGAACGGAATAAAACTTCGATATAAGCAGGAGTGGGACCTATTTAAGATTGCTATCTCGTCGTACTAATTCAATTGAAGGCAAAAAGCATGTTGTGACCGTTCGTTTGAAAATGGCCAAACCGCAGAATGATTTACACAAACAACATGTTGACGCACAATTTGCAGCTGCAACAATTCACCATTTGGAAGAACTAGCTTCTACACTGGGACCACTCATCTTCAACTGCTTGGTCTCACGTTTTGGATATAGACAAACTTTTTGATATTTGGGAATTCAATCTGATTACTAAGGATCATTTTGGTAATACAAAACCAGTCATGATTTTTAACGTCGATGGGGGGCCTGATGAGAATCCGCGATACAATAAAGTTATTCTTGCGGGGATACATCATTTTGTGAAAAATAATTTAGAAGCTTTATACATAGCTTGTAATGCTGGATGATCGCAGGATGGCACCTCTGAGTAGAGAATTATCAGGAGTGATTCTCCCTCTTGAAAACTTTGGAACTCATTTAGATAAAAATGGTGAAACAATTGATGAACTCAAAGAATTGCAAAATTTTGAATTCGCTGGTCAGGCGTTAGTTAATATTTAGTCCAACGTAATTATTGATCAATACACCGTTGTAAGTGAGTACATTTCTCCAGAAAATTCCGAAATCGATGAAGCAGATCTTGTATCACAATCACAAAAAATCAAAAAAACAAGAAAGGAAAGCTAACTTCGGGCGGAGCCGAAGTTTGTATACCCTTGCAGAATAATCTGTAAATTATATTCTTCAAATTCAATCATATAATACATTCTTTATTCCTATACATCTTTTAAATTAGACATACATATCTACCCTTTCGTCTGGCCTTTTTAGAATGGTGGGAGTGACTGTTACAGTCATCAAAATTACAACAGAGTTTACATTCTTAAATTTGCAACCCTTTACTTTTTGATAACACTAAAGACATCCATGGGAAAGACATCCATGGGATTATCCCATTTTAACCTGGTTAACAGGTAAAATTTGGTAGACCGTCATTTGGTTTATTTTCAATGAACACGTGCAAGGGGTCATTTTTTAAAAGACCTTAATTTCGCAACCCTCAACGCAGGTATGAGTGCAATTTATAGAGTGGCTTCTTACTGTACAATATCAGGTAATACTTTTTTTGATTGGTCGAATCGGAAGAAAAGCGCTACAATTTAAGACTCAAATTATTGAAAAACACCTAAATTGCACAACAGGTAGCCCAGGTACAAAATAAAGAAAAATGCATTTTTATTGCCTTTTTTAAAAAGGGTAATCTAGGGAACCTTTAAAGGGTCAAAGGATAATTCTTTTTTGTTTGGATATTACCTAGCTTGGCTTTATATTTAGAAATCCTTTAATCCCTAGATCAGTCAATGAAAAAAATTTACCGAGTGATGACGTTACTCTGTCAGTCATTATTTTTACAAGTGCAAAATTTTAAAGAGAGCGGAAGTATTTTTTAAAAGTGCCAAATTTAAAGTGTGATAAAGTTATTTTTACCAGTGGAAAAAAATTAAAGTATTTTTACAAGTGATACAAAATTAATAGTACGTTAATATCGTGCTTAAAAACACAAACTTTGGTAAGTATATTAATTTTTTAATTCTTTAAAATATTATACCCGTGGACGGCATTCCGTGTCGGTGATTTTATATGCATTCCATAACTTTCATTTTTTTCATACAGGACTATAAAAAATGCCACGCGTATCACAGTTATCCCAGGAACAACGCCGCCAAGCTGCTTTAAACCGCAGCAGAGCCCGCTATGAACGGAATGCGTCCCAAATAAGAGCTCGGAACTCCCAACATATCGCTAATGTTCGAGACAATAACCCTAACGTACGGGAGGAAAGTCGTGTTCAGGATTCCATTGCACGCGCGCAGCGGAGAAGAAGCGAAAGGGTTCGCAACCTTGAACGGATTCGGGATGCACAAGCGCATTCAACTCGTCGGGAGGACTCTGACGAGCGCCGACAAGAGCAGTTGCGAAACACTGCTCAACACTCTACTCGGAGGACTATTCCGGAGTTTCGCATTCCTGAACGCATTCGGGACATGGATGCACATGCGATCCGTCGAGAGGACCCCAAGGAGCGACGACGAGAGCAGTTGCGAAACACTGCTGAGCACTCTACTCGGAGGACTATTCCGGAGTTTCGCATTCCTGAACGCATTCGGGACATGGATGCACACGCGATCCGTCGAGAGGACCCCGAGGAGAGGCGACGAGAGCAGGTGCAAAATACTGCCGAGCATGCCTTCCGGAGGACGAATCCGACATTTCGAATTTCAGAGCGGATTCGGGACGCCGCAGCGCGAGGACTCAGAGGAACGAGCCAGAGAACAGGAAAGGAATACTGAAGAGCATCGACAGCGACGAAGGGATTCTGAGGAAAGACAGCGAGAACGGCAGAGGGACGCCAATAACCGGAGAGCAACCAGGAGAAATCCCATAGCAAGAACACAGGAGCAACGGATAAACACATCGCAACGCCGGGAAACACGACAACAGCGGAGGATTCGGGAAGAACAAATTCGGCAAATGGCAGAGGATCGATTAATAAACTTCAGGATGGACCCCCAAAATCGACTGGATGCCTCCCAAAGGCAGTCGCAACGCAATATGGACGCAAGAGCTCAACTTTCGGAGGACGAACTGGATCAGGAACGAGAACAACAGCGAAATAGGATTCGAGCAACAGCAAGGGATCTTTATCACAGGAACATAAAGGAAGGACCAACGGAAATTTGTATTTGCTGTGGAGGAACATGGTTCCGTTCGCAGGTAAGTGGATTATACATCCTGGCTATCTCCTCTAAATTTCCCCTCCTAAACGTTGGCAACGCTTTTTATTTGTCACGAAAATTTCCCAGTCCGTCCGGCAAATATAACTTTTGCAACACTTGTCGTCGTGCCATCTCTCTTGGCAAACTACCATCACTCTGCCTTTCCAATGGGTTTGACTTCCCAGAAATTCCTGAGTGCTTAAATGGACTCACCTGCCTCGAAGAACGCTTTATTTCACCGAGAATTCCTTTTATGAGGATTATTTCCCTCGGCTATGAAAGGCAATGCGGAATCAGAGGGGCAGTAGTGAACGTTCCAATTTCAGTTCCTGATATTGTGACTGCGCTTCCGCGCTCTTTCGTCATCCAAGTCCATTTAAAAAGGAGACTAGAGTATGCTCACAATTTCATGACTGAAACTATTCGACCCGCTCGGGTCCTTGAAGCTGTACGGTACTTAGTGAATACCGAGCTCTACAGAAAGCACAACATTTCACTGAACGAATCATGGCTAGCAGGACTTCAAGGAATTAATGAAATTCCTTTTATTGCGGATGAATCTGATCGCGAAGCAGTAGAGCAACTTCTTCAGCAGCAACACCTATCCCAAAATGCTGCAGAGCTCGAAGAAAATTTAAATCCCGGAGGCCATGAAACATTATTGGAAAATAATGACACTGCAATTAAGCGCATTGCATTGGCACCGGGTGAAGGCCGTCGCCCAACAAGCTTAACGCTTGACGAAGACGCAGAGGAACTTTCCTTTCCAACTATTTCTTGCGGAGAAATATTTAAAGGAAAGACAACCTATGCAAAAAAAAGCCGGATCTCAAATCCGATTTTACGACCGTCGCTGCGCTGTAGTTCCTAAAGTTTTATACATGTATAAATTTTACGAAATGCAGCGCATTCAAAATTCTATTTCAATTGCTTTACGCAAAAAGTCAGGTGCAGTTACCGCTGGTAATCTGCGGGATGAGTCATTTGTTGACAGACTTGTTCAACATGATGATGGCTACCACATCCTTAAAGGCTTACGGTCTGCACCAGCTCATTGGGAGGCTGAAAAAAAAAGTTATTTCTATGATTCGACAATTTGGTTTGCCAACGTTTTTCATAACTCTTTCCGCTGCTGAAACTAAGTGGAATGAACTTTTAGTTATCCTTTCCACACACCCTTCTTATAACTAAGTTTAAGCTTTCTATATTTAACAAGAAAGGAAAGCTAACTTCGTGCGGAGCCGAAGTTTATATACCCTTGCAGTTAAAACCGGATATATATAGCAAACATAAGATATAGTTGGCCGATCCTTATGGGAATATGAATATATAATCCAAATTATTACAATACAAAATCTAAAAAAAGTCCCAAACATCTATCTTCAAACATACCAAAGTTGGTATTTCTACCAAAAACCATTTCCGATCGTTCAGTTATATGGTTATTCAGTTATATTATAGCTATAAGATATAGTCGGCCGATCGTTATGAAATTTGGTAGGTCGGATAAACTGACCAAAAATATAATCTGTACCAAGTTCCAGCTTTCTATCTTCAAAAACACGAAAGTTGGGTCATTTCCGATCGTTCAGTTATATGGCAGCTATAGGATATAGTCGGCCGATCCTTACGAAATTTGGCATGTCGTATTATTTTGCCAAAAATAGCTCTCACCTAAAATTCAAATTTGAACTCCCTAACTTTAAAAACACCAAAGTTATACCATTTCCGATCAATCAGTTATATGGCAGCTATAGGATATAGTCGGCCGATCCGGGCCGTTCCGACTTATATACTGCGTGCAAAAGAAAGAAGGGTGTGTGCAAAGTTTCAAGTCGATAGCTTTAAAACTGAGAGACTAACAATTGTTTTTAATTTTGAGACTAACAATAAGTTGACGAATATTAACATTAAAATTTAACAGTATACTAAGACTGCATTCTTTAAGGCGTTTTAACTAACAGTATACTTAAACTTCATTGAATAAGTCATTGCGATGAAGACGTGATGGGTTGCTCAACCTTGTTAGTCCATTCGCCACTCGTAGCTTGGTAATGTATGTATTTTTCGTTCTGTTCTTCGATCACTTCTTTAACTGGTAAAATGTTTAAGTCGCGATGTATGTATTCGGTTCCAACGTACCACGGTGCCCCGGTGATTGTTCTCAGGTCAATATTGCTATTGCTGGCCTTCCCCCTCTAACTGGGAGCCGTACATCCATATCAATGTGTCGCCGCCATGTGAGTGTTCGTTCGACTCCTATATATGTCACTTCGTTTGCTTGCGGGAACAAAGTGTTGTTGTAAAGCGGCGGGCATTTTTTCGTGTTCAATGTGAACGTAACATGCTTGCATTTTTGTTCATAATACTTCAATTCCGCAATCTGGTAGCCATTTTTTAACATCGACCATATGAAGAGCTAGCTGCGCAGTTGCTTGAATCGGGCATTTTGAGCGGCTAGGAGCGGCTATAGCTGTGTCATCGGCAAACATATATGTTGTTAGTCGTGTGCTTTTCGGGATGTCTGCTGTGTAGAGGGCATTTAATATTGGCCCTAGCACGCTACCTTGAGAAACTCCAGCTCCAACAGTGATATACCTCACAGCCAATTTTCTGTCGTAAAAGTTAAGCTCTAGAAGTGTTCAAACACTTGAGTGTTGTAGGGGAGCATTGTCTTAATCCTGTAAAGTAGACCCTCTAGCCAGACTCTATCAAATTCTTGAGAGAAATCTAAAAATATTGCAGTGCAGTACTCTCGTTTTTCGAACGCGTTCCTAATTTCTGATGTTATCCGATTGACCTGCTCAATTGTTCCGTGCTTTTCACTAAACCCAAATTAATGTGACGAGACTCCTTCCTGAATTCTTAGGTATGTGTTTATCGGAGTCAATACGCATTTTTCAAAGAGTTTAGATTAGAATGAAAGTAGGCTTATATGTCTATACGGCGTGGGGATTGTGTGTTCTTTTTTCCGGCTTTGCTATCATTGTTATAATTAACTTGTCCCATCTCACTGGAAACGTTTTGCGATGCTATTGAAAAGCTGGGTGATAGTTGAAACGAAGCAATATGGGAGCTCGATGATCATTTTGGGAGTTTTGAGATCGCAGCCCTGGGATTTCTTCGACTTTCAGTTAATTTTTGATTATGTTAACGATTTTGTTTGGGCGAAACTCAATTGGTTCATGTTGAAGCTGAGACTCATATGGTAAAATCGGCAAAGTAAACGCATCCTAGTAGTAGGATTTGGAGTTCGGGTTAACGTCACGGTTTGTCACGCAGGGGGAAGGGGGATAATCGCTGCGTCACGTGACACTAAATTTTCAAATAGCTATACTTATCATCCCGGTAAAAGTAAAAAATATCTTTCAAATGACTCGCGAATGCGACAAATGTGCGTGCTGCCATCTTCTTCACGCCTCCATTTCTAAACGGTAAGTTTCAATTTGTATCGTGTCTATAGTGCCTTTAGGTATTTCTTGTTTCTTTCATTAGTGAATCCAAACATTTTGAGCCCAATCAGTTCAGTGGAGTCAACTGTAAAATGTACATGAAGAGGTTAAATTTGCTTGCAAGTGAATTAAACAAAATAAAGAGGTAAATCATGGACAAAAATAAAGCTTTCCAAGACTCGGCTTCTGCTTTTAAGAAAGCTTTTCCAGAAAAATCAGCAGCGGTTTCACAAAATGAAGCTACAAAACGAACTGACTTGTCATTGAAGAAGAAAAGTGCCCTTTTTTCTTACTGGGGCAAGGTTGGTTTATTGTGTTTAGCCCAGTATCAATTGATACTCATCTAAACTCACTTTACAAGTATTTCATTATACCCTTGCAGAGGGTATTATAATTTTGTCCAAAAGTGTGCAACGCAGTGAAGGAGACATCTCCGACCCTATAAAGTATATATATTCTTGATCAGGATCACCTCCTGAGTTGATATGAGCATGTCCGTCTGTCCGTCTGTCTGTCTGTCCGTTTCTACGCGAACTAGTCTCTCAGTTTTGAAGCTATCGTCTTGAAACTTTGCACACACCCTTCATTCCTTTGCATGCAGTATATAAGTCGGAACGGCCCGGATCGGCCGACTATATCCTATAGCTGCCATATAACTGATTGATCCGAAATGGTATAACTTAAGTGTTTTTAGAGTTAGAGAGTACAAATTTAACACGAGATCTATTTTTGGCAAAACATTACGACATGCCAAATTTCATAAGGATCGGCCGTCTATATCTTATAGCTGTCATATAACTGAACGATCGGAAATGACCCAACTTTCGTGTTTTTGAAGATAGACAGCTAATACAGCTAATAGAAAGCAATACTAATACTGAAACTTAATACAGATTCTATTTTTAGCCAGTTGATCCAACCTACCAAATTTCATTAGGATCGGCCGACTATATCCTATAGCTGCCATATAACTGAACGATCGGAAATGGTACTTGGTAGAAATATCAACTTTCGTATTTTTGAAGATAGAAGTTTGGGACTTTTTTTAGATTTTTTATTTTAGGTAATTAGTTTTATTATGATGTAATCATAAGGATCGGCCAACTATTTCCGATGTTTGCGATATATATCCGGTTTTAACTGCAAGGGTATATCAACTTCGGCTCCGCCCGAAGTTAGCTTTCCTTTCTTGTTTTTAACTTGACTTCTCATATGTATTTAGACATCATCAAAAACAGTAAACTTGGAGCAAGCGAAGAACTTCCTTGAAAATGATGAATGCAGTTCATCCTCAAGTAAAAGTGGCATTTCATTAGCCTCCTGCAGTGAAAATGATAAAAAAAATCGAATTTCGACTCCCTTGAGGGTGCGTATAATCAATATCAATGTATAAAATTATTTCTTGAGAAAACACCATTAACGGTAATCGTTATGATGTAATGAGATTCGAATTTACATTCAAGTGTAAATAGTTCGACACTTCTCGTAATGTTTTTGTTTTGGTAGAAACTGTCGCAATCAAAATAAATAAGAGCAAAGTTGTATTACATTCTTAGAATGATTCAATAGTAGATTCGATTAAGATTATTGGAATAATATTACTCTCGCGACGCCCATAATTAATCACACTCAAAAACTGTTTATTGATTTTTTGGAACATTTTTCACAGTTGGTGCACAATGATAAGGACAAATTTGAAACTCCTACTCAAGATAAGTTGAAAAAAAGAATTTAACTTATTGCACAATGAAATACAATTTTATGAAGTAAGAAACAAAGCCGATTTATTGTCACAAGATGAAGAAAAGATTTTAAAAGAAAAAAAGAAGATATTGGAAATGAAAAAAAATCTTTGAAAGCAAAGTCCAGAAAGGAATAGAAAATTCCGGGCAAGTAAGAGAAAAAATTTGGAAGAGAAATGTTCAGAATGTTCAGAAAAGCTAAAATTACGCTCAAAAGCTGGCCGACCAAGAATTGAAGAAGATCAGCCAGAATTGTTCAAGACAATTGTAGAAATTTGCACGCATGGATCTGCAGCTGACAGTAGACGTCGGACCTTAACATTAAACTGCGTCAGAACACTGAGCGACTTAACAGAGGTTTTCAGAACGGAATAAAACTTCGATATAAGCAGGAGTGGGACCTATTTAAGATTGCTATCTCGTCGTACTAATTCAATTGAAGGCAAAAAGCATGTTGTGACCGTTCGTTTGAAAATGGCCAAACCGCAGAATGATTTACACAAACAACATGTTGACGCACAATTTGCAGCTGCAACAATTCACCATTTGGAAGAACTAGCTTCTACACTGGGACCACTCATCTTCAACTGCTTGGTCTCACGTTTTGGATATAGACAAACTTTTTGATATTTGGGAATTCAATCTGATTACTAAGGATCATTTTGGTAATACAAAACCAGTCATGATTTTTAACGTCGATGGGGGGCCTGATGAGAATCCGCGATACAATAAAGTTATTCTTGCGGGGATACATCATTTTGTGAAAAATAATTTAGAAGCTTTATACATAGCTTGTAATGCTGGATGATCGCAGGATGGCACCTCTGAGTAGAGAATTATCAGGAGTGATTCTCCCTCTTGAAAACTTTGGAACTCATTTAGATAAAAATGGTAAAACAATTGATGAACTCAAAGAATTGCAAAATTTTGAATTCGCTGGTCAGGCGTTAGTTAATATTTGGTCCAACGTAATTATTGATCAATACACCGTTGTAAGTGAGAACATTTCTCCAGAAAATTCCGAAATCGATGAAGCAGATCTTGTATCACAATCACAAAAAATCAAAAAAACAAGAAAGGAAAGCTAACTTCGGGCGGAGCCGAAGTTTGTATACCCTTGCAGAATAATCTGTAAATTATAGTCTTCAAATTCAATCATATAATACATTCTTTATTCCTATACATCTTTTAAATTAGACATACATATCTACCCTTTTTCGTCTGGCCTTTTTAGAATGGTGGGAGTGACTGTTACAGTCATCAAAATTACAACAGAGTTTACATTCTTAAATTTGCAACCCTTTACTTTTTGATAACACTAAAGACATCCATGGGAAAGACATCCATGGGATTATCCCATTTTAACCTGGTTAACAGGTAAAATTTGGTAGACCGTCATTTGGTTTATTTTCAATGAACACGTGCAAGGGGTCAGAATTTTTTAAAAGACCTTAATTTCGCAACCCTCAACGCAGGTATGAGTGCAATTTATAGAGTGGCTTCTTACTGTACAATATCAGGTAATACTTTTTTTGATTGGTCGAATCGGAAGAAAAGCGCTACAATTTAAGACTCAAATTATTGAAAAACACCTAAATTGCACAACAGGTAGCCCAGGTACAAAATAAAGAAAAATGCATTTTTATTGCCTTTTTTAAAAAGGGTAATCTAGGGAACCTTTAAAGGGTCAAAGGATAATTCTTTTTTGTTTGGATATTACCTAGCTTGGCTTTATATTTAGAAATCCTTTAATCCCTAGATCAGTCAATGAAAAAAATTTACCGAGTGATGACGTTACTCTGTCAGTCAGTATTTTTACAAGTGCAAAATTTTAAAGAGAGCGGAAGTATTTTTTAAAAGTGCCAAATTTAAAGTGTGATAAAGTTATTTTTACCAGTGGAAAAAAATTAAAGTATTTTTACAAGTGATACAAAATTAATAGTACGTTAATATCGTGCTTAAAAACACAAACTTTGGTAAGTATATTAATTTTTTAATTCTTTAAAATATTATACCCGTGGACGGCATTCCATGTCGGTGATTTTATATGCATTCCATAACTTTCATTTTTTTCATACAGGACTATAAAAAATGCCACGCGTATCACAGTTATCCCAGGAACAACGCCGCCAAGCTGCTTTAAACCGCAGCAGAGCCCGCTATGAACGGAATGCGTCCCAAATAAGAGCTCGGAACTCCCAACATATCGCTAATGTTCGAGACAATAACCCTAACGTACGGGAGGAAAGTCGTGTTCAGGATTCCATTGCACGCGCGCAGCGGAGAAGAAGCGAAAGGGTTCGCAACCTTGAACGGATTCGGGACGCACAAGCGCATTCAACTCGTCGGGAGGACTCTGACGAGCGCCGACAAGAGCAGTTGCGAAACACTGCTGAGCATGCGTCTCGGAGGACTAATCCAGAAATCCGTTCTGTAGAGCGTATTCAGGATGCTGCAAGACATTCAAATCGTCGACAGGATCAGGACTATCGTGTCTCAGAGCGGACTCGGGATATGGAGGCACGCGCAACCCGTCGACAGGACTCTGAGGAGCGAAGACAAGAGCAGTTGCGAAACACTGCTGAGCATGCGTCTCGGAGGACTAACCCAGTAATCCGTTCTGCGGAGCGTATTCAGGATGCTGCAAGGCATTCAAATCGTCGACAGGACCAGGACTATCGTGTCTCAGAGCGGACTCGGGATATGGAGGTCGACAGGACTCTGAGGAGCGAAGACAAGAGCAGTTGCGAAACACTGCTCAACACTCTACTCGGAGGACTATTCCGGAGTTTCGCATTCCTGAACGCATTCGGGACATGGATGCGCACGCGATCCGTCGAGAGGACCCCGAGGAGCGACGACGAGAGCAGTTGCGAAACACTGCTGAGCACTCTACTCGGAGGACTATTCCGGAGTTTCGCATTCCTGAACGCATTCGGGACATGGATGCGCACGCGATCCGTCGAGAGGACCCCGAGGAGCGACGACGAGAGCAGTTGCGAAACACTGCTGAGCACTCTACTCGGAGGACTATTCCGGAGTTTCGCATTCCTGAACGCATTCGGGACATGGATGCACACGCGATCCGTCGAGAGGACCCCGAGGAGAGGCGACGAGAGCAGGTGCAAAATGCTGCTGAGCATGCCTTCCGGAGGACGAATCCGACATTTCGAATTTCAGAGCGGATTCGGGACGCCGCAGCGCGAGGACTCAGAGGAACGAGCCAGAGAACAGGAAAGGAATACTGAAGAGAATCGACAGCGACGAAGGGATTCTGAGGAAAGACAGCGAGAACGGCAGAGGGACGCCAATAACCGGAGAGCAACCAGGAGAAATCCCATAGCAAGAACACAGGAGCAACGGATAAACACATCACAACGCCGGGAAACACGACAACAGCGGAGGATTCGGGAAGAACAAATTCGGCAAATGGCAGAGGATCGATTAATAAACTTCAGGATGGACCCCCAAAATCGACTGGATGCCTCCCAAAGGCAGTCGCAACGCAATATGGACGCAAGAGCTCAACTTTCGGAGGACGAACTGGATCAGGAACGAGAACAACAGCGAAATAGGATTCGAGCAACAGCAAGGGATCTTTATCACAGGAACATAAAGGAAGGACCAACGGAAATTTGTATTTGCTGTGGAGGAACATGGTTCCGTTCGCAGGTAAGTGGATTATACATCCTGGCTATCTCCTCTAAATTTCCCCTCCTAAACGTTGGCAACGCTTTTTATTTGTCACGAAAATTTCCCAGTCCGTCCGGCAAATATAACTTTTGCAACACTTGTCGTCGTGCCATCTCTCTTGGCAAACTACCATCACTCTGCCTTTCCAATGGGTTTGACTTCCCAGAAATTCCTGAGTGCTTAAATGGACTCACCTGCCTCGAAGAACGCTTTATTTCACCGAGAATTCCTTTTATGAGGATTATTTCCCTCGGCTATGAAAGGCAATGCGGAATCAGAGGGGCAGTAGTGAACGTTCCAATTTCAGTTCCTGATATTGTGACTGCGCTTCCGCGCTCTTTCGTCATCCAAGTCCATTTAAAAAGGAGACTAGAGTATGCTCACAATTTCATGACTGAAACTATTCGACCCGCTCGGGTCCTTGAAGCTGTACGGTACTTAGTGAATACCGAGCTCTACAGAAAGCACAACATTTCACTGAACGAATTATGGCTAGCAGGACTTCAAGGAATTAATGAAATTCCTTTTATTGCGGATGAATCTGATCGCGAAGCAGTAGAGCAACTTCTTCAGCAGCAACACCTATCCCAAAATGCTGCAGAGCTCGAAGAAAATTTAAATCCCGGAGGCCATGAAACATTATTGGAAAATAATGACACTGCAATTCAGCGCATTGCATTGGCACCGGGTGAAGGCCGTCGCCCAACAAGCTTAACGCTTGACGAAGACGCAGAGGAACTTTCCTTTCCAACTATTTCTTGCGGAGAAATATTTAAAGGAAAGACAACCTATGCAAAAAAAGCCGGATCTCAAATCCGATTTTACGACCGTCGCTGCGCTGTAGTTCCTAAAGTTTTATACATGTATAAATTTTACGAAATGCAGCGCATTCAAAATTCTATTTCAATTGCTTTACGCAAAAGTCAGGTGCAGTTACCGCTGGTAATCTGCGGGATGAGTCATTTGTTGACAGACTTGTTCAACATGATGATGGCTACCACATCCTTAAAGGCTTACGGTCTGCACCAGCTCATTGGGAGGCTGAAAAAAAAAAGTTATTTCTATGATTCGACAATTTGGTTTGCCAACGTTTTTCATAACTCTTTCCGCTGCTGAAACTAAGTGGAATGAACTTTTAGT
This sequence comes from Drosophila parabipectinata, assembly GCA_018153455.1. Lineage (NCBI taxonomy): Eukaryota > Metazoa > Arthropoda > Insecta > Diptera > Drosophilidae > Drosophila > Drosophila parabipectinata. The sequence continues at coordinate 1,968,837 of JAECYA010000403.1, read as the reverse complement.
TATCCTTTCCCTTCTATTGGACAATAGGGCTATAAGCGAGGAAGAAGCGGCAGCTCTTTCCAGCTCCGAAAGGCTCGGTTAATCCGATCCGATCCAGTGACGTGCTCTCGATACTTCGATTACAGGTTGCGACAATTAATGAAATTGTTCAAAACCGATATTTTTGGGGAATTCAATCTTTCTCATTTTTATTGGAGAATCGAATTCCAGCACAGAGGATCTCCGCACTCTCATGGCATGTACTGGCTTGCTGGTGCTCCTAAGCTCGAAGACGCCGAAAATACCGAGCAAGTAATAAACTTTATCGATAGGTTTATTACTACAAATGGAGACGATCCTGAGCTACAAGAAGTAATTCAGTATCAACGCCACAAGCATAGTGCTTCCTTCCTGAGAGAGTTACGCGGACAGGAGTTCTGCCGATTCAATATGCCATATCCTCCTATGCCCGAAACGCTTCTTTTGCATCCAATGGAAGAAAACGAAGTAAATGTTGAAGAACATAAAACTTTGTTCAAAAAAATTAAGGAAGCTTTAAGGACCATTTCTAATAAAGACGCAGCTTTATATAATAATTTTGATTATTTTCTGACCCACCTTGAAACTAATTTTGAAGCCTACATATTAGCCTTACGTTCCAGCTTGAAAAAGCCACAAATTTTTCTTCGCAGACAATTCTCCGACCGATTGCTCAATGCTTATAATAGAGATATTTTAGGCTTACACAGAGCTAATATGGATATTCAATTTATCCTAGATGCTTACCCCTGTTGTAGTTATATTATTAACTACATAAACAAATCGAACAGAGGCGTATCGCAGTTGCTCCGTGAAGCCATGGCAGAAATAAGCCATGGGAATATTTCTATTAAAAGGAAATTGCAGCACCTCGGGAATAAGTTTATTAACGCTACAGAAATATCGGCCCAAGAAGCAGCTTACAATATTTTGGGTCTGCATATGTCGGAGGCAAGTGAAGGTACTATTTTTGTAAACACTTGCCATCCAGACAAACGAGTTAGATTGACTCGCTCAAATGAAGAATTAGAGCGACTACCAAACAACTCGGTGGATATTTTTGAGCGTAATATTCTTGACCGATATGTGCAAAGGCATGCGCAGTTGGAAGGAATTTGTTTAGCAGATTTCGCGGCTTGGTACAGATTTGTCAAGCGAAATGCACGATCTGCCGCTAATCATAGGGAAGACTATGAGGAAGCAAATGATGTGGAGGTAGATGACGAAGATGAAGTAGCTGAGCAAAGCTATCCACTGATGGATGGGTCTGGTTGTGTTAAGAAACGCAGGCATCCCCTGATTCTAAGGTGGGTTCGATTTAGCATTAACTCTTCACCTTCCGATTATTTCCGAGAGCATTTAATGCTCTTCTATCCTTGGCGAAATGAAGAAGCTGAACTTCTTTCCAACGACATTGAAAACACATTCCGAGCAAACCACGAAGCCATTAAGACAAAAAAAAGGAACTATGATGTGTTTGATGATATGGAGTTAGAAAGAGTTCTGGAAGATTTGCAAGAGGATAGGGGGGATAATGCTCCTGTTGCGGAAGAACCTGCCTCCCAATTTTTAGACGAAGAATTTAGAGCTTTGGCAGTACCAAATATAGAGCGGAACGTAAATATTCTTCAGGATGACAACGCGATAAATAACCCTGAAGAAGACGGCGAACTTCAAATAATTAGACTCCCCCCGTTAGTTTCCAATGATGACCTTTGTTCGCTAACTCGGTCCCTCAACTACAAGCAAAGACAATATTATGCACATGTGATGCATAATGTTGTTTGTAAAAATATATTTTACGAATATGTTGGTGGAGGGGCCGGTGTAGGAAAAAGCAGACTGATTTCTACCATCTATCAGTCTGTGACTTGGCGAGCAAACAAACTTCCTGGTGCTACGGATTCGGCAAAGGTTTTATTATGTGCTCCAACTGGAAAAGCTGCTTTTGGAATTGGAGGACTGACACTGCGTTCAGTGTTTTCTCTTCCAATAAATCAAGCTTCAGGTCCCTTAAGACCTTTAAGCAATGACAGTTTAAATACAATTCATTGCAAGTTGATCGATCTCCAATTAATTATAACTGATGAAATTTCTATGGTTGGTTCGAAAATGCTTTCATTTTTGGATCAAAGGCTTCGCCAAATTTTCCGAAGCCCTGACATAAGTTTTGGTGGAAAATCAATTATTGTTTTTGGAGATCTAAAGCAGCTTTCCCCAGTTGGAGACAGTTGGATATTTTCGGAAAGGACAATTAATCCTTATAGCGTTTTAGCAGGAAATAGCCTATGGAGCAATTTTATGTATTTTGAGCTCACAGAAATAATGCGCCAAAGAGGCGATCATGCATTTGCTCAAGCCCTGAATCATTTATCTGAGGCTTGCATGACAATTGCAGATATAGAGCTCCTAAAACAAAGAGTTGTTTCACCCAGCGAAGTTCCTGATGATGCCATTCATTTATTTTCTTCTAACGAAGAAGTTAACAATTACAATTCCATAAAACTAGCGCAAATTGGGACGGAAGAGTTGGTTTCCACTGCTGTTGATACAGTGAAAACTGCGAACATATCTGCACGAAACAGAGAAAACACGTTAAGATATGCTCAAAATATAAAAACCTCTGAAACACAAGGTTTACCATATAATCTTCATCTCAAAACAACCGCTAAATATATGGTAACCGTCAATATAGACACAAGTGACGGACTTGTAAATGGAGCAACTGGTCAGCTAATGCAAATTGACCATTGCTTAGTGAATGGCTCAAATTTAGTGACGCAAATTTGGATTAAATTTTTTGAACCCACGGTTGGCGCTATCGCCAGATCAAAAGTTCGGAACAGTCCCGATCCCGAATGGACTCCAATAGTAAAAGCCTCTCGAGTTTTTCAATGTGGAAGATCGGAGCATGCCTCTGTCGACCGAAAGCAATTCCCAATTGTTCCTGCTGAGGCTATTACCATCCACAAAAGCCAAGGAGCAACATATAGCAAAGTCGCCGTGCATCATAAAAGAGGCATCAAGCGAGCTTCGCTATATGTTGGATGCAGCAGGGCTACTAGCGCATCAGGACTTTTCCTTTTAGGCGACTTTGTTCCTCCAACAAGATTTGGAGCACCAAATGTCCAAGACGAACTTCAAAAGTTAAGAGAAGAAAAGTTCTTGACTACGCATTATGAAATTGTGGTCAGCAGTAATGAAGAAATCTCCCTATATTACCATAATGTTGAGTCTCTTCGAAGCCATCGCGAAGATATTTTCAACGACCCTATTATTTGTTCTGCAAATTTTCTTTGTTTTGTCGAAGCTTGGACTCTTCCCAGCGAAGACTTTTCTTTAGAAGGTTTCGACATTATAAGAAGAATTGATAGCAATCGATTGAATGGTATTGGCAAAAATGGAATTATGATTTATGCCAAGCAAAATATTGCCGAAAATGTAGTTTTCTTGTTTGAGACAAATAAGTCTTTAAGCTCAAGAACTACATACCAATCAATCGCCTTCAAATATCTCGATACATCCTTTATTGTTGTTTATAGGAACCCTGCTTTTCCTATAACACAATTTCGAAATGAAGTTATGGCGGATGTAGAAAGAATACGCAGCTTAGAAAATAATACAAAATTGGTAATATTAGGAGATTTTAATATATGCAGGTCTACAACCACTGATCGACTGGAGGTATCTTTAAATGAAGTTAACCTTATTCCAATCAATAATTGTGCAACTACAAAACATTTAACGCAAATTGATTGGATATTTGCTGAAAATGAGCTTAGGAATGCTGTGGCTCTTACATACAAAACGAGCTATAGTCATCATGACGGAATTTTTCTTAAATATAGCTGCTAAAATTTTTTGTTTAATTTATTAACTTATTTATTTATTTTAATTGTATATATTTCATTAAATTAGTCATACTAGTATTATTAAATTATTATTGCTTAGTTGTTTAGTTATAAAGTGCAATATAAGTTAAGTTATTATATTTCCCTCTCGTGGTTTGAGACCTTTAACTGGTAAAATGTTTAAGTCGCGATGTATGTATTCGGTTCCAACGTACCACGGTGCCCCGGTGATTGTTCTCAGGTCAATATTGCTATTGCTGGCCTTCCCCTCTAACTGGGAGCCGTACATCCATATCAATGTGCCGCCGCCATGTGAGTGTTCGTTCGACTCCTATATATGTCACTTCGTTTGCTTGCGGGAACAAAGTGTTGTTGTAAAGCGGCGGGCATTTTTTCGTGTTCAATGTGAACGTAACATGCTTGCATTTTTGTTCATAATACTTCAATTCCGCATTCTGGTAGCCATTTTTTAACATCGACCATATGAAGAGCTAGCTGCGCAGTTGCTTGAATCGGGCATTTTGAGCGGCTAGGAGCGGCTATAGCTGTGTCATCGGCAAACATAGATGTTGTTAGTCGTGTGCTTTTCGGGATGTCTGCTGTGTAGAGGGCATTTAATATTGGCCCTAGCACGCTACCTTGAGAAACTCCAGCTCCAACAGTGATATACCTCACAGCCAATTTTCTGTCGTAAAAGTTAAGCTCTAGAAGTGTTCAAACACTTGAGTGTTGTAGGGGAGCATTGTCTTAATCCTGTAAATTAGACCCTCTAGCCAGACTCTATCAAATTCTTGAGAGAAATCTAAAAATATTGCAGTGCAGTACTCTCGTTTTTCGAACGCGTTCCTAATTTCTGATGTTATCCGATTGACCTGCTCAATTGTTCCGTGCTTTTCACTAAACCCAAATTAATGTGACGAGACTCCTTCCTGAATTCTTAGGTATGTGTTTATCGGAGTCAATACGCATTTTTCAAAGAGTTTAGATTAGAATGAAAGTAGGCTTATATGTCTATACGGCGTGGGGATTGTGTGTTCTTTTTTCCGGCTTTGCTATCATTGTTATAATTAACTTGTCCCATCTCACTGGAAAGTGGTCACGTTTTGCGATGCTATTGAAAAGCTGGGTGATAGTTGAAACGAAGCAATATGGGAGCTCGATGATCATTTTGGGAGTTTTGAGATCGCAGCCCTGGGATTTCTTCGACTTTCAGTTAATTTTTGATTATGTTAACGATTTTGTTTGGGCGAAACTCAATTGGTTCATGTTGAAGCTGAGACTCATATGGTAAAATCGGCAAAGTAAACGCATCCTAGTAGTAGGATTTGGAGTTCGGGTTAACGTCACGGTTTGTCACGCAGGGGGAAGGGGGGATAATCGCTGCGTCACGTGACACTAAATTTTCAAATAGCTATACTTATCATCCCGGTAAAAGTAAAAAATATCTTTCAAATGACTCGCGAATGCGACAAATGTGCGTGCTGCCATCTTCTTCACGCCTCCATTTCTAAACGGTAAGTTTCAATTTGTATCGTGTCTATAGTGCCTTTAGGTATTTCTTGTTTCTTTCATTAGTGAATCCAAACATTTTGAGCCCAATCAGTTCAGTGGAGTCAACTGTAAAATGTACATGAAGAGGTTAAATTTGCTTGCAAGTGAATTAAACAAAATAAAGAGGTAAATCATGGACAAAAATAAAGCTTTCCAAGACTCGGCTTCTGCTTTTAAGAAAGCTTTTCCAGAAAAATCAGCAGCGGTTTCACAAAATGAAGCTACAAAACTAACTGACTTGTCATTGAAGAAGAAAAGTGCCCTTTTTTCTTACTGGGGCAAGGTTGGTTTATTGTGTTTAGCCCAGTATCAATTGATACTCATCTAAACTCACTTTACAAGTATTTCATTATACCCTTGCAGAGGGTATTATAATTTTGTCCAAAAGTGTGCAACGCAGTGAAGGAGACATCTCCGACCCTATAAAGTATATATATTCTTGATCAGGATCACCTCCTGAGTTGATATGAGCATCTCCGTCTGTCCGTCTGTCTGTCTGTCCGTTTCTACGCGAACTAGTCTCTCAGTTTTGAAGCTATCGTCTTGAAACTTTGCACACACCCTTCATTCCTTTGCATGCAGTATATAAGTCGGAACGGCCCGGATCGGCCGACTATATCCTATAGCTGCCATATAACTGATTGATCCGAAATGGTATAACTTAAGTGTTTTTAGAGTTAGAGAGTTCAAATTTAACACGAGATCTATTTTTGGCAAAACATTACGACATGCCAAATTTCATAAGGATCGGCCGTCTATATCTTATAGCTGTCATATAACTGAACGATCGGAAATGACCCAACTTTCGTGTTTTTGAAGATAGACAGCTAATACAGCTAATAGAAAGCAATACTAATACTGAAACTTAATACAGATTCTATTTTTAGCCAGTTGATCCAACCTACCAAATTTCATTAGGATCGGCCGACTATATCCTATAGCTGCCATATAACTGAACGATCGGAAATGGTACTTGGTAGAAATATCAACTTTCGTATTTTTGAAGATAGAAGTTTGGGACTTTTTTTTAGATTTTTTATTTTAGGTAATTAGTTTTATTATGATGTAATCATAAGGATCGGCCAACTATTTCCGATGTTTGCGATATATATCCGGTTTTAACTGCAAGGGTATATCAACTTCGGCTCCGCCCGAAGTTAGCTTTCCTTTCTTGTTTTTAACTTGACTTCTCATATGTATTTAGACATCATCAAAAACAGTAAACTTGGAGCAAGCGAAGAACTTCCTTGAAAATGATGAATGCAGTTCATCCTCAAGTAAAAGTGGCATTTCATTAGCCTCCTGCAGTGAAAATGATAAAAAAAAAAAATTTCGACTCCCTTGAGGGTGCGTATAATCAATATCAATGTATAAAATTATTTCTTGAGAAAACACCATTAACGGTAATCGTTATGATGTAATGAGATTCGAATTTACATTCAAGTGTAAATAGTTCGACACTTCTCGTAATGTTTTTGTTTTGGTAGAAACTGTCGCAATCAAAATAAATAAGAGCAAAGTTGTATTACATTCTTAGAATGATTCAATAGTAGATTCGATTAAGATTATTGGAATAATATTACTCTCGCGACGCCCATAATTAATCACACTCAAAAACTGTTTATTGATTTTTTGGAACATTTTTCACAGTTGGTGCACAATGATAAGGACAAATTTGAAACTCCTACTCAAGATAAGTTGAAAAAAAGAATTTAACTTATTGCACAATGAAATACAATTTTATGAAGTAAGAAACAAAGCCGATTTATTGTCACAAGATGAAGAAAAGATTTTAAAAGAAAAAAAGAAGATATTGGAAATGAAAAAAAATCTTTGAAAGCAAACTCCAGAAAGGAATAGAAAATTCCGGGCAAATAAGAGAAAAAATTTGGAAGAGAAATGTTCAGAATGTTCAGAAAAGCTAAAATTACGCTCAAAAGCTGGCCGACCAAGAATTGAAGAAGATCAGCCAGAATTGTTCAAGACAATTGTAGAAATTTGCACGCATGGATCTGCAGCTGACAGTAGACGTCGGACCGAAACATTAAACTGCGTCAGAACACTGAGCGACTTAACAGAGGTTTTCAGAACGGAATAAAACTTCGATATAAGCAGGAGTGGGACCTATTTAAGATTGCTATCTCGTCGTACTAATTCAATTGAAGGCAAAAAGCATGTTGTGACCGTTCGTTTGAAAATGGCCAAACCGCAGAATGATTTACACAAACAACATGTTGACGCACAATTTGCAGCTGCAACAATTCACCATTTGGAAGAACTAGCTTCTACACTGGGACCACTCATCTTCAACTGCTTGGTCTCACGTTTTGGATATAGACAAACTTTTTGATATTTGGGAATTCAATCTGATTACTAAGGATCATTTTGGTAATACAAAACCAGTCATGATTTTTAACGTCGATGGGGGGCCTGATGAGAATCCGCGATACAATAAAGTTATTCTTGCGGGGATACATCATTTTGTGAAAAATAATTTAGAAGCTTTATACATAGCTTGTAATGCTGGATGATCGCAGGATGGCACCTCTGAGTAGAGAATTATCAGGAGTGATTCTCCCTCTTGAAAACTTTGGAACTCATTTAGATAAAAATGGTGAAACAATTGATGAACTCAAAGAATTGCAAAATTTTGAATTCGCTTGGTCCAACGTAATTATTGATCAATACACCGTTGTAAGTGAGTACATTTCTCCAGAAAATTCCGAAATCGATGAAGCAGATCTTGTATCACAATCACAAAAAATCAAAAAAACAAGAAAGGAAAGCTAACTTCGGGCGGAGCCGAAGTTTGTATACCCTTGCAGAATAATCTGTAAATTATAGTCTTCAAATTCAATCATATAATACATTCTTTATTCCTATACATCTTTTAAATTAGACATACATATCTACCCTTTTTCGTCTGGCCTTTTTAGAATGGTGGGAGTGACTGTTACAGTCATCAAAATTACAACAGAGTTTACATTCTTAAATTTGCAACCCTTTACTTTTTGATAACACTAAAGACATCCATGGGATTATCCCATTTTAACCTGGTTAACAGGTAAAAACTCCCAACATATCGCTAATGTTCGAGTCAATAACCCTAACGTACGGGAGGAAAGTCGTGTTCAGGATTCCATTGCACGCGCGCAGCGGAGAAGAAGCGAAAGGGTTCGCAACCTTGAACGGATTCGGGACGCACAAGCGCATTCAACTCGTCGGGAGGACTCTGACGAGCGCCGACAAGAGCAGTTGCGAAACACTGCTGAGCATGCGTCTCGGAGGACTAATCCAGAAATCCGTTCTGTAGAGCGTATTCAGGATGCTGCAAGACATTCAAATCGTCGACAGGATCAGGACTATCGTGTCTCAGAGCGGACTCGGGATATGGAGGCACGCGCAACCCGTCGACAGGACTCTGAGGAGCGAAGACAAGAGCAGTTGCGAAACACTGCTGAGCATGCGTCTCGGAGGACTAACCCAGTAATCCGTTCTGCGGAGCGTATTCAGGATGCTGCAAGGCATTCAAATCGTCGACAGGACCAGGACTATCGTGTCTCAGAGCGGACTCGGGATATGGAGGTCGACAGGACTCTGAGGAGCGAAGACAAGAGCAGTTGCGAAACACTGCTCAACACTCTACTCGGAGGACTATTCCGGAGTTTCGCATTCCTGAACGCATTCGGGACATGGATGCGCACGCGATCCGTCGAGAGGACCCCGAGGAGCGACGACGAGAGCAGTTGCGAAACACTGCTGAGCACTCTACTCGGAGGACTATTCCGGAGTTTCGCATTCCTGAACGCATTCGGGACATGGATGCACATGCGATCCGTCGAGAGGACCCCAAGGAGCGACGACGAGAGCAGTTGCGAAACACTGCTGAGCACTCTACTCGGAGGACTATTCCGGAGTTTCGCATTCCTGAACGCATTCGGGACATGGATGCACACGCGATCCGTCGAGAGGACCCCGAGGAGAGGCGACGAGAGCAGGTGCAAAATACTGCTGAGCATGCCTTCCGGAGGACGAATCCGACATTTCGAATTTCAGAGCGGATTCGGGACGCCGCAGCGCGAGGACTCAGAGGAACGAGCCAGAGAACAGGAAAGGAATACTGAAGAGCATCGACAGCGACGAAGGGATTCTGAGGAAAGGCAGCGAGAACGGCAGAGGGACGCCAATAACCGGAGAGCAACCAGGAGAAATCCCATAGCAAGAACACAGGAGCAACGGATAAACACATCACAACGCCGGGAAACACGACAACAGCGGAGGATTCGGGAAGAACAAATTCGGCAAATGGCAGAGGATCGATTAATAAACTTCAGGATGGACCCCCAAAATCGACTGGATGCCTCCCAAAGGCAGTCGCAACGCAATATGGACGCAAGAGCTCAACTTTCGGAGGACGAACTGGATCAGGAACGAGAACAACAGCGAAATAGGATTCGAGCAACAGCAAGGGATCTTTATCACAGGAACATAAAGGAAGGACCAACGGAAATTTGTATTTGCTGTGGAGGAACGTGGTTCCGTTCGCAGGTAAGTGGATTATACATCCTGGCTATCTCCTCTAAATTTCCCCTCCTAAACGTTGGCAACGCTTTTTATTTGTCACGAAAATTTCCCAGTTCGTCCGGCAAATATAACTTTTGCAACACTTGTCGTCGTGCCATCTCTCTTGGCAAACTACCATCTCTGCCTTTCCAATGGGTTTGACTTCCCAGAAATTCCTGAGTGCTTAAATGGACTCACCTGCCTCGAAGAACGCTTTATTTCACCGAGAATTCCTTTTATGAGGATTATTTCCCTCGGCTATGAAAGGCAATGCGGAATCAGAGGGGCAGTAGTGAACGTTCCAATTTCAGTTCCTGATATTGTGACTGCGCTTCCGCGCTCTTTCGTCATCCAAGTCCATTTAAAAAGGAGACTAGAGTATGCTCACAATTTCATGACTGAAACTATTCGACCCGCTCGGGTCCTTGAAGCTGTACGGTACTTAGTGAATACCGAGCTCTACAGAAAGCACAACATTTCACTGAACGAATCATGGCTAGCAGGACTTCAAGGAATTAATGAAATTCCTTTTATTGCGGATGAATCTGATCGCGAAGCAGTAGAGCAACTTCTTCAGCAGCAACACCTATCCCAAAATGCTGCAGAGCTCGAAGAAAATTTAAATCTCGGAGGCCATGAAACATTATTGGAAAATAATGACACTGCAATTCAGCGCATTGCATTGGCACCGGGTGAAGGCCGTCGCCCAACAAGCTTAACGCTTGACGAAGACGCAGAGGAACTTTCCTTTCCAACTATTTCTTGCGGAGAAATATTTAAAGGAAAGACAACCTATGCAAAAAAGCCGGATCTCAAATCCGATTTTACGACCGTCGCTGCGCTGTAGTTCCTAAAGTTTTATACATGTATAAATTTTACGAAATGCAGCGCATTCAAAATTCTATTTCAATTGCTTTACGCAAAAAGTCAGGTGCAGTTACCGCAGTTACGTGCAGGGAGCATTGTCTTAATCCTGTAAATTAGACCCTCTAGCCAGACTCTATCAAATTCTTGAGAGAAATCTAAAAATATTGCAGTGCAGTACTCTCGCTTTTCGAACGCGTTCCTAATTTCTGATGTTATCCGATTGACCTGCTCAATTGTTCCGTGCTTTTCACTAAACCCAAATTAATGTGACGAGACTCCTTCCTGAATTCTTAGGTATGTGTTTATCGGAGTCAATACGCATTTTTCAAAGAGTTTAGATTAGAATGAAAGTAGGCTTATATGTCTATACGGCGTGGGGATTGTGTGTTCTTTTTTCCGGCTTTGCTATCATTGTTATAATTAACTTGTCCCATCTCACTGGAAAGTGGTCACGTTTTGCGATGCTATTGAAAAGCTGGGTGATAGTTGAAACGAAGCAATATGGGAGCTCGATGATCATTTTGGGAGTTTTGAGATCGCAGCCCTGGGATTTCTTCGACTTTCAGTTAATTTTTGATTATGTTAACGATTTTGTTTGGGCGAAACTCAATTGGTTCATGTTGAAGCTGAGACTCATATGGTAAAATCGGCAAAGTAAACGCATCCTAGTAGTAGGATTTGGAGTTCGGGTTAACGTCACGGTTTGTCACGCAGGGGGAAGGGGGGATAATCGCTGCGTCACGTGACACTAAATTTTCAAATAGCTATACTTATCATCCCGGTAAAAGTAAAAAATATCTTTCAAATGACTCGCGAATGCGACAAATGTGCGTGCTGCCATCTTCTTCACGCCTCCATTTCTAAACGGTAAGTTTCAATTTGTATCGTGTCTATAGTGCCTTTAGGTATTTCTTGTTTCTTTCATTAGTGAATCCAAACATTTTGAGCCCAATCAGTTCAGTGGAGTCAACTGTAAAATGTACATGAAGAGGTTAAATTTGCTTGCAAGTGAATTAAACAAAATAAAGAGGTAAATCATGGACAAAAATAAAGCTTTCCAAGACTCGGCTTCTGCTTTTAAGAAAGCTTTTCCAGAAAAATCAGCAGCGGTTTCACAAAATGAAGCTACAAAACTAACTGACTTGTCATTGAAGAAGAAAAGTGCCCTTTTTTCTTACTGGGGCAAGGTTGGTTTATTGTGTTTAGCCCAGTATCAATTGATACTCATCTAAACTCACTTTACAAGTATTTCATTATACCCTTGCAGAGGGTATTATAATTTTGTCCAAAAGTGTGCAACGCAGTGAAGGAGACATCTCCGACCCTATAAAGTATATATATTCTTGATCAGGATCACCTCCTGAGTTGATATGAGCATGTCCGTCTGTCCGTCTGTCTGTCTGTCCGTTTCTACGCGAACTAGTCTCTCAGTTTTGAAGCTATCGTCTTGAAACTTTGCACACACCCTTCATTCCTTTGCATGCAGTATATAAGTCGGAACGGCCCGGATCGGCCGACTATATCCTATAGCTGCCATATAACTGATTGATCCGAAATGGTATAACTTAAGTGTTTTTAGAGTTAGAGAGTTCAAATTTAACACGAGATCTATTTTTGGCAAAACATTACGACATGCCAAATTTCATAAGGATCGGCCGTCTATATCTTATAGCTGTCATATAACTGAACGATCGGAAATGACCCAACTTTCGTGTTTTTGAAGATAGACAGCTAATACAGCTAATAGAAAGCAATACTAATACTGAAACTTAATACAGATTCTATTTTTAGCCAGTTGATCCAACCTACCAAATTTCATTAGGATCGGCCGACTATATCCTATAGCTGCCATATAACTGAACGATCGGAAATGGTACTTGGTAGAAATATCAACTTTCGTATTTTTGAAGATAGAAGTTTGGGACTTTTTTTTAGATTTTTTATTTTAGGTAATTAGTTTTATTATGATGTAATCATAAGGATCGGCCAACTATTTCCGATGTTTGCGATATATATCCGGTTTTAACTGCAAGGGTATATCAACTTCGGCTCCGCCCGAAGTTAGCTTTCCTTTCTTGTTTTTAACTTGACTTCTCATATGTATTTAGACATCATCAAAAACAGTAAACTTGGAGCAAGCGAAGAACTTCCTTGAAAATGATGAATGCAGTTCATCCTCAAGTAAAAGTGGCATTTCATTAGCCTCCTGCAGTGAAAATGATAAAAAAAATCGAATTTCGACTCCCTTGAGGGTGCGTATAATCAATATCAATGTATAAAATTATTTCTTGAGAAAACACCATTAACGGTAATCGTTATGATGTAATGAGATTCGAATTTACATTCAAGTGTAAATAGTTCGACACTTCTCGTAATGTTTTTGTTTTGGTAGAAACTGTCGCAATCAAAATAAATAAGAGCAAAGTTGTATTACATTCTTAGAATGATTCAATAGTAGATTCGATTAAGATTATTGGAATAATATTACTCTCGCGACGCCCATAATTAATCACACTCAAAAACTGTTTATTGATTTTTTGGAACATTTTTCACAGTTGGTGCACAATGATAAGGACAAATTTGAAACTCCTACTCAAGATAAGTTGAAAAAAAGAATTTAACTTATTGCACAATGAAATACAATTTTATGAAGTAAGAAACAAAGCCGATTTATTGTCACAAGATGAAGAAAAGATTTTAAAAGAAAAAAAAGAAGATATTGGAAATGAAAAAAAATCTTTGAAAGCAAACTCCAGAAAGGAATAGAAAATTCCGGGCAAATAAGAGAAAAAATTTGGAAGAGAAATGTTCAGAATGTTCAGAAAAGCTAAAATTACGCTCAAAAGCTGGCCGACCAAGAATTGAAGAAGATCAGCCAGAATTGTTCAAGACAATTGTAGAAATTTGCACGCATGGATCTGCAGCTGACAGTAGACGTCGGACCGAAACATTAAACTGCGTCAGAACACTGAGCGACTTAACAGAGGTTTTCAGAACGGAATAAAACTTCGATATAAGCAGGAGTGGGACCTATTTAAGATTGCTATCTCGTCGTACTAATTCAATTGAAGGCAAAAAGCATGTTGTGACCGTTCGTTTGAAAATGGCCAAACCGCAGAATGATTTACACAAACAACATGTTGACGCACAATTTGCAGCTGCAACAATTCACCATTTGGAAGAACTAGCTTCTACACTGGGACCACTCATCTTCAACTGCTTGGTCTCACGTTTTGGATATAGACAAACTTTTTGATATTTGGGAATTCAATCTGATTACTAAGGATCATTTTGGTAATACAAAACCAGTCATGATTTTTAACGTCGATGGGGGGCCTGATGAGAATCCGCGATACAATAAAGTTATTCTTGCGGGGATACATCATTTTGTGAAAAATAATTTAGAAGCTTTATACATATGTAGCTTGTAATGCTGGATGATCGCAGGATGGCACCTCTGAGTAGAGAATTATCAGGAGTGATTCTCCCTTTTGAAAACTTTGGAACTCATTTAGATAAAAATGGTAAAACAATTGATGAACTCAAAGAATTGCAAAATTTTGAATTCGCTGGTCAGGCGTTAGTTAATATTTGGTCCAACGTAATTATTGATCAATACACCGTTGTAAGTGAGTACATTTCTCCAGAAAATTCCGAAATCGATGAAGCAGATCTTGTATCACAATCACAAAAAATCAAAAAAACAAGAAAGGAAAGCTAACTTCGGGCGGAGCCGAAGTTTGTATACCCTTGCAGAATAATCTGTAAATTATAGTCTTCAAATTCAATCATATAATACATTCTTTATTCCTATACATCTTTTAAATTAGACATACATATCTACCCTTTTTCGTCTGGCCTTTTTAGAATGGTGGGAGTGACTGTTACAGTCATCAAAATTACAACAGAGTTTACATTCTTAAATTTGCAACCCTTTACTTTTTGATAACACTAAAGACATCCATGGGATTATCCCATTTTAACCTGGTTAACAGGTAAAATTTGGTAGACCGTCATTTGGTTTATTTTCAATGAACACGTGCAAGGGGTCAGAATTTTTAAAAGACCTTAATTTCGCAACCCTCAACGCAGGTATGAGTGCAATTTATAGAGTGACTTCTTACTGTACAATATCAGGTAATACTTTTTTTGATTGGTCGAATCGGAAGAAAAGCGCTACAATTTAAGACTCAAATTATTGAAAAACACCTAAATTGCACAACAGGTAGCCCAGGTACAAAATAAAGAAAAATGCATTTTTATTGCCTTTTTTAAAAAGGGTAATCTAGGGAACCTTTAAAGGGTCAAAGGATAATTCTTTTTTGTTTGGATATTACCTAGCTTGGCTTTATATTTAGAAATCCTTTAATGCCTAGATCAGTCAATGAAAAAAATTTACCGAGTGATGACGTTACTCTGTCAGTCAGTATTTTTACAAGTGCAAAAATTTTAAAGAGAGCGGAAGTATTTTTTAAAAGTGCCAAATTTAAAGTGTGATAAAGTTATTTTTACCAGTGGAAAAAAATTAAAGTATTTTTACAAGTGATACAAAATTAATAGTACGTTAATATCGTGCTTAAAAACACAAACTTTGGTAAGTATATTAATTTTTTAATTCTTTAAAATATTATACCCGTGGACGGCATTCCATGTCGGTGATTTTATATGCATTCCATAACTTTCATTTTTTTCATACAGGACTATAAAAAATGCCACGCGTATCACAGTTATCCCAGGAACAACGCCGCCAAGCTGCTTTAAACCGCAGCAGAGCCCGCTATGAACGGAATGCGTCCCAAATAAGAGCTCGGAACTCCCAACATATCGCTAATGTTCGAGACAATAACCCTAACGTACGGGAGGAAAGTCGTGTTCAGGATTCCATTGCACGCGCGCAGCGGAGAAGAAGCGAAAGGGTTCGCAACCTTGAACGGATTCGGGACGCACAAGCGCATTCAACTCGTCGGGAGGACTCTGACGAGCGCCGACAAGAGCAGTTGCGAAACACTGCTGAGCATGCGTCTCGGAGGACTAATCCAGAAATCCGTTCTGTAGAGCGTATTCAGGATGCTGCAAGACATTCAAATCGTCGACAGGATCAGGACTATCGTGTCTCAGAGCGGACTCGGGATATGGAGGCACGCGCAACCCGTCGACAGGACTCTGAGGAGCGAAGACAAGAGCAGTTGCGAAACACTGCTGAGCATGCGTCTCGGAGGACTAACCCAGTAATCCGTTCTGCGGAGCGTATTCAGGATGCTGCAAGGCATTCAAATCGTCGACAGGACCAGGACTATTGTGTCTCAGAGCGGACTCGGGATATGGAGGTCGACAGGACTCTGAGGAGCGAAGACAAGAGCAGTTGCGAAACACTGCTCAACACTCTACTCGGAGGACTATTCCGGAGTTTCGCATTCCTGAACGCATTCGGGACATGGATGCGCACGCGATCCGTCGAGAGGACCCCGAGGAGCGACGACGAGAGCAGTTGCGAAACACTGCTGAGCACTCTACTCGGAGGACTATTCCGGAGTTTCGCATTCCTGAACGCATTCGGGACATGGATGCACATGCGATCCGTCGAGAGGACCCCAAGGAGCGACGACGAGAGCAGTTGCGAAACACTGCTGAGCACTCTACTCGGAGGACTATTCCGGAGTTTCGCATTCCTGAACGCATTCGGGACATGGATGCACACGCGATCCGTCGAGAGGACCCCGAGGAGAGGCGACGAGAGCAGGTGCAAAATACTGCTGAGCATGCCTTCCGGAGGACGAATCCGACATTTCGAATTTCAGAGCGGATTCGGGACGCCGCAGCGCGAGGACTCAGAGGAACGAGCCAGAGAACAGGAAAGGAATACTGAAGAGCATCGACAGCGACGAAGGGATTCTGAGGAAAGACAGCGAGAACGGCAGAGGGACGCCAATAACCGGAGAGCAACCAGGAGAAATCCCATAGCAAGAACACAGGAGCAACGGATAAACACATCACAACGCCGGGAAACACGACAACAGCGGAGGATTCGGGAAGAACAAATTCGGCAAATGGCAGAGGATCGATTAATAAACTTCAGGATGGACCCCCAAAATCGACTGGATGCCTCCCAAAGGCAGTCGCAACGCAATATGGACGCAAGAGCTCAACTTTCGGAGGACGAACTGGATCAGGAACGAGAACAACAGCGAAATAGGATTCGAGCAACAGCAAGGGATCTTTATCACAGGAACATAAAGGAAGGACCAACGGAAATTTGTATTTGCTGTGGAGGAACATGGTTCCGTTCGCAGGTAAGTGGATTATACATCCTGGCTATCTCCTCTAAATTTCCCCTCCTAAACGTTGGCAACGCTTTTTATTTGTCACGAAAATTTCCCAGTCCGTCCGGCAAATATAACTTTTGCAACACTTGTCGTCGTGCCATCTCTCTTGGCAAACTACCATCACTCTGCCTTTCCAATGGGTTTGACTTCCCAGAAATTCCTGAGTGCTTAAATGGACTCACCTGCCTCGAAGAACGCTTTATTTCACCGAGAATTCCTTTTATGAGGATTATTTCCCTCGGCTATGAAAGGCAATGCGGAATCAGAGGGGCAGTAGTGAACGTTCCAATTTCAGTTCCTGATATTGTGACTGCGCTTCCGCGCTCTTTCGTCATCCAAGTCCATTTAAAAAGGAGACTAGAGTATGCTCACAATTTCATGACTGAAACTATTCGACCCGCTCGGGTCCTTGAAGCTGTACGGTACTTAGTGAATACCGAGCTCTACAGAAAGCACAACATTTCACTGAACGAATTATGGCTAGCAGGACTTCAAGGAATTAATGAAATTCCTTTTATTGCGGATGAATCTGATCGCGAAGCAGTAGAGCAACTTCTTCAGCAGCAACACCTATCCCAAAATGCTGCAGAGCTCGAAGAAAATTTAAATCCCGGAGGCCATGAAACATTATTGGAAAATAATGACACTGCAATTCAGCGCATTGCATTGGCACCGGGTGAAGGCCGTCGCCCAACAAGCTTAACGCTTGACGAAGACGCAGAGGAACTTTCCTTTCCAACTATTTCTTGCGGAGAAATATTTAAAGGAAAGACAACCTATGCAAAAAAAGCCGGATCTCAAATCCGATTTTACGACCGTCGCTGCGCTGTAGTTCCTAAAGTTTTATACATGTATAAATTTTACGAAATGCAGCGCATTCAAAATTCTATTTCAATTGCTTTACGCAAAAAGTCAGGTGCAGTTACCGCTGGTAATCTGCGGGATGAGTCATTTGTTGACAGACTTGTTCAACATGATGATGGCTACCACATCCTTAAAGGCTTACGGTCTGCACCAGCTCATTGGGAGGCTGAAAAAAAAAAGTTATTTCTATGATTCGACAATTTGGTTTGCCAACGTTTTTCATAACTCTTTCCGCTGCTGAAACTAAGTGGAATGAACTTTTAGTTATCCTTTCCCTTCTATTGGACAATAGGGCTATAAGCGAGGAAGAAGCGGCAGCTCTTTCCAGCTCCGAAAGGCTCGGTTAATCCGATCCGATCCAGTGACGTGCTCTCGATACTTCAATTACAGGTTGCGACAATTAATAAAATTGTTCAAAACCGATATTTTTGAGGAATTCAATCTTTCTCATTTTTATTGGAGAATCGAATTCCAGCACAGAGGATCTCCGCACTCTCATGGCATGTACTGGCTTGCTGGTGCTCCTAAGCTCGAAGACGCCGAAAATACCGAGCAAGTAATAAACTTTATCGATAGGTTTATTACTACAAATGGAGACGATCCTGAGCTACAAGAAGTAATTCAGTATCAACGCCACAAGCATAGTGCTTCCTGCCTGAAAGAGTTACGCGGACAGGAGTTCTGCCGATTCAATATGCCATATCCTCCTATGCCCGAAACGCTTCTTTTGCATCCAATGGAAGAAAACGAAGTAAATGTTGAAGAACATA
Organism: Drosophila parabipectinata; assembly: GCA_018153455.1. Taxonomy (NCBI): domain Eukaryota; kingdom Metazoa; phylum Arthropoda; class Insecta; order Diptera; family Drosophilidae; genus Drosophila; species Drosophila parabipectinata. The sequence continues at coordinate 1,950,030 of JAECYA010000403.1, read as the reverse complement.
AAACTTTGTTCAAAAAAATTAAGGAAGCTTTAAGGACCATTTCTAATAAAGACGCAGCTTTATATAATAATTTTGATTATTTTCTGACCCACCTTGAAACTAATTTTGAAGCCTACAAATTAGCCTTACGTTCCAGCTTGAAAAAGCCACAAATTTTTCTTCGCAGACAATTCTCCGACCGATTGCTCAATGCTTATAATAGAGATATTTTAGGCTTACACAGAGCTAATATGGATATTCAATTTATCCTAGATGCTTACCCCTGTTGTAGTTATATTATTAACTACATAAACAAATCGAACAGAGGCGTATCGCAGTTGCTCCGTGAAGCCATGGCAGAAATAAGCCATGGGAATATTTCTATTAAAAGGAAATTACAGCACCTCGGGAATAAGTTTATTAACGCTACCGAAATATCGGCCCAAGAAGCAGCTTACAATATTTTGGGTCTGCATATGTCGGAGGCAAGTGAAGGTACTATTTTTGTAAACACTTGCCATCCAGACAAACGAGTTAGATTGACTCGCTCAAATGAAGAATTAGAGCGACTACCAAACAACTCGGTGGATATTTTTGAGCGTAATATTCTTGACCGATATGTGCAAAGGCATGCGCAGTTGGAAGGAATTTGTTTAGCAGATTTCGCGGCTTGGTACAGATTTGTCAAGCGAAATGCACGATCTGCCGCTAGTCATAGGGAAGACTATGAGGAAGCAAATGATGTGGAGGTAGATGACGAAGATGAAGTAGCTGAGCAAAGCTATCCACTGATGGATGGGTCTGGTTGTGTTAAGAAACGCAGGCATCCCCTGATTCTAAGGTGGGTTCGATTTAGCATTAACTCTTCACCTTCCGATTATTTCCGAGAGCATTTAATGCTCTTCTATCCTTGGCGAAATGAAGAAGCTGAACTTCTTTCCAACGACATTGAAAACACATTCCGAGCAAACCACGAAGCCATTAAGACAAAAAAAAGGAACTATGATGTGTTTGATGATATGGAGTTAGAAAGAGTTCTGGAAGATTTGCAAGAGGATAGGGGGGATAATGCTCCTGTTGCGGAAGAACCTGCCTCCCAATTTTTAGACGAAGAATTTAGAGCTTTGGCAGTACCAAATATAGAGAACGTAAATATTCTTCAGGATGACAACGCGATAAATAACCCTGAAGAAGACGGCGAACTTCAAATAATTAGACTCCCCCCGTTAGTTTCCAATGATGACCTTTGTTCGCTAACTCGGTCCCTCAACTACAAGCAAAGACAATATTATGCACATGTGATGCATAATGTTGTTTGTAAAAATATATTTTACGAATATGTTGGTGGAGGGGCCGGTGTAGGAAAAAGCAGACTGATTTCTACCATCTATCAGTCTGTGACTTGGCGAGCAAACAAACTTCCTGGTGCTACGGATTCGGCAAAGGTTTTATTATGTGCTCCAACTGGAAAAGCTGCTTTTGGAATTGGAGGACTGACACTGCGTTCAGTGTTTTCTCTTCCAATAAATCAAGCTTCAGGTCCCTTAAGACCTTTAAGCAATGACAGCTTAAATACAATTCATTGCAAGTTGATCGATCTCCAATTAATTATAATTGATGAAATTTCTATGGTTGGTTCGAAAATGCTTTCATTTTTGGATCAAAGGCTTCGCCAAATTTTCCGAAGCCCTGACATAAGTTTTGGTGGAAAATCAATTATTGTTTTTGGAGATCTAAAGCAGCTTTCCCCAGTTGGAGACAGTTGGATATTTTCGGAAAGGACAATTAATCCTTATAGCGTTTTAGCAGGAAATAGCCTATGGAGCAATTTTATGTATTTTGAGCTCACAGAAATAATGCGCCAAAGAGGCGATCATGCATTTGCTCAAGCCCTGAATCATTTATCTGAGGCTTGCATGACAATTGCAGATATAGAGCTCCTAAAACAAAGAGTTGTTTCACCCAGCGAAGTTCCTGATGATGCCATTCATTTATTTTCTTCTAACGAAGAAGTTAACAATTACAATTCCATAAAACTAGCGCAAATTGGGACGGAAGAGTTGGTTTCCACTGCTGTTGATACAGTGAAAACTGCGAACATATCTGCACGAAACAGAGAAAACACGTTAAGATATGCTCAAAATATAAAAACCTCTGAAACACAAGGTTTACCATATAATCTTCATCTCAAAACAACCGCTAAATATATGGTAACCGTCAATATAGACACAAGTGACGGACTTGTAAATGGAGCAACTGGTCAGCTAATGCAAATTGACCATTGCTTAGTGAATGGCTCAAATTTAGTGACGCGAATTTGGATTAAATTTTTTGAACCCACGGTTGGCGCTATCGCCAGATCAAAAGTTCGGAACAGTCCCGATCCCGAATGGACTCCAATAGTAAAAGCCTCTCGAGTTTTTCAATGTGGAAGATCGGAGCATGCCTCTGTCGACCGAAAGCAATTCCCAATTGTTCCTGCTGAGGCTATTACCATCCACAAAAGCCAAGGAGCAACATATAGCAAAGTCGCCGTGCATCATAAAAGAGGCATCAAGCGAGCTTCGCTATATGTTGGATGCAGCAGGGCTACTAGCGCATCAGGACTTTTCCTTTTAGGCGACTTTGTTCCTCCAACAAGATTTGGAGCACCAAATGTCCAAGACGAACTTCAAAAGTTAAGAGAGGAAAAGTTCTTGACTACGCATTATGAAATTGTGGTCAGCAGTAATGAAGAAATCTCCCTATATTACCATAATGTTGAGTCTCTTCGAAGCCATGTAAAATTTGAACTCTCTAACACTAAAAACACCGAAGTTATACCATTTCCGATCAATCAGTTATATGGCAGCTATAGGATATAGTCGGCCGATCCGGGCCGTTCCGACTTATATACTGCGTGCAAAGGAAAGAAGGGTGTGTGCAAAGTTTCAAGACGATAGCTTTAAAACTGAGAGACTAGTTTGCGTAGAAACAGACAGACGGACAGACAGACGGACAGACAGACGGACATGCTTATATCAACTCAGGAGGTGATCCTTATCAAGAATATATATACTTTATAGGGTCGGAGATGTCTCCTTCACTGCGTTGCACACTTTTGACCAAAATTATAATACCCTCTGCAAGGGTATAATGAGAAGCGTCACGCAATATATGGACGACCCCTAATCGCAGTATGTTGGTGTGCCAGAAGAAACATAGTCGAGCTAGTTCTTGGCTTTGATAATTGCATCATAGAGCTGCTTTCCTCTTGGAGTTACGAGACGAGATCCCCAGTGTATGTGCTTGGCATTGTAGTCTCCTGCTATGAATCTGCTACTATATTCGTAGATGGGGTCTGCAGATGTGAATTTTTATACCCTTGCAGAGGGTATTATAATTTTGGTCAAAAGTGTGCAACGCAGTGAAGGAGACATCTCCGACCCTATAAAGTATATATATTCTTGATCAGGATCACTTCCTGAGTTGACATGAGCATGTCCGTCTGTCCGTCTGTCCGTCTGTCCGTCTGTCTGTCCGTCTGTCTGTCCGTCTGTCTGTTTCTACGCATACTAGTCTCTCAGTTTTAAAGCTATCGACTTGAAACTTTGCACACACCCTTCTTTCCTTTGCACGCAGTATATAAGTCGGAACGACCGGGATCGGCCGACTATATCCTATAGCTGCCATATAACTGATTGATCGGAAATGGTATAACTTTGGTGTTTTTAGAGTTAGAGAGTTCAAATTTTACATGAGCGCTATTTTTGGCAAAATATAACGACATGCCAAATTTCGTAAGGATCGGCCGACTATATCCTATAGCTGCCATATAACTGAACGATCGGAAATGACCCAACTTTCGTGTTTTTGAAGATAGAAAGCTGGAACTTAGTACTGATTATATCTTTGGTCAGATCATCCGACCTACCAAATTTTACAACGATCGGCCGACTATATCTTATAGCTGCCATATAACTGAACGATCGGAAATGGTTTTTTGGTAGAAATACCAACTTTCGTATTTTTGAAGATAGAAGTTTGGGACTTTTTTTAGATTTTTTATTTTAGTTAATTAGTTTTATTATGATGTAATCATAGGGATCGGCCAACTATATCCGATGTTTGCGATATATATCCGGTTTAAACTGCAAGGGTATATAAACTTCGGCTCCGCCCGAAGTTAGCTTTCCTTTCTTGTTTTATGATAATGTTGCTTATAACGGCTTTTGAGTATGATTCCTGCCCCACCATGTGCTTTGTCGTTTTGATGATTTGTTACGTAGCATGAATATCCTCGTAATTGAACATTGTAATTGTTTGTAAGGTGTGTTTCTGAAAGCAGCATATGATTGCAGCTGAAAGCAGCAACGTGGATATGATTGTCGAATTTTGAAAATTGATCTAACTCAAGCTTATGCTGTTAAATGCCTTAACGGCATATCTACGTTAAACTAAGATATCCGCAGGGAAGTCATTATTTGGATTGTGAAAACAGCATTTGCATTAATAGATTTTGGTTTCGCATAAAATGTTGCATAGTGCGCATAAACGACATAAATTCAGTAAAGCTTTGTTGTAACCTGCTTGTCATAGCTTTTCGCTGCATAGATTTCGCATAAATTGATGCCGCTGAGCCGTGTTCGGTTCTTGGCGTGCTAATTGCACAAATAAACTTTTTGAGGCAGGGGGTGGTCAGTCCTCATTTTAATGCGCATGCGTGTGTCATATTTTTTTCAGAGTTTTTTGGTCATAGTGAGAATTTGCCTGCAGTCGAGAAGGCTTCAAGGTTTGATCCCGAGACTATTAGCTGTTTATTTTGGGTGCGGGCAGTAATTCCACTCTAGTGGATGTGACTTTTTAGCTTCCTTATACTCGGCAACCTCTATTGTTAGCAGTGTTTGTAAATTCTTTTTCTTGCAGACCCTTTGTTATCCCTCCCTTTGGCGTTACATCGGACTCTATGCCCTTAAGTACGGCTTTCAGGCCCTTGCTGCTTTTTAGCTGGTATTCGGCCGCCTCAGCCTCATAGGCGGCCGCTTAACACTTAAAACTCTAATAAACTGAACCTCGAATACAATAAGTCTAAACGACGTTCGCACACAACGTGAACGCGAAAAATACAAGACATGGGTCTCTGTACAAACAAAAAACGCATATTTTACTTTTAAAGCAACCGAAAAAAATGCAGGCTCTGATCAAGCGCGGTCAATTACTCACAAATTGACCGAATTTTGAAACTTAGAGAGCGAGAGAGCGCGCTCTTGCTCCCCCTCGCTACCATCAATGTCTCTACAGCTAAAGAACGCATAAACTAGCCCCGCAATTTCTTTAAAACGTCAACCATAACAATAAAAACAACCTCATAGACGTCTGCAAAGATTTTAGCTCGATTTGAGTTTATGGGCGTTTCTATTGCAGATAGGCTAGCATTCCTAAGGGATATTTTGCGTAAAGAATTTTTTTAGTGTTCCTCAGCTTCCTTTTGATTTGGATGTAGCGATTCATACCAGTCTGTACAGCCGGCTTAATATATCCATTGCTTTTGTTCTGTTTTTTTTCGGGCAGCGCAGCGGCAGACGTATTAATATTTGCGCTTCTAGCTGATGATGTCGTTAAACTCGCTGTTGATACAGTTTCGGTTGTTTTTATTGTTATGGTTGACTTTTTAAAGAAATTGCGGGGCTAGTTTATGCGTTCTTTAGCTGTAGAGACATTGATGGTAGCGAGGGTGAGCAAGAGCGCGCTCTCTCGCTCTCTAAGTTTCAAAATTCGGTCAATTTGTGAGTAATTGACCGCGCTTGATCAGAGCCTGCATTTTTTCGGTTGCTTTAAAAGTAAAATATGCGTTTTTTGTTTGTACAGAGACCCATGTCTTGTATTTTTCGCGTTCACGTTGTGTGCGAACGTCGTTTAGACTTATTGTATTCGAGGTTCAGTTTATTAGAGTTTTAAGGGGAGGGTAAGGTCAAATCATGCGAAAAAAGCCATGTTTTTGTGATTTTTTTCCTTTTTTTTTTTTTTTTTTTTTATTTTAACGTTGCTTTTATTTCTTGAATCTTCTCTTTGCGAGACTAACAAGAGGTGTATCAAATCTTATATTTTTAACTTAACTAACAGTCATATTGACTGATACGGAGTTAGACGACCCTAAAAATCGATTGCTGGGTTGGGAGGTCGTTGCGTCTAAGGCGGGATACGCTAGAAACCCGAGTCAATCCCCGAGCGAGAAAATTTGGGTGCGAAGACAGTTTTTCTTTGTATGACTCTTTTTGCTTCTGGATTTCGTCTTTCACTGCGAGGATGCCCAGATCCCGGTGGATGTTTTCGTTGCGAACATACCAAGGTGCCCCTGTGATAGTTCTCAGGATTTTTGATTGTGCGCGCTGTGTGATGTCTATGTTGCTGCTGCTCGCGTTCCCCCACAGCTGGGAGCCATACGTCCAGATTGGCTTTAGGACTGAATTGTACAGTAGTAACTTGTAGTCTAGGCACAGTGGCGATCGTGAGTTTATGATCCAGTGGAGGCTGCTGGCTTTCAGTTTTAGATGCATCTTTTTGCATTCGATGTGCTTACGCCAGGTAAGTCGTCTATCAAGGTGAACGCCAAGGTACGTTACGTCGTTAGCTTGAGGGATCTGCATACCGTTTAGTAAAAGCGGAGGGCATGTTTGTCTATTAAGAGTAAACGTTATATGTTTACACTTTTGTTCGTTTATTTTAATGCGCCAGTCGGACAGCCACCTTTCCACTATTGTGAGATGATTAGCCAGTTGGGTTGTTGCCTGCGTTGGGCATCTGGAGCGACTAAGGATAGCGGTATCATCGGCGAACGTTGACGTTGTTAGTTGTGCGCTCGTAGGAATATCCGCAGTATACAAAACATATAGACACGGCCCGAGTGCGCTTCCCTGTGGAACTCCAGCTTCGATGGTGTAGTCGCCCGAAGTAGCTGCGTTGCATCTCACTGAGAATACCCTATTGAAGAGGTATGATTCCAGTAGCTTGTGGGTGTATGTTGGCAAATACGTTTTAATTTTGTGCATGAGTCCGATGAGCCAAACTCGGTCGAAAGCTTGAGATACGTCGAGGAAAATAGCGCTGCAGTATTCTCGTTGTTCGAAGGCTGAGCGTATTTCGGATGTTAATCTGTTCACTTGTTCGATGGTTCCATGGTTTCTTCGAAAGCCAAATTGGTGTGCCGGGATGGTATTGCAAGCTTCCAAATGTGGTATTATGCGAGTTAACAAGCATTTTTCAAACAGTTTAGACAAACAAGATAGAAGGCTTATTGGTCTGTATGATGACGGAATTGTGTGGTCTTTTTCCAGGCTTCGGAATCATTATAATAATGGATTTCTTCCACTTTTTTGGGAAATAGCCAAGATTAATGATTCCATTAAATAGTTTGCAGACGACCTCTATAGCGCATTTTGGAAGTTCGATCAGCATCTTTGGGGTCAATAGGTCACCACCGGGAGCCTTTTTTGGTTTTAGCCCTCTTATGACTTTTTCGATTTCGTTCGGCCGGAATGGAGGTGCGGCTGGCTGAGGGGAGGACTCTGGCTGAATTACTGGCAGGAGGAATGAATTTGAGGCTGGGTTTGGCTGGAAGACACTTTGGAGATGTGTGGCGAATGTTTCAGCTCGGTCTTCGTTGCTGCGAGCCCAGCATCCCGAAGAGTTTCTTATCGGGGTGGTCGTTTCAATTGGGGCACTAAGATTTGGGTGGGCCCTCCACAGGGGGTACTTTGTGCTTGTTGGCGAGAGATTCTGGATGTACCTCAGCTGTGCATTTTCTTCCTGTTGGTGAAGAGCCTGGTCGAGTGATCGGGTTGCTTCCTTAAGGCGATGTTTTGAAGCTGGTGATCTGCTGTTTTGCCAATCACGACGCGTGCGCCTCTTTTCTCGCACGAGCTGTTCGATTTGCTGATTAGATTTGAAGTGTTTGTTTCGGTCTACTTCTTTCCTATGAGGAGTAGAGATTTTAGCTGCCGCAACGAGTACTTCTTCCAGGGCGCTCGTAGTGTAGTCGATGTCCGATTCCATGTTAAAATCCGGGGCGAGTTCTATGTGGGCACTCACGTACTTTTTGTATTTTAGCCAGTTTGTTTTTGTCGTCGTCAGACTGAAGGGGTGTTCGGTTATTTCTGGGCTTTGAAGAAGCGTTAGAAGCACAGGCGAGTGGTCTGATGATAAGTCCGAGACTGCTTTGGCACTTATTAGATTGCGAGGTATGTTTTTTGTCACTGCAAAATCAATAAGGTCTGGGAGCTTTCGTGAGTCTGTTGGCCAGTATGTGGGACTTCCAGGGGAAACGTAGTCCAGTTTATTTTTCACATTTATAATTGCATTGTACAATTGTCTTCCTTTGGGAGTCACTAGACGTGATCCCCAGTGCGTATGTTTGGCGTTGTAGTCTCCTGCGGCTATAAATCGATCCCCAAGTGAATTGTAGAAGTCCATAAATTGTCCTTCCGAGATTGAGAAGCGAGAAGGGCAGTAAACGGCAGCAATTGAAAGGATTCCGTTGCTTGACTGAATTTGTATCGATGTGGCCTGCAAGAAGTTTGTTGCAAACCTTTTGTGAAAATGGTGTTTAATTCGTTCTCTGATTAGAACTCCAGTTCCGCCGTGGGCTTTCCCATCTGGATGATCTGTGCGGTAGATTGTGTAGCCTCTTATATGAAAGTTGTATTTGCTTGTAAGATGCGTTTCCACCAGTAGCATAACGTCAATATGGTTTTCGGTCAAGAATTGTGACAATTCTAGTTTCTGCCGTGAGACACCATTGGCGTTCCACATTGATATTCGTAGCGCCTGCATAGATTATTTGGACTGTTGTGCTACGAGCAGCTGTATCACCATGTTCTGGTTTTGAACAAGCGTTTGCATGGTCGTTTTCATGAATGACATAAGCTCCATCATACTTTGTTGGAGGGTAAGCATCATAGTTTCCGTTTTGCTGTGTGGCTGTTCTGGGGCCTGTTGAGCGCTTTGAGAGTTAGGCTGAATTGAAATTTCCCTTCCAGATCGTAGAGCATCGGCATAGGAGAAGCCGTTGGTGGTGTTTAGTGGACCGAATGAGGATCTCGCAGCTTTGGCGAAGAAGACGTCTGGCGTGGTTTTTGACGAAACGTACGCATTCTGTGCATTTTGGTTGCGCGTTGCGGTCGCTTGACGCATGCGACTCTTTAACTCCTTATACACAATACATCCTCTATAGTTTGCCGTATGGCTGCCTCCGCAGTTTCCACATTTCTTCACGGTACTGTCCTTGTTTGTAGTGCAGCAAGCGGACTTGTGGGCGTCCCCGCAGACTACACAGACAGCCCGAAGTGTGCAGTAAGACCTTGTGTGTCCATACTCTTGACAATTAGTGCATTGCACTGGACCGTTACGTTTATGTGGCTCTTCAACAGTGATTTTCCGATGCAAAAGATATTGCAGGTTGTAGATTGGGTGGACTTCGTTCTTCTTCAGCGACCTGCTTTCAGGCTCGAGCTCGACCTTGAAGAGGGGTTGTGGCTTTTTATCTTTATTTAGAATGTTAATAACATTCTTGGCGGCGAAGCCCTTTTCTTTAAGGGCGGTTTTTATTTCCTCGACGGTAACATCAGGTTCTATTCCCTTTACTACCACTTGTAGGCCCTTACTGCTTTTCAGCTGGTACGTGTAATAGTTTTTCTGTACAGTGTCCAGATATTTTGACACTATTCGGAAGTGCTCTTCAGTCTTGGTTTGCACCTTTGTTTCATGGATGTTCCCTTTGATAAGCGGAACAACATGAAAGTTGTCACCGTTCCCGATCAACGACGCAATTTTGTTGACCAGGGCACTCGAGCTTTTTCCCTAATATAGATTGGAGGGGGCTTGGGTTTTTTTGCAGTGTCTTGGGCTGGTTGGTTTTCCTCAACCTCCGCCAGTAGGGCAAATCTGTTAGTAGTGGATCTGTCTGGTTCTTTATCGATATTCAGGACACGGTTAATTTTTGTTTTGTTGCCTGCCGGATTACTCTGCGGGCTAAGCTTGCGCTTAATTTGGATGTAGCGATCCATTCCAGTCTGTGTGGCCGTTGCCGCTTTGGCACTTTCCGAGGTTGTTGTTTTTGTACTCGCTGTAGTCGTTGACGTCGTGGTACTTTGAGTTGCAGGGGTTTTCGCTGTTGTTGCAGAAGTTGTAGCGCTGCTTGTTGTTGGTGCGAAATTTGTTTCCGATATTGGAGGGGGTTTTACACTGCGAACTCCATGACGCGGGAGTCGGAGTGAGCAGAGCGGGTGAGCAAGACCGTGCCCTTTGGGTTTCAGCGGTCAGTAAAGCCGGGTTGCTTTTAAGCGCCGATTTTTCCACTTCGGTATCGCGGGTTGAAAAGTAAGAGTAGAAGCCGTTTCTTTGGTTCACTGAACTTCTACGCTCGTTCTTTTTGGTCGTTGCTCAATGAGCTCATTGCGTGGTACGTATTTTTTTTTCTTCAACAATGCACTAGTTTTGGTTTAGCACATTACAACTGTTATAAAAAAAAAAAGATTGTCTGTCGCTTTTAATAAATTGTATTTCAGTGTCTTTTCGCTTATATTGGCGAAAATATAAGCGAAGTGAAGTTTTCCCGGAGCTCGGACAAAGCACGTCCGCTCAGTTCGGTAGTTCGATTACGATTTTTTTCCTGACGACACAGTTAAAATTTATTTATTCAACCAACGGTATATTAAAGTATGACATTAGAAGAATGTTTAATAAAATTTTTACAAAAAAATATTTAAAAAAATATGGCAATGATAGGAGTTGTCCGGACGTGTCGCCAAAAAAAGTTGAATTGCGGTGCCCCTCAAAACTCGGTGCTGGATCATTTGTAATCAAAAAATGAAAATTCATTCGTTAGATAATAGTTCGCCCCAGGTAACGCTGTAAAGGTTTTTTGAAAATTGCAATTTTTTAATTTTTTCGAAGACTTTAAAGTGAAAAACTCAATTTTTTGGGAAAAAATCGGTTAATTTGTCATTGCCAAATCAAAATTATGAAAAAAAAAAAAAACTCGACAGCGTTACCTCGTAAAATATGTACAGAAATAGTGTTAAAAATTTCAAAAGGATCGGTGCAGTAGTTTTGAAGTTATGAGGGGCACCGACTTTGAAATCGTGAGTTGTGGGAATAACGCTTTAAAGTTTTAAACAAAAAAAAATCCAGTGTAAAACGTTTGCAAGCAACTTCGTCAATAACTAATAACTTCGTCAATTTTGCTTTAATTGACTTGAAATTTTGACACAATATTCTTCAGATATTATGCATTCAATTTAAAAAATAAAAAAAAAATGAAAAAAAAAAAATTTAATACCTTACCCTCCCCTTAAGTGTTAGGTTTTATATTAATTAATTACCTAATCAATATAAATATTCTCTGTTTCATCGTAGAACCATTAAACCAGTCACTGAACTTTTATGATTTTATTGAATACTTTTTCCCGGAGCACAATATAATAACGTCTGCATTCCACGACGGTTCAAGAAAAACCTTTAAAACTGTCGTAGAATTCTGTGAAATGTAAGAGTTACAAAAATGTTTAAAAATTTTTATATCTTCGCTTTTTATTCCTTTGACTTGAAAAACGGGCAATTTTTTTCATGGAATTTTGATAGTTTTTTGATAGAATTGAGTTTTTGTTACCGATAGCTCAATGTGGCCTACAAGTTTCTGAAGATAAAGAAAAATTCCAAAATTTATTCAACTCACAAACGTTGAAGCACACAATCCTGGAAAAAGTTTTTCCTTTGTACAAAGATATTCCATACGACATAATGTGTCCTTCAGTAAAAAAAGAAATCAAAATGAAAATATGCTCCAAGTGCGGTCTCTATATTGCGGCAATAAACAGACTGCAATGTCATAAAAAGTCATGTGGTGCATTAGCGAGAATTGCAGCTACTCGGCAAAAAGAATTTTTAGCAGTTATCAGATATTTTGAAAATGATAAAGAATGGTAATGGCTTGAAAAAGATTCAGTAGATCAGCATAACATTCCATGTTCAATTTCAGAGTGAAACAACACAATAAAAGCTCCACTAATGACGATTGATGAGCATTTGCAAGCTGTTTGGGAAAACCAATAAGAATGTACGTTGTAAAACTTTCGCTTGAAAATACATTTCAAAGTAATGAAAGCTAACTTTTTGTGGAATTTTTTGTTGAATTTCATATTGAATTATTATGTTACATGTAATGGATGAATAACGATGCGTTTAAAACTGTAAAATGTGTTATTTTATTTTACACCGTAAGAAAATTTGATATATCAACATTCAATTTTGTATATCCACAGAAGGGGGGGTCATGAGAAGCGTCACGCAATATATGGACGACCCCTAATCGCAGTCTATTAAATCGGAGAGTTTCTTTGGGTCTGTCAACCAGTATGTTGGTGTGCCAGAAGAAACGTAGTCGAGCTTGTTCTTGGCTTTGATAATTGCATCATAGAGCTGCTTTCCTCTTGGAGTTACGAGACGAGATCCCCAGTGTATGTGCTTGGCATTGTAGTCTCCTGCTATGAATCTGCTACTATATTTGTAGATGGGGTCTGCAGATGTGAATTTTTTATGATAATGTTGCTTATAACGGCTTTTGAGTATGATTCCTGCCCCACCATGTGCTTTGTCGTTTGGATGATTTGTTACGTAGCATGAATATCCTCATAATTGAACAGTGTATTTGTTTGTAAGGTGTGTTTCTGAAAGCAGCATATGATTGCAGCTGAAAGCAGCAACGTGGATATGATTGTCGAATTCTGAAAATTGAGCTAACTCAAGCTTATGCTGTTAAATGCCTTAACGGCATATCTACGTTAAACTTAGATATCCGCAGGGAAGTCATTATTTGGATTGTGAAAACAGCATTTGCATTAATAGATTTTGGTTTCGCATAAAATGTTGCATAGTGCGCATAAACGACATAAATTCAGTAAAGCTTTGTTGTAACCTGCTTGTCATAGCTTTTCGCTGCTCCGGCGATTGATGCCGCTGAGCCGTGATCGGTTCTTGGCGTCCTAATTGCAGAAATAAACTTTTTGAGGCAGGGGGTGGCCAGTCCTCATTTTAATGCGCATGCGTGTGTCATATTTTTTTCAGAGATTTTTGGTCATAGTGAGAATTTGCCTGCAATCGAGAAGGCTTCAAGGTTTGATCCCGAGACTATTAGCTGTTTATTTTGGATGCGGGCAGTAATTCCACTCTAGTGGATGTGACTTTTTAGCTCCCTTATACTCGGCAACCTCTATAGTTAGCAGTGTTTGTAAATTCTTTTTCTTGCAGACCCTTTGTTATCCCTCCAGGCGTTACGTCGGACTCTATGCCCTTAAGTACGGCTTTCAGGCCCTTGCTGCTTTTTAGCTGGTATTCGGCCGCCTCAGCCTCATAGACGTCTGCAAAGATTTTAGCTCGATTTGAGTTTATGGGCGTTTCTATTGCAGATAGGCTAGCATTCCTACGGGATATTTTGCGTAAAGAATTTATAGTGTTCCTCAGCTTCCTTTTGATTTGGATGTAGCGATCCATACCAGTCTGTACAGCCGGCTTAATATATCCATTGCTTTTGTTCTGTTTTTTTCGGGCAGCGCAGCGGCAGACGTATTAATATTTGCGCTTCTAGCTGATGATGTCGTTAAACTCGCTGTTGATACAGTTTCGGTTGTTTTTATTGTTATGGTTGACGTTTTAAAGAAATTGCGGGGCTAGTTTATGCGTTCTTTAGCTGTAGAGACATTGATGATAGCGAGGGGGAGCAAGAGCACGCTCTCTCGCTCTCTAAGTTTCAGAATTCGGTCAATTTGTGGGTAATTGACCGCGCTTGATCAGAGCCTGCATTTTTTTTTGGTTGCTTTAAAAGTAAAATATGCGTGTTTTGTTTGTACAGAGACCCATGTCTTGTATTTGTCGCGTTCACGTTGTGTGCGAACGTCGTTTAGACTTATTGTATTCGAGGTTCAGTTTATTAGAGTTTTAAGTGTAAGGTTTTATATTAATTAATTACCTAATCAATATAAATATTCTCTGTTTCATCGTAGAATCATTAAACCAGTCACTGAACTTTTATGATTTTATTGAATACTTTTTCCCGGAGCACAATATAATAACGTATAATAGCACAAGAAAAACCTTTAAAACTGTCGTAGAATTCTGTGAAATGTAAGGGTTACAAAAATGTTTAAAAATTTGTATATCTTCGCTTTTTATTCCTTTGACTTGAAAAACGGGCAATTTTTTTCATGGAATTTTGATAGTTTTTTGATAGAATTGAGTTTTTGTTTCTCTAGCTGGGACTGATTTAGATTTAACGATTTATTCCCCTTCTTAAATTTAAATATATACCGATGACCGTCACTTTTTTTTATAAAAACAATTTTGGTGTATTTTGATTGTTGGTAACAATATACCCAAAACTAATAAATTTACCGTATTTTCTGTTATACTTTCTGATATAAAATGGTATATGGCAATGGATATGGTAAGGGCGCCCAATATTCCGAACAGTCAGCACAAACAATTCCTCCACATGATCTGTAAGATTTAAAAAGGTCGCAAAATATTTTGGTTTGTTTCTGAAATAAATATTTAAGAGAACAAGAAAACTTAAAAAGCGGTAAAACGCTAATTTCAAAAAAACATTAAGGGGTTACGCCACCCTGACCGCGTGGAAACGGGACGGTTTTTCAGAAATTTCTTGTGACTAAACTAGTCGAGATAGGATTTTTCCACTTTTATTTCTATTTAATACAACTAATGAGCTTTATAAATTCTAAAAAAAAACTTGTGTTCAATTCAAAATGGCGGAGATATGAACATCTCGCCGATGTCATGGGTTTTTCCGGAGTGCTCCTAGATGGTGGGCATGATTCACGTGTCGATTTTCATCTCAATCAAGTAAACAAAATTTTTTTAAAAGTGATAAATTTGGAACAAGTGACGAGCCGTTTTAGAAAAAAAAATTACGCAAATGAGAGCACTTCAAAACTTGACTCAATGTTTTGGGCAAAAAATTTCGTACTAAAAATTGCATAAAAAATTTCATCCATTGGATCGAAAACCACGTCACTCTGTGGAAAATCTATGTAAGAAGATGTGTTTCAATTTTCAAGTCAATCGGTTGAACAGTTTTGAGTTATCATGCCCACCGTTTTGAAAAAGTAGTTTCGAGAAAAAAGCAAAAGAAGAAAAGAAGTGTCTTAGGTGCCCCCTGCCGTGCCGATTTCAAATAAACATAACTTCCATAATTATCAAGATATTGTCTTCGGGGACGTCTTAAAATACGCGTAAGAATATAGTCTTTTAAATTGAGTAAAAAAATCGATTTTTGAAAATTTCAGGGTGGCGTGACCCCTTAAAGTAATTATAAAAATAATCCAATGGTTAAAATAGATTATAAATGTAATTGTTTGATCTTCATTATTCATTATATTCAATTCATCAAATTATTTATTGTATTATTATAGTATTCTGTAATATTGTATATATTTAGTTATAGCAGAAGCGGTTTTGGACATTTCCGCATCTGTGGTCGGCTTGCTCATATCTTATCGATGCAGTTTTATCTGTCCGGTTCGTTATCGAGCTCCGGTTTATATCCCCTCTTGAGCTTTGAGTCTCGCCCGGGCGTTCTTCGTATATGCGACAAAAGCTCCCTGTCCCTATTTAATAGGGCTTTCAAAAATTATCTGCAAAGTTTTTCCAGTGACGTAACCAATTGTAAGTTCGCCTGCATTTAGGTTATAGTCGGGTGCCGGTATAACTAATCCTGTCGCCGGTGCCGGTATAACTAATCCTAATCCTGAGGCTGAAAAAAAAAGTTATTTCTATGATTCGACAATTTGGTTTGCCAACGTTTTTCATAACTCTTTCCGCTGCTGAGACTATGTGGAATGAACTTTTAGTTATCCTTTCCCTTCTATTGGACAATAGGGCTATAAGCGAGGAAGAAGCGGCAGCTCTTTCCAGCTCCGAAAAGGCTCGGTTAATCCGATCCGATCCAGTGACGTGCTCTCGATACTTCGATTACAGGTTGCGACAATTAATGAAATTGTTCAAAACCGATATTTTTGGGGAATTCAATCTTTCTCATTTTTATTGGAGAATCGAATTCCAGCACAGAGGATCTCCGCACTCTCATGGCATGCACTGGCTTGCTGGTGCTCCTAAGCTCGAAGACGCCGAAAATACCGAGCAAGTAATAAACTTTATCGATAGGTTTATTACTACAAATGGAGACGATCCTGAGCTACAAGAAGTAATTCAGTATCAACGCCACAAGCATAGTGCTTCCTTCCTGAGAGAGTTACGCGGACAGGAGTTCTGCCGATTCAATATGCCATATCCTCCTATGCCCGAAACGCTTCTTTTGCATCCAATGGAAGAAAACGAAGTAAATGTTGAAGAACATAAAACTTTGTTCAAAAAAATTAAGGAAGCTTTAAGGACCATTTCTAATAAAGACGCAGCTTTATATAATAATTTTGATTATTTTCTGACCCACCTTGAAACTAATTTTGAAGCCTACAAATTAGCCTTACGTTCCAGCTTGAAAAAGCCACAAATTTTTCTTCGCAGAAAATTCTCCGACCGATTGCTCAATGCTTATAATAGAGATATTTTAGGCTTACACAGAGCTAATATGGATATTCAATTTATCCTAGATGCTTACCCCTGTTGTAGTTATATTATTAACTACATAAACAAATCGAACAGAGGCGTATCGCAGTTGCTCCGTGAAGCCATGGCAGAAATAAGCCATGGGAATATTTCTATTAAAAGGAAATTACAGCACCTCGGGAATAAGTTTATTAACGCTACAGAAATATCGGCCCAAGAAGCAGCTTACAATATTTTGGGTCTGCATATGTCGGAGGCAAGTGAAGGTACTATTTTTGTAAACACTTGCCATCCAGACAAACGAGTTAGATTGACTCGCTCAAATGAAGAATTAGAGCGACTACCAAACAACTCGGTGGATATTTTTGAGCGTAATATTCTTGACCGATATGTGCAAAGGCATGCGCAGTTGGAAGGAATTTGTTTAGCAGATTTCGCGGCTTGGTACAGATTTGTCAAGCGAAATGCACGATCTGCCGCTAATCATAGGGAAGACTATGAGGAAGCAAATGATGTGGAGGTAGATGACGAAGATGAAGTAGCTGAGCAAAGCTATCCACTGATGGATGGGTCTGGTTGTGTTAAGAAACGCAGGCATCCCCTGATTCTAAGGTGGGTTCGATTTAGCATTAACTCTTCACCTTCCGATTATTTCCGAGAGCATTTAATGCTCTTCTATCCTTGGCGAAATGAAGAAGCTGAACTTCTTTCCAACGACATTGAAAACACATTCCGAGCAAACCACGAAGCCATTAAGACAAAAAAAAGGAACTATGATGTGTTTGATGATATGGAGTTAGAAAGAGTTCTGGAAGATTTGCAAGAGGATAGGGGGGATAATGCTCCTGTTGCGGAAGAACCTGCCTCCCAATTTTTAGACGAAGAATTTAGAGCTTTGGCAGTACCAAATATAGAGCGGAACGTAAATATTCTTCAGGATGACAACGCGATAAATAACCCTGAAGAAGACGGCGAACTTCAAATAATTAGACTCCCCCGTTAGTTTCCAATGATGACCTTTGTTCGCTAACTCGGTCCCTCAACTACAAGCAAAGACAATATTATGCACATGTGATGCATAATGTTGTTTGTAAAAATATATTTTACGAATATGTTGGTGGAGGGGCCGGTGTAGGAAAAAGCAGACTGATTTCTACGATCTATCAGTCTGTGACTTGGCGAGCAAACAAACTTCCTGGTGCTACGGATTCGGCAAAGGTTTTATTATGTGCTCCAACTGGAAAAGCTGCTTTTGGAATTGGAGGACTGACACTGCGTTCAGTGTTTTCTCTTCCAATAAATCAAGCTTCAGGTCCCTTAATACCTTTAAGCAATGACAGTTTAAATACAATTCATTGCAAGTTGATCGATCTCCAATTAATTATAATTGATGAAATTTCTATGGTTGGTTCGAAAATGCTTTCATTTTTGGATCAAAGGCTTCGCCAAATTTTCCGAAGCCCTGACATAAGTTTTGGTGGAAAATCAATTATTGTTTTTGGAGATCTAAAGCAGCTTTCCCCAGTTGGAGACAGTTAAAGGACAATTAATCCTTATAGCGTTTTAGCAGGAAATAGCCTATGGAGCAATTTTATGTATTTTGAGCTCACAGAAATAATGCGCCAAAGAGGCGATCATGCATTTGCTCAAGCCCTGAATCATTTATCTGAGGCTTGCATGACAATTGCAGATATAGAGCTCCTAAAACAAAGAGTTGTTTCACCCAGCGAAGTTCCTGATGATGCCATTCATTTATTTTCTTCTAACGAAGAAGTTAACAATTACAATTCCATAAAACTAGCGCAAATTGGGACGGAAGAGTTGGTTTCCACTGCTGTTGATACAGTGAAAACTGCAAACATATCTGCACGAAACAGAGAAAACACGTTAAGATATGCTCAAAATATAAAAACCTCTGAAACACAAGGTTTACCATATAATCTTCATCTCAAAACAACCGCTAAATATATGGTAACCGTCAATATAGACACAAGTGACGGACTTGTAAATGGAGCAACTGGTCAGCTAATGCAAATTGACCATTGCTTAGTGAATGGCTCAAATTTAGTGACGCGAATTTGGATTAAATTTTTTGAACCCACGGTTGGCGCTATCGCCAGATCAAAAGTTCGGAACAGTCCCGATCCTGAATGGACTCCAATAGTAAAAGCCTCTCGAGTTTTTCAATGTGGAAGATCGGAGCATGCCTCTGTCGACCGAAAGCAATTCCCAATTGTTCCTGCTGAGGCTATTACCATCCACAAAAGCCAAGGAGCAACATATAGCAAAGTCGCCGTGCATCATAAAAGAGGCATCAAGCGAGCTTCGCTTTAGAAAGATGGGACTGAACATTCAGAAACGCGATAACTTTGATAACTAATGAGAAGCGTCACGCAATATATGGACGACCCCTAATCGCAGTATGTTGGTGTGCCAGAAGAAACATAGTCGAGCTAGTTCTTGGCTTTGATAATTGCATCATAGAGCTGCTTTCCTCTTGGAGTTACGAGACGAGATCCCCAGTGTATGTGCTTGGCATTGTAGTCTCCTGCTATGAATCTGCTACTATATTCGTAGATGGGGTCTGCAGATGTGAATTTTTTTATGATAATGTTGCTTATAACGGCTTTTGAGTATGATTCCTGCCCCACCATGTGCTTTGTCGTTTTGATGATTTGTTACGTAGCATGAATATCCTCGTAATTGAACATTGTAATTGTTTGTAAGGTGTGTTTCTGAAAGCAGCATATGATTGCAGCTGAAAGCAGCAACGTGGATATGATTGTCGAATTTTGAAAATTGAGCTAACTCAAGCTTATGCTGTTAAATGCCTTAACGGCATATTTACGTTAAACTTAGATATCCGCAGGGAAGTCATTATTTGGATTGTGAAAACAGCATTTGCATTAATAGATTTTGGTTTCGCATAAAATG
Organism: Drosophila parabipectinata; assembly: GCA_018153455.1. NCBI lineage: Eukaryota > Metazoa > Arthropoda > Insecta > Diptera > Drosophilidae > Drosophila > Drosophila parabipectinata. The sequence continues at coordinate 1,930,506 of JAECYA010000403.1, read as the reverse complement.
TTGCATAGTGCGCATAAACGACATAAATTCAGTAAAGCTTTGTTGTAACCTGCTTGTCATAGCTTTTCGCTGCATAGATTTCGCATAGATTGATGCCGCTGAGCCGTGTTCGGTTCTTGGCGTGCTAATTGCACAAATAAACTTTTTGAGGCAGGGGGTGGCCAGTCCTCATTTTAATGCGCATGCGTGTGTCATATTTTTTTCAGAGATTTTTGGTCATAGTGAGAATTTGCCTGCAGTCGAGAAGGCTTCAAGGTTTGATCCCGAGACTATTAGCTGTTTATTTTGGGTGCGGGCAGTAATTCCACTCTAGTGGATGTGACTTTTTAGCTCCCTTATACTCGGCAACCTCTATTTTTAGCAGTGTTTGTAAATTCTTTTTCTTGCAGACCCTTTGTTATCCCTCCAGGCGTTACGTCGGACTCTATGCCCTTAAGTACGGCTTCCAGGCCCTTGCTGCTTTTTAGCTGGTATTCGGCCGCCTCAGCCTCATAGACGTCTGCAAAGATTTTAGCTCGATTTGAGTTTATGGGCGTTTCTATTGCAGATAGGCTAGCATTCCTACGGGATATTTTGCGTAAAGAATTTATAGTGTTCCTCAGCTTCCTTTTGATTTGGATGTAGCGATTCATACCAGTCTGTACAGCCGGCTTAATATATCCATTGCTTTTGTTCTGTTTTTTTTCGGCCAGCGCAGCGGCAGACGTATTAATATTTGCGCTTCTAGCTGATGATGTCGTTAAACTCGCTGTTGATACAGTTTCGGTTGTTTTTATTGTTATGGTTGACGTTTTAAAGAAATTGCGGGGCTAGTTTATGCGTTCTTTAGCTGTAGAGACATTGATGATAGCGAGGGGGAGCAAGAGCGCGCTCTCTCGCTCTCTAAGTTTCAAAATTCGGTCAATTTGTGGGTAATTGACCGCGCTTGTTCAGAGCCTGCATTTTTTTCGGTTGCTTTAAAAGTAAAATATGCGTTTTTTGTTTGTACAGAGACCCATGTCTTGTATTTTTTGCGTTCACGTTGTGTGCGAACGTCGTTTAGACTTATTGTATTCGAGGTTCAGTTTATTAGAGTTTTAAGTGTTAGGTTTTATATTAATTAATTACCTAATCAATATAAATATTCTCTGTTTCATCGTAGAACCATTAAACCAGTCACTGAACTTTTATGATTTTATTGAATACTTTTTCCCGGAGCACAATATAATAACGTCTGCATTCCACGACGGTTCAAGAAAAACCTTTAAAACTGTCGTAGAATTCTGTGAAATGTAAGAGTTACAAAAATGTTTAAAAATTTTTATATCTTCGCTTTTTATTCCTTTGACTTGAAAAACGGGCAATTTTTTTCATGGAATTTTGATAGTTTTTTGATAGAATTGAGTTTTTGTTACCGATAGCTCAAAGTCAATGTGGCCTACAAGTTTCTGAAGATAAAGAAAAATTCCAAAATTTATTCAACTCACAAACGTTGAAGCACACAATCCTGGAAAAAGTTTTTCCTTTGTACAAAGATATTCCATACGACATAATGTGTCCTTCAGTAAAAAAAGAAATCAAAATGAAAATATGCTCCAAGTGCGGTCTCTATATTGCGGCAATAAACAGACTGCAATGTCATAAAAAGTCATGTGGTGCATTAGCGAGAATTGCAGTTACTCGGCAAAAAGAATTTTTAGCAGTTATCAGATATTTTGAAAATGATAATTTCAGAGTGAAACAACACAATAAAAGCTCCACTAATGACGATTGATGAGCATTTGCAAGCTGTTTGGGAAAACCAATAAGAATGTACGTTGTAAAACTTTCGCTTGAAAATACATTTCAAAGTAATGAAAGCTAACTTTTTGTGGAATTTTTTGTTGAATTTCATATTGAATTATTATGTTACATGTAATGGATGAATAACGATGCGTTTAAAACTGTAAAATGTGTTATTTTATTTTACACCGTAAGAAAATTTGATATATCAATATTCAATTTTTTATATCCACAGAAGGGGGGGGTCATGAGAAGCGTCACGCAATATATGGACGACCCCTAATCGCAGTCTATTAAATCGGAGAGTTTCTTTGGGTCTGTCAACCAGTATGTTGGTGTGCCAGAAGAAACGTAGTCGAGCTTGTTCTTGGCTTTGATAATTGCATCATAGAGCTGCTTTCCTCTTGGAGTTACGAGACGAGATCCCCAGTGTATGTGCTTGGCATTGTAGTCTCCTGCTATGAATCTGCTACTATATTTGTAGATGGGGTCTGCAGATGTGAATTTTTTATGATAATGTTGCTTATAACGGCTTTTGAGTATGATTCCTGCCCCACCATGTGCTTTGTCGTTTGAATGATTTGTTACGTAGCATGAATATCCTCGTAATTGAACAGTGTATTTGTTTGTAAGGTGTGTTTCTGAAAGCAGCATATGATTGCAGCTGAAAGCAGCAACGTGGATATGATTGTCGAATTCTGAAAATTGAGCTAACTCAAGCTTATGCTGTTAAATGCCTTAACGGCATATGTACGTTAAACTTAGATATCCGCAGGGAAATCATTATTTGGATTGTGAAAGCAGCATTTGCATTAATAGATTTTGGTTTCGCATAAAATGTTGCATAGTGCGCATAAACGACATAAATTCAGTAAAGCTTTGTTGTAACCTGCTTGTCATAGCTTTTCGCTGCTCCGGCGATTGATGCCGCTGAGCCGTGATCGGTTCTTGACGTGCTAATTGCAGAAATAAACTTTTTGAGGCAGGGGGTGGCCAGTCCTCATTTTAATGCGCATGCGTGTGTCATATTTTTTTCAGAGTTTTTTGGTCATAGTGAGAATTTGCCTGCAGTCGAGAAGGCTTCAAGGTTTGATCCCGAGGCTATTAGCTGTTTATTTTGGGTGCGGGCAGTAATTCCACTCTAGTGGATGTGACTTTTTAGCTCCCTTATACTCGGCAACCTCTATAGTTAGCAGTGTTTGTAAATTCTTTTTCTTGCAGACCCTTTGTTATCCCTCCAGGCGTTACGTCGGACTCTATGCCCTTAAGTACGGCTTCCAGGCCCTTGCTGCTTTTTAGCTGGTATTCGGCCGCCTCAGCCTCATAGACGTCTGCAAAGATTTTAGCTCGATTTGAGTTTATGGGCGTTTCTATTGCAGATAGGCTAGCATTCCTAAGGGATATTTTGCGTAAAGAATTTTTTTAGTGTTCCTCAGCTTCCTTTTGATTTGGATGTAGCGATTCATACCAGTCTGTACAGCCGGCTTAATATATCCATTGCTTTTGTTCTGTTTTTTTCGGGCAGCGCAGCGGCAGACTTATTAATATTTGCGCTTCTAGCTGATGATGTCGTTAAACTCGCTGTTGATACAGTTTCGGTTGTTTTTATTGTTATGGTTGACGTTTTAAAGAAATTGCGGGGCTAGTTTATGCGTTCTTTAGCTGTAGAGACATTGATGGTAGCGAGGGGGAGCAAGAGCGCGCTCTCTCGCTCTCTAAGTTTCAGAATTCGGTCAATTTGTGGGTAATTGACCGCGCTTGATCAGAGCCTGCATTTTTTTCGGTTGCTTTAAAAGTAAAATATGCGTTTTTTGTTTGTACAGAGACCCATGTCTTGTATTTTTCGCGTTCACGTTGTGTGCGAACGTCGTTTAGACTTATTGTATTCGAGGTTCAGTTTATTAGAGTTTTAAGTGTTAGGTTTTATATTAATTAATTACCTAATCAATATAAATATTCTCTGTTTCATCGTAGAATCATTAAACCAGTCACTGAACTTTTATGATTTTATTGAATACTTTTTCCCGGAGCACAATATAATAACGTATAATAGCATAAGAAAAACCTTTAAAACTGTCGTAGAATTCTGTGAAATGTAAGGGTTACAAAAATGTTTAAAAATTTGTATATCTTCGCTTTTTATTCCTTTGACTTGAAAAACGGGCAATTTTTTTCATGGAATTTTGATAGTTTTTTGATAGAATTGAATTGTTGTAGAATTGTTTCTCTAGCTGGGACTGATTTAGATTTAACGATTTATTCTCCTTCTTAAATTTAAATATATACCGATGACCGTCTCTTTTTTTTATAAAAACAATTTTGGTGTATTTTGATTGTTGGTAACAATATACCCAAAACTAATAAATTTACCGTATTTTCTGTTATACTTTCTGATATAAAATGGTATATGGCAATGGATATGGTAAGGGCGCCCAATATTCCGAACAGTCAGCACAAACAAAAGGGGGCCCAATATTCCGAACAGTCAGCACAAACAATTCCTCCACATGATCTGTAAGAGTTAAAAAGGTCGCAAAATATTTTGGTTTGTTTCTGAAATAAATATTTAAGAGAACAAGAAAACTTAAAAAGCGGTAAAACGCTAATTTCAAAAAAACATTAAGGGGTTACGCCACCCTGACCGCGTGGAAACGGGACGGTTTTTCAGAAATTTCTTGTATTTCTGAGATAGGATTTTTCCACTTTTATTTCTATTTAATACAACTAATGAGCTTTATAAATTCTAAAAAAAAACTTGTGTTCAATTCAAAATGGCGGAGATATGAACATCGGCGATCATGGGTTTTTCCGGAGTGCTCCTAGATGGTGGGCATGATTCACGTGTCAATTTTCATCTCAATCAAGTAAACAAAATTTTTTTTTAAAAAGTGATAAATTTGGAACAGAGTGACGTAGCCGTTTTAGAAAAAAAAAACTAGTTGAGATAGGATTTTTCCACTTTTATTTCTATTTAATACAACTAATGAGCTTTATAAATTCTAAAAAAAAATTTGTTTTCAATTCAAAATGGCGGAGATATGAACATCGGCGATCATGGGTTTTTCCGGAGTGCTCCTTGATGGTGGGCATGATTCACGTGTCAATTTTCATCTCAATCAAGTAAACAAAATTTTTTTTTAAAAAGTGATAAATTTGGAACAGAGTGACGTAGCCGTTTTAGAAAAAAAAAAAAATTACGCAAATGAGAGCACTTCAAAACTTGACTCAATGTTTTGGGCAAAAAATTTCGTACTAAAAATTGCATAAAAAAATTTCTATCCATTGGATCGAAAAAATCCTACGTCACTCTGTGGAAAATCTATGTAAGAAGATGTGTTTCAATTTTCAAGTCAATCGGTTGAACAGTTTTTGAGTTATCATGCCCACCGTTTTGAAAAAAGTAGTTTCGAGAAAAAAGCAAAAGAAGAAAAAGAAGTGTCTTAGGTGCCCTCCTGCCGTGCCGATTTCAAATAAACATAACTTCCATAATTATCAAGATATTGTCTTCGGGGACGTCTTAAAATACGCGTAAGAATATAGTCTTTTAAATTGAGTAAAAAAAAATCGATTTTTTGAAAATTTCAGGGTGGCGTGACCCCTTAAAGTAATTATAAAAATAATCCAATGGTTAAAATAGATTATAAATGTAATTGTTTGATCTTCATTATTCATTATATTCAATTCATCAAATTATTTATTGTATTATTATAGTATTCTGTAATATTGTATATATTTAGTTATAGCAGAAGCGGTTTTGGACATTTCCGCATCTGTGGTCGGCTTGCTCATATCTTATCGATGCAGTTTTATCTGTCCGGTTCGTTATCGAGCTCCGGTTTATATCCCCTCTTGAGCTTTGAGTCTCGCCCGGGCGTTCTTCGTATATGCGACAAAAGCTCCCTGTCCCTATTTAATAGGGCTTTCACAAATTATCTGCAAAGTTTTTCCAGTGACGTAACCAATTGTAAGTTCGCCTGCATTTAGGTTATAGTCGGGTGCCGGTATAACTAATCCTGTCGCAGTTGCTTGTGCTTCTTATCTCGGCAGTCTTCTTCGTTGTTGACGCGGCTTCTCGATCATCATGGACAAGCTGAAGCTTTTGGGGCGAACGGCCGATGGAGGTCATGTGCATCTTAAGAAGCTGCAAAACATGCTTGCATTTTTGTTCATAACACTTTAATTCCGCAATCTAGTAGCCATTTTTTAACATCGACCATATGAAGAGCTAGCTGCGCAGTTGACACGGGCATTTTGAGCGGCTAAGAATAGCTGTGTCATCGGCAAACATAGATGTTGTTAGTCGTGTGCTTTTCGGGATGTCTGCTGTTTAGAGGACATATAATATTGGCCCTAGCACGCTTCCTTGAGGAACTCCAGCTCCAACAGATATCAGATATAGATATCAGATAATCATCAGATATAGCAGTGATATACCTCACAGCCAATTTTCTGTCGTAAAGGTAAAGCTCTAGAAGTTTGTGAGTGTTGTAGGGGAGCATTGTCTTAATCCTGTAAATTAGACCCTCTAGCCAGACTGTATCAAATGCATGAGAGAAATCTAAAAATATTGCAGTGCACTACTCTCGTTTTTCGAACGCGTTTCTAATTTCTGATGTTATCCGATTGACCTGCTCAATTGTTCCGTGCTTTTCACTAAACCCAAATTAATGTGACGAGATTCCTTCCTGAATTCTTAGGTATGTGTTTATCGGAGTCAATACGCATTTTTCAAAGAGTTTAGATTAGAATAAAAGTAGGCTTATATGTCTATACGACGTGGGGATTGTGTGGTCTTTTTTCCGGCTTTGCTATCATTATTATAATATGCAATATGGGAGCTCGATGATCATTTTGGGAGTTTTGAGGTCGCAGCCCTGGGATTTCTTCGACTTTCAGTTAATTATTGATTATGTTAACGATTTTGTTTGGGCGAAACTCAATTTGTTCATGTTGAAGCTGAGACTCATATGGTAAAATCGGCAAAGTAAACGCACTAGTAGTAGGATTTGGTTAGCGGACATTTTTAAGGTGATTGGCAAACGGGATGGCTTTGTCTGCATCACTGCACGCCCTGTGGGGCCCGTGGGGTTTCAAATAGACATCACGGTTGCTTTCGGTGAGCTCAGAGTTGGGTGAGCTCTCTATAGTGAGTGTTTTATTCTAGAAGTTGACAATTTCTCTATGTAGCGCCGGTGAATGTTTCTTCTTGCTGTAGAGGTCTATTAAGTTGACGAAAGGCATGTCTTAAGCTTTGTTTAGCAGTTGGTGATCTGCGAAACTGCCCTCTCGACCGTAAACGTCCCTTTTCGAGAACTAGCTGTCCGGTTTGTAGATTTTTCTCCTTTTGGTTTCATTGCTTATTTATAGTTTGAAGTGTTAAAGCTCGAGCTGAAGAGACGAGTGCAGACTCCAGTGAACTAATAATGCTGTCAGTGTCCGTGATCAGATGAAAGAACCGAAAGGCATTCGGCGCTTAGCAGATTTTTGGGATTGTTTCTGGTAATTGCAAAGTCTATTAAATCGGAAAGTTTCTTTGGGTCTGTCAACCAGTATGTTGGTGTGCTGGTGTGCATAGAGCTGCTTTCCTCTTGGAGTTACGAGACGAGATCCCCAGTGTATGTGCTTGGCATTGTAGTCTCCTGCTATGGATCTGCTACTATATTTGTAGATGGGGTCTGCAGATGTGAATTTTTTATGATAGTGTTGCTTATAAAGGCGTTTGAGTATGATTCCTGCCCCCCCATGTGTCGTTTGGATGAATTGTTCCGTAGAATGAATATCCTCGTAATTGAAAATTGTATTTGTTTGCAAGGTGTGTTTCTGAAAGCACCATATGATTGCAGCTGAAAGCAGCAACGTGGATATGATTGTCGAATTCTGAAAATTGAGTTAACTTAAGCTTATGCTGTTAAATGCCTTAACGGCATATCTACGTTAAACTTAGATATCCGCAGGGAAGTCATTATTTGGATTGTGAAAACAGCATTTGCATTAATAGATTTTGGTTTCGCATAAAATGTTGCATAGTGCGCATAAACGACATAAATTCAGTAAAGCTTTGTTGTAACCTGCTTGTCATAGCTTTTCGCTGCATAGATTTCGCATAAATTGATGCCGCTGAGCCGTGTTCGGTTCTTGGCGTGCTAATTGCACAAATAAACTTTTTGAGGCAGGGGGTGGCCAGTCCTCATTTTAATGCGCATGCGTGTGTCATATTTTTTTCAGAGTTTTTTGGTCATAGTGAGAATTTGCCTGCAGTCGAGAAGGCTTCAAGGTTTGATCCCGAGACTATTAGCTGTTTATTTTGGGTGCGGGCAGTAATTCCACTCTAGTGGATGTGACTTTTTAGCTTCCTTATACTCGGCAACCTCTATTGTTAGCAGTGTTTGTAAATTCTTTTTCTTGCAGACCCTTTGTTATCCCTCCAGGCGTTACGTCGGACTCTATGCCCTTAAGTACGGCTTTCAGGCCCTTGCTGCTTTTTAGCTGGTATTCGGCCGCCTCAGCCTCATAGACGTCTGCAAAGATTTTAGCTCGATTTGAGTTTATGGGCGTTTCTATTGCAGATAGGCTAGCATTCCTACGGGATATTTTGCGTAAAGAATTTATAGTGTTCCTCAGCTTCCTTTTGATTTTGATGTAGCGATTCATACCAGTCTGTACAGCCGGCTTAATATATCCATTGCTTTTGTTCTGTTTTTTTTTCGGCCAGCGCAGCGGCAGACGTATTAATATTTGCGCTTCTAGCTGATGATGTCGTTAAACTCGCTGTTGATACAGTTTCGGTTGTTTTTATTGTTATGGTTGACGTTTTAAAGAAATTGCGGGGCTAATTTATGCGTTCTTTAGCTGTAGAGACATTGATGGTAGCGAGGGGGAGCAAGAGCGCGCTCTCTCGCTCTCTAAGTTTCAGAATTCGGTCAATTTGTGGGTAATTGACCGCGCTTGATCAGAGCCTGCATTTTTTTCGGTTGCTTTAAAAGTAAAACATGCGTTTTTTGTTTGTACAGAGACCCATGTCTTGTATTTGTCGCGTTGACGTTGTGTGCGAACGTCGTTTAGACTCATTGTAATCGAGGTTCTGTTTATTAGAGTTTTATGTGCCCCAAAATATGGGCACTATGCCCATAGACGATTGTTTTTATGTTGCACACTGCATCTGGATTATTTTGAATGTTCAATGACAGCTTAAGTGCTGAATGAGCTGTTATGCCTAATAAGGTTGAAATAAGGTTGCTGCAACGCCAGAAGTTGCAATGGCCAATGCGCATTTTTTTTTAATCGTTACTCGGCAGGAAGAAGCGAAATAAGGAATATTCACTTTCACTTTGAATGTTCACAATAATCACTTTGGAATAAGCAGAATTTTCAACATCAGGCTCTTAATGGAATGCTAGTCGAAGAAATTGCCCAGACGTGAATCCTCGATAAACTTGTTGCCGTTGTTAGTTAATTCTTCTTCTAACTATTAATCTGTGCGCTTCTCTTCTTTGAAAAGTGGTCTTTGTTGATTATGTTCATCTCGTGCATCTTTCGATTGTGATTCACGTAACTGCGCCATGCTTACACGCGCCTTTTCATTACCTTTATAAATTTGTTCTCCTGATCTCGTATTCTTCTATCTCGCGCAGCTCTAGAATTGACTGTTTGATGACTAAAATTGGCCCAATTGCGTTTTCTTGTCATTGGTGACTGTAGATAAGTAGTCGGCGGACCCCTATTTCAGGGGCATATGACACACACATAAATGTACAATACGTTACGCTCACAGCCTACTTATTGTTATTCATTACTATAAAAGCAGCCATTTCGGAGGAGTATAATTTCCGTTGCCGAACGGGATGAAAAGTATCCTATGTCCGTCTCCTGGCTCTAAGCTACCTCCCTACCAATTTTCAGCCAAATCTGTTCCGCCGTTCTTGAGTTATAAGTGGTGTAACTAACACGACTTTCTTTTATTTTTTTTTTTTTTTTTTTTTCGCGGTCTTTCAGAATTTGGAAATGGCTTGTGCATCAATAAGAGCATCAGCTAGCATTCCTGTATTCATCATAAAGCTTAGAGGCCCAGACGACCGAGGGGCGCTCAAGAAACGATTTGTTAGAGTATATTAAGTTATTTGTTAATTATTAAGCTAAGAGGAGTTAGTAAGGAAATTTAAAATTCTATATTTTAAATTAGAGGGACAGGAAAGAGATGTAATAGAGTAGAGACCATTGTAGTTCGAACATAATACCCTAAAAGGGTCATGCAGTGCATATGTCGAACTACAACGGCTAAGGAACAGAGGACTAAAGTTTCGAGTCCTTCTATTAGGAATGTTGAAATTTAAGCGTGTTAGTAAATGCTGGCTATCTACATCCCCGTTGGTAAGGTTATGCAGAAAAACTACACCGAGCATTGTCCTACGATTTGTTAAGCTAGGTAAGTTAATAAGTAAAAGTCTGCTACTGTAGGATGGAAGCTGAAGATTTGCATCCCAGTATAGACCTCTAAGTGCAAATATTAAAAAGTTCTTTTGTACGGATTCTATGCGGTCCTTATGTACTCCATATTGGGGACTCCAGACACATGAACCGTACTCTAGTATCGGACGGACCAAAGAAATGAATAAAGTTTTGGTTATATAGGGGTCATTAAATTCTTTTGACCACCTTTTAATAAAACCAAGGACTCCTTTAGCCTTATTAACCATTAAGGAAATATGGTCGGCAAATTTAAGTTTTATGTCTAATAGGATGCCGAGATCATTAACCTGGGTTAATTTTTCTAAGGCAATCCCATTAATGGAATACGTAGCTTGCAGAGGGCAAGAACGATAAAAAGACATATGCTTGCATTTTGATCCATTAAGTATTAGATCATTAGCCAAACACCATTTTTGAAAGTTATCAAGGTCAGACTGAAGACTGCATTGGGCAGAGATGGATTTATACTGAAGACAAAGCTTTACATCATCTGCATACATAAGAACTAGAGAGTTCGTTAAAGCAGGGGGCAAGTCGTTTATAAAAAGCGTAAATAATAACGGGCCAAGATGACTTCCTTGAGGGACGCCGGATGTAGCACGGACCAGACGGGACTGTATGTTTTTAAATAAGACTCTTTGTGTCCTTCCATCTAGGTAGCTGGAGATCCACGTTAAGAGGTCTTTAGGAAAACCCAGCATATTCAGTTTACTCAACAAAAGTGAGTGATTAACTGAATCAAATGCTTTGCTGAAGTCTGTGTAAATTACATCGGTTTGATATCCCTTACAAAAGCCGTCTATGACAAAGGATGTCAACTCCAATAAGTTTGTGGTGGTGGAGCGACGCTTAATAAAGCCATGCTGACAAGGAGTGATGATCGAAGAGCAAAGGTGTTGCAAATGAGGGGTAATTAATTTTTCAAATAACTTTGGAATTGCCGACAACTTAGAGATGCCTCTGTAGTTGGCAGCCTCGGACTTTTTCCCCTTTTTATGTAGGGGAATTATAAATGATTCCTTCCACTTAAGGGGAAAAATCGAGGTTTCCAAAGATAAGTTGAAAAGTCTTGCACAGAGCCCTGGCGCAGTATTTTAGCACACAGCCTGGTACTCCGTCGGGGCCTGGCGAATAAATGGGTTTTACCCTTAAAAGACCAGATAATAAGTTGTTCTCAGAAAAAAACGGACAGAAAATAAGATTTGCTGCTTGAATGTTATATGCATAAGGCTGATCAGTCAATTTAGGAGGAGAATAAGTTGTTTGAAAAAATTCTGCGAATAGATCGGCAATGGCCTGATCCGAAGTCGCAGAGGGATTTTCAAACATAAGCAGAGGTGAAAAAGATACGTGTTTACGCTTAGTGCTTACAAAATTATAAAACTGCTTTGGATCCTGAGTAAATTGAATCCGGCAGCGGTCAATATAATTCCTATAACATTCAGCGTTATGCACGGTAAAATTCGACCGAGCTAGTAGGTATCTTGAGAAATCAACACTACTGCAGGTTTTTTTATATTTAAGTAAAAGCTTATTTTTTTTATTTTTTAGGTTAGTGAGGGACCTTGTATACCAAGGAGGATTTGTTGAAGCGGACGGATGTTTCCAAGGCACACATGAGTCAAAAAATGTATTTAAAGTAAAATAAAATTTTTCTAAAGTGACATTAAGATCAGTGCACGCCAGAATATCAGACCAGTCAAATGTATCGATAAGGCTATTAAGTTTTTGAAAATCAGCTTTACGGAAACAGCGAATCTTATTTACCACGCTCGGAGACATCTGATCGATACCAGGAGTGGTTTCGATTGAGACCTCCAGCGTGGGGTGATATGGATCCTCTGGGGCTGAAAGGGGAAAAGCTCTGGAGAGGGCGGTACCATCCGGATCAGATACAAAACATAAGTCTAAGAGCCGACCTAGCGAATTTCTAACATGATTGATCTGACCTAGGGACATGTCAAACATGCCCGCGGTGAAGTCATGGTAAGTTATAAGTGACAAAGATGGTGAGTTATCGACGTTGGACCACTTTAATTCTGGGATATTAAAGTCGCCCACCGCTACGAGTTGGTCACGATCCGTCATAAGATTAGAGACGTATCGAATAGCGGACAAATGCTGCCAATATGTGGGCGGTTCAGACATAGGAGGTATATATGAACATGTAATGTATAAAGCTTTCACGGACATAGTGATTTTAACGCAAATAAATTCTATGTCACCAAACTCTTGGGATTTCACCTCTTCAGAAGCAAAAGTAGAGTCTACCGAAATGAGGACTCCACCTCCTCTCCGCTGAGATAGATCCCGTCTAAAAGTGGTGTACTTACTTGGAAAAACTTCGGAGCTAAAGATCTCCGGATTTAACCAAGTTTCTGTAAATGCTATTATATGGGATGCAAAGAAAGAACTATCAGAATATAGCTTGGGGAGTTTGCTACGTAGCCCCCTAGTATTCTGATAGGTAAGAGTTAGTGAGGAAATTAGTTTTTGGGTTAGAGGCCAAAGAAGAGGTGGAGGGTTGGTCAGTGGTTCCGATATTGGGAAGTCTCACTCCCACTGGTTTATTAACTTTTTTTTACGGAACTAGGCTGATGTTCTTGGACGAAAAGATTCTCTGGCCAAAAACTGGGAGAACAAATCGTCTTGAACATCAGCGCGGGCACACGAATCTTGAAAGAAGACGTGCGCCTTGTATAATTGTATTTAAATTTTTGTATGTCCTCCACCTTTATATCGGCTTTAGTTTTGGCTTTGATATAAGCCGAGATATCAATCTCTGAAGTATCAGGGGCAAGCCGAGAAACAAATATATGTTTCGATGGAGGAATCACCTGTAAGGGTTTTGGTGTCGCAGGTACAAGAAGTGCAGCATCAGTCGGTGCCGGTGGTCCGGACTGTGGAATACCCTTTTGGGTGACCCTAATGGGGGTTTCGTTCCCTAGGACCTGTGGCATCACTTGAAGGGATGCCATGGCGGACATATCGGACAATTGCTCATTATCCCTGAGAAATTCTGACGAATTTTTCTCAGTTAAGGCCCTTGGGGTGGCCAGAATTATAAGCGGCTGCATTAATGTCGGCTGAGCAGGCTGAGGCGGATCAGAAACAGCGGATTTCTTACGCTTAGGGGACTCATTTAGCAGCTGAAGGCCACTAAATTGAGTGTCAAGCGCACAGAGCTGGTCATTGATTTTACGAAAACCAGTGATCAGCTCTTTAAATCCATTTTTGGTCTGTCTCATGAACGACCTCATTTCGCCTTGCACAGCACGACAATTTTCGCAACAATAATGTATCCCAGACCTACGGGAAATGGCATCCGAAACTGATGCAGTGAAACCGGCACACTTGGCGTGCACGACGTTTTCACATAACCAGCAATGGATACTAGGCTGGGATGTGGAAATCGTCTTGTTGCAAGACTTAATGGCACAGACCAGTTTAAATTCCATTTTGTTTATTATTATTATTTTTTTTTTAATTTAATAAGACAAAAATTAATATTTAAAAAGTTAAAAAACACAATACCTTGAACCACTGAACCAAACAAGAATCCGAAGCGGGAGCTTTGAAAGAGTGCACAAGAGAAATGCAGAAAATATAGATAAGCCGGGGAAGAAGCAGAGCTGAGCTATGCTTGGAATAGAATTTAGACAAATTATTAATTCGATTCCAAATATACCAAAGCACTCGCGAAGCGATACGGTTTAGGCTTTAAGATTGTTATGATTCACAAGATTTAATTCACAAAGTATGTAAACACCGGTTTACCAATATTTATCAAAAACGCAGTGCGCACAAAAAAACACGACCGTTCGCTTGAAAGAAAGAGAGGGAAGTGAATTATATATATAGATTTATTCTGTGTATCTTCGAAAGGTAGTAATGATTCAATTCGATGGTGAATCTGTTCTTGTATCTACAAAATAAAAACCAGATTCTTTAACTACATTCTATGTAAGTACAAAAATAAATACCTTAAATGTCTGATTAAAACCTCCTTCTTCGATAATGTCTGCCCCAAATGACGTCATTTGGAAACAACTATTGTATTTTCGAGTATTTGCAAGAAAGTGGCGTGATTCTTGTGTTTCGCCGCAAAGCAATGAATACTATGGCTCATGTGGCGGAGTTAACACTGGCAATTTCACTTTACCATTAACGCAGCATAATCCAGGCGTTTCTCCGGAAAACTTTAATGCACCACAATACTCGCAAACAACGTCCATTTGCCCAATGCAAACGCTAGGATGCAAGCTGTAATCATTGCTGCAATCGTATCGATCGATTCAGCTCGATTCAAATCAGCTAAATATCTTGTTCTGCGTCGCAATTATCTATTTGTTGACTTCTGTTGTTCGCTCGACGATTCTGCATTGCCAACCGAGCTGTTTCACGGGCTGCTTCACTTTGCTCTCGTGATTGAGAAGCACGAATTCGAGCCATACTATTGCGGTGCTGTTCACGTGCAATTTCTTGTTCTTCTTCAGTCCTTTCATTTGCCGTATTTTGTATTCTTCTTGCATTACGGCTTTGTCGGGAAAGATTCGATCGTCTTGGTCGCGTCATTATTATATAAACATCCGAATCAAATCGATTGCTGCAGAACGCGACTGCCTAACTCTCAATCGTGTTCGCTCAAGCCTAGCTGCTGACATTTTGACATTTGACATTTTCATTTGACATTTTCTTGTGCATCTTTCGATTGTGATTCACGTAACTGCGCCATGCTTACACGCGCCTTTTCATTACCTTTATACATCTAGATAAATGTATAAATACATAATATCGTACATAAAAATATGATACGTTACGCTCACAGCCTACTTACTTTTATTCATTACTATAAGTGGATTATAGTTAGGTGGAGGATAATTCGCGCTGTCGAACGGGACAGAAAGTATCCTATGTCCTTCTCCTGGCTCTAAGCTACCTCCGTACCAATTTTCACTCAAATCTGTTCTTCCGTTCTTGATTTATAAGTGGTGTAACATATAACACGACTTTCTTTTATATATATGGATTGAATACTTTTTGTTATGTATTGTCAATTTCACATCTGTTTTGTACTCCTCCATTCTATACACTAATACAACTATGTAGTACTTGTACTATGTAGAATCTGGTAACTCTATAAGCTTCGCATCCAGATGCCGGCAGATGAGGATTTGATCCAATCGATACTTGCTCAACAGCAAGCATTTACAAGAGACATTAGGCAAGCAATGATGGATAGAAATGCTTCTCCAGGGCAGGGTGATTCAAGCCACACGGGTGAATTATCTGCGTGTCTCCCATTCCACAAATTCGACAAAGACAATCAAAACTGGGAGTCTTACCTTGAACAGTTAACCCAGCATTTTAACGCGTATTCGGTTAGTACAGAAATAAAGCAAAAGGCTTATTTTCTTTAGTGGTGTGGCATAAACATATTCGAACTATTGAAAAATCTGTTCGGGAGCAACAATTTGAACACGTATACATACAAGGAACTCACAGACAAGTTAACGGAACATTTCACAACAAAACGACACGTTGTTGCTGCTCGCTATGAGTTTTTTAAAAGGGAGATGAAGCATTCACAAACACAAAGAGAGTGGGTAGCCGACTTGCGCGGGATCGCTCGGGAATGCCAATTCGTCTGTAATGCCAGCGGTTGTTCTTCTAACTATGTAAATGAAATGATTCGAGATCAGATCATAGTACATACACCATACGATGCCGTCCGTGCATCTGCTCTTCAGAAGTCCCAGCCAACTCTTGAAGATGTGCTTATAGTTGCAGAAACCTATGAGACAACAACAAAAACCGTGGCAGCTCTCAAAGAAACAGTATCAAAGCAAGACCCAATGAACGCAGTTCACACCTATACAAAGAAACCGTTTCTTGGTGGTGGTGAAAGTGATGCCAAAACAAACAAAAGTTCGCTAAAATCATGCTCTGGTTGTGGACACAATCATGCCAGAGAGAAATGCAAGTTTCGCGATGCCGTATGTCACAAGTGCGGTAGAAAAGGAACTATAGCTGTTGTATGCATGTCGAAGCAAGACAAAAGTAAATGGCGAATGCAAAAAAGTCGCAAATCCGAAGCAAACGAATTCGAAGTTATATCATTTCAAATGGATTCCGGAGCCACAGCGTCAGTGATCAACGCCACTACATACGCGCTGTTGAATAAGCGAAAATTACGCAATTGTTCCCGAGTTTTACATGCGTTTGGTCATACACCAATACCATTGCTTGGGGAGTTGCACACAATTGCAAAGTGCGGTGAAAAAGAGAAGAAAGTAGTCATTATTGTTGCGAACATTGAGACGTCAAACAATCTATTTGGTATGGATTTATTCCAAATTTTCGGCTTTGATATCATGCAAGTATCAAACGTTCAAGAGGTGCACGAAGACGAGTTACGTGACCTTTGCAGCAAGTACAACGAAGTGTTCGAACCAGCCATGGGTGTCATAAAAGACTTCAAAGCAAGTGTCTTTTTAAAGCCGTCAGCAGCACCAAAGTTTTTCAAGAGCCGTCAAATTCCATTCGCACAGATGGACAAATTCAGAGCTGAAGCAGACAGACTTACACAAGCTGGAATTTGAAAGCCAATCAAATTTAGTAATTGAGCATCACCAATTGTACTAGCACCTAAACCAGGTGGCGCTATTCGCATATGTGGCGATTTTAAGCAAGCAGTCAACGCGCAGATCGATGTCGAACAGTACCCGTTACCGACAAAAGAGTCTCTGTTTCACATAATACGTCACGGCAAGCAATTCAGCAAAATATATTTAAAGGATGCCTATCTTCAAATGGAACTGGATGAGGATTCAAAAACTATCATGGTCGTCAACACACCCCTTGGCCTATTTCAATACCAGCGCCTTCCCTACGGAATTGCCAGTGCTCCAGCGATCTTCCAAAGGTATTTGGAACAGCTTCTAAAAGGAGTAGAAGGATGTGGAAACTACTTAGATGACATCATTATCTCAGCACCTACAAGCGAGCAACATCTAAAGCGAATCGACCAAGTTCTCAGTATTCTTCGTGGGAATGGTATTAGATGCAAAAAGGAGAAATGCTTCTTTTTCAAGGACGAAATTGAGTACCTAGGACGAAGAATCAGCGCTCAAGGGATTCTTCCAGACAGCTCAGGCTTGGAGGCTGTTAAACTGTTGCGTCCGCCTTCTAATCTGCAGCAACTAGAAGCATTCATGGGTAAAGTTAATTACTATTGCAACTTTATTGCGAACTATTCTCAGTTGGCCGCACCATTAAACCAACTTCGTAGAAAAAATGTAGCATACATTTTCGGGCCGCAACAACAACAAGCTTTCACAGCCCTGAAGTCCCATATTATCAACGCGACGCAGCTAGCTCATTTCGATGAAAATCTACCACTAGTCCTAGCGACGGATGCATCATCTTTTGGTATTGGTGTAGTCCTTTCACATATCCAACATGATGGCAAGGAGAGACCTATTGTTTTCGCATCCAAAACGCTTGACAAGCATCAGGTTAAGTACAGCCAAATCGAAAAAGAGGGACTTTCTATAATATTCGGAGTTAAACGTTTTCACCAATATTTGTACGGTCGAAAGTTTACCCTTATAACGGATCACAAGCCACTCGTAACGATCTTCAATCCAGGCAAGCATCTGCCTTTAATGACATCAAACAGGCTACAGCGCTGGGCCATCATTCTCATGGCCTATATTTTTGAGATTCAGTATCGTTCTACATCTGCTCATGGCAACGCAGATGCCCTATCGCGCCTTCCCGTGGGCATGGATCCGGATTTCGACAGAGAAGAAGAAGCCTGCCACATCGAAATGGAACTGTCACCACCGATCAATTCTGAGATCATTCGCAACCACATCGAAAAGGACAAACTTCTCAACCAAGTCTTACGGTATGTTACTGTAGGATGGCCAAAAAAACTTCAGCAAGGCGAGGAAGCATTATCACCATACTTTAATCGAAAATTTGCCCTCACAATTAACAAAAAATTGCTTTGCCTACACACAGATGCCAGTCGTGTAGTAATTCCAGTAACTCTTCAAGCGCGTGTCCTGAATCTGTTACACGAAGGACATTGGGGAATTGGGGGGACGCAGACATTAAAAGCCTTACACAGTCATGCAAGTGCAACAATCCTGCTCCTCCAAAAGAGTACCAAAGTTGGCCGGCAGCTACAACAGCGTGGGAGCGAATCCATATCGACTTCACCGGCCCAATATTCGACTCCATGTGGCTAATCTGTGTAGACGCTTACTCGCAGGTCCCATTTGTAGTTCAAATATCGTCCACTACAAAATCCAACACGATCGCTGCACTATCTTCGATATTCGCCATCGAAGGATATCCAAAAACAATGGTCAGCGACAACGGTCCGCAGCTTACGGCTGACGCCTTTGAGAAATTTTTGCAAACTTCATGGAATAAAACACATTACCACAGCACCGTTCCATCCAGCATCCAATGGATTAGCAGAGCGTTTCGTTCAGACGTTTAAATTCTCTGTCAAGAAAAACCTCAAAGACGGTATACCACTACGAGCAGCAGTTACTAAATACCTTGCTTCCTACAGGTTCACTCCAAATTCCTACGGAAAATCTCCCGCCGAGTTAATCCATGGTCGTCCAGTCCGAACCGTACTAAGCCAACTTTTCGAGCAGCCTGTCGAAGCCAAGCTATCAGTTACCAAGTACGTCCCAAATCAAATGGTCTACGCTCGTAATTATGCAAGGGGAGAAAAGTGGATTGAAGGATCTATTGATCGTCCAATTGGAAAAATGGTTTTCTTGGTTCGCACCACAAATGGTTATATCAAGCGCCATTTCAAACAGCTAAAACCGAAGTTCTCACCAAGCAGCTCCATTGAAAAACCTCCAGAGTTCTTTTGGATCCCGGATATTCCGCCCTCTTCAAATCATCCCCTACAACAACAAGAAGATGAACCAGTAACTCCGTCAACCGTTCAGCAAAGTCATTCTGAACCTGAGCCACCCGAGAGCTCCACGTCATCAAACCAACAACAAAAGCAAAAACAACCAGCACGACTTTCATCCGGCATACCAGTTCGCCAAAGTAGTCGTGTTCGCCATGAAGTAGATTGTTTTAAGCCCAAGGATTTCCAAAACGTAAAAATCCTATTCGTTCTTAATTAAGGGAGGAGATGTGTTATATATTGTCAATTTCACATCTGTTTTGTACTCCTCCATTCTATACACTAATACAACTATGTAGTACTTTAAGAATCTGGTAACTCTATAAGCTTCGCATACAATAAAGTCAGTCTGAAATATAACTCAACAATAACACAACACTTTTTCCCGGAGCACAATATAATAACGTCTGCATTCGACGACGGTTCAAGAAAAACCCTTATGAAAAATTACATTATTTTCTTTTTACCTAAAAATAGTAAAACTGTCGTAGAATTCTGTGAAATGTAAGGGTTACAAAAATGTTTAAAAATTTTTATATCCTCGCTTTTTATTCCTTTGACTTGAAAAACGGGGTTTTAAATTGGCACACACCATAACTTTCAATTTTTTTCATGGAATTTTGATAGTTCTTTGATAGAATTTTAGGTTTTCGTTTCTCTAGCTTTGACTGATTTAGATTTACCAATTTATTCCCCCTTAAATTTATATATATACCGATGACAGTCTTTTTTTTTATAAAAACAATTTTGGTGTATTTTGATTTTAAATATATATATGCATAACAATATACCCAAAGCTAATACATTTACCGTATTTTCTGGTATACTTTCTGATATAAAAAATGGTAAACAAAAAAAGAAAGCTATGTTGATATGACCGGATATATACAGTTAAGATCGGATATATATCGCAAGTATCGAATATAGTTGGCCGATCTATACGACAATTTCACTATAAAACCCATTTCTTAAAATACAAAATTTGAAAAATGTCCCAAAGTTCTATCTTCAAAAATACCAACGTTAAGTCAACGTTAAATCTCTCGAAATAATCACGGAGTTTGTTCTCACACTAAAAAAGCTTTTCGTATGGTAAGGGCGCCCAATATTCCGAACAGTCAGCACAAACAATTCCTCCACAGGATCTGTAAGAGTTAAAAAGGTCGTAAAATATTTTCGTTTGTTTCTGAAATAAATATTTAAGAGAACAAGAAAACTTAAAAAGCAGTAAAACGCTAATTTCAAAAAAACATTAAAGTAATTATAAAAATAATCCAATGGTTAAAATAGATTATAAATGCGATTGTTTGATCTTGTGTGAGCGTCGGAAATATATTTTATATTGTATTCAATCCATCGAATTTTTCATTGTATTAATATTCTGTAATATTGTATATATTTAGTTATAGCTGAAGAAGTTTTATCTGTCCGGTTCGTTATCGCGGTCGGGTTCATTAGCCCCTCTTGAGCTTTGTGTCTCGCCCGGGCGTTTTTCGTATATGCGACATAAGCTCCCTGTCCCTATTTAATTCTCTTGGCCATGGTGTGCGACCCTTCTATTCTAACGGATTTTACCGCTAAGTTTCGGGAGCTTGAGGCACATCGCGCCGACGGACTACCGCCATGTACCCACCCCGCTCCGCGAATATACATAACATAATAAAGGCGTAAATTAATAGACGGCAGTGATTATTTTAATGGAAAAGGGAAACTCAGCATTGGTGACCCCGACATGGTGACAGGACATGATCGTCCTGGCATAGAATCAGCTTTCACAAATTATTGGAAAGTTTTTCCAGTAACGTAACCAACTGTGAGTTCGCCTGCATTTAGGTTATATTCGGGTGCCGGTATAACTAATCCTGCCGCAGTTTCTTGTGCTTCTTATCTCGGCAGTCTTCTTCGTTGTTGACGCGGCTTCTCGATCATCATGGACAAGCTGAAGTTTTTGGGGCGAACGGCCGATGAAGGTCATGTGCAACTTAAGGAGCTGCAAAATGTGTTTTATATAGCAGCTCATATGGTGAGTGTGACTGTGTATCCCCTATTCGTTTGCTGGACCGTGCAAATAAATTCAATTTGATTATTTTTTTGATTTTGATCTTTTGTCAGAGATATGCCAATTCGAAACTGCATCGCAAAATAAGCTTTTAAGACAGCACGTGGTGTCGCTTAAAACAGCTGACCTTAACAGCTGTCATTTTAACACTAAACTGTTAAGTAAACATTTTAGTTATGTAACATAGCAGTTTGAGCATTTCTTAACATTGTAACATTGAAAAAACGGAAATTTACATACTCGCGAAAAATGAGTTTTGACCACGGAAACGGGTAAAATTCCACATAGTGGGTTGGTCTCTCAAATTCCAAGCCTTGTCCTAAGCTCGACAGGAGGTAGTTTCTTTGCAGATTCTTTAAGCCGCGCCATCTTCGGCCACGTCGTATGGATCGTTGACTACTGCTTACCGAAAGTAAGCTAGCCCTGGAGGCACGGTACCGCGCGCTAGATTTCCGGATCGGGCCATCGCAAACATTCACTGTGACTGCACGGATGCAGCCGATTAGAGCTGCAGGAGATGCCTATATACCACCTATATACCATACATGCCCCCATGTCCAATAGATTTTCCAAATAACCCAAATATTCCAAATAAATTTTAATTGTGCAATTCGGATTCTAAATGACTTAATATGGTTCACATGCTCCTTTAAAAAGGCCAGCATACCATACGCTTTAGGCAGTCTACGTGACCAGAAAATTTAAATTTGCTGTCGAATAAGACACCTAAATCTAAAACCTCCTCTTTACCTGTCAATCTAAAATTGTCGGTAGAATGAGCCGTGCAGATATCAAGATTCGGCTTACTGTAGCAGGTAAACAGACACTACGATAAGTTTAATGGGAGAAGATTACGGAAGCATGATGAGAAAACTCTGGATGTATCCTTCTGTAACAAGCAACTGTAACTGATATAACAAATGCACTTATAAATTTTAAGGTCATCCGCATACATCAAGAAGTAGGCATGGCAAAAGAATGAAGAGTTTTCATTAGTAAAGGTAATAAATAGGAGAGGTTCCAGAGAGCTGCATTGTGGAAGACCAGAGGAGGCTACAAAGGGACTTGAGATAGCGTCACAATAGGAACGTGGCATGTTCGGTCTGTCAGATAAGACTCGAACCAACTTAATAAGGAGGAATTACTATGCCAGAAGCGCACCATGACAAACTTTGTCAAAGGATTTGGAAAAGTCAGTGTAAATGGCATCAACCTGAAAGCGGTTCTCAATGTCTTCAATGCAGACCGCTAAATTTGTTGTAGGCAAAAAACCTTGCTGGGGGATATAAAATGACGAGTCAGAAACTAAATTCTGTGAAACATAAGGGTTACAAAAATTTTTAAAAATTTTGATACCATCGCTTTTTATTTCTATGACTCGAAAAACGGGGTTTAAAATTGGCACATACCATAACTCGAACCACTTTTTAATATTTTTCATGGAATTTTGATAGTTCTTTGATACAATTTTGAGTTTTCGTTTCTCTAGCTTGCACTGTTTTAGATTTAACGATTTTTTGTGAAACGTCATGCTCACAGCCTACTTTCTGCTATTCGTTACTAATACTAATGCGTTAAAATCAAATCAATGTATTGGGGTGCCGACCACTGGTTTAAATTTACACCTATGACCGTCACTTTTATGTTTTTATGAAACAATATTTTTGTGTATTTTAATTTTAAATATATGCTTAACAATATACCCAAATTTAATACATTTACCGTATTTTCTGGTATAAAAAATGGTAAACAAGGAAATAACGGTAGGTTGATATGACCGGATATATATCGCAAGTATCGGATATAGTTGGCCAATCTATCATTATAAAGCCAATTTCTTAAAATAAAAATATGAAAAATGTCCCAAACTTCTACCTTCAAAAATATCAAAGTTACAGTTACATAGCAGCGTGTGTCAGCGAAGTTTGTTCCGAAATTGCTGAATTTTGACCAAAAGAACCGTCGCATGAGCATCGCACCTTATGGGAAGTGCTTTGATAATTGGAAAACCGTTGGAATAAGTGTATTGTGTCTGAGGGGGAAAACTTTGAAGAGGACAATATAAATATTGATAAATAAATTAATAGTTTTTCTTGAATAAACAAAGTCACCTTACTTTTTGAACACACCTCGTATTCTTATATTTGCGTTATTTTTGCAAATAGGGGTCGACATATACCTTATAGGGTCGGAGATGTCTCCTTTCACTTTTGCACTTTTGAGTAAAATTATAATACCCTCTGCAAGGGTATTACAAGAAAAGAACTTTGGTCGATATACCCTTTTACTTAAATGAAACTGTATATGTTATTTTACACTTCTTTAAAACATCAACTAAGTCAAACTATCACCTTTTTTAATCTTTCGAAATAGTCAGATTTAATTATTTTTTGACTTTGGTGAACGTTGATAGATAGCATGCAGAGCGACTCAGGGTCGCGAGACCAAACGATAAAGCGCTAGGGTCCAACGTTCTGGCACAGACACGGGTGATGTTTTCCATATGCGCATGATAGGTACTATATGCGCTGTTTGGAGGAATATACGACGCAATGATGACGAACGGCCATAGATGCCCTGGATTAAAACGGAAAGCTGATCTAGTAAAGGGTTGGCCACCGGAATAGAAATCGGAAGAAATCGACGGATAGCGATAATCACACCACCCTTCGCACACACTAGGTACTGGATGCATCTCGATCTTTTCGAAATACTTGGCACAAGTTAGACTCAAAGAACTTAGAGGAGCTAACGTTATTATTGAGCAACGTTTCTACAAGGATGATTACATAAAAATCGCAGGCTGAAAAATTCAGGAATACTATCGGGACTTGATACTCATTTCCAAAATATTTTGGCTACGGTCCAAACTGAGAATAGGTCAGCTAGGCGGTAATGATGAAAGTGCACTCCTGGTACTGGTGCATGTGGAGGCATATCCAATACGCATCGCATGCAAGATAGCCGACGAGGATACATAGATCTTTGCATTAGACTAAACAGTAGACCTGCGAATGTCCAGTTGCAAAGCAAAACCAGTGCCAGGTCGAAACATAGATCATTCATAATCTGCCACATCCACGCGCACATCCAAGGAGTTCCGTTCTCCACTTTGGTTTTTATTTGGTACGATATTATTCATGTTTTTGGTGCTACGAATAGGCCGGAAGGTGTTCGTCCATCATGACATAGCCCGCTTGTCACGATAAGCCTCGTTAAAACTGAGAGGTCGGCCGGTCCCCAGAATTCGCATATTAGCGTCCGGGCCCCCCTCGGACACGCATCCTTCGGCATATGCTGTTCCACCTTGGATTGGGGTGATTCAAGGAGAAGAACACTCTCTTCTTCTCTCCGCCCGACTACAATTTGCCAGCATCCACGTCAGAGACATGACCTTACCAGGATCTTTTTCCAGCCGCCCTCACGTGGAGAGTATAAACACACAACCAGCGGTGTACACAGTTACGGCACGCAATTGCTAAAAAAGAAAATTTGCATACTCGCGAAAAATGAACTTTGTCCACGGAAACGGGAAAAATTCCACATAGTGGATTCAAATTTCAATTTCAAATTTCATTGTCCTAAGCTCGATAGGAGCCATCCTTTGCGTTTTCCTAAGTCTCTCTCTACATGTGGAGCTTGTGAGAGCAGGCCACCAGACTACCACCCCATAGAAAAGGTTGGGTTTTATGACAGCTGTGTAAAGCCATCTGACTATCTTTGGGGACATTCCCCATTTGAGGCCAATGGCTTTTCGGCCTTTACAGAGCGCGATTGTTGTCTTGTTACCTCTATCCATAGTGTTTGACTTCCTGTCCAGTTTCCTGTCTAGCGTTATCCCTATGTACTTGGCGCTACCGCTAAGGGAGTGTTTCTCCTGATAGTTTTAGAAGCCTTAAATTTGATATTTTGCACTTCCTAGTGAAGAGGAAAAAGTCCGTTTTGGATGGGTTTACACCTAGTCCATTCTTAACTGCCCATGTTGAAAAAACCCTAAGTTTGTCCATCATGCGGTCGCATTGAGTCTGGGGAAATTTTCCAAAAACGGCAATTGCGGCAATATTCGCATAAGCAATAACTTTGCAACCACAACCAGGGATCGTCGACCGCCACGTAGGGATAGATTAACCGCCACGTTCCACAGTAAGGGTGAGAGTACACCTCCTTGCGGAGTGCCTCTTCTGACGTATCTTTGAATAGATTCTCCTCCTAATGTCGCCTCAACAGTCCTGTTTACTAATATCTGCTTTATAAGGCGTACGGATTGATCGTCTATTCCTAGTCTCGTCAGCGCATTGATTATCGAGCAGAATGTTGTTGAACGCGCCTTCTATGTCTAGAAAAGCAATGAGATCGTATTCCTTGTCAGTAAGTGTCTTGTCGACGAACGTAGTGATCTCGTGGAGTGCCGTCTCCGTGGATCGGCCCTTCTTTTGCTGTGATCCCGAGATATCATCTGGGTTGTTGGTAAGATTAATGTGTTGGCTGATTAGTCTCTCCATTCTCTTGAGGAGGAAGGACGACAGGCTTATAGGTCTGAAGTCCTTAGGGGTGTAGTGAGATGGTTTTCCCGTTTTGGGTATGAACACGACCTTCGTCCGCAACCACATTGCGGGTACGATGCCTATTCTGAAAGTTGCTGAGAAAGCTTTCCTGACCCATGACCTAAGATTGGATCCGGCTTTGATAAGTTGTGCCGGGACAATGCCATCTAGGCCTGGGGATTTAAAGTGCTTGAAGCTGTTTTGGGATCTCTATGGCTACAGCCACGTGGTCTTCATTACTGAAACTGGGTAGCAAAAAGAGGTTAAGGTTATTTTTTGCGAGGATGAAGGCTTGCCTTTTACCTCTTGTATCGGCTTTACAGACCCTATACTCCGACGCCCCCAACCCAATAATCCTGTCTCCAAGGATCCAGGGTTCCTGGATGAGGGCTACATCAGCCCAATTCTTGGCGAGGTGGAGTAAAAGGGCAGCTGACGCCGCTTTACTGTGGTGGAGGTTTATCTGCAATATTGTCAGGGACATTCTTACGATTCTCCAACACAGTAACTTCTGCCTCTGTCAACAGAGAGTCCTCCTCCATTCCAACGCCTCTAAGTTCCCTTGCCAAGTCACTCTCCTCTGAAGCGTTCCCTTCCAGGAAGGGTTGAATTGCACATCCAAAGTATTTTCAGGATAGCTTGTAAGTCTCTACCGATCGCGCGTCTTGGCAGGCAAGTACCTTGACGCTACCCTGGTGGAGGTCCTCCACTCTGTAGCAACTCCTCCACAAAGCCCCAAGCCAACTTGTTAACCACTCGTCGCCGAAGGTCCTTGGGGATGAGCCCATCTTTGAATCCCTTGTCCAGGACTCCAATAAGATTCTTCCCATCGTGACTTCGGCGAACGAGCGGTTGGACTGCTGCGGCTGGGCCTTCCACTTTTTTGGCTTGGGGGACTTCTCCCTCCGTAGATCTTTGCTTTTTCGCGGTACGCGCTATCTCCTTGGCAGGATCTGACCCAGCACGTTTCTTCGGCTCTAGCCTCACACCTGCCATTTCCGGTGTGAAGTCGGGCAGGACCTCCCTTGCCCACTTAAAATTCTCGGCTGCTCTCCTCCTATCTTTATAAGAGCCCTTCCGCTGCGTCGAGTGAGACGCTCCCGGACCAGGGTTCGCCTTAGGATCCCCGCCGGTTGGTTTAGAGGTTGACCCTGGGGTCTTCCTCACCACGCCGTTCGGTGGCCCCATGGCTGGCCCCGCTTTGGAAGAAGATGCCTTGGCAACCTCCACCGCACCGGAGCGTCCCGCCACCATATGTGGCCCTCTGGAACTGTGGGATTAGCTTGCTTAAAACAGATAGCCGGACTGCTACTCATGGTATATATATATTAAATATATCTAATATATATATAGGTATTTATAATTAAATTTACATAATGATACAACAAAGGAGCCTTAATTTTATTGAAAATATTATCAGGTATTTGCAGAACATTGTGTTGCTTCGTTTAATGAGTGCTTTAAGGGAACAGCAGCATTTCCATGAACATCTCTTGTGACGATCGTGTAGCAAGAACCACATAGCCTTACTGGATTAAAAAGCTTTTCGAATGGTAAGGGCGCCCAATATTCCGAACAGTCAGCACAAAAAATTTCTCCACAGGATCTGTAAGAGTTAAAAAGGTCGTAAAATATTTTGGTTTGTTTCTGAAATAAATATTTAAGAGAACAAGAAAACTTAAAAAGCAGTAAAACGCTAATTTCAAAAAAACATTAAAGTAATTATAAAAATAATCCAATGGTTAAAATAGATTATAAGTGCGATTGTTTGATCTTGTGTGAGCGTCGGAAATATATTTTATATTGTATTCAATCCATCGAATTTTTCATTGTATTAATATTCTGTAATATTGTATATATTTAGTTATAGCTGAAGAAGTTTTATCTGTCCGGTTCGTTATCGCGGTCGGGTTCATTAGCCCCTCTTGAGCTTTGTGTCTCGCCCGGGCGTTTTTCGTATATGCGACATAAGCTCCCTGTCCCTATTTAATTCTCTTGGCCATGGTGTGCGACCCTTCTATTCTAACGGATTTTACCGCTAAGTTTCGGGAGCTTGAGGCACATCGCGCCGACGGACTACCGCCATGTACCCACTCCCGCTCCGCGAATATACATAACATAATAAAGGCGTAAATTAATAGACGGCAGTGATTATTTTAATGGAAAAGGGAAACTCAGCATTGGTGACCCCGACATGGTGACAGGACATGATCGTCCTGGCATAGAATCAGCTTTCACAAATTATTGGAAAGTTTTTCCAGTAACGTAACCAACTGTGAGTTCGCCTGCATTTAGGTTATATTCGGGTGCCGGTATAACTAATCCTGCCGCAGTTTCTTGTGCTTCTTATCTCGGCAGTCTTCTTCGTTGTTGACGCGGCTTCTCGATCATCATGGACAAGCTGAAGTTTTTGGGGCGAACGGCCGATGAAGGTCATGTGCAACTTAAGGAGCTGCAAAATGTGTTTTATATAGCAGCTCATATGGTGAGTGTGACTGTGTATCCCCTATTCGTTTGCTGGACCGTGCAAATAAATTCAATTTGATTATTTTTTTTGATTTTGATCTTTTGTCAGAGATATGCCAATTCGAAACTGCATCGCAAAATAAGCTTTTAAGACAGCACGTGGTGTCGCTTAAAACAGCTGACCTTAACAGCTGTCATTTTAACACTAAACTGTTAAGTAAACATTTTAGTTATGTAACATAGCAGTTTGAGCATTTCTTAACATTGTAACATTGAAAAAACGGAAATTTACATACTCGCGAAAAATGAGTTTTGACCACGGAAACGGGTAAAATTCCACATAGTGGGTTGGTCTCTCAAATTCCATGCCTTGTCCTAAGCTCGACAGGAGGTAGTTTCTTTGCAGATTCTTTAAGCCGCGCCATCTTCGGCCACGTCGTATGGATCGTTGACTACTGCTTACCGAAAGTAAGCTAGCCCTGGAGGCACGGTACCGCGCGCTAGATTTCCGGATCGGGCCATCGCAAACATTCACTGTGACTGCACGGATGCAGCCGATTAGAGCTGCAGGAGATGCCTATATACCACCTATATACCATACATGCCCCCATGTCCAATAGATTTTCCAAATAACCCAAATATTCCAAATAACTTTTAATTATGCAATTCGGATTCTAAATGACTTTTAATATGGTTCACATGCTCCTTTAAAAAGGCCCGCATACCATACGCTTTAGGCAGTCTACGTGACCAGAAAATTTAAATTTGCTGTCGAATTAGACACCTAAATCTAAAACCTCCTCTTTACCTGTCAATCTAAAATTGTCGGTAGAATGAGCCGTGCAGATATTAAGATTCGGCTTACTGTAGCAGGTAAACAGACACTACGATAAGTTTAATGGGAGAAGATTACGGAAGCATCATGAGAAAACTCTGGATGTGTCCTTCTGTAACAAGCAACTGTGACTGATATAACAAATGCACTTATAAATTTTAAGGTCATCCGCATACATCAAGAAGTAGGCATGGCAAAAGAATGAAGAGTTTTCATTAGTAAAGGTAATAAATAGGAGAGGTTCCAGAGAGCTGCATTGTGGAAGACCAGAGGAGGCTACAAAGGGACTTGAGATAGCGTCACAATAGGAACGTGGCATGTTCGGTCTGTCAGATAAGACTCGAACCAACTTAATAAGGAGGAATGACTATGCCAGAAGCGCAGCATGACAAACTTTGTCAAAGGATTTGGAAAAGTCAGTGTAAATGGCATCAACCTGAAAGCGGTTCTCAATGTCTTTAATGCAGACTGCTAAATTTGTTGTAGGCAAAAAACCTTGCTGGGGGATATAAAATGACGAGTCAGAAACTAAATTCTGTAAAACATAAGGGTTACAAAAATTTTTAAAAATTTTGATACCATCGCTTTTTATTTCTATGACTCGAAAAACGGGGTTTAAAATTGGCACATACCATAACTCGAACCACTTTTTAATATTTTTCATGGAATTTTGATAGTTCTTTGATACAATTTTGAGTTTTCGTTTCTCTAGCTTGCACTGATTTAGATTTAACGATTTTTTGTGAAACGTCATGCTCACAGCCTACTTTCTGCTATTCGTTACTAATACTAATGCGTTAAAATCAAATCAATGTATTGGGGTGCCGACCACTGGTTTAAATTTACACCTATGACCGTCACTTTTATGTTTTTATGAAACAATATTTTTGTGTATTTTAATTTTAAATATATGCTTAACAATATACCCAAATTTAATACATTTACCGTATTTTCTGGTATAAAAAATGGTAAACAAGGAAATAACGGTAGGTTGATATGACCGGATATATATCGCAAGTATCGGATATAGTTGGCCAATCTATCATTATAAAGCCAATTTCTTAAAATAAAACAAGAAAGCAAAGCTAACTTCGGGCGGAGCCGAAGTTGATATACCCTTGCACTTAAAACCGGATATATATCGCAAACATCGGATATAGTTGGCCGATCCTTATGGGAATAGGAATATATATTCCAATTTATTACAATACAA
Source organism: Drosophila parabipectinata (assembly GCA_018153455.1). Taxonomy (NCBI): domain Eukaryota; kingdom Metazoa; phylum Arthropoda; class Insecta; order Diptera; family Drosophilidae; genus Drosophila; species Drosophila parabipectinata. The sequence continues at coordinate 1,900,212 of JAECYA010000403.1, read as the reverse complement.
AATCTAAAAAAAGTCCCAAACTTCTATCTTCAAAAATACGAAAGTTGATATTTCTACCAAATACCATTTCCGATCGTTCAGTTATATGGCAGCTATAGGATATAGTCGGCCGATCCTAATGAAATTTGGTAGGTCGGATCAACTGACCAAATATATAATCTGTACCAAGTTCCAGCTTTCTATCTTCAAAAACACGAAAGTTGGGTCATTTCCGATCAATCAGTTATATGGCAGCTATAGAATATAGTCGGCCGATCCTTATGAAATTTGGCATGTCGTAATGTGTTGCCAAAAATAGCTCTCATGTCAAATTTGAACTCTGTAACTCTAAAAACACCAAAGTTATACCATTTCCGATCAATCAGTTATATGGCAGCTATAGGATATAGTCGGCCGATCCGGGCCGTTCCGACTTATATACTGCGTGCAAAGGATAGAAGGGTGTGTGCAAAGTTTCAAGACGATAGCTTTAAAACTGAGAGACTAGTTTGCGTAGAAACAGACAGACGGACAGACAGACGGACAGACGGACAGACGGACATGCTCATATCAACTCAGGAGGTGATCCTGATCAAGAATATATATACTTTATAGGGTCTGAGATGTCTCCTTCACTGCGTTGCACACTTTTGACCAAAATTATAATACCCTCTGCAAGGGTATAAATATGAAAAATGTCCCAAACTTCTACCTTCAAAAATACCAAAGTTACAGTTACATAGCAGCGTGTGTCAGCGAAGTTTGTTCCGAAATTGCTGAATTTTGACCAAAAGAACCGTCGCATGAGCATCGCACCTTATGGGAAGTGCTTTGATAATTGGAAAACCGTTGGAATAAGTGTATTTTGTCTGAGGGGGAAAACTTTGAAGGGAACAATATAAATATTGATAAATAAATTAATAGTTTTTCCTGAATAAACAAAGTCACCTTACTTTTTGAACACACCTCGTATTCTTACATTTCCGTTATTTTTGCAAATAGGGGTCGACATATACCTTATAGGGTGGGAGATGTCTCCTTTTCTGCACTTTTGAGTAAAATTATAATACCCTCTGCAAGGGTATTACAAGAAAAGAACTTTGGTCGATATACCCTTTTACTTAAATGAAACTGTATATGTTATTTTACACTTCTTTAAAACATCAACTAAGTCAAACTATCACCTTTTTTAATCTTTCGAAATAGTCAGATTTAATTATTTTTTGACTTTGGTGAACGTTGATAGATAGCATGCAGAGCGACTCAGGGTCGCGAGACCAAACGATAAAGCGCTAGGGTCCAACGTTCTGGCACAGACACGGGTGATGTTTTCCATATGCGCATGATAGGTACTATATGCGCTGTTTGGAGGAATATACGACGCAATGATGACGAACGGCCATAGATGCCCTGGATTAAAACGGAAAGCTGATCTAGTAAAGGGTTGGCCACCGGAATAGAAATCGGAAGAAATCGACGGATAGCGATAATCACACCACCCTTCGCACACACTAGGTACTGGATGCATCTCGATCTTTTCGAAATACTTGGCACAAGTTAGACTCAAAGAACTTAGAGGAGCTAACGTTATTATTGAGCAACGTTTCTACAAGGATGATTACATAAAAATCGCAGGCTGAAAAATTCAGGAATACCATTCGGGACTTGATACTCATTTCCAAAATATTTTGGCTACGGTCCAAACTGAGAATAGGTCAGCTAGGCGGTAATGATGAAAGTGCACTCCTGGTACTGGTGCATGTGGAGGCATATCCAATACGCATCGCATGCAAGATAGCCGACGAGGATACATAGATCTTTGCATTAGACTAAACAGTAGACCTGCGAATGTCCAGTTGCAAAGCAAAACCAGTGCCAGGTCGAAACATAGATCATTCATAATCTTCCACATCCACGCGCACATCCAACGATCCTCTCTCACGTCCAAAAGCTAAATAAACATCTTCATTCACATCTTCACGTCTTCAGTAAATAAGTAAAAATGAGCTGCCAACGTCTCGATAACCATCCTCTTGTTATTGCTGGACATCCACACGTGAAAATAAGATGTAAACTACTCGCCTTGAAAATAGTTTTTGTTGTTGGAGCATATCGATCTGGAATCAGAATAAATTATGAAGGAATGAAAAAAGCGTAGACCATTACCACTAACGCCAGCGTCGTTTTTTATTGATAGAAAATTGTGTTATGTGTGTTAAAGTCATGTGTTAAAGTCACACACAAGTTGTGTGATGGGCACGGTGGCAGAGCGATGCGCACCGAACGGCCTCACACCCACACAAGGGTTGCAGTAACTTCTGCACTACACTCGAGACTTCTGCATTTCACATGCGGTGAAAACGAGAGGCGACATGGGCGAAATAGTAAACGTCCGAACGCAAAGAAAGCTAGATGCAGGCTTGAAAAATAAAAGTCTTTTGAATATTTTTCAATTTGATTTTTCTCTTCAACTTTTTGTGTTGATCATCTGATTTTTCCTCTTGTTTTTTTTCTTTTACATTTTTTTCAACAGGCTGAAGCTGCGGTCCCCTTCGTTGGACGCGATTGCACCGCGATTGCACCGTTTGTGTAGCTGTACCACCCTCCCAGGTTCCCATCTAGTCTTAACGAAATTCTGCCCCAAATGCAGCAACATTAAAATCCCTGTTATGCTCAATAATAAATAAAATGTTTTTTTTTTTTTTTTTTTATATTAAGTTGCTTCCCGGCTCAAAAGAGACGGGTTAACGCCAACGCCTATGTGTGAAATTAAAAATTTAAGGATGCTTGTTATGATAATGGGAACAAATTGTTTATATCAATATGACTTGAGGCTTGATGATGTTGATGGAAAAAAAACGATAATGAAGAAATATGCGATAGTCAACTATTTAAAGTGACCATGTTAATACAAATATGCACGTCCAGGTTATTTATAATTAGCTCCAGTAACATGATGTGAGAATTGTTAAGGAAGTTAAGATGTAAAAATTATCTTATAAATCTATATTAGCCATTTCAATGAAACTAGTTATTAAGCTGTAATTTTCAACTGATACTATTATATCGTATTTGAGTAGTAGCGGAAAGTTGCTACGAATATAATCGTATTTGGAACAATTTAAAATAATATGTGAAATATCTTCTATTGTATTGAAATTGCAATCGCAGTTGGGACTGTAATGAACTTTTAACTTGTATAGGGTGTATTTATCAAAAAAAATGACCGCTGAGGATTCTATTAATTTGTTTGATCTGTAATCTATTAAGATTACAACTTGAGTCAGCAACTTCATTTCATTGATATTCAAATGGCTCGGAATATGATGGAGTTGAATAAACAATATATTATCAATTTTTCTGAGTATTTCAGTCACAATGCGGTTGGATAAATTACGCTTTTGAAGGGCTTGAATAGCACCCAAACTATCTTTTAGGATAGCTACCCTTGTAATATGTTGGTCAATAGCATATTCAATGGCTTTCTCTAAGGCTGTAAGCTTTGCAGTAAGTGAAGAGAACTTCTTATTGATAAAAAAAACCTTTAGTTGTGTTACTTTTGACATGGTAAAAAAGAACACACCGTGAAATTATCTCTAATAGAACCGTGAAAATAATTATCGTGTAAATAATTTCAAAGTTTTGACTAGTTAATAAACTATGCTTTTCTTTAAGGATGTAGTCTCATGTGTGAGGTTGAAAAAATCGATTTTTTTTTCACATATTTCGATAGTATTGTTTATTAAGAATGTACAGTTAAAGTTTCAAATAAAAATATCAAATAATGACAGAGATACATCCCATAATCGAGAGCGCGCCTACACCGAAAAGTATGAGTTTCTCGGTAGCGTCTAAACTTTAAACGCGTTTTTCTCGGAACGACATTTTTGTGTGCGGCGCAGGTGATTCACAAAATTCTATGGTACCGATCTAGCTGAAATTTGGATATGTTGTTCTAAAAAGTAACACCTCTGTCCCGTACTAGAATCATTCATTTTTAATGATTAGTTTTTTTTTATCATTAATTTAAGATAAATTTTTTAAATTAAAAAAAATTTTTTTTTTTTGTGAATTCGCTATTTGGTTGTTTATTGATGAAAATATTTCATTCTAGTACGGGACAGAGCCATAAGCTTACAAAACAATAATCTATTCTAATTTTTTGTTTCGGATGACTCTAGCAGTCGAAATCACCTGCGCCAGGGACCTACCTTTTTTTTTTTATATGCATACTTTGGCATGCTATAAAGTGTATTAAACTACACAAGAATAAATTGAACAAAATATTTTCAAATAGTTAATGATGCCTATAAAAACATATGTGAAAATTGGAACGATCGCATTATTTTTTATTACAAAAAATTTTTTTTGAAATAACCTCTAAAAAGTAGGCCGGAACATGAGACTACATCCTTAAAAAGATTGTCGACCATGAAAGGGCTGCTAGATTTCTTGTTTTGAAGAACCCTTAAAAAAATTTAAATCAAAGGTTAAAAACCGAGGCTTAGAAAATGAAGAATCAACATAGGTTAAAGACTCGAAAATGTCTTTAAATTCTAAGTATGTTTTTATGCTAATTCTAAAATTTTAGCTAATTCCTTAGCTGATATTGGCAAAGGAAAGGCATGCATATGCATATTCGTATTTGGGTCTAACGAAGGCTTTAAAAAACTTAAGAGCTACGCTGGGGTGGATACCCAAACCGGCATCCACAAAGCATATTTAGAAACATATTTGTTTTATTGGAGGAGCTTTTAGTACTAATGGTTCTTCCTAAGTATATAACATGGTCAACTTCCTTAATCACTAGATTCTTGCACATAATATTTAAGGAACGTCTTCTATTGTTGAAATGTAACACAGATGATTTGGTAGGATTAAAAGTTAGATTCTCAAGATTCTTTAAATAGATTTATTAGATAGATTTAATAAATAATAGATTTAGATTTATTTATTATAGATTTTAATTCTTTAAATTTGTGTTCAAGAATTTCTCTTGCAGTCTTAAAATCTTTTTCAAAAGAAATAAGAAAAAAATCATCCAAGAAAAACAAGAAGTTTTTTGTCAATACTTATAATTTTTCAGGCACTTGTTATTAATTTGGTTTATTGGAAGATCTTATTAAATTATTGCTGTTAATTTAATAATTTCCTTTAATACTTTAGTTCCTTATATACATACTTACATAAATTAATAAAAAATGTAAATAAAATAAAAAAAATAAAATTAAAAAAAAAGTCCCAAGCTTCTTTTTTTTGTTTTGTTGAACGTTGCTTTTATTTTTTGAATCTTCTCTTTGCGAGACTAACAAGAGGTGTATCAAATCTTATATTTTTAACTTACCTAACAGTCATATTGACTGATACGGAGTTAGACGGCCCTAAAAATCGATTGCTGGGTTGGGAGGTCGTTGCGTCTAAGGCGGGATACGATAGAAACCCGAATCAATCCCCGAGCGAGAAAATTTGGGTGCGAAGACAGTTTTTCTTTGTATGACTCTTTTTGCTTCTGGATTTCGTCTTTCACTGCGAGTATGCCCAGATCCCGGTGGATGTTTTCGTTGCGAACATACCAAGGTGCCCCTGTGATAGTTCTCAGGATTTTTGATTGTGCGCGCTGTATGATGTCTATGTTGCTGCTGCTCGCGTTCCCCCACAGCTGGGAGCCATACGTCCAGATTGGCTTTAGGACTGAATTGTACAGTAGTAACTTGTAGTCCAGGCACAGTGGCGATCGTGAGTTTATGATCCAGTGGAGGCTGCTGGCTTTCAGTTTTAGATGCATCTTTTTGCATTCGATGTGCTTACGCCAGGTAAGTCGTCTATCAAGGTGAACGCCAAGGTACGTTACGTCGTTAGCTTGAGGGATCTGCATACCGTTTAGTAAAAGCGGAGGGCATGTTTGTCTATTAAGAGTAAACGTTATATGTTTACACTTTTGTTCGTTTGTTTTAATGCGCCAGTCGGACAGCCACCTTTCCACTATTGTGAGATGATTAGCCAGTTGGGTTGTTGCCTGCGTTGGGCATCTGGAGCGACTAAGAATAGCGGTATCATCGGCGAACGTTGACGTTGTTAGTTGTGCGCTCGTAGGAATATCCGCAGTATACAAAACATATAGACACGGCCCGAGTGCGCTTCCCTGTGGAACTCCAGCTTCGATGGTGTAGTCGCCCGAAGTAGCTGCGTTGCATCTCACTGAGAATACCCTATTGAAGAGGTATGATTCCAGTAGCTTGTGGGTGTATGTTGGCAAATACGTTTTAATTTTGTGCATGAGTCCGATGAGCCAAACTCGGTCGAAAGCTTGAGATACGTCGAGGAAAATAGCGCTGCAGTATTCTCGCTGTTCGAAGGCTGAGCGTATTTCGGATGTTAATCTGTTCACTTGTTCGATGGTTCCATGGTTTCTTCGAAAGCCAAATTGGTGTGCCGGGATGATATTGCAAGCTTCCAGATGTGGTATTATGCGAGTTAACAAGCATTTTTCAAACAGTTTTGACAAACAAGATAGAAGGCTTATTGGTCTGTATGATGACGGAGTTGTGTGGTCTTTTCCAGGCTTCGGTATTATTTTTATTTTTTCTTTCCTTATTACTCCTCTCGGGAGCTTAGGGCCTCTACAAGGGCTCTCCACATAACTTTATTTTGGCGCTGTTTATTTTTGTCGTGTCCCAGCTGATGTTTTTCCCGGGCTGCTTCTAGGAGTGCTGTACGGCGCCAGGTCATCTTGGGGCGACCCACTCTCTGCATTTTCTCCATTTCTCCTTCAAACTGCGCCAGTCTGGTTGGTTCCGTTAAGTCCTCACGTTCCCTTGTCCAATTCGTGTCCGTTTTGATATGCCAGCCCCACGGGCTGGGGGGGCGGTTGGTATCTTCTCTTGTATTGGTTTAGTTAATCAATTGTTTTTTCAGTCGATCCGGTGATAAGCCAGGTGCGACCAATCCCAGAGGTGGGGCTGCCACTTGTCGATATCTGGGAATACAGTTTTTCGACATCACATGTTAAGTAGCATCGGACAAGAGTCCACAAAGCATAATGATGCCGAAAAACTTTGGAGGTCATGATTGTCATGAGTGGGGTTCGAACCCACGACCCCACGCTTAGCGTGCAGCTACACTACCCACTAGGCTATGGGTATCATTATACCCATCATTACACCCCCCTCAGTATCATTATAATGATGGATTTCTTCCACTTTTTTGAGAAATAGCCAAGATTAATGATTCCATTAAATAGTTTACAGACGACTACCTATAGCGCATTTTGGAAGTTCGATCAGCATCTTTGGGGTCAATAGGTCACCACTGGGAGCCTTTTTTGGTTTTAGCCCTCTTATGATTTTTTCGATTTCGTTCGGCCGGAATGAAGGTGCGGCTGGCTGAGGGGAGGACTCTGGCTGAATTACTGGCAGGGGGAATGAAGAATGGGTTTGGTTGGAAGACACTTTGGAGATGTGTGGCAAATGTTGCAGCTCGGTCTTTGTCGCTGCGAGCCCAGCATCCCGAAGAGTTTCTTATCGGGGTGGTCGTTTCAATTGGGGCGCTAAGATTTGGGTGGGCCCTCCACAGGGGGTACTTTGTGCTTGTTGGCGAGAGATTCTGGATGTACCTCAGCTGTGCATTTTCTTTCTGTTGGTGAAGAGCCTGGTCGAGTGATCGGGTTGCTTCCTTAAGGCGATGTTTTGAAGCTGGTGATCTGCTTTTTCGCCAATCACCTCTTTTCTCGCACGAGCTGTTCGATTTGCTGATTAGATTTGAAGTATTTGTTTCGGACTACTTCTTTCCCGTGAGTAGAGATTTTAGCTGCCGCAACGAGTACTTCTTCCAGGGCGCTCGTAGTGTAGTCGATGTCCGATTCCATGTTAAATTCCGGGGCGAGTTCTAATTTTTCAGTCACTTGTTATTAGTTTGGTTTATTGGAAGATCTTATTAAATTAATGCCGTTAATTTAATAATTTCCTTTAATACTTTAGTTCCTTATATACATATTTACATTAATAAAAAATTAAAAAAAATTAAATAAAAAAATTAAATTTAAAAAAAATTAAATTAAAAAAATAAGTCCCAAGCTTCTATCTTCAATAAATACCAAAGTTGGTATTTCTACCAAAAACCATTTCCGATCGTTCAGTTATATGGCAGCTATAAGATATAGTCGACCGATCGTTATGAAATTTGGTAGGTCGGATTAACTGACAAAAAATATAATCTGTACCAAGTTCCAGCTATCTATATTCTATCTTCAAAAACACTATAGAATAAAACAGCTATAGGATATAGTGGGCCGATCCCTGCCGTTTTGACTTATATACTGCGTGCAAAGGAAAGAAGGGTGTGTGCAAGTTTCAAGTCGATAGCTTTAAAACTGAAAGACTAGTTTGCGTAAAAACAGACAGACGGACAGACGGTCATGCTCATATCAACTCAGGAGGTGATTCTGATCAAGAATATATATACTTTATAGGGTCGGAGATGTCTCCTTCACTGCGTTGCACACTTTTGACCAAAATTATTATACCATCTGCAAGGGTATAAATATAATATAATTTCTTTCGTCATTTCACCCAATAACGAATACCCGAATTTCGTTAGGGTAGCAAGTCTGAAAAGTTAGAAAAATAAAATTTTTTTGCGCTGGCTTCGAAACGTAATCGCACACACACATGTGTGACACGCTACATACATACAGTCAGCGCCACAAAAAAAGCCGCACTTTGAAGATTTACGAATTTTGAACTTTCAGGACCTGTGGTTTCTTTATATGATTGCGAATACGCCCAACTTTTTTTTTAATAAGTTAACTGATGGTATGTTAATAAAAGTGCATACCAATTTTTAGTTTAAATTGGTTTTTAATATTAAAAAAATGTTTTTTTTTTGTTTCACCCTGGTTTTAACGACTTTTCACTATTATGGCACTCTTAAGGAAAAAATTCATAAAAGTTATAATAAGGAACAAATTCAACAAAAACTATTTATTTCCAATTGAATACCGTACTAACTACAAAAAAAATTTAAATCTAGGCAATTTAACAATATAATTTTTTAATTTAGCTTAATACTTAGTAACTCCGCCTTTGGCCTTAATTACAGATTTTACCCTATTGGGCATAGAATCGTAAATGGAACACAAATATTCCTTCGTTATATCGTGTATCCATACTTTTTCTATAATTTGTTTTAAATCCTCCATAGTTTTGGGCTTTCCTTTTCTTATTTTGGCACCCATATAGGCCCAAACATTCTCGATTGGATTAAGGTCTGGGCGGTTTCCTGGCCAATCTAAGGACTTAATGCCCAATTCTTCCTTTAAATTTGTTATCTTTAGATAGAAAAATGATAAATTTATCTGAATAAGTTATTTTGATAACAATCGGACAGTGAGTAACTCACAGATCGCGTTCGACGGCAAGGTTCAGAATCATCCTGACAAATGAGTTCCTGTTCTTCTTCACTTATGGACTCAATCCTAGGCACAACTCCACTTAACATTTTTTCTTTGTATTTTTCTGCATTGACCATACCCTAAACCATTGAAATTGATTCCGTTTTATATTTGGATATGCATCCCCATACCATAACATACGGTGAATGCTTTATTGTGGCTATGCTGAAATTTTCAGAATAACGTTCTCTACATCTACGGCGCACCTTGAGGATTCCATCAGATCCAATGAGATTAAATTTGGACTCATCTGAAATTAGCACTCTTGATGAATCAGAAGCAGTCCAATTTTCCTTGTCCTTGGCCCAGTTTAGACGATTTTTTTTCATTCGCGATCTTCTCGTGACGTGGTGCATTTTTTTACCTGTTCCTTCTTTTCTTTTTAGTTCACCTGTCTCACGAAATTTTTTTAAAAAGCGACGCACTGGGCTTTCATTGAAATGTGTTTCAGCCGATATTTGCCGATTTGACACATTTTGTTCAGCCAATAAAATAATTTTTTCTTTATCGCGATCAGTTAACGGTTTTTGCTTTGGCATGATTTTACAGGTGTCTTTACAAAAAAAATTCTACCAAAAGCAACTTAAGGAACAGCGCTCTTCAAAGGACGAAATTATTTCGAAAATAGTCAAGGGTAACCCCCCTAAAAAATTAATGCCCAAAGAATACAATTTAGGGAAGCCCCAGCATAGTGATTGCACAATTTTCAAATTTTTTGAAGTGCGGCTTTTTTTGTGGCGCTGACTGTAGATCAATCCAAGCGCAGACCAACCTTCTTCATCGCGCTTCTTTCAGAGAATGAGAAACAGAAAGCATCCAATGATAATATGAGCGCAAGATGAACGAACGATGAGCGTAAGAAAAAGAGTAACATCTCGCTCTTAGGCCTGCCTGCTGGGGCTTGTCGTAAGAAATTTTTGCGTCCATTTCCCTTGTATGAAATGGGTAGTCTATATGCTGTATGGTTAGTGATATAATTTAGCAAGAAATCCTAAAATTATTTTAAAATAGTAAACAAATAAATATTTTTTAATGCGCACCGACAATGATGTCTTCTTCGTCCAAGCCAGAACTCAGTTTGACAACTAGAGCAACGTGAAACAGCATGATCTGGTACCCAAAGGACACTGGATGCCTTTTTTTCTTGGTTCAAAGTCGGGACCAATGACGAAGGACCACAACGCTCTTCTACGGCTTCCCAAGAACAAGTTGAAGCGTTTTCAACGATATCTGATCCATTTTCCTAAATAACGGTTAAATTATTAGAAAATTGAATTTTCCAGATTTATATCACGAACTGTATGTAAATAAAAAATGTTAAATTAATTTTTTTTTGACAAATAACAGAGGCCGACAAAATACAATTTTTTTTTACTCCTCGTATATTTGTTATTTGCTCCATAACCTTTGGATTTCCCTGAACCAAAATCCAAAACTAAAAATATGTTCCATCACGCACAGTTTCCGCAGCACATCTAGAATAACATTGATCAAATTTGACCATATAATGAATTATGCAGAACGTGTAATTGACGCATTTTTTTTTGTACATATCATTTTTTTTAAATGTATAGGTACCACACTAAATTAAAGAAAAAAAATACAAAACAAAAAAAAAACAAGAAAGGAAAGCTAGCTTCGTGCGAGACCGAAGTTGATATACCCTTGCAGTTAATACCGGAAACATCGGATATAGTTGCTCGATCCTTATTAGAAAATCATAATATAATCACTTTATTACAATAAAGCTAAACAAATGTCCCACGCTTCTATCTTGAAAAATACCAAAGTTGATATTTCTGCCAAATACCATTTCAGATCGTTCATATTATATCTATAGGATTATAGTCGGCCGATCGTTATGAAATTTGGTAGGTCGGATCAACTAACCAAAAATAGAATCTGCACAAAGTTCTGATCCCGGCCGTTGCGACTGCGACCGCAGTATGCGTACAAAAGAAAGAAGGGTGCGTGAAAAGTTTCAAGTCGATAGCTTTAAAACAGAGATAAGTTTGCGTAGAAACAGACAGACGGACAGACGGACATGTTCATATGAACTCAGGAGGTGATCCTGATCAAGAATATATTTACTTTATAGGGTCAGATATGGGTCATTCACTGCGTTGCACACTTTTGACCAAACTTATAATACCCTCTGCAAGGGTATAAAAAAAAAGCTAACGGTTCGGGCGGAACCGAAGTTGATACACCCTTGCAGCTAAAACCAAAATTGCAAAAATCTGATAAAGTTGGTCAATCTTTAAAAGAATACCATAATATAACCAATTTACTACAATAAAAAATCTAAAACAAAAAAAGTACCATGCTTCTATCGTAAAAAATACCAAAGTTCCGATCGTTCAGTTATAAGGCAGCTATAAGATATAGTCGACCGATCGTTATGAAATTTGGTAGGTCGGATTAACTGACAAAAATTATAATCTGTCCTAAGTTCCAGCTTTCTATCTTTAAAAACACGAAAGTTGGGTCATTTCCGATCGTTCAGTTATATGGCAGCTATAGGATATAGTCGGCCGATCCTTATGAAGTTTGGCATGTCGTAATATTTTGCCAAAGATAGCTCTCCTGTAAAGTTTGAACTCTCTAACTCTAAAAACACCATAGTTATACCATTTCCGATCAATCAGTTATATGGCAGCTATAGGATACAGTCGGCCGATCCCGGTCGTTCCGACTTATATACTGCGTGCAAAGGAAAGAAAGGTGTCTGCAAAGCTTCAATTCGATAGCTTTAAAACTAAGAGACTAGTTCGCGTAGAAACAGACAGACAGACAGACGGACATGCTCATATCAACTCAGCAGGTGATCCTGATCAAGAATATATACACTTTATAGGGTCGGGGATGTTTATAACAATTTAAAGCTGCTTTTCGACGAAGTAGCAAGTTTTACACTTTAGTAGAAATTGGTATATTTACATGTTCCATATTAGCCGAAACGATACTATTACAGCTGGGACAACCTTTTTCCAACAAAGCCAATCGCATGCTATGTATTTCTCGTAGAAGATTTTCCTCGCGTAACTGCAAATAATTTTTTGTTTACTTTAAAAATATTAGTAAAGGGCGCTTAAAATATACTTTATGTTCTTGTACTATCTGATAAAGTCTTATGTTTTGTTCGCTCAAGCCGTGGGCAAGACCATCAGGGCAGGAAATAGTTAATTGAATTCGTTCTTGGTTACTTTGCGGCGTTGGTGGCAACGACATAAGTCCGTAAGAAGTAACATGGTTTCCGCTAGAAGGAAGAGATATAATATCAGTAAAATATCTTTTAAAGGGGACTGAATACCACATTAAAATAATTAAATCTGCATCACATTTTTTGTACTCGTAGAGTATAAGGGCATTTTGTAGTCTTGTGAATGTATGTAACACAGAGATGAAATCATCTCCGACCCCATAAAGTGTACATATTCTTGATCAGCATCAACAGTCGAGTCGATATAGCCATGTTCGTCTCCGTCTGTCCGTCCTTTTGTCCGTATCTCAGAGACTATAGGAGGTAGTCCCCAATAATGCTCACGTAGTAATTCCGCCCCCAAAAATCGCTAATTTCTGTAGCACAGGAATTTCCAGTACAAGAAAAATTTTTGAAGAACTTTTGATGCCAAACTATTTCTATAGTTGATATACAGTGGCTCACAGCTTAAAGTATGCAGTGCATACTTTTAACTTTAAACGCCCATAGCGGTAAAACTATAAGGAATATTGGAATAAACAAGGTGCCAAATAAAAGATTAACTTATTTAGAATAACGTAACAAAATCATTTATTATCAAAAACGCTTAAACACTAAAAAAACTTAAAAAATGAAAAATACAGCTTATATTCAGCTCACAGCTTATTTTATGCAGTCTCAAAAATGTTCAAAAAATAAGGAAAAAACTCAAAAATATAACGTTTTTAATATTTAGTATGGTAACCATTGTTGTCAACGACATCTTTCAGCCTTTTCGGCATTGATTCCACCAATTTTTGGGTGACTTCTGACGAGATCTTTTCCCACTCCTTCATTAGGGCATCTTTTAAATCATTTTTGTTAGAAATATGGTAATTTCTAATATTGTTATCTAAAATGGCCCATAAATTTTCAATAACGTTGAGGTCCGGTGACTGAGCCGGCGTATCCACAACGTGGGGGCAATTGTACAGCAACCACATCCGCACAATTCCAGCCTTGTGCTTTGGATCATTGTCCTGATAAAAGCGGAAATTGTCTTTTATGCCAAGATCCTCGGCACTTTGGACCAAATTGTCCTTTAATATTTGAAGGTATGCTTTTTTATCCATCGTCGATTCAATAAAAGTCAGTTTTCCAGGGCCAGCAGCTGACATGCAGGCCCAAACCATCACGCTGCCACCGCCGTGCTTAACCGTTGCCTTCAGGTTCTTTGGATCAAGCTCTGTATTGGGCTTCCGCCATACATAAGCGTTACCGTCTGATCCAAATATATTAAATTTGGATTCGTCTGCAAATATCACACTTTTCCAGAAGTCGGGGGTCTTGGAAAGGTGATCTTTTGCATATTTTAGGCGAGCTAACCTATTCTTTGGGCTTATGAATGGCTTTTTACGAGCTACGCGGCCATTATAGTCATTGTTACGTAGGACTCGTCGAATTGTTTCATCGCAACAATTTTTGCCAAGACCAGCCTTAACTTCCGATGCAAGTTTTGGTGCTGATAGTCTCGGATTAGCCTTGATTTTCCGAACTATGTACCGCTCATCTGCATCAGTGAAAATCTTGTTTGGTGCTTGGCGTCCTTTATTTTCCAAACGATTTTCGTGAACGAAGCGCTCGATAATTTTTTGCACTGTTGGAGGCTTTATGTTTACTATTTCAGCAATTTTACGCTGGGAAATATTGTTTTTGAAATGGTATATAACCAATTCCCGTTGTTCCAATGTTGTGCGTGGACTCATTTTAAAAATCGCCTATCCGGAGTCGTTGAGATCAAGAATAAGAGTAAATTACAAGCACACGAAAATAAAGAAGAATGGCAAAGCTAGCAACGGCAAAAAAACGGTAAAATTCCATGGAATTTCCAGCGTAGTGACTGAGAAAACTAACTGCATAAAATAAGCTGTGAGCTGAATATAAGCTGTATTTTTCATTTTTTAAGTTTTTTTTTAGTGTTTAAGACGTTTTTGATAATAAATGATTTTGTTACGTTATTCTAAATAATCTTTTAATCTTTTATTTGGCACCTTGTTTATTCCAATATTCCTTATAGTTTTACCGCTATGGGCGTTTAAAGTTAAAAGTATGCACTGCATACTTTAAGCTGTGAGCCACTGTATATCCGAAAAGCTAATTTCATTCAAATTGGACGATTTTTAAAAATCGACCAAACGGCCAAACTACTTTTAATGTCAAATTATTTCTACAGTTAATATATATCAAAAAAAAAATATTAAATTAAATCGGCTGATTTTTAGAGGAATACCATTTCAAATACAAGCGGGATAAAATTTTGAACGCGTGGATCTCGAGACTATAAGAGATACAACTATCTGAATTGGAACTTAGACTTTTTTTGTATACGCGCATATCAGATTTGTGTCAAAATGTTGCCACGCCCACACTCGCCCCCAAAAAAGAAGTCTGGTGTTAGCGCCAGTTAATGTTTTTTTAAAAGGTTTTGATGCCAAACTGTTCCAATGGCTAATCTATACCTACAAATCAAACTGCAGCTAAATCGGATAATTTTTAGGATTTACAGACTGTTATAGACTTTTTAGACTATTTCCTTCGGTAGCTACTAATCGGTAGTAGTGACGTATAAGCAGTACGAGGCTGCTGTTATTTTTTTGCCAAGCGCAAAAGTATGAAACAAAAATTGGTTTTGAGAATCCATACCGTTAATGTTTAAACTTTAAAGGTTAGTTAAATTATATGGGAAAAACTTTTTTTTTAATGCATAAGCAACGATGAGCAGAACATGCCAAATTATAATCCTCTTGAGCGGGGGACCAGAAGTAAAACTACAGGAAAAATAAATGAGAGGATAAAGAGCAAATGCCAAAGATTTCAAAAAGCCCCAGCACCGTAACGCCGAACCGGGCGTACAGCTCCCTTGATTTCGCCAGGAATACTGGCCGAATACATCAAGTGGAGGGCAAAGAAGATGAAGAACACTGCGATAATCACTTCGAAATGGCACAATAAACCAGGAAGTGCAACAGTACCATAGTTTTCGCATAGTTTTTACCTCAACCTTCCGAATAAGTTATTTAAGGATGTAGAGTCATGTTCCGGCCTACTTTTAGAGGTTATTTAAACAAAAATTTTTTATTTGAAACTTCAACAGTACATTCTCAATAAACAATACTTTCGAAACATGTGAAAATAAAAAAAATCGATTTTTTCAACCTCACACGTGAGACTACACCCTTAATACAACTGCCCAGAAGAGCAAAGGATGGCCAACAATCAAATGGAAACGGCTATGGCCAAAGTCACTGTAGTAGATCGACGGCCTCCTTAATGTGCATGCAGTTTTTTTAGGGGACAGAGCTTTCAGCGTAGACACCGATACACCAATGGGTACATCCTTTATAAAATCCGACAAACAGCACAGAAAATAGAATCGAATTGCGGAAATAGATCCGAGTTATTAAATCGATACGAAAATTAGAAAGATATCGAGGAAGAATTGCTATGCTCTCTTAAGAAGTTTCGAACAGTTGTTTTTAGATTTGAAGGAAAAGAAAGTGATCTGTGTATAAGTAGAACTACAATTGTTAAGGAATAAGGATGTGAAGTTTCAAGTCCTTCTATAAGAATTTCTAATCACATTTCTAATTTAGAAACTTAAAATGTAAGCGTGTTAGTAATTGCTGTCTATCTACATCACCATTATTAATGTTGTGTAGGAAAACGACTTCCAGAATTGTTCTACGAATTGTAAAAGGAGGTAAGTTTATTAGTAAGAGTCTGCTATGATACGAAGGAAGGTGAAGATTTGCATCGCAGATAAGACCTCTAACAGCATGTGTTAAGTTCTTTTTTACAGATTCTATGCGGTCTTGATTGGGAAATCAGATAAATGAACCAACTCCAGTATCGGACGCACCAAAGAAAAAAATAATTTGTTTGTATTATAGGGGTCGTTAAATTCTTTTGGTCATCTTTTAATAAAACCAAGCACATCTTTAGCCTTATTAACCATTGTAGAAATATGGTCGGCAAATTTGAGTTTTTAGTACAACAGGCAATCCAAGGCAATCCCATAGAGAAAATACCTAGCTTGGTGGGACTAAAACGATAAAAAGACATAAGTATTAATTTTGATCCATTAAGGGGTTATATACCTTTTTGAGCGAAAAAATTACGGGAACTTTGGATTTTTATTTCAGGTGTGTAGCAATTATTTTAAGACACTGAAGTTATTTTTTATTGATAGTACATGTTTTTATCGAAACAACAAGCGTTTGTTCTTGAAAAAATATAAACAATTTACAAAGTTCTGGCAATTCTCTCGGAACCCTTTTTTTTATAGCGGCTTGCGGTAACCACGATAGAAGTCCAGATAGAAGTACACCGAAATACCAAAAATTTTTTATTAGTGTAGTATTATTCCGAGTTCGTGAACGATTATTTTCAAGAATATTTGTTTTTTTCTGCATACAGTAAACATTTTTCCAAAAAGTTAATTTTTTGAGGTCTAAAAATTTTATTAAAAAATTTTTATTTGCGAAATCAAAATGGGCGCAAAAAAACTGAATCGTTCACGAACTCGGCACAATCATTACGAATAATTTAAAAAAAAATTGAAGAAGATCGATCAAATAGTTCTTGTGCAATCGTGGTCACAGCGAAGGCACTTTTGGAAAAAACACGACTTTGAGATAATCGCATTCAAAGTTGCTTGACGCTGTCCGCAGCCGTGACGAACCACGCCTCAAAAAGCTGTTTTCCTATCGAACTATTATTCGGATCTCTATGAAAATTTGGGAAAATATTCTCTAGGGGATATACTTTAGGATTCAGCAAAAAAAATTTTTCGTTTTTTTGAAGAAAAAAAAAAGGTATATAACCCCTTAAGTAAAATTGACGAGATCGGATATAAGTCTGAATTGGGCAGAAATGGATTTGTATTAAAGACAAAGATTAACTGCGTACACAAGTGCTAGCGAGTTCGTTACAGCAGGGGGTTAGTCATTCATAAAAAAAAGAGAACACACTAACGAGCTAATATGACGTCCTTGAGGAACTCCACATATAGCATAGATATAGCCACATATCCACATTCCCAAGCGGGAATGTAAATTTTTAAAATAAGGCTCTTTGTGTTCTTCCATCTACATAAGTAGCTGGATTTCCACGTTTCCACGGCCTTCTTTTTCGAAAGCGGCTTGATTTTGATGAAACTATGGTGTTGCCAGCCCATTATGTTAGTTTTGCCCGAGATTTGCCGCAAGATTATGTAAATAAGAGTGGTTTTATATTTGTTTAGTGTTTGGAAAAAAATGAAGACTCCGAGCATGGAGAAATGAAGCGGAAGTCTGCTAAAAAACCCATAATGAAAGACGAACCAACCACCAGCGAAGCAGCCAGAGCTGCATTTCAAGCCAATATTGAAAATAACTATTATGAAATTCTATCTGATTTAGACGATGAAGATCATGACAGCGACATGGAGGTTGACGGTATGAAGAAAAAAGATGACAAGAAGACCACGCGATCCGCGGAAAAAACGGCGAAAATCACCAAACCGTCCCCAATTTTTATTCCGGACGTATTCAGCATCAAGGGCCTCTCCAAAGACATTTCCCGCTTCTTAGGCGGGGATGTTGAAGTGACCTACTTCAGGCAAGCACTAACAACACTATTTACGTCATGACTCCTGACAAGGATACTTACTCAACTCTGAAAAAGTTCCTGAGCGAAAATAACCATTGATTCCACACATTCCAGCAATGGATTCTGCCGGAATTCAGGCGAGAGAAGTAGAACCTCTTCTCGGACCACAGCGCCTTCGCCGTGTCACTGTTCACCCCAGCCTTGCTCAGGTAAGCCCGCAAAAAAGCTCATCTACAAGACAACAGACGTTGACAAAGAACCGACGGCAGCTGGTGCAGATCTGAGATGGACACGGCCAACGCTTTCGCCGAACACCTCGAAGGTGTTTTTACGCCTTTCGATCACTGCTCACCGAAGGATGCTGCTGAAACTGCCCGTCTGCTAGCCGAGCCTTCCAGGGACGCCGATCCAATACCACCAGTGACTGAGGAGGAAACAGATGAGCTCATAACCATCATGAGCAACAACAAGGCCCCGGGCGATGATGGTATCAATGCAATTGCATTAAAAATGTTACCACCGCCAAGCATTCAGCTAATTACGAGGATTTATAATAGATGCTTGGAGATAGGGTACTTTCCGTCCACATGGAAACGTGCCCAGTTAACTATGATAGCTAAGCCCGGGAAACCCGAAGCGAACCTTTCGTCCTACCGACCAATAAGTTTGTCACCAATGCTCTCCAAAATACTGGAACGAGTGTTTTTGAGCAGAGCACTGCCAGTATTTGACGAGGCTGCAGTGATCCCTGACCACAAGTTTGGCTTCAGGCGGCGACACGCTACCCCAGAGCAGTGCCATCGGGTCGTGCAGTGCATCCTGGACGCATTTGAAACCAATAAGTACTGCATGGCCGTCATGCTGGAAGTGAAGCAGGCGTTCGACCGAGTCTGGCATTCCAGTCTACTATACAAATTAAAGACTGGCCTACCCCGACCATACTTCCAGTTCCTAAAGTCGTACTTTGAAGACCGTAAATTTGCGGTAAGATGCGGCGAGGCCATCTCCGGTCTAAAAGAAGCTCACGCTGGTGTCCCCCAAAGCAGCGTTCTTGACCCGTTGATGTACAACGCTTACACGGCCGACCTCCCTGTTCTCCAGAGGCCTGACCTGCTCGCAGCAACCTATTCAGACGACACCGCCTTCCTTACTACCGCCGATAGGGCCATGGGGGCAGCTATTGTGATGTGTTAAACCAAAACTAGTGCATTCTTTTAAATAAATAAGTGCCACACAATGAGCTCATTGAGAAACGATCGAAAGAACAAGGGTAGAAATTCAGTGAACCAAAGAACCGGCTTCTACTCTTACTTTTCAACCCGCGATACCGAAGTGGAAAAATCGGCGGTTAAGAGCAACCTGACTGTACTGACCGCTGAAACTCAAAGGGCACGGTCTTGCTTACCCGCTCTGCTCACTCCGACTTCCTCATCAGTGTAAAACCCCCCCTCCAATATCTGAAAAAAATTTCGCATCTACAACAAGCAATGCTACAATTTCTGCAACCACAGCGACAACCACTGCAATTCAAAGTACCGCGACTAAAGCGAGTACAAAAACAACTTCGGAAAATGCCAAAGCGGCCCCGGCGACACAGACTGAAATGGATCGCTACATCCAAATTAAGCGCAAGCTTAGCCCGACGAGTAATCCGGTAGGCAATAAAACAAAAATTAACCGAATTGCGGCGTTGATCGGCAGAGGTGACAACTTTCATGTTGTCCCTCTTATCATGGGGAACATCCATGAAACAAAGGTGCAAACCAAGACTGAAAAGCACTTCCGAATCGTGTCCAAATATCTAGACAGTGCTCAGAAAAACTATTACACGTACCAGCTGAAAAGCAGTAGAGGCCTACAAGTGGCAGTAAAGGGAATTGAACCCGATGTTACCGCCGTGGGAAAAAAACCACCCTTAAAGAAAAGGGCTTCGCCGCCAAGAATGTTATTAACATTCTAAATAAAGATAAAAAGCCACAACCCCTCTTCAAGGTAGAGCTCGAGCCAGAAAGCAGGTCGCTGAAGAAGAACGAAGTCCACCCAATCTACAACCTGCAATATCTTTTGCATTGGAAAATCACTGTTGAAGAGCCACATAAGCGCAACGATTCAGTGCAATGCACTAATTGCCAAGAATATGGAAACACCAGGTCATACTGCACACCTCACGCTGTCTGTGTAGTCTGCGGGGACGCCCACAACTCCGCTCATTGCACTACAAACAAGGACAGTACCGGAGTTGAAGAGTCGCATGTGTCAAAAGACCGCATCGCGCAATCAAAATCCACAGAATGTGTACATCGCGTCAAAAGCTACGCCAGACGTCATCCTCGCCAAAGCTGCGAGGTCCTCATTCGTTCCCCTAAACACCACCAACGGCGTCTCCTATGCCGATGGTCTACGATCTCGAAGGGAAACTTCAATTTAGCCTATACTCACAAAGGGCTGAACAGGCCCCAGAAGAGCCACAACACAAAACGGAAACAATGATGCTTACCCTCCAACAAAGTATGATGAAGCTTATGTCATTCATGAAAACGACCATTGCAAACACTTGTTCAAAACCAGAACATGGTAATGCAGCTGCCCGTAGCTCGTAGCATGGATCGAAATAATCCATGTAGGCTCTACGAATATCAATGTGGAACGCCAATGGTGTCTCACGACATAAACTAGAATTGTCACAATTCTTGACCGAAAACCATATTGACGTTATGCTACTGCTAGAAACTCATCCTACAAGCAAATACAACTTTCAAATAAGAGGCTACACAATCTACCGCAAAGACCACATCCAGACGGGACAGCCCACGGCGGAACTGGAGTTCTAATCAGAGAACGCATTAAACACCATTTTTACAAAAGGTTTGCAACAAACTTCTTGCAGGCCACATCAATACAAATTCAGTCAAGCAACGGAATCCTTTCAATCGCTGCCATTTACTGCCCTCCTCGCTTTTCTATCATGGTAGGACAATTATGGACTTCTACAATTCACTTGGGGATCGTTTTATAGCCGCAGGAGTCTACAACGCCAAACATATGCACTGGGGATCACGTCTAGTGACTCCCAAAGGAAGGCAATTGTACAATGCAATTATAAATGTGAGAAATAAACTGGACCATTTTTTCCCTGGAAGTCCCACATACTGACCAGACCTTATTGATACCAAAAAACATACCTCACAATCTAATAAGTGCCAAAGCAGTCTCGGACTTATCATTAGACCACTCTCCTGTGCTTTTAACGCTTTTTAAAGCCCAAAAATAACCGAACACCCCTTTAGCCTGACGTCGCCAAAAACAAACTGGCTTAAATCCAAAAGGAAGAAAATTCACAGCTCAGGTACATCCAGAATCTTTCGCCAACAAGCACAAAGTATCCCCTGTGAAGGACCCACCCAAATCTTAGCGACCCAATTAAAACGACCACCCCGATAAAAAACTCTTCGGAATGCTGGGCTTGCAGCGTTGAAGACCAAGGTGAAACATTCGCTACACATCTCCAAAGTCTCCATCTCTTCCAGCAAAACCCTGCTTTAAATTCATTCCTCCTACCAGTAATTCAGCCATTCCTCCTACTCTCAGCCAACTGCACCTTCATTCCGGCAGAACGCAATTGAAAAAGTTATAAGGGGGCTACAACCAAAAAAAAGCTCCCGGTGGTGACCTAAGATGACCCAAAGATGTTGATCGAACATCCAAAATGCGCTATAGAGGTCGTCTGCAAACTATTCAATTGGATCATTAATTTTGGCTAAAAAGTGGAACGATCGGCACTATGCCTGGACTACAAGTTACTACTCTACAATTCAGTCCTAAAGCCAATCTGGACGTATGGCTCCCAGCTGTAGGGGAACGAGCAGCAGCAACATAGACATCATACAGACGAATCCAGAAGCAAAATGAGTCGTAAACTGTCTTTGCATCCAAATTTTCTCACTCGGGGATTGACTCGGGTTTCTAGCGTATCCCGCCTGCGACGCAACGACCTCCCAAACCAGCAATAGATTTTTAGGGTCGTCTAACTCTATATCAGTCAATATGACTGTTAGTTAAGTTAAGAAAATAAGATTTGATACACCTCTTGTTAGTCTCGCAAAGAGAAGATTCAAGAAGTAAAAGCAACGTTTAAACAAAAAATAATAATAATCTTTTAGTTAAGTATAATGCATACAAATGAGATTTAAATAGAAAGTTAAAAAACGCCCATATAATTATTGACTATTAATATAAAATATAATTTCGTTACTTTGCGAGTGTTTTGTGTTATTTTGCAAAAAAAAAGTGTTAGTCCATACCCAAAATTATTCTGAAAATCTTTATATTTTTTATTTCAAAACAAGAAAGAAAAGCTTGCTTCGGGCAGAGCCGAAGTTGATATACTCTTGCAGTTAATATCGGATACAAATAAAAAATATCGGATGTAACGGTATAATATCATAAAATAATTTTTAAAAAATCCCAAGCTTTTATATACATATACCAAACCATAGTTGGTATTTTTACAACATAACAATACATTTCCGATCGTTCAGTTATATGGCAACTATATGGCAGTCGGCCGTTCCAACCTATGTATATACTGAGTGCAAAGGAAAGAACCGGCTTTAAAACTGAGAGGCTAGTTTGCGTAAAACCACACAGACGGGCATGTCTGTCAACTCAGGCGGTAATCCTGACAAAGAATATCTATACTATATAGGGTCGGAGACGTCTCCCTCACCGCGGTGCACCCTTTTGACCAAAATTATAAAACACTATGCCAAGGTATAACAAGAAAGGAAAGCTAACTTCGGGCGGAGCCGAAGTTGATATACCCTTGCAGTTAAAAGCGGATATAAATCGCAAACATCGGATAAAGGTTGCCGGTCCTTATGAGAATATCATCATAAAACCAATTAATTACAATAAAATATATAAAAAAAAAAAGTCCCAAGCTTCTATCTTCAAAAATATCAAAGTTGGTATTTCTACCAAAAACCATTTCCGATCATTCAGTTATATGTCAGCTATAAGATATAGTCCGATCGTTATGAAATTTGGTAGATCGGATTAACTGACCACAAATAGAATGTATACCAAGTTCCAGCTTTCTATCTTCAAAAACACGAAAGTTGGGTCATTTCCGATCGTTCAGTTATATGGAAGCTATAGGATATAGTCGGCCGATCCTTATGAAATTTGGCATGTCGTATTATTTTGCCAAAAATAATACACGAGTAGCTCTCGTGTAAAACTCTCTTGCTCTAAAAACACCAAAGTTATACCATTTCCGATCAATCAGTTATATGGCAGCTATAGGATATAGTCGGCCGTTCCGACTTATATACAGCGTGCAAAGGAAAGAAATGTGTGTGCAAAGTTTCAAGACGATAGCTTTAAAACTGAGAGACTAGTTCGCGTAGAAACAGACAGACGGACAGACAGACAGACGGACAGACGGACATGCTCATATCAACTCAGGAGGTGATCCTGAGAATATATATACTCCAAGAATATCCAAGAATATATATACTTTATAGGGTCGGAGATGTCTCCTTCACTGCGTTGCACACTTTTGGACAAAATTATAATACCCTCTGCAAGGGTATAAAAATGTGATGCCCATATAATTATTTCAATGAGGTATTTTATCAAACAAAAACCTTAATAATCGAAATTCGGCCGTAGACTTTTTTTCTGTTAATTTTATGACAAGGATTTAGTCTTAAGATTAAGAAAAACTGTTACACATATTTGGATACAGACCTTCCGTTCTTATTTTCCGCTGTTATTTTTAGATGTCCAATGTCGCGACTATAGCTTGAACCAAAAGTGTTCCTTCGCACTCGAACCCCAGATGAACATACGAACGATGACTTCCCAACGGTCCTTTCAAACGTCGTGTATTGGCTTTCTTCAAAGTTGTTGCTATTTGCAGCTAATGCGGACCCATTTATGCTTTCGTTCTTGGAAAGGCTATGATGTACTCGTTTATATATACTACCAGCATTTTCCCTTGGCACATGTAGGTCAAGGTGATGCGGAAACGCGTAGTCTGTTCTTAAACGCCGCCCCACATTCGGTTTTAAATGAACTTTTGGTAGAATATTGAAGCTTAAATTTATTTGACTGCTTTGAGACTCACTCGCTGCGTCTATATTTTTCTGATGGCTTTCGAGACCCAAGTTCCTGGTTTTACTTTCCATTTGGTTTTTTTTTGTTGGCATTCTGGAAATCAGGGTATCAGAACTAACATCGCATTGGCCTTGCCAAAAAGCTGGACCTATATCACTCTTTTGTTTATCATTTGAAGGGGGACTTTGATCTGTAAAAGATTCGATAGAATATAATCCATATAATGTTTTAAATATAAATAAGAAAGGCTGGCTATAGTCGAGTTTCCCGACTATATTATAGCCGGTTCTCATCTCTTCCACCCACAATTTAAATAACCTTTAAAACTTAAACTTTAACGGTATAGATTCTCAGAAACAAATTGTTGTTGCACACTTTGCAGATTGGGCAAAACAACAACAATAAACCTACGGCCATACTATCGATTCAGTAGGGAAGCAGACTAAAAAGTCTATAACTCTAAAATTTATCCGATTTGGCTGCTTTTTGATTTGTAGGTGTATATTAGCGTATGTATGTAGGTGTATGTACCATCCGTGCCCATGCACTATATACCTCTTGTGGGTATATTCGAGTGCCGTGGTCCTAATCCCTTCAGTGTGGGACACGCCACGTAAAACAAGTTCGGAGAGATCCGAGACGCTCATTGTATATAAGCGATTGGAACAGGAAAACATTTTCTAAAAACATTAACAAACTGGCGCTACAAACAGATTTCTGTTTTGGGGCGGTGTCAAAATTTTGACACAAACTTGATATACGCGAATATTATACAAACCCAAGCTCTAAATCTTATAGACTTCAAAATCCACGCGTTCAAAATAGAAGCCCATTTGTATGGAAAAAGGTACACTGACGAGCAAAACTGTAATACGAATTTAACACTGTAACTTCAAAGGTCTGTGTCTTCTGTTCTTATTTGTGCATTTTGATAAACTTAGTCTTATTTTATTTATTAGTCAATTTACTATGTTTTCGGAAAAATTAAACCCATTTAATACTTAAAGAAAAAATGCCAAAGCAAACTTTAAAGAAAGTCAGATGTTAAAGTTTTGCTCTCCATCCTTAAACGAGGATATAAGCTATGACTAAAACAGACTGGATTGAGAGTCGTTATCCGGCGAGATTTAACTATCATGGCATGTGCTCAAGTTACTTTACGAGAACCGGCTATAAAAATAAGCTAACTGAAATTTTTAACATTACGAGGAGCAGCTACATATATAAGGGAATGGGGCGAGTAGATCTTCTTGGACCTCTACGAATATAGAACAAAAGAATATAGCCGTAAAAAGATTATCTTAGTAAGAGCTAGTAGTAAGAGTTCCTTTAGTAAGAGCTGCAGGATATAAACATTTTTTTTCCTTGTTTAAAATTTTTTACTGTTTTTTATACCCTTGCAGAGGGTATTATAATTTTGGTCAAAAGTGTGCAACGCAGTGACGGAGACATCTACGACCCCATAAAGTATATATATTCTTGATCAAGATCACCTCCTGAGTTGATATGAGCATGTCCGTCTGTCTGTCTGTTTCTACGCGAACTAGTTTCATAGTTTTAAGGGTATCGACTTTAAACTTTGCACACACCCTTCTTTCCCTTGCACGCAGTATATAAATCGGAACGGCCGTGATCGGGAGACTATATCCTACAGCTGCCATATAACTGTTCGGAAATTCTATAAGTTTAGTGTTTTTAGAGTTCGAGAATTCTGATTTTGTATGAATGATAAATTTGGCAAAATAATACGAAATACCACATTTCATTAAGATCGGGTAACTATATTCTATAGCTGTCATATAACTGAACAATCGGTTATGACCCAACTTTCGTATTTTTAAATTATTTTTATTACCGTATTTATTAAGTTTATTTTTAAACCTGCTAAATTTCATAACGATCGGTCGACTATATCTTATAGCTGCCATATAACTGAACGATCGGAAATGGTATATGGTAGAAATATCAACTTTCGTATTTTTGAAGATAGAAGCTTGGGACTTTTTTTTAGATTTTGTATTGTAATAAATTTGTTTTATTATGATATTTTCATAAGGATCGGCTAACTCGGTATATATCGGTATATATCTCCGGTTTTAACTGCAAGGGTATATAAACTTCGGTTCCGCCCGAAGTTAGCTTTTCTTTCTTGTTTTTTTTTTTTTTGTGGTGCTTTGATAAATAAAAGAATATTTCTTTACAAAATGTTATTTTGTAGTTTTGATATATTTTTTTTAGTTTTAACTGACTTCTTATGCTTCTGAAAATAATCAAAGTTAAAAAATTTGGAAAATACGAACATGTTGACAAATTCTATAGAAATCTTGAAAACTAACTTAGAAAACTTGGAAAAATATGTTGTGAATATAGGGGCGGCTTAACGGTTAAAATTATTGTGGAAAAAAATGCCTTAAAAATGGTAAAAACAAAAAAATATGGAGTCAAAGCAAAGCTACAGAAAATAACACGCTGCCAAATCGGTTTAGAACAAATATGTATCGGAAATAACAGATATACATAGTTATGTTTCGATTGACTTTTTAGAGCTCCATTATAATTAATTTCATATAATACAAAAAAAACCCGAAGCATCTATCCAGAGCTCGTTGAAAACAGTAAACTTCATTTTTTCATACGGTTTGACTGAGGTATGACAAAAAAAACTTTTTTTTTTTACATTTACTAATCAGTAATTAGCTACAAAACCACGAGAACAACAATGATCTACCGGAGCTCTGAAGCCGCCGACAGTTACAGGGCCGCCGATTGCTAGACTAGGAAAAGGGGGTACACATATTTTAATTGGCCCTAAATATTTTAATTAGCTCAAAGAGTACAGTATAATAAGAGACCTATTTTAAGGCATAAACACTATTTAAATAACAGACATGATTATATCTTCTTGACTAGCATCAGCCAAGTTGAAACAACCATTTCCGGCTGTCCGTATGAGCACGTGGATCTGAGACTACAAGAGACAGAGCCAAAGACTCCTACAATCCCCACGCAGTGCAAGCTTGTTTTAAATTGTTCACCGCCCCTACAAATTGCAAAATTTCTTTAGCGCCAATTCAAGAAAGTTTTTGAAGAACTTTTGATGCCAAACTGTTTCTATAGTTGTTTATTTTTGAAAACAAAATTTCACCAAAATCTTCCCAGTTTTAGAGTAGTTAGACATTTCTCGGGAACGCGTTGGAAACATTTTACACGATTTTTTACACATGAGTAAGCTTTCGTCAAATAAACGCAACCGCTTGCACATTGCGAAGGAGAGTTTGGCATTGCTTAATGCAAAAAAAACGAATTTTTTCGTCATTTTGTCACTGTTGACGAAACCTGAATTCATCACCATACACCAGAGAGAACAGTCAAAGCAATGGATTTCAACTGGAAAAACGGCGGCACCAAAAAAGGCAAAGATCGGATTGTCTGCCAACAACCTTGCCATCACCTGATGGCAACGATTTTCTGGGATGCCCGAGGTATAATTCATGTGGATTATCTGGAAAAAAGCAGAACAATTACGGGAGAATACTATTCCAATCTCTTGGGACGATTTGATTCGGAGCTGAAGGAAAAAAAAGGCGCACATGGCGAAGAAAAAAGTTTTGTTTCCCCAGGACAATGCTCCCGCTCACAAGAGCGTTGTCGCCATGCCCAAATTGTGTCAATTGCACTACAAAATTCTACTCCATCCATCCTATTCTCCAGATTTTGCCTCTTGTGACTGTTATTTATTTCCAAACTTAAAAAAATAGCTTGGGGGTAAGAAGTTTCAGTCAAATGAGCAGGTAATCTGTGAAACAAACGCATATTTTGAGGACCTGGAAAAATTCTATTTTATCAAATGTATTGCGAAACTGGAGGATCGGTGGTCCAAGTGCATACGTCTAAAAGCAGATTATGTGGAGAAAAAAAGAGCCACATTTAAAAAAAACGTATTTCCTTTGTAGGGCCGACTTTTTATCCGCCTACCCTCGTATTCAAATAATATACCAATTCCCATACAACGGCTTTAAAATTTTAAACGTGTGGATCTCAAAAAATAAAAAATATAGACTTATCCGATTTCCGCGCAGATCAAGTTAGTGTCAAAAAAAACGAAAATCTTGTGGTAGCGGCAGTTCATTAATATTTTCGGGAAATGTTTTAACGGTTCCAACGGTTATCCTACAAATCAAAATTCAGACAAATGGAATGATTTGTAAAGAAGTTATAGACTTTTTAGTCTGCTTTCCTACTGAATCGGTAGTAGGGTCGTTGGGGGGGGACTTCGCTTGTTTTCTTTCCTTTCCTGAGAATCCATACCGTTAAAGCTTAAACTTTAAAGGTTAGGTAAACTATAGGTGGAAGAGATGAGTACCGGGTACAATATATTCGAGAAACTCGACTAAAGACGTAATTTTTTGTTTTTTTTCCAAGTGGAAAAGTATGTAACAAAATTGTTTGTGCCGGGTGCCGTCACTTGTTTTATGTGCAATTTGGAACTGATATATTTTTTCAGAGCATACATTTTTCGTCTAATACGGACGTATTATTTCTTACCATTTCCAGAGTTTTTGAACGCGGGGACATTCCTTCCAGATCTATGAATCTGATTCCGCGAGCACATTAAACTACTTTGCGCTGGCAATGGTGGTGCTACATTTATTATATCACGTTTTGTAGCTTTACTTTGGTCGTTCTGAGTTTCAGAAAAATTATTTTCAAGGCAAATTTTGCTTTCTTTCTTTGCATCCGTTACGTCTACCTCTAAGTCTTTGGAGTTTTTTACATCATATTGGAAATTTTCCCTAACACTAATGTCTGCTTCAGATCTTAGGTCGAACATGGAGTTGCTATTAATATTAAGGCATTCTGTAATACTGATGATTGAGGAAAAAAAATATAAAATTATTATTTTAAAATTATTTTGTATGACAATGAACCTACATCGATTCCACGGCCAGGTTTGGGTCACTAGATCTCCTTGAAATAGTGCTTTGCCCCAGCTCATTCGTTGTTAGATTTTCAGAAGATCTCGCTTTTACCATGAAACCTAAATTTTAAAAAAATGCTAAAAATAAAACAACTAAATTTTTTTGTCTACTGACCCTGATGAGCGTTTGGTCGTTCATTACTAAGTAGCGGCAGATCAATTCCGTTTTTGTTACCTAAGCTACCAAGGTATAGGTCGGACCAAAAATGT
Source organism: Drosophila parabipectinata (assembly GCA_018153455.1). Lineage (NCBI taxonomy): Eukaryota > Metazoa > Arthropoda > Insecta > Diptera > Drosophilidae > Drosophila > Drosophila parabipectinata. Next base: position 1,870,647 of record JAECYA010000403.1, on the reverse strand, counting down.
AAAAATCTTACACTGTGTGCAGGCCAAAGAACCTGAGAATAAATATCAGCTATTTAATTTGGACTCCAAGAACATATATTTTGTTAATATTAACTTAATTACCTTTTCAGTCTCATGCTTATACAAAGGATTTCTGTACATAGTGTCCGCTAAAAATGGCCATACCGAAAATGTTCGGTCAAATATGGAATTATCAAGGCGTTCTTTAAGCGAGTTGCAAAGAAAAGTTCCGAAAAGACAGGAAAGCGAATGTTGCGCCATTTTAATCTGAAATTAAGATGCTATATTGAATTTGTCAACGCTTGCTGTAACTTACCAGGTAGCCTCCGCTGAACTCAAAACAACATGGATATTGCCGCTGTATTTGGTGAACCAGATCAAGCCACTGCAAAAAAACTGGACACCTTTCATTCACTTCGTCAGAATAGGGGCCATTACCAGAGCGATCAGCGAATTTGTGACCAAAATTCAACCACTCACGTTCTACCAGAACGCGAAATCCCTGCACGAAATTAATAATTATAAATTAACTGATAGTTATATAAATTCTCAAAAAAATTAAGGAACGCTAACTTCGAACGGAGCCGAAGTTAATATACCCTTGCAGTTAAAACCGGATATATATCGCAAACATCGGATATAGTTGACAGATCCTTATGCACACTTTTAACCAAAATTATAATACGCTCTACAAGGGTATAAAAAAAGTCCCATGCTTATAGCTTCGATAATACCAAAGTTGGTATTTTTACCATATACCAAAGACTTTTTCCGATCGTTTAGTTTTAATGCAGCCAAAGGATATAGTCTACCGATGCTTATGAAATTTGGTAGGTCGGATTATATGGTCTAAAATGGAATCTATAGGAAGTTCCAACTTTCTATCTTTAACAAGAAAGGAAAGCTAACTTCGGGCGGAGCCGAAGTTGATATACCCTTGCAGTTAAAACCGGATATATATCGCAAACATCGGATATAGTTGGCCAAGCCTTATGATTACATCACAATAAAACCAATTTATTACAATAAAAAATCTAAAACAAGAAAGGAAAGCTAACTTCGGGCGGAGCCGAAGTGTATATACCCTTGCAGTTAAAACCAGATATATATCGCAAACATCGGATATAGTTGGCCACTCCTTATGGGAATATGAATATATAATCCAATTTATTACAATACAAAATCTAAAAAAAAAGGCCCAAACTTCTATCTTCAAACATACCAAAGTTGGTATTTCTACCAAAAACCATTTCCGATCGTTCAGTTATATGGCAGCTATAAGATATAGTCGGCCAATCGTTATGAAATTCGGTAGGTCGGATAAACTGACCAAAAATAGAATGTATACCAAGTTCCAGCTTTCTATCTTAAAAAACACGAAAGTTGGGTCATTTCCGATCGTTCAGTTATATGGCAGCTATAGGATATAGTAGGCCGATCCTTACGAAATTTGGCATGTCGTATTATTTTGCCAAAAATATGTGAAATGTGAAATTTGAACTCTGTAACTCTAAAAACACCGAAGTTATACCATTACCGATTAATCAGTTATATGGCAGCTATAGGATATAGTCGGCCGATCCGGGCCGTTCCGACTTATATACAGCGTGCAAAGGAAAGAAGGGTGTGTGCAAAGTTTCAAGACGATAGCTTTAAAACTGAGAGACTAGTTCGCGTAGAAACAGACAGACGGACAGACAGACAGACGGACAGACGGACAGACGGACATGCTCATATCAACTCAGGAGGTGATCCTGATCAAGAATATATATACTTTATAGGGTCGGAGATGTCTCATTCACTGCGTTGCACACTTTTGGACAAAATTATAATACCCTCTGCAAGGGTATAAAAAAGTCCCAAGCTTCTGTCTTCAAAAATACGAAAGTTGATATTTCTACCATATACCATTTCCGATCGTTCAGTTATATGGCAGCTGTAAGATATAGTCGACGGATCGTTATGAAACTTGGTAGGTCGGATTATCTGACCAAAAATAGAATCTGCATGAAGTTTCAGCTTTTTATCTTCAAAAACACTATAGGATATAGGATATAGTCGGCCGATCCTTACGAAATTTGGCATGTCGTATTATTTTGCCAAAAATATGTGAAATGTGAAATTTGAACTCTCTAACTCTAAAAACACCGAAGTTATACCATTACCGATTAATCAGTTATATGGCAGCTATAGGATATAGTCGGCCGATCCGGGCCGTTCCGACTTATATACAGCGTGCAAAGGAAAGAAGGGTGTGTGCAAAGTTTCAAGACGATAGCTTTAAAACTGAGAGACTAGTTCGCGTAGAAACAGACAGACGGACAGACAGACAGACGGACAGACGGACATGCTCATATCAACTCAGGAGGTGATCCTGATCAAGAATATATATACTTTATAGGGTCGGAGATGTCTCATTCACTGCGTTGCACACTTTTGGACAAAATTATAATACCCTCTGCAAGGGTATAAAAAAGTCCCAAGCTTCTGTCTTCAAAAATACGAAAGTTGATATTTCTACCATATACCATTTCTGATCGTTCAGTTATATGGCAGCTGTAAGATATAGTCGACGGATCGTTATGAAACTTGGTAGGTCGGATTATCTGACCAAAAATAGAATCTGCATGAAGTTTCAGCTTTTTATCTTCAAAAACACTATAGGATATAGGATATAGTCGGCCGATCCTTATGAAATTTGGCATGTCGTATTATTTTGCCAAAAATATGTGAAATGTGAAATTTGAACTCTCTAACTCTAAAAACACCGAAGTTATACCATTACCGATTAATCAGTTATATGGCAGCTATAGGATATAGTCGGCCGATCCGGGCCGTTCCGACTTATATACAGCGTGCAAAGGAAAGAAGGGTGTGTGCAAAGTTTCAAGACGATAGCTTTAAAACTGAGAGACTAGTTCGCGTAGAAACAGACAGACGGACAGACAGACAGACGGACAGACGGACAGACGGACATGCTCATATCAACTCAGGAGGTGATCCTGATCAAGAATATATATACTTTATAGGGTCGGAGATGTCTCATTCACTGCGTTGCACACTTTTGGACAAAATTATAATACCCTCTGCAAGGGTATAAAAAAGTCCCAAGCTTCTGTCTTCAAAAATACGAAAGTTGATATTTCTACCATATACCATTTCCGATCGTTCAGTTATATGGCAGCTGTAAGATATAGTCGACCGATCGTTATGAAACTTGGTAGGTCGGATTATCTGACCAAAAATAGAATCTGCATGAAGTTTCAGCTTTTTATCTTCAAAAACACTATAGGATATAGGATATAGTCGGCCGATCCTTATGAAATTTGGCATGTCGTATTATTTTGCCAAAAATAGCTCTCTTGTAAAATTTGAGCTCTCTTACTTTAAAAACACCGAAGTTATACCATTTCCGATCAATCAGTTATATGGCAGCTATAGGATATTGTCATCCGATCCGATCCCGATCGTTCCGACTTATATACTGCGTGCAAAGGAAAGAAGGGTGTGTGCAAAGTTTTAAGACGATAGCTTTTAAACTGAGAGACTAGTTCGCGTAGAAACAGACGGACATGCTCATATCACTCAGGAGGTGATTCTGATCAAGAATATATATACTTTATAGGGTCGGAGATGTCTCCTTCACTGCGTTGCACACTTTTGGAAAAAACTATAATACCCTCTGCAAGGGTATAAAAACACGAAAGCAGGGTCATTTCCTATAGATCAGTTATATGGCAGTTAAAGGCTATAGCCGGACGATCTTTTTGAAAGTTGGTATGTCGTATTACTTTTGTTAATATAGAATCCTCGGATTATTAGTAATGGCACTAATATGTACGTATGAAATTCATACTATGAACCGTAGTCATATGTACGTCCGTATGAACCGCATGAAGAGATAGAGATATAGAATTTGGCATGGAGACTCCTATAATACTCACGCAGTTTAAGTTTTCTTGTAAATTTTGACCGCACCCCGACAAATACGAGATATATCTCGCGCTAATCGAGATAGAACTATCCGATTGGACAGAATTAGAATTGGACCCGAGCAGCTCGTTTGTGTCAAAATTTTGCCACGTCACTCTACACCAGTGGAGGGCAAACTCTCATTATACCCTTGCAGAGGGTATTATAATTTTGGTCAAAAGTGTGCAACGCAGTGAAGGAGACATCTCCGACCCTATAAAGTATATATATTCTTGATCAGGATCACCTCCTGAGTTGATATGAGCATGTCCGTCTGTCCGTCTGTCCGTCTGTCCGTCTGTCTGTCTGTTTCTACGCGAACTAGTCTCTCAGTTTTAAAGCTATCGACTTGAAACTTTGCACACACCCTTCTTTCCTTTGCACGCAGTATATAAGTCGGAACGGCCCGGATCGGCCGACTATATCCTATAGCTTCCATATAACTGATTGATCGGAAATGGTATAACTTCGGTGTTTTTAGAGTTACAGAGTTCAAATTTCACATTTCACATATTTTTGGCAAAATAATACGACATGCCAAATTTCGTAAGGATCGGCCGACTATATCCTATAGCTGTCATATAACTGAACGATCGGAAATGACCCAACTTTCGTGTTTTTAAAGATAGAAAGCTGGAACTTGGTACAGATTATATTCTTGGTCAGTTAATCCGATCTACCAAATTTCATAACGATCGGTCGACTATATCTTATAGCTGCCATATAACTGAACGATCGGAAATGGTTTTTGGTAGAAATATCAACTTTCGTATTTTTGAAGATAGAAGTTTGGGACTTTTTTTAGATTTTGTATTGTAATAAATTGGATTATATATTCCTATTCCCATAAGGATCGGCCAACTATATCCGATGTTTGCGATATATATCCGGTTTTAACTGCAAGGGTATATAAACTTCGGCTCCGCCCGAAGTTAGCTTTTCTTTCTTGTTTTCCATTGCACGCGTCCACAGGGTAGAAAAAATTCTGCGGCAGCACTGCCGACACACTGACAGTGTGGCACTTTTAAATTTTTTTAGAAGCTCTCTCATTTGTTCTCATTTGTTCGCCAGAGCAGTGCCATCGGGTAGTGCAGTGCATCCTGGACGCGTTTGAAACCAAGAAGTACTGCATGGCCGTCATGCTGGACGTGAAGCAGGCGTTTGACCGAGTCTGGCATCCCGGTCTTCTATATAAATTAAAGACTGGCCTACCCCGACCATACTTCCAGTTCCTAAAGTCGTTCTTGGAAGACCCTAAATTTGCTGTTAGATGTGGCGAGGCCATCTCCGGTATTAGAGAAGCTCACGCTGGTGTTCCCCAAGGCAGCGTTCTTGGCCCGTTGATGTACAATGCTTACACGGCCGACCTCCCTGTTCTTCAGAGGCCTGACCTGGTCGCAGCAACCTATGCAGACGACACCGCCTTCCTTACCACCGCCGATAGCGCATTGGGGGCAGCCGAAACGATGCAATTGTAGCTTGACTTGCTCAGCGACTAGCAAAAGCGATGGAACATTGCCGTCAATAATGAGAAGTCCACTGCCTCCACATTTTCTCTCTGCAAAGGCAACTGCCCTCCAGTTAACCTTAACGGCTCTCCAATCCCACAGGTAGACAACCCCAAGTACCTGGGATTCACCCTAGACAGGAGGCACACCTGGAAGCCCCATCTGATTAAGAAGAGGAAACAAGCTAATCAAAGACTTCGATCCTTCTACTGGCTTATGGGTAGGAGATCGAAGCTGAGAACTTCCACTAAACTCCTCATTTACAAGGCAATAATACGCCCTATCTGGACGTACGGCATACAGCTCTGGGGAACTGCGAGCAAGACGAATGTCCGAACTATGCAAGCTTTCAAAAATAGAGCCCTTCGAATCGCCACTGGGGCCCACGTCTATCATGACAATTGCACCATCCACGAGGTTCTCAATTTCCCTTGGGTCAAGGAGGAGATACAAAGAAGCAGCGCACGTTACATGCAGAGGCTTCATAATCACCCGAACCGGTTGGCCAGCTCCCTGCTGGACAGCAGCGAGCAACCCAGAAGACTTAAAAGGACACACCCGCTGGACCTCCCCTTACTACTCTAATTTTTTTTTTCTACCATATTAATATTTAAAATTATCTATACGTGAAGTTTACGTGATAAAATTTAATGGTTGTCCCTAATGGACAGTTTTAAATAAACATTACCCTGCTATTACAAAAAAAAAAAAATTTGTTCACGTTTTGACTCATTTGACAGCCCAAACTTTAAAATCAAAATGATGCCACTGAGAAACATTTTCTTAGAAAGTGGGTTGGAAAAAGTTTTCTCCATTGAAAATATAGATAGGGAAGCGTGGGTTTTCATTTTTTTAAGAACTTTTGCTAGCAAAGCTTTCTTTTATATAAAATACACTATTTTAGTGCCCATTCCGACTTTTGAATTAACGAAAAATGAAATAAACAAGAAAGGAAAGCTAACTTCGGGCGGAGCTATACCCTTAAATTTTAAAACTGGATATATATCACAAAAATCGGATTTAGTGGGCCGATTATTGTGAGAATATAATAATACACCCAATTTATTACAATAAAAAACTTAAAAAAAAGCTTCAAGCTTCTATCTTCAAAAAAAGAAAATAGATTTTCACCAAATACCATTTCCGATCGTTAAGTTATATAGCAGCTATAAGATATAGTTGGCCGATCGTTGTGAAATTTGGTAGGTCGGATTAACTGACCAAAAATAGAATCTGTACGAAGTTCCAACTTTCTATTCTCAAAAACACGAAAGATGGCTCATTTCCGACCGTTCAGTTATATGGCAGATATAGGATATAGTCGGCCGATCCTAAAAAATGGCATTCGTACAAAATCCGAATTTGTTAACTCTAAAAACACCGGAGTTATAACATTTCCGATCAATCAGTTTATGGCAGCTATAGGATATAGTCGGCCGATCCGGGCCTACGTTTTTTCTGCTCAGTGAATGCTCTGCTCTCATTGTTTTTCTCTGCTACGCATACACTAAAATTTTAAACATGTGCGCGTTTTGCCCCCCACTAATCTACACCTACAAATTAAAATTCAACCAAATCGGAAAATTAGCAGGGGAGTTAAAATTTTTGTTTTCTGCTTCTCTACTGAATGGCTTTGGTTGTTTTTTCCAAATTATGCAACAAAATTTTGTTGATGAGAATCCATAACTTAAATTTTGAAAGTGTAAATGTGTACCGGGTATAATATAGTCGGAAAACCCGACTAAAGTCCTTTCCTGCCAAATGTGTAATTTTTTAAACTACAAAACATTTTTTTATCACCAAAATTTATATCAGATATCAGCGTGGCATGCAGTTTCTTCACCGGTATTTAAAGGTTTTTTTTATATCATAATATAAATTGCCATTTTTCTACAAGAGTATATAGCTTTTAGTATGAATCGAAAATAGATTAGATTTCTTCTTCTAAAAATAGTTTCATTTAACACGCAGGAGAGGTTATTTCTTAACTACACTGAAAAGTTTAAATTTAATTTCATAAAATAAGAACCAAATAATTTTTTCATACTTCAACAGTTCTGTAGTAAGGGTCTAAACAGAGCTGAGCTGTTGCCACAATTTGCGGAGTACGGTCCCAGCCATCAGAACAGTGCACTAGTACAGGACGCCCGTTCTTTTCTATGGTGTGTACAACCGTCATTGCGGCTCCCAGTAAACCTGACAGGTGTTGCATCCACATGGTTTTTTCCAGTTGCCCAAACCAACTGTGTAAAAAAGTAGACGTTAAATAACTCTTAAGGTATCAAAAAAACAGTCATACTCACTTTGGATCGTCTGGCGATGAGGCACAGAGCTGGCGGACAGCATGAAAACTTTTACGAATAGCGTGAATGTTACCTAAATTCATGAATTCAATTTCGGCGCAGGGATAGTACTCAATGCATTCACAACCTCCACCGCGGGCCCGATTTGTAACTGCTGAAGTATAGCTCCTGGCATCTACTATTAAAATTTTCTGAAAAAAAATTGTTGATTACGATTTCTAAGATAAAACCTATTTGTACAAAGTGTTTAAGCATTAAACAAAAAAGGAAAGCTATTTGATATACCCTTGCAGTTAAAACCGGAAACATCGGATATAGTTGGTATTTCCGTTGGTAGTTGGTTGGTATATAATTATAACCAAAGTTGGTATTTTTACCAAATGCCATTTCCGATCGTTCAGTTATATGGAAGCCAGGCCCGTCGAGAGGGAATTTCGGGCCCGGGGGGTACAACTCACATATTCAACCCCATATAATAAGAAATATTTTTGAAAATAACGAAAATTATGTTGAATTTTGTTAAAGTATAGTCTATAATTTGATAATTTATCACTGATCATTTCTCAGGCTCCACATCTTAGCGATTTCTTTAAAATATCGCGGAGTATTTTTTTTGTACACAGTTTGAGTTTTCGCCAAAAATCCGGGCCCCTTTCAGAAGTCCGGGCCCGGGGGGAAACACCGGGGAATAACGGTCCAGTTTTTCTATTATAATAACTGGATTATTAAATAAATTTCTATTTTAATCCGACTATACATACTATTTGTATACTTTAAATCCGTCAGACGCTACCAATTATCTTTTTTTTTTAATATACATCAGTGGTCGGCACTCCAATACATTGATATGATTTTACCGCATTAGTGTTAGTAACGAATAGCAGAAAGTAGGCTGTGAGCATGACGTTTCACACATTTATACTGTTTGTGTGTGGCAGAGCTCGGGCAGAGAAATTTCCTATGCCCCCGAGATAGGGCCGTGCCGACCTCTGATATACATACAGATATTTTCTAAAAACATACCCGAATTTCGTCTAACGTAAGTTCCTCGTGCGAAGAATCCTCTAATGAAGGTGAACTTTTTCCAGATGAAGAAGATTGACCGTTTAAGTCTCTTGCATCTGTTGGTTGATGAGCGCTTGCGTGGGCAAATGTCGATCGTCTTGCGTGCTCCCCCCTGTCAAAGGCACAGGCATCGGTCAGCGCCTTGAGAAGCTGCTCATCTTTGGTATTTCGCCAGCCAAGCCAACCCACCTCCGGTTGGCTGCAGCGAGCTAAAATTGCGCCTGACTTTTGGTGGCGCCAGACAACCGCTGGCAGTCTGCGCGATCCACGAAAGTTAGCTACGTTGTGGAGCATTTCATCGGTGATGCAAAAAGGTACGAGCAGTCTGGGTGGGTACGAGGGGCACAGTTTAAAATCAGCGTTGGCCGTGGAGACTCGCCAAGATCCTTTGAGGTCGAATCCCAAACGGGCGACTTCGTTTTTAAAGTTGCTATCATAACTAATGTCTCGTTGTAGCCGACTGCTGGCCGAGGGTACAGCCTCAACATTTAAAAGAAGAGTCTGTTCACCTGCCGTGTTTGTAAGTTGGGCAGAACGGTCTTTGCCCTTGTAGCCGTTTGTACTTGGATTATCATTACTATTTCCGAATATGTCGCTGGACCAGGAGTAAAAACCAAATGCGAAAAGAGTTTCCAATGTTTGGGGAACGCCTATAAGCAAGTTTATTCGTCGTTGCCAATCCACACATTGTTCCGTGGTCTGGAAAGAGCACCGCACAGTGCTGGCGTCCTTGCAATTGACAATCAACTGAAACGGGTCTCGTACTTGCACGGATTCTATAAGGCCCAGGGGTACGTATGTCTCAAAGGCAGTTGACTTCTTTGAGAGGAATATGCGGTAATTTGATAGGGCCAGGATTCCATCGTCTGTTCGACCTAGGTACTTAATAGACTCACCAGGCACTTGTTGAACAATTAGGAGTTAGAAATGTTTACACGAGCATGTTAGACATACATGTAAAATAAATCCGACCATTACTCACATTCCTGAAAGGGCACAAGTAACTGGGAATCTTCCTTTTCCATCTGTGACTTCGGGTACGATTCAGCGGCACGGATAAAGCAAATCGATGGAGGCGGTGATCCATCTGACATTTTTTAATTCGCTATAAAAGACTATATAGTGAATTTTGTCAAAAGCAAATGAGTTTTGATTTTATGGAATTCCGGTGATGACCCAATATCAAAGGTCGTGCATAAGTGCGTAAGAATCTAGTTATATAAATGAGTTTCATAAATTAAGGATAACATATTGGTGTTAACTTAGTTTTTCTGTATGTTGTATAGAACGACAATTTACTGTTGAGTGTCGCGAAAATTGTATGAAACATAGACTTGTGAATGTATGCACTCAAACAGCCAATATGTTCTGAATAAATTAAAGTCAATTTTGAGCGTGTATTAGCAATATACATAGATAATGCGTGTGGACGTATTTATGGTAAATATTCAGCCTTCAGCTGCAGTGGCAGAATGTGCGCAATATGTGACCCTCCTTGAGTATTTACATACGTTTAGATATATTATAAGCTTTTATTTCAATCCAAGATTTTTTTTCAAATTATACTTCGTCAATTTCGGTGGGCCATTTATGCCTCTAGTAAAAACCACTTATGTTACCACAAACAAAGTATTAAAGTATTTACACGTATAGTTTTGTGCACTTATTCTAATTTTTTAATATGCGTGAGTACACGAATGCCTAATCAAGGGCTTTGTTGCATATAATATTTTCGTTTTCCGGAATTAAAATTAGCTAAGAGTTCAATATTCTCAACTTCCTTCTCCACCATTCAATAAGAAACGACATATATTATAAACAAAGATTGACAAATATTTTTTCACATACATATGTATGTATAGGTATTCAGATACTTTTGGCTGTGATCGTTATTGTTATCGAATGTCAGTGTTAAAGTCTAGTACTGAGATCGAAAAACATGTTTGACGAGTCAAAACGTTTATTCTTACCAGTGTGAACGAGTTTTTTTAAGTTACTCCCTACGGTCCCTCCTAAAATTAATTTTAATTTTAATTTAAACATTGCCAATGTAGGAAAAATATGATTTTAGAAGTCCTTTGTGGATTTTTGACCCATTTGGGTGCAAAAATATTAATGAAATAAAATGATTTAAGATTAAATTGACGCAATTGGTACCATGAAATTGGTATCAAGATATGGTTTGTCCCACAAATATAAAATTACAAGAAGAACATCTACAAATTTAATAAGATCTATAATTTTTAGCGTATCGCCTTCAACAACTTGACTTTGTCAAGAATTTACATTGATTTATTACATGATAACAACAAAAAAAGACCCAAATATTTCTTGCATATCACTAACCCGTCAAACTGGATGAAAGATTAAAATTTTTTATATTTTCGCTAGGGACTTGTAAAACGTTCTTTGATGCGTTCATTTTTTTTCGATCTGAGTAAGGGGTGGCAAAAAGTCCCTGTCAGAAACGGTTTTTCAGGTATTTGTACCAATATTGGAGTATTAGACTTAAACTGCCCTTCAGTACCAAAATTCCTTACCCCGACGTTTCCTGGCGACATGTTCGAAAAACAAAAACAAATTGCATGGGCTTCGTTTACTCAAGTCCGAAACGAAAGGGGAAACGAAACTTCTACCTGAAACTTCTCTACGTCATAGTTTCAGAGCAGAGGCACGCGACAGAGAGACAATTAGAGAGATGTAGATGGAGGGAAGGGAGAGAAAAAAAATCGGTGTCGAAAACCAAATGAATGGAAGCGACGTCAGACTACCCTTTTTAAAATATGTTGAAATATTTATATATATTTAAGATTATATTTAATTAATTTTTCTTATCTAATCATATGGTACATTGAAATGTATTAATAATTGGCTTTAGGCAAAGCCAAAGTGTTCATGTTTGATTATTTTCCTTGTGCGATTCTAAATACAAGGCATTGCGTTGGTCGACTATACCCTGGCACGCATTATCGAATTATCGGTTGTCAATTTTCGGTTTCGTCTTGCCTCCCCCCATCTCTTTGCATTTGATGTTCAATTTGCACCAAAAGCACACGCGTTTGTGAAGAAAAGTTTAAGTGACCAATTAAATTAAATAACAACTAAAAACTAATTCTGGTGAGTAAAATTAAAAAGTAATGTGCATATATTTAATTATGTAAGTTATTTATTAAATACCGAGCGGCCGTTCAATACATATACATATGTACATATATTTATTAAACGGCATTAGCCGCTCGGAAAATTGCTAAATATTTATATATGTACATATGTACATATATTTATTAAACGGCATTAGCCGCTTGTACATATTATGTTATTATCTATTTATTGTTTATTTATTTAATTGAGGAAATGATCGTGCAATATAACATCGACGGAGTTAGTGGGAAGAAGAGATTGAAGGCGTTTCCAAATTTTTATGGAGTTTTGATCGGTATGTATTTTAATTACAAATAATGTAAAAAATATTTAATTTCTATCTAATTTACAGATAGTATATCCAAAGTGGTTCCGGGGACCTCGGCTGAGAAAGTGTTGGGGCACGCTTTGACGGGCATAAAAATAATAATAATAAAAAAAAAAATTAAAATAAGTAAATAAATAAAATAAGTAGAATAAATCTTTGTATATAAACTTTGTAAAATAAATTGTTTTTTTAGATTATAACAATTAATAATTTCTTATATTAATAAAATTTCTAATAATATAATAATTTTGGTTGGAAAGGGGGGGAGGTGAAAATCAGTGAATCCCTTATGAAACCCACCTATTTCCTGTAAGATTCCTCAGAGAATACCCCAGGGATTCCTTGGGGTATTTCCTCAACGATTCCTCAGAGTATACCACAGGGATTCCTTGGAGTATTTCCTCAACGATTCCTCAGAGTATACCTCAGGGATTCCCTGGGGTATTTCCTCAACGATTCCTCAGAGTATACCTCAGGGATTCCCTGGGGTATTTAGTTCGAAATGCTCTTCGAATAACAACTGCAGGAATCCTGCAGTATTCCTTGAGTTGTTCGAATTCCTCGATGTGAGGAACTCTTCTATGGAAATTCCTTGATGGTTTTGTATGAAACATACCTAGAGGATTCCTCGGGTGGCAATACTAGTACCTAGACGATTCCTTGAGTAATTCTTGAGGTATGGTACTGAAGGGTGAGTATTAGGCTTATATGTATATGTATATATGTATATATATATATATATATATATATATATATTTATATATGTATATATATATACGTACCTTACGACAGGAAAAAATAGTGCAATTATCCGTAAAAAACGTTTTAGCTTATTTATCTCATTCAAAAAACTCATTCAATCTTAATATTTTATTAAGGTGTTACGCCACCCTGATATTTTCAAAAAATTTCAATTTTTTTTTTTACTTAATTTAAAAGACTATATTCTTACGCGTATTTTAAGACCGAAGACAATATCTTGATAATTATGGAAGTTATGTTTATTTGAAGTAGGCACGGCAGGAGGGCACCTAAGACACTACTTTTTCTTCTTTTGCGTTTTTCTCGAAACCACTTTTTTCAAGACGGTGGGCATGATAACTCAAAAACTGTTCAACCGATTGACTTGAAATTTGAAACACATCTTCTTACATAGATTTTCCACAGAGTGGAACGGATAGAAATTTTTTTATGCAATTTTTAGTACGAAATTTTTTGCCCAAAAAATTGAGTCAATTTTTGAAGTGCTCTCATTTGCGTATTTTTTTATTTTTTTTAAACGGCTACGTCACTCTGTTCCAAATGTATCACTTTTTAAAAAAAAATTTTTGTTTACTTGATTGAGATGAAAATTGACACGTGAATCATGCCCACCATCAAGGAGCACTCCGGAAAAACCGATGATCGCCGATGTTCATAACTCCGCCATTTTGCATAGAAAACAAGTTTATTTTTTTTAGAATTTTTAAAGCTCATTAGTTGTATTGAATAGAACAAAAAGTGGAAAAATGCTAGTTTAGTCACAAGAAATTCCTGAAAAACCGTCCCGTTTCCACGCGGTCAGGGTGGCGTAACCCCTTAATTATGCGCTTTTGAAATCTTGTCTTGATATTCAAATTGAAGTCAATTTGACTGTAAGACAAAATTGTCTGTAAACGTAATTTCAAAAAAAAAAATTGATTTACCTTTTTGCTCGTCAAACATTTTTATTGTCAGTTACTACATGACTGAATAAAATTACATTACAGAACTGAGTTAACCACGAGTAGTCAGCAGTATATATAATCTAGTTGGAAAAAATATTTTGGAATACCAAACAGTAACAGGATTTCGATAGGCAAAACCTTGCTACGATATAAATTTATCATTTTTAGAAAAAGAGTATCGATATATTATATTTTGATATATTATCAACAACTAGGGTTGTTGGTTTTTGAAAAAACATCGTATTGATGATATTTGCTGTGAAAAAAATATCAATCGATAATATTAAGAAATATCACCAAAAAAATCGATATATCGAGTATTTTTGATATTTTTTATGGTCAGCTAAAATTGAAAAAAGGTTATTTGTAAATTTAAAAAAGGTTTTAATATTTGTTTTCATCTGCCATGAACTGCAAATTAGAGCTATTTTTTTTTAAAGTGAATTTAAAAAACAACAAATATTTATACCCACTCTCAAGCTACTTTTATTTACGTTATTTGAAATAAAAAACAAGAAAGGAAAGCTAACTTCGGGCGTAGCCCGAAGTTTATATACCCTTGCAGTTAAAACCGAATATATATCGCAAACATCGGATATAGTTGGCCGATCCTTATGGGAAAATGAATATATAATCCAATTTATTACAATACAAAATCTAAAAAAAGTCCCAAACTTCTATTTTCAAATATACGAAAGTTGATATTTCTACCAAATTCCATTTCCGATCGTTCAGTTATATGGCAGCTGTAGGATATAGTCGGCCGATTCTAATGAAATTTGGTAGGTCGAATCAACTGACCAAAAATATAATCTGTACCAAGTTCCAGCTTTCTTTCTTCAAAAACACGAAAGTTGGGTCATTTCCGATCGTTCAGTTATATGGCAGCTATAAGATGTAGTCGGCCGATCCTTACGAAATTTGGCATGTCGTGTTACTTTGCCAAAAAAAGTCGTATTCGTATTCAAAAAAGTCGTATAAAGTACTTTACCATATTACTCTCACTTAAAATTTGAACTCTCTAACTTTAAAAACACAAAAGTTATAACATTTCCAATCCGTTATATGACAGCTATAGGATATAGTCGACCGATCCGGGCCGTTCCGACTTATATACTGCGTGCAAAGGAAAGAAGGGTGTGTGCAAAGTGTCAAGACGATAGCTTTAAAACTGAGAGACTAGTTGGCGTAGGAACAGACAGACGGACAGACAGACGAACAGACGGACAGCCGGACAGACGGACATGCTCATATCAATTCAGGAGGTGATCCTGATCAAGAATATATATACTTTATAGGGTCTGAGATGTCTCCTTCACTGCGTTGCACACTTTTGACCAAAATTATAAGGGCAAGGGTATAATAACAAAATTATTAAGGACATTGTATTCACATTTATTTATAAAAAAAGCTTAATATAAAAAAAAAAGTTTTTTAAAACTTAATTAATTCATGGAATATGTACTATATAATGCTAATTACCTTATTCTCTTATTTAATGCTCCTAATTACTCTTAATTACAAAACAAATCTTTCTTCAATGATTTATAAAAAACTCTTTCGGTTATATGCTGGTCTGTCATTCGACTACGGGAGTCACAGACACATACATTTAATGGCAGAAGCCAACCGTTCAGATGGAACCGAACTTCCATGCGTGATAAGATAACTTAATGCCAATTTCTGGCTTAAGAGTGACCAAACATAAAATATCGGAAATACCAACTCAAAAATATTATTATCGACTATTTTTGCGCAAAAAATATTCCGATAATAATATTTTTTTTAAGAGAAAATATATCGATATATTGATATTTTGATATATTTCCGACATCCCTATCAACAACCCTAAAAATTTTCTGAGTTTGTGTTCTGGAATACATTTGCCCCGCACATTCCATACAAGCTAATGCGTAACTAAGTTCACTTTACTTTCTGGGATTTTCCACCGGTGAATGCAACTTGGTTTAGCCCTACCCCACGTCTTAAAATGATCGAGGCGAGAATCCGAAAGCTTGGACCCTGTGTGGCCCTGGTTGCGGTAAGTCGACGTGTTCCGCATTTACGATTTTCGGCGAAGATAAATCAGCAGGCGCCATGAGCGGCATGCGCCGGCCAAAATGAAAAGTTTGCGTATAAGACCTTATTTTCTGATGTTACGGCTGCCGGGAACTGTCTATTGCTTGGATTTGTGATTGTCTCAACTACTAAGCCGCTGCCTCCTCTTTGTTCTATCTTAGGTTCTACAACTCCTTCAGCAGCCATCAAGAATAGATGCGGGGGCCGTGGCCATGACCAGTGACAACATCGACATGACACTAGGTAAGACTGATACTGTTTTGCCCATATCCACCGATAACGTGAAAGACATGGAGTTCATAAAATCAATCAATTATTGACGTGTCACAAATCTGTGGCAATACTATTCGACTTTGCTATGCCAACGTGGTATATTTACTATATGTACTATATATTTGGGACGCACTTGATTTTTGAAAGGGAAATATTGATATTTTCTGTATACAGACAAAAAAAATGGAGCCTTAAAATTTTTTTCGACGTTGATGTCTAGGAATTACCCTTTATAATAAACCCTATACAAAGAGTAAAATCGTTTTACCAAGATATCATAGGATTATATGAAAAATATACAATGAAGGGGATTATAATTGCAGTGTGTGCACCGCAGTGAAAGGTTAAATTTCGACCCTTTAAAGAATAAAATATATATTTTATACTTTATATATAAAATATATATTTATACTTTTTTTTTATTATAATATACGGACTCACCTCCTTAGTTCATATAAACACTACCGTTTGTCCGTCTGTCTGTTTCTACCCAAACTAGTCTCTCAAGTTTAAAACCAAAACTAAAAACTATTTTTTTTCCTGTGACTTTGTTGTTTTTTAAGTTAGAGAGAGTTTGGATTTTACATGAGAGCTATTTTTGGCAAAATAATACGACATAAAAATAATTCGAAATTTCATAAAGATCGGCCGACTATATCCTAAAGCTGCCATATAACTGATTGATCGGAAATGGTATAACTTTGGTGTTTTTAGAGTTAGAGAGTTCAAATTTGACATGAGTGCTTTTTTTGGCAAAACTTTACGACATGCCAAATTTCATAAGGATCGGCCGACTATATCCTATAGCTGCCATATAACTGAACGATCGAAAATGACCCAACTTTCGTGTTTTTGAAGATAGAAAGCTGGAACTTGGTACAGATTCTATTCTATATTCCGGTTTTAACTGCAAGGGTACATCAACTTCGGCTCCGCCCGAAGTTAGCTTTCCTTTCTTGTTTTGCCTCTGAGCCGGTTTTCCAAAATTGTACTGTACATATGGATGTACATACAGTGGTGTAAAAAATAATAGAAACAAGATTCTCCTCTGCACATTTAAACCGATTCTTAAGTATGTACAATAGGAAACTGCTTAAAACCAACAGTACACACATAACCGATAACGGAACTTTATTCTGCTTTTCCTTTTGGGTCGTTTTTGCCTTTATTTGTGGCGGCAATTCGTAATTTGGTAAGGGACCACGTTTTTTAGCTGGAAAAAAAAAATAGAAACACGACCGAATTGCTCCGAAATTTTTGATCAGTCTCGTTTTTTGTTTTAAACAAAGGTATAGTTTAGATAATTTAATGTAAGTTTGTCACAAAAGTAAACATTTATATGTTTTATATTTTATGACACTGAAGTTATTTTTTATTGATAGTACATGTTTTGATCGAAACAACAAGAGTTTTTTCTTGAAAAAATATAAACAATTTACAAAGTTCTGGCAATTCTCTCGGAAACCTTTTTTTTATAGCGGCTTGCGGTGACCACGATAGAAGTCCAGCAGGTCAACCGAAACAAGGATTATACAGTACATAGATGGGACATCTCATACAAAGAAAAATTTTCTATGGCGGGTTCCAGCAGTGGAACCCGCTGGAACGAGCGGGTTCCATTGCGCGACAAGTTAAGTTTGAGAAATTTTTCGCGCGACAACGAATGAGGAATAGCCGAGTGGTAGAGGGCTTGGCTGGTGTTCAAGCCAGGCTCGGGACATATACATTTTTTTAATTTTAAATCTATTTATATTATATTTTTATTATTTTAATGTATTTTTCTAAACTTATAATCCAATAAAAAAAAATACAAAATTGTAAAATAACCTTAACATTGTCTCAGTTCGTAGTGGAACCCGCTGTAAAAATGTCTATAAGTGCGGGTTCTACGGCATTTTGGCAGGCCGCGTCGTGAACCCGCTGTAATAATGAAAACATTTGAGAGCGGGTTCCACGACAAACGGCTGGCAGATGAGATAGGGAGAGAGAGAATTCTATTTTTAGATCGTAACATCTTTGGAACGATGAAAGTTTGAAACGTTGTAATGGAACCAATGTAAGAGTAAAGAGATCAGATATATCTTTTACTATCCTTACTCGTCAGCTCTGTTTTTGGTATAGTTTCTTGCGCCTCTTTTAAAACCAAATTTAAGTATCATAGAATCAACTTCGAGGGTAGCCTAGATGGATAGTGCGCGGTCCTTATTCAAGGGGTCCTGGGTTCGATTACATTAGCGGGCGGTTTTTCCAATTTTGATAAAGTTTTAGTTTTGATTCTTTTTATACATATTTAACTTTTATTATTTTTTTTTTTTACTTTTTACGTTATTATTATTATTTTTAACTGCATTCTATTACAATTATTGTAAAAATAAGTGACCGACGTGTCGGATGACAAAATGCCGGAAGGACTCCCTTGAAATTTTATTAGCATATTATTAGCGGGACAGAAGGAAGAATAAAACAATTTTACAATTGTAAAATTAAAGAAAATTATTACAATTGAAGAAATATAAAAAAAAATAATTATAAAAGAAAGAAAAAGTTCAAAGTCCTTACGAGGATTTGAACACAGAAAAATTACACATAGAGTAACTACTCTATGCATTACGCTACCATCCTGTCTCGATCTGCGGCGATCAAAAATACTATTTGTTCTACCAACTACCACATCGGCGCATCGAAAACAAACGAGAAATTGAAATTGAAATTTGGAAGCCAAAACCTTTTTACGCCGTCGTGCAAGCAGTTACACATACACACATAGGTTCACATTTTTGTTGACGGATACATGTAAAGAATTCTAAAAGTAGAATCGTATGCATGTGCGTTCCCCCCTCACCAACAAGCTCGACGCAAAAAGTTGACCGTTTTGGGCCCTGATGTCCCATCTATGTACTTTATAATCTTTGACCGAAATCAAAACACCAAAAATTTTTTATTAGTGTAGTATTATTTCCAGTTCGTGAACGATTATTTTCAAGAACATTTGGTTTTTTCTGCATACAGTAAACATTTTTCCAAAAAATTGATTTTTTGAGTTCTAAAAATTTTATTAAAAAATTTTTATTTGCGAAATCAAAATGGGCGCAAAAAAACTGAATCGTTCACGAACTCGGCACAATCATTACGAATAATTTTTAAAAAAATTAAAGAAGATCGATCAAATAGTTCCTGTGCAATCGTGGTCACAGCGAAGGCACTTTTGGAAAAACACGACTTTGAGATAATCGCATTCAAAGTTGCTTGACGCTGTCCGCAGCCGTGACGAACCGTGCCTCAAAACGCTGTTTTTCTATCGAACTATTATTCGGATCTCTATGAAAATTTGGAAAAAAATATTCTCTAGGGGATATACTACAGGATTCACCAAAAAAAATTTTTGGTTTTTTGAAAGAAAAAAAAGGTATATAACCCCTTAAGGGGACCTTCACCTGAATTTGGCCGAAAATGAAGCAAAATTTGAGAATGGATTGCGGGAAAATGAAAAGACATACGAACTTGAGCTTTTGAACTTTGATTCGTTGTTTATTTACGATAAAAAAAATATTCAATATTCACGAAATTCAAAATGGCGGCTTCAAAATGGCGGATCTCGTAGACCTCTATTTTTCCGCTTTGTCAAGTGTCGGGCCTCTGGTAGAGAACGGAAATTAGAATGTATATAAATTATTAAAATTTATGAAATTTCCTATGGCTTATACCTAACGACAATCAATTTTGGTAAAAATAAACCAATTTCATGGACGTTTAAAAAAAAAAAGTTGAGATTTTTTCTCATTTGTTTTACTTTGATCTCGTTTAAAAATTATAAACAATCAATTTTTTATGCCAATTTTAGGTATAAGCCATACAAAAAAGTATTTACTTTCAAACGCTTTTTGAATGAAGGAAATCGGATCAATAGAACGAGCCCTGTGCTTGACAAGAGTTCAGAAAACATGGTTTTGAGAAAAACGCGTTTAAAGTTTTTAGAAACTTTGCCTTTCGATAGCTTTCTTGTTATCATGGGTATGTTTGAAACGCTTTAGCTCATGAACTATGCGTCGTATCGAAATATCGTTTGGTACATATATTCTAGACATATACTAGAACTTTCATTTTATGTAAAAAAAAAAAATCGATTTTTTCAAAAAAATTCAGGTGAAGGTCTCCTTTAAGGATTATAATTTTTGCATTTGCCCAAAACTAAAAACTTCAGACGCAAACTTTGCAGACAGTTTTTGTGCCATTTAAACTGGCATTGGTTAGCTCCAGGTTGTGGCGGTACTGGGAAAGGGATCCGTTTAGTTTTTATTTCGCCGAGCGGCTTAGTTTTGCGAGCAGCTTTTATGTTCCAGGCGGCTTAAATTAATGCGCCAGCATGGACTTCGGCAGCAAACAAAACAAAAAGCATGGTACACAAAAAATTAAATATGAACGAGGAGGAAGAGTTGAGTACGGGTGGCCTGCTGCCCAACGCGGGACAGTGAGTGATTTTAATTGATTTGAAGAGGCCAACTACTGCTGCCCCTAAGTTGGCCTGCCCCCAACTAAGACGGACAAACGGACATGCTCATATCAACTCAGGAGGTGATCCTGATCAAGAATATATATACTTTATAGGGTCGGAGATGTCTCCTTCACTGCGTTGCAAACTTTTGGACAAAATTATAATACCCTCTGCAAGGGTATAAAAAAAGTCCCAAGCTTCTATCTTCAAAAATACCAAAGTTGATACCAACTTCTACTAAGAACCATTTCCGATCGTTCAGTTATATGGCAGCTATAATATATAGTCGGCCGATTCTAATGAAATTTGGCAGGTTGGATCAACTGACCAAAAATAGAATCTGTACTAAGTTCCAGATTTCTATCTTCAAAAACACGAAAGTTGGGTCATTTTCGATCGTTCAGTTATATGGCAGCTAAAAGATATAGTCGGCCGATCCTTATGAAATTTGGCCTGTTTACCAAAAATAGCTCTCATGTCAAATATTAACTCTCTAACTCTAAAAACACCTAAAAGTTACCTAAAAAAGTTATATCTAAAAGTTATATCATTTCCGATCAATCAGTTATATGGCGGTCGTTCCGACTTATATACTGCGTGCAAAGGAAAGAAGGGTATGTGCAAAGTTTCAAGTCGATAGCTTTAAAACTGAGAGACTTGTTTGCGTAGAAACAGACAGACGGACAGACGGTCATGCTCATATCAACTCAGGAGGTGATCCTGATCAAGAATATATATACTTTATAGGGTCGGAGATGTCTCCTTCACTGCGTTGCACACTTTTGGGAAAAATTATAATACCCTCTGCAAGGGTATAAAAAGTCCTTTTAAGTCCTTAAGAGGATTTGAACATTCAAAAATTGTGCAGAGAGCAGCTACTCTACACAATACGCTACCATCCTGACTCGAGCGGTATCGATCAAAAGTACGACGAAAAAAGTTTACCCTTTAGGGACCTGATGTCCCATCTATGTATTGTATAATCTTTGCTATAAGGGATAGAGCTATAGGATTTAGCATTGAGACTCCTGCAATACCTACGTTCAATTTTGTTTAAAAATATTGCCACAAATTTTTCCCACAAATCGCAAATTGGTGTAGCGCCAGCACAGGAAAGTTTTTTTAAAAACACTTGATGCGAAACTATTTATATAGTGAATATATACTAGAAAAACAAATTTCATTTGATTTATTAGCTGATTTTTAGAGGAGATATACCCAAATGTATATAATTTCCCATACAAACGGCCACGACTACTCGCACACCCAAAGGCTTGGGACCCCAGGGGCTAGCTCTGTTTTACAAGACACGTACACAAAATAAATTTGTAACTAAAAAAATAAATGAAATCACTCCATGATCATCACTTCTCTCACTTCCTCTTATGCGAACGGTCGCTTTTTTTTCTGGGCAATAAATATTGCCGTAAACCGGTGTATACATACTTAAGATTCGAATTTAGAAAAACTTCAGAAGTAACTTAAACCGTATCGCATCGCGTGTGCTGTGGTATATTTGGAGGCGAATTAATTAATTTAATTTCCATTCCAAGCATAGCTCAGCGCAGCTTCTTTCTTTTCTTTTGTTTTTTACTTTTGTGTGCAATAGAGGTCTTATCTTTATTTCTGCAATTTTCCTTCGCTCTCTCCAAAGCTCCCGCTTCGGCTCCTATTTAGCACAGTGGTTCAAAGTATAGTGCTTTTTAACTTTTTGTATACAGTGATGGAAAAAATAATAGAAACGAATATTACTATTTCACTTTAAGGATTTTTTTAAGTTTTACCTTTAGGAATATTTATGAAACCCCTTGGGTTGGTAACATTGATAACGGCTCTTAGTCACCATCTCCTTTTTGAACGCTTTTCGTTTGCAATATTTCTTGTTCATGGAAATTAGTCAGAAGACTTCGTGTTTGGTTTGGAAAAAATAATAGAAACACGGTCGTATTTGATCAAAATCTGTGGCTATTCTTCGTTTAAAATAAAATAAAAGGTATTTTTTTGAATATTTTTATTACAGGGAGTGTTATAGCAATTTTGTTTACTATTTATCAATTAATTTTGTTAAAACCTTCAAAATGGGTCGTGGAGCACACTGCATCATAGTAGAGAGGAATCTAATCCTTAAATTAAAAGCAGAAGGCCAATCCATGGGAAAAATTTCCAAACTATTAGAATGCTCAAAAAAAGTGTTTTCTGCTATCCACTATCATGCTAAACAGGAGAAACGTGGAAAAAAGCGAGCCACTTCTACAAAATTTAACACGACCCTTTTAAGGAAGTCGAAAAAGGAGCCATTTCTTTCTTCAAAGGATTTTAAAAACTACATGAACGCCTCCGTATCGAGTCGCACCATTTGCAACAGACTGATTGAGCACGGTTTGAAAGCGCATTCAGCAAGAGAGTTCCTTTTATGAGAAAGAGGCAAATAGAAAGACGAATCTGCTTTGCCTAAAACCACGAGACCCGCAAGAACTGGAAAAATGTTCTTTGATTTGTTTGGATCTGATGGTAGACCCCATGTTAGATGCCCAAAAAACACAGTATTCGATCCCAAATACACCAAAAAGACTATTAAGCACGGAGGTGGTAATATTATGCTATGGGGATCTTTCTCTGCGTCAGGTGTTGGTCGCCGAAGAGGAAATGCCTTTAAAGTGGGAATTTATGCAGGATAACGATCCCAAACACACATCGAAGCTTTTGAAAAAGTGCCTCCAGGACAATAAAAGCGATAAATAAATGGATTGGCTAGCTCAGTCAACCTATTTAAACCCTATTGAGCATTTGTGGAGCATTCTAAAAAAAAGGTTTAAGGGGACCCCCCCCATTCTCGTTTTTATATTTTGACAATTTTCAATGGGCTGGCAAATGAACATAAATTATTTTCTAGGGTTGTAACTATGCTTACATATATTAAGACACAAAAAGGAAGAAAATCATTTCACAGAATTTTTTTGTTTTGTTTTTGTTGTTGTTTTTTGTGATCAAAGAAAAGCCCTTCTTTTCGGCGGCGCATATGATTTCCGCTCACTGGGACATCTGAATCCAAAAATTCCAACGGGATTAAAAAAAGTACATGTTTGGCTCTGGTATGAACTAGAATTATTAACTTCGCTCAAAAATTAACAAAATGGCGGAACTTTGAAATTTTTTTTTGAAAATTTCAATTTTTTTCAGCTACTACATAAAATAATTTATGTTCATTTGCCAGCCCATTGAAAATCGTCAAAATTTAAAATCGAGAATGGGGGGGGGGTCCCCTTATGTGGTTTTCAACCAAAAAATAAGGAGCATTTATGGGAGAAAGCCCAGGAAGAGTGGTAATTTAAGCCACTCCAATCTGGTGGAGTCCATGCCTCGTAGGTGTGCTGCAGTGTTGAAAAACCATGGTAACGCAAACGCATTAAAACTAAAAACATTGCATGGTAAATTTTGCTAAACGAATTAATAAAGATTAGTCATTTGAATAAATAAAGAGAAGACCAAAAAGAATAAATAAATAAATAATAAATCATTTGAATAAAGATTAGTCATTTCGTTTCAATTTTTATATTCAGGTCAAAAACTTAAAATTTCGCTTAACTATAATTTTTATACCCTTGCAGAGGGTATTATAATTTTGTCCAAAAGTGTGCAACGCAGTGAAGGAGACATCTCCGACCCTATAAAGTATATATATTCTTGATCAGGATCACCTCCTGAGTTGATATGAGCATGTCCGTCTGTCCATCTGTCTGTCCGTTTCTACGCAAACTAGTCTCTCAGTTTTAAAGCTATCGTCTTAAAACTTTGCACACACCCTTCTTTCCTTTGCACGCAGTATATAAGTCGGAACGGCCCGGATCGGCCGACTATATCCTATAGCTGCCATATAACTGATTGATCGGAAATGGTATAACTTTGACGTTTTTAAAGTTACAGAGTTCAATTTTGACATGAGAGCATTTTTTGGCAAAACATTACGACATGCCAAATTTCATAAGGATCGGCCGACTATATCCTATAGCTGCCATATAACTGAACGATCGGAAATGACCCAACTTATGTGTTTTTGAAGATAGAAGTTTGGGATATTTTTAGGTTTGGTTTTTGTATTATAATAAATTGGGTTATATTATCATATTCTCATAAGGATCGGCCTACTATATCCGATGTTTGCGATATATATCCAGTTTTAACTGCAAGGGTATATAAACTTCGGCTCCGCCCGAAGTTAGCTTTCCTTTCTTGTTTTAGCTAAATTAATGAAGTTAAATGCATTTTTGCTTTTTAGTATGTAAGATAGATGTACATATGTATATCAAAGGAAAATCCAAAATTTCCACTCATTACGTTCCTAATTAAAAATGCGTATTTAAACCCAAAGTGAAAATTCGTTTCTATTATTTTTTCCATCATGTCTGCCCAATACAATCTTGAAAACATTCAAAAATGGTGTTTAGCAAATGATGTAATACTTAATGGATCTAAATGCAAGCTTATGTCTTTATCGTTCCTGCCCTCTGCAGGCTATGTATTCTCTCTATGGTATTGCCTTAGAAAAATTAACTTATGTTAATGATCTCGGCGTCCTATTAGTACGGTTCATTTGTCTGGGAGTCCCCAATATGGAGTATTATACATCAGGACCGCATAGAATCCGTGTAAAGGAAATTCTTAACATTTTCACATAGAGGTCTTAACTGGGATGCAAATCTTAATCTTCCATGCTTTAGTAGCAGACACCTACTAATAAACTTACCAAGCTTAACTACTCGTAGGACAATGTTGGGTGTAGTTTTTCTACATAACCAAATGAATGGAGATGTAGATATCCAGCATTTACTTAAACGCTTACATTTTAACATTACCAATACAAGGACTAGAAACTTTGGTTCCTATTCCTTAGCCATTGTAGTTCGATATATGCACAGCACGACCCTTTTAGGGTATTATGTTTAAACTACAATGGTTTATACTTCTACTCTAAAATCCCTTTCCTGTCCTTAAAATATAAAATCTAGTATTTAAAATTTCCCTACTTACTCCTTTTAGTTAAATAAATAACAAATAGCTTAAGGGGGGGCATCTGAGTAACAGGCCAAAAAAAAGCGAAAACAAAATGGCGGCTCTGCAGCCTTTACTCTTAGGCCCTATTTTTTTAAAGGGGGTCTTTGGCCGAACACCTAACGTCCTTAATTTTTGATCTAGAACAAAAAATTAAGTTTGGTTAGTTTCTGTACATCAACGGCTATCGACACACGTAGGATTTTTTCGATATATTGATTTTTTGCAAAATGGTGCGTAATTGAAAACAATTTTTAATTTTTACGAACAAAAAACGTCACAAAATTTTTGATAAAAAAAAGTAAGCAATATAAAAGTATACTCAGTATATATAGCACGACCCTTTTAGGGTATTATGTTTAAACTACAATGGTTTATACTTCTACTCTAAAATCCCTTTCCTGTCCTTAAAATATAAAATCTAGTATTTAAAATTTCCCTACTAACTCCTTTTAGTTAAATAAATAACAAATAGCTTAAGGGGGGCATCTGAGTAACAGGCCAAAAAAAAGCGAAAACAAAATGGCGGCTCTGCAGCCTTTACTCTTAGGCCCTATTTTTTTAAAGGGGGTCTTTGGCCGAACACCTAACGTCCTTAATTTTTGATCTAGAACAAAAAATTAAGTTTGGTTAGTTTCTGTACATCAACGGCTATCGACACACGTAGGATTTTTTCGATATATTGATTTTTTGCAAAATGGTGCGTAATTGAAAACAATTTTCAATTTTTACGAACAAAAAACGTCACAAAATTTTTGATAAAAAAAAGTAAGCAATATAAAAGTATACTCAGTATATATACTGACAGAGTATACTGAGTATACTTTCAAAATTTTAGATCGATAGGTTAAGAGTTATTCGAGTTATGTGTTCGGCCAACTCAAAAAAAGCGGTTTCGAGAAAAACGCGTTTAAAGTTTTAAGTACTGTGGGATATACCTGTGCGGCATCGCCGCAGATTGAAAAATTTAGACACTTAGACACTTTTGCCGGACTCTATCTTTTGATATGTTACTTTAAAGACCCAACAGAATTTTTTAAGCGAAAAAAAAAATTCGATTTTTCAAAATTCTACTCAGATGTCCCCCCTTAATAAATACTAATAAATCGTTTGTAAATCGTGCACAAGCCATTTCCCAAATTCTGAAAGACCGGGAAGAAAAAAAATAAAATAAACAAAAGATCAAAACCAATAAAAAAAATTTTTTTTACAGTCTTTGAGCTAACATATTGGTGTTTTGTTCAGGCCCGATTCTGTGTTCCGGCATGGTAAATTTTTAAAGCCTTGCAGAGGGAATTATAATTTTGGTCAAAAATGTGCATCGCAGTGAAGGAGGCAGCACCGACCCTATAAAGCTGTGGCTCTTTAGGTTTTAGTCATGCAGGACCATTTTGCCAAATAAAGGGATCGACCGACTATAACCTTTAGCTGTCAAATAATTGATTGATCGGAAGTGCCATAAATTTTTTGTTTTTATAGTTGGAGTGATAGGATTTTCAAGGGATATTTTTGGCCAACTGATACTGTAAACCATAGATGGGCAAGCCCATGGCTCCTCGGGCTCTCAAGGCTCCCCCCGTTATTCGTAATTTTTGGCGCCAGCAAATCGAGGCAGACGATCGAGTCGCGCGGTCAGTGAGCCGTGAAGATTTATTATATATAGGGGCCGTCCATATATTGCGTGACGCGCCTGGGGGGGGAGGGGGTCCGGGTTAACGTCACGGTTTGTGGTCACGGGGGTCTAACCTCGTGTCATGGTTTGTCACGCAGGGGGGGGAGGGGGTCGAAAAAGTCTGAAATTCGCGTCACGCAATATATGGACGGCCCCTATATATAATAAATCTTCACGGCTCACTTTAACTGTTAATTTTAACTGTTTTAACTCATCAACTTCGGCTTTGTCCGAAGTTAACTTTATTATACCCTTGCAGAGGGTATTATAATTTTGTCCGAAAGTGTGCAACGCAGTGGAGGAGACATCTCCGACCCTATAAAGTATATATATTCTTGATCAGAATCACTTCCTGAGTTGATATGAGCATGTCCGTCTGTCTGTTTTTACGCAAACTAGTCTTTCAGTTTTAAAGCTATCGACTTGAAACTTGCACACACCCTTCTCTCCTTTGCACGCAGTATATAAGTCCGGGCCGGGATCGGCCCACTATATCCTATAGCCGCTTTATCCTATAGTGTTTTTGAAAATAGAAAGCTACCAAAGAAGATACCAAGTTCCGTACAGATCATATTTTTTGTCAGTTAATCCGACCTACCAAATTTCATAACGATCGGTCGACTATATATTATAGCTCCCATATAACTGAGCGATCGGAAATGGTTTTTGGTAGAAATATCAAATATCTTCAATATGGTATTTTTGAAGAAAGAAGTTTAGGATTTTGTTTTAGATTTTTTATTCTAATAAATTGGGTTATATTATCATATTCTCATAAGCCAACTATATCCGATGTTTGCGATGTATATCCGGTTTCAACTGCAAGGATATATCAACTTCGGCTCCGCCCGAAGTTAGCTTTCCTTTCTTGTTTTTTGTTTTGTTTTCGGACGCTTTAAAATGTTAAATAGTTTTCTGCAAGCAGTATCTAAAATAATTTATAAAATTAAAATTAACCAAACATTTTAATTTTCCTAAAAAAATTAATTTGACACTTTTGCTAAAAATTAAGTTTGTGTATGTTACAAGGAAGATGTGGAGAATGATAAAAGTCTAGTGCTAAAAATAAATCCGTTTTGTATCTTTCAGCTTCTAATGAATTGGTTTTTCTTAATTTCTATGCTGAATGGTGCCGTTTTAGTAATATTTTAGCGCCAATATTCAGTGAAGCTGCAGATAAGGTAAGTGATTCTAAGCTTTATAAAAATGGGTATTGTGTCAACTACTTAGGGGGACCCCCCCATTCTGGTTTTCAAAAAATCGATGTTTTTTTTTTATTTTGTTCGAACTATTAACTATTCAAGAATGTTCCCTGAAAATTTCAAGTGAAAATCTCAAAAACTTGAAGATATAGCCGATTTATGGTGGTAGCCTCAGGCGACGGCGAGAGCCGTCTCAAAACTTTAAACGCGCTCTTCTTGAAACAGTGTATTTACGACTGGCGCATGATATTCTATTCTATACATATATAGCTCTGGTATGAACTAGGATAAATCAAATCGGTCAAGATCTTCTTTACTTTTCAGTCCCCTGGGTCCCCTTAAGATTGGCTGCTTAAAATATTAGACAAATAATAAATTTAAAAATGTTTCAAGATTAAAGCTGAGTTTCCAGAAGCAGGCAAGGTGGTACTAGGAAAAGTAGATTGCGATAAAGAAACTGCGATAGCGTCACGCTTCCATATAAACAAGTATCCTACCCTAAAAATAGTTCGTAATGGGCAGCTCAGCAAACGCGAATACAGAGGACAGCGTTCGGCGGATGCTTTTCTTGAGTTTGTCAAGAAGCAGCTAGAGGATCCTATTCAGGAGTTTAAGTCTTTAAAAGATCTTGAGAATCTCGACTCAAAGAAACGTCTCATTCTGGGCTACTTTGATCGCAGGGATCAACCAGAATATGACATTTTCCGTAAAGTTGCCACTAACCTTAAGGAAGATTGTCAATTTCACGTTGGATTTGGTGACGCTGCCCAGGCTATGCATCCACCAGGTGAGCAAAACTTATTTATACGTTTATATATCATGTAACTCACTAAAATTTTTTGTGGCCAAAGGTACACCAATCATAGTATTTAGACCCGATGTGGCTTTATCACACGAAAATGATGAGACCTACACCGGAAGCCTACAAAACTTTGATGAACTCAAAATTTGGATACAAGAGAAGTGTGTGCCATTGGTGCGGGAAATAACCTTTGAAAATGCTGAAGAACTTACTGAGGAAGGCTTGCCATTTTTAATTTTATTCCACCGGCCAGACGATCTTAACTCCATAAAGGATTACAAATCAATTATTGAAAGACAATTGCTGGATGAGAAACGTATGATTTTAACATATAATTTTAAATAATCAAGGCTTACTTTAACCATTAAACGCATCCTGCAGAGAACGTTAACTTTTTAACAGCCGATGGAAAAAGATTTGCCCATCCTCTCCACCATTTAGGCAAATCTGAGGATGACTTACCTCTAATTGCAATAGACTCGTTCAAGCATATGTATCTGTTTCCGCACTTTAGCGATATGTACACGCCTGGCAAGCTTTACCAATTTCTACAAGATCTCTACAGCGGAAAACTGCATAGGTAATAATAATTGAAATAAAAATGTCTTATAAGCATGATATTGGTTTTTTCTTCAGAGAATTTCATTACGGGCCGGATCCCACAAATGATGTTCAACCTGACCCGCACACCGGAAAAGGAACCTCGCCCCCAGAGTCAAAATTCAAAGAACTGGGTCCTTCTAAGCATCGTTACACTTTGCTTGAAAAAGATGAACTGTAATATTAACATGTGCATTAAAGAAAAAATTAAATTTTTTTTAAATAACCTGCCGTAATCCTGATTTATAAAAATGAAGGTACACTTATTTAAAATGCGTACGATAGTTGCTCATAAATAATACACAAATTAAATAAGTGTGATAATCTCTGATATACCTTCTCTTCTTTCCTAGAGAAGACCGTCAATTAAAGGAGTTAATAAAAAAAAATCAAATTAGAATTCAAAACAATAATATTAATAGAATTAATATTAATTCAAATTTTTTATCAACGCTTGGAGGGTGTTATACAGGGGTGCTAAGAAAGTCCTAGTGATATGGTGAAATGTCAAGCTCTAAACCAGTGGTGGGCACGAAATCTAACGGTTGGAGCCGCAGCTCGGCCAAACAACAAATTACAACAACAACCACCACCCTCGCGATGGTTGTCGTCGCGTTGTTCCCAAACGGACCCCTAATAATTGTTGTTGCAAACTCTGCGGGGTCGGGCCCGCTACCTGCTTCAAAGTTTGTGTAGCATTGTTTTTGTAAATCTTCACGGCTCACTGACCGCGCGACTCGATCGTCTGGCCCGATTTGCTGGCGCCAAAAATTACGAATAACGGGGGAGCCTTGAGAGCCCGAGGAGCCATAGGCTTGCCCACCCCTGCTCTAAACCACTGAAAAATGTTCGCCATGCCACAGAGTTTGGAGTGGCTTAGCCTAGACAAGAACCAAAGAAAAAATTATAAAGTACATAGATGGGACATCAGGGCCCAAACGGTCAGCTCGACGAAAAAGCTTGTTGCTTAGGGGGGAACGTACATGCATACGATTCTATTTTTAAAACTCTTTACATGTATCCGTCAACAAAAATATTTTGGCTTCCAAATTTCAATTTCAATTTCTCGTTTCTGTTTTCAATGCGCCGATGTGGTAGTTAGTAGAAAAAAAAGTATTTTTAATCGCTGCCGATTAAGGCAGCGATTAAAGGCTATGTATAATTTTTCTGTGCTCAAATCCTCGTAAGGACTTTGAACTTTTTCTTTCTTTTATAATTATTATTTTTTTTTTTATTTTTCTTTAATTATAATACTTTTCTTTAATTTTACAATTGTAAAATTGTTCAATTTTTCATTTTGTCCGGCTAATAAAATTTCACGGGAGTCCGTCCGGCATTTTGTCATCCGACACGTCCGTCACTTATTTTTACAACAATTGTACTAGAATGCATTTAAAAATAATAATAATAAAGTAAATATGAAAAGTACAAAAAAATATTAATACAAAAATAATAGCAAAAATAAAAATAATCATAAGACTAAAAACTTGAAACAATCGCCCACTAATGAAATCGAACCCAGGACCCAACAATAAGGAGCGCGCACTATCCATCTAGGCTACCCTTGAAGCTGATCTTTTGATACTTGAAATTGGTTTTAAAACCAAAAACAGAAGAGTAAGGATAGTAGAAGATATTTCTGATCTCTTTGCTCTCACATTGGTTCGATTACAACGTTTCAAATTTTCATTGTTCCAAAGATGTTACGATCTAAAAATAGAATTCTCTCTTTCCCTCTCTCATCTGCCAGCCGTTTGTCGTGGAACCCGCTCTCAAATGTTTTCATTATTACAGCTAGGGTGATCAGATAGCTGAAGTGGAACATACGGACACCACCGCTTTCTCGTTTCCTGAACCAAGATTATGCTTTTCAAGTTTTCGAAAACAAAATTGTTCCGTTCGTCGCTCCATTGAATTTTAACAAGTGAAACAAGAAAGGAAAGCTAACTTCGGGCGGAGCCGAAGTTGATATACCCTAACAGTTAAAACCGGAATATAGAATAGAATCTGTACCAAGTTCCAGCTTTCTATCTTCAAAAACACGAAAGTTGGGTCATTTCCGATCGTTCAGTTATAAGGCAGCTATAGGATATAGTCGGCCGATCCTAATGAAATTCGGTAGGATGGATCAACTGGCAAAAAATAGAATCTGTATTAAGTTTCCATCTTTCTATTTTCAAAAACACGAAAGTTGGGTCATTTTCGATCGTTCAGTTATATGGCAGCTATAAGATATAGTCGGCCGATCCTTATGAAATTTAATGTCGTAATGTTTTGCTAAAAATAGCTTTCCTGTAAAATTTGAACTCTCTAACTCTAAAAACACCAAAGTTATACCATTTCCGATCAATCAGTTATATGGCAGCTGTAGGATATACTCGGCCGATCCCGGTCGTTTCGACTTATATACTGCGTGCAAAGGAAAGAAGGGTGTGGGCAAAGTTTCAAGACGATAGCTTTAAAACTGAGAGACTAGTTCGCGTAGAAACAGACAGACGGACAGACAGACGGACAGACGGACATGCTCATATCAACTCAGGAGGTGATCCTGATCAAGAATATATATACTTTATAGGGTCGAAGATGTCTCATTCACTGCGTTGCACACTTTTGGACAAAATTATAATACCCTCTGCAAGGGTATAAAAACGCGTTCGCAATTTGCGTTGTGACAGGGAATCGCAAAGAAATATTGAGCAATTTTGAGTATTTCAGAACATTTTTTTGTAATAGCAGGATAACGTTTATTTAAAACTGTCCTTTAGGGACAACCATTAAATGTTATCACATAAACTTCACTTATAGATAATTTTAAATATTAATATGGTAGAAATAAATTAGAGTAGTAAGGGGAGGTCCAGCGGGTGTGTCCTTTTTAGTCTTCTGGGCTGCTCGCTGTTGTCCAGCAGGGAGCTAGTTGGGATTGTCTTCCTGTGGGATTGGAGAGCCGTTAAGGTTAACTGGAGGGCAGTTGCCTTTACAGAGAGAAAATGGCGCTATCGGCGGTGGTAAGGAAGGCGGTGTCGTCTGCATAGGTTGCTGTGAGCAGGTCAGGCCTCTGAAGAATAGGGAGGTCGGCCGTGTAAGCATTGTACATCAACGGGCCAAGAACGCTGCCTTGGGGTACACCAGCGTGAGCTTCTCTTATACCGGAGATGGCCTCGCCACATCTAACAGCAAATTTACGGTCTGCTAAAAACGACTTTAGGAACTGGAAGTATGGTCGGGGTAGGCCAGTCTTTAATTTATATAGAAGACTTGGATGCCAGACTCGGTGAAACGCCTGCTTCACGTCCAGCATGACGGCCATGCAGTACTTCTTGGTTTCAAACGCGTCCAGGATGCACTGCACTACCCGATGGCACTGCTCCGGCGTACCGTGTCGCCGCCTGAAGCCAAACTGGTGGTCAGGGATCACTGCAGCCTCGTCAAATACTGGCAGTGCTCTGCTTAAAAACACTCGTTCAAGTATTTTGGAGAGCATTGGTAACAAACTCATTGGTCGGTAGGACGAATGGTTTGCTTCGTGTTTCCCGGGCTTAGGTATCATAGTTACCTGGGCACGTTTCCATGTGGACGGAAAGTACCCTATCTCCAAGCATCTATTATAGATCCTCGTAATTAGCTGAATGCTTGGAGGTGGTAACATTTTTAATGCAATTGCATTGATACCATCATCGCCCGGGGCCTTGTTGTTGCTTATGATGGTTATGAGCTCAGCTGTTTTCTCCTCAGTCACTGGTGGTATTGGATCGGCGTCCCTGGAAGGCTCGGCTAGCAGACGGGCAGTTTCAGCAGCATCCTCCGGTGAGCAGCGATCGAAAGGCGTAAAGACACCTTCGAGGTGTTCGGCGAAAGCGTTGGCCCTGTCCATCTCCGATCTGCACCAGCTGCCGTCGGTTCTTTGTACAGGTTGGATCCTTTTTGGTGGATGTCTGATAAATTTGGTGGCTCGCCATAAGTTATGTTGAGGGTCGCCTGGCTCGAGTTGTTCGACGAACCTGTCAAAGGCCTGCTTTCTGACAGAAATTTGGTCGCTCTATTGAAGGCGGTTTTGTCCAAAGAATTCCTCGAGGGCATCCACACTCTCCGGAGTCGTCGCTATTCAAGTTTGAGTTCTTCGACTTCTGGGCTCCAAAAGTGGATGTCTCTGTCAGTGGCTCTTGGGCGGTTGGAGGGCTGCTTCAAAAGCTGCCGCCTGGATATGGCGGTTAACTCTTCTACAGCGGTGTCGATGTCAAACGGGGAGTCAAGTGAACATGATTCAAGACAACTGTTATCAGAAAGAAAATCACAGACTTTTTCATCGCTACTTTTTTTGAAAAAATCACCTCTTGCTTCTTTTCCTTGCTTTTCTTTTTCATTCAAAAATTTTTTAAATTAACTAACTGGTCGAACAATTTTGAATCATCAATTTGAATATTTTTGGATGCTAGAAATGCAACAGATTTTC
Organism: Drosophila parabipectinata; assembly: GCA_018153455.1. Taxonomy (NCBI): domain Eukaryota; kingdom Metazoa; phylum Arthropoda; class Insecta; order Diptera; family Drosophilidae; genus Drosophila; species Drosophila parabipectinata. Next base: position 1,836,002 of record JAECYA010000403.1, on the reverse strand, counting down.
ATACCTCAAATCTTTTCCTGGCTTGAAATTTAACCATTCGAAGTCTTCCAAATAACGCAATGACTGGCTCCATTTCAGCAAATAATCACAAGATCTTTCATACACTACAAGCATGGATTCTGTAAAGTTTTGACACTCAGTTTTTTTACCTTCATTTGTTATCTTTTGCATTTTATGCTTGACTGTGAATGGTATAAATTTCGAATTGAGTCTTTCAGTCAAAGTCTCCCATACTTCGTCAATGATTTGCAAAACTTCTAGAACAGAATTGTCGTCGCGTTCGATGCTTTTGATTCTATTGTGAAAGACATTCATAAGTGAACTTATAAACAGCAATTGCAATTCCGCAAAATCATCTTTGAAAAAACTCTCTAAAATAATTGGCGGATGGTCAGTGGATAAAAAAAATTATTTCAGAGCTGGAAAAATTTGTAAAATTCGATCAACGCTTGGCTTGAGTGTTAGCCATCGTGTTTTGCTGTGAGATAGCAGTTTCCTGTACTCCACATCAACGATATCGCAAAAATCCTTTAATTGATTTGTCCGAACAGTGTAAATCGAGAAGTGATTGAAAATTTTCATTACAATACATTCAATGTCGAAAGAACCGAACCGATCTATACCATGGTGAGCTGAATTGTTCATGACATGGTCGAACACCCAATGCCAATGATATTTTGGTTGATTTCACGCGTTAAATAAGTCAATACTTTTTCTCCTTCTTTGCGATTCAGCCCACCAAAGTTTGTATTGATATTATCGCCTTCGTATGCGACTAGTTTCTCAGTCGAAACATGTTTATCCAATTCACTTTTTAGCATGTTAGCAATAGTTTGAGCTTTTTCATCAAACTCTTCTTTGATATTTAACAATGACAACTGTCCCTCCTTCAGCAGGATCAAAATATTGGGCTATCAATCGGAACATTTTCAAATTACCATGATTACTCGAATCAGTGCCTAAAGAAAGGTGTCTTTTTCAAATATGGCACTACCATTTCAATGGAATTAACAGATAGAACCTGATTTACAATAGTTTCGTTTTTTGTACGTCCGCAAGAAACATTTTTTCCTGCATGAGAATCGCCAAAGAGTGAGCGAATGAGTTGACTTGTGCAGTCCATGGATCTGCAGCTTTTATGATGTTTTATGGTGTGGTATGCCAAAGTTCCTTCAGCCGCCCAAACTGCATGTGCCTCATAAGCATAGGTAACCTATATACCTAAGCATAGGTAACCTAAGCATAGGTCATATAGCATAAGGTAACCTAGGTAGCACTTTTCTGGTTAATTCTGAGCAATTAAATGTGAATTTTTGGCTTGCAATCTGCGCATTTTGTTACAAACTTTTTTTTACAACAAAATTGAACACATGACAGTTTTTATATATAAACTAATTCATAGAAAATATTTTGAAAAATTAAAAAAAATCATTTTTATTGTTAGTGACAATACATGTTATTTTTTGAATATTATAAGATGTTAGTAATTCATGCATACATATATGTTCCATTTTATAGATTCATTAAAAATATTCTGATTGTATAAGTGCAACGCAATCTTTATTTTGAAAAAATTTTATAATGTCTGCAAAATTTTCAATGCAAAAAATTTGCAGGAATGTGTGCTACCAGGCTCAGGGAATGTAAAACTTCGACAAAAAAAAAAGCCTTCTCAAAGCGGCAGAAGAGAGTGATAAACCAAAACGAGCAAAACCAAAAAAATAAAAAAAAATAAAAAATACAAACCACTGTTTGCAACTGACACCTCACTATCACAAACAATGCAATGAGCAAAATATGCAGATTTCCCATCGCTTCTCAACTCCTCTGTAAATGTACAGTTGCGTTTGGTTGAAATCGGCGTGGTTTTCAAGCGTTTGTGATCGGGTGACTCGGACATTATGCCGTGTTAATTGTCACAAGCTTGTTGTCCCTGTCGGGTGTCAGGTTAGATTTTTCTTTACCGAATTTCGCGTTGAAAACATTCAGACCATTCGATTACTTGAAACCTGAACTTCCAGGATCTGCAACAACAAGTATACTTTTTTTTACAATAAAGCTTTCAACTATTCTAATCGTAATTATCGTTTATAAAACATTCAGAATACTTACGAGTTGTTTGTTTTGTTACAGATTAACTGATTGAGAATAAAAAAGTCAGCTGTTACAGAAATACACAAAACAACGCTATAAGCAATGTATGTACGTGACAGTATGCATACATAGCAAACCGAATAACCAGACGCAATCGTCCAATATTTCTAGGGAATTTTACCCTATAACGCGTGCTAAACTGTCCTCTACGTCAACTGCGGGCGCGGGCGCTTTCGAATGTTTAAGTCTAGAAACTCATTTCGGAAAAATTGCAGGTGCAACCTGTTTTTTCGTCAAAAACGCTAAAAAAAATAGGGACATTTTACAAAAAAAACGGACTTACGGACACAGAGCTGAAAATACGGACATTTCCGTATTAATACGGACGCCTGGTCACCCTAATTACAGCGGGTTCCACGACGGAAAAAATGAAAACATTTGAGAGCGGGTTCCACGACACGGTCTGCAAAAATGCCGTAGAACCCGCATTTATAGAAATTTTTAAAGCGGGTTTCACTACGAACTGAGACGATGTTAAGGTGATTTTAAAATTTTGTATTTTTTTGATTGGTTTATAAATTTAGAAAAACTCATTAAAAGAATAACAAGAAAGGAAAGCTAACTTCGGGAGGAGCCGAAGTTTATATACCCTTGCAGTTAAAACCGGATATATATCGAAAACATCGGATATAGTTGGCCGATCCTTATGGGAATATGAATATATAATCCAATTTATTACAATACAAAATCTAAAAAAAGTCCCAAACTTCTATCTTCAAACATACCAAAGTTGGTATTTCTACCAAAAACCATTTCCGATCGTTCAGTTATGTGGCAGCTATAAAATATAGTCGGCTGATCGTTTTGAAATTTGGTAGGTCGGATCAACTGACCAAGAATATAATCTGGACCAAGTTCCAGCTTTCTATTTTCAAAAACACGAAAAATGGGTCATTTCCAATCGTTCAGTTATATGGCAGCTATAGGATATAGTCGGCCGATCCTTACGAAATTTAGCATGTCGTATTATTTTGCGCTCGTGTAAAATTTTAACTCTCTAACTCTAAAAACACCGAAGTTATACCATTTCCGATCAATCAGTTATATGGCAGCTATAGGATATAGAGGGCCGATTCCGGTCGTTCCGACTAATATACTGCGTGCAAAGGAAAGATGGGTGTGTGCAAAGTTTCAAGTCGATAGCTTTAAAACTGAGAGACTAGTTCGCGTAGAAACAGACAGACAGACGGACAGATGGACAGACGGACATGCTCATATCAACTCAGGAGGTGATCCTGATCAAGAATATATATACTTTATAGGGTCGGAGATGTCTCCTTCACTGCGTTGCACACTTTTGACCAAAATTATAATACCCTCTGCAAGGGTATAAAAATATAATATAAATAGATTTAAAATTAAAAAAAAGAATTTCCCGAGCCTGGTTTAAACTCGTTTTACTTTGCACACAAGCCAAGCACTCTACCACTCGGCTATCCCTCATTCCGATGAAACGTTTCCGATGAAACGTTTCCGATGAAACGTGCCGGTTCCACAAAGCGACTAGCTAAGATTAAGAAATTTTACGAAGACGAGTCAGGAATGGTCAAGTGGTATAGTGGTCTGCTGGTGTGCGAAGTGCAAGCTGAAATTTCTCTGCAGAAAAATTCATCTGGAATAGCGAATTGGTAGAGCATTATGCAGCCGCGCTGTGGGCCCATGTTCAAATTCGGCTAGGATGGGGGGGGGGAGGCTCTACAGTCACTTTTCTTTTTTATTTTTATTTAATTATATTGTATTATAATTTTGGTCAACAGTGTGCACAGCAGTGAAGGAGACATCTCCGACCCTATAAAGTATATATATTCTTGATCAGGATCACCTCCTGAGTTGATATGAGCATGTCCGTCTGTCTGTCTGTTTCTACGCCAACTAGTCTCTCAGTTTTAAAGCTATCGACTTGAAACTTTGCACACACCCTTCCTTCCTTTGCACGCAGTATATAAGTCGGAACGACCGGAATCGGCCGACTATATTCTATAGCTGCCACATAACTGATTGATCGGAAATGGTATAACTTTAGTGTTTTTGGAGTTAGAGAGTTCAAATTTTACACGAGAGCAAATTTCATCAAGGATCGGCCGACTATATCTTATAGCTGCCATATAACTGAACGATCGAAAATGACCCAACTTTCGTGATTTGAAGATGGAAAGCTAAAACTTAGTACAGATTCTATTTTTTATCAGTACAGTACAGATCAGTTCATCCAACCTACCAAATTTCATTAGGATCGGCCGACTATATCCTATAGCTGCCACATAACTGAACGATCGGAAAAAGTATTTGGTAGAAATATCAACTTTCGTATTTTTGAAGATAGACGCTTGGGACTTTTTTTAGATTTTTTATTTTAGTTAATTGGTTTTATTATGACATTCTCATAAGGATCGGCCAACTATATCCGATGTTTGCGATATATATTCGGTTTTAACTGCAAGGGTATATCAACTTCGGCTCCGCCCGAAGTTAGCTTTCCTTTCTTGTTATTTACGCTTTTAATTTTTGTTTTGCCTTTGTTACTTATTACTAACAAAAATGCAGTATATCTTTCGTCTCTCTAATATTTAATACAGTTTTAATGCCATATTGTTGAATGAAGCATTTAAAAAAAAACAAAAAGAACGGCTATAGTTGAGTTTCCAGACTATATTATGCCTGTTACCCATCCCTTCCACCCACACTTCAGGATAATCACGTCCGGGATAAGTCCAAACGTCCAGCCTTCTTTAGGTGATTCCTTCCATCACATTTGCCAGTTGGCCAAGCTTGTGGCTCTTACCACCCTCTTCTTGGCCGCCAATGAATGGCTGTCTTGAGCCACGTTGGCCACCTTCGCCCTCTGACGTATCAGATTTCGGATGCATATCAGCCTTACGATCACGAGCACCACGTTGTTCTACAACGTCTTAAAGGCGCAGGACCTGCGTAACGGGCAGAGGCGGTAGTCTGCCTCTATGCCTCACTCTTATCGCCTCTGCCCACACTGGGGCGGCGTATACGATTTGGGAGCTCACTACGCTGGTAATGAGTTTGCACCTTTCCGGCCTCGGGCCTCTGATGTTAGACAGCTAGGGCTCCACTTACTTTTAATTTTTTTAGGCTTCCACCTCCCAAACAGTCTTCGGCACCACCACTAAAGCTATGTCATCGGCGAACCATAGGCATCTTACAGGAGCGGCCCCAACACAGAGCCCTGTGGCACTCCTGCGGAGACCCCGCGTTCTTTTTGTCCTTCCCGTCCGCTTCCTTTCGTAGCTGTCCGCCTTAAGCAGGTGCTCTGGGACCCCAGCTCCTTCAGCGCATTTAGAGCCCGCGACTAGTTCACCGTGTTAAAGGCATTCCAGGGTGGTAGCTAGACAGTATTGTGTGGCTCCACCAACCTATCTGGTGTCTTAGATGGCGCTTGCTGACAAGTTCTTCACGCGCAAGATGCCATCCACAGTCGATTTCCCGTTCCGGAACCCGTACTGTTCTTCTACCAATCCGCCCTCCCTGCTTATCGCCGCCTGGAGTCTCGTGGCCAGGATCATCTCCAGCACTTTGCCTACGGTGGAGGAGGCAGATGCGTAGGTAAGACCCAACCTCCCCGGGTCTCTGCTTTTTCTATACCTTCGGGAATGATCCCTCCCTTAAGCATTAAATGTAAATCGATGCTACCTGCTTTGGTATCAGGACCAGGGCCACCATTAGCATTCGGTTCGGCGGGAGATTCTAGATTCTGCGCAGCAACCAGCACGTTTCTTAAAGCCGAGTGGGTTCCCTTTGCTTGTCCGTGCATGGCCGGCTTTGAATGCTCCTGCGAGTCGGTTCCTCGAGCTCACTGTAGAGATCTCCGGGCCCTTCGGCCCTCCTTGCGGAGTGACGGCCTGCAAGGGGGAGTGCTCAAGATCGCCCGGCCCGGCTAATCGCCGAGCGAGCGAGTATGGCTTTGTGGTCGCTGGCCGTGTACGTGTTGACGATTTTCCACTTGGAGCTCTGTCCCAAGCTACCGCTCGCGAAGGTCAGGTCGATGATGAATCCTGCGCCTGCTAGGATCTCTAACGAGGCTCTGCTCCTAGCATTCGTGGTGGGACTCCCACCATTCGTCGGCAAGGATCTGTCTGAGATGCAGCTTCTTTGCGTTCCATGGGGATGGTTTGCATCTGTTTATCCGCCTTCGCGGATATCAGGCTGGCCGCACCTCGAGCAGACAACCTCCGCTGCACCAACGGAGCCTCTGGCATCCTGTAGAACATCTTCATTTAGAGATTTATGCTTATCACTTACCTTTCACTCAAGTATCGCCTCTAGCTCCGACAGCATGTCGGCGCATGGCTGCTTGTTTGTCGCTCTCGTTCTTTTTGACGGAGTCGATCTCTGTGGTACCGAGGGACTTGTTTGGTCGACAATGGTCGTGTCCATGACCTTGTGCTCCTAGGATGCAGCCCACCCTCAAAAGGGCGCTATGGATTTTTTCTTCCGGTGCCGCCCTCTGTTGGTGAAATTAGCAAATGACGCCAAGTGGTGCAATGCGCTGGTACTATCCATGCGCGGGGTTTGTCACATTGATAATCAGCTGGTGATGATTCGCATCACTGACCAGCACAACCCATCTTGGGCGGATTCGCAACGCGGGAAAAACGTTGCCACCAAAAGAGAGAGAGAAAGCTTATCCTTGTCCCCAGCAAGCGGGGAATACGGAGCCTCGGGAAACCGTTCATTCCTACGTCCGACTTAGTTTGTACCCCCTAGAGGGCTGTGGAACATCACAATCACTGGGGCGCATACCGACCCCGTCCGTCTTCTTCGACTTTCACTTCACTTACTATGTATTAACCATGTGATAAACACTCATGATATTGGATGCATGCCTTTTTTTACTCGGTAAGTTTTTTGAGCATGCACCCATGCTCCCATAAAAAAGGGATGATTGGGTAACAAGGCACAAAAACAACGTCATAAAACGATCGTAGGGAAGGGTTTTGTTGTTTTACTCCTGTATGTTCTAGATACCCATGCCTTTTTGGGCACCCGCCTGAATAGCACCAACTCTAGATGCTTAGTTTGAAAGAAAAGGAACAAATATTTTATTTGCTTTCTTACAAGTCACCTCAATGTGTCACGTTGGCAAAAATAATTAAATATTTACGTTCATATTAAATGTTGTTAAAAAAAATTAAAATAATATATAAGAATGTTTTTGATTTATTATTATTATTGAATTAAATAAAACGTAACTTGTATGCAAAAAAAAAAATGCAGAAATGAGCGGGAGGATAAGCTCATATTCGCTCTTGGGCGAATTCGCGCCGCTTCGTCACAACAGAATAGATATAAGGCTGACTGAGTAAGACATTGAGTAAAACGGATATGGTAAGTGTGGTTGCAAGTCGTCAACGTCCAGAATGCCAAAATTTCATTCGAGTACTCGAAACCATTACTCTGCTTTCGATCATTTTATCCATTACGCTTTGGTTTTAATTTCACTCACTTCGCATACAACGAAAACAACAGTCACTAATCCGCAATTCACTTTATTGAAACCGCTTTAGCACGCCGAATCGCAACTCAGGATTGTACTCAAATAACCGAACATTTTGAGTGCATTCATGAAGACCTCTTATACAGATATACTTGTATGTACGCATATAAAAATATTTACAAGCATAAATAATTTTCTGTGCACACAAATATATGCAGCGATAAACTTTCTGTTTTCGCTTCTATCGTTGTCCGCTGCTGTGTTTATGTATAATCAAAGATTATAAAGTACAAAGATGGGACATCTCATACAAAGAAAAATTTTCTATGGCGGGTTCCGCTGGAACGAGCGGGTTCCATTGCGCGACAAGTTAAGTTTGAGAAATTTTTCACGCGACAACGAATGAGGAATAGCCAAGTGGTAGAGTGCTTGGCTGGTGTGCAAAGTAAAACGAGTTCAAACCGGGCTCGGGAAGTCCATTTTTTTTTAATTTTAAATCTATTTATATTATTGTTTTATTATTTTAATGTGTTTTCCTAAATTAATAATCCAATAAAATAAATCCAATAATAATCCTAATTGGATAGTGCGTGGTCCTTATTCATGGGGTCCTGGGTTCGACTTCATTAGCGGGCGGTTGTTTCAATTTTGATAAAGTTATAGTTTTATGATTCTTTTTATATTTACTTTTATTTTTTTTTTTTTTTTACTTTTAATTTTTACGTTATTTTTATTATTTTTAATTGCATTGTATTACAATTGTTATAAAAATAGGTGACGGACGTGTCGGATGACAAAATGCCGGAAGGACTCCTTGAATTAAACAATTTACCAATTGTAAAATTAAAGAAAAATATTACAATTAAAGAAAAAAAATAATAATAATTATAAAAGAAAGTAAAAGTTCAAAGTCCTTACGAGGATTTGAACACAGAAAATTACACATAGAGTAACTACTCTATGCATTACGCTACCATCCTGTCTCGATCTGCGGCGATCAAAAATACTATTTGTTCTACCAACTACCACATCGGCGCATCGAAAACAGAAACGAGAAATTGAAATTGAAATTTGGAAGCCAAAACATTTTTACTCCGTCGTGCGAGCAGTCACACATACACACATAGGTTCACATTTTTGTTGACGGGTACATGTAAAGAGTTTTAAAAATAGAATCGTATGCATGTGCGTTTCCCCCCTGACCAACAAGCTCGACGCAAAAAGTTGACCGTTTTGGGCCCTGATGTCCCATCTATGTACTTTATAATCTTTGGTATAATATATGCATTTGTTAGTCGCATATGTATATATATGCATTAGTTGGGCGCATTTGATTTTGCGCAGCCAATAATGAAATCAATAAATATTGAAAACTTTTATCGTTGTTGCCTGTTTATTAAAAATACCCACGACCCTTGATTTACGTACGATCCACGATTAAAGAAGAAAATTAAATGTTAAAGTAAAAAGCATTCACCGGTTAGAGGAGTGTTTGGAAGTTGGGTCAGTTCCTCTAGTAAAGATTGAGCTAGAGTACAGGCTTAAGGCTATAAATACGACAATAATTAAAGCAAATGAGTTGCCGAGTTTAAAGAATTTTAGATAACGACCTAGGAAAGGGTGACTTCATTATTAAATGCCTTCACTGTAGCTGAAGATTCCCTTCCAGCTACTGCAATGTTTACAGCCCCAGCTCGAGCTCGACTTCCCAGTATAACTTTTCTCCCTTCCTCTTAAGGGAACGGTCGTATTTGTGCACACTGCGTTTATGTTAAATATTGGCAAACCTGTGTTTACTTGCTTTAGAATCGAATTTTTTGAGAAACTTAAGTTTTAACTTACCATAAATCGTATCGCTTCGCGTGTGCTGCGGTATATTTGGAGGCGAATTAATAATTTGTTTTAATTCAATTCCAAGCATAGCTCAGCTCTGCTTCTTCCCCGTCTTATCTCTTTTTCTGCATTTTTCTTTTGCACTCTCCAAAGCACCCGCTTCGGCTTCCTATTTGGCACAGTGGTTCAAGGAACAGTGTTTTTTAAATTTTTTTAATATTATTTTTGTATTGTTAATTAATAATATGGAATTTAAACTGGTCTGTTCTATGAAGTCTTGTAACAAGACAGTCTCCTCATCCCAGCCTAACATCCAGTGCTGGCTATATAAAATCGTCGTACACGCCAAGTGTGCCGGGTTCACTGCCTCAGTCTCCGATGCCATTTCCTGTAGGTCTGGTTTACATTATTGTTGTGAAAATAGTCGTGCTGTCCAAGACAAAATGAGGTCGTTCATGAGACAGACTAAGAATGGATTTAAAGAGTGGACAGCTGGTTTTCGAAAAGCCAATGACCAGCTCTGCGCGCATGACATTCAGTTTAGCGGCCTTCAGCTGCTAAATCAGCCCTTCAGCCCTAAGCGTAAGAAATTCGCTGTTTGTCACCAGTTCTGTTCTTGTCAATAACGCAGCCGCTCATATCTCTGGCCACCTCAAGGACTAGAATTGAGAAAAATTCGGCGTCCGAATTTCTCCAAGAAAATGAGCAATTGTCTCATATGTCCTCCGTGGTATCCCTTCAAGTGATACCACAGGTCCTAGTGAATAAAACCCCCGTCACAGTCACCCAAAAGGGTATTCCAAAGTCCGGCACCAACTGATGCTGCAAAACCATTACAGGTGATTTCTCCATCAAAACATATATTTGTTTCTCGGCTTGTCCCTGATACTTTAGAGATTAATTCTCGGCTTATATCAACGCCGAAACAAAAGCCGATATAAAGTTGGAGGACATAGTTAAATATAAATATAATTATATAAGCCGCACGTCTTCCGTCAAGATTCTTGTGCCCTCGCTGATGTTCAAGACGATTTGTTCACCCAGTTTTTGGGCAGAGAACATTTTCGTCCAAGAAAATTACCGTAATGAAAAAAGTTTTAAAACCATTGAGAGTGAAACTTCCCCATATTAGAACGACTGACACACCTTCTACCTTTTCTTAGTCCACTAATCCATAAAACTAATACCGTCACTTACCTATCAGAATACTAGGGGGAACGTAGCAAACTCCTTAAACTATATTCTGATAGTTCTCTCTTTGTAACCCATATTATAGCCTTAACAGAAACTTGGGTAACTTAAACTTAACTTGGGTTAAGCCGGAAATCTTTAGCTCCGAAGTTTTTCCAATTTTTTTCATACATTAAATGTTTATATATACCGCCTTCGTCTGAACCACCCACATACTGGCATAATTTGTCCGCTATTCAATCCTTTTTTAAACTTATGACCGAACGTGACCAGCTTGTAGATATGGGTGACTGTAATATCCCAGAATTAAAGTGGTCTAATGTCGATAACGCACTATCTTTACTTATCACGCACCATGACTTCTCCGCGGGCATGTTTGGCATGTCCCTAGGTCAAATTAATCATGTTAGAAATTTGTTGGGTCGGCTTTTAGACTTATGTTTTGTATCTGATCCTGATGGTACCGCTCTCTCCAGAGATTTCAACCCCAGAGGATTCATATCACCGCACGCTGGAGGTCTCAATCGAAACCATTCCTGGTATCGATCAGATGTCTCCATGCGTGGCAAATAAGATTCGCTGCTTCCGTAAAGCAGATTTTCACAAACTTAATTGCCTTATCGATACATATGATTGATCCGATATTCTGGCATGCACCGATGTAAACGTCACCTTAGAAAAATTTTACCATACCTTAAATACATTTTTTAACTCATGTGTGTCATGGAAATATCCGTCCGCTTCAACAAATCCTCTTTGGCTTACAAGGTGTCTCACGAACTTAAATAATACTAAAAACAGGCTCTTATTTAAATATAAAAAAAACCCTCAGTAATATAAATTTTTCAAGATATCTACTAGCTCGGTCAAATTTTACCGTGCATAATGCTTAATGTTATAGGTTTTATATTCGCCGCTGTCGGATACGATTTACTCAGGATCGGAAGCAGTTTATAACTTTGTAAACATTAAGCGTAAACATGTATCTTTTCTATCTGTTACCTCTGATCAGGCCATTGCCAGTCTATTCGCAGTATTTTTTCAAGCAACTTATTTATCGCCTAAAACGATAGATTAGCCTTACGCATACAACATTCAAACAGAAAATCTTATTTTCTGTCAGTTTTTTCACGGGAATACCTTATTATCTGTTCTTCTAAGGGTCAAACCCGTTTATTCGCCAGGCCCTGATAGAGTACCAGGCTGTGTGCTAAAATACTGTGCCAGGGCTCTGTGCAAACCTCTTCATAGATTTTCAACTTATCTTTGGAAACCAAGATTTTTCCGCTTAAGTGGAAGGAATCATTATTCCCTTACATAAAAAAGGGTTAAAGTCCGATGCTGCCAATTTCAGAGGCATCTCTAAATTGTCGGCAATTCCAAAGTTATTTGAAAAATTATGTACTCCTTATTTGGAACACCTTTGCTCTTCGATCATTTCTCCATGTCAGCATGGCTTTATTAAGCGTCGCTCCACCACCACGAACTTACATCTTCTACATCTATTGACATCTATTGTTATAGATGGTTTTCTGGGATTTTCTACAGATCTCTTAACGTAGATCTCCAGCTACTTAGATGGAAGGACACAAGTCTTATTTAAAAACATACATTCCCGCCTGTTCCGTGCTACATGTGGCGTCCCTCAAGGAAGTCATCTTGGCCCTTTGTTATTTACTTTTCTTATAAATGACTTTCCCCCTGCTTTAATGAACTCTCTAGTTCTTATGTATTCAGATGATGTAATGCTTTGTCTTCAGAACAAATCCATCTTTGCCCAATGCAGTCTTCAGTCTGACCTTGATAACTTTCAAAAATGGCGTTTAGCAAATGATTTAATACTTAATGGATCTAAATGCAAGCTTATGTCTTTTTATCGTTCCTGTCGTCTGCAAGCTATGTATTCTCTCTATGGGATTGCCTTAGAGAAATTAACTCAGGTTAATGATTTCGGCGTCCTATTAGACTCTAAAGTTAAATTTTCCGACCATATTTCCACAATGGTTAATAAGGCTTAAGGTGACCTTGGTTTCATTAAAGAATTGGGCAAAGGAATTTACCGACCCTTTTGCACAGCACGACCCTTTTAGGGTCTTATGTTCGAACTACCATGGTCTCTACTCTATAACATCTCTTTCCTGTCCTTCAAATTTAAAGTATAGAATTTTAAATTTCTTTACTAACTCCTTGCTCAATAAATAGCTTAATATATAGTAATTAATCGTTACTCGAGCGCCCCTTGGTCGTCTGGGCCTTAAGCTTTATGCTGAATACAGGAATGTAAGCTGATGCTCTAATTTATGCACAAGCCATTTCCAAAATTCATACAGACCGCAAAACAAAATATAAAGTAATAAAATGGCATTGCCAAAATTCAGTGGAAACTATTCGGAGTTGACAAATAGAAACAATCGAGGCATTCTAAGTCACCGAAAGTAATTATAATAAAGCTATCGCAAGTCTAAAAAGAGTTTACGATAACGAATGTCTCATCTTTGCGAACCAAATATGAAAATTATTCAGCATTTTGAAAGTTTCCCAGATTCTGCGTCGTCGTTGAGAGGCCTCATTGACTCAGTGTCATCGATTTACGGGTCATTGTTATCCTTAGGAGATAACACTAAAATGGCAAACTCGATGATTATATATTTAGTTTTGAGTAGAGTGGATCCAGTGACTAGACAAAAAATTGGAAGAATCACTGGATTATGAAGAATTGCCGCTGTGGTCCGATTTCGAAAAAATATGAAATCGTAGGTACCAGCACCTGTACGCTGAAGAGACTGGTAAGCCAAAACAGGAAAAAACTGGGTTCAGCAAGCAACACAATAGAAGTTCGTTTGCTTGCTCCGCTTCCAACAAACAAGCTTGCAGTTATCGTTACAAGACCATTGTCTTGCCCAGTGTAGTCCATTCGTTTTTAAGGCATTGAGTTTTTAAGGTTAGCCTCTATAGATTAGCTGTGTATAGATTGTCTGCGAAAAGGTCACACGCTTGCAAAGTATATACCGACTACATGTCAAATTTGTGGAAGATCGCACCACAAACTTCTGTACCGATTTACTGTGTACCGAAAATAACTTATCGTTACCACTACCAAATGAAAATCCTTCTCCAGCGCTAAATCTTGATGGTCATTTTACGTCATATGCTTTGCATGCGTCCTCCCTAGAAAGGGTTTTGTAAGCGAAGTCGATCGAAAGGATTAAAAATTGCGATCACATATTGACCCGAGCATGAATTGACTCTGGGTCACAAATTAACTTCATTAGTGAAGATCTTGCTCAACGCTTACAGATCTGTAGGGACGAATCGTGTATCAACTTGCTTGGAATTGGTCAAGCTAATTCACAGGTTAAGAAAAAGATACACACTGTGGTGAAGTTAAGAATTAATGGTAGTTCGTTTCCGTTCAACTTTTGGATTTTAAGAACAATTTCGTTTTATCACCCTGACCAGTCTGTCAACATGAAAAATTAGGACCTACCAAACAACTTACCTTTAGCAGACCCATATTTTTATAAAATATGGGGAGAATGGGGGAAAGCATACAGGTCAAAGTGTCTGATTGCATTCAACTTGGTGAATGCCAGCATGATTCCTGTCACTGCTTTCTTCAAGCCGACGCACTACCTCCACGTGGTTCTCCCTGGATTGTCGCTCGACAGCCGTTGAGTGGCAAACTAAAGCGCGCGACGAGAGTCCTAACTCTATAAACTAGGTTGTGGCGTAGGACTTGAAATCCACCCATGTAAAACACAATTTCAGTGAAGGAAGCAAGAGAAGCCTCGGAAAGGAACCGATCTAACGTTGACGACCATAGCAAGCGTAAAATGGACAGACCTGGTGCTGCTCAAAAACTAGCAGATACCCTCAACAAATGTAGGGCTGACATCACTGCTATCCAGGAAATGCGATGGATAGGACAAGGCTGCATAAAGAAGAAGAACTGTGACATTTACTACAGCTGCCATCCAGAACGGCATGAATTTGGTTGTGGTTTCCTTGTAGGTGCCAGGCTGCGGCGCCGAGTCTCTCACTTTCGGCCAAAAAACGAAAGAATTGCAACGATCCGAATTACTGCTAAATTCTTTAACATCAGCCTGATATGCGCACATGCCCCAACGGAGGAAAAGGATGATGCCACCAAGGACGCTTTCTATGCGGAGCTCGACCGAGCTTATGGCCGCTGTCCTTCCCATGACATTAAAATTCTCCTCGGGGATTTTAATGCCAAGGTAGGACGAGAAGACATCTTTGGTGCCACCGTCGGGCGATTTAGCCTACATGAGACCACCTCGAGCAATGGTCACAGATTAATAGGCTTTGCAGCTGCGCATAATACGGTAGTTCGTAGTACTGGATTCCGTCATTTGGACATCCATAAAGCATCTTGGCTCTCTCCCGATCGACTGACCAGAAATCAGATCGATCATGTTGTGATTGATGCAAGGCACGCATCTTATATACTCGACGTGCGATCCTGTCGGGGTCCCAACATCGACTCCGACCATTATCTTGTTGCAGCTAAGATTCGCACACGGCTATGTGTGGCGAAGATTGCACGTCGAAGTGCGTTAAGAAGGCTGGACATCGGAAAGCTGCAATCACAACAGGCGAAGAATGCATTCTCCACTCACGTCTCGGGGCTATTAAGCCGAGCACCTTCAATACCTGAAGACATAAGCGATATGTGGGCGCTCATATCTCACTCCCTGCGAGCTTCGGCAGAAGAAGTGCTTGGATTCCAGCGTCCTCTATCAAGGAATCCATGGTACGATCAGGAGTGTCATGACGCAACAGCTGCAAAGGATGCCGCCTACGGAAGAACACTACAAGCTGGGGCGACACGAGCGAAAGAGCAGGAAAGGCGAGAGTGTGAGAGCACAGAGAGCAGCAGATGCAGAAATGAAGCACGTAACTTCTACCAGAGGGTCAAGCGTCTGACCCAAGGATTTAAAACTGGTACAGTGGCGTGCAGGGACAATGATGGAAATCTTGTCACAGAAACAGAGGTCGTGCTAAGGTTATGGAGGGATCACTTCTCGAGTTTGTTATCTGGCTCAAGCACAGACTTTGAAGACTATGATCCACGAATCCCAATCTATGGCACTGATATTGAAGTGCCAATCCCAAGTCATATCGAAGTCAAGGATGCAATCCAACGGCTTAAAAACAACAAGTCTGCAGGTGCTGACGGCCTGCCGGCAGAATTGTTTAAGGCAGCTGGTGATATGTTGGTAGGGAGCATGCACCAACTAATCAGTAAGATATGGCTCACGGAGAGCATGCCCGAAGACTGGAACCTCAGCATGATCTGAAGAAGGGTGATGCTACGGTGCGCTCCAACTACCGCGGAATTAGTCTTCTTCCAGTTGCATACAAGGTCCTAACGAGCGTATTGTGTGAAAGACTGAAACCCCATGCTGAAGCACTGATTGGACCTTATCAGTGCGGGTTCAGGCCTGGCAAGTCCACTGTTGACCAGATTTTCACCTTGCGCCAAATCCTGGAGAAGTCTTACGAAAACCAGATCGACACGTACCATCTCTTCGTCGACTACAAAGCTGCATTTGATAGCCCCCGGCGAGATCGCCTATATGCCGCCATGTCTGAGCTTGGTATACCAGCAAAGCTGACTAGACTTTGTAGAATGACATTGAGCAACACCATCAGCTCTGTCAAGGTAGGAAGTGGCCAATCCGAAACCTTTATTACCAAGTGTGGCCTCGTACAAGGTGACTCGCTGTCTTGTATACTCTTCAATATTTTAATGGAGAGTATTATAAGAAAGGCTGGTGTACATCGGTCGGGCACGATATTAACCAACAGATGTGTCCAGCTCCTTGGTTACGCTGATGATATTGATATCATTGGCCGCACCAAGCGTGATGTCACAGGAGCCTTCGGGGCTATTGAAAAGGAATCAGCAAAAGTAGGACTAGCAGTGAATATGGAGAAAACAAAGTTTATGGTGTGCTCTAGCAGAGAATCGCGGCGCCTTGATTCTCAGCTGACTGCAGAAAACTATAGCTTTGGGTCAAGGAGTTTATCTACCTAGGCACTGCTATAACAAGCACAAATGATGTCAGTCTGGAGATTAAGCGGAGAATAACACTTGCCGACAAGTGTTACTTTGGGCTCAGTAGGCAGTTTAATACTAGAGCTCTCTCTCGACGCACAAAAATCACACTCTACAAGACGCTCATTCTTCCAGTACTCCTATATGGTGCGGAGTGCTGGACAGTGACGCAATCAGATGCAGCTGCTCTTGGAGTGTTCGAGAGGAAAATTCTTCGTAAAATCTTTGGCCCAATCTGCGTGGACGATGTTTATCGCATCAGATACAACCACGAGCTGTATGAGCTGTACGGTGATGTTGACGTAGCCAGTCGAGTGAAATCTCAAAGACTTCGCTGGCTGGGCCACGTTGCCCGTATGGATGAAGACGCTCCGGCCCGTAAGGCCGGTGATTGTTGGGACACGAAGGAGAGGACGACCCCGAACGCGATGGCAAGACCAGGTGATGGAAACCCTGTCCACACTTGGTGTTACCAACTGGCGAAGGCGCGCCCAGGACAGAGTCGCGTGGAGGCACATTGCGCTTCAGGCCGAGACCCGATAAAAGGGTTGTCATGGCCATATAATAATAATAAATAATATTTTTATAAACCCCAGCGGATAGACATGTTAAATGGAGCTGAGTCATTTTTCAAACTGTTGTCCGTTGGGCAAACAAAACAAGGTCCTAACCATCCCATTCTCCAATAAACTCTCTTGGATGGATATAAGGGAAAATATAAGGCTAATTCCTTAACTCCTCAACAGCCTGTTTCTAGCCTAAATTGTCAAGAAAGATTACTTGAGTCGATAGATAGCAGCTTGAAAAAATTCTGGTCGTTGGAAGAAATACAACTTTAAACAAGCTTTTGTCACCTGAACAAGAGTTATGTGAGGAACATTATCTGAAAAATACAGTTGTATTGCATTCAGTTCGATTCGAAATCAGACTTCCATTTGGGAAACTCTTTCGAGGTAGCCGAACGCCATTTTTTGTCGCTCGAGGGAAGTTTATTTCGAGATCCGAATTTAAAAAAAATGTATTTGGAATTTATGGAAGAATACGAATCCTTAGGTCTTATGACCCCTACAGGGAAAACAGGCAACGATGTTCTTGCTGTTCTATTCATTTAGGAGACCATATTTACCTTTTATTGGTGTGTGATTGTCAACAGCTGTCTTTGGGCAATTCGAAGACAGAAGACAGAAGGGCAGAAGACAATTCGCGAAATGGATGGGGGAATATACTCACATCATCCAAAAACATCCAATAACGTATAGAAATCTGACTATATCTGCTCGGCCGAGCCGAAAATTTATTGATACCGCTCTAAATGGGATTACGCGCGTGTAGGTGAAAAAAAAAATAAAAATATATAAAAAATACTCACAAAAAAATAGTATTTTTCTATATTATAATGTATGTCAGGGTTTGCTTTTGGCACTTGTTTCGCTTGCCACGAATGCGAAAGTTCACAAAAGATTTGCGCACATGTCCAAGACGTACGTTTCGGCTTTGTTTTAGGTTTCTCAACATATTGCTCTGTTGGCCAAAAATACTGAACTGAAAAAAAATAATGTGCACGGCACCAGTCCGAGCGGAGATGCTGTCATAGACGCGCCTTTTATGAGCATTTCGCGATGATGCCATTCGACTGTGAGCTGCTGCTGGGTTATCGCGGGCCACACATTGTGGCCATAAATTCATCTAAGCCTAATTAATTGCTTGCCACAAGCTGGAACAAGGTGAAAACATTGAATTTGCGGTTCCGGATTATCGCGAAATTAAATTGTTTTCAATACAAAACAATACCAGATTGTGTTATAAAGGTAAACAATTACGCTGAATCGGTACTTCATTGGAAGTATCCCTTACTAAGAGATGAATTCTTTTAGAACTAATCATTCTAGTTGATAGATTTTGCTAGATTACTCAGTCTACTATTAGTAGTAAGTATAGTATAGTATAGTATTCACCTCACCCACTCGCTTAGGTGGAATTGTGGTGGCGGTTCTAGGGCGTAGCTGCTTGATTGGCAACTGATTGCCACTTGATTGACGAATTTTACCGCGAATCGTCGTCGCATGCAGACGTGTATTTATTGTGCTCCGGGAAAAAAATAAAAAAAAAACCATTCAATAATATCAAAAAAAACAAGAAAGGAAAGCTAACTTCGGGCGGAGCCGAAGTTGATATACCCTTGCAGTTAAAACCGGATATATATCGCAAACATCGGATTTAGTTGGCCGATCCTTATGAAATTTGGTAGGTTGGATGAACTGACCAAAAATAGAATCTATACCAAGTTCCAGCTTTCTATCTTCAAAAACCCAAAAGTTGGGTCAATTCCGATCTTTCAGTTATATGGCAGCTATAGGATATAGTCGGCCGATCCTTATGAAATTTGGCACGTCGTATTGTTTTGCCAAAAATAGCTCTCATGTTAAATAAGAACTTTCTAACTCTAAAAACACCAAAGTTATACCATTTCCGATCGTTCAGTTATATGGCAGCTATAGGATATAGTCGGCCGATCCTAATGAAGTTTTGTAGGTCGGATTAACTGACCAAAATTAGAATGTGTACCAAGTTCTAGCTTTCTATCTTCAAAAACACGAAAGTTGGGTCATTTCCGATCGTTCAGTTATATGGCAGCTATAAGATATAGTCGGCCGATCCATATGAAATTTGGCATGTCATATTATTTTGCCAAAAATAGCTCTCATGTCAAATTTGAATTCTCTAACTCTAAAAACACCAAAGTTATACCATTTCCGATCAATCAGTTATATGGCAGCTATAGGATATAGTCGGCCGATCCCGGCCGTTCCGACTTATATACTGCGTGCAAAGGAAAGAAGGGTGTGTGCAAAGTTTCAAGACGATAGCTTCAAAACTGAGAGACTAGTTCGCGTAGAAACGGACAGACAGACAGACGGACAGACAGACGGACAGACGGACAGACGGACATGCTCATATCAACTCAGGAGGTGATCCTGATCAAGAATATATATACTTTATAGGGTCGGAGATGTCTCCTTCACTGCGTTGCACACTTTTGGACAAAATTATAATACCCTCTGCAAGGGTATAAAAAGTGCAGTGACTGGTTTCGTAAATCAACAACAACGCGAAAAGACGCTTTCAGCGATGAATTCGCTAATGTTTATATTAATTAATTAATTAATATAAAACAACGATTAAAACTCGAACAATATCAACCTCGATTGCAATGAATCTAAACGACGTTAGCACACAACGTCAACGTGAGCAAGACGAGAGACGGCTCTCAGTACAAAGAAACAGCGCTTACTTCACTTTCAAAGCAACCGAAAGTAATGCAAGCTCATCCCAAACACGGTCAGATACCCCAAACTTGGCCGAATTCTTAAACGTAGAGAGCGTGAGAGCGCGTTCTTGCTCCCCCTCGCTACCATCGATGTCTCTGCAGCCAAAGAGCGCAGTAACTGGCACCGCAACCTCTTTGACAACGTCAACCGTAACAACAACAACAACCGCTACTGTAACGACAGCGCGTTTAACGACGTCATCAGCTAGCAGCGCAAACATTGATACTTCTGCCGCTGTGCTGCCGAAAAAGAGAACAAAAACAAAGAAAATATTAAGCCGGCTGTGCAGACTGGTATGGATCGCTACATCCAAATCAAAAGGAAGCTGAGCCCCCTAAACTCTCAACGCAATAGAAACGCCCACGAACTCAAACCGTTTTAAAATCTTGGCAGACTATGAGTATGACGCCGAATCTACAGAAGTCGAAAAAAGAAAGCCTAAGCCCCCGCCAATATACATACGAGAAAAAAGTTCCAACGTTCTTGTCAACAAAATTATAGAGCTCATTGGCAAGGACAACTTTCACATAATACCACTCGTAAAGGGCAATATCCAGGAAACAAAAGTTCAAACAAAGTCTGAAGATAATTACAGAGTATTGTCAAAATACCTTACCGACAAAAAAAAGAACTTTTATACGTATCAGCTAAAAAGCAGCAAGGGCTTGCAAGTCGTACTTAAGGGCATAGAGCCCGAAGTACCGCCTGCAGAGATAACAAAGGCGCTACAAGAGAAGGGGTTTAGCGTTAAGACAGTGTTCAATATCTCTAACAGGGATAGAAAGCCGCAGCCACTCTTTAAGGTTGAACTCGAACCACAAATTAAGCCCCTCAAGAAATACGAAGTGCACCCTATATACAATCTTCAGTTCCTGCTGCACCGCAGAATTACAGTTGAGGAGCCGCACAAACGCAATGGCCCGGTACAATGTGCGAACTGCCAAGAATATGGCCATACAACTCTTACTGTAAACTGCGCCCGGTTTGTGTAGTTTGTGGTGAGCTTCATGACTCCGCACACTGCCCAGCGAGCAAAGATGACCAAAACTCGAAAAAGTGCGGCAACTGCGGTGGAAATCACACTGCTAACTATAGAGGTTGCCCAGTTTATAAGGAGCTGAAAAGTCGCATCCACCAGAGGGGACTTACTGCCCGCACCCAAAATAATCAGTTCATAGCCTCCAGGTCAAACCCTGAAATCTTCTTCTCGACTGCAGCCAGATCCTCACTAGGGCCCATAAACTCTGACAAAAATGTCACATACGCAAGCGCTTTAAAATCAGGACTGGCTACCCCAGCCTCAAAAAGCTCACTGCCGCAATCAGCACACCAAGAACCGAACACGGCTCAGCAGTATCAACTTCCGGAGCAGCCAAAAAGTAACTTTGAAGCTATGATATGCAGTCTACAACAAAGCCTTACGGAGTTCATGTCGTTTATGCGTACAACTATGCAAGATCTAATGCGAAACCAAAATCTATTAATACAAATGCTGGTTTCAAACAATCCAAATAATGACTTCCCTACGAATATCTACATGGAACGCTAACGGCGTTTCGCAGCATAAACTCGAGTTAGCGCAATTCCTACTAGACAATCAAATCGACGTAATGCTGCTTTCAGAAACACATCTTACGAACAGATACAATTTCCAACTACGAGGATATTCATTCTATGGAACAAATCATCCAGACGGTAAAGCACACGGCGGGACTGGAATTTTAATCAGAAGCCGTATTAAGCACCATTATCATACGAAATTTGCAAAAAACTACCTACAGGCCACATCAACAAATATACACCTAAATACTGGCAAGCAATTAACTCTAGCTACCGTATACTGCCCCCCACGCTTCACCATAGCCGAAGATGAGTTAATGCAGTTTTTCAACTCACTCGGAGACCACTTCATAGCAGCAGGAGACTACAATGCTAAGCACACACACTGGGGATCTCGTCTCGTGACCCCAAAAGGAAAGCAGCTCTATAATGCAATCATCAAAGCTAAGAACAAGCTAGACTATGCTTCTTCTGCCACACCAACATACTGGCCGGCAGACCCAAAGAAACAACAATTAAGTTGACTTTGCGATTACCAAAAACATTCCTAAAAATCTGATATGCGCCGAATGCCTTTCGGATCTTTCATCTGATCACTCGTCTGTCCTTTTTACTCTACTCCAACACCCAGGAACATGGGATCATTCATCAAATCTGACCTTACATAAAACCAATTGGGTTAAGTACAGGAAGTACATCATCCTCACCTCAGCGACGAAGCCAACGTAGATAGTTTTGTTGCTGGAGTCTGTACTCGTCTCTGCAGCTCGAGTTTCAACACCTCAAACTATAAACACACAACGCATTCAAAAGAAGACAAATCTACAAATCGAACAGCTCGTCTTCGAAAAGCGACGCTTACGTCGAGAATGGCAATGTCACAGATCGCCATCTGCTAAGCAACGCTTCAAACATGCCTCACGTCAACTTGATCAAGCTCTACAGCAAGAAGAAACGTATGTTCACCACCGCTACATAGAACAATTGTCAACTAACAGTACGAAACACTCACTATGGAGAGCTCACCCAACTCTGAGCTCTTCGAAAGAAACCGTGATGCCTATTAGAAATTCCACAGGCGGGTGGGCGCGCAGCGACGCAGACAGAGCCAGCACGTTTGCCAAACACCTTAAAAATGTCTTCCAACCAAATCCTGCCACCAATGCGTTTACCTTGCCGACTCTATCAGATGAGCCCCAGCCTCAACATGAGCCGATTGAGTTTCACCCAAACGAAATCGTTAACATCATTAAACGACAATTGAATCCGAAAAAAATCCCCGGGCTGCGACCTCATAACTCCCAAAATGATCATTGAGCTCCCATTCTGCGCCGTTTTCACTCTCACCCAGCTATTTAATGCCATCGAAAAACTTGGCCACTTTCCAGTGAGATGGAAAAAGTCAATTATAATAATGATAGCCGGGAAGCCGGGAAAAGACCACACTATCCCCACGTCGTATAGACGTATAAGCCAACTCTCTTGCCTATCTAAACTCTTTGAAAAATGCCTAATGACTCGGATAAACACATACCTGAGAATCCAGGAAGGAATCCCGTCACGCCATCTTGGGTTTCGTGAAAAGCATGGAACAATTGAGCAGGTCAACCGGATAACATCCGAAATTCGGAACCCGTTCGAAAAACGAGAGTACTGTACTGCCATGTTTTTAGATGTCTCTCAAGCATTCGATAGAGTCTGGCTGGAAGGTCTAATGTACAAGATCAAGACAATGCTCCCCTGCAGTACCCACAAGATTTTGGAGTCTTTCCTTCACGACAGAAAATTTTTAGTGAGGTGCAACACCGCTATATCCGACGATTACACTGTTGGAGCTGGAGTTCCTCAAGGCAGCGTGCTAGGGCCAATATTATATGTCCTCTACACAGCAGATATCCCGACAAGCACACGTCTAACAACATCCACGTTTGCTGATGACACAGCTATTCTTAGCCGCTCAAAATGCCCGATTCAAGCAACTGCCCAGCTAGCTCATCATATGGTCGATGTCGAAAAATGGCTGTCAGATTGGCAAATTAAAGTGAACGAACTAAAATGCAAGCATGTTACGTTCACTCAGGCAAAACTGCCCGCCGATAACATTAAACAACACTCTACTCCCACAAGCAAACGAAGTAACATACCCAGGAGTACATCTCGACAGAAGACTCACATGGCGCCGGCACATTGAAGCCAAAAGAACACACCTAAAGCTAAAAGTTAGCGGCCTTCATTGGCTTATCAACGCTAAGTCACCTCTTAGCCTTAAATATAAAGTCCTGCTGTACAACTCGGTACTAAAACCTATATGGATGTTCGGCTCCCAGTTATGGGGGAACGCCAGCAATAGCAACATTGACATAATTCAAAGAGTTCAGTCGAAGATCTTGAAAACAATCACCGGGGCACCGTGGTACGTTCGCAACGAAAACATACACCGCGACTCAAAGTTCTACCAGTTACCCACCCAGCGACCGACCTGAGGGACGCGCAACCAGAATGCAGTCTTAGTATACTGTTAGTTAAATTTTAATGTTAAGATTCGTCAACTTATTGTTAGTCTCAAAATTAAGAGTAGATTCAATAAATAAAAGCAAAGCTATAATAAAATAAAAATGTTCTTGCTACTTCACACTATATCATCATCCATCACTGTGTCTTACGGCCTCAATGCACATCTACCAAACTGCGAGTCGTTTTTGATGCGCTGTAAAACTTCAATACAGAAGTGCATAAACGATCTGTTGATGGTTGGTCCTACAATCTAGTAGGAGTTATATTAAACTCTTCTTCAGATCCGGCTAAACAGATTCGCACTAATAGCCGATAATAAAAAATATGTATCGGCAAGTAATTGTAAATGAAGCCGATAGGCGATACCAGTTGATGGTGTGGAGGAAAGACCCATCAGAGTCCTTGAATCTGTGCAAGCTTAACACCGTTTAATATGGCACAGCGCCAGCCCCTCTCTTGGCCAAAAGGTGTTTGAAGAGGTTGAGTGAATCCATGAAAAATACATTCCCTCAAGCTACCGAAGTTATTGGGTACTTTTACGTCGACGCCATGTTAACGGGTGCTGGTTGCATTGAGGAGCTAAAGACAATTAAGTCTGAAGTAACTCAGGTCCTTTAAAACGCTGGGTTTGAATTGAGCAAGTTGTTTTCAAACCCTCCTGAAGTTACTGCATCCGAGAATACAGTTAAGCAACCAATAACACTGTTGGACTCAGAACTGACTGAAATGTTATGAATCGCTTGGGTTCCTAAAGAAGATATATTTACATTGGAATTTGATGTTTCATTCATGGGTCAAAAGGCGACTAAGCGGAACATACTTTCGATGTTATTAAAGCTCTTTGATCCCCTTGGCTTATTAAGCCCCATACTTATACAAGGAAAGATCCTATTGCAGGAACTTTGGCTAAATAAGCTAGATTGTGATGAGTCAATTCCACTGCCCTTGGAAACAGCGTGGAACAAAATACAAATTGCCTTGTGGTAATTAGAGGAAATCTCAATTCCAAGTTTTGTGTTTACCGAGCCGATGTCACCTGTTTAAATTCATCCCTTTTCTGACGCATCGATAAGACTTTATGGTCTATATTCGTTACGAATCTGCAAAAGGTATTAAAGTTTCGTTGAAGTCTAAAGGAGCCCCGCTCAAGAAAAAAACGTTCCTTCGTCTTGAGTTGTGTGCCGCTCACCTTCTCGCAGATCTCTGCCACAAGATAAAGCCTCTAATCAAAGTTCCGAACGAAGGAGGTGTATTTTGGTCGGATTCAAAAGTTACTCTTCAAATGATAGCATATGGCGCATGTATTAACTTAACAGAATCCGGCATATATGGTATAGTGTCCAGATTTGGAGACTTAAGGAGACTGTAGAATCGATTTGGTTTACGGGTCTATCGTTTTTAAAGGAACCGGAAGATAAGTGGCCGATGAGCCCCGGTTAAATCTGTCACCAGAACTACTACAGATGGAATAAAAAAACAATGCGGTCAGATTAAACTCAATCGTCTATACCTTGTATTTATTGGAAGTGATAGAAGGATTTTTCTCTCACTTAAAACTTCTGCGAGTGTTCGTTTATATGTTCCGCTTTATAAGGAAATCAAAGAGATTTGTTGTGAATTCTGATATTGTTCCCTCACCGGTCGAGTATAACGAAGCCTTTAGGGAAATAGTCCAAATAGTCAAAATATTCCAGAAAAATTTTCCCGAATAGTCCAGAAAGAGAAAAATTTTTCCCGAATTTCAACCGGCAAAGGAGGGAGTAAGGGGAAAACCCAAAAACAACAGGCAGGAGAAGGCAGCACAGAGATCGCGCAGAATGCCAAAAGGTAGAGGTCGCCGAGGTTACAAAGGACCGAACACTCAATGGAGTCCTTGATAAGGGATCCAAATATGGTCTGATCCCCAAGGACCTCTGGCGAAAAGTAGTCATGAGCTGTATGGGCGCTTCATGGGGAGCGGAGGAACCTCACCAGAATGCGAAGACGCAGGCTGCTATCAGGGTAGCGTCAAGGCGATAGCTTGCCAAGACGGGCAATCGCCACGTTTGGAGGGATCTACCCGGGTGCAAGGGCGCGAGTATGGCTCACCTGCCGTACTACAAAAAAGCCTGCCGACCCTAACACTATCATGGCAATGCTGAAGATGTGTAACCCAACACTTCCTACGGTGGACTGGAGAGTCGCCAAGGTAAAGGATGCGGTGGGACTACGGAGGCAGGTTGTTCTCACGCTAAATGCAAACACTGCTAGGATCCTGGAGGAGAAGACTGAAGGCATCGAGCTGGAGCCAGAGGTTCAACAGCCAGACTTGGAGAAGCCGACCGAAGAGGGGTACCCGGAAGGAATGTCGAATGAGGAGGAGGACATCCTCTGCTGAGCTTAGATATGAAAGCAGAGGTTACTGTGGTGAAGAACGTCTTTGACAATCTTGAAGATAATCCTGCACCACAGGTGCGGCGGAACAGCTGCCCTCCTACTCCACCTCGTTGAGAGTGGACCTGATGTGGCTCTCATCCCGGAACCCTGGATACTTGGAGACCGAAATTTTGGGTTGGGGGCGTCGGAGTATAGGCTATGTAAAGAAAATATAATTGGTGAAAGGCGAGTCGCATCCTCACAAAAAAATCTTTACCTCTTTTTATACCCTTGCAGAGGGTATTATAATTTTGGTCAAAAGTGTGCAACGCAGTGAAGGAGACATCTCCGACCCTATAAAGTATATATATTCTTGATCAGGATCACCTCCTGAGTTGATATAAGCATGTCCGTCTGTCCGTCTGTCTGTCCGTCTGTCTGTTTCTACGCGAACTAGTCTCTCAGTTTTAAAGCTATCGTCTTGAAACTTTGCACACACCCTTCTTTCCTTTGCACGCAGTATATAAGTCGGAACGGCCCGGATCGGCCGACTATATCCTATAGCTGCCATATAACTGATTGATCGGAAATGGTATAACTTTGGTGTACGTCATGCCAAATTTCATAAGGATCGGCCGACTATATCCTATAGCTGCCATATAACTGAACGATCGGAAATGACCCAACTTTCGTGTTTTTGAAGATAGAAAGCTGGAATTTAATACAGATTCTATTTTTGGTCAATTGATCCAACCTATCAAATTTCATTAGGATCGGCCGACTATATCCCATAGCTGCCATATAACTGAACGATCGGAAATGGTATTTGGTAGAAATATCAACTTTCGTATTTTTGAAGATAGAAGTTGGGGACTTTTTTTAGATTTTGTATTGTAATAAATTGGATTATATATTCCTATTCCCATAAGGATCGGCCAACTATATCCGATGTTTGCGATATATATCCGGTGTTAACTGCAAGGGTATATAAACTTCGGCTCCGCCCGAAGTTAGCTTTCCTTTCTTGTTTCTACCTAATATCAGCAATGAAGATTATTAAGCCGCAGCAATAGAGAGCCCAAAGGGGCCAAAAGGGTATGCTCAGCGTACATGGGCCACGACCAGGATACCCTCCCCCTGCATCCGCTGTTTAAACAGCTGGTGGAAGACAGCGAGAAGCAAAAGATCGACCTGACAATACGGTGCGATGTTAACACCTATCATCATCAGTGGCGAAGCACTGACACGAACGAGAAGGGTGAGTCAATTTTCAATTTTATCCTAAGCTCAAATCTCCTGATGGGTAACAGGGGCGCAGAACCCACCTTCATCGCCAAGAACCGAAGGGAGGTACTTGACATTACTCTTAACTCAAAATAGCTGAAAGGGTTGTTGGATGGGTAGTCCTAGAGACGAACTCTTTCTCGGACCACCGATACTTAGAATTAATGGTAAATTTCGAGAACTTCACTCGACTAGCAGTACGGAATCCAAGGAAAGCAAACTGGGAGCTCTATAGGAGGAAACTTAAAAAAACCTCCAACCTCCGGGAATAATCTGAGGTAATGGATCAGGAAAATCTACATAGCAACCTTTAGGATAGGTATCGTGCCAGAGACGTGACTGCGAGCGAAGGTTGTCTTCATACGCAACGAAAACTATCTCAATGCTCTCTTAAGGACTTCAGACCAATAAATCTGTCGTCCTTCCTCCTCAAGACAATGGAAACCCTCATTAGCCTTCATTACCGTTCATCTTACCATCAAAACAAATTACATTTCGGGATGACAGTACGCGTATAGAAAAGGCCAATCCACGGAGATGGCTCTCCACGAGATCACTACGTTCGTCGAAAAGGCACTTAGTGACATCGAATTATTATTGCGCTTACTGCTTTCTAGACATAGAAGGTGCATTCAATAAATTCCTGCCATGTTCAATAACCTATACGCTGACGAGACTAGTATGGTAGGCGATCAATCCGTGTACCTGATAAGGCAGATCCTGGTAAACAGGACTGTTGGAGTCTATTAAGAGATTCGCCCCCACTTTTCTGGAACGTGGCGGCTTACAACCTTTAACGATCCTTAGAAGGTGGTGGATGCAAAGTTATTGTTTAAGCGGATGATGTGGCAATTGCCTTCACTGGCAAATTTCCACAGACTCTGTGCAACCGCATGACGGACAAACTGAGGGTTCTCGCTACATGGGCAGATAAGAACGGACTAGGAGAGAATCCATCCAAGACTGAACTTGTCGTATTTACTAGGAAGTACAAACTACCAACTTTAAGACTTTTAAGTTATTACTCTTACCTTTATTGGAAACGCTAAGTATCTAGGAATTACGCTGGACAGAAAACTGAACTGGAAGCTTGACACCATGGATAGAGCCAAAAAACGTCTGGTGGTTTGCCCTAACAATTTTTGTATGTAGGGACGCCCCAGACTTCACCTTCGACGTACGACGTGTAGAGATAATACATTTCTCGTCTATTGGGGGTACGGCTCGTCTATCAGGTCTTCATCCCATCGAGAGAGAAATGGACTGCACAAATCCCGGAACCAGCGATCTCACTAAATATATACACGGATGGCTCGAAGCTGAATGGGCAAGTGGGAGGCGGTTTCTATCGCGAACGACTTTGTCAAATGAATTCTTCAGACTCCCCGACAACTGCAGTGTGTATCAAGCTGAAGTCATAGCTAGCATGGAAGCACTTAGATTTGCAGCACTGGCTGCTATTCAGGAAACGATATTTCTTTTCTCAGATAGTCAAGCAGAACTCAGGGCTCTTGACGGTTTCTCATCTAACTCTAAGACAGTTAATGACTGTCGCAAATCCCTAAAAGAGGTGGCGGAGCAGCATGATATTCCGCATGAAATCCAAGGGTTTAAAAAGAGAGCAGGAAATTCACTATTGTTAATGCGCAAGTTCGAATAGGTGCTTGAATAGTACCTTTTTATACCCTTGCAGAGGGTATTATCATTTTGGTCAAAAGTGTCCAGCGCAGTGACCAAGAGACATCTCCGACCATATAGAGTATAGATATTTTTCATCAAGATCACCTCCTGAGTTGATATAAGCAAGTCCGCATGTTTTAAAGTCTCTTAGTTTTATAGCCATCAACTTCAAGCTTGCATACATGTGTCGTCCGTGTACCGGCAGCGCTGCAGTAGAATATCTGACCCTATGCACGCGTGCTATGGAAAATGAGAGTTTGCTCATCACTGGCTTAGCAGAGCCTGTTAAAAATGGTCAACCGAATTTTTTAATACGGTCTCCTCAAATAAGTAAAATGTCACAGGTCAGCTACTGAGACTCATTAAGTAAGTCATGCGCTACAAATACCATAAAGCGTATGCGAAACTGAGAGAAAAAAACAAAATAAAAACTGCTGATAAGCCCGCCGCTGCTCATCCGGCTTTAAAGTCTTTTAGACTATTAATCTTGGTCTTTGGCTGATTGGCCCAACATCATTACCCCGTTGAAGGCTGGCTCTTCGACAGAATCCTTGAGGGGCAGCAGACACAGCCTTGACACCGCACGCTTTATCGTTTCAACAGATCTCATTAGTGCGGCAACACGGTTCACTCCATCACGAACAGGAATCAGCTCCAGTATCCTGGCTATTGTCCACTTCATGGGGGTAGATTTTCATCGTTCACCAGGACTCTGTCACCAACATATACTACGGGGCCAAAAATGCGCCATTTGGCGATATTCCTCCTTCCATCGCGACCAGTACACTTGTTGTAAAAGGACCCTCTCTGCCACCCATCCAGAGGGTTAAAGTTGAGGGCAGTATGGTCCGGTTCGATTAATGTTGAAGGTGAGCCGCTATTTAGGAAATGAGCCGGAGTTAGAACATTTAAGTCAAGAGGTGTGAAATTAACGATCGAGCCTTTGTGGCATAACAAGGTTCTCAAATCCTCGAATCCAAGAATCGCGGGACCAGCTGCCCGATAAAGGTGGTGTTTTTCCGTCTTTACTGCTGCTTCACACAGACCGCCGAAAATGGGTACAGCATGTTGGAATACACCGCAACTCGATAGTTTAGGACAGGCAAAACTCATGAAGAAATTTCTAGTGATCCTATCTAAGGAATCTTCACTTCAGCTCAACCAGCTCATTCTTGGCACCCACAAAGCATTATCTGACCATACCTGCCTGGGCTTAAGTCTCGTACAAGTAAAGCATTTAAGTCCTTGATCCTTAAGTCCTAGTCCTTGACTAGCTCCAAATGGATGGCCTTCGTACTAAAGCAGGTGAACACGCTCACGTAATATTTGATGGGGCCATTATTCCGAGATTTTGCCTTGTAGAAAAACGGTCCTATTACATAAAAGACTTGGAAGTCTTCAACTCTCTCAGTCGGAAGATCAGCCATGATATGCTCCAGAAGACGAGACTTAGTCCGAAAACAACGCACGCTCTTGCTTAAAACCCTTGAAACGGTCTTCCTTCCCCCAATAGGCCAATATTGTAAACGGATCTTCGCAATTAGCGCCTGAGGGCCAAAGTGTAGGTTCTTCCCATAAAAGTGAGCCACTGTAGTTGAAATAGGCTCTCGGAAAAAGTATCGGATGGCATCCAACAAAATCCAGCGCAGAGTTCCGCTGTCGTTTATCAACACGAAGCAAAGCAGCATCATCTAAAGCAGTGGGGGGCAAAACGCACACATGTTTAAAATTTGAGTGTATGCGTAGCAGAGAAAAACAATGAAAGCAGAGCATTCACTGAGCGAAAAAAACGTAGTTTTTTATTTAATTTCTCGGTAAATCAAAAGTTGGAACGGGCACTAAAATAGTGTATTTTGTTTTAAAGAAAGCTTTGCTAGCAAGAGTTCTTAAAAAAATGAAAAGCTACGCTTCTCTATCTATATTTTGGAAAAAATCTCTATCTATCTCTATCTATGGAAAAAACTTTTTCCAGCCCAACTTCTAAAAAAATTTTTCTCAGTGGGAAAATTTAAATTTTTAAATTGGGCTGTCAAATGAATCAAAATGAGAGCAAATGAGAGAGCTTCTAAAAAAAATTTTGAGAGTGCTCACACTGTCAGTGTGCCGGCAGCGTTGGGGCAGAATTTCCTACCCTTTACACGCGTGCTATGTAAAATGAGAGTTTACCCACCACTGCACTAAAACCAGCTATAGTAGAATTTATTCTAAATATATAAACCTTTTTAATCATATTGCTCCCATCAACCCTATTTTTACTTTTCCTCGCAAATTATCCCTAGACACAAATTTTTTTAAAGGTACCTGCGTTAACAAAAAGCAAGCTAATGAAGTCATTGTTTTTACTTTGTTGAACGAAAAATTTAATTCTTTTAATAACTTACACATGGAAATTTTTTACACGGGCGGTTCAGTCTCGGAAAATTTTACAGGTTATGCATTTGTTCATTCAAAGTCAAATACTGTTGATAGTTTCTTTACTAACAAAAAGCTGTCGTCTATGACCGCTGAACTTTTAGCCTTGGAAAAAGCCATTGATTTTGCAATTTCCAACAGCTTCCCAAAGATAGCCATACTGACGCATAGCCTTGGCGCTATACAAACTGTACAAAATAACGGCTCCAACAATTATATTGCCCAGGAAATATTCTCCAAAATCGAAAATTGTCCCACGCTCTCAAAGGTTGTAGTTCACCACATACCCAGCCATGCAAATGGCTGGGAAAACGAAATTGCTGATAGAGCAGCAAAAAACGCTTCTATACACGGCTCCTTCAAATATGTTAGATGGACATTGAGTGATGCGATCAACTATATATTTCATTATATTCAAGATGATTGGGAAAGAGACTATAACGTTTTCTCTATGGAACGTAATAAAAGCTATTCAAACTTTAGGCCTTTCATCACCAAGAAACCCTGGTTCTATAAAACGGATATTTTCGACCGTTTAGACACAAAACGATTAAATTGAATCCTTAGCGGACATGCGTTCGATAAGTTTACTTTATCCAAAATGAATATTTTTGACAATGCTCTTTGCGACACATGCAATGCAGTGGAAAATATTTCACATCTTATTTTAAATTGTACAAAATACTCAAGCATTCGCCGCCATTTTCCAACACTTTTAAAATATAATGATATTTATCGCTTCTTTGCAAATGAACCAATCATATAACTACATATCGATAACGTCGTTCTTAAAGCAAGCCAAAATTAATTTATAAAAATTATTGTCTTTAATGCAAGCGCAATTTTTTAGATCGTCTGAAATAAGATTTCATACATTGGCTGTGGCGTTAACCCGTCTAAACGGGGAGGCCAAATAATCCTTCCAGTACAGGAAGTAACTTAATATAAAAAAAAAAAAATAAAAAAAAAAGGTCCCAAGCTTCTATCTTCAAAAATAAGAAAGTTGATATTTCTACCAAGTACCATTTCCGATCGTTCATTTATATGGCAGCTATAGGATATAGTCGGCCGATCCTATTGAAATTTGGTAGGTTGGATCAACTAACCAAAAATAGAATCTGTACTAAGTTTCAGCTTTCTATCTTCAAAAAGTTTTACCATATCCGATCAATCAGTTATATGGCAGCTATTGGATATACAGACGGACATGCTCATATCAACTCAGGAGGTGATCCTAATCAAGAATGTATATACTTTATAGGGTCGGAGATGTCTCCTTCACTGCGTTGCACACTTTTGGACAAAATTATAATACCCTCTGCAAGGGTGTAAAAATACCGCCTAAATATGAGTAATGGTGTGGGAGTGTGAGAGAGTAACTACTTCTAGAGTAACTACTAAATAACTACTAGTAGAGAGTGTACGCAATAAGTAAGTAGGACACTTACAGTGGCTCACAGCTTGAAGTATGCAGTGCATACTTTTAACTTTAAACGCACATAGCGGTAAAACTACAGGGTGACAATAAATAACCCGGACAAACATTTTTGATCATAACTTTTTAATGAACTGTATTTGAGAAAAAATTCAGATACACAACTTTTAAATAGGTATTGTGTTAACATATATTCAGCCGGTTTCGAAGTGGCTTGTGCAGAGCCCTAAACGTTTCCTGAAATTTAGCGCAATGGGCCGCAGGTCTTCTTCCGATAGTCGTCTCATTCTCGGAGCAATGATTGATTCATCGCCTCCAAACTTATGTGGCGTTTGGCACATGCCCTGGACTCCAAAATAGACCATTCACTGTAGTGCATCGGTGCATTAAGATCTGGCGAGTAAGGTGGCCATTCACTGGATGTGATAAAGTCCGGAAAATTGGCTTTGTACCAGTCCTGAGTCAATTTGGCTCCAATTTGGTTGAAACGTCCACTCCGTATCACCGAAGTGCTGCTGGGCCCAAGGAAGCACAACAGATTCCAAAACGTCCCGGCGGTACACTTCCAGATTGATCGGTGGCGCATATTCCTGCCCAAACCCAAAGCCTTCTCATATTGACGGCGCTCGATTATTGCAGAGGTACCTGGAGCTTCAGCCGACCAGCTTCTGTCATTTTGGTGATTGTGCGCCTGTTGGGTGGTGAATATCTTCTCGTCCGTGAAGAGAATACGCTCCCATTTTGACCTGCGGCCCGACGCTTTAACTGACGGTATCTTTGGAGTCTCACGCGCTTATTGTCATCCGTAAGAAGATGCACCTTTTGGAGCTCGTAGGGCTTGAGATTAAGTTCATTTTTTGCAATCAACCGAACACTTTCTCGATTCACTCCGATTTCACGGGCTATTTTTCTGACAGAGACTCTGCAATTCCGAGTGATACGCTTTTTCACGATCTGGCAAATTCTGGAAGTGATAGCGGTGCATGGTCTGCCTCGTCCGGAACGGTCACCTTCATGGCAAAGCTCATTAAATCGCGGGATAGCGTCAGAGACCGTTTTTTTTTGGTATGCCAAGCAAACAAACAATGCTGAATTGGCGATTTCCTTGTTGAAACAGTTTTAAAATTGCACAACGATTGTTTGACATCCCGAAACAAATATCAAATTGATGGGAGTCACAAAAATGTAAATATATTTGTTTCAGAAAAGTACAAGCTATTGATAAATGCATTTATTTAAGGGCTGCATCATAACACATTTATAATAGATTGCTTTAAAGTTTGTCCGGCATATTTATTGTCACCCTGTATAAGGAATATTGGAACAAACAAGGTGCCAAATAAAAAATTAACTTATTTATAATAACGTAACAAAATCATTTATTTTCAAAAATGGATTAAACACTAAAAAAAACTTAAAAAATGAAAAACACAGCTTATATTCAGCTTAATAATTAATTAATTTAATTATTATTTTTTGTTCAGATATGTCAACTTTTACTTTCAAAAAGTTCAACTTTCAACTTTATTTGAGCGATGTAGAGCGGGCAAAAATATTGGCGCTCCGAGATATGGGTATGTCAATACGAAAAATTGCTGCAGAATGTGGGAGGAGTAAGCGGATGGTGGAAAACCTTTTAAAAGACCCCGAAAACCATGGGAAAAAACCCCGTTCTGGGCGCCCACCCTTGTTGACGAGCGGGACAAGCGACGTATTAAATTTCTAACAGTCAATGAAAACGTCAGTGCATCCCAAATACGATTTAATTTGTCACTGCCAATATCCACTTGACGAGTCCAACAAATGGATGCAAAAACATATGTAGAGCTCTTAGATGAAGTTGTAGTCCAATTTGGAGAGAACTATTTCGGTGAAGAATGGACTTTTCAACAGGATAATGCACCTATCCACTGTGCAAAGCTTACAAAGAGCTTCCTTTCGTCATCGCAAATCCCAATTTTGGAATGGCCAGCTCGCAGCCCGGATTTAAATCCAATTTAAAATCTTTGGGGCATATTACCTCAAAGGGTTTATGCTAATGGAAAACAATTTACTAGTCTCAAACAATTAAAAGAAGCAATTAAACGAGAATGGGAGAAAATTGACATTGAAATCCTGAAAAACTTAGTTAATTCAATGCCAGGACGAGTTCTTAAAGTATTAGACAAAAAAGGATGCACTATTTAAAATAATTATATACTTTTTCATACTAATATTTTCCTAAAATTACCGTTAAGCTTAATTTGTTGACTTTGTGCTACTTACTTATTTCGTTTGAAAGTTTTTTGTTTTATTTTCTATTACAAATTTAAGAAAGAATATTTACAAATTTGTTTTTTTTTGAAAAATATTCAAGCGTTTTTTTGTAAAACAAAAAAATTGGGTGTCCTACTTACTTATTTCGGGCACCTTACATTAATATTTTCTTCCAAAGTCGAAACGGGTTTAAAGTGGCCACGAAAATAAAAATAAAAAAATTAAAAACACCAATTTAATTTTCGAAAATATTGTTTACTTAACTACATATAGGCATTTCCACAGAAAGGTCCACCGCGGCCAAAAAATTAAAAGTTCTTGAAAATGGTTTTTTTCAACAAAGGAATATATTCAAGTTTTTTAAACTTGAAAGAATTTTGCATTCATCTTTTATAGATTTCAAAATATTCGAATGCAAAGTCGGGCAAACGCAGCTGTTGTCCGTATGATGTTTGTAGGCCGTATTTTGTTTTTATAACAACTTATAAAATAAATGCATTATGCTATCCCTTTCTTTTCTTTCTAAAATCATTTCGATATTAAATGAATGGAATGGGAACGCAAATGTAAGATGCGATCACCAATAACGGTACAAATTTGTATTTACATTATCGCTTATTTTATGGTCCCGTGCGCGACCGAAAAACATTTTTTATCCGTAGATCCAAAGTAGTGTTGTGTAAATACTGCTCTTTTAGGTGAACATGTTCACTTGTTCTTTTTTTTCAAAAAATCAACTCACTCAAATTGCTCACTTGCTCACTGTTCATTGCTCAGTTGCTCAGTTGCTCACTGGTTGTTCAGTGCATTACCAAGCCAATGAGATGATGATCCACATTAGATGATTCAAGCAGTGAACGTCTATTTTAAACTGTTTCGCCTGCACCTGAAAATATTCGTTCACAAGGCACAGATGTGGCCATTATACAAAGTCGCTTCAGCATATATGTATGTGTATAACAGCGAATATTGGGATTTCCGCTGATCCCACCAGACCAATGGATCATCTGTTCTCAGGATGTACTCCTCGGCTAGACATTTATCTAGTTCCCTTATAGCTGCGGCCGCTTATAGGGCTTACTGACTTTTTGGAAAGCGTTATCATATTCTTTCCAGATGTCATTGTCATTTTCATTAGCCTTTACTTGGCAGGCATTATCCATCCGAACAGATTCAGTATGAGGAGTTGCCGAATGAAATGATATCAGTTTTGTTTTTAAATCATGAACTGCTTTTTTGTATACTTCTTCAGATTTAAAAACCCTTCCTTTGAATCTGGGATCTAAAATGGTGCTTTCAGCATACAAAACATTCGATTCGTAATCTTGAAATCGTGTATGCATATCAGTTTGTAATACAAACTTTGTATGCATTTTACGAATTCCACAATAGTTGTATTTGTATCAAATTTCAAGTTATCCAATATGCTTGTAATTTTTTTTTGCAAAATTCCTGATAGCACAATTATCTTTGACAGTGTCACGTTCTTCTCTGCTGAGATTTTCGTTGTTATTTGGCTAAATGGCTGCAGTACTGGAATCACTCATTCAATTACCTCCCAATCCTCCGCTGATAACATTAAGTCGATCCGCAGGTTTGAAAACGTGGCCATAACTGCCTCTTTTAAAAGTAGGAGACGCTCGAACATTTTGAGAGTTGAATTCCATCGTGTTGGAACGTCTTGCTTAATTTTAAGCTCAGGCAGTTTCAACAATATTTGCATGTCCTTCAATTTTTTTAATTGTTTTGATATTTTGATATTCCACTTTGTTTTTGATATTCCATTCTGAAATGATGGTCTGCAAAAATTGGCAAAGATTTTCAGATGTGTGCCTGTTCGGAAATGATCGGCAAGCTAACATATATGAATTTAGGCTTGTTGACTCCTTGTCAACGAAGTGAACGGTGACGGCCATATAGCTCTCATTTGTTAAAGATGTCCATCCATCTGTGGTCAAACAAACCGCTTGTGCTTCTCGAAGCTTCTCATTTATTGATCCTTTGAGTTCATCTCGAAGTTTTGGAATTAAAGCATTGGTTGAAGTTTTTCTTGTGGGCAGCTTGTAACCAGGGCAGTTTGACACGTCATTAATCAGCTTTTTAAATTCCGGCTCATCTACCAATCGCAAAGCGTGTTGACCTTTGGCAATCATACGAACCACTTGCTTGTCGAGGCATTGCAATTTATTTTGCGAAACAGGCCTGTGCACAAATGTGGAGATCTTTGGCTGGGCATTTTGCAGAGCAACCTCACTATCGTCATCGATTTGGCGTGCAACGGGCTCAAGTGCTGCTGGATGCTTGTTTTTCAGATGTCTGGACAAATTGCTCTGAGATTTGGAGCTTAAAATTGACTTGCAAAATTTGCACTTGGCCTGCTGGTTTCCCAAATCATCGAAATGATTCCAAATCTCACTAAACATTCTTATGCACGACATATTATTATTTTTTTAAATTATAAACAGTTTGGCGGTAATAGAAATGTTGAAGTAAAGAAAGCACAATAACAGTACAAAGCAGAATTCAAAAACGTTCATTTTTGCGCAACGACTTACTAATTTTTGCACATTTTCGGTTTAAATTCTGTACTTATTGAATGAGAAAAAAATGCGCAAAAAAGAGTAACTAAGCACAAATGAACAAGGGAGCAAGTGAACAAAAATGAACAAATGAACAAAAATGAGCAAGTGAGCAAAAATGAGCAAGCAACAAAAAGGAAGGAACCAGTTCGCTCACTCAGTTGAGTGAACAACTCTTTTTTGTTCACTCACTCATGAGCAACACAACACTAATCCAAAGCACTTGCTCGAATTGCATACAATTTTTTTTTGCAAACAGAGTTTGGGTGGGCAGTAAATATTAAAAAAAAAACAAGAAAGGAAAGCTTACTTCGGGCGGAGCCGAAGTTGATAACCCTTGTGGTTAAAACCGGATATATATCGCAAACATCTGATACAGTTGACAAATCCTTATGATCAGGGCCGTAGCTAGCATGGGGCAGGTGGGGCGGTGCGGAAAATGACATTCTCCTGTTCCCTCTCACTTTGGTGTGGATGCCCATCCACTTCCCCCCTCCTTCCGAAAACGACCAAGCGCTCCCCTGGGACCCTCTTAGATGGGCCTTTGTACCCCCATTTTTATACCCTTGCAGAGGGTATTATAATTTTTGTCAAAAGTGTGCAACGCAGTGAAGGAGACATCA
Organism: Drosophila parabipectinata; assembly: GCA_018153455.1. Lineage (NCBI taxonomy): Eukaryota > Metazoa > Arthropoda > Insecta > Diptera > Drosophilidae > Drosophila > Drosophila parabipectinata. The sequence goes on along the minus strand of JAECYA010000403.1, from coordinate 1,797,251 downwards.
CCGACCCTATAAAGTATATATATTCTTGATCAGGATCACCTCCTGAGTTGATATGAGCATGTCCGTCTGTCCGTCTGTCTGTCTGTTTCTACGCAAACTAGTCTCTCAGTTTTAAAGCTATCGACTTGAAACTTTGCACACACCCTTCTTTCCCTTGCACGCAGTATATAAGTCGGAACGGACGGGATCGGCCGACTATATCTTATAGCTGCCATATAACTGATTGATCGGAAATGTTATAACTTTGGTGTTTTTAGAGTAAGAGAGTTCAAATTTGACACGAGAGCTATTTTTGGCAACACATTACGACATGCCAAATTTCATAAGGATCGGCCGACTATATCTTATAGCTGCCATATAACTGAACGATCGGAAATGACCCAAATTTCGTCTTTTTGAAGAAACTTAGTACAGATTCTATTTTTGGTCAGTTGATCCAACCTACCAAATTTCATTAGGATCGGCCAACTATATCCTATAGCTGCCATATAACTGAACGATCGGAAATGACCCAAATTTCGTCTTTTTGAAGAAACTTAGTACAGATTCTATTTTTGGTCAGTTGATCCAACCTACCAAATTTCATTAGGATCGGCCAACTATATCCTATAGCTGCCATATAACTGAACGATCGGAAATGACCCAACTTTCGTATTTTTGAATATAGAAGCTTGGGACTTTTTTTTAGATTTTTATTGTAATTAATTGGTTTTATTATGATGTAATCATAAGGATCGGCCAACTATATCCGATGTTTGCGACATATGGTAATACCGGGTTTTAACTGCAAGGGTATATCAACTTCGGCTCCTCCCGAAGTTAGCTTTGCTTTCTTGTTAGTTAATAATAATATAGACATAGCAATTTTGTCAGAAATCTGGATTCCAAAATATTCTATGTGTAGCCTAGCTAATTATAATTTTGTGTGTAAACCTCGTGCCGACGGGTATGAAGGCGTTGGTATTTATTTAAAAAAACATAAACGTTTTAGGAAAATTTAATGTAACATTAATATTGAAGCAGTTGGTGTCTGTACAACGAATCTAAAAAACAATATAAACATTTTTAGTATCTATGCCGCACCCAATCCTAACACTATTTCTTTTAAACAAGGTTGTGACGATTTATTTTCTATTGCGTCTGAACTGAACGATACTACTATTATAGGTGGCGATTTTAATGCCAAATCTAGAATTTGGGGTAACAACACGCTTGATGCCAGAGGAGTCATCTTGGAAAACGCTCTTTTAAATTCAAGATTTTTCTGCATTAACAATGGCGATCCAACCTACTCACCTAATCCGTCCTATTTCTCTACCCTTGATGTCACTTTCACAAATAATAATCATCTTAGATTTAAATGGGCTTCAGTTAATTCTAAAATTTCGAATAGCAATCACTTTCCGGTTTTAATTGAAGTTGATAATCTTTCGGCTTCTTTCAACTCTTATAAATATAATCACCCAAAAATTATTAAAGATTTCTCAAATGTTCATATTACTTCTCTAGACACCCTTTTTACTTCTTCTCAAAACATTCACACCAATAATACGATAAAATTAAATGGAAATAATAGATACGTTCCTAAAAAATATTGGGATGAGGTTTGTGAAAAACTGTTTAGGCTAAGAAACGCGTGCAGACAAAAATATTTTAAATCCAAGCTTTATACAGATGCTATTGCCTATATTAACAGTAATAGAAAACTTAATAATTACTTTTATAAAATGAGAAAGAATAACCTAAACAGGCTTTTAACCCCTTAAACTTTATAAACAAATAAAACCTTCCAAAAGTTCATTTTCTGACTCGGACCACCAAACTTTTCTTAGTCAAATAGCCACAGCTCCTAACACTGATACTTGTTCTGATGTTATTTTCCCTGACGATTTACTTTACACAAAGTCTATCTCAAACTTCACATATCATAAACTTCTTGTCTTTCTCAAATCCCGTAACCCTGATTCTGCTAAGGGACTCGATAAGATATCATATAGAATGCTCCTAGCCTTACTTACTTTGCAATTAGAAAACCTTGTTTCCTTGCTTAATTCTACTTTAGACCAAGGTAATATTCCAGATAATTGGCGTAGAATAAAAGTTATTCCTGTGCCAAAGAAAAACCTTGACTCTTCTATAATTACAAACAATAGACCTATTTGCCTTCTAAGTGTAATTTTCAAATGTTTAGAGGGCCTAATTAAATCGAGTATGGAGAATCACATTAATAGACACGAAATTCTCCCTCCAAGGTCCTATGCTTTTAGGAAAAACCATTCAACATCGCAATGTATCAATGATGTGATCAACACTATAGCTAATTTAAAAGCTCGTGGCTTCCATGTTACAGCAGCAGTTCTTGATTTAAACAAAGCGTTTGACGCCGTCAAAATTCCTATCCTAGGTAAAAAATTTGTTAATTTAGGTTTTAACCACTCCCATATTAAATTCATTATCAATTTCCTTAATAAAAGAATTTTAACTTTGGGCAAGGCAGAGGTTACAGAAGACAAAGGGGTTAGTCAGGGAAGCTGTCTTAGCCCAATTCTATTTAATCTATACACTCTTGAGCTTCATAATCTAAGCAACAATCATGACAGTACTCTTTTCCAGTACGCGGACGATTTTTTTTTAGTCTGCTATGACAAGGTTTTTTCGTTGGCGGAATCTAAATTAGAGCAGAAATTGAATCTTTTTAAGGAAATGTGCAATTTAATCAATCTTTCATTTAATGCAAATAAATCAGCCACTATACACTTTAACTTTAGGAGAAGACCTCTTAACGTACAGTGTAATAACATCACCTTAAATAATGTTAATAGTGTCAACTATTTGGGTAGAATCATAAGTTCTAACAACTCGTCTGTACCACATGTTAAAAAAATTATTTCAAAATCAAATCAAATAAATATGTTTCTACAAATGCTAAGTGGTTGCCACTTCGGAGTTTATCCAAGTAAATCGCTTTTTTTTTATAAAGCTTTTATAAGATCTAGGTTTGAGTACGCTTGTTCCTCATTCGCTAACTTGTCTAAAGCAGCTCTTAATATTATTAATTCTCACGCTAATTTTCACCTGAGAAAAGCATTAGGCCTTATTAAGTCAACTCCTGTCAAAATTATTTATGATCTCGCTGCTGAACTACCTCCCATTTACAGAATTGAATTCGCTACAGCTAAAGAGTTAGCCAAATCCTTCGCGTTCAAACTTCCATCTGCTTCACTCTTATCTCTTTCATATTCATACACTAAAACAGTGGTGGGCAAAACTAACACATGTTTAAAATTTGAGTGTGTGCGTAGCAGAGAAAAACAATGAGAGCAGAGAATTCACTGAGCGAAGAAAACGTATTTTTTTATTTAATTTTTCGGTAATTCAAAAGTTGGAATGGGCACTAAAATAGTGTATTTTGTTTTAAGGATAGCCAGAGTTTTAAAAAATGAAAAGCTACGCTTCTCTATCTATATTTTCTATGGACAAAACTTTTTCCAACCCAATTTCTGAGAAAATTTTTCTCAGTGGAAACATTTTGATTTTTAATTTGTGCTGTCAAATGAATCAAAATGAGAGCAAATGAGAGAGTTCTAAAAAATATTTGAGAGTGCTCACACTGCAGTGTGCCGGCAGCGCTGGGGCAGAATTTCCTACCCTTTACACGCGTGCTATGTAAAATGAGAGTTTACCCACCACTGATCTAAAGGGTGGCCCATTTAGCGTTTGCTTTTTGAACTATCGATAATTTTGACTTTGACATTTCGAATGTCAGTGTCAATGTGTCAAATATTTAGTAGAAGGTCTGCGGTTTAGGTATTGTGCGCGTATTGTGAAAATTGGGAAATATTGAAAACTTTCTTCCAAAGTGGAGGGTCTTTAACCGAAACTGCAAGAAAATTGCGGTCGAAATTCGGAAAAAATGAAACGCCTTCGAGGCAGTTTGTGGATAGTTTGGTGAAGCGTGTGCGTAAGACTGGATCGTTGATGGATAAAAAAAACACGTTTAAGTGCTCGTCCAGTTCGGTTGATCGAAAATATCGCTGCGGTGGCCAAAAGTGTCAATGACAATCCGTCGACAACGGCACCGTGTTCAAGAGATGGACATTTCGCGCACTTTCCTGAAACGGATTTTAACCAAAGACCGCCGTCTAAGGTCATATAAGATTCAGTTGGTTCAGTAGCTTAAGCCGCATGACCATCCAATGCGTTTTCGGTTCGCGGAATGGGCTCAGGAGCGCTTGTTCGAAGATGACCATTTTTACCGAAAAATCGTTTTTTCGGATGAGGCCCATTTTCACCTTGGTGGTTATGTTAATAAGCAAAACTGTCGCATTTGGGGTTCAGAAAGCCCAGACGTCGTCGTGGAGAAGCCAACGCATCCACAAAGAGTGACTGTTTGTTGCGGTATGTGGTCGGGCGGCACCATTTGGTCGATTTTCATTGAGAAGGAGCCGCTGCATGATGGAATACTTTTTTTTACCCTGAATAGAAGAGAAAGACATAGACGACATATGGTTCCAGCAGGACGGCGCTACGTGCCCCACAGCCAACATCGAAAATTTGTTTAAAATGGGGTCGACCGAAGACAGCCATATGATCGAAGTGGTGTTTCATACATAATCCGCATTGTTGAGGCCATCCAATTAAAAAAAAATGTTGAAAAATATATACTTATTGTTTTTATAGCAATTTTAAAACGCAAAACTTTCGTAGGCCATCCTGTACAAACGGAGCAAGTGAGGCAAGCGGGATTAAGGGTGGAACCAATCTGCGCGACTTTAACAAGCTTATCTCTTCCTTAAATTTAGTACGCTGGAAGACGCGCATCAGCAAATGGGATCCTCCCTGGAGATCCTGGACAGAAATGTCTCCATGACGGATTTGGTGGCAAAATTTTTAAACAAAGGCGAATACTCTCTGTAAGGCGGAAAACGAATTAGCAAACTTTGACAATGATGTGATGTCCTTGTAGCCAATAAGGTTCTGGGACAAATTTGGAAGCCCAATAGCTCAGTGGGAAGAGAACCTCTTGAGAGTAGATTGGCTGGGTTGAATGCAGTAGGAACATAACGAGCATGCGAGGAGGAGTCATCATAACGGATGAGGAACTGAGGAGTCACATCAACAATAATAATATCCGGTTTAGGTCCCAAGGTCAGCAACTTCAGCCATCAGCCTTGCTAGTAACTTAGCACCAGATAGCTCCACCTTCGGTATAGTCTCAGTCCTTATTGCAGCCACTCGGAGGAAAGTGTTTGGGGAAGTATTTAATCCCAAGACAAATTTTCCCTCCACGGCTTCTGCAATAAAATTGGCAGAAACCTTCCAGTTGGAGACATCTATGTTTAGATGCCAGGTTGACGCTCTGCGATGTGAGACACCACAACTGCCTCAATGTATACCGAATACATTGATAGGCGAGACTTTAGGCCAACATTAACCGATGCTCTATATGTAGTGAGTTCAGCGACTTCAAGGCTGAAGTTAGCTCGGAAGGGAAGGAAGGCTTCTGATCGGCCTCGGACGAGAATGTTGACGGTTGGCAACAAAACTGTTTCAGCGTGGCGATCCTGAGAGCTGGCGGAGATTGAGAGCTTAAGACACCGGCTTCGTTGGCAGGATTCAAGCCGGAAGCGGGAGCCGAATTGCTTAAGCTGGGTAATTGCTTGTAAGAAGGCAACAGGGCATGATATTGGTGATTACATGTTGGGCAGCGAAAGGATCAGCAACCGCGAAGGCAAACAAAGCAGCCTACGTCGGCTCACCTGATTCAGATGATGGCTGATGCGGAGCTAAGGCTTAATCCACAGTCTCAAAAGTACGGCACCTTTGTTCCAAGAACCGAGCCATAGATTCACAAGGTGCAGGCTGTCAGCACTGCTTTCTGCAAGAGAGTTTTCCCACTTCGCCTTTTTGGCAGGGTCCAGCTTTTGAAAGATGATCTGGATGAGGAGGCATCCTTGAATGTTTTTTCCTTTTGTGAGATGATCTGGATGTGTGGGCATCCTTGAATCCTTTTCCCTTTTGAAAGATGATCTGGATGAGGAGGCATCCTTGAATGCTTTTTCCTTTTGTGAGATGATCTGGATGTGTGGGCATCCTTGAATCCTTTTCCCTTTTGAAAGATGATCTGGATGAGGAGGCATCCATGAATCCTTTTTCCTTTTGAAAGATGATCTGGATGAGGAGGCATCCTTGAATTTCGTCCGCCGTCACGGTACTCATGGCGGCCCGCATATGTCTATTAAACCGGTCGAATATCTCCTGAAGAGCTGCAACGAATCCCAGCTCGATTACCCTTAGCTGCAGGATCTCGTCGGACCTGGAATATTAACCGTTATAGGATAACATCATAGTAATCTCCAGCGCTCTTGCACTCTCCAAGGCTGACTCCCGTAGACATAAAATAAGCCATCTCAGCATCTCTTAATCAAGTGAGGATGGATGTCAATCGTCGTCCTAAACAGGGCGCAGAAATTCGGCCACTCGGCATAGACACCGCTGAATATTGGCATCGGCAATGGGGCAATGAGGAAGCAGGCCTGTATGGAGTGGATGAAATACCAGCACCACTGGTACGATATAATAGCAAAGAGTGGGCAGCAACTCTCATGGACCGCTTAAAAACTTCCACCTGGATGTCAACGTGCCAGCTGAGAAATTTTTCAATATAAATCACTTCCGATTTCGCTACAATTTAGCTCGATCACACAGACGCTTCTCCATTGCCTCGAGGGTCATAATGGTTTAGTCTTCGGTCCGTATCGCAGCCTTGACCTTCTGATGCACAACCATTTCTTGATAGGCCGATCTTTATGAGAATATCATAATAAAACCAATTATTTACAATAAAATATGTAAAAATCCCAAACTTCTATCTTCAAAGACACCAAAGTTGGTACTTCTACCAAAAACCATTTCCGATCGTTCAGTTATATGGCAGCTATAAGATATAGTAGGCCGATCCTTATGAAACTTAGTAAGTTGGATTAACTAACCAAAAATATAATCTGTACCAAGTTCCAGCTTTCTATCTTCAAAAAACACGAAAGTGTAAAATTGCCAGCTATAGGATATAGTCGGCCGATCCCGGCCGTTCCGACTTATATACTGCGTGCAAAGGAAAGAAGGGTGTGTGCAAAGTTTCAAGTCGATAGCTTTAAAACTGAGAGACTAGTTCTCGTAGAAACAGACAGACAGACAGACGGACAGACAGACGGACGGACGGACATGCTCATATCAACTAAGGAGGTGATCCTGATCAAGAATATATATACTTTATAGGGTCGGAGATGTCTCCTTCATTGCGTTGCACACTTTTGGACTAAGTTATAATACCCTCTGCAAGAGTATAACAACAAGTTTCCGTAGCACTTTTAAACTGATCGCATTAACCAAAACAAACGGGAATCACGTCGGAGCCACCAAAATGTTATGCATTTTATTGTTTAATATCCAATATTTATTAGGGGTCCAAATTTAACCCAAAATCTGCAGCCGCTCAAATGAACGCCCAATATACAAGTTGGAAAAAGGAAAAAATCTGAGCTAAGCAGATGTCTATTGTTACGTGGGCAAGAGGCGAGGCGGAGGAGACACACAAATAGACGACGAACTAGTGTACAGCCGTTCAAGCTACAAAGCTCCCAAAAGCGCATGCGCTACAAAAAAACGCAAGCGAAACTGGGAGAAACAATACAAAATAAAAACTGCTGATGAATTTTAGCTGAGGTTCTACAAGTAAGCGCATCTGGAACTTCTCTATATGTCCTGGGTACTGCGGATGTCCCTACAAACGAAATTCTAAAAATGTAAACCTTTGCCAATGTCACAATGACTTCATCGATGGCTGAACTGATTTTGAACTACTTCAACTTAACCCCATTCTTAACACATACGGCAGATATCTGGACCTTGTATTTTCCAATGTCCGCACGATTCACCGGCATGTCTAGCCGGCGCCTACGTACTTAGGCAGCCCCGCACACACCACAGACCCCGCAGTACCACTGCAAAGTATTACTTCGCGGGGAAGGGTTGCCTTATCTAGGCATTCTCCCATTAGCGACGTTCATTTTAAAGTCTTCTTAAGTCGCCCTGTGTATAAGCTATCAACTGGCTTACCCAGTCGCATTGCTCCTGTGAGCTACACATGAATTCCACAAGCTGCTCCGGATCTGGTAGCGATCCGACGATGGCACGATATCTCCTACAATTGTACAAAATGTGCTCTGGGTCCTCGTCTGCTCCTGGGCAGTTGGGGCACACTGGACTTTCGTCGTGTCCGAATCTATGGAGGTATTTTCTGTACCCCCCGTGACCTGTAGGAAACTGGGTAAGCTGGTAACTAACCTGACCGTTATTTCTTCCGATCCACTCCTGGATGTTTGGGATTAGCCTGTGCGTCTATCTTCCTTTGGTCGTTGAATCCCACCTCTCCTGCCATGAGGATAATGCCGCTTGTCGGGCTGACCTCCTGATGGCCTCTCGGGATGAATTCGTTGCCGATTGGATGCGTAGATTTCCTCCGCTTCATTAGCCAGTATATCAATTTGAATCATTCCGGCTAGAACGAGGGCGGCTTCCTCGGATATGGTTCTAAAGCCGGATATGACGCATAGGGCCGCTAGTCGGTACGATGCCCCTAGCTTTTTCTTAAGCCCCTGTTGTCTTCTGACTGACACAGCCCATATCGGCGCTGCGTACAGCAAGACCGACGTGACGACACTGGCTAAAAGACGTCTCCTGTCTTCCTTTGGGCCTCCCATATTTGGCAGCATCCTTGAGAGTGCTCCTTGGATCCTTGCAGCTTTTACGGTGGAGTACTCCATGTGCCTCTGTAGGACATCCTGTTGTCCACCATTACCCCTAGGTATTTAATTTCCTCCTTTGACGTGAAGTAGCAGTTGCCCACCAGGATGGTAATGTACTCCACCTTCTTCCTGCTCGTGGAGAGAACTGCCTCCGTTTTATGTGCTGCCAGGTCCAGTCCAGAGTCAGACATCCAGGTTAAAATTCTCCGTATTGCTTCATTCGCATTGGTTTCCACGACCTTGGTTTCCTTCGCCACCACGAGTAGCGCCAGGTCCTCCGCCAAGCCGGGCCGATCGGCCCGAGGACCGATCCATGCTGCACCCTCGCATTGTTGGCCAAAGGTGTTCTTGCCCTTTAATCCTTTTCATGACGACCTTCCAGGATGTCCTGGTTCCACCAGTATACTGGTGCTCCTCTTCTGCTGGGTTTCCTCCTAGGCATGGCACTGTCGCAAGCATGTGCTAGTGATCCTGAGAGTTCCTCCGCTGCTCCCTCCGTGGAGGATGATGAAGTCCGGTCCAGCGTCTGCAGGGTTACTGAGAGTGCTTCTCGATCCAAACGCGTGTCCTTCCATTTCGGTCCTGTCACCTTGGGAATCCGTTTCCTACTTACCCCTCCAAGGGTGAAGTGTATTGCCTGGTGGTCGCTGAAAGTAAAAGCGTCGCTGACCTCCCAGTTGCACCTCCTTATTAGTGCGCTGCTAACGAAGGTGATGTCGATGATAGATCCACGCCCTTCCTTTCTGTACGTCAGCTTTTGGCCTCTATTGGCCAAAACCACGTCCAGTGCCGCGAAGTGTTCCAGGAGAATGGTGCCCCTCTCGTTCGGCGCTCGGCTTCCCCACTCCGGGGACCAGGCGTTGAAGTCCCCTCCAATGACCACCGGCGATCTGCCTCTTGCATCCGCAACCAAGCTTCGTAGAGATTTCCCATCTTAGCGGAGCGTAGCAGCTGTAAAATGTAACCCCCTTTATTTTGGCCCGGACAAAACCTTCGCTGGATGTCCTTATGTCCTGGGGAGCCGTCTCCGTTGACCACAGAGCCGCTCCCTTGCAGCTGCTTGCCAGCCATCCGTTTTCTGGGCTGCTTCTAATGGTTCCGAGATGAGGACTACCTGTGTCTGCTTGTCTCTGACCGCCTGCCTAAGCAGCGACTGATCCGCCTAGCAATGGTTAAGGTTGAGCTGGGTGCACTTCATTAGCTTTTCCTTTGTGAGAGCGCTCCTGAACATCGGACATTTCCCACTCCCTGCTATGTGTCCTGCTTCCTTCCCGGCGTTGCTGCAGAACGCACTTGGTTCTGACGCGCAGTCTTTTCCCATATGGCCGTCCTTGCCATATCTCCTGCACATTCCTGCGCTCTGACACTGTTTCGCTATGTGCCCAAACTCGAGGCATCTGAAGCACTTAATGACTCTGGTAATTTCCCTGAGACTGCACCGCACCCAGCCTACCTTCAACCAGCCTATCTTCGTTGCTTTCCGAGCACACGCTGCAGGCAGTATAATTATGGCTGTCTGCGTCTGGCCAAAAGCCTTCCTTAAAAGGATATCGCTTACCGGCACCCCTGGAGATTCCACCAGCTTTCCAATGGCTTCAGAAACCTCCTCCTTTGTAGTGATCTCGTCCAGATCCCTACACTCGATTTCGATCTTGTGCGACAAGGAGCGCACTTCGACCTGATCACCTACCGATTCCGAGACCAGGGCTTTGAAAGCTGCTGTTTCCTCCCCTGACTTCTTCAGTTGGAGCAGTAGCTCTCCTTTCTGGGTCCTCCTAATTCTCGATACTGCTTCCCCTAGACCTTGCAACTTCTTGTCCTGCTTTACCCGTCGCAGGATATCGGCGTAGCTAGATTCGCCCTTAGCCGTGAAGACTAGTACGTCCGGCCTTGGCTTCTCCTTTGGCATTGAGCTAGTTGCCCGCTGCTTCTTCGGCAGTTTCTTTCTTCCGTCCTCGTTCGTGTCGCCGCCTGCGAAGTCTCCCTCTTGCTGCTCTTTTCCTGGGTGCTCTGGGTTCCGCTACCGGTCGAAAAAGGGGCGATTTTTGTGACGCCTGGTGGGATTTAGTCGCTTCCTTACGCCCCTGCTTGTCCGTCTGAGCGGCCAGAGAGCTCGGATGCTCACTATGGTGTCCCTCATTGGCTGGTGGATGGATCTCCTTTTGCCGTCTTCCAGCATCTCCACTAGCTGCGCGATCTCCTTCCCGAGTTCCTGCAGTGATTTTGCGTCTCCTGCCTTCTGATTTTTACTCCTGTTGTGTCCTGTCTACTCGGATCCCTGGAATAGGAGGGGTACCATCCAGCTTGCTGCTGGGTGATCTTGAAATTTTGCAGCTTTTCGCGAAAGCCGCCTCTCCAACTGAATTCTGTGATGTGATATTACTCATTTTAGTGGGTCCCAACTTCTGAGCCGTTGTCCTTAGGTATTATGCAGTCGCGTCCTTGATCCCATGGTTACCTTTGCGCGTAGTGAGGTCCATGCTAGGGTTGACTCTAGCCCTTACGAGGTGTAGAGTTCAGAGCCAGATCCGCGTTGGTCAGGTATGGTTCATCTGAGCCTGCACGGCCAGCTTACTGGCGACACCTAAAGGCCTTTTCTGGAGACTTGCCAAATTTTAGCGGGATGGGGGCAGAAGCTGCATTAGCCTGGCAGCCATTTCGGCGGGAGTTCACTCCGCGTACTCAGGTGCCAGAATTCAGCTGTCCGTCAACCCAGGGTTCATCATCTCAAGTTCCTTTATTCCAGTTGCCTATCCCAGGGCTTTTCTGGACACAGCCCTGGTCGCTTTCTCGCTATTTTGAAGGGGATTCCTTTCGGGTTATGAAGAAAGGTTGCGAGTAGCTCTTTCCCTGCTTTCCTGCAGGGATATCCCCCTGCCCTAACAATCGCCTCTTACGACAAACCATAGCTTGTTCCAGTAGTATTCTTGACTCCCGCTGACGGGCGGGAGGTACCACTGCAAAGTATTACTTCGCGGAGAAGGGTTGCCTTATCTAGGCATTCTCCCATTAGCGACGTTCATTTTAAAGTCTTTTTAAGTCGCCCTGTGTATAAGCTATCAACTGGCTTACCCAGTCGCATTGCTCCTGTGAGCTACACATGAATTCCACAAGCTGCTCCGGATCTGGTAGCGATCCGACGATGGCACGATATCTCCTACAATTGTACAAAATGTGCTCTGGGTCCTCGTCTGCTCCTGGGCAGTTGGGGCACACTGGACTTTCGTCGTGTCCGAATCTATGGAGGTATTTTCTGTACCCCCCCGTGACCTGTAGGAAACTGGGTAAGCTGGTAACTAACCTGACCGTTATTTCTTCCGATCCACTCCTGGATGTTTGGGATTAGCCTGTGCGTCTATCTTCCTTTGGTCGTTGAATCCCACCTCTCCTGCCATGAGGATAATGCCGCTTGTCGGGCTGACCTCCTGATGGCCTCTCGGGATGAATTCGTTGCCGATTGGATGCGTAGATTTCCTCCGCTTCATTAGCCAGTATATCAATTTGAATCATTCCGGCTAGAACGAGGGCGGCTTCCTCGGATATGGTTCTAAAGCCGGATATGACGCATAGGGCCGCTAGTCGGTACGATGCCCCTAGCTTTTTCTTAAGCCCCTGTTGTCTTCTGACTGACACAGCCCATATCGGCGCTGCGTACAGCAAGACCGACGTGACGACACTGGCTAAAAGACGTCTCCTGTCTTCCTTTGGGCCTCCCATATTTGGCAGCATCCTTGAGAGTGCTCCTTGGATCCTTGCAGCTTTTACGGTGGAGTACTCCATGTGCCTCTGTAGGACATCCTGTTGTCCACCATTACCCCTAGGTATTTAATTTCCTCCTTTGACGTGAAGTAGCAGTTGCCCACCAGGATGGTAATGTACTCCACCTTCTTCCTGCTCGTGGAGAGAACTGCCTCCGTTTTATGTGCTGCCAGGTCCAGTCCAGAGTCAGACATCCAGGTTAAAATTCTCCGTATTGCTTCATTCGCATTGGTTTCCACGACCTTGGTTTCCTTCGCCACCACGAGTAGCGCCAGGTCCTCCGCCAAGCCGGGCCGATCGGCCCGAGGACCGATCCATGCTGCACCCTCGCATTGTTGGCCAAAGGTGTTCTTGCCCTTTAATCCTTTTCATGACGACCTTCCAGGATGTCCTGGTTCCACCAGTATACTGGTGCTCCTCTTCTGCTGGGTTTCCTCCTAGGCATGGCACTGTCGCAAGCATGTGCTAGTGATCCTGAGAGTTCCTCCGCTGCTCCCTCCGTGGAGGATGATGAAGTCCGGTCCAGCGTCTGCAGGGTTACTGAGAGTGCTTCTCGATCCAAACGCGTGTCCTTCCATTTCGGTCCTGTCACCTTGGGAATCCGTTTCCTACTTACCCCTCCAAGGGTGAAGTGTATTGCCTGGTGGTCGCTGAAAGTAAAAGCGTCGCTGACCTCCCAGTTGCACCTCCTTATTAGTGCGCTGCTAACGAAGGTGATGTCGATGATAGATCCACGCCCTTCCTTTCTGTACGTCAGCTTTTGGCCTCTATTGGCCAAAACCACGTCCAGTGCCGCGAAGTGTTCCAGGAGACTTATGCCCCTCTCGTTCGGTGCTCGGCGTCCACACTCCGGGGACCAGGCGTTGAAGTCCCCTCCAATGACCACCGGCGATCTGCCTCTTGCATCCGCAACCAAGCTTCGTAGAGATTTCCCATCTTAGCGGAGCGTAGCAGCTGTAAAATGTAACCCCCTTTATTTTGGCCCGGACAAAACCTTCGCTGGATGTCCTTATGTCCTGGGGAGCCGTCTCCGTTGACCTCAGAGCCGCTCCCTTGCAGCTGCTTGCCAGCCATCCGTTTCCTGGGATGCTCCTATATGGTTCCGAGATGAGGACTACCTGTGTCTGCTCGTCTCTGACCGCCTGGCTAAGCAGCGACTGAGCCGCCTCGCAACGGTTGAGGTTGAGCTGGGTTCACTTCATCAGCTTTTCCTTTGTGAGAGGGCGCTCCTATACATCGGACATTTCCCACTTTCTGCTATGTGTCCTGCTTCCTTCCCGGCGTTGCTGCACACTTAGGTTCTTCCGGGTTCTTCAGTCTTTTGCCACATGGCCGTCCTTGCCACATCTCCTGCACATCCGTAAGCGGTCGATGGCACTCTGACACTTTTTCACCATGTGCCCAAGCTCGAGGCATCTGAAGCACTTAATGACTCTGGTCCTTTCCCTGTGTCTGCACCACACCCAGCCTACCTTCAACCAGCCTATCCTCGTTGCTTTCCGGGCACACGCTGCAGGCAGTCTAATTATGGCTGACTGCGCCTGGCCAAAAGCCTTCCTTAAAAGGATGTCGCTTACCGGCACCCCTGGAGATTCCACCAGCTTTCCAATGGCTTCAGAAACCTCCTCCTTTGTAGTGATCTCGTCCAGATCCCTACACTCGGTTTCGATCTTGTGCGACAAGGAGCGCACTTCCACATGATCACCTACCGATTCCGAAACCAGGGCTTTAAAAACCGCTGTTTCCTCCCCTGACCTCTTCAGTTGGAGCAATAGCTCTCCTTTCTCTCCTCGATACGGCTTCGCCTAGTCCTTGCAGCTTCTTGTCCTGCATCACCTGTCGCAGGATGTCGGCGTAACTACATTCGCCCTTAGCCGTGATGACCAGTGCGTCCGGCCTTGGCTTCTCCTTGGCGGGTACTAGTTGCCCGCTGCTTCTTCGGCAGTTTCTTTTTGGGGCCAACCAGCTTCCATTCTTTGACCTCTTTGCTCGCCTGAGTTTCAGGTTCCACGGTCTGCCCTAGTGCCCTGGCTTCCGCCCTCGTTTGAGTCGCCGCCTGCGAAGTCTCCCTCTTGATCCTCTTGTTGTTGGGGGGGTCTGGGCCTGTTCCCTTCCTCCTGGGTTCCGGTACCGGTCGAAAAAGGGGCGATGTTTGTGACGCCTGGTGGGATTTAGGCGCTTCCTTACGTCCCTGCTCGGCCGCCTGAGCGGCCAGCAGCTCGTAGAGAGCTCGGATGCTCACTATGGTGTCCCTCATTGGCTGGTGGATGGACCTCCTTTTGCCGTCTTCCAGCATCTCCACTAGCTGCGCGATCTCCTTCCCGAGTTCCTGCAGTGTTGTTGCGGGAGACGGGGGGTTAAAGGCCGGAGGGCCTTCTGATTCTTACTCCTGTTCTGGTCCACTCGGATCCCTGAAATAGGAGGGGTACCATCCAGCTTGCTGCTAGGTGATCTTGAAATTTTGCAGCTTTTCATGAATTCATTGATGTTATTTTACTCATTTTAAAGGGTCCCAACTCCTGAGCCGTTGTCCTTAGGTGTTATGAAATTTCGCCTGGACTTAAGATATCAAAGAATGTCTGGAACAGTTACTCCGCTGGCGAATGCTTTGTGACGGAATGTGGCGTAGTGTGTTGGTCAAACAGGAAAAGAGCTAAGGCTAAGGTGATGTCAGTGTGACGATCTAATTCGAAAATTGAATATAAAATTACAAAATATTATAACAAAATAAACAAAATATTCAGTCATTAAATACACCACAAAATGCAGACTACACATAACATCAACAAAATCTTGAGCAAGAATTGCTGAATTCCAGATTGATGAAATCGGCAAAATATTGTAACACAATCCACAATTTTGAATTGTAAATTTATCATTTTTATTTGTTGCTATTTCTCCATTAATTTACCACCTTAGCAGTATCCATGAATTATTTTTTTAAAAAAATATTCCAGTTTTATGAAAATAAAATCAGTCTCATACAAGCCAATTCTGGACTATTTTCTTTCTAACAGTGTGACGTTGTCCTTTGAATCGGCAGATTAGAGGCCCCACACGCTCAATTGATACTTCATCAGAGCCAAGTCTATCTACGTACCGAAATTTCAAATTCGATTATAACCAATAATTATTGGTTCAGTTGGTTTAACTCGGTGGCGAGTCGGAGTGCATCCAGCTTCTAGTACGCTAGCAGCAAATAAAACACTCCCAACGATCAGAAACAATGAACGGAAAGATGGAAAGGGAGAACATTACTCCAAAGATAATTATAGAATCAGGCCTTGAGGTTGACGCTAGCGCTAACATTTAAGACCTCTTAGATCCCCAGCAAGAAATTGGACAAGAGATATCAAAGTGCATTCGGAATGGACTGAGCCAAAAAAAAAGGACTACATACTTTCGAAAAAGCTACAAGCTTTTGAAGAAGCGTGGGACCGATTCCTAGAAAATAATACAAATAGCCGAGGAACGGTCAAAGTTGAATGCTGCCTTAAACACGTTGATAAGCTCTGAAACACCTTCGATAAATATTGCAACATCTTCAAAGACGACCGTGACAAGCAAATGCAAAGCACGAGTCGTAATGAAGAAGTCGAAGCACCTTTATTCAAATGAATAAAATATTAGTAGGGTTATGTTGTTGATGAGGAGAACTAGTAGAGCTCTTGCTAAAATCATTATGGAGTCAAATCCAGGAAATCCAGCTGACCGTCTATGAAGAATATGAAGATCCAATAGAGAGTGGATGCAACAAGCAGGGATACTTTAAGGTTCAATCAAAAGCGCAGAGCGCCCTTATAGCCCAACGTCGAACCACATTCATTCAAATTTCCCGGATAAACATTCTATTCTAACGAAATGGATGAAGTGGAAATTGGAAGTGAACAATTCCACGATATATTTTCCTTCATGGTTCGTGCCAGCAGTGAAAAAAAGAGGTACCTCAAGGCTGCGCTTTCCCGCAATGCAGAGAGGCACTACCCCACATTAAACTAAAAGAGGAAACTAATTACATACTTGGCGTATAATAATGGGAACCTATGACAATCCTCGGCTCATAGCGAATACAGTCATTCGTCGGCTTCTTCGTCCAGTCCCTGACAGTGTCAAATCATTACAATATCAAATCAGTGGTATATGACCACACTAGAAACATCAACAAGTTCGATATAACTAACAGAGGCCTATTTAAGCAAACAATAGGAAACTCAATAGAAGTCCGTTATTGCAGACAACGCTTGAATTTCAAGTGCAAAGAATCAGAGTCTTAAGCTCTGGAAAGGCAAACTGGGTTGCGGTTCCAGTACATCCGACAGATAAGCATCGTGGTGCTGTATCAAAGCTTGTTGTTATATAAATGTGATGAGTTAAAACATAAACTTGGGTGGATTATCGCAGGAAAAATAAAGTTCAGAACTCAATTGGCCGTGTCCTGTGGAGTCAGCGTTAGAGAACAAACTTACCCATTGATTGAACGGTTTTGGAAATTAAACAACCTGGACAATGAAAAGAAACATCGATCTCCGACAGAAATACATTGTAAGAAATACTTTGTAAAAAAACTGCCGACGGAAAGTTTATTGTAAAGATTCCTTTGGCCAAACACCCTTCAGCCTTAGGGGAGCCGAAAGACACTGCTATCAAAAGGTTTCTAGCACTTGAGCGACGCTTGACTGGTGTAGTTCGGAAAGGCTATTCTGCCTTCATAAAAGAGTACTAAGCGTTGAGATATATCAAATTGGTGCTATCAAGCCCAATAATCATTCTCTTATTTCCCATCAGTGCGTCTTGAAGCCCGACGGCAGTAGCACTATACTGCGAGTAGTATTTTATGCGTCTTGCAAATCGTCAAGTGGGAAATCCTTGAATGACATGTTTCATACGGGTCCCATAGTTTAGAGCAAGCTTTTGTCTATACTGCTACTGTTCCGAACCCGTAATTATGTATTCATGGCGGACATAGAAAAGAAGTACCGTCAAGTATGGATCAACCCGGATGATCAATTTAAGCAACTCATAGTTTGGTGAAACGATCCAGCGGAAGACCTTAGATACTACCTATTTAAAACAGTCAGCTAGCACAAAGACAGCCCTTTTCCTGCAAAAAAAAGCCTAAATCATACAGCAATCCGGTCAGGGAACAACCCGCTAGGATTGACAGCACTCGAAAACGACTTCTATGTAGACGATTATCTGACAGGTGCTAATTCAGACGCCAAAGCTGTCCAAATCAAAAAGGTACTCAACAACATATAAGTCAACATATAGTCTAACGACTTTAAAAATAGTGCCGAAACAATGCAGACCTGCTGCAGGAAGTATTAGGTACTTCCAGTGAGCGACGTGGATTGGACCACAAAAGTGTCAAAACCCTTTGGCTCATATGCCCACCAAAGACCAACAAAACGATTTTCCTTGCGGAAGAACACAAAAAGCGAAGCTCCTGTAATAACAAAACGATAGGTTTTCTCTGAGTTATCACAAATATTCGACCCGATAGGGTTGTTTGGGCCAGTTGTAGTCAAAGCAAAATTCTTTTCCCACGTGGGGCTTAAAAATCGGGACGGGACGATAAACTCCCGTTAGATCTCCAGTCAGAATGAAAAAACTATCGGTCTGACCTTTGAGCATTTAACAAATTGCACATCGCAAGACACATAATTGATGGATAGGTTCTTGTCACACAGGAATTACACATCTTGATGGACGCCTCAGAGAAAGCCTAAAAATATACGTACGAACAATGTAAAAAATAAGTAAGCCTCGGTAAGACTATTGTGTTCTATATTTAAAGTTACGCCTACAGCCAAATAATAATTTTCCGGCCTAGATCTGTGCGCAGCAGCTCTAGGGGCATAGAGTCATTTAAGATTTACGCTTGTCTTTAAACAAAGTTTATGGCTACTTTTGGACAGACTCATCCGTCGTCTTGGATTGGATATATTAAGCGGTTTTCACTTAACAAATAACAATATTTGGTTCTATGGTAATCTATTGGAAAACTACGCCATTATTACAGCAACTCGTTGCACCAATTGCAACGGATTTCCGCATACATACTCCGATTCTTCTACAAATCGAACATAGCGATAACAAAAGCTTTTTGATAAGGCGAATTGAGCCAAGCACGCACAATCATCCTGCATACAATTCAGCAGTTCAAATTTAACGCAGAATGCAAACCTCTTTAGATCCTATGGTTTAATCCATGTAGAAAGCAAATTGGAGCATTCTAATATGGCTTATGAGGCAAAACATCCAAACCGGATATATTTCGCAAAGATCGGATATAGTTTGCCGATCCTTATGAGAATATGATACTATAAACCAATTAATTATAATATAAAATCTAAAAAAAGTTCCCAACTTCTATCTTCAAAAATACCAATGTTGGTATTTCTACCAAAAACCATTTCCGATCGTTCAGTTATATGGCAGCTATAAGATACAGTCGGCCGATCTTTATGAAATCTACCATGTCGTAATGTTTTCTCTCAAAAATCTTCTCAAAAATATCTTTCATGTCAAATTTGAACTCTCTAACTCTAAAAAAAAAAAAAAGTTATACCATTTCCAATCAATCAGTTATATGGCAGCTATAGGATATAGTCGGCCGATCCCGGTCGTTCCGACTTATGTACTGCGTGCAAAGGAGAGAAGGGTGTGTGCAATGTTTCAAGTCGATAGCTTTAAAACTGAGAGACTAGTTCGCGTAGAAACAGACAGACAGACGGACATGCTCATATCAACTCAGGAGGTGATCCTGATCAAGAATATATATACTTTTTAGGGTCGGAGATGTCTCCTTCACTGCGTTGCTCACTTTTGGACAAAAATACCCTCTGCAAGGGTATAATAATGAGTGAAATCATGGGAAATCGACCAGCCGAAAGGGTTTCAACACTGGGGTCGCCGCACTACTGCGGCTCTTTATATGGATTCATCGCAGTTCTGTATATTCACTTGCCGTACCCGTACGACAAACCATAGCTTGTTCCGGTAGTATTCTTGACTCCCGCTGACGGGCGGGAGGTACCACTGCAAAGTATTACTTCGCGGAGAAGGGTTGCCATCTAGGCATTTTCCCATTAGCGACGTTCATTTTAAAGTCTTCTTAAGTCGCCCTGTGTATAAGCTATCAACTGGCTTACCCAGTCGCATTGCTCCTGTGAGCTACACATGAATTCCACAAGCTGCTCCGGATCTGGTAGCGATCCGGCGATGGCTCGATATCTCCTACAATTGTACAAAATGTGCTCTGGGTCCTCGTCTGCTCCTGGGCAGTTGGGGCACACTGGACTTTCGTCGTGTCCGAATCTATGGAGGTATTTTCTGTACCCCCCGTGACCTGTAAGAAACTGGGTAAGCTGGTAACTAACCTGACCGTTATTTCTTCCGATCCACTCCTGGATGTTTGGGATTAGCCTGTGCGTCTATCTTCCTTTGGTCGTTGAATCCCACCTCTCCTGCCATGAGGATAATGCCGCTTGTCGGGCTGACCTCCTGATGGCCTCTCGGGATGAATTCGTTGCCGATTGGATGCGTAGATTTCCTCCGCTTCATTAGCCAGTATATCAATTTGAATCATTCCGGCTAGAACGAGGGCGGCTTCCTCGGATATGGTTCTAAAGCCGGATATGACGCATAGGGCCGCTAGTCGGTACGATGCCCCTAGCTTTTTCTTAAGCCCCTGTTGTCTTCTGACTGACACAGCCCATATCGGCGCTGCGTACAGCAAGACCGACGTGACGACACTGGCTAAAAGACGTCTCCTGTCTTCCTTTGGGCCTCCCATATTTGGCAGCATCCTTGAGAGTGCTCCTTGGATCCTTGCAGCTTTTACGGTGGAGTACTCCATGTGCCTCTGTAGGACATCCTGTTGTCCACCATTACCCCTAGGTATTTAATTTCCTCCTTTGACGTGAAGTAGCAGTTGCCCACCAGGATGGTAATGTACTCCACCTTCTTCCTGCTCGTGGAGAGAACTGCCTCCGTTTTATGTGCTGCCAGGTCCAGTCCAGAGTCAGACATCCAGGTTAAAATTCTCCGTATTGCTTCATTCGCATTGGTTTCCACGACCTTGGTTTCCTTCGCCACCACGAGCAGCGCCAGGTCCTCCGCCAAGCCGGGCCGATCGGCCCGAGGACCGATCCATGCGGCACCGCCGCAGTCACCTCATAGGATTTTGGTCCTTCGTCCGTGTCGTACAGCAGTGTCCTATCTGAAAGGTAGCTGGATAATATTAGCTGTAGGTATCTAGGAGTGCCTGCCAAGAATAAGGCTCGCTGGCTACGTGTCCAATTAGCCGAGTTGAAGGCGTTGCGGATGTCTAGTGCTACCATTGCGCAATTCTCCCTATTCCTTTTCTCCCTATTTCCACCGAGTTCCCGCGATGGCTGCTTCCGGTCACGGCTTTGATGGCGTCCACCGTGGAGCGCGCCTTACGGAAGACGTACTGGCTGACCGAGAGCGTTCTTTTGGCCTCAGCGAATTTCGAGACGCGAGTAGCTATTTCGAGGACTTTCCCTACCATGTCAAGGAGACATATGGGCCTGAATCCTGATGGGTCGTCTGTCGCCTTGTTCCCTTTCGGCAGCAGAATGAGGTTCTGCCTCTTCCACTTTTTTGGAAAAGTGCCGTGCTGAAGACATTTCTTGAAGGTCTCAGCGAAGACTCCCGGTTTCTCCTGCATGACCTGCCTCAGGACGGAATTTGGCACTCCCTCTGGTCCTGGAGTCTTTCCAGCCTTTCTCTTTTTTGCGTAGCTCCGGATCTCCTCCTCCGTAACTGGCGTAAACGGCTCCCCATCATAGGCTGATATAGTCTCTATAGATATATAGTCTATTTTCCTTAGTAGGGTAGGGCATGTTGGTCTAAGGTGTTCTTGCCCTTTAATCCTTTTCATGGCGACCTTCTAGGCTGTGCCCCATGGGTCCACCTTCACCTCGTCACAGATTTTGTTTTAAACATTCACGTTTGCTTGCTTTTATAGCCAGTTTCGAGGCCCTCTTAGCTGCCTTGAACTCCTCCGTTCTAGTGGTTAGCTCCTCTGAGCCTCTTGCCCTTTGGAAGCATCTTCTTGCCCGCAAGCAGGCGGTCCTTAGTTGCTGGATGTCCTGGTTCCACCAGTATACTGGTGCTCCTCTTCTGCTGGGTTTCCTTCTAAGCATGGCACTGTCGCAAGCATGTGCTAGTGATCCTGAGAGTTCCTCCGCTGCTCCCTCCGGGGAGGATGATGAAGTCCGGTCCAGCGTCTGCAGGGTTACTGAGAGTGCTTCTCGATCCAAACGCGTGTCCTTCCATTTCGGTCCTGTCACCTTGGGAATCCGTTTCCTACTTACCCCTCCAAGGGTGAAGTGTATTGAATGGTGGTCGCTGAAAGTAAAAGCGTCGCTGACCTCCCAGTTGCACCTCCTTATTAGTGCGCTGCTAACGAAGGAGGTGCGCTGCTATCATCTATGTCGATGATAGATCCACGCCTTGCCTTGCAGTACGTCAGCTTTTGGTCTCTGTTGGCCAAAACCACGTCCAGTGCCGCAAAGTGTTCCAGGAGACTTATGCCCCTCTCGTTCGGTGCTCGGCGTCCACACTCCGGGGACCAGGCGTTGAAGTCCCCTCCAATGACCACCGGCGATCTGCCTCTTGCATCCGCAACCAAGCTTCGTTGCATCCTTAGGTAGCGCGAAATTTCCCATCTTGGCGGGGCGTAGCAGCTGTAAAATGTAACCGCATTTATTTTGGCCCGGACAAAACCTTCGCTGGATGTCCTAATGTCCTGGGAAGCCGTCTCCGTTGACCACAGAGCCGCTCCCTTGCAGCTGCTTGCCAGCCATCCGTTTTCTGGGCTGCTCCTATATGGTTCCGAGATGAGGACTACCTGTGTCTGCTTGTCTCTGACCGCCTGCCTAAGCAGCGACTGATCCGCCTAGCAATGGTTAAGGTTGAGCTGGGTGCACTTCATTAGCTTTTCCTTTGTGAGAGCGCTCCTGAACATCGGACATTTCCCACTCCCTGCTATGTGTCCTGCTTCCTTCCCGGCGTTGCTGCAGAACGCACTTGGTTCTGACGCGCAGTCTTTTCCCATATGGCCGTCCTTGCCATATCTCCTGCACATTCCTGCGCTCTGACACTGCTTCGCTATGTGCCCAAACTCGAGGCATCTGAAGCACTTAATGACTCTGGTCCTTTCCCTGAGACTGCACCGCACCCAGCCTACCTTCAACCAGCCTATCTTCGTTGCTTTCCGAGCACACGCTGCAGGAAGTCTAATTATGGCTGTCTGCGTCTGGCCAAAAGCCTTCCTTAAAAGGATATCGCTTACCGGCACCCCTGGAGATTCCACCAGCTTTCCAATGGCTTCAGAAACCTCCTCCTTTGTAGTGATCTCGTCCAGATCCCTACACTCGATTTCGATCTTGTGCGACAAGGAGCGCACTTCGACCTGATCACCTACCGATTCCGAGACCAGGGCTTTGAAAGCTGCTGTTTCCTCCCCTGACTTCTTCAGTTGGAGCAGTAGCTCTCCTTTCTGGGTCCTCCTAATTCTCGATACTGCTTCCCCTAGACCTTGCAGATTCTTGTCCTGCTTTACCCGTCGCAGGATATCGGCGTAGCTAGATTCGCCCTTAGCCGTGAAGACTAGTACGTCCGGCCTTGGTTTCTCCTTTGGCATTGAGCTAGTTGCCCGCTGCTTCTTCGGCAGTTTCTTTCTTCCGTCCTCGTTCGTGTCGCCGCCTGCGAAGTCTCCCTTTTGCTCCTCTTTTTGTTGGGGGTGTCTGGGCCTGTTCCCTTCCATCTGGGTTCCGCTACCGGTCGAAAAAGGGGCGATTTTTGTGACGCCTGGTGGGATTTAGTCGCTTCCTTACGCCCCTGCTTGTCCGTCTGAGCGGCCAGAGAGCTCGGATGCTCACTATGGTGTCCCTCATTGGCTGGTGGATGGATCTCCTTTTGCCGTCTTCCAGCATCTCCACTAGCTGCGCGATCTCCTTCCCGAGTTCCTGCAGTGATTTTGCGTCTCCTGCCTTCTGATTTTTACTCCTGTTGTGTCCTGTCTACTCGGATCCCTGGAATAGGAGGGGTACCATCCAGCTTGCTGCTGGGTGATCTTGAAATTTTGCAGCTTTTCGCGAAAGCCGCCTCTCCGACTGAATTCTGTGATGTGATATTACTCATTTTAGTGGGTCCCAACTTCTGAGCCGTTGTCCTTAGGTATTATGCAGTCGCGTCCTTGATCCCATGGTTACCTTTGCGCGTAGTAAGGTCCATGCTAGGGTTGACTCTAGCCCTTACGAGGTGTAGAGTTCAGAGCCAGATCCGCGTTGGTCTGGTATGGTTCATCTGAGCCTGCACGGCCAGCTTACTGGCGACACCTAAAGGCCTTTTCTGGAGACTTGCCAAATTTTAGCGGGATGGGGGCAGAAGCTGCATTAGCCTGGCAGCCATTTCGGCGGGAGTTCACTCCGCGTACTCAGGTGCCAGAATTCAGCTGTCCGTCAGCCCAGGGTTCGTCATCTCAAGTTCCTTTATTCCAGTTGCCTATCCCAGGGCTTTACTGGACTCAGCCCTGGTCGCTTTCTCGCTATTTTAAAGGGGATTCCTTTCGGGTTATGAAGAAAGGTTGCGAGTAGCTCTTTCCCTGCTTTCCTGCAGGGGTATCCCCCTGCCCTAACAATCGCCTCTTACGACAAACCATAGCTTGTTCCGGTAGTATTCTTGACTCCCGCTGACGGGCGGGAGGGGGTTAAAGGTTGGGAGGTAAGCTAGGCTAGGCTATAGCCCGCGCCGGCAGGTATGCTCCATTTGGGGGAGCGCTTTTTGGTAGCGCCACCTAGCGGCGTCTACAGCTTTGCATTGGACGGATTTTATTGCCCTTCGCAATCATTTGGCTAAAATCGATTCGAAATTTCTGTCATCTTTAAAAACATTTGAAGTTGCTACGGATTTTATTTACGGAATAACATAATTTTGAATGCTCTGAATAAATTTTTTCCTGACGTCCCATCATTATTGTCAACAAAACCACCTTGGCTTAAAAACGCCTTTCTTGTCTTAAGAACAGGAAATCGAGAGCTTACAAAATGTTTCTTAAGTCAGGAAGTTTGCTTTATCATTAAAATTTTTTATATATTCGTAACCAGTTTATCATTCTCAAAAATCAACTGTATAAGCGTTATATAATGAATTGTAAGGAATTGTCCTTCTATTCTTTTATCCTTTTGTCCTTTTTCTTTCTTCCCTATCATATAAAAATATCTCACATTATTCAGAGCTTGGTGTTGCTAATCTCTTTGCGTCATTTTTTCAAACAACTTTTTTGTTCGATTCATATAAACATAAACAACATTTATTTGTCAGAATTTCAATATCACGATGTGTTCAAATCTTGAATCTTGAATCATGAAAGTTAATTAAAATTTGATTTTCTGAACTCAGCTAATGTCAGCTAATGTTTTTACCACGACTCAGCGGTCGTGGGTAAAAGGGGTCACCAGAGTTGAGCTCAAGGATGGTTATCATAGGTTGGGAGGGCTAATCGCGACCACATCTACACCAGTGGTATCGCCTCGCTCACACTTTCGCGCTTATACACATTTCTACTCTCTCCGTTAGAGAGTTTGGGACTTCTATAAATTTCTACCTGTTCTATCTTGCAATTTTTTTTTCGGCAGCACGCTCAATTGTTGTCTTCAGATTATTAATATGTAACTTGTGCGATCCTTCCGAAGCAAGACCACCACCCTCCTAAGCCGACGAGCAAGAGCCGGACTCTATAGCGTGCCCCAGCAAAGACTGGTCCTTCTCAACACACACCGTTACACGTTATAGATGCCAACGCCCATCATCATCAGTGGAGAATCACTGACATTAACGAGAAAGGTGAGTCAATTTTCGATTTTATCCTAAGCTCAAATCTTCTGGGGGGCTACAAGGGCACAAAACCCACCTTCAACGTCAAGAACAGAGGGGAGGTACTTGACATTACTCATTACTCAAACTCTTTAGCAGACAGGATTGTTAGATGAGGAGTCCTAGAGAAGCGCGTCTTCTCGGTGCGATACATAGAATTAGTGGTCGAATTCGAGAACTTTACTCAGCTCGCAGTACGCAATCCTCGGCAAACTGAGAGCTCTACAAGAAGATCCTGCGGGACGTTAACAGCAGACCTCGACACGATGGTAGACTTTCAATAGGGCCTGTCCCAAAAGTAGATTGGGCAGTAGCAAGTCAAAGAAACCACCATGGTGGTCGCCAACACTTGCGCCCATTAAAAGCAAGACCCGTAAATCCCTTAACTTCGCTAGTAAAGCAAATACAGAAGTAGCTTGGGAGGCGTATAAAACGGACCTCAGGCAGTACGACATGGAACTGCGTAGGGCAAAGAGGAATGCCTGGACCAGGATCTGCACGAACAATCAGGGGTCGCCGGAGACTTCCCGACTCAGGAAGGTCCTCGCAACCACTGCACCAAATGTAGGACACAATAAAACCTCAGATGGTAGCTGGACCACGTCCAGCAAAGCAAACCGTAGAGGCTCTCACATATGCACATTTACCAAGGTGTTCTTAGGAAAAAACATTTTAGGAAACTTAGAGCCAGGGTAGCAGCTCCCCCCCTCCCGAGCCTGTTAAAATACCTCCCAAGTAATAGGAATCTCGGTTGGGCGATAAACTGTTTCAATACCTTTAAATCTCCAGGCCCTGATGGCATGTTTCCTGCTCAACTAACCAACGCCGGGTACAATCTGTGGTTATGGATCAGGAAAATCTTCACAGCAGTCTCCATCACAGGTATCGTTTCCGAGACGTGATCACGGACGAAAGTTGTCCTCATACCCAACACGGGAAAACCATTGCACTGCTTCGCTGAGAACTTCAGACCAATAAGTCTGTCGTCCTTCTTCCTCAGGGCATTGGAGAGGCTTCTTAGCCTGCATATGCATCTTATTATTAAAAATAACATATACCAAATGATATTTCGGGATCACAGCACCCGTATATCCACGGAGGGCCGATTCACGGAAATTGTTCTTCACGAGATCACTAAAAGGCACTTATCGATTAGGAATACGCGCTTATTGCTTTTCTAGACATAGAAGATGCGTTTAACAGCATGCTGAAATGTTCAATAATCAATGCACTGACAAAACAAGGGATCAATCCGTGTACCTGATAGAGCAGATCCTGGTAAACAGGACTGTTGAGGTGTCTAAGTCTATTCAGACTCATCTGAGTATAGTCTATTCAGAGATCCGTCAAGAGAGGCACTCCGCAAGGAGGTGTACTCTCCCCCCTTCTCGGGAACGTGATGGTTAACACCACGTTGCAGGTCCCATTGCAGGACCCAGATCAGTGACTGGACGCCGCATAGCCACCTCAACCAAATCTCTACTTATCTACGAGCGGAGACTAAACTAAATTTACTAGTGAAAACATGAACATCTATCCTCAATTTATCCCTCGACGAAATTCTTAAAAATTATAGGTAGTTGTTCTCTAAGCAAGAATTTGAACTCCTTGGAACCTTTGCGTGGAAACTTAGTAAAGGAATGAAAACCTTCGATATGCGTGACATTAAGATTGAGTTCAGTTCAGATATCTTTTCATATTTCCTGAACAATTTATTTGTTGTATTGATAGAAAATATATATAAAAAATTTAAATTTGTAAGGCCGAGTTTGAAACGGCAGCCAAATCATTGAGTAAGCCTTGTAATAGGCGGTGCACAGAATCCCTCTTTCAGACAAGCAGACTCTGTCCAGAGTGCAAATACCAATGAGGGCTATCAAGGGCCAAGGGGCAATGCAAAAAGCAAAGTCTATACTTGGTGCGCACACTTAGCCAGGACTTATATCTGGCCATCGATTTTGGGAATAGTTTTGAGCTTCTTCTGCCGACGGAGTTCCAAGTCAGTGAGGTGTCAGTCAGTCACGAGTTGACGGCAGCACAACAAGCTAGCCTGATGGCGGTAGTAGAGCGATTTCCGTTTTTTGCCAAGTTAGGGTTGGGCAAAACACAGCTGATCAGTCACAGCATCAACGTGGGGTTTGCTAAAGCAGTGAAGCAAAGGCATTATCGCGTCTCGCCAGCAGTAAAAAAGTATGAGGAGGTTGACAGGATGCTGAAGTTAGGAGTAATCGTGGAGGTCTTCCGTAGAAACTTTAAGCAAAGTAACTTTACAACCGGGTATAGGGCCAATTGTGGCCCGAAGTATGTCAAAGCTAGGATAAGGAAGAGGACCGGCAAGGCGACCTTTCAACTAGAAGATAGGCAAGGACGATTTATAGGAATGTACCTTTCAAAAGACTTACGGCAGTGAGTGCTGCCTCTGTGGGTGATCTGTTTAGGATCCATAGCGATCCTAATCCAGCTCACGAGAAGGGCAGGATTGTAACAGAGGCAGGCTAACAGTGGAACTAGGTGGTAACGCTTAGAAAATATCGATAGGGGGAAAAAGGGTCAGGAGTTGGCAGCCCTGCAAACGGTTAGGAGCGGGTATGATCAAAGGAGTGTGGACAAAGCCCGGAGGATAGAAATTGTGTTTTCTTTTTACTTTGAGACGGCGATAGCGAAGCAAGTGGCTTTTAAAGAAGAGGTATTCGACCCCCAACAATAACGGTTCAGATAACGGAGAGGATAGCTGTCCCGGAGACCATTGCGGAGCACGAGTCTCTGAAACGGCGAAGATATAGTAATTCGTAGCAGAAGAAGTGCTCTTTTTTCCGGACAAGTGGCGTTCGTAGCGAAGCTCGGACGTGAAAGGCGAAGGTGAGTGTAAGGCACTGAGGTCAACCAGAGGCTTTCATAGAGTTTTGCTTAGGTATAGGAAATAACGGAATCTTAGCAAACACGGCGGTGTGCGTCACGAGCGGTAAAATTTGGAGTAGCTGTCTCCGTGGGCCCCCCAGCGAGGGCGAGGAGAAGAAGGCGCAGCTATCCACAAGGGATACGAAGCACTTGCGGCAGCCAAGAAGAAGCAAGGAGGGACGAAGCAGTCGAAAAACAGGCGCTATTTTAACCTTAACCCCATCAAGGATCGCGTCCAACCTTAATTTTAGGCGGAGATCAGGGCATAGACCCGGCGAAGGCGGAAAGCGTGGGCCAGCTTTTGCTGGTGGAAGTTCCCGAGTGTAGGCTATTCGCGATCGTGTTAATGCTCCGATGAGGGAAAAATGATCCAAAAGGCGGGCGTGCATGTGTGGTTTCCTTTGTGATTGTAAAGGTTTTTTTTCGAGTTTGAATAAGTTTTGAATAACTCCCCTAAAGGTGGCATGCTGGAAGCGCTTTCAACATTGAGACGACTGGAAAAAATGGTGAGTGACAACAGGCATTAAGATTAAGGTCCGTTCGTTGGCATCTGTATCTTGGACATTCCCCAAACTCAGGTATTCCCTCGTGTTAACCCTACTGCGGTAGCTCCAGTCAGGCTGAGCAAGTGAATCCATCCATTATTTCCAACTCAGAGCCCTGAAGCCCTGACTTCCTTATTGGTCGCGCTTCAATGTTCGCTATCGGAATCGGCCGTAGACCGTAGAAACCGTATCTTGCATTCTGTATTATTTTTAAGATTAAGATTTTCGATTTACCTTCTAGGTAAGGATTTAGGTACCTTCTAGGATTTACCTTCTCTTACCTTTAAGGCCGACATTTTAGATTTAAGAGATTTTGAATGGAGTTTAGTAATCTTTAGTTCAGAAGTTAATGGAGTATCATGTGGAATTCAGATAATAAAACTTTTATAATGTATTAAAAAAGTTCAGCCAAGTCTGATTTGCAACCGCCATGCTATCACCCAACCGTTTCAAGATGCCGTAGTGTGCCGCGTTTCAGAATGCTAGCCCAAGGAGTCGTCACTAAAGAAATACAGTTAGGCCTGCGCTTTTAGATAGGCTTAGCACGCATTTGATTAAATGGGAATTCAATAATGAATAGCAGGAACCCCGCGGGGAGACCCGAGTTTATAGGGAACCCACCCACTAGCCGACGAGGTCTAGGCCGGCAATCGCGTGCGCCTCATCTTTCACCCGGTATTATCGGGTGCAAGGTTTCCGCGGTATATCTGTTCGTTACAGTTATAATTATTTTAAATAATTCATCATGGTTTTTGCGCCCAACTTATTGGCCATATATTTTTGATATAGCTAAAAGCAACCATGTTGTGCAAAAACAACTTTTTGATACGTTTTTTGGCTGGTTATAAATGCATGGCATTAACCATAAGCAAAACACTCAGGAGCTGAGGCTAACATCGCATGGAATTCTACTTTTAACAGATAAAGAGTAGACCACGATGCCGCTGAGCTCCACAGACTAGGAGTAATTTGGTGAAATCGGAGTTGCGCTTTGGAATTTGAGTGAAAAGAGGAATCATCTAACAACGCAAACGACCACAGACATCTTCTAGTAAATCACAGAAGGGAAAGCTGCCAGGATAGGAGTTCGGAGATGCAGCCCACGCCTTAAGGAAGCAGGCAGATCCCGTCGTCCCCCGAAGAAGGAGACGGACGCTTGGAGTTTACCGGCAGGAGTAGCAGCTAACCACGTCCGAAACATCGACCTCGCGGCGCCTGGGAATCAGCAGAGCTAGCGAGGGGAGAGACTAGGAGGGTTTTTATTTTTCTTGAACGAAGCGGATGGTACCTAGGAACGGGACGAAGAAGAAAAAATAAGGTGGCGCATTGGCGGTGCGCATATCACACACTGTGGCAAAGTTTGGTTTTAGTTGGCGGCAACAACAATTTGTAAAGAGTTTAAGTGTTAGTTTTTGAGAATTTAGGAAATAATGACGTTATTTAACCCAGCAAAATCAAAGAAGTGGGTAGCAACACCCCAAAAGGTGCCAATATCCATGTTATGCAATAAAGATTTGGCAACAGGCAGGGCCAGAACCAAATGTGGACATGAGTTCGGTCGGATGTAGACATACGCGAAGCTATCAGGAATAAAAAGCAGCGCCAAAAAGAAAATTTTGACACGTTTTACGACGCAATAGAGCAATTGATGGACGGACTGGAAACGCCCCTTTGCAAGGCCACGGTAAGTAAATGAAGGAATAAAAATGGAGCATGCAAGTGATTTTTCGGACGATGGGGATCCGGATATCGAGGCAGTGGCTCTCATTTGTTGGAATTGCCGGAAGGAAGGGCATAGGTATCACGACTGAGCTGGGAAACATAAGGCGTTTGTTTCGAATGCGGTGCACCTAATACCTATAAACCCTCTTGCGCAAACTGTTTAAATAACGGGAAAGTGAAAGTGCAAACCGTCCGACTCCGCGTGTTCAGGTAGGGCAAAGCAAGAAAAAGGAGGACATCTAGAGAAACTATCGTTAAAAAAATTAGAATTAGACAGAAATATAGATGAATTTGTAGAAATCAAGAAACTAGTCCCTAATCCGAAAATCAGTCGTTGAAAAAGATTGAAGCAATAAGGTACAAGGACGCGGATAAGTAACCGTTTGCGGAAGTTTGTTAGTTAAAAAGTTTGCGGAATTTGTAAGGGGTAAAAGTCATAGGGCTGCTGGACACGGGAGCTGCGATTAGCTGCCTAGGAGGCAGGTTGGCAGATTTATCCAAGGTGGAGCGGGTTTCAAGCGAAAAGGATCATTTGTAAAGACAGCCGACGGACAACGACAGCAAGTTCTAGGCCAGGTGACAACCGAGATCAAATTCAAGGGGCAATGCAAAAAGCAAAGTCTATACTTGGTGCCCACACTTAGTCAGGACTTTTATCTGGCCATAGATATAAGAAGATATAGTAATTCGTAGCAGAAGAAGTGCTCTTTTTTTCGGGCAAGTGGCGTTCGCAGCGAAGCTCGGACGTGAAAGGGATAGGAAACAAAGGGGCGGTCCCAAAAGCGTGGGCGTTGTAGTGTGTGTATTTCCAATAGGGCATCCATATCACAGAAAACATAGAAAGCAAGATCTATCAAAAGCTAAAAAGGTGTTGTATCTATTATTCACCGGTCACCTTGGATAAGTGAACGAAAAATATCACGCGATCTTATCTATTGGGTGTTTGGTATATCGAGATAAAAGTGCAGCATCAGTTATGTATAAGCATTTTTGAGCTTTTTATTCTAGCAGATTTGCATAGGGAAGCTTAGGCACTAACTCGCAATCGCTGAAGAGATAAGGCTGCATTATTAAGCCTAAATTAAGAAAAAGTAAACTCGTTTTTTATTAAAATAAATTTAAGGAAGAATTTATTCAACCCAGCGGAACTAGCTGTGAAAATCAGTGAATTAGTGATTTTAGTTAATTTTAATGCCAGGTATGTTTTGGAGTTAGTGCAGTACAGTTTTCTTTATAAATTATTTTCCCCAGTGCCACGTGCCAGTGCGGCTAGTATGGATATATGCAATCGGCTAGTACCGAGTTATGCAATCGGCTAGTCTAAGTAACGAGCTAAGGAATGCAGCAATATTCGACCGGAAATAAATCCGATGGAATCGGATGGAATAATCTCATCAAATTTTGGAGTCGACAGGCGGCTGCAGTGCATTTTTCCGGTGACATAATGGACACCTTGCTTTCGCTACACGGTGAGAAAACTCCTGCGAATTACATATACATATATATGCGGTTGTATTATTAGCAGTGAATTTTTATAAACATTGGCCTGCTTAATTATTATAGAAAGATTTGCAGTTTATTATTTTGTATTTTCCTCGACGTATCTCAAGCTTTCGACCGAGTTTGGCTCATCGGACTCATGCACAAAATTAAAACGTATTTGCCAACATACACCCACAAGCTACTGGAATCATACCTCTTCAATAGGGTATTCTCAGTGAGATGCAACGCAGCTACTTCGGGCGACTACACCATCGAAGCTGGAGTTCCACAGGGAAGCGCACTCGGGCCGTGTCTATATGTTTTGTATACTGCGGATATTCCTACGAGCGCACAACTAACAACGTCAACGTTCGCCGATGATACCGCTATTCTAAGTCGCTCCAGATGCCCAACGCAGGCAACAACCCAACTGGCTAATCATCTCACAATAGTGGAAAGGTGGCTGTCCGACTGGCGCATTAAAATAAACGAACAAAAGTGTAAACATATAACGTTTACTCTTAATAGACAAACATGCCCTCCGCTTTTACTAAACGGTATGCAGATCCCTCAAGCTAACGACGTAACGTACCTTGGCGTTCACCTTGATAGACGACTTACCTGGCGTAAGCACATCGAATGCAAAAAGATGCATCTAAAACTGAAAGCCAGCAGCCTCCACTGGATCATAAACTCACGATCGCCACTGTGCCTGGACTACAAGCTACTACTGTACAATTCAGTCCTAAAGCCAATCTGGACGTATGGCTCCCAGCTGTGGGGGAACGCGAGCAGCAGCAACATAGACATCATACAGCGCGCACAATCAAAAATCCTGAGAACTATCACAGGGGCACCTTGGTATGTTCGCAACGAAAACATCCACCGGGATCTGGGCATCCTCGCAGTGAAAGACGAAATCCAGAAGCAAAAAGAGTCATACAAAGAAAAACTGTCTTCGCACCCAAATTTTCTCGCTCGGGGATTGACTCGGGTTTCTAGCGTATCCCGCCTTAGACGCAACGACCTCCCAACCCAGCAATCGATTTTTAGGGCCGTCTAACTCCGTATCAGTCAATATGACTGTTAGTTAAGTTAAAAATATAAGATTTGATACACCTCTTGTTAGTCTCGCAAAGAGAAGATTCAAGAAATAAAAGCAACGTTAAAAAAAAAAAAAACAAGAAAGGAAAGCTAACTTCGGGCGGAGCCGAAGTTTATATACCCTTGCAGTTTAAACCGGATATATATCGCAAACATCGGATATAGTTGGCCGATCCCTATGATTACATCATAATAAAACTAATTAACTAAAATAAAAAATCTAAAAAAAGTCCCAAACTTCTATCTTCAAAAATACGAAAGTTGGTATTTCTACCAAAACTTTTGACCAAAATTATAATACCCTCTGCAAGGGTATAAAAAAAAAAAAAAATATATTTTGTTTATTATATTATGGAGTTTTTCACGAAAGAAAACTTCTCTCGCCCGTTTTTATTTTTTTTATACCCTTTTTTAATTATACCCTTATTAATACCCTCTGTATTATAATTTTGTCCAAAAGTGTGCAACGCAGTGAAGGAGGATCATCAGGATCACCTCCTGAGTTGATATGAGCATGTCCGTCTGTCCGTCTGTCTGTTTCTACGCAAACTAGTCTCTCAGATTTAAAGCTACCGTCTTGAAACTTTGCACACACCCTTCTTTCCTTTGCACGCAGTATATAAGTCGGAACGGGATCGGCTGACTATATCCTATAGCTGCCATATAACTTAACGATCGGAAATGACCCAACTTTAGTGTTTTTGAAGATAGAAAGCTGGAATTTAATACAAATTCTATTTTTGGTTAGTTGATCCAACCTACCAAATTTCATTAGGATCGGCCGACTATATCCTATAGCTGCCATATAACTGAACGATCGGAAATGACCCAACTTTTGTGTTTTTGAAGATAGAAAGCTGGAACTTGGTACACATTATATTTTTGGTCAGTTGATCCAAACTACCAAATTTCATAAGGATCGGCCAACTATATCCGATGTTTGCGATACATATCCGGTTTTAGCTGCAAGGGTATATTACCCTTACTTAATAATATTATTAATATATTATTACTAATATATAATATTAGTAATATATTATTACTTAATAATATTAATTCTTCTTATATATATATATATTTAATTATAAAACATGAATTATAATTAAATTATTTGTTATAGATTTTAAGGAGATATTACTTTATTTAAATAGATATCCCTAATTGGCCAAATGAACCAATTTTATATTAATATTTATTTGAGTAATTTGAAAGTTATGAAGGCTTAAGGCTAGCCATGCTGGAACCACAATAGATATAACATAGGATTGTGATATGGGGCGAATCAAAAGTCGTAGATCTCGCCGAAGTCGGGTGGGTTAAGACTAGGATATAATGACCATCTAATTACCCTA
Source organism: Drosophila parabipectinata (assembly GCA_018153455.1). Classification (NCBI taxonomy): domain Eukaryota; kingdom Metazoa; phylum Arthropoda; class Insecta; order Diptera; family Drosophilidae; genus Drosophila; species Drosophila parabipectinata. The sequence continues at coordinate 1,762,673 of JAECYA010000403.1, read as the reverse complement.
CTACTGATCAAATCACTCTCTCTCTCCTCTGAAGCTATTTGAGGGGATCTTTTTCTTTGTTTTCGGATTTGATTCAAAAGTAAAATTATCCGGGTTTCTTAATGAATTTTCAAGTTAGTGCACTTAATTTGTTTTGATGATGTGTAGTATGGATACGTGAAAATAACCTCCCCCATCCGTCGAGCTAAGTCTAAGACCACAAGAAGTGCACGCCCTTCACTCCCATCCATACGTCCCTAAGGTATATCCTTTGGACCTTGCAGAACACCTTGCTATCTTGGTTCTGTTTGAACTTACAAGAAGACCCACACATTACAGCGTAAAGTAACGTAACGGTGTTTTTGCTGGCGGATGTTGCCGAGTGTAGACTATTCACGATCGTGTTAATACCCCGATGAAGGAAAAATGATCCAAAAGGCGGGCGTGAATGTGTGGTTTCCTTTGTGATTGTAAAGGGTTTTATTTGAGTTTGGGAAGCATGTGGCAACCCTTAAGTTTTGAATAACTCCCCTAAAGGTGGCATGCTAGAAGCGCTTTCAACATTGAGACGACTGGAAAAAATGGTGAGTGACAACAGGCATTAAGATTAAGGTCCGTTCGTTGGCATCTGTATCGTGAACATTCCCCAAACTCAGGTATTCCCTCGCGTTAACCCTACTGCGGTAGCTCCAGTCAGGCTGAGCAAGTGAATCCATCCATTATTTCCAACTCAGAGCCCTGAAGCCCTGACTTCCTTATTGGTCGCGCTTCAATGTTCGCTATCGGAATCGGCCGTAGACCGATGTGAAGAAACCGTATCTTGCATTCTGTATTATTTTTCGAATTCTAAATAGTTACGATTAGGCGATAAAGATTTTCGATTTACCTTCTAGTTTAAGGCCGACATTTTAGATTAAAGAGATTTTGAATGGAGTTTATTAATCTTTAGTTTGCAAGTTCAGAATTTAATAGAGTATCATGTGGAATTTAAATAATAAAACTTTTATAATGTATTAAAAAAGTTCAGCCAAGTATGATTTGCAACCGCCATGCTATCACCCAACCGTTTCAAGATGCCGTAGTGGATAGAACGCTAGCCCAAGGAGTCTTCACTAAGGAAATACACTTAGGCCTGCGCTTTTAGATAGGCTAAGCACGCATTTGATTAAATTCGAACCCTATAACCTATAATAACCCTGCGGGGAGAGACGAGTTTATAGGGAACCCACCCACTCGAGGTCTAGGCCGGCAATCGCGTGCGCCTCATCTCTCACCCGATACTATCGAGTGCAAAGTTTCCGCGGTATATCTGTCCGTTACCCATCCGCTCTCACATATGGATTAATACTTGATATTTTTATAAGAGGTCTGCAGGAATACATTATTGCCTCAGCCACAGAATACATCCGAATGGAATAGAATGAACGAGTGCAAGAGACACAACGAATTGAGTGAGAGAGTAAGAGAGCATTCTAACTCATGGGCATTCTCTTGCTTTGAAACAGAGTGAATTGGGGTGGGAAGAAAGAAGAGTGCTTTTGGAATAAGGAATGCAGCCGAATGGTTTTTAACACACTCTATGCATTTATTTATTTTCTTCTGTTGAGCAAAACGCTTCTTTTTATACTTATTTTATAATGAGGGGATGACCGGAAGGTAAATTATGTTTTTTTACTTAATGCTTTGAGCTATTATTATTTTCTTAGTGTTTTTATACCCTTGCAGAGGGTATTATAATTTTGTCCAAAAGTGTGCAACGCAGTGAAGGAGACTTCTCCGACCCTATAAAGTATATATATTTTTGATCAGGATCACCTCCTGAGTTGATATGAGCATGTCCGTCTGTCCGTCTGTCTGTCTGTCTGTTTCTACGCGAACTAGTCTCTCAGTTTAAAAGCTATCGACTTGAAACTTTGCACACACCCTTCTTTCTTTTGCACGCAGTGTATAAGTCGGAACGACTATATCCTATAGCTGCCATATAACTGATTGATCGGAAATGGTATAACTTGGGTGTTTTTAGAGTTAGAGAGTTCAAATTTGACATGAGAGCTATTTTTGATACGAAAACAATACGACGTGCCAAATTGCATAAGGATCGGCCGACTATATCCTATAGCTGCCATATAACTGAATGATCGGAAATGACCCAACTTTCGTGGTTTTGAAGATTTAATTTTGGAATTTAATACAGATTCTATTTTTGGTCAGTTCATCCAACCTACCAAATTTCATAAGGATCGGCCAACTATATCCGATGTTTGCGATATATATCCGGTTTTAACTGCAAGGGTATATCAACCTCTAATTTTTATACCCGGTAGTCTAGGTGTTTAAGGGATTTACTATAGAAAAGGAATTATCTTCGTTTAGCCTAAAAAATACCCAACTCTTAATCAGCATTAACAGCCATGTCGTCATAGCCAAGACCTCTATAATACCGACGCAGTTTAAGTTTTTTAACTTAAGGGGGGACATCTGAGTAACAGGCGAAAAAAAAACGGATTTTCTGGAATTTTTTTTGGCCAAATGAAAAAGCCAATCGAAAATTTGTAAATGAGGTTTTATTATATTATATTTAAAGTACAAAATAAAATTTTTTTTTAATAAATCGAAAACAAAATGGCGGCCCTGCAGCCCTTATTCGTAGGCCCTATTTTTTTAAAGGGGGTCCATGGCCGAACACCTAACGTCCTTAATTTTTGATCTAGGACAAAAAATCAAGTTTGGTTAGTTTCTGTACATCAACGGCTATCGACACACGTAGGATTTTTTCGATATATTGATTTTTTGCAAAATGGTGCGTAATTGAAAACAATTTTCAATTTTTACGAACAAAAAACGTCACAAAATTTTTGATAAAAAAAAGTAAGCAATATAAAAGTATACTCAGTATATATACTGACAGAGTATACTGAGTATACTGTCAAAATTTTAGATCGATAGGTTAAGAGTTGTTCGAGTTATGTGTTCGGCCAACTCAAAAAAAGCGGTTTCGAGAAAAACGCGTTTAAAGTTTTAAGTACTGTGGGATATACCTGGTGAGGCATCGCCGCAGAATGGAAAATTTAGACACTTAGACACTTTGACCGGACCTTATCTTTTGATATATTATTTTTAAAACCCTAAAGAATTTTTTAAGCGAAAAAAAATTTTTCGATTTTTTCAAAACTCTACTCAGATGTCCCCCTAAACATAAATAAGGTTATTTAAGGTCAAACTATTCATATAAAAAAAACTAGCAAAACCGGCAAACGTTGTTTTGCCCATTTTTGTTTTCTAGAAGGGCTAGTTGTTTTTTTTTCATTTATTTTGGTTAATAAATATTTTACAGTATTTCCAGTACATCCAGTATTTTCACGTACAGCAACTTTCCCATCGCCTATATCTAACAGTTGTTAAGAGAAAATTTTGGCGTATGGATCCCGAAGCATTTGAACGCGCATATTCTTCGTTAGTTGCACTTTTTTAACATTACGCCACAGTCGCGATGATTTTAAGGTAGCATTAATTTAGTTAGCGTACGTTGAACGTGGAATAACGGAAAGAGTTTGTCTGAAATCACCTAAAGGGAGTAACAAAACTAGTTTTTCATTGTTTTTTATATCCCTAAATGTAAAATCCAATGCCTCAAGCGAAAGTTTACGTGTCATAGTGCATTCATCCCAAATAATTATTTTACATTGTTTCATCACTATGCCCATAGACGATTGTTTTTTTATGTTGCCCACTGCATCTGGATTACATGAAAACACAGGCATTCTTTTTCCAAAGTACCAATAATCACTTTGGAATAAGCAGAATATTCAACACCAGGCTCTTACTGGAATGGTAGTCGAAGAAATGGCCCTGAAGTAAACCCTCGATGAACTTGTTGGCGTTGTTGGTCAATTCTACTTTTAACTTTAAGTCTGAGCGCTTCTCTTCGTTGTCTTTGTTGATTACGTTCATCTCGTGCCTCTTTCGATAGTGATTCACGTAACTGCGGCATGGACACACGCGCATTTTCATTTTCTTCTTCGTTTTGTTCTCCTGATCTGCGTTCTCTTCTATCTCGCGCGGCTCTAGAACAGTGGTCGGCACCCCAATATTGATATGATTTTACCGCATTAGTGTTAGTAACGAATAGCAGAAAGTAAGCTGTGAGCATGACGTTTCACACATGGATACTGTGTGTGTGTGGCAGAGCTCGGGCAGAGAAATTTCCTATGCCCCCGAGATAGGGCCGTGCCGACCTCTGCTCTAGAATTAACCGTTTGACGACTCAAATTGGCCCAATTTGATGTAACATAACAGGACTTTCTTTTATATGTATAGATAGTTTTTTGTGTGGAGAATAAAATGCATTCAAATTGGCCGGAATTTGGAATTTTTGAGTCATACATATTTATGTATATTTCGATTCATATACTGATTCTGATTCTTAAGTCTCTCGGAGACTTAAGAGGTAGGATTAACCGTTTTGAAACTTTGACTCCTATCGTATCCACGCAGATCAAGTTTTTGTCAAAGTTTTCACTCGCCCACTCCGGTCCCCAAAACTGAAGTCCTGTAGTGCTACTTCAAAAAAGGTTGTGGAAAATTTATTTTCAAAATCTACAAATCAAAATTCAGAAAAATCGAACCATTTTTAGAGAACTTATAAACTTTTTATTTTGGTTCCTTCTAGATTGCTTTACTTGTTATAAATAGAACAAAGTAAGATCAAAAAGATAACTGTTAATCTCACAATCATCGTTTTACTCTCTTCTTTTGTTAAGTTGTTTTTGTTGAGAGTCTACACTTTAAAAGGTATTTTTTACTTTTAATATATATATGTACATATATACTTTTAAAGACTATAACCGTCCTTCCTAATTTGTATTTAGAACCTACAAGCCTCAGTTCGTAGCCCCAATACGCCAAAATTTTGTCAAAAATATATATTTTTTTAATTGTTTTACCGCTTAGTACACTTAGCCACACAAACAAGCCAAAATGTTTTTTAAAATTACAAATTATTGAATTAAGATTGCAATATAGATAACTCTCTATTGCGTGGGAAAAGACTATAGTAATAAATTATCGTAATCTGATTTTTTGGCGAAATATAAAAAAGGAGACTTGGAAGTCAATTATCTAAAGGTGGCATATTGAATTAATAATAGTAACAGTAATTCTGTTAGCAAACAAATTAAAAATGGTATTTTACGATTTATATATATATATATATATATATATCTATGTATATATATATATATATATATATATACTATGTATATATATATATATATATATATATATATCTATGTATATATGTATATATATATACGCTTTTATTTTTTATGTACCATATTACAGTTACTTTTTAAATTAGATTACATATATATGTATAGTCTAAGTCAAAACGAGCGATAACCGCGTCCATCGTGTGTTAACGAGAAATCAGTTAAAATAAAGTATGCGCAGGCCTTACTTTTTTGCTCTGAGTAGTAAATTTAAAAGAGAGTACTCGCTACAATTAATACGTAAATGTGAAAGAAAAGTTGTTGTCTTGTCGAAAGCGTTTAATAGGGTCTGGAACGCATGCCTCCATCGCTACGCATCGGTCCTCCTCCATCGCGCCGATTTCCACCGGCACCACCTCCACGCCCACGACCACTTCCTCCGTTGTCGTTGTAGCGGGAGTAACCTCCGCCTCCACCTCCGCCTCCTCCAGAATTTCCAGCACGGTCCCTGCTTTGATATCCGCCCCCGCCAGATCCACGATCGTTGCCACGGTCGCCACCATATCCTCCACCACCTCCTCCTCCTCCAAATCCGCCTCCACCACCGCCACCAGAGCCGTCTTCGTCGCCTTTAGGAGTTTTGCAGCTAAAAAATAAAAAAATATACTATTTATTTCTTACTCCTTATTAAAAATTTTTATAAAATTTAATCAATAAATTCTTATTGAAATTTTATTTTAAGTATTCTTTATTATTATAATATTAAATTATTAAGCTGGCTTCATTTTTCATTTTCAAAAGTTAAAAACCATTAAAAACCTTTTCCTCACCGATTGCATTCATTACGCCAAGCGAAGTTAGTGTTGTTGCAACTATTGCACTTCCAGTCGCCATCTCGAGGCTGAACATTGCCAGCTCCACTTCCTCCACCACCGCTGCGATCAAATCGATTTCCACCGCCGCCGCCTCCACCACCTCCACGTTCGAATCGGCCCCCGCCTCCTCCTCCGCCACGACGGCCACCAAATCCTCCGCGACCACCGCCTCCCTTGCTCCAGTTGTTTTGACGTTGAGCCAAAGACACTTTAATGGTGCAGCCGTTAAAGTCACGTCCGTCAAACCATTCAATTGCTGATTGCGCCGCGTTGGTGTCGTCGTAAGTTACAGTGGCTTCGCCCTTGGAAGCTCCTGTCTCCTTGTTCTTATACAGCCAAATCTTTGGCTTCATTGTGCGTTTGTCTTTCTGAAATTTGGGAGGAATATAAAAGAAAATATTTTGTAAAAAAAAAATGCTATTATGACTAATCTTATCCAAAAAAAAAAAAAAAAAAGACTTGCCTTTATTATTCCAATAGCTCCGAAATGAGTCTCAATATCCTGCTCTGTTGTTGATGGATCCATGCCACATACAAAAATCGTGTCCTCTTGGGTGATCATGTCGCCGGCACTGCCTCCACCACCGCCGGAGTATCCACCGGATCCTATAAAACAAAAAAAAACTTAGAAAACGGCGACAAAGTAGGTAAAGCTCAGTAATATAATTCCCTTTCAATGAAGTCCCCAACATTCTCTTATTATTACAAACGAAAATTGCGTAAGGCGCATGTGCTCAGAACCTGAATATTGAGGAACATCAAAACACTTATTAAACACTCGATGAGACATAAAAAGCGCCCAGTACCAATGACCAATAATAGAAACATATGCGAGGAGAACCCCAACAAAGTTATTTGTAAATATTTGTAAATATGTAAGTCTATTTAATTGTAACAGTAATCTACTCCCAATAAACTCTGCAGAAAACCTTTAAAAAAAAATATAAATTATCTGGTCACAGTAACCGTATTTAATTTTAATTAGATTGTGGCGCCTAACAAATTTAAGCCGGGAAAGAAACATTAAATTTGCTCTTGGTATATGGTTTGTTTTTTTAGTTAAATTTTCCTTTATCTTTTCTGTTTCTTCTTCTTCTGATCAAATTGTATCTTTTCATTTTGTTTACGTCTTTTCATTCAGTATGTAGAAAAATATTATTATACGTTACTCGATATTTTTGCAATTGCTTGCATTTTTTTTACCTTTGTTGTAGCTGTCCTTGCTGGCGCCTCCATTTCTAAAAGAGGATATTGAATAACTTATTTAATACTTTAATTTTGATTGTTTGGTTTTAATTCAATATTGTAAGTTATGCACCTACAATCCCCACGAACAAACAATTTTATTCCCTGCGAACTCTATGGTACGGTATCCAAACGTCCTGTCACCAGCACAGTTTGGTCAATAAAGAAATAAAGTCGAAACTAATCCCCTATTATTTTGATGCGGATACATATAGTGGGGCAGATCATTGATCAAAGTGCTCTGGTGGAGATAAAAACTCATATATACGTGTTTTTTTATTATCCGGATAATAATTAAATAAATTTATGTTACTGCAAAATAAAGCACAGAAATAAAAGGGAGGGAAGATTGACTTTTTTTATTCCAATTTACGAATTTTTACGAAATGACCCTCAAAGTGGTGAATGTTACCGTAGTTATGTATGTATGTATATAAAAAACAAATAGTTCGTATTTTCTATAAAGGCCATCATTATAGATATTCATGGGAAAGAATGCTCGAAAATTAGTTACAAATTTGTAAGAATTTATCAGCACGGAGGATAAAAATCATTTGACACACAAGCATCACAGAATAGCTTAAATAAACACCGGAGTAAAAGAACATAGATGGCATAGTATAGGAAATTTTACCACCATTCGGTGAATATGTCGAAAAGTTATAAGTTATGACTAGAGTCGAACATTTTCAAGTTAGAAAGTGGTACTATTTAAAGATTATACTGATATATATTTTTTTTATGCTTTTTTTTTTAATAATTGAGAATACAGTTAAAAAAAATTTAAAATATAAAATTGTACAAGTAATTACGGCTTTTTAAGCTTTAAGTAAAAAATTACACATTTTAATCATAAGAATCGTATATTATAATCGGTTAGAGAAAGGAATACATTGCAATCTTTTACTACTGTATAGTAAAATAATTATATTTTATAAAGGTACAGACTGCAGCTCTGCATGTACTAATCTTCGAACGGATCTATTGCAACTACTGTAACTTCGAACGGATCCTATCGAACAGATTGGCCGATTATTTCCTATAACTACTATATAACTGAGCGCTCGAAAATAAGAATTAAAACCCTAATAATTTTTTTATTTCAAAATTCAAATTATTTCAAAATTTTATTTTTTTTATTTCATATATAATCCAATTTATTACAATACAAAATCTAAAAGAAGTCCCAAACTTCTATCTTCAAAAGTACCAAAGTTGGTATTTCTACCAAAAACCATCTCCGATCGTTCAGTTATATGGCAGCTATAGGATACAGTCGGCCGATCCTTACGAAATTTGGCATGTCGTATTATTTTGACAAAAATAGCTCTCATGTAAAATTTGAACTCTCTAATTCTAAAAACACCGAAGTTATTCCATTTCCGATCAATCAGTTATATGGCAGCTATAAGATGTAGTCGGCCGATCCGGGCCGTTCCGTCTTATATACTGCGTTACATACTGCAAAGGAAAGAAGGGTGTGTGCAAAGTTTTAAGACGATAGCTTTAAACTGAGAGACTAGTTTGCGTAGAAACAGACAGACGGACAGACAGACGGACATGCTTATATCAACTCAGGAGGTGATCCTGATGAAGAATATATATACTTTATAGGGTCGGAGATGTCTCCTTCACTGCAACCTGCAACCTGCAAAAAGTGTGCAACCTTTTGACCAAACCTATAATACCCTCTGCAAGGCTATAAAAATAAGAAATGATAGCTAACTAAAGCGAAGTTGACATCTATGATCGGATATATATCGCAAAGTTGGTCATTTCGGATCGCTCAGCTATACGGCAGCTATTAGTATAGTCGGCCGATCCTAATGAAATTTGGTGGGTCGAATTAATTGGCCAAAAAATAAGTTTAGGATGCGCAGCCTTGAAGAGAGTATTATAATTTTGGTCTAACTGTTGCTATAAAAGCTTTCTTAAAAATAAAATGCACTATATGTATTAGTGCCCATTCAAACTTTAGAATTAACGAAAAATTAACAACTTTTTTTCGCTCATTTTTCTGCTACGCATACACTTAAATTTTAAACATGTGTGCGTTTTGCCCCCCATTGCTTTAACGTTATGGATTCTCAGAAAAAAAATGTTTGTATACTTTTCCTCTAGTTAAAAAAAAAAAAACAACCGAAGCAATTCAGTAGGGAAGCAGAATTAAAAGTCTACAACTCCGATTTGGCTGAATAGGCGTGGACTAGGCATTTGAATCAGTTCCACTCCAGACCTCTTTGAGTAAAGACGTGCAACTGCGACAATCTAAAATCACCAGCGACAGGTGCTTATCAGCAACTAACAACTAACAACACGTGATCACAACAACCACAAGCAGGGGTTCGCCCCGACAACACCAATATGTTACCGCCAGACAAAAATAAACTTTTTTCCAAAAACTCAAACACAATTAACGAACAAAAACATATAATTATTAAAAGAAAAGAAAATATATCCCTAGAAACTGCAAACCCGTTCATTGTAAAAAAAATCAGTTGATTACATCTGTGGAGGTGAAGTTGAAAAATGCAAACTAACAAGAGCAGGAACACTACTAGTGAAAACAAAAAACATCCAACAAGCCGACAAACTTCTTAAAATTAAAAAAATTGGTGAAATAGACGTAGAAGCGAAAGAACACAAGAGCCTAAACGAGACCAAGGGTGTAATATATTGTAATGTGCTCAGAAATATATCTGAAGAAGAAATTCTATTGGAGCTAAGATCCCAAAAAGTTTCTGAAGTCTACAAATGGACAAAATTGGTTGACCAAAAACGAATCCCAACAGGTCTTATTACACTAACTTTTGCCTCAACCAATCTCCCAGAAAAGGGAATGATCGGCTACGAAGTCCCCTCGACATCGATAAGCGACCGCGTACTCAGAAGCAAAACCAAAGATACAGCTGCCCTAACTAAAACACTCAAAGCTAAAGACCAAAAACCTAAATCTTACAACCCGAACGCTATAAAACAAACAAAAAAATATCTTTAAATTATGTCTTTAAAAATATTGCAATGGAACATAAAGGGTTATGTAAATAACTACAACCAACTACTACTACTTATCAAAATACTCTCACAACCTACCGACACCAATAAACTACAATATATTAACAAATATTCCATCTGACAGATTTGGAGGAGTAGCCCTGCTAATCCACAAATCAACATTAGTGAAGACGTAGAAGCAATAGCAGCAGAAATATCCAAGCAAAAATTTACAATTTACTCCATTTACATCTCACCCAACAAATCTTTTTCACGCAATAATCTGAACAACGTACTGAACATGAACAACGAATTAGTCATGATAACAGGAGATTTTAATAGGTGGCATCAAAACTGGGGGTCCCCACAATCGAACACAAGAGGCAAGATAATAGCAAAGTTTATCGAACAATCACAACTTACCCTTTTAAACAATAAATCACCAACACACTTTACCACACACAACACTTTCACCCACATAGACCTTAGCTTTTGTTCTCCTTCACTAAAACCGCTCACAACCTGGAACCCGATAGATGACCTTTATGGAAGTGATCATTTCCCAATCCTCATTACACTCTCTCCGATCGACACCATTATCAACAAAAAAAAAAAACTATTTTTAAAACAAATGAAGCAAACTGGATAAAATTTGTAATACACACACACACAACACTAACAACCTATACCCTTCATCATCCAACATAAATAAAAAAGCAGCACTAATTAACAAAATAATTATACAAAGCGCACACCATACAATACCACAGACATTACCCAACAGACACTCACGCACAGTTTCTTGGTGGAATAAAAAGTTAGCAGACCTACACATAATAAAGAAACAAACATGGAAAGCACTAAAAAGACACACAACCCAAGAAACGATCATAGCATACAGGAAAGCAAACGCACTCTTGAAGAGAGAAATCAAAATTAGGAAAAAAGAATCCACAACCATATTCACATCCTCCATTCAAACAAACACTCCTACAACTAAAATCTGGAACAACATACGGCGATTTTGCGGTCTTAACCCTGTAAAGCAAATACATTGCATAAAAATCAACAACAACGAATCTACCAACGACAAAAACAAAATAGCCACCCTGCTCGCAGAACACTGGTCCAATCTCTCCAAAGACACAAACTTCAGTCAGGAATTTACGTCACATAAATACAAAACAATAGTCCTCAATCATACACCATCCACCTCAGCCACAGAAATAGACAAACCCATATCCAAAATCGAACAAACTATTGCTCTCCAATCTCTCAAAGGCACAACACCAGGAATAAACCGAATATCATACCCGATGATAAAAAACAGCTCAACAACAGTTCAAAACAGAATACTTTCTCACTTTAACCAGATCTTCAATAATCACATACCTCAGTCATATAAAACCAGCCTGATTATACCCATACTAACGCCCGAAAAAGATAAGACCGATATATCCTCCTACCAACCCATCTTACTCAATTGCTGTCTGGGGAATACACTGGACAAAATAATAGCAAACAGATTGTGGTGGTTCCTAACCAACGACAAACTTCTAAACCCAAATCAGTTCGGTTTCAAGAAAGGCAAATCGACTTCGGATAATCTGCTTTATGTACATCACATCATCACGAAGGCACTTAATAACAGGAAGCACACCTCACTCATCTCTCTTGACTTTGTAAGAGCTTTTGATCGCGTAGGTATCCACTCATTAGTAGATCAATTAATAGAATGGAAAGGTGGCCACAAAATAATAAACTACGTGATAAACTTTACAAAAAACAGTAAGATAACCGTCAGAATAGGGACACATAACTCATACATCTACCCCTTGGAAAACGGCATCCCACAAGGATCCCCACTCTCAGTAGTTTTGTTTTTAATTGCCTTCAATAAGCTAGCCAACATCCTTACCATCTACAAGCAAATCCACTTCAGCGCATACGCAGACGATTTCCTTTTAATGATCAAACTAAAAAACAAGAAAGACACAACTGTCAACCTAAACCATCTTTTTAGGAAATTAGATAGCTGGGGAAACTACTCAGGCGCATCCCTTTCGCAAACCAAATGTCAACACCTACACATTTGCAGGAAACAGAGATGCAACTGCACAATTACAACACAGAACTCTAGCATAAAGAACGTTACATCACTTAAAATACTCGGACTAACCATAAATAACAAATACAACTGGAACTCACACATCACCTCTCTCATACCATCACTTTCCAACAAACTCAACATAATAAAATGCCTAGCCAGCCCAAAATTTAACTGCAACACAAACACCCTACTGAATATCACAAAAGCCATACTCATATCTAAAATCGATTACGCACTTCAGACATACGACATTAAGTGCAGCACTAAGGCTAGTTTTAGGGGCCTTCCGCACCACACCTACATACAACCTTCTTTACGAAACCAACACACCAACAATTGAACAAAAACGTGACCACCTGACAACCAAACTATTTAAAAACCTTATGCGCTCCAAAGATACACCGATACACAAATACATTAAACCAAAAACAAAAACAACCAAAAGCACATTAGAAAAATGTCAACTACTTAGCATACCCTTCCAATCAGCAAAATTATACAAAACAAAACCACCATGGCAATTACCACAAAACCTAATCAACACCTCACTGCACAACTACAAAAAGACCAACACTTCACCAGAAACTTTCCAAAACCCATTAATGGGTTACGCCACCCTGAAATTTTCAAAAAATTTCAATTTTTTATTTTACTTGATTTAAAAGACGTATTTTAAGACGTCCCCGAAGACAATATCTTGATAATTATTGAAGTTACGTTTATTTGAAATCGGCACGGCAGGAGGGCACCTAAGACACTTCTTTTTCTTCTTTTGCGTTTTTCTCGAAACCACTTTTTTCAAGACGGTGGGCATGATAACTCAAAAACTGTTCAACCGATTGACTTGAAAATTAAAACACATCTTCTAACATAGATTTTCCACAGAGTGACGTAGGATTTTGTAGAATTTTTTTTTTTTCTTAAACGGCTACGTCACTCTGTTCCAAATTTATCACTTTTTAAAAAAAAATTTTGTGTACTTGATTGAGATGAAAATTGACGCGTGAATCATGCCCACCATCAAGGAGCACTCCGGAAAAACCGATGATCGCCGATGTTCATATCTCCGCCATTTTGCATAGAAAACAAGTTTTTTTTTAGAATTTTTAAAGCTCATTAGTTGTATTGAATAGAAATAAAAGTGGAAAAATCCTATCTCAACTAGTTTAGTCACAAGAAATTCCTGAAAAACCATCCCGTTTCCACGCGGTCAGGGTGGCGTAACCCCTTAAACCACAACAATTACAAGATTAGATCACAATTACAACTGAAACAACCAAAAATAAAAATCTTGTGGATCCCAGGACACTCTAACATAAACGGAAACGAACTAGCAGACAAAACAGCAAAAGAGGCAACAAAAATGCCATTAATATAGACTCCCAACGTAAATATGTAATAGACATCAACCAATTCCTGAAAACACAACTAATGAAAGAAAACGAGACATTAATAAACAAATGCATTAACAACATTAATAGACCAAATTAAATTTATAAGACTTAGATTAGGACATTCAAACCTAACACACAAACACCTCCTTGATGCCAACACCACACGCAGCTGCCCTCTTTGCCAATCGTCGACTCCCGTAAATATGGAACACATTCTAGAGTCATGCTCAGAAATTACGCAGATCAAGCAACACATACCTAAAAACCGTACAGCCATTGACTACCTTAAATATCCCACAACAGAAAACATAATAACAATAATAGAATTTTTAAAAAATCCAATTTATATAATATAATCTAATCTAATCTAATCTAATATAATATAATATAATATAATATAATATAATATAATATAATATAATATAATAATCTAAAATCAAAATGTAAAATAACTACATACATATATCCTAAACATCCTTACTGTCTCACAAATATTATGTACATACTCTATAAAATTGCGTAGTAGAAGGCCTCGTAGCTAGCACTACAACCTAAATGTTAGTATTAGTTTTGTAAGCTTTACTATCATCTTTAAATAAAATAATAAATAGCCATTTGAATCGTTTGGCATTAAAACATTTCCTAAAAACATTAATGAATTGGCGCTGCAACGAGATTTTCATTTAGGGGGCGTGGAAAAAATTTCAAACAAACTTAAAATGCGTGGGCCTTATAGTCTCCATACTAAATCCTTTAGCTCTATTTCATAGAGTCGCTGAGTCGCTTTTATTCGGACAGACTGTCGGATGGACGGCCAGACAGACGGCCATGGCTATATAGTGATGCGCAACCAACCTAACGCTATACATACAGGTGGAAACGCCGTGCGTAAAAGTTGAAATTTAAAAAAGTTTGGAAAAGTTTGACCTCATTTTTGTGAGTCTGAAAATGCCTAATTTTATACGGCTGCCTCTACTAAAATCAAATCACGATAACATACCCTTAAGGGGCCCATCCAAAGGCGAGCATGTTGGGCGAACATGTTGTGCTCGACGAAATTTTTCCTGTGGATGGTAGTGTTCGTTGTCAAATTTTGTGTTCGTCAAAATGTTCGAATGAAATTGAAATCGTTCTATTTTGACGACGTTGGCAACAGCATGCTCGCCAATGGATGACAATGTTGGCACGAACGTCAGTTGAAAAAACGTTTTGGTAAAGAAAAATGAATAAAAAGTTCCTGCTAGATTTTATTTATTGCCTAAAAAATGAGCCTACGTTATGGCACGCCAAAAGCGATGAATATAAAAACAAGCATTTGCGTAATAATGCATAAGAAGTTCAACTCAAAAAATATAAAGAGTTCGATAAGCAGTGTGCTTCCTTTTTTTCGCTTTATTTTTTTTTTTCTTTTTTTCTAAGCAAATACTTATTGCCATAAGTGCAATTACAGTGCCACTGTCGTTGTCAGTTGACATGTTGATAGTTTGAAAATTTATCGAAAAATGATGTTCGCACAAATGTTGGCTCTAGTTAGTGGGGAAAATGAAATTCAAGTATGGGCCCCTTTATACTCTACGAGTACCGAGTATAAAAATAAAGATTTATTGATTTCTTTAACATATTGATTGAAAAGTTTAATTTCCATTTTTAGTTCCATTTTGAGGTCCTTATATACCGTAAAACTATTTTTAAAAGATGAATAAATTATTATAATAATGTTTATTTGTTTTGTTTTATTGATATTTGATAAATAACATAGTGTAACAAAAAAATAAGTGAAATAACTTTTAAAGTGACATGGTAGAAATTGTTTAGTGTGAACTGTATTTTCGTATTTTTTACAAAAATTCTGTCATTCAGGACACATACCAATGCTGTCTCATTCATATTGAATAAAACAAGACAAATTTCATCAAGAAATTTTGAATATTGTTAATGTTGTTAAAAAAAGTCAATTCAATCTTGTGATCCCCTCGAGCGCTCGCAAGATTTTTTCAAAAACATTAAAATATTAAAAAACGTCGGAAATTTTAAAATCGGTTTTAAAATTTTTAAAATGTTACAAATATTTCACAAATTTTAAAATTTGTGTTATATTCAAGCAGATAGAAAATCAAGAAAATCAAAAACGTTTCAAAAGCGTGCATTAACACTAAATTTTTTTCTATATCATACCGAACATTTTAGTTTACATCATTATGGTTTCACTAAATATTTAATGGATAGTTCGTCGCACCTATGAAATTTTGCACCGTTTAACCATACTTATATCCTTTTTATAAGTTTTTTATTATTTTTTAATAAATATTTTTCTTTGTTTTTTAAGACTATTTTCTATATATTTGTTTTGGTCAAATGCAATTAAAAACAAGAAAGGAAAGCTAACTTCGGGCGGAGCCGAAGTTGATATACCCTTGCAGTTAAAACCGGATATATATCGCAAACATCGGATATAGTTGGCCGATCCTTATGAGAATATGATAATAAAACCCAATTTATTATAAAATAAAATCTAAAAAAAGTTCCAAACTTCTATCTTCAAAAATACCAAAGTTGGTATTTCTATCAAAAACCATTTCCGATCGTTCAGTTATATGGCAGCTTTAAGATAAAGTCTGGATCAACTGGTAGGCTGGATCAACTGGCCAAAAATATAATCTGTACTTAGTTTTAGCTTCCTATCTTCAAAAACACGAAAGTTGGGTCATTTTCGATCGTTCAGTTATATGGTATGTATATAGGATTTAGTCGGCCGATCCTTATAAAATTCGGCACGTCGTATTATAAAAATAGCTCTTGTGTAAAATTTGAACTCTCTTACTCTGAAAACACAAAGTTATATGGCAGCTATATGATATAGTCGGCCGATCCCGACTTATATACAGCGTGCAAAGGAAAGAAGGGTGAGTGCAAAGTTTCAAGTCGATAGCTTTAAAAATGAGAGACTAGTTTGCATAGAAACCAGGAACCGCAAATAATTATTATGAGTTTATAAAAATTGAAGCCCAAAACAGTCTCCAAAAAAATTGGAAAAAATTGTGGAAAAGTTAAATTTTTATAGCGAATTCAAAAAGATACATTTTTTTCAATTTTCGGCCCTTAAATTAGTAATTACTGATATAAGATGCAACCTTGCCGAATACTCAGTGCAAAAGTTAATGTTCTTGAAATTAAATAATTAGCCATTTATATATTAGAAACTAATAAATTTTTGTAATTTAATCTCGATTAATAATTTAATGAACTACTCTTTCTTAGTGTTGGGTTGCTCATGAGTGAGTGAACAAAAAAGAGTTGTTCACTCAACTGAGTGAGCGAACTGGTTCCTTCCTTTTTGTTCTTTTTTGTTCACTTGCTCATTTTTGTTCACTTGCTCATTTTTGTTCACTTGTTCATTTTTGTTCACTTGTTCACTTGCTCCCTTGTTCATTTTTGCTTAGTTACTCTTTTTTGCACATTTTGTTCTCATCCAATAAGTACAGAATTTAAACCGAAAATGGAATATTATGGATGGAATTCAATTATCCATGAAGGATTTCGTTTAACTATTTTTAAATTCCCAATGAAGGGAGCAAAAGTTTTGCCACAAATTAAAATGTAAAAATATCGGTAAGTTTGAAAATTAATTATGAAACATAATCTATTTTTTAAAAGTCGTTGAGATGCAGTGCTCATTGGCTTGGTAATTCACTGAGCAATGAGCAACTGAGCAATGAACAGTGAGCAAGTGAGCAACTGAGCAATGAATAGTGAGCAAGTGAGCAACTGAGCAATGAACAGTGAGCAAGTGAGCAATATGCGTGAGTTGACTCTTTTGAAAAAAAAAGAACAAGTGAACATGTTCACCTAAAAGAGCAGTATTTACACAACACTACTCTTTCTCAGCCGCCGCAACAATAGTTGGGCTATTTATGATACTGCACAGCCACATAAGCGGATAAACATATATATATCATAGCTTGCAAATAACTGTTAACCGATTCGCGCGGTCTCAAAATAAGTGTTCGTCACTGAGACTTTGAGCAAAAAGTCTGAGAGCAACCGATTGAATTGCTCGTATACAAATTTTGCTCGGGATCAGCCGAAGAGGCAGTTTTTTCGGTTTTCGTTTGCTCTGCTCATTCTCGGACCGTTTGCTCGCGATCCACGATTCAAAAAGCCTTTTGTGCATGTATATGTGTATGTGTATATGAAGTTTCGTGGGTTCAATGCGTCAATTGGCTTTGTGAATCTCGCGTGTTGCATTCAAATTTATTGAAAATGGGGCGACAATCGAATAAAAAAGTGCATCAATTTTTTATATTTAACACAATTGACAATAAATCGGTGTGCAAAGTGTGCGCAGTTAAATTAGCAGATGTTCACTCTACAAATTTAAAACGCCATTTGACATCGAAGCATGATGAATACCGCCGTAGGATGAGACTGGATGGAGACGTATGTCGATGCTTTCAAGGACGCATATGATGCGATGCAATTTATATGGATCCAAGAGTGAATTGCATTTTAACAGATCACCAGAAATGGTTGGCTAAACAGAATTTAAAAAAAATTGCTTTTTGACTGTTTGAGCTGAAACATGTAAGACGAATAATGATTGAAGTTTGGGGTCCTGTTTCATTTATGTTATAGCTGCTTTTAAATACGTGTTCTTAGTTTTAATAATTGAAATTGTCCTCGTCAAACACTAACAGCTTTTCTAAGTTATTGTTGGAAACAATAACATTCACATTAATTTTGTTTTATTATTAAAGGGTCACTCCACAGAGACTGTTGTTTCGCAGCCAATTCATGATGTTGAACTGGGTAAGGATTTATCAATTTCATCCCCACCAGAAGAAAAGTTGCTTTTCTCAGCATTTTTGGATGTCGTGCAGACTGTTTCAGTAGCAAAGGAAAAGACTGTTTCGGGCGAACTTGTCAAAATATATTTTGAGGTGGAGAACTTCGACAAAATGTACTGTCGCTTACCTTTAAATGACGACATTTTGAATTTTTTTAAAAATGTCAAGCTGAAATCGCCACATTTGAGTGCTCTGGCACAAGTAGTATTAGCCACACTGGCTACTCAAGTGTCGGTGGAAAGAGCATTTTCAGCTTTACATTTTATTTTAAGCGAACTACGTAGTTCACTAAGTTCCAAAAACATAAATTCATTATTAGTTGTTAAGCTTAACTCAAAATAAATTAATTAAAAAGAAAACTATTCATTTTTTATTTCAAATAATCAATATATAAGTTTAAAATTTTAAGAAGTTTTTTCGTGAAAATGGCATGTTAAAATAGGACACAACGTACCACTGTGCAACGAAACGAACACAAATTATTGTCAGTCAATCGGTCTTTTAATGAGTCTCTGCGCGAGCGTCACTCGAATCTCTCTTTGAGCGATGTTCGGTAAACGAGAGATTCACGATCGGCTCATCGTAATGCGTTCAACAGAAAATCGAAACAAAAAGAAACAAAGTCTGCTGCTCAGAGAGAAACCGAAACGGCATGCCTTTTTTCGGTTGTTCTCGCGAACAGAGCGAAAGGAAAAAAACGGTTAACAGTTATTTGCTAGCTATGATATATATACATATATATACATACTTATTATATACCATCTGAAAGGTATTGATGTGTAGATTATATATATACATATATATTGGATCTGGCTTCTACGGATTAAAAGATATATAGATTCAATCTTAAAGTTATCAAATAATTTTTATTTTTCAATTTATAAAATAAAAATTTAAAATAAAAGTTATTGCGTAATTTTAATATAAAAATTGATATTTAATAATTATTACTAATTTTTTATTATTCAAATTAATTTTAATTATAAAAAATTAATTTTTTTCGTAAAAATTAAGAAATAACTTTTATTTTGCAAATTTTTGCATTTTTAATTATAACCGTTACAGTCCCTGATAGAAACAGACAGACGGACAGGCAGGTGGACAGACGGACATGTTTATATCAACTCAGGAGGTGATCCTCATCAATAATATATATACTTTATAGGGTCGGAGATGTATCCTTCACTGCGTTGCACACTTTTGACCCTCTGCAAGGGTATACAAAAATATTGATATTTGGTCAAGTTCATTCAATGCCGTTAAATCTATGATCTGTTGTGTATACACTATTGGTGAAAATAATAAGTACACCCCCATAGGAATTTTTTGACCTCTCGTCAAAGATCGTTAAAAATAATTACAGCAATTCCATAGAGTATGTAATTTAAAACCAAAAAATTTTTCTTTCAGTTTGTTTTGAATTGTAATAAATCCATCCATGTGTACCACTGATTTGGTAATTTTGGCATGCTAGCCATTAATTTGTGACAAGCTTCCAATAGAAGTTTTTTTTCTTCCAAATTCCGCAATTATCTGCGTTTAAAAATGCAGAGAGGTCTTCTTTAAGGGTCTTTATAGTGTACTGGACTTTAAATTATTTTCCTTTGGGGTATTCTACATTTCTTCTTGAGTCGTTACTAATAAAATTTATATTTTTTTCGTGGCTCCATAGGACAACATTACTCTACTTTTTGGAACCCCCTTGGGTCCCTTGCGCCATTGTATGATTTTTGGCATCATTTTGGGTAAACTTTTTATCAAATCATTTAATTCGTTTTACACGAGATAGTTTCTTAGCTTTGAAGCTATTTTGAGACACTTTTCTAGGCTATCCACATATTATACACAGCGTGGATACAGTTTAGCCACAGTTGGGTCAGATAGATTTGGGAAACTAGCTCTCATTTAACTGAACAATCGGAAATTCGGAAAAAATGCCACAACTTTTTTGTTAATTAAATAAATAAAACATAAACCGTTCTTATTTAAACATTATTTCACTTCAAGGGTATAAAGGCATCTGATCTTATCAAAGTAAATTTGACTTTTTTTTTTAATTTATATTTAGTGTTAAAATTTTTTATGTATGTAACCATATTTACTATTGGTATTTCCTATGTATACTTTTTTGAAGATATCTCATTACCTGCAGAGATAATTTTATGTAAGTAGTATTTTTTGCAACAACTTTATTATTACACTCTTGAGAACAGAATTTTGTGTTTCATCAAATTATTTTCTCCTTATTCCAAAGTAAACGTTTAAGGGGACCCCCCCATTCTCGATTTTAAATTTTGACGATTTTCAATAGGCTGGCAAATGAACATAAATTATTTTTTAGGGTTGTAACTGTGCTTACATATATTAAGACACAAAAAGGAAGAAAATCATTTCACAGAATTTTTTTTTGTTTTGTTTTTGTTGTTGTTTTTTGTGATCAAAGAAAAGCCCTTCTTTTCGGCGGCGCATGTGATTTCCGCTCACTGGAACATCTGAATCCAAAAATTCCAACGGGATTAGAAAAAGTACATGTTTGGCTCTCGTATGAACTAGGATTATTAACTTCGCTCAAAAATTAACAAAATGGTGGACCTTTGAAATTTTTTTTTTGGAAATTTCCATTTTTTTCAGCCACAAATCGAGTTGAAAAGTAAGGAAGATCTTCACCGATTCGATTTATCCTAGTTCATACGAGAGCTATATATGTATAGAATAACGTGTTAAAATTTGGAACCGATTGGATTAATAGTTTTTGAGTAACCTCATGCGCCAGTCGTAAAAACACTGTTTCGAGAAAAACGCGTTTAAAGTTTTGAGACGGCTCTCGCCGTCGCCTGAGGCTTCCACCATAAATCGGCTATATCTTCAAGAGTTTTTGAAATTTTTACTTGAAACTTTCAGGGAACATTCTTGAATAGTTATAAGTTCGAATAATATTAAAAAAAAAAAATCGATTTTTTAAAACCGAGAATGGGGGGGGGTCCCCTTAAGCTCTTAGGGAAACATTCTTTTCATCGATCGAGTTGTTCATACATGTTTTTTAACCTTATACTCTTATAGATGTTAACCTCAGTGGACTTCTTCCATGATACAACATAACATAAAATATCATTAACATACCCATATGAATCTCCTCCCCTGTCGTTCCAAGAGCCGCTTCCACCACTATTAGAAGAACCACGATGGGCGGAATCATAACCTTAAAGCAAATGTATCGGTTTACCAGTATATAATGCATCCCAAATTGAACTACTTACCACCGCCTCCATGCTTACTGTAGTTCGGAGGTGGTTCGTTATAGTTTCCAGATTTATTTGGCATTTGCTGATAGTTTGGCGGGGGAACAGCAAAATTGTTGTAGCCTTGCCCGGCACCACCACCATAACCGCCGCCTAAATAGCACACATTCAATTCGTATTGCTTTGTGCATTATAAATTAAAAATAAACTTACGATCCATCACAAACGAATGCTAAAACAGTCTTTTTTTTCTTATGAATACAGTAACAAGAGTATTAATACTCCTTATGCACAAGCCGCTTAAGGGAATATAGCGTCACTCGGGTACAAAAATTTTATTGTAAAAATGGCGTGAGAAAATAAGTTAGAGATGTGCTAAGTGCAACTGAGAAGGAAAAGTTATCGAAAAAAAATACTCAAATACTAAAACTAAAAACTAAAACTTAATACTAAAATATGAAACAGTCGTTTTTGAATGTACGTCAAAATAGCGTCGCTCAGTTAGCGTCGAAGCGGAACGGTGGAATTGGAACACAGCAACGAATATTTTGTTTTTCAATTATTTCCGTATTTAGCCACTAAATTTAATCAAATAAACACTAGAATTGTTAAAAATTGAATAAACTATTGTTTTTTCTTACTTTGAGCGGGTTCTTCACTCTTTAAGTAGCTTAAAAATGGGGTTGAAAAATTGCCCCTACACTGTATTGAGCATTATCTCAGAAATAAGAGGATGCGCCAATAAGCGCGATACACCAGCTTATAGCCCATTCTTTTGAGAATATTCCCTGAAAATTTCATTAAAATCGTTTCCTACGTTTTGGGTCAAATCGACTAAAAGTGGACCAACCCGGCTAACAGCCCATACAAAAATGACCCCAAAAAATTGTTTTTAAAATTGTGAAGCTCCAAGAGGATGCGCCAATATGCACGGTAGTGGAGTCGATGTAGGACCTTTTCAAGTATGTATGGACCAAAAATCATACAAATCGTTCCCACAGATTTTGAGAAAATCGAATTACAGTTTCCCATATAATTTGAACTAATAAGAGGAGCGCCAACCAGTGAACCGGAACCAGTCCGCAAAAAGTTCATTGAACTAGTTTAAAAATACTATATGGCTCTGTTAGACTTATTAGGTCCTTCACAGAGGATGCGCCATTATGCACGGTATACCGTTGAAAAGCTTATTTTATACAGAACATTATAAGACAACTTTTATTTAAATCGCTCCCACAGATTTAAAGAAATCCAGTCCCGAATAATTCAGACCCTGATTAACCAACACTGGCCATTAACAGCATCACATATTTCTGCGCTGCCTAACACGGCGCTAGCCGTTATGGAATTTGAATGCCCCCTAGCTTTTTTTAAAGAGGATGCGCCATTATGCACGGTATACCACGAGAAAGCTAATTTTTAGCCCGTTCGAATGGTACCAGTGCCATTAAAATCCTTCCCACAGATTTTTAGAAATCAAGTCCCGAAATTTTCGGGACCTGGTTTGCCAATACTGGCCATTATCATTTTTCCGTGTTTGCACGCTGCACAACACGGCAGCCACCATTATGTATGTTTGCCTTTTTTTAAAGAGGATGCGCCATTATGCACGGTATACCACGAGAAAGCTAATTTTTAGCCCGTTCGAATGGTACCAGTGCCATTAAAATCCTTCCCACAGATTTTTAGAAATCAAGTCCCGAAATTTTCGGGACCTGGTTTGCCAATACTGGCCATTATCATTTTCACGTGTTTGCACGCTGCCCAACACGGCAGCCGCCATTATGTATGTTTGCCTTTTTTTAAAGAGGATGCGCCATTATGCACGGTATACCACGAGAAAGCTAATTTTTAGCCCGTTCGAATGGTACCAGTGCCATTAAAATCCTTCCCACAGATTTTTAGAAATCAAGTCCCAAAATTTTCGGGACCTGGTTTGCCAATACTGGCCATTATCATTTTTCCGTGTTTGCACGCTGCCCCATTTTTAAGCTACTTAAAGAGTGAAGAACCCGCTCAAAGTAAGAAAAAACAATAGTTTTTTCAATTCTTAACAATTCTAGTGTTTATTTGATTAAATTTAGTGGCTAAATACGGAAATAATTGAAAAACAAAATATTCGTTGCTGCGTTCCAATTCCACCGTTCCACTTTGACGCTAACTGAGCGACCCTAACTTAACGGACATATAAATATGACAAAAATCTATACAAAAAATAAGACACATTTTTCATGATGAAATCAATGCAATCTATTTCCTGGGTACTATATACATATAAGAGTACAATTTTTAAAAATGTGTAAACTTTCTAAAATGAAATATGAAAAAATAAGGAATTGTTTCAATGTTATGAAAGGTCTAAACTAAATGTCAAAAAACTAAATGTTAAAAAACTAAATCAAAACTAAATGTTAGACTATAAGACATGATTTAAAAAAATTGATGCTTAAAAATTCTCAAAAACGAATCCATACAACAAATTTTTAGCTCCTTAGATTTTTCATACTAATTGACAATTTTTTTTTTTTTATTAAATTACATTTTTTTAAACAAAAAAGATACAACTTTTACACAAGAATCTGACATTTTTGTCGTGTTTATCGGACTTTAACGCCATTTTATAGGTATAACTTACAAGAAATGGTATAATTTTTGACACATCAATATTGCCTCATTAATCCTGAATAAAACGAGCTCCACTTCATTACATTCACCACTTTTAAAGTGACATAGTAGGAATTATTTATTAGGTCGAATATAGTAAAAACCGTGTTTGAAATATTTGTAACACCCTGAAAATCTTGATTTATTTAGAAAAACCCGTTTTTTTTGGGACTTTTTTGCGCTTAAAAATTTCTAAACGTGTAATTTTAAACCGATTTTAAAATTTCCGACTATTTTCAATAGTTAAATGTTGTAGCTTGTAAAAAATAGATCTTCAATTTTTTTAAACAAAAATGATAACATATTTGCACAAGAATCTGACATTTTTGAATTTTTGTAGTTTTTTTTTTGGACTTTGACGCCATCAACGCCATGACGCCAAAAGGGCAATCAATGTTATTAGTGACTATTATTGATAAATGACAAAGCTGCTGGGTAGAGGATCATTAATCCTTAGTTACCAAAAAATGAAAATTTACTGTCAAATAAGACACCTAGATCCATTCTCTCATACACCTTCTCTTTATATGTCAAACTATAATTGTTAATAGAATAACCCGTGCAGATATCAAGATTCCGCTTACTGTAGCGGGTTAACAGATATTTCGATAAGTTTAATGGGAGAAGTTAAGGGGAGCACCATGAGGAAACTCTGGATATATCCTCCTGTAACAAGTAACTGTCACAAATAGCCTTATAGATTTTAAGGTCATCCGCATACATCAAAAAGTAGGCATGATGAAGCATGCGCGATGAAATGTCATTAATTAGAAAGGTCCCAGAGAGCTGCCTTGTAGATGACCAGAGGAGGCGAATAAGGGACTTGAGATAGCGTCTCCAATAGGAACGTGGCATAGTCGGTCTGCCAGATCCGATTCGAACCAACTTAATAGGCAGGAATGAATACCCAATTTATATAAGTTGGCCAGAAGGGCAGCGTGACACACTTTGTCAAAGGCTTTGGATCAGTCAGTGTAAATGGCATCAACCTGAAATCGGTTCTCAAAGGCTTCAATGCAGTGCTTAGAAAATACCGCTAAATAACTTGTAGGTTTGTGTGACTCGGTAAAATATTCTGTGGCTTCAACTAGGACACAGTGCAATATGTCCGTATAATCACCATATAATGTCCACCATTTTCACCATATATGTGTCCATATATAATATGTCCATATGTCCATATAATTGTAACTAATTGTAATGTCCATATGTCCATATAATTGTAACTATAACTATAATTACAATTATAACTATTCTAATGCCCTTAATTGTAACCTACACATACATACAAGATAATAGATAAGATCCACTGTAATTAATAATTAGACTTAAAGCTCTTTCTGATCGCTGCTAAGAGCTAGCAGAATTTAGACCGTACAAGAGTTCGGACGTAATAATAAAGTCCTACTGAGAGTCTAGAAACCTTATCTTTGTCTAACACGTGAAACTCAATTAGAAATTTGGACCCGGCTGAAATAGCTCCTGGTCCCAAAAGACACGGAGATCGAAGAAGATCTGGCACTTGTAGGACCTCTACTTAACTGGGTCCAAGCATCGATATAACTGGCGACGAGGATTAACAAAAAAAAATTAAACCACTCGTTCGGAATTAAATTCCAAAAGCATAATCACTAACACGCGTAGTAAACATACGAAATACGACCAGAGAAGTCGTATAAACCAGCAGCTCAAGCATAATCAAGTCAGCCTAATCAGCACATAAGATAACGGCTCTATCCTCCCCTGATCGGTTCACCATTTCCATTGTTGAGACCGAGCTTTGGCAATCATTATCACCGCCGTCGCTTATCTTACTCTACAGAGACTGCCGCGTTGGACAATGCATACAACATAAAATCAATCATCGTTCTGCATTATATTATCGGGAGCTGTACTATTCTAAAAGACTGATGCGTTGGAGCTTTAATACCATTACAGACTGCCGCGTTGGACAATAACATGCAAAGTAAAACCAACCACCGTTCTTTATTCGCTTTACATTATCCCCAGACCCTCACTGTTCTAAAGTAAGCTAATAACTTTACACATTACTAACCTACACAAAAAGAAGAAAACAAAAAAATTAATACCGAAATAATTGCATCGTTTAATCTACATTTAAATTGTATAAAAAATATTACAGATTTAGATGGATCAGAAAAAAAACCAGCTTCCAGATTTCATAAATCAAATTAATGACTTAATTCCAACCTTTGAGAATTTTGATGTATAATCAAAAACCTTTTTACTTAATTACATAAAAAACAATCGCAAAACAAAAATTATATTCTGGAACCTATTAAAAGAGATTTTGATAAAACATTGTGGGGTAAAAGAATGTAGCGATGTATTGATAGATACCCTAAAATTTTGTAGACTAGATTCCACAATAGAGCAATATTACTGCAAAATTAATGAAATTTCTATTAGAATACATAACCAAATACTGGCACACTCTAACGAGCCATTTAGTACAGAGAAAGTTAATAGGATATCACTAAGAATATTTAGGGACAATCTTCCCGAACCTACTAAAACAATGATTTTTGCTAGGAATCCGCAGTGATTTGACGACGCATAAAAAATTATTGAAGGACACTCGCCACCAAAACTATGGGCCCATTCGAAAACAGTTGTATAATAAACCTCCCTTTAGAACAAACTTCAGTAATGATAATTTTAATCGAAATAAGCCAATCCAAAATGTATATCAGAACCAACCACGGGCAGAAAATAACCCTGGTACTTCAAATAGGCAAAATATTAGAAGATTCGCAAACAATCATAAAAATTATTTTAACAGACATACTGCTAATCCAATCACTAACTCTCGAATGTCCTACAATACCATCCAACCGCAACAACTATAACCCTAACAACGATACTCCTCCAGATTAATACAAATTTTCAATTAAAGGACCATCAAGATTACCCTACATAAAAATTGAATCCTCCGTAAGAGACCTGCTATTCATTATTGATACTGGAGCGGATTTCAGTATCATCAATGAAAATGTCTGCCACCCGAAGTAGAAAACTAAAATCGATGCCCAAGTAAAAGCAATGGAAAACACTATTAATATACAAAAACTTTGTAGATTCCCTTCATTCAAAGAATTAAAAAAAAAAAAATTACTTGTGTGATTTCTTGGAACACAACTTTCACACTCTTTTCGACGGTATAATTGGAGGGAATATATTGAACGATTTAAATGCAATCATAAATTACGGAGAACATAAAATTATTTTAAATAATGTAAGTCTGAAGTAATGTAAGACCCAACACCCAAAACCGTCTAAAAACTTTACAGCTAATGTAAGTCAATTTACGAGGCTAGAACGTATCAGAACCACTATTCTAAAACGATTCGAAAATATTTCGATATTTCGATTCGAAAATATCCACAAAAAATGAGATACCTAACTTTTCTACCAAATAGGGTTTAGTCTACCAATATAGGGTTCTATCAAATAGAAATGAATGAACGCGATATTCCGAAGACAGCTTTTTCTACCGCTAACGGACATTATGAGTTTTTGCGAATGCCTTTTGGGCTTCAAAATGCACCAGCAACATTTCAAAAACTTATGAACCACTTGCTTTGACCCTTCGAACATTTCTGCTTCGTATACATGGACGACATTCTTATTTCTTCCAAAACAATCGAAGAACACATTGAATATCTAAATAAAATATTAAAATGTCTCGCCGATGCTAACTTGAAACTTGAAATTGACAAATGTGAGTTTGCCAAATGCGACATAGAGTTTTTAGGACACGTTCTTAATGGAGACGGGCTAAAAACAAGCTCAAAGAAAGTTGAGGAAATCGATAAAATAAAACTACCAACGACACAAAAACAAATTAAAAGTTTTTTGGGAGTTACCAGCTATTTAAGAAGATACATTAAAAACTAATCTAAAATTGCAAAACATTTAATAATATACTCGAAAAAAAATTTCAAAATAAATACAAAAGATTTAGAATTTATAGAAGCATTCGAAAAATTGAAACTATTAAGGGGGGACATCTGAGTAACAGGCGAAAAAAAACGGATTTTCTGGAATTTTTTTGGCCAAATAAAAACAGCTAATCGAAAATTTTTAAATGGGGTTTTAACTATATTATTTTTAAACTACACAATAAAATTTTTTTTAACAAATCGAAAACAAAATGGCGGGCCTGCAGCCCTTCTTCGTAGGCCCTATTTTTTTAAAGGGGGTCCTTGGCCGAACACGTAACGTTCCTAATTTTTGCAAAATAGTGAGTGATTGAACAAAATTTTCACGAACAAAAAAAGTCACAAAATTGTTGATAAAAAAAAAGTAAGCAAAATAAAAAAAAAATGAATACCTACGTGTGTCGATAGACATAGGTATTCTGAGTATACAGTCAAAATTTTAGATCCGATAGGTTTAGAGTGGTTCGAGTTATGTGTTCGGCCAACTCAAAAAAAGTGGTTTCGAGAAAAACGCGTTTAAATTTTTAAGTACTGTGGGATATACCTGGGAGGCATCGCCGCAGAATGGCAAATTTCGACACTTAGACACTTTGGCCGGACTCTATCTTTTGATATGTTATTTTAAAGACCCAAAAGAATTTTTTAAGCGAAAAAAAAATTTTCGATTTTTTCAAAACTCTACTCAGATGTTCCCCCTTAATCAAAAGTGACCCAATTGAAGTCTATCCCGAATTTAAAAAGCCGTTTACACTTATTACAGCAACTATGCCTTGGGAGCGGTTCTCATGCAGGATAAAAAAGTTATATGCTTTGCTATTTGTACTTCAAAAACTCATGAATTTAACTATAGCACGATAAAAAAATTGTGTGGGGAATTGAACATTTTCATTACTGCTTGTATGGGAGAAAATTTATATTAAAAATTAATATAATTTACAATTGTATATTGTATTAATTGTATATTAAACAATTTAAAAGAACCTAACTTAAAGTTTTAAAGGTGGAAAATTCAATTGAACGAACATGATTTCGGAATTGAATTTATAAAAGGGAAAGAAAACGCGTTAGCGGATGTACTAGTAGAATCTGCAATCATAACAAACTCCTAAATAGTCTCGAAATAAATCAAAGCGTTATTATAAACTTAAATGAAACCGATATATTTATGGGCGAGCTCATAAATCCGATACACTCTCAAAAAGAAAACAATGAACCAACCTATGACTTCTTCTCAGATCTAATAAACTTGTTTTTAATGGTTATGAAACCATTCACAGTGCTCATTCAGATTACTTAAACTACATACGAAATACAGAAAACCCTCTTAACATATAAAAATTACAAATTGTACTGGAAAAATCATATAAGGAAATAAAAACCATTAAAATCTTTTATAAAAATAAATAAGACATATTATACGAACAAATGGCAATAACTCAGATTTATTAGAGATAATGCGAGACATTCTTCCTAAAAAAGGCTTAATACCCATCTTTTGTGAAGACATAAACCTACAATTCCTACATAACCTACAACAAACCTACATAAACCTTTTGTGAAGACACGTACAATTCCAGGAATGCTATAGACAATTTTTTGCTTACAACGTTAATATAAAGGTCATAAGATTAATTGCACTTCTTAAAGATATTACAGATAAGGAAGAAATTTTAAAAATAATCGACGAGGAACATTTAAGAAACAACCATAAGGGTATCAACGAAACTTTTTCAGAAATAAAAAAAATATATTATTATCCTAACCTTCAGAAAAAAATTCAAAAATACGTAAATAACTGTCAAATATGCCACTTAGCCAAGTACGATCGAAACCCAATAAAATATAAGCTAAACATAACCGATACTCCTTCCCAACACAATAAAATAATCCACATGGATATCTGGTTTCCTATGCGAAACACCATGTATCTGACCACCATCGATAAATTGACAAAGTATACTACTGCACATTAAAGATAGATCGTGGATATCTCTTTTGAAAGCGTTTAAAGATGGGATATAAAACATAGGAAAGCCCAAACTGATTATAACAGACAACGAATTTAATATAAACTGTATAAAACAGTTTCTGCTAGACAACAATATAATTATTCATTATACGACCCCCTAAAAAACAGAAAACTCCGATATAGAAAGACTACACCTAACATTAAATAAACATATTCGATTGTTTAACGCAGATGATAAAAATAAAGATACAATTCAAAACCAAGCATATGAAGCAATTATCCACTATAATAAAAAATAAATTAATTAAAGTCTATGTAATATTTTTATTAAAATAATAAAAACATGGAGAATAAAACAATATGGTGTTAGTCAGTTTTGTTTTTTTTTTATTTTTATAGTGGCAAAATCTCAAATAAAAGTAAGTTACAAGAATTTAAATTGAATTTTATACATACAAAAAAATGTTTTTTATTAAAGTAACCTTTTTAGACATATTATACCGTCGTTCGGTTTTCATCTCCACCAAGTTTTTGCACAATCTAAACAAATAAAGAAAAGTACGAGGTATATCTAATAATTCTTCTATTTAAATATACTAAATAAGAAATGGGTCACGGTAGCCCACTTTATATATATAAGTTTTTAATATTTCAATTTTAAACGAAGAAAAATTTTTGTTGGAAAATTTTGATTTCTTTTTTTATTATCGATAATCAAATTCAGTGCAGTAAAATGCATTATATGCATTTATTATGATTTATTATTGCATTTTAAAATTATACTGAATGTTTTGTTTTTAAAAATGTAAATTGTTTTTAAATTTTTTAGGTTACCTACTTTTTATATTTTTTAATTATTATGGGTACTACTGCTGGTTCTAATCAGAGGTCTGTAGGAATACATTCTTTTTGCCTCAGTCATAGAAAACATCCTAATGGAATAGAATGGATGAATGCAAGAGACACAACCAATTGAGTGAGAGGGAGTGAGAATGTTTTGAATGGTCTTTAACACTGGTTAACACTGAAATGCTTCTTTTAATACATCTTTAATAATGAGGGAGTTGACCATAAGGTAAATTTTAATGAAAGTTTTTTTCGCGAATGTATGAATAATTTTTTTATACGTATTGTTTTTAACCGTTATTATTTTCTTAGTGTTTTTTGTTTAGTTTTCTTGTGAGTTTTTTCAAATTACATTATTTTACAACATTTTTTAGCGCCAAAATTGTATTGAAAACATATTTATTAATATATGTATGTATATTGAAAATATTTTTACATTATTATAAGTAAAATATGTAAAATAAATTATACAAAATAATAATGAATATTTCTGAAATTGCTTCCCCTTTTTAATTATTTTATTACCAACGTCTAAAAATTCAGGCAATTATGCACCGAAATAATTGAAATGCGGTCTGTACTCTAACTCATTCAATTAGGGTTTCATCCCCCCAATGTTGCGCGAGTGAGACCTACACAGTCGCACTCACTCATTCATTAATTTTCGTCTCAGCATTCTATCTCACTCAATTAATTTTCAAGGTTGTACATGTGAATGTCGATTTTGTAGCTATTCATGCAGACCTCTAGTTCAAATGAGAAAAATTTTGACAATTTCTCATCATAGTATCACAATTAAATGTTTTAACATTAAATAGTAGGAGAATATCGTTTAAAAATATTTTAAGGCAGGGTAATGTTCTCTTTAGAGCTGGAGAAGACATCGACGATGTATCGATACATCGATGTTTTCTGAAACTCGAGAAACATCGAAGTTTTAAAACATCGATGTTCGATGTTTCCTCTTTACTCATCACTTCTTGGCTGGTATTTGGTAAGTGCACGAAAAATTATTATCAATTAAATGAAACAAACTTAACAATAAAATTGTTAAGTAATAAACAATAAAAGACTAATCTATAATTAGTCATAAAAAATGACTGGATTTAAATTAATTTTAATTTACTTTTTTATCTTTTTTTTTGTTGAGTAGAACCACTAACCATACAGTTACCATACAGTTATGGTTAGTGGTAGAACTCGTAGCTGCTTTTTATTTTCGTTTCAATTGTTTTTTCATTTTAAGTTTTGCTTTCTATGAAAGACTAGCTTTAAGTTTCATTTTTAATATAAGAGTAGTATTTAAGAGTCATTTTGAATTTCGATTTTGATTTTATTTTCGTTTTAATTGTTTTTTCATTTTAAGTTTTGTTTTCTATGAAAGACTAGCTTTAAGTTTTATTTTTAATATAAGAGTAGTATTTAAGAGTCATTTTGAATTTTGAAATATTATTAAAGAAAACTATGGATCTCACACAAAGCGTAATTTTTTATAAATAATTTACACTTTCTATTTATTTATTTTTAATAAATAAAAATATTTTAATATGATATGGTGTGAGAAAAATTTTTTTAAGTGCACTCTAAGAAAGTTCGATGTATCGCGATACATCGATGTTTTTTTCTGAAAAACATCGAAACATCGATGTAGGTGAACATCGATGATTTTCCAGCTCTAGTTCTCTTCATTGCATTCATGATACAATTATATAAGGTAGTCCATTCCACTGACATATCGTTCGGGTTTGGTCCCTTAATTCCAAACTGTCAAACTGAAAGGTGATTTTGTTTTCATACCTTTAACCCTTAAGTGGCCAAGCAAAAAATGACTTTTTGCTATTATTGTCGCAAGCACGTGATAGGCGTAAAGTTTGTGAATGTTCCAAAGTGCATTGAAAAAAGAGCTTTGTGGGAACAAAACAACTTGAACTCATATTTTTACATATTGTTAGGGACACATTTCAAATAACTACAAATTTAAAACACACATTGTTAAACGCCGCTGAATTAAGAACTTAAACAAAAGATTGGCTGTCCAAAAACAAAAACAAAGAATAATGTCAAACTCTAAACTTATTAAAATAAAATTATAAACACTACAACTCTTGTCATAACTAAGAAAAACTTTTAGCCCCATGCTCCGTGTAAGGGTTAATCAAAGTACTGTATAGCCGTTTCACTCGCACTATTCAACGCTTACTATGTTAAAACAAAAATAAGGGACTTATGTCAACGAATGGACTACCTTATATAATTGTATCATGATTGCATTTATAAAAATATAATGCACTTTGGTTATCGATAATTAAAAAGCAATCGATTTATACAAACGTTTTAAAAAAAACAATTGCTCCACTTGGGATGGCGCGATCCAATTGGTTTAAATATTATTGGTACAATTGTTTTCGGAAATATACAATGAATGTGCGATTTGTTAACGATTATCAACCGATAGTTTGAACCGATGTCTACCACCACTAAGTCTTAAGAGTACTGTCATCTCTAACAAAGTGTTGCTGTCATACCTAAATTAAATAGGCACGACCGATTTTCTTGAAATTTGTAACAATTAAATAATATGTCCAGTTATATTGCCAGAAAAGGACCGGCTATTTTCTGTGAGTATGATTTTGATATAGAAAATAGGCTTCTCCGGAAACTTAATGGCATTAACACAACACGTTATCATAATGATTACGTAAAATGTTACTATTCCAGCAAACTTGGGAAGATGGGCTTACAACCTGTCCGGATTCAACCAATACGGTAAGATGATATTAAAACCAAAAACACATGTTTGAAAATTCTAACTTTGATTGCCCTTGACTAATCAGGTCTTCTTCGCGATGATTGTCTGTATGAGAATGAGGACGTGAAAGAGGCCGTGCGTCGATTGCCCCGCAAGCTATATGACGAGCGCAATTACCGCATTATGCGTGCCCTGCATCTGTCGATGACCAAAACAATTCTACCGAAGGAGCAGTGGACCAAGTACGAGGAAGATGTTAAGTACTTGGAACCCTATCTCAACGAGGTGGTAAAGGAACGCGAGGAGCGCGAGGACTGGAACAAAAACCATTAGATTTTCGCACTAGCTGGACTTGTAAATGTTAAAATACATAGTGTAGATTAAACCAATTTGCAGTCAACTCGGTTTTTGCTTTTTCGTTGCGGGTAGATGCAGTTTCAAAAGGCCTTGGGGATGGATGAAATTTACTTTAAGAGTCGAATCGTCACGTTCATCGCAAGAAATCTAAACAAAGGACTCACCTTTTGCATAATTGGTATATTTAAGAGAGGTCCTAAAAGTGGCAGCCTTCCAAGGAAGTTGATTGCAACAGGGAAAAACCCGCTGGAAGAAAACGTAATAGCTCTAAATAGTAAATAGTAACTCTTTCGAGTGCAAGTATCAAAACAATAAAAAACGAAAGAAAAGCTAACTTCGGGCGAAACCGAAGTTTATATACCCTTGCAGTCAAAACCGGATATATATCGCAAACATCGGATATAGTTGGCCGCTCCTTGATTGGCCAATTAATTACAATAAAATATCTAAAAAAAAAAACGCTTCTATCTTCAAAAATACCAAAGATGGTATTTCTACCAAATACCATATCCGATCGTTCAGTTATATGGCAGCTTTAGGATATAGTCGGCCGATCCCGGCCGTTCCGACTTATATACTGCGTGCAAAGGAAAGAAGGGTGTGTGCAAAGTTTCAAGTCGATAGCTTTAAAACTGAGAGACTAGTTCGCGTAGAAACAGACAGACGGACAGACGGACATGCTCATATCAACTTTATGTACTTTATAGGGTCGGAGATGTCTGCTTCACTGCGTAGCACACTTTTGGAAAAAATTATAATACCCTCTGCAAGGGTATAAAAATATGTCTTCAGCTAAATTTGTTGATGCAATGAAAATAAATATTGAGCCAATGGTACCATTACGGAGAAATTAGAATTATTAATTCATTGTATTGTAATAAAAATCTTAGTGATTTCTCTTTTCTTAAGCATTGGTTAGCATTGGTTAATTCAAACAATACCAATAAAACAAAAAGTTACTCTCCATACATTCATGAAAAAGAATAGAATTTAATAAAATAGGTTTTATTTATTTTTTACTCAATAGTCAGGTAAATTTTTTTTTCTTGGACAAAATGTGAAATGAAAATTTGTTTTTTTCTAATTTAGAATGTTTTAAGTAGATTATTAATAATGAAATTACGAACCTGAAAAGTGCAAAGAATCCGTAAGACTCAATAATCATACCGATTATAGGAAAACCTAACAGAACAATAATTATTCCTCCAAAGAACGCTGTGGTACCCTTCACTTTATGGCGTTGGAAGAAGAAGCGCAAAGTACGTTCAACGCCAATCACACAACCCAGACCCGATAGGAACAAAATCTACGGGAAAAGAAGAGTTGCAAATTTCATGTCCATACGCAGCCAGTGCAGTCGCATTAATACATTGCCAATAGCGAGAAGGCCCTTGTCAAAAAGCAATAGCATGCCGAAGAAAAGAAACGATATGCCAAATCCAGCCAGGCCGATGCCTATTTCTGTAAAGTCACATTGGGTGAGTGGTTATTTGGCTAAGCGAAGTTGGGCAACATACTCTGTAAATCAGTTATTTCAATCATTATGAACTTCCGTTTCTATTTTTTGTGTATTTTAGTACGCACAAATTCCACGTAAACACCCA
The DNA here is from genome assembly GCA_018153455.1 of Drosophila parabipectinata. NCBI lineage: Eukaryota > Metazoa > Arthropoda > Insecta > Diptera > Drosophilidae > Drosophila > Drosophila parabipectinata. The sequence continues at coordinate 1,726,635 of JAECYA010000403.1, read as the reverse complement.
ACTCAATTTAAAATCCCGATCAGCTGATTTGATGTCCATTCAAATGTTTCGAAACAAACAATTGTTGCAGGGCTGCAATGCAAAAAGTATTGGACACTGCTTCTGGATTTTATCCGATGTTTATTACCTACCTAATAGCAAGGAAGAAATATGAAATACAGCCGGTTTTTAGTTTTTAAATTTTATAATTTGTTAACAATGACTGAAATGACAGGTAAAGAGGAAAACATTTTCAGAAAATAGTATTTTATGGTTTATTATAAACTTCTATAGGCTTCATATATATACTGATATAGGCTTCTATATATATTATGTATATACTTCAAAATTTTTCGTCATCTATCACAGCAATGGTGCCGATAGTACCAATAGAGAAGCTCAATCTCTCAAATTATTAAGATTCATGGTAATTTTATATTTTAAGATGTATTTAATATATTTTTAAAAAATTTGAAAGGTTGAAATTCCTTGTTTTGTATTTTTACTCAAGTACTGAAATGTAACATACATAGAAATGAAAACAAATTTTTTTCTTTCTTGTGTAAAAGAATTTTACTGATTTCACTCAAATTTTTTTTATTTTAGTCCCACCATAGCTGAAATTTTTACAACCTAATTTAGTTTTTATTTAAAATTTTTTTATTTAATAATGCATCCAATTTCAATTAAAGAACGACCAGTAATCGGTACCGGGCCATTGTTTTGTTTTCTCGTTAGTGCTGAGATCGAAAAAATGTTTTACGAGTAAAAACATTTATTCTTTTCCGAACATTTTAAGTAACGCACTACGGTCATACCGAAAAATTCTTTTAAATTTGAATTAGAAAATTGGCAATAACGGACATAACTCATTTAAATAAATCTTCTGTTATCAGATTTTTTTCAGATTTATCTGAAAGTTTTTTGTTGTTTTTGCATTTTTTTTTGCTTAAAATATTAATGAAAAATTATATTTATTCGAATTGGCAATGCCTTGCCATGAAATCGGGACCATGAATTTTTACAGAAAGTTTCAGTTTCTAAAAGGATTTTTTCGCCACCCCGTACTCAGATAAAAAATACCAGAAATTTACATGGGGATGCCAACACGCACCAAAGAACGTTTTACAGGCCCCCAGCAAAAAGATTTACAATTTTAATATTTCACCCCGTCTGAAAGGGTCAGTCATACATAGACTTGCAATTATATATCTAATTAAATTATTAGAAATTCGTTTTATCATTTCAGATTTATGGGACAAACCATATTTTAATGCCAATTCTTTTTGTAATTTCAGATTTATGAAACAAAGCATATTTTGATGCCCAATTCATGGTCTTAATTATGCCAAATTGAACAAAAATCATTTTAAATTAATATTTTTATTTTATTTTTTTTTTCGCGGTCATTTTGAATTTTGGAAATGACTTCAATGACATCATTTAGTGCATCAGCTACCATTCCTGTCTTCATCATAAAGCTTAGAGGCCCCAGGGACGACCGAGGTACGCTCGAGAAACAATTTATTGGTATATATTAAACTATTTTCAATTTATTAAGCTAGGAGGAGTTAGTAAGGAAATTCAAAATTCTATATTTTAAGTTTGAAGGACAGGAAACAAATGTTATAGAGTAGAGACCATTGTTCGAACATAAGACCCTAAAAGGGTCGTGCTGTGTATATGTCAAACTACAATGGCTTAGGAATAGAAAACTTGAGCTTCTAGTCCTTTTATAAGGAATGTTACAATTTAAGCATGTTAGTAAATGCTGGCTATCTACATACATCCTCATTAATGAGGTTATGCAGAATAACTACACCGAGCATTGTCCTACAATTTGTTAAGCTAGGTAAGTTATAAGTAAGAGTCTCCTATTATAATATGGAAAGAAAAGTGAAAGAGTTAAGAAATTCTTTTGTATGGATTCTATGCGGTCCTGATGTACTCCATATTGGGGACTCCAGACATATGAACCGTACTCCAGTATCGGACGGACCGAAGAAATAAATAAGGTTATGTAGGGGTCGTTAAATTCTTTTGACCGCCTTTTAATGAAGCCAAGGACTCCTTTGGCCGTATTAACCATTGCGGAAATATGGTCGGCAAATTTATGTTTCGAGTCTAAAAGGACACCGCGAACATTAACCTGAGTTAATTTCTCTAAGGCAATCCCATAAAGAGTATACGTAGCCTGCAGAGGGAAAATATGATAAAACGACATAAGCTTGCATTTTGAAATAATTTGAAGTATTAAATAATAAGCTAAACACCATTTTTGAAAGTTATCAAGGTCAGACTGAAGACTGCATTGGGCATAGATGGATTTGTACTTTACATCATCTGCATACATTAGAACTAGAAAGTTCGTTAAAGCAGGGGGCAAGTCATTAATAACAAGAAAGGAAAGCTAACTTCGGGCGGAGCCGAAGTTTATATACCCTTGCAGTTAAAACCGGATATATATCGCAAACATGGGATATAGTTGGCCGATCCTTATGGGAATATGAATATATAATCCAATTTATTACAATACAAAATCTAAAAAAAAGTCTCAAGCTATCTTCAAAAGTCTCAAGCTATCTTCTATCTTCAAAAATACCAAAGTTGGTATTTCTACCAAAAACCATTTCCGATCGTTCAGTTATATGGCAGCTATAAGATATAGTCGGCCGATCGTTATGAAATTTGGTAGGTCGGATTAACTGACCAAGAATATAATCTGTACCAAGTTCCAGCTTTCTATCTTCAAAAACACGAGTTGGGTCATTTCCGATCGTTCAGTTATATGACAGCTATAGGATATAGTCGGCCGATCCGGGCCGTTCCGACTAATATACTGCGTGCTAAGGAAAGAAGGGTGTGTGCAAAGTTTCAAGTCGATAGCTTAAAAACTGAGAGACTAGTTCGCGTAGAAACAGAAAGACAGACAGACAGACGGACAGACGGACATGCTCATATCAATTCAGGAGGTGATCCTGATCAAGAATATATATACTTTATGGGGTCGGAGATGTCTCCTTCACTGCGTTGCACATTTTTGACCAAAATTATAATACCCTCTGCAAGGGAATAATAAAACTTTACGCAAAATATAAAATGTTAAAAAATATGCTATCGCTTAGCTGCAAATAGAAAAATTACCAATAAAATTCAAAGGTATTACAAACAGGTTGCAGATCTTGTGGTTTCTAAGGGGGAAACACATGTTTGTTAATTCAGGCAGCTAGCATGGCCGCACGAAAACAGGGTAAACAAATTATTAGTCCATTTTATAATAGTTTTAAATTAGAATTTACATATTTCATTTTTTAAAATAAATTGTTTTGTCTTACCCGATTTTATTTTATTCATAAGAGAATAGGGGGCGTTGTCACACCCATTTTTTATACCCTTGCACAGGGTATTATAATTTTGGTTCAGACAATTTTTAATTTCCGACACTTTCCGACAATTTCAGCCGTCTCCGACACTATGAAGTATATATATTCTTGATCTAGATCACCTCTTGAGTCGATATATCCATTTTCGTCTGTCCGTATGAACGCGTGCATGTCATAGACTTTAAAATATAGAGCTACAGGATTTGTGCTGGGGACTCCTTAAATGCCTCCGCCCCCACTAATAGCAATTTTCTGTAGTGCCAGTTCTTTTGATTCCAAATTACTTCTATAGTTAATATATATGAAAAACAAATTTCATCCAAATCGGCCGATTTTTGGATGAGATATACCCAATGGTATACCCATACATACATGTGTATGTGTACATTTTCCCACACAAACGGGCTAAAATTTTGAACGCGTGGATATCGAAGACTATCAAAAAAAGAACTATCTGATTTGGAACTTGAACTCGTATTGTGTCCGCTATCAAGTTTGTGCCACGCAAAATTTTGACGCCCCCCAAACCTAGCGTTCGTGAATTTGTTTGTACAATTTTTTGATGCCAACTGTTCCAATAGCTAATCTACACCTACAAATTAAAAAATCAGCCAAGTCGGATAATTTGTAAAAAAGTTATAAACTTTTTAGTCTGCTTCCCTACTGTTAGGTTTATTGTTAGGGTTTTGCCCAAGCGCAAAAGTGTGCAACAAAATTTTTGGCTGAGAATCCGTACTGTTAAAGTTGAAACTATAAACTTTACAGTATAAAGGATTTACAGCTGTTTTCATAGAAATAGCAATAAAAAAAACCGTTTTTTTGTTGATTTTTCGAAAATTTACTAGATTTTTATAACCTTGCAGAGGGTATTATAATTTTGTCCAAAAGTGTGCAACGCAGTGAAGGAGACATCTCCGACCCTATACAGTATATATGTATATTCTTGATCAGGATCACCTCCTGAATTGATATTAGCATGTCCGTCTGTCCGTCGGTCCGTCTGTCCGTCGGTCCGTCTGTCTGTCCGTCTGTCTGTCTGTTTCTACGCGAACTAGTCTTTCAGTTTTAAAGCTATCGACTTGAAACTTTGCACACACCCTTCTTTCCTTTGCACGCAGTATATAAGTCGGAATATCTATAATATCGGAATCAGAGAACGGCAACTTGCCACTCGCACAATGAGTGGCACGAAAAACACCGGGTATTTTAGGCACCCGAGTGTCTTTCATGCACGAAGTTTTGTGCATGCGTATTTACCATGCACGAAACTTCGGGTGTCTGGAAACACCCATGATTTCGGGTGCTTGCCTTTTTTTTACCCAGTAAGTTTCTTATGGGTGGATCGCAGGCTCAAACAAAAAACGGATGGGTGGATCGCAGGCACAAACAAAAAACGGATGGGTGGATCGCAGGCACAAATAAAAAACGGATGGGTGGAAGAAAGGCACAAAAAGAAGATCATAAAACGATCGTAGGAAAGGGTTCTAGGAACCCGTGCACGAAGTCTAGACGCTTAGGTAGTTAGAAAAGGACAGAAAGGAAAGAAAAGGAAAAGGACAAAATCTTCAACGATCATTTTTTTTACCATTTTTCTCTTTCCACTTTTTTTTTAGGGTGGCTGGTATGATCCGAACAACAAGACACATAGGCACAAAATCATGGGTGGAAGAAAGGCAATAGGCACAAAATCATGAGTGCAAGAAAGGCAATAGGCACAAAATCATGAGTGCAAGAAAGGCAATAGACACTTTGTACTCATCCAAAAATTGTGTGTGTCGTTATTGCCATTTTTGTTTTGTGTGGCGAGTGGTACTCGCACACAAAATTTTATGGGTATGCATAGGGTGTCGAAAAGTGTCACCCGTGCCGTTCTCTGATCGGAATATAAGTCGGAGTATAATAGTCGGACTATATCCTATAGCTGCCATATAACTGATTGATCGGAAATGGTATAACTTTAGTGTTTTTAAAGTAAGAGAGTTCAAATTTGACATGGGCGCTATTTTTGGCAAAATAATACGACATGATTAATTTCATAAGGATCGGTCGACTATATCCTTTAGCTGCCATATAACTGAACGATCGGAAATGATCCAACTTTGTGTTTTTGAAGATAAAAAGCTGGAACTTAGTACATATTTTAGTTTTGGTCAGATAATCCGACCTACCAAATTTCATACCGATCGGTTGACTATATCTTATAGCTGACATATAACTGAATGATCGGAAATGGTTTTTGGTAGAAATACCAACTTTGATATTTTTGAAGATAGAAGCTTGGGACTCTTTTTTATATATTTTATTGTAATTAATTGGTTTTATAATGATATTCTCATAAGGACCGGCAACCTTTATCCGATGTTTGCGATTTATATCCGCTTTTAACTGCAAGGGTATATCAACTTCGGATCCGCCCGAAGTTAGCTTTCCTTTCTTGTTTTAATATAGTTCTAGTTAAATGAAATACACTTAGTATTTCTGAGGCAACACCCTCAGGTATTACTAGTAATACCTTCAACCCTCAGTGCTGGAAACGTCAAACTTTCTTTCGCCATTCGTTGCCTTTACAAGGAATATTGACACTCAATGTGGTCCATCCGGCACTCCAATACATTGTTATGATTTTCACGCATTAGTATTAGTAGCCGTGCCGACCACTAGTTTAAACTTATGGTATTAATTCTCAGGTAAATATTTTTTTTGCGCTTGGGCAAAGCAAAAAAAAAAACCTAAGGCCATACTACCTATTCAGTAGGCAAACAGACTAAAAAGTGTCTAGCTCCTAGAAAAATTATCCGATTTGGCTGATTTTTGATCTGCAGGTACAGATTAGCCATTGGAACAGTTTGGCATCAAAACATTAACGAACTGGCGCTACAATGCGATTTCTGTTTTTGGGGCGGGAAAATTTTGACACACACTTGATCTGCGCGAATATCATACGAGTTCAAGTTCCAACACAGATTTTTCTATCTCTCATATTCTTCGAGATCTGCGAGCTCAAAATTGTAACCCGTTTGTATGGGAAATGGTATATATGGGTATAAATACAGGCTGATTTTGGCTTCACCGCCCGGTATAGGAAACCGGGGTCAACGCCCCGGTGCCTAAAGAGAAATTCTCGGCGTTGATCGCGGCCTATAAAGAAATGCCACATTGGTGCTTCTACGGGAAACTAAAAAAGTCCAGCCACAGCGCTGCCGCCACACTGACATTATGGGCACGCACATATTTTTTTAAAAGATCTCCCATTTGCTTTCATTTTCCCTTACATTACCTTTGGATTGCCTTTAAATAAATTGGTTTCATTGAGCAAAATGTTCTCAAAAATTGAGTTGGAAGAAGTTTACTCCATAGAAAGGTAGGGAGAAAGGTTTCTCCATTGGTAGGGAAGTGGATTTTTTCATTTGTTTAAGAACTGTTACTTGAAAATTTTACGCGCTTATTTTAATGATAGCTTTTCTAGTTCTTAACAGTTCTTAAACAAATGTTAATCTACGCTTCCCTATCTATGAAGAAAACTTGTTCCTCCCAATTTATTTATTATACCCTTGCAAAGGGTATAATAATTTTGACAAATGCAGTGAAGGAGACATCTCCGACCCTATAAAGTATATATATTCTTGATCAGGATCACCTCCTCCAGTCCAGGATCACCTCACCTCCAGTTGATATGAGCATGTCCGTCGGTCCATCTGTCTGTCTGCTTCTATGCGAACTAGTCTCTCAGGTTTAAAGCTATCGACTTGAAACGTTGCACACACCCTTCTTTCCTTTCCACGTAGTATATAAGTCGGAACGTCCGGGATTGGCCGACTATATCCTATAGCTGCCATATAACTGATTGATCGGAAATGGTATAACTTTGGTGGTTTTAGAGTTAGAGAGTTCAAATTTTACGAGACACGAGAAATTACACGAGAGCTATTTTTGAGAAAATAATACGACATGCCAAATTTCATAAGGATCTGCCGACTATATCCTATAGCTTCCATATAACTGAACGATCGGAAATGACCCAACTTTTTTTTTTTGAAGATAGAAAGCTGGAACTTAGTACAGATTATATTTTTTCTGGTTTTAACTGCAAGGGTATATAAACTTCGACTCCGCCTGAAGTTAGCTTTCCTTTCTTGTTATTTTTAACCTTGCTTTTGTTTTTTGAATCTTCTCTTAGGGAGACTAACAATAGGTGTATAAAATCTTAAATTTTTAACATAACTAACAGTCATATTAACTGATACAGAGTTAGACGGATCGATTGCTGAGTTGTGCGGTGGTTGCGTCGCAAACAGGGTCCTCTAGAAACCCGAGTCAATCCCCGAGCGAAAAAATTTGGGTGGGAAGACAGTTTTTTTTTGTAGGACGATCTTGAGTTTATGATCCAGTAGAGGCTGCTAGCTTTTAATTTCAGGTGCATCTTCTTGCATTAGATGTGCTTATGCATCGTTAGTCAATTGGACGCCAAGGTACGTTACTTTGTTAGCTTAAGGGATCTGCATACCGTTAAGTGAAAGCGGCATGTTTGACTATTAAGAGTAAACGTTACATGTTTACACTTTTGTTGGTTTATTTTAACGCGCCAGTCGGAAAGCCACCTTTCCCCTACTTAGATGATTAGCGAGTTGGTTTGTTGCTTGGGTTGGGGATTTGGAGCGTCTAAGGATAGCGATATACCCGGCGAACGTTAACTTTGTTAGTAGTTTATTCGTAGGAATATCCGCAGTATACAAAACATATAGACAAGGGCCAAGTGCGCTTCCTTGTGGAACTTCAGCTTAGATGATGTAGTCACATCATCTCACTGAGAGAATTGTAGAGGTACGACTCCACTAGGTTGTGGGTGTATGTTGCCAAACGCGTTTTAATTTTGGGCATGAGTTCATTAAGCCAAGCTTGGTCAAAAGATTGAGAAACGTCGAGAAAAATAGCGCTACAATATTATCGCTGTTCGAAGGCTAAGCGTATTTCTGATGTTAATCTGTACACTTGTTCGATGGTTCCATGCTTTCTTTGGAAGCCAAATTGGTGTACCGGAATAATATTGAAAGATTTCAGAAATGGTATTATGCGAGTTAACAAGCATTTTTTTAAACAATTTAGACACATAAGATCGAAGGCTTATTGGTCTGTACGATGTCGGAATTGTGTGATATTTTCCAGGCTTCGGTATCATTATGATACTGGATTTTTTTTTATTTTTTTGAGAAATAGCCAAGATTAATGATCTCCTTACATATGTAGTTTACAGTTCGACTGTAAAACTGTATTTCGACTGCATTTCGGAGGTTCGACTAACGTCTTAACACCACTAACACCACCGGGAGCCTTTTTTAGTTTTAGCCTTATGACATTTTCGATTTCGTTCGGCCGGAATGAAGGTGCAGTTGGTAGAGGGGTAGCTTGACTGAAAGACTTTGGACTTTGGAGATGTGAAACGAATGTTTTAGCTGGCGCTAAGATTTTGTGGGCCTTCCACAGGGGATACTTTGTACTTTTTGGCGAAAGATTCTGGATGTTCCTTAGCTGTGAGTTTTTTTTCCTGTTGGTGAAGAGCCTGGTCGAGTGATCGGGTTTCTTCCGTTGCTTTGAAGCTGGTGATCTGCTGTTTTGCCAATCATGACGCCTCTTTTCTCGCACGAGCTGTTCGATTTGTTCGAAAATCAATGAGGTCTGGGAGCTTCAGTATGTAGGTCTGTTGGCCAGTATGTGGGGAGAAACATAGTCCAGTTTATTTCTCACATTTATAATTGAATTGTACAATTGCCTTCCTTTAGGAGTCACTAGACGTCATCCCAAGTTCGTATATTTTGCATTGTAGTCTCCTGCGACTGTAAAACTATAGAATTTGTATTGATGTGGCCTGCAAAAAGTTTGTTGCAAACCTTTTGTGAACATGGTGTTTAATTCGTTCTCTGATTAGAACTCCGGTTCCGACGTGGGCTTACGACTATTCAAATCCTTGTACACCACACATCCTCTATAGGTTTCGATATGGTTGCCTCCGCAGTTTTCTTCATGGTACTGTCCTTGTTTGTAGTGTAGTCCCCTTGTTTGTAGTGTGCAGTATGACCTATCGTGGTCATACTCTTGGCAATTAGTGCATTGCACTGGATCGTTGCGTTAATTGATTATCGATGCAAAAGTGATTCTCCGATGCAAAAGATATTGTAGCTTTTTAAAATTGGGTGAACTTTTTTCTTCTTTAACGACCTACTTTCTGGCTCGACATTGAAAAAGGGTTGTAGCATTTCGTCTTTACAATGTTTGATTACAATGTTAATAACATTCTTGGCTGCAAAGCCCTTTTCTTTAAGAGCGTGTAGTAGTTTTTCCTAGCATATGGACACGATTCGGAATTGCTCTTCAGTCTTTGTTTGCACCTTTTTTACATGGATGTTCCCATTGATAAACGGGACAACATGAAAGTTGTTCCGTTCCCGATTAAGGCCACAATTTGGTTGACCAGGCATTCCAGCTTTTCTTCCTGATATAGATTGAAGGGGGCTTGGTTTTTTTGCAGTTTTTTGTTTGGTTAACTGAGATTATTTTTCAGTTTTCCAGCAGCTCGGGCAAAGCACGTCCTCTCAGTTCGGTAGGTAATTGGTTAAGAATAAACACATAGCTAAATATAATCGTATTTGGGATTGCAATATTAAAGAATATTAGGGATTAAATTAAGAAGCTTTGGGAACCACATTTTTAAGAATGATCGAAATTTAATCAAAAATTTTTGGGATTAAATTATCTAAGAATATTCAGGCTCAAATCAAGAATTTTTGGTCTTAAAAAATCTAAGAATGGTCAAGATTAAATAAAGAATTTTTCGGGATTAAATTATCTAAGAATAGTCAGAATTAAATCGAGATTGTTTCGGAATTAGATTGTGTACGAAAATAGAGGATTAAATTACGAATTTTCGAAAAAAAAAGGAATGTTCGGGATTTGGTCAAGAATTTTAGGATTCGAAAAAAAGTGGTTTTATACTTCAAACAAGAAAACCCGGACTTAATCACAAATAATTCCCATTTAGGATTAATCTCGGCAACAATATCCCGGATGTTTCTTTCTGTGCTTGTACTCTTTTAGAACCGGTTTTTGTATCAATACTCCTAGATCCCTCGCTGAATGTGGTCTCTTATGTGCACACTTGCCTGCGAACAATGCCTGCATGTCTACAGTATCATCCTATAGTATACGATTCATATCTGTGTTGAATTAATCATATGCACTTCGATTCGGAGGTGTCATACTGAAATGAGATTGATTCGTATCATAGCAATTCGTTATAGCTATGCAAAGATCTTCGATAGCAATCAATTATTCATTATACATATATTGCGTCACTAAACGATACAATATACATATATGTATACATTTGTGCACACATAACAATAGTAAACTAATTTGTGTTCCTGTACAGTATAATCTTGCTTCAGCGAGCATACAGTCACAATAGTTTTCGTCATCTAGCAAGTCTAGAGCATGTCTTTATACATTGGATACTGTTTACCATTATTTTAGGGCGACTTTATTCGAGTTTTTTTAAGGCCTATGTGATATCTATTACTCCTTTTTTCTACTCCACGCTCAAAATTTTAAACCTCTATCTCTTATAGTCTTTAAGATCGAACTTGACCTATCTTGGCCTGAGTATTTGTATGCGACGCAGTAAAGAAAACATCTTCGACCCTGAATAATATATATGTATATTCATAATCAGGATCACCACCTGAGTTGATATAAACATGTCCGTCTGTCTGTCTGTTTCTGTATCGGAAATTCCATAATGAGTGTGATCGGGAATGGAACATAATGTGAACGATCAGAAATGGTATTTGGTAAAAATACCAACTGTGGTAGTTTTAAAGGTAGAAGCATCGGGCTTTTTTTGGAGCATAGGAGAAGGGATCATATCCGATCCCACAAAGTATATACACATATTTTTGAAAAAAAACAGCCAAATCGGAGGAGTTATCCTCTAATTTTAAAGGAGTTATAAACTTTTTCGTCACCTTTCGAAAAGAAGCAGTGTATGGCCTTAGCACTATATGTTAATGGGAAATCTTTGAACAGAGAAGAAAAAAATGTTAACCTAGCTTCACCTTAAGGATGTAGTCTCATGTTCCGGCCTACTTTTTAGAGGTTATTTCAAAAAAATTTTCTGTAATAAAAAATAATGCGATCGTTCTATAGGCATCGTAAACTATTTGAAAATATTTTGTTTAATTTATTCTTGTGTAGTTTAATACACTTTATAGCATGCCAATGTATGCATATAAAAAAAGGTAGGTCCCTGGCGCAGGTGATTTCGACTGCAACAGTCATCCGAAACAAAAAATTAGAATAGATTATTATTTAGTAATCTTATGGCTCAGTCCCGTACTAGAATAAAAAATTTTCATCAATAAACAACAAAATGGCGAACTCACAAAAAAAAAAATTGTTTTTAATTTAAAAAATTTATCTCAAATTAATGATAAAAAAAAACTAATCTATAAAAATTAATGATTCTAGTACGGGACATAGGAGTTACTTTATTTTTATTTGAAACTTTAACAGTACATTCTTAATAAACAGTATTTTTTCAACCTCACACATGAGACTACATCCTTAATGCTTTTTATGTATACTGTGTTATAGTGTTTTATTCTCTCTTAAATAAATGTAGTCTTTTTTTTTTTTTTTATTATAGCTTTGCTTTTATTAATTGAATCTACTCTTAATTTTGAGACTAACAATAAGTTGACGAATCTTAACATTAAAATTTAACTAACAGTATACTAAGACTGCATTCTGGTTGCGCGTCCCTCAGGTCGGTCGCTGGGTAGGTAAGTCATTGCGACGAAGGCGTGATTGGTTGCTCAACCTTGTTAGACCTCTCGTCAGGTGGTTAGGGTGCACCGATAGCTTGGTTAAGTACTTTACCTTCTGTTCTGCGATCGCTTCTTTGACTGGTCGAATGTTTAAGTCGCGGTGTATGTTTTCGTTGCGAACGTACCACGGTGCCGCGGTGATTGTTCTCAAGATCTTCGACTGAACTCTTTGAATTATGTCAATGTTGCTATTGCTGGCGTTCCCCCATAACTGGGAGCCGTACATCCATATAGGTTTTAGTACCGAGTTGTACAGCAGGACTTTATATTCAAGGCTAAGAGGTGACCGAGCGTTGATAAGCCAATGAAGACCGCTGGCTTTTAGCTTTAGGTGTGTTTTTTTGGCTTCAATGTGCCGGCGCCATGTGAGTCTTCTGTCGAGATGTACTCCTAGGTATGTTACTTCGTTTGCTTGTGGGAGTAGAGTGTTGTTTAATGTTATCGGCGGGCAGTTTTGCCTGTTCAGAGTGAACGTAACATGCTTGCATTTTAGTTCGTTCACTTTAATTCGCCAGTCTGACAGCCATTTTTCGACATCGACCATATGATGAGCTAGCTGCGCAGTTGCTTGAATCGGGCATTTTGAGCGGCTAAGAATAGCTGTGTCATCGGCAAACGTGGATGTTGTTAGACGTGTGCTTGTCGGGATATCTGCTGTGTAGAGGACATATAATATTGGCCCTAGCACGCTGCCTTGAGGAACTCCAGCTCCAACAGTGTACTCATCGGATATAGCGGTATTGCACCTCACGACAAATTTTCTGTCGTGAAGGTAAGACTCCAAAATCTTGTGGGTGCTGTAGGGGAGCAATGTCTTGATCTTGTACATTAGACCTTCCAGCCAGACTCTATCGAATACTTGAGAGACATCTAAACATATGGCAGTACAGTACTCTCGTTTTTCGAACGCGTTCCGAATTTCGGATGTTATCCGGTTGACCTGCTCAATTGTTCCATGCTTTTCACGAAACCCAAATTGGTGTGACGGGATTCCTTCCTGGATTCTCAGGTATGTGTTTATCCGAGACATTAGGCATTTTTCAAAGAGTTTAGATAGGCAAGAGAGTAGGCTTATAGGTCTATACGACGTGGGGATAGTGTGGTCTTTTCCCGGCTTTGCTATCATTATTATAATTGACTTTTTCCATCTCACTGGAAAGTGGCCAAGTTTTGCGATGGCATTAAATAGCTGGGTGAGAGTGCAAACGGCACAGTATGGGAGCTCAATGATCATTTTGGGAGTTATGAGGTCGCAGCCCGGGGATTTTTTTCGGATTCAGTTGTCGTTTGATGATGTTAACGATTTCGTTTGGGCGAAACTCAATCGGCTCATGTTGAGGCTGGGGTTCATCTGATAGAGTCGGCAAAGTAAACGCATTGGTGGCAGGATTTGGTTGGAAGACATTTTTAAGGTGTTTGGCAAACGTACTGGCTCTGTCTGCGTCGCTGCGCGCCCACCCGCCTGTGGAATTTCTAATAGGCATCACGGTTTCTTTCGGTGAGCTCAGAGTTGGGTGAGCTCTCCATAGTGAGTGTTTCGTACTGTTAGTTGACAATTGCTCTATGTGGTCTTGTGAAATGTAGTCTTAAAGTGAACTTTTTAAGAAATTCGCATTTTTCTGAGCCGACCTCGAGTTTTACAGCACAGAAAATTATTTGCTTTACTTGCCTCTTTTGTCGCCCATATACATACATATGTACTCTTTATTGAATAACTCTTATGCTTTTTGTCCAATCTGGACAACCTTTTTAGGACATTTTGAAATTATAAAATAATTGGTCAACATTTTAAGTCATTAGTTTTCAAATTTAATCCCATTTTTGGGGTCAGAAAGCGGTGTGGTAAAATACAAATATTTTATTTATCTGCCTGTAACGTAAACGCATATTGATGATTTTATTTAAAAGGTCTAGTTTTAAAAACGTCCGAAATATTCCGTTTTTGAAGAGCGGTGAGGGCGCTAACACGCCCACTTTTCTATACTAGCTTTTTAGGTCCCTAAGCTATATAGTTAAAAATAAACTCTGAAAATCTCTTTCGATTTACTGGTATTATTTAAGGCCACAATAAGTGGTCTTTGGCCCCATAATTCGTATGCAACAAAAATTGTTTTCTGAGAATCCATAACTTTAAAGAACGAGTGCCCAGCTTCATTGCTCTCGGTGCTCCTTTGTTGTTGGAACTGGCTCCGGAGCATAGACAAATGCGTATATGTCGCAAAAACAATTTACACTTTGGTTATCTTAAATTCTTCATCTGCATTTGAGCAAGGTAACTGGACTAGCACGTGGTTGTTGTTGGGTCATAAAATTTCATGAACATTTTGTTGTTGCTTTGGCGACTTCAAGAAATTGTGTTATGCTTTTAGTTATTGCATTGTCGGCACGTCATTTGAAATGTAAACAATCCTTGGCATTTAGATTTAAATTAATTATAAACTATTGATTTTGATAAAGTAATAAACTACGTACAAAGTTAAAAATATCACCCATATTCATGTGCATTTGCATTGTTATTTCATAATTCTCTTTATTTTAAAAATGTATCTCCCTAATTTTTTCGGTATGTCCATTGAAATAAAAAAAATTTCCCTACTAGTGTTGGTGTTTTCTTTTGAATTTATTGGAATTTGCTCCGTCGTAAGCAGCGTTTGGGCACACATGCTCAAAAGTTTAAACTATAAAGGTTAGTTTAATTATGGGTATGAGATGAGTACCGGGTATAATATAGTCTGGAAACTCGAATAAACCCGTATTTTCTTGTTTAATTTTTTATTCTAACAAACAAGCTCTATTATTTACGATATACATATAACCGACTTTGGCTCCGCCCAAAGTTAGCTTTTCTTTCTTGTTTTTATTTTACGCTCACCTTAATTTATTTATTTTAAAAGAAAAAATCGAGCAAACTAATGTACGTATAACAATACAAAAATTTAAGGATGATGGCAATGTTTACAGTTTAGTCCCTCTTTTATATATAAATACCAAAAAGCAATTTAAAAATTAAAGAGCATATACAAATTCTTTATATACATGTAATAAAGGCCGAACCGAGCACCAATTTTAGTTGGACTTCAGTTTTTTTTTATTTTCTTTATGATTTGTGAATACACGTTATATATACATTTTATAACATAAGTGTCCTTCCAGGCCTAGTTTACATATACACTGGGCATATACACTGTGTATCACTGGGCACATATTAATTATTCCAAATGCTCTGGGCGGCGGGGGGTTGTTACTCGTTGCTCTCTACTGCAGACAATGATAGAAACTCCTCCTTACGGGCCAAGTATTCATTGTAGCGAAGAAACGCATATCTATTGGGATAAGAAAATAAATGATAATTATTGATTTATGTACATGTTGTTGCATCTTTTTGTATGCTTTGGAAATAAAAACTAAAGTTATATAGTAGGAAAAAGAAAAAGTATCTATAACTATCTAATTTTAACACAGGACTTGATCTGCGTATCCACGCAGATAGTCCAAAGTTTAAAATCGGATAGTTCTCTCTCTTATAGATTCCGATATTCACGCGTTTAAAATTTTAACACCCGAAGCCCGAAGCTAGCTTTCCTTTCTTGTTTTATTTATTTTATTACAAAATAGTAACACTTTTTTCGAACACAGCACATTTGTTATACAAAAATTGTCATTTAAAAACATTTATAGGTGGTCAGGAGGAAGACCGGAAAAACGGCGAGAAAGGAGACCGATTTTTCTTTTGTGTTTTACCGAAACCGTCAGAAATCTAAGCACGAACAGAAAGTTTACTTCGGGCCGAGGGTGTTTGCAAAGTTTGAAGCCGATACCTTTAAAACTGAGAGAAAAGTTGAATCCGACAGATGGACAACTCGACTCAGGAGGTGATCCTGATTAAGAATATATATACTTTATAAAGTCGGAGATGTCTCCTTCACTGCGTTGCACTCCTTCATTGTTTTGTCTCAGTTAATCCGACTTACCAAATTTCATACCGATCGGCCGACTATATCCTATAGCTCCCATATAACTGATTGATCGGAAATGGTATAACATTGGTGTTTTACACGAGCGCTATTTTTGGCAAAATAATACGACATGCCAAATTTCATAAGGATCGACCGACTATATCTTATAGCTCCCATATAACTGAGCGATCGGAAATGGTTTTTGGTAGATATATCAACTTTAGTATTTTTGAAGAAAGAAGTTTAGAACTTTTTTTCGATTTTTTATACCCTTGCAGAGGGTATTATAATTTTGTCCAAAAGTGTGCAACGCAGTGAAGGAGACATCTCCGACCCTATAAAGTATATATATTCTTGATCAGGATCACCTCCTGAGTTGATATGAGCATGTCCGTCTGTCCGTCTGTCTGTCTGTCCGTTTCTACGCAAACTAGTCTCTCAGTTTTAAAGCTATCGACTTGAAACTTTGCACACACCCTTCTTTCTTTTGCACGCAGTGTATAAGTCGGAACGACCGGGATCGGTCGACTATATCCTATAGCTGCCATATAACTGATTGATCGGAAATGGTATAACTTTGGTGTTTTTAGAGTTAGAGTTAGTTCTGATTTAACACGAGAGCTACTTTTGGCAAAACAATACGACGTGCCAAATTTCATAAAGATCGGCCGACTATATCTTATAGCTGTCATATAACTGAACGATCGGAAATGACCCAACTTTCGTGTTTTTGAAGATAGATAGCTGGAATTTAATACAGATTCTATTTTTGGTCAGTTGATCCAACCTACCAAATTTCATAAGGATCGGCCGACTATATCCTATAGCTGCCATATAACTGAAAGATCGGAATTGACCCAACTTTTGTGTTTTTGAAGATAGAAAGCTGGAACTTGGTACGGATTCTATTTTTGGTCAGTTCATCCAACCTACCAAATTTCATAAGAATCGGCCAACTATATCCGATGTTTGCGATATATATCCGGTTTTAACTGCAAGGGTATATCAACTTCGGCTCCGCCCGAAGTTAGCTTTCCTTTCTTGTTATTATAATAAATTGGGTTATATTATCATATTCTCATAAGGATCGGCCAACTATATCCGATGTTTGCGATATATATCCGGTTTTAACTGCAAGGGTATATCAACTTCGGCTCCGCCCGAAGTTAGCTTTCCTTTCTTGTTTTGTTGTAAATCTATTTATATTATATTTAAATTGTTTTTTTCAAGTGTTTTCTAAAATGTATAATCCAATGAAGAAAAATATAAAATTTTAAAATCAGCTGTAGAAATCTCTTATAAGTGCGGGTTCTACGCCGTTTTTGCAGGCCGCGTCGTGGAACCCGCTGTAAAAATGAAAATATTTGAGAGCGGGTTTCACAACAAACGGCTGGAAGATAAGAGAGGGAAAGAGAGAATTCTATTTTTAGAACGTAACATCTTTGGAACGATGAATGTTTGAAACTTTCACATCGAACCAGTGTGAGAGCAAAGAGATCAGAAATAGCTACTACTATCTTTACTCTTCAGCTCGAATTTTGCAATGGATCTCGCTTTTACTTCAATACCAACATTAGGTTGGTTAAAGCTACCCTCCAATACCAACTTTAAGCTACCCTCCAATTAACGGAATAGGAAAAATAGTTACTGACGTGTCGGATGACAAAATGACGTACTCCCTTGGAATTTTATTTACCGGTCATAATTTTTAATTTTTTCCTTCAATACTACAATTAAAGATAGAGATAAAGATTAGAGAAAAAACATCGAAGTTCTAAGAAGGATTCGAACCTTGGAAATTTGTACAGAGAGCAACTATTCTATGCATTAGGCTACTACGCTGAGTCGATCAGCGCTGAACTTAGGGGCTATTTGTTCTACTAGCACATCGGCGCATTGTAAACAGAAACGACGAGAAATTGAAATTTGGAAGGCAAAACATTTTTACGCCTTCGTGCGAGCAGTCACACATACATACGAAGGCACCAATTTTTTTCACGGATACGTATAAAGCAGTGGTCGGCACGGCCTATCCCGCGGGCATAGGAAATTTCTCTGCTCGAGCTCTACCACACACACAAAGTATAAATGTGTGAACCGACGCCATGCTCAAAGCCTACTTTCTGCTATTCGTTACAAATACTAATGCGCTAAAATCATATCAATGTATTGGGTGCCGACCACTGATGTAAAGAGTTCTAAAAATAGCATATCGACGGTACGAGCAAGACTCGGTAGGTAGGCTTTTAAATTAATCGAGTAAAATGCTAAAAAAACAATAATACAGATGGACATGAATATGTTTTTTCGTTCTCCTTATAAGATTAAGAATATACGGATACCCATAATAAATTAAATGGGCACTACATTCTCACGACATTGTTGAACTAAATAACTATGTTTTCGGTCATTTAGAAAATACACGGTCAACTTTTGCACATATGTTTTTAAAAACTTTCGAGTAACGTAAATAATAATTTCCTGACTGTTAAATTTAGCAAAAATTGCTTATAAAGTGTCGCGTCAAACTCGGCACAAAATGGCAGTAGCTTTTAAATTTTAACTTTAATTGACAGTTTTCAACTAATGATTCATAATAAACCACAAAAAAGCAATATATAAATGAAAACCTAACATAGAAGAGTGAACATATAAGTTTTTAAAACAATAAAGGAACTCATTAAAAAGGAGTCTCCTTCACTGCGTTGCACACTTTTGACCAAAATTATAATACCCTCTGCAAGGGTATACAAATGTAGGGTTTTTTTGAAAGTGCTGTAAAACCATTATGGCGTACTCTAGGTTACGCACTTGACCCAACTTCGACATTTTTGAAGATAAAAGGTTAGGACTTTCGACGGATTCTATTTTTAGCAAATTTATCCATTCCAGAAATTTTCATAAGGATTGACTGACCTATAGCTTTATCCTATAGCTTGTTTTTAACGATCTGAACGATCGCAAATGACACAATGACATGTAAAAAATACATAAACATATATTTTTAATAACAAAAAAATTATTTAAACAATTTTAATTCTTTGTATAATTTAATGTATACATTTAAAGAAAATTTTAAGTATAAGTATAATAAGTATGTAAGTATATATAATAATAAGTATATAATAGGTATATAGTTACATGGTAGCTATCGCTGGTAAACTCATTCTGGAATTTTTCCATATACTATATACTTTGAAGGGATATACAAATTTACCACCAGCTATAAGTATGTTCTATATCCTAAAAACTAGTAATACTTACCCAACGTAATCAAAATCGATAGTGGAGTGTTCAGCTTGCAATAAAGACCATACGGTCCAGAAAATATGAGATGCTAATGCAAACTGGTTCACCTGGATGTAAAGCCATTCCACGTCCTTATTTTTAATTTGACTGCGCTGAAGGTATTCTTCAAGGTAGACTCGCAACCACTGCAGTTGAAAATCGCGTTTTGGGTAACGAGTATAATCCACTTCGTCTACCCCGCACATTTCGGCGAAATGATTTCCGATATCGAAGGCTTGAAAATTATAGTCTGCATACTCGTAGTCAATAAAATTTACCGTGTTTAGGTTTTTTGTGTAGATAACGTTGCCCAAAAGAAGATCATTATGGGAGAAAACAATGGGACTGTCAAGAGCCTCGAGGTATTGGTATAACTTGTTGAACTCCTTCCGCAAGCGAGCGATAGGTAGAAACGTATCTTTTACTCTAAAATTTTAAATACTTTAATATGAAGTTTGAATCTTATTACACGGCCATATTAAGCTTACCTATTGTGTTTATCAGCATCACTAAAACGTTCAGGTACTAAATCAAGAAAGCTCTGCGTCTTTTTCCATATCATCGGCAATGGTGTCGACGTATCCCCAGTTTTTTTTACTTTGCGATGCATCTCAGCCATGCGACGAGCAACCAAGGGCCAAATTTCTGGACCGAGCACACTTTCGGTATTCAATGTGGTTCCAGGTACATATTCATAAACGAGGCCGTTCTTGAACGTGGCGTAGAGCGATGGCGCCAAGCCGTAGGTATGCAGTAGTAAAAAGTTTTGCGTTTCTGCCTTGCGATCAATAAGCAGGTCCGTTTTGTTGCCATATATTCTGACTAGCACTACGTTATCGGAGTATTGTACAGGTACATCACCCGACGCTGTACAGTTTGAGAATTCTTTTTCAACAATAACAGTACCCTCTCCCTGCCCTGGCGAAACGCCCAAAGTTTTAATCGGCAAATATAAGCCTCTGTTCCCATCGTTTAATTTGTCAATTTCTTTGTGGAAACATCCAACCAATTTGTTCGTGATGCCATCGGTAAAGCTCTAAAATTAGCAAGGATTAGAGCATTTTTTGTTAAGTCGTAATATTTGTTAGAAAGTAAAATGGAAAGTTTTAAGATAAATGCCGGTCAGTTGTCTTCTACGTGATTTGATTTCTATGTGTATGTGTAAGGGTTATGTAAGAAATAGTATTAATCAAGATAAAAGCGTTAAGTACAGGCAATGGAAAATTTTCAATGGAACACCAATAAAAAAAATGTTGTCCAGACCCCTTCACAAAAACTACAGTATGAGACACACAAGTTGCCGTCGTTATCGGCTTCACATGCGTTTATATATAAATACATTCATATGGGCGGTAAACTCGTGTACACTTTGGTGATAAACTATTTGACTTAAGCCTTTAGCCATAATCTAGGTGTCTTTAAATACTCCTAGTGATATTTACAAATAAATGAATCTGTAGAACCATCTTTTTCATTATAGCTTTCTATCAGTGGACGGCACAGCCTTAACCCGCGGGCATAGGAAATTTCTCTACCCGAGCTCTGCCACACAGACACATTATAAATGCCAGTATAACAGCCTACTTTCTGATTTTCGTTACTAATACTAATGCGGTAAAATCATATCAATGTATTGAGTGCCGATCACTGCTTTATATCATTATAGCATATTCGAAGTAATTTTAAAGCTGCCTAATTTCAACTACTTCAATCAGTATCTTTAATATTATGTGCGGCTTTTATTTATTTGGATTAGTATTTACATTTATAATTAACGACTTTGAATTAATTTTTCTCATACGATACTTCAGTAAATTTTATATATGTATAAACTGGGCCAATTAAAAAGATTATACGTACATATGTACGTACGCCATTGCGTACTGAGGTCAACGAGTATAAGTGGGATCCGATAAGGCAAAATGAACGAAATTCAAATTAAATTCCTCTCCAGAATATACATATACACACATGCACCATAATCTTTAACTATTAATCTATAACTATTTAACAAGAAAGAAAAGCTATCTTCGTGCGTATCCGAAGTAAATATACCCTAGCAGTAAAGATCGGATAAATTTAAAAAAATATCGTATAAAGTTTGAAAACAAATTTGTTAGAATACAAAATTGAAAAAAAGTCCCAAGCTTCTGTATTCAAAAATACTAAAGTTGGTATTTTTAACAAATACCATTTCCGATCGTTCAGTTATATGGCAGCTATAAGATATAGTCGACCGATCGTTATGAAATTTGGTAAGACGTATTATTTTGCCAAAATAGCGCTCATGTAAAATTTGAACTTTCTAACTCTAAAAACACCAAAGTTATACCATTTCCGATCAATCATTTATATATCAGCTATAAGATATAGTCGGCTGATCCCGGCCGTTCCGACTTACATATATACTGCGTGCAAAGGAAAGAAGGGTGTGTGCGAAGTTAAGAGTCGATAGCTGTAAAGCTAAGAGACTAGTTTGCGTATAAACAGACAGACGGACAGACATGCTTATATCAACTCAGAAGATGATACTGATCAAGAATATATATACTTTATAGGGTCGGAGATGTCTCCTTTATTGCGTTGCAAACTTTTGAACCAAAGTTATAATACCCTCTGCAAGGGTATAAAAAACAACAGAATGGTAATTCGGTATTTCCTAAATTTGTGCCAACTGAACTTTAAATGAACGTCTTCAGTCCATGTACCTCAGAATATTTGGAATTTCCTTAACCTTTTGCCACTCGACCTTTTTCGTTTGCGTTTATGTCAAAATCTAGATTAAAAACTAGTTTATAATGCCATCAAGTAAGCACTCAAAATTTAAAACTATGTTACTGCGACCTTAACACGAATACCACCAAGAATAATGTTAATTTCTAACAACAACCCAATAACTCAAAGTAAATTCACAAAGTCTATTTACTATACTCAAGGTTGAAGCGTGCACGTTAAATATATGTATATGTATGTATCTGATTATTATTATTGAAAACATAGTTGGTTGTGCAATATCCCGGCCCAAGCTGTGTTATCATCTACAAATATCTCAGGTCCGCACACCAGTTGGTGATCGTAACAAAGTATAGAGAAACGTACATCATCATCATCGGCGATTCTGGGAAAGTGGCCGGATAGCGATCGAATCAGCAAGCGATCGTCGAACTACTCTTATCTAATGGAGTAGAGAATATGGCATTGACAGTGGTGTTGGTGGTTTTTTATTGAATGGGATAATGATTTAGAGGTAATGAAGTGATCATTGTTACGAAGTTTTTGAATGAATGGAGCTTACATTACCTTAAACTCGACGTGGCTGAGGTCCCAGGACGGTCTAATAACCTTTAACAGTTCCTTGGCCCCTTGAATTACATGGGCCTCCTCAACAAATATGGGAACAAAGGGCACAGTGGATTGATCCTTTTGCTTGAGTCGAATATCACTCGTTTTGTGTTCGTTGTCGATTTCTGAATTTGAAGTGCAGTGATTCTGGATAAATTTCGATTGTGAATGCTGCTTGACAGTTTGACGAACTAAGGATAAAGAATCTTTCATCACTTTCGGGTTGCCGCCACTTGTTGATATCTGTCCTGTGTAACTGTTGCTCTTGGTTTCAGTGCCCATTCTATTGTATTATATATGTGAAATACGAAAGTGTCAGGTCGGGTCAAACACGTACAACAACAACGATAGCGATAACAAGAAGTACAGCAAGTATAAAATTATTAGCAGTAGGATCTGAGCCAAAAATAAAAATATAAGCCAAACCAGACAGATTTCTATCCTTTCAACATTTCCTATACTCCTTTTAAACAGCAAACACCTTTCAAACCTCAGTGAATCCAAATATATTCCTATATAACTTTAAGGGGTCTAATAACTCTATAACATAAAAAATCAGAACAAAAGCTTACTTCCGGCGGAGCCTACGTTAATATACCGTTGCGTTTAAGTGGCAGTTTATATTATTAGATATTTATATATTGGATCAGATATATACCGCAACTTTAGATACAATTTTAAATACTTATGAGAGTTTCATATTAAAATCATTTTTTTTATAACAGAAATGTAAAGTTTCGCATTTTATTCGTGTTTTTCGGATTTTGATCC
The DNA here is from genome assembly GCA_018153455.1 of Drosophila parabipectinata. Lineage (NCBI taxonomy): Eukaryota > Metazoa > Arthropoda > Insecta > Diptera > Drosophilidae > Drosophila > Drosophila parabipectinata. The sequence continues at coordinate 1,703,040 of JAECYA010000403.1, read as the reverse complement.
CAGTTTTTCGGTACAAATTGCAAAAATTCTTTCATTCATGTCACATATCAATACAGTCTAATTAACACAGAACACGAGACAATATTTTTGTTAGGAAACTATATAAATTGTTGAAGCTATAACGCTTTTCCCGAAAAATCGTACATGAACGTGCAGCAATAAAAAACAAGAAAGAAAAACTAACTTAAGGAGCGGAACCGAATCCTTATGAAAATATCATAATAAAACAAATTTATTACAATTCAAAATCTAAAAAAAAGTCCCAAGTTTCTATCTTTAAAAATACCTAAGTTGGTATTTTTACCAAATACCATTTCCGATCGTTCAGTTATATGGCAGTTATAAGATATAGTCGTTATGAAATGTTTAGGGTCGGATTAACTGATCAAAAAAGAATCTGTACGAATTTCGGAATTTCTATTTTCAAAAATCACGAAAGATGGGTTATTTCCGATTGTTCAGTTATATAGCAGCTATATGACAGTCGGCCGATCCTTATGAAATTTGGTATGTCGAATTATTTTTCCAAAATAACATTCATGAATCTCTTGAACTCTAAAAATACCAAAATAATACCATTTCCGATCAATCAGTTATATGGTAGCTACATGATAAAGTCTGCCGATCCCAGCCGTTGTAACTTATGTCACTTATATGTTGTTTGCGTAGAAACAGACAGACGGACACGCTCATATCATTTAAGGATGCAATTTTGATCAATAATGTACATACATACATACATACATACTTTATAGGGTCGGAGATGTCTCCTTAACTGCGTTGCACACTTTTGACCAAAATAATATATAAAAAATATATAAAACTTTTGACCAGGGTATAAAAAAAATGATTACCAATACAAATAATTGCTTACATTGTGATAAGAGTTTCTCGACCTGTTAAAAAAGTGTATACTCGTTTTTTATTATCTTTACTGATTTCCCGTGGTTTAATTTTTTATTTTTGCAGTTATAAGAAAAATTCTGTGTAAAACAAAATATAAGCAACCAAACACCAAAGCCTTTTTTTATGTAGTCTAAAAGACAGTTTTTCGTTTTACGTGTGTAATAAGTTTCTTGACATACTGTATGTACACGTATGTATGTATAAATGTTCATATGTATATACATATATATATATATATATATATATACATGTATATTCATATGTAACCCTGAAACGGAAAGATTATATACAGGAGACCCCCACAATGTTAGATTAAGGTGCTTGATTAAAAGCGTAGATTTGTGTAATATTGCTATTTGTTTTAATTCCTATCAAAGGAATTTCTTCAATATTGAAAAATCCTCACTGTGCTGACGTGTACTTAGTTTTAATAATATTCTACTACTAATTACAAATTAAAGAATATATGTACATATGTATATGTAGACAATAATTTTCAACAGCAAAAAAAATAATACATCACACACAGAAGTGTGATACTTAAGCCCTAAACGTATCAGAATCCTTATTTACTTATTTACATATGTACATATCGAGCTCTATTTGCGAAAATAACGTAAGCGCCAAAAAGCTAATTTTACAGGAGAGCTTCACGGCTACTAACATAGGCGTTTGTCGCCCTTGACAGGGTTATATCTCAGTAAATAGATGCAACTAGTTTTTAATATTTTGGGAGCAATTGCGGTTGATGATTATGTACACGTTTGCATAAAAAAAAGTTTTTCTGAAGAATGGAGCTAATGTTATTTTTGAAAATAGGGCTGGACATGTACTTATTTAAATACGAGATGAGCAATCAAATTTTCGCAATCAGTTTATAAATTTATGTACAGATTTCACAAAGTATAAGACACTGACAAGAAATATAAACGTTGCTTTTTTAGACATTTAGCACTAATACGATTTAATTGATTTACTCAATTGGTTCCTCTAGTGTTTAATAGTTGTGAAGTGAATGCGCCAGTATCCTTTAGAGTGACATAAGTTGAAATAATTAGTTTTTCGAATAAGCAAGTGAACGGCGAGGACTGTAGGATAATCACAAATAAACTAAACATTACATCCCAGCTAAGATCTTAACCAAAACGAAGTAGTACGTACATATTTATGTATGTACATATGTACTCTAATCGAAGCGCTAGCATATGCAGATGCAGGTTTAAGTTCGGGAACGCAGGAATAGACTTACTCATAGAAATAGGACGTCGAATTATTTTTATGGTATACTAAGAAGTACTCAAAGTGCAGTCCATTAGCTCCAAATATTTTGTTACAAAATTCTATTTTTTACGCAAAGTTCAAGTTATAAAAAAGTTGGTGAAGGAGAATGTTCTTCACTCGACTGAAGTGTTTTTTTTTTTCATTAATATGCTTTATTATTTTTAATTTTCCTTTATATTAGCGAGCTAGGCAATGTTTATATACACAATCAAACGCAAAATGCTACACTGCATGCGTGCATTTTTTGTGATTCTGTGTACCGAGTGACGTTCCCTCCTTTCACCACCCCACCCAACACATTGCTAAAGATCCCGTATCTGCTCGTCCAACTGCTGAATGGGCGTATAGGGTTGCTGAAGGGATATCTCAGGATTTTAATGCCAGCTCTGGTTTGGGTTTGCATGCAATTGGAAATGGCAAACAAGGTAAAATAACAAATAAAATGTGTACCAATATGTCAAGCGTCAACGAACGCAACGCACACTGAGATGAACTGTTATTTATCTACACACGTTACCTTCGGGTATTGATTGTTTTTAAAAGAAATCACAAAAAAAGCCGCGAAAACCGCACAAGTAGATATTGATTTTGGCCCGCTTTTTGGCGTACAGACTTAAATGAACACAAGGTGGGTGTTTGCCACCGGGTGGTACAAGAAACGATTCAACGATTCGCTTTCGGGTTAAAGTAAGCAAAGCGATGATAATGCGAGAGCTTGGTGCGATGTGCCAATATTTGTGTTCTGTTCTATTCCGGTCTGTTCTTAGCGACAGCTTTTAGTAGGGACGAGGGATGTCAAAAATATTTATTTATATCGAAATACGTAATATTTTTGTTACTAAAATATCTTTTTTTTTAATTTTGTGTTTGGTCTCACTAAGATTACATAGCTTTGTCACACTTTTTTTAAGGTTTTGCAACACTAATGCGACTGCTCCCAGCTAGGGCTGTCGGAAATTGAAAAGAATATCGTATCGATTTTATTTTTTTATAAAAAATATGATATTATTTTAAATACCAGAGAAAAATATCGATGTTTGATACTCTTTTGTATGATACTTTATGTTTTTAAGGAGCGAAGATAGTTTAAGGGGTCAATGCCGAGTTGAAGCATTATTTTACCTGATTTTTTGCGAATTTGTTTCCGTGGGCCATTAAAAAATATAAATTTGAATTTTTTTTCATATCTTAAGCAAAATTCTAGTATACATGTACATTTTTTAGACAGAAAATATTAGATTTCAGAAAGAATTTGCCAGTTGAAGTAGTGTATTATAAAGAGGTGGGTGTGGCCATAATGTTAAAAAATATTGAAAAATAAATTTTTTACACAACTGTCAAACTAAACGAAAAAGTGTTCCTCGAAAATTTTTCGAGGAAAAAATTCGATGGTTTTTTGGACATTTTTTTTTTTACACGGCACTCGCCTTGACGAGCAATTTTTGCAACTTGCTGTTTCTTTTTTAAAACCTAGTACTCTGACGACGAAAATCTGCTGTCACAAGTGTTACAGCGGCCGAACTCCATATAAAAAAAACGGTGTAAAAAAAGGAAGAAGAAATTTTTGCCTCCTAGATTTTGCCGGTACTCTGACGACGAAAATGATGGCTAGTAATTGAATGGCGACGGGTGTCAAAATAAGTCATTTGATTTATTTTGACACCCCAAACATGAAGCGAAAACTGAAAGATAAATATTAGAGAGAGAGAGAGAGAGAGAGAGATAGAGAAAGAGAGAGAAAGAGAACAGCTGTTCTGACGTCGAAAATCCGCTGTCACACGTGTGCTAGCGAAATCGCACTATATTTGGCTACCGAGCTAGTGTGACCAAAAAAAAAATAAGGAAAAGGGCAATACTGAACAGCTTTTGTTTGTAAACAAAAAGCAAATAAGCAAAAATGAATTCAAACCGATTGGATTTTGGTGTTTTCTTTATGTATTTCGCCGCTAAGGAGCTGATTCAGAAAAAGAAAACTGGGTCAAAATCAAAATCAAAATCAATCACAAATCATTTCATTGTCATTTTATGGCATTAAAATGCCCCTTGTGGGTCAAATCCCATATTATGGGCTTCGTCCTGACCGCACAAATTAGCTTCACTTTTCCTCGCGGGCCGAAAATTGTTCGGTCAAACAATTTTTTTCTCCCAATTTTCGCTCCATGTTTTGGCTATCAAAAGAAATCAAATGAATTCTTTTCACACCCCAAAATTAGCTGTTTTTTTTTTTTAGTCCGGCAACGCCATTCAATTTGATAGCCATCATTTTCGTCGTCAGAGTACCGGCAAAATCTAGGAGGCAAAAATTACTTCTTCTTTCTTTTTTCACACCGTTTTTTTTATATGGAGTTGGACAGCTGTCACACGTTAGACAGCGGATTTTCGTCGTCAGTGTAATAGGCTTTAAATTTTAATTTAAATACTAACAAATAAATACCCTTTTTTATGAACCTTCCCTTTCTTTTTCTGTTTTTAGGTGACAACTCAAAAATATCGATTGGGAGGGGCGATGATTTAGAAAACATGAATCACATCGATGCATCGATGTTTTTGCATCTCTAGCACTCAAGTTGCACACGCAAGTGGAGAAACATCGATGTTGGTGGACAACGATGTTTTCAAATTTTTTTTGTGAAAAGCAGATGTTTAATCGATGTTTAGAAAAAACAAGAAAAGAAAGCTAACTTCGGGTGGAGCCGAAGTTGGTATACCCTTGCAGTTAAAACAGGATATATATCGCAAACATCGGATATAGTTGGCCGATCCTTATGAGAATACCATAATAAAACCAATTAATTACAACAAATTATCTAAAAAAAAAGTCCCAAACTTCTATCTGTAAATAATACCAAAGTTGGTATTTATAGCAAATACCATTTCCGATAGTTCAGTTATATGGCAGCTATTAGGGTTGTCAAATATTTTTAAAAATATCGTATCGATGATATTTTTTTTATCAAAAAATATGATGATAATATTTAAAATATCAATGGGAAATATCGATATATTTGATATTTTTTGAATAAATTGTTTTCCTGCACAATTAGGGGGGTTCTCTTATTTGTTAAATCTCGAACTAAAAAGACAAGTTGCCTAAATAATTATTTAATTTTATTTTTTTATATTGTATAAACTTAACTTTTATTTTATGATATACCAAATTAATCCCAATGTTTTGAATTTAGGGATTTTAAGAATACCCTTTGCTTTATGTGTGTGTCCGTCATATAATTTCAGCTCCTTATTGTCGGAACAAAATAAGAAGCTGAAATTATACTTCAGCTTGTCTCAAGCTGATGTATAGAAATCCCATAAAGCGATCCCATTCATAAAATCCCATATCCCACTGCTCAACTTGGTACAGAGGTAGGGATGTGAAAATTTATCAAAATATCAATATATCGATATTTATTGAATAAAAATAAATATTTGCATCGTGATAATTTTTTACGGGATTTATCGAATATCGTTATTTTTTTCAAATATATTTTTGATATACACTAATTGGTAACATTGAGCTAAAACACGAGACGAACTATACGTATGAAAATGAGCGCGAAGGAATTTAATGGAGAAATAAAAGACAATTCTGCAAAATGGAATATTTGCAGTAAACTAATAAAAACAAATATGTGTGTGTGGGTGTGGACATAAAATTAGCTAGTTTATATTTGGTTTATTAGTTTTATATTAAGATTATTTAATGAATTGGTTAATTTTTTGTTTTTCCAAACAGATATAAAAAATGTTAATATTATGTATACTATATATATATATAACTACTATACTATATATATAAGAACTTATGAGTTTTTAGTTTTTGTAAGAAATGAATATATTAAATGTTACTTATGAATTAAATGAAACAAAACAAACCTATTTTTGGGAGCTTAAAAAAATCTATTTTAATATCAAAAATACTCGATATATCGATATTTTTTCGTGATATTTAAAAAAATCACGAGAATATTTTTCAAAAGTGCAAATATTATGATACGATATTTTTGAAATATCATGCAACCCTACACAATACACAAGATCAATCCACGTTGCTCAGTGACCAAGGAAATAATATCCAAAAATATCAAAAACAAACATCGATATTTTGATATTTAGGCAAAAAAAATATTACGATATAAATATATCATTATTAGAATAAAATATCGATATATTGATATTTTGATATATTATCAACAACCCTAGCAGCTATAAGATATAGTCGGCCGATCTTTATAAAATTTGGTAGGTCGGATTAACTGACCAAAAATACATTCTGTACTAAGTACAGAATAAGTTCGAAGTTCTACTAAGTTCTTTAGATCTTCGAAAACACGAAAGTTGGGTCATTTTCGATCGTTCAGTTATATGGCAGCTATAGGATATAGTCGGCCGATCCTTATGAAATTTGGCATATTTGGCTTTCCGTTTTTGTTTTAACGATATTTCACATCTGACGCTAATTACCCAAATCGGCCACTGTGCAACGGTCTGATATAACTTGGCCTGCCTTTCTAAAGAGACGTTCCGACTCGCATGACGAAGCTTCTTAAGTTGACATCTGAAATAAGATAATATGCATTTATTCTATTCAATATAATATACATCTGAAATAAAATAATTAAATATTTGAAGAACGAATGCCTTAGCATATAGGGCTTTAGCTCTCAATACGCTCTTTTCTGGCTGGTTCCCTCTTTTCTAAGTGTTGCCGTAAAAGAATAACTGAATCAGCTCTAAATGATTGTACTTTTGTCTCTTCGATTCGATTGGCCAAGGAATCCTTGTTTCTTAAATCGTGCATCAAGAATAGTAGCGATGCGTGGAATGGTTCTTGTTTCGTAGGGAAATAATCTTTCCCCTAATCGAATCATCATGTTATTCGAGGCAACGATTCCTTCCACTGTTAAAAATTCCATTAATTTTATGAAAAAGTTCGCAAATAACGGGAATTATCAATAAAATCGATACATTTGTGCTCGTTGAAATTAAAAAATTGCATCTGCCCATGAAGCTAACAACATGGATAATTCTTTCAACGTATCAGTATCCTCGGCAGACAACGGTAGTGGGGCATTGCGAGATACTGCCAAGACTACACTTACACTGACGAGCAAAACTGTAACACGAGTTCAATGTTTCAACTTCAAAGGTCTGTAACTTTTTTTCTAATGCACGCATTTTGAAGATATTAGTCTTGTTTTGTAGGTTATATAATTTACTACTATTTAGTAAAACTTGGACCCATTTGATACCAGTTAAAGAAAATGACACGCCAAACTGTAAAAAAAGTCAAATGTTACAGTTTTGCACTCTGGTTGTTTTTTTAACAAATATTTTTATTAATAATTATTTAATAATGAGTCCACATCCCCTTGGACTTTTCCAAATCTTCTATGCGATTTGGCATACTTTGGGTATACCGTTGTACCATTTCCGGTGGAATAGCATTCCATACGTCCTGTGTCCTCTCCCACAACTCCTTCATTCCACTTGGAGGAACTGGGTATTTCGCCTAGACATATACGCCGCCGCGCCACGCCGCCGCCGCCGCCGATTTTTGCCTTATTTGACGCGCCGCCGCCAAATTATGAAAATAATGGCGCGCCGCGGTGCGCCGCTGGTGCAACACCGGCGCGGTCTTCGATGTTATTATTATTTATAAAACTAAAAAAAAAAATAAATAAATCATTAAAATCGCCAAATACTCCATATAAATAATCTATTAATCGTTGAGATTGTCTCATCCCCCATCTCCCTAAGTCCCATCTCTAGAACATATGTTTGGTGTAGTTTACATTTTAAAGCTGTGTCGCAGCTTAGTCCTCACAGCGTATGTAAATAAATTAATTTTTATACATGACAATTACGACACTTGCAAAGAAAGTTTAACTTAAATTTACAAATTGAAGAGATAAAAATGAACTGAATTGAAAACTGAACTTTAATTATGTCTAGGAAAAAAGTATTAACTTGTAAATCAAAAGCGTTTTTACGCATACTGAATGAAACTTATTCAAATCAAGGAAAAAGACTAATATTTTTATCTTTATTTGTTACTTAAAATTAATTTATTTTTATTTCATTTACTTATTAAATTTAATAAAGGCGTTATAGACTAAAATAATACAAAAATACTAATTTAATTTAATTTGAAAAAATTCTGTACGCCGCCGGCCGCCGACAAATTTGACGGCTCAGCTGCCGCCCCCGCTGAAGCCTTTAACCATCGGCGTAAACCTCTAATTTCGCCAGCTGCGATTTGACATGACTCCACAAGTTTTCTATTGGATTCATATCGGGAGATTGTGGTGGCCATTTCATAAATTGAAATTTCTGTCTTGCTGAAAAACGCATTTTCCGGCAGAAAGACCCATATTTCCAAAACCCTTCGGAAGATTTTCTTGCAAAATGGCTAGATATTGCTCCTTACGCATTATTCCATCGATTAGCACCAAGGGACCAACTCCATTTGAGTTAATGCATCCCCAAACCATGATGGAACCTCCACCGTGCTTGACGGTTTGTCGCACATTCCTTGGTGACTGGGTCGTAGAATCTCTAGTCCAATACCAAGAGCGACCATCTGACTCGAAACGATTAATTTTTGTTTCATCCGACCATATAACCTTGGAAACAAAAATATTTTGGAATTTTTTGCTTTTTAAGACACTGGTAGCAGTGACTTACAGTATCCCAATCCGCTATTGTCCATTTGGTGTATGTTGCAGCAAAGTTTTTACGCAGCATTATGTGTCTTTTTGTAAAAAATGTTTTTTTTTTCATTTGTTTAGCTTTAAGACCCAATTTGTTAAGACTTCGGCGAACTGTCCAAGCACTGGCATTCAAATTAAGCATTGAAGCCGCTTTTATTGGTGTGATTTCTGGATTGCTTGTTACCAAGTTAGCGACATGGCGTGTCTCACGTTCATTCAAAATTTTGGGGCGACCTCCTGGATTGATTGGAATGACTCCTGAGCTGTCTTTTTTGAGTCGCTGCACCGTCATATGGCTAACACCGAATTTAATAGCCACTTTACGAACAGATTCACCAGCTTCCAGTAAATCAAGAATATTCTTTTTTTTTTTGTACTATCCATTACAAATTAATTTACCATGTGGCTTTAAAATATCAAAGCTCAGCGAATAAAATGTAAACAAATAAACTTTAACGGTTAACTAAGCATTAGAACTAAAAACCAAAGCTTTTCCATTGTGAGTGCAAAACTGTAACATTTGACTATTTTTACAGTTTGGCGTGTCATTTTCTTTAACTGGTATCAAATGGCTCCAAGTTTTACTAAATAGAAGTAAATTATATAACCTACAAAACAAGACTAAGATCTTCAAAATGCGTGCATTAGAAAAAAAAGTTACAGACCTTTGAAGTTGAAACATTGAACTCGTGTTACAGTTGTGCTCGTCAGTGTATGTATTCGTTTGTTAGAACTATTCTTTTTATCATTTTGTATGCGCTTTTTGCGCTGCCTTAAATTTAGCATACTCGAGCTTCGAGCTTCGTTTGAAAAACCCTACTATCGTCCTACACTTGCTACATCATCTAGAATTGTCTTTTTTAGCATGTGCTGGACCAGCAGGTTGGTTGTGTGAGCCACACACGGCAAGTGCTTGTACTCTAATGACTCGCATGCTTTTTTCATAGAAGCGTCGTTGTCTAAAACAATACATACCACTTTTTGCGATATCGACCAATATGATAGCACCTATTGTTTGGTTTTTGCTTTATTCGCAGCGGTGTGATTGCAATTTGAAATAAGTGGGTATAAAAAGGTATGATATAGTTATGTAGACCTCTTTGGATCGAGATGTTCACAGGTCTGTGGCTAATGCCAGATAATCAACGCTGTTCAGTATTCCCCTGAGCTTTGATTTACATTTTTCATATTCTGTTGGCAAAAAAACATTCCGCAAGTATTTCCTACTTGGAAACTTGTATCGAGGGTCAATTTCTTTCAGGAGGGCAATGAAACCATCATCCTTAACACAACTAAAAAGCTGAACACCTACAGCAATAATGTTTAGCACCATTTCATCAATCTTTCGTCAATCTATATTTTTACGAATCATTAAAAATCAATATACTGAGAAAGTGGCAGAGTATATTTCAGTCGGAGTCACTTAAAACGCCGATTGCTTTTAAGTTTTTGTTGTTCTGCAAGAGGTATCAGAAAACCAATGTAAATATATGTATGTATGTATGTAAATATGTAAATGTAAATATCTGTAACAAATTCGAGCGGCGACTTTTTTAAAGTTCCAAAATATATAATGAAATTATTAAATTAACGACAATAATTTAATTAAATCTCACGATAACCCAAATTAATAACAAGTGCCCGAAAAATTGTAAACAAAAAAAGTAAACAATTCCATCAGCTGTTTTCGTCTCCGACTGAAATATACTCTGACACTTTCTCAGTATATTGATTTTTAATGATTCGTAAAAATATACCCTTCAGTACCATACCTAAAGGATTACTCTAGGAATCGTCTAGGTACTAGTATTGCCACCCGAGGAATCCTCGGGGTATGTTTCATACAAAGCATCAAGGAATTTCTATAGAAGAGTTCCTCGCATCGAGGAATTCGAACAACTCAAGGAATTCCTGCAGTTATTCGAAGAGCATTTCGAACTAAATACCCCAGGGATTCCCTGAGGTATACTCTGAGGAATCGTTGAGGAAATACCCCAAGGAATCCCTGGGGTATACTCTGAGGAATCTTTGGGGAAATACCCCAAGGAATCCCTGGGGTATACTCTGAGGAATCTTTGAGGAAATACCCCAAGGAATCCATGGGTTATACCGGGAGGAATCCGTAAAGAATTTCAAAGCCCCACCCCCCCCTTCCCTTTTCCCATTCAATAAAAAAGAAATAAAAAAAATAAAAATGATTATTATTTTTATTATTATTATTATTACAAATTATTTTTATTATTTGTTTATTATTACTAGTTACTAATTTATATTTATTTTTTTTTTTTATTATTATTATTTTTTATGCACGTCAAAGCGTGCACCAACACTTTCTCCGGCGATTTCCCCGGATCCACCATAGATATACTATCTGTAAATAAAATAAATAGAAATTAGATATTGTTTACATTATTTGTAATTAAAATACATACCGATCAAAACTCCATAAAAATTTGGAAACGCCTTCAATCTCTTCTTCCCACTAACTCCGTCGATGTTATATTGCACGATCATTTCCTCAATTAAATACATAAACAATAAATAGATAATAACATTATATGTACAAGCGGCAAATGCCGTTCAATAAATATATGTACATACATATGTATATATATAAATATTTAACACTTTTCCGAACGGCTAATGCCGTTTAATAAATATATGTACATTTTTACATATATTGAACGGCCGCTCGGAACTTAATAAATAAGTTTATTATATGCACTACTCACCAGAATTAGTTATTATCACCATGTTTTATCACTTAAATGTTTTTAAAAAAATTTAATTTTAAATGCAACAAACACGCGTGTAACTTTTATGCAAATTGAACATCAAATGCAAAGAGAAGGGGAGAGGCAAGACGAAACCGAAAATTGACAACCGATAATTCTGGCGCGTGCCAGGGTATAGTCGACCAACGCAATGCCTTGTAATTAGAATCGCACAAGGAAAATAATCAAACATGAACATTTTGGCTTTGTCTAAAGCCAATTATTAATACATTTCAATATACCATATGATTAGATAAGAAAAATTAATTAAATATAATCTTAAATATATATAAATATTTCAACATATTTTAAAAAGGGTATTCTGACGTCGCTTCCATTCATTTGGTTTTGGACACCGATTTTTTTTCTCTCCCTTCCCTGCATCTACATCTCTCTAATTGTCTCTCTGCCTGTGCTCCGAAAATATGACGTAGAAGCTGCGAGAATCATTGTCGAAAACAGAAATCAGGTAGAAGTTTCGTTTCCCCTTTCGTTTCGGACATGAGTAAACGAAGCCCATGCAATTTGTTTTTGTTTTTCGAACATGTCGCCAGGAAACGTCGGGGTAAGGAATTTTGGTACTGAAGGGTATATACAGAAAACATTTTACTACTAACACCTAATCTTATTCCTAAATAAATTAAAAATTTATGCTGAAATAATAAAAAATATAATATAAAAAATAATATAATTTCTTTCGTCATTTCATCAAATACGAATACCCGAATTTTGTTAGGGTAGCAAGCCTGAAAAGTAAGAAAAATCCAAATTTTGTGCGCTGGCTTCGAAACGAAATCGCACGCACACATACACCCGTGTATGTGAATGTGTGACACGCATACATACAAAGATCAACTGAAACGCAGGCCAACCTTCTTCATCGCGCTCCGTTTAGAGACTGAGAAACAGAAAACATTTAATGCGAGAATGAGCGTAAGATGAACGAACGATAAGCGTAAGAGAGCGTAAGAAATCCGCTCTGGGGCCTGCTGGGGCCTGTCGCAAGAAATTTTTGCGTCCATTTTCGTTGTATGAAATGGGTTGTCTATATGCTGTATGGTTAGTGCTATAACACACCGTAGACTTTCCCACGAACACATCTAGTTGTTGTGAAAAAATTTTTGCCTTTGCTATCTTTAAGGCGTTCTGGGTGTACGAGGCTCAGATAGTTGAGAAGGTTTGTGGTGTTACCAATTACCAATCTGTCCATGCCCGTCCAATCCACTACTTCACCACTACTATCCCCGGTGTTTCCCCCCGGGCCCGGACTTCTGAGAGGGGCCCGGCTTTTTGACAAAAACTCAAATAAACTGTGAACAAAAAAATTTTTAGCGATTTTTAAAACACCGCTATCTTAGACCCAATACTCTAAGATAGTGTTGAGTAGTCCCCAAATTGTGTAAGTGCCAAGTGGGTACCAATCCAATGGTATAACATTTGTGTATGAGTTTATAAAGACCTTGTTTTATTTGTGAGTAATTAATTTATCATATGATGAGAGTGGAGTGGTATGAGTGGTTCCCTTGATGTTCGCAAGCGATTCTCGGCCCTAAATGAGCAATTCCTGGCACTTGAAACCCAATTCCTTGATCTAAAGCAGTGGTCGGCACGGCCCTATCCCGAGGGCATAGGAAATTTCTCTGCCCGAGCTCTGCCACACACACACAGTATAATTGTGTGAAACGTCATGCTCACAGCCTACTTTCTGCTATTCGTTACTAACACTAATGCGTTAAAATCATATCAATGTATTGGGGTGCCGACCACTGGTCTAAAGATTTTAAGCGAATTTCCAATAACCTGCTGACTGCTAATTTATTGGGTACCCCTTCCTCCCATGCAGTACAAGTCGATGTATTTTCAACGCCAAATATTTTACTATCACTGGAACGAAATCAGTAGGTTACCTGTCTACCTTACGGGAAACAACCACCCTGAAACGAACTGAAACGAAATCAGTAGGTTACCTGTCTACCTATATTTGTCTACCTGCCACATTTATCTCTCGCCTTATGCCACTGTTGATGATGTCAGGTGTCACCTGTCAAACCATTAAGGTAGCTAAAAATGAAATTGATGTTTTTAACTTTAACTTAAAATAGTCCTAACTCGATCCTGTTGCCTGGCCTAAGCACAGTATCAATTATGAATTCCTAGCAAAAGACGCTCAGAATCCTAGCCCTGAGACTGTTTCAATAAATTGAATAAGGAAATATTTTTCTGTTGCTATCAAAACGTTCAAACTATTCAATTGGAAACTAAATTTGGTTAAATTGAGCCAATTTTTTACAAAGAGTGCTTCTTTTGATTGTAAGGCTCTGTCTCTGAATATGAAATCTTCGCTCTCAAGTTCACTGTGTTTTGATTAGATCGTCCATCTTTTGCAGACGGTGTCCTCCTTGCTGTTAATAATGAACGTACCCATTTCATGAATGAATTCGGAATAGAGTTCATTGCGGTCAATATTTCAACTGGCTCGTCTCACATTTTCCTGACTTGTTCTTACATTCCTCCTATCGTTGAAGATATATATATATTTTATATATATCACTACCTTGAGGCCATTAAGTATGTTTTTTCGTTGGTCAATGACTCTGATTTAATTCTAATCATGGGAGATTTCAACCTTCCTCACCTTTCCTGGATCCCGTCTAAGGAAGACAATTCCCTGCTTTCCATTTGTTATAATGACTTTATCAATGGCTTAACTAATGTTGCACTACTCCAACTTAGCCCCATTCATAACACTCATGGCAGATTTCTGGACATTATAATTTCCAAAGTGACGCTATCGTTTCCTAAAGGCTTTATGCCTCATGATTCTGGCTTTAAGGTTCAACACGCTCCACACGCTTTAGAAAAACGGATTTTAATGCCCTTCGCTTGGAACGATTCGAAATTTCAGTCATCTATAAACTCAAGTGAATCTGCTACGGATTCGTTTTACGAAATAGCTCGTAATGCGTTGAATAAATTTGTTCTTGAAGACTCATCATCATTGACAACAAAACCAGCTTGGTTTAATAAACACCTTTCCCGTCTTAAGAACAGGAAATCGAGAGCTTACAAAAAGTTTCTTAAATCAGAATCCTTGTTTCATCAATAAAACTTTGTATATATTTGTAACCAGTTTATCATTCAACAATCAACAATATAAGCGCTATATTATGAACTGTAAGGTAAACTTTCGTTATGATTCGAGCTCCTTCTATTTTTCTGTCAATATGAAACGTAAATCAAATCTTTTTCCTCCTTCTCTATCATATGAAAATATTTCAGATTCTTCTGAGCGAGGTATTGCTAATCTCTTTGCGTCATTTTTTCAAAAAACTCATTTGCCCGATTCATATAACCTCAATTCTTCGAATCCCTAATAAATTACACACATAAACATAATTTATTTGTCAAAATTTCCATATCATGATGTGTTCAAAGCTCTCTCAACAATAGATATATCATTCTCTGCTGGTTCTGATAATATCCCTAGCTGTGTTGTTAGGCACTGCTCCAATATGCTCCTTTTGCTATCCTTTTACTTTCTTATTCAATTTATCCTTGGATTTATTATTCCGCTTTATAAGAAAGGCTCAAGAGCACTTATTGAGAACTACCGCATAATCGCTAAGCCATCTGCGATTCCCAAACTGCTAGAGAAACTGGTTACTTCCCAACTGAAACATTCTTATAAAAGCATTATTTCTACTTCACAGCATGGTTTTGTCAAGCATCGCGCAAACTTCGTGAATTTACTTCTATCATCCACACAGTTTTCTAAGCCGCAAAAACCGTACAGTGGTTAACCTCCTATCTATCGAATCTCACGCAGCGTGTTTTGTTTAAAAACATTACATCACAGTTTATAAATGTTACATATGGTGTCCCACAAGGTAGTCACTTAAGACCTCTTCTGTTTGTTCTTATTGTGCACGATTTACCTACTATAGTTTTGTAAACTACGCTACTACATTTATGTATGCTGATGATGTCAAGTTATGTTTTTCTTTCTCAGACCATTTTCTTCATAAACACTTGCAATTAGACCTTAACGAAGTTAAGTCTTCTTGTAGTATTCCAACCATCTCCTCTTACTTAACTGCTCAAAGTGTAAGGTTCTGACGTTCAATCGCAGTGTGCCTCAAATCGTCTCGTACTCACTTGACAATGTGCTAACGTTCAATGAATATACATCATTAACAGTTAATAAAGCCTGGGGTGTGCTAGCTTTTATCAAACGTTGGTCAAATTAATTTGATTATCCTTTCACAACTATGACTCTATATGTCTCTTTGGTTCATCCTATCTTGGAACACTGATTCTCTTCACAAAAAGATAATTGATTCTGTCCAAAAGCAGTTTCTGTTATTTGCATTAAAAATGTAATCTGGGATAATGTAACTACCCTTCCGTCGTATCGTTGCCGGTAAAATCTATTAAACCTACCTTCATTACAAGCACGCCGTACTTGTGCTGGGGTTATGCTACTTCATATGCTTATTCTTGGACATGTGGACTCAAAGTTAATTCTGGACAAATTTATGTTTTCAGTTCCTAATAGAGTAACGAGATCCTTCCGACCCCTTTAGTTTCCAATTTGAAGATCCAATTCCAATTTGAATTACATTTCCTGGATCAATAAAAATTAATAAACTCATTTTCCCATTTATTATCCCCTGAACTATCCCTAGATGTAATTTAATCTAAAACAAGAAAGGAAAGCTAACTTCGGGCGGAGCCGAAGTTGATATACCCTTGCAGTTAAAACCGGATATATATCGCAAACATCGGATATAGTTGGCCGATCCTTATGAAATTTGGTAGGTTGGATGAACTAACCAAAAATCTGTATATAGAATAGAATCTGTACCAAGTTCCAGCTTTCTATCTTCAAAAACACGAAAGTTGGGTCATTTTCGATCGTTCAATTATATGGCAGCTATAGGATATAGTCGGCCGGTCGGTAGGTCGGATCAACTGACCAAAAATAGAATCTGTATTAAATTCCAGCTTTCTATCTTCAAAAACACGAAAGTTGGGTCAATTTATTTCGTTCAGTTATATGGCAGCTATAGGATATAGTCGGCCGATCCTTATGAAATTAGGCATGTCGTAATGTTTTGCCAAAAATAGCACTCATGTCAAATTTCTCTAACTCTAAAAACACCAAAGTAACACCATTTCCGATTAATCAGTTATATGGCAGCTATAGGATATAGTCGGTCGATCCCGGTCATTCCGACTTATGTACTGCGTGCAAAGGAAAGAAGGGTGTGTGCAAAGTTTCAAGTCGATAGATTTTAAACTGAGAGACTAGTTCGCGTAGAAACAGACAGACAGACAGACGGACATACTCATATCAACTCAGGAAGTGATCCTGACATTATTCACCGATTTTCCCTCGAAATTTCAAGACATTTGGGACAGTGGAATTGGAATTATTGCGTTTTAAGTGACAGTACCTTGTGTTAGTTGGTCGACGAAAAATCATGGAGCAAAGAGCGGTTATTAAGTTTTGTTTTAAACTCGGTAAAACTTTTACCGAGACTCATAAATTGATGAAACAAGTTTATGGTGATGATTGTCTATCCCGTACCTCAACTTACGAGTGGTTTAATCGTTTTAAAAATGGTCGTGAAAGCCTGGAAGACGACGAACGTTTGGGCCGTCCGAAAAGTGCTGTTATTGATGAAAACATTCAAATTGTTCGTGATTTTGTCAAAAAAGAACCAAAATCTTCGTTGAGATACATGGAAATGGAGTTGGAGTTATCCTATAAGTCTATTCATCGCATTTTGATTGGGTATGCGGAAGGTTTGTACACGGTTTGTTCCACACACACTCAAAAAACACGAAAAGGCGCTTCGCATTCAGCATTTGAATCACATTCAAATCACATTCTTACCGTCAACCACTCACCATATTCACCTGATTTAGCTCCGTGTGACTTTTTCCTATTCGGAAAATTAAAATTGGCAATGAAAGGAAGATATTTTGATGACATAAAGTCCATTGAAAAGGCGACGACCGACATACTTAAGGCCATCCCGGTTGACGAGCTGAAACCCTCATTCGAATCCTTTTTAAATCGTGCAAATCGTTGTATTGAGTCGGAGGGAGACTATTTTGAATAAATGCAAAGTTTTATTCCAAACTATTTTGTAGTTTTTTTTTTTTCTTTTTGAAAAGTTCGGAAACTTTTGACACACACCTTGTATATACTTTATAGGGTCGGAGATGTCTCCTTCAATGCGTTGCACACTTTTGGACAAAATTATAATACCCTCTGCAAGGGTATAATTATGGAATCTCTTTAGCCTAATTTATCTTTACTATTAGCTTTAATAAGGCCGTCAGCCAACGGGTACAACAGGGGGACCTACGCGCAAGCAATTGCGTGCCGTAACTGTGTACACCGCTGGTAGTGCGACTATACTCTTCACGTGAGAGCGGCTGGTAACAGGTCCCGGTAAGGTCATGTCTCTGCCGAGGATGCTGGCTAATGGTAGTCGGGCGGGGAGAAGAACACTCCCTTCCTTAAATTACCCCAATCCAAGGTGGAACAGCATATGCCGAAGGATGCGTGTCCGAGGGGGGGCTCGGACGCTAATATGCGAACTCTGGGGGACAGGCCGACCTCCCAGTTTCAACCAGGCTTATCGTGACAAGCGGGCTATGTCATGATGGACGAACCCCTTCCCGCCTACTCGTGGGACCAAAACATGAACATCACTTTACCTAACAAAAACCAAAGCGGAGAACGGAACTCCCCAAAAAAGACCGGAAATGGGGCCAACGGCCCGTCAAACTCCAAGGCCCTCAAAAGCCAAGGAGTTGCTGAGATGGAGAAGTCCCCCACAGAGGGACAACATCTGGAGGCGGGACGCGCCGGTGCGGTGGAGGTTGCCAAGGCAGCTTCCTCCAAAGCGGGGATAGCTATGGGACCACCGAACGGTGTGGAGAGGAAGACCCCAGGGTCAACCTCTAATCCAACCGGCGGTGCCCCTAAGGCGAACCCTGGTCCGGAAGCGTCTCACTCGAAGCAGCGTAGAGGATCCTACAAGGATAGAAGAAGAGCAGCCTTCATTCTGATGAGGGCGGACCCATCGGCCGAAGCCAACCCGGACCAGGCCGAGATTATTAAGTGGGCAAGGGAGATCCTACCCGACTTCAATCCGGAAAGGGCGGGAGAAAGGCTGGATCCGAAGAGACGCACTGGGTCAGACCCTGCCAAGGAGGCCGCGCAAAGCGCGAAGAGGCAGAGGTCCACAGAGGGAAAAGCCCCCCAGGCCAAGAAGAGGAAGGCCCAGCCGCAGCCGCCCAACCGCTCGTTCGCCGAGGTGACGAAGGGAAGAACCCTAATTGGAGTCCTGGACAAGGGCTCCAAGGATGGGCTTATCCCCAAGGAACTCTGGCGACGAGTGGTAAACGAGTTGCATGGGCGCTTCGTGGAGGAGATGCTGCGAAGCGGAGGACCCCCACCAGAATGCGAAGACGCAGGATGGTATCAGGGTAGCGTCAAGGTGATTGCTTGCCAAGACGCGCGATCGGTGGAGACTTACAAGCGGATGGTTGCATCGCTTGGAGAGGTCTACCCTGGAGCTAAGCTGGTGGCGGTTGACTGGGACGAGATCCCCAGCAAACCGAGGGCGCGAGTGTGGCTCACAGAAAAGCCAGCCGACCCGAAAACCATTCTAACAATGCTTAGGATGTGCAACCCGACGCTCCCCACGGCGGACTCGAGAGTCGCCAAGGTCGAGGAGGCGGTGGGACTGCGGAGGCAGGTCGTCCTCACACTAAACGAGGAGACCGTAAAAGCCCTGGAGAGGACGGAGCACCGGCTAAAGTACGGATTCGAGCATGTTTCGGTCCGTATTTATAAATCTGATGCGAAGGCCAAGCTAGGAGGTATCGGTCTGGAGGCAGACACACAAGAGCCAGACTTGGAGGAGCCGACCGAAGAGGGGCACCCGGAGGGAATGTCGGATGAGGAGGAGGACATTCTAGAAGGGTACACCTCGGAGGAAGCGACTTGGCAAGGGCGCTTGGTGGTGTCGGAATGGAGGAGGACTCTCTGCTGGTGGTGTGGTGGAGGTTTGTAAGGATGTCCCTGACGATCTTACAAATAAATCTCCACCACAGTAAAGCAGCGTCAGCTGCCCTCCTTCTCCACCTCGCCGAGAGTGGAGCAGATGTGGCCCTCATCCAGGAACCCTGGATCCTAGGAGACAGGATTCTTGGGCTGGGGGCGTCGGAGTTCAGGCTCTGCAAAGCCAATACTACAGGTAAAAGGCGAGCCTGCATCCTCGCAAAAAAGAACCTTAACCTCTTTTTGCTACCCAATTTCAGCAACGAAGACCACGTAGCCGCAGCCGTAGAGAGCCCAAATGGCCCTCTAAGGATATGTTCGGCGTACATGGGCCACGGCCAGGAGGCCCTTCCCCCGCACCCGCTAATCAAACAGCTGGTGGAAGACAGCAGGAAGCACAAGATCGACCTGATCATAGGTTGCGATGCTAACGCCCATCATCATCAGTGGGGCAGCACTGACACAAACGAGAGGGGTGAGTCAATTTTCGATTTTATCCTAGGCTCCAATCTTTTGGTGGGTAACAGGGGTACAGAACCCACCTTCATAGTCAAGAACAGAAGTGAAGTACTTGACGTCACTCTTTACTCTGAATCACTAGCAGACAGGATTGTTAGATGGGGAGTCCTAGAGAAACACTCATTCTCAGACCACCGATACATAGAATTAGTGGTCAACTTCGAGAACTTTAATCGACTAACGGTACGCAACCCGAGAAAAGCGAACTGGGAGTTATATAGAAAGAAGCTAGATAGTTCCTTGGGAAATCCTCCAACAGAGAATGTTGGTGTTGATGCCATGGTGGACACGCTCACGGCAGCGTGCGCCAGGGCATTCAATAAAGCTTATCCCAAAATCAGATAGGGCAAAAGCAAGTCAAAGAAACCACCATGGTGGTCGCAAACACTTGCGCCCTTTAAAACCAAGGCCCGCAAGGCCTTCAATTTTGCCAGAAAAACAAACTCGGAGACAGCCTGGGAGTCGTACAAAGCGGACCTTAGGCGATATAACAAAGAACTTCGCAAGGCAAAAAGGAATGCCTGGGCCGAGTTCTGCACGAACATTCAGCAAACATCAGAGGCCTCTCGACTCAGGAAGGTCCTTGCAAATACTGCACCAAATGTAGGATACATTAAAACCTCAGAGGGCAACTGGACATCGTCCAGCAAAGAAACCCTAGAGGCTCTCATAGAGACACATATCCCGGGATGCTCTCGAGAAGACACAACCCTGGAAATGCAGACACAGGGGAATAGCCCCCCCACCACTAACCCACTTGAATACCTATTGAATGATAGATATCTCAGCTGGGCAATAAATAGCTTCAAGCCCTTCAAATCCCCGGGCCCAGATGGCATTGTCCCGGTTCAACTAATTAAAGCCGGTCCCAACCTGAGATCTTGGGTCAAGATAGCTTTCTCAGCAATTTTCAGGATGGGCATCGTACCCAAAATGTGGTTGCGGACGAAAGTCGTATTTATACCCAAGGCGGGAAAACCATCTCACTGCACCCCCAAGGACTTCAGACCAATAAGCCTGTCGTCCTTCCTTCTCAAGACAATGGAGAGACTAATCAGCCTCCATATTAATCTTACTATAAACCCAGATGATATCTCGGGATCACAGCATGCGTATAGGAAAGGCCGATCCACGGAAACGGCACTCCACGAAATCACTACTTTTGTCGAGAAGGCACTTAGTGATAAGGAATACGCACTCATTGCTTTTCTAGACATAGAAGGTGCGTTCAACAACATCCTACCAAGTTCGATAACCAATGCGCTGACAGGACTAGGAATAGATGATCAATCCGTACGCCTTATAAAGCAGATCCTGGTAAACAGGACTGTTGAGGCGTCACTAGGAGGAGAATCTATTCATAGATACGTCAGAAGAGGCACCCCGCAGGGAGGCGTACTCTCACCCCTACTCTGGAACGTGGCGGTTAATAGCCTACTGCGATCCCTTGAAGGGGGTGGTTGCAAAGTTATCGCTTACGCGGATGATGTCGCAATTGCCTTCTCAGGAAAATTTCCCCAGACTCTATGTGACCTCATGATGGACAAACTTAGGGTCCTCTCAACGTGGGCAGCTAGAAATGGACTAGGTGTGAACCCATCCAAAACAGAGCTCGTCCTCTTCACCAGGAAGTACAAAATACCAAACTTAAGGCTTCCAAAACTATTAGGAGAAACACTATCTCTTAGCGATAGCGCCAAGTTCCTAGGGATTACGCTAGACAGGAAACTGGACTGGAAATCAAACACTATGGATAGAGCCAACAAAGCTACAATCGCGCTCTATACTTGCAGAAAAGCCATTGGCCTTAAATGGGAAATGTCACCAAAAATAGTAAGATGGCTTTATACTGTGGTCATAAGACCCATCCTCTTCTACGGGGTGGTGGTATGGTGGCCTGCTCTCACCAACTCCACAATCAGGGAGAAGCTCAGGAAAACGCAAAGGATGGCGGAGGTCTGTATCACGGGCAGCCTACGTACCACTCCGACGGACGCACTAGACTTCATACTCGACCTATTACCGGTAGAGATAGTGGGAGTCAAGATGGCCACGCTATCGGCAATCAGGCTACGAGAGACGGGCGCATGGAAAAGGACTGACTACGGACGTACCAAGTTAGATCTGCACCACTGCACGCCAACGGGGTCTACAGACTACTGCGTACCTGTCGATAATCCCACCTTAAAATACAAGGTCTACATTCCAACAAGGGAGGAATGGGACACACAAATCCCGGGACCAGCCGGTTCCCTCCATATCCACACAGACGGTTCAAAATTGAATGGCCAGGTGGGAGGCGGTTTCCATTGCGAACAGCTGTGTTTAAATGAGTCCTTCAGACTCCCCGACCACTGTAGTGTTTTCCAAGCAGAAGTAATAGCTATCGGAGAAGCACTCAGATCCCCAGCACTTATTGGTAGTCAGGACACAATCTGTATCTTTTCAGACAGTCAAGCGGCACTCAAAGCCCTTGACGGTCTTTCATCCAACTCCAGGACAGTGAATGACTGTCGCAGATCTCTTAACGAGATGGCAGAGCAGCATGACATACACCTCATATGGGTGCCCGGGCATAGGGACCACGAGGGTAATTGCGCCGCCGACGAACTAGCAAGAGCAGGTACTACCAATCCTCTCCTACCGGAGAAGGAACCAGTAGGTATCCCCTTAGCTACGTGTAGGCTAAAATACAGGGATCACTTTGACCGCGCATCACTGCGGAAATGGAGAAACCTCCAAAACTGCAGGAACTCCCGCATGATATGGCCAATCCGATCTAGGAAGAGGTCAATGATGCTTATCGCCCTGAATAGGCAGGACTGTAGTCTGGCGATCAAGGCCATTACGGGACATTGGTTAATAGGAGCACACGCGGCTAGACTAGCGGTGCCTCATTATGACTACTGCAGGAGCTGTGGAGACGAAGAAGAGGAAGAGACAGTCGCACACCTCCTGTGTCAATGCCCTGCGCTGGGGCGCATCCGACTCAAATTCTTGGGCGCAGCAATACTTACAGACCTTACAGACCTCGCGGAGGTCGCTCCACACAGACTCGTAGCCTTCATTCGTAAATCTGGATGGGACCGCGAGCCGTTTCAGGAAGGATAGAGCACCCTTGGGCACATAAGTAGTGGGAAGGGAGAGGTCCTTTTGTAGGATCCTTGCCTGTGCGGTATCACAAGGAGCCCCAGCGGCTCAAGTGGATGGGGGTCAGAACCGGCCCCTCATCGCCGCCTCAACCTAACCTAACCTAGCTATAATAATCTAGAACATTATAGATTTTATTATAGACAAGAAAGCAAAGCTAACTTCGGGCGGAGCCGAAGTTGATATACACTTGCAGTTAAAATCGGATGTATATCGCAAACATCGGATAAAGTTGGCCGATCCTTATGATTACACCATAATAAAACCAATTAATTACAATAAAAAATCTAAAAAAAAGTTCCAAGCTTCTATCTTCAAAAATACGAAAGTTGATATTTCTACCAAATACCATTTCCGATCGTTCAGTTATTTGGCAGCTATAGGATATAGTCGACCGACCCTAATGAAATTTCGTAGGTCGAAATAACTGTACCAAGTTCCAGCTTTCTATCTTCAAAAACACGAAAGTTGGGTCATTTCCGATCGTTTAGTTATATGGCAGCTATAAGATAGAGTCGGCCGATCCTTATGAAATTTGGCATGTCGTAATGTGTTAGCAAAAATAGCTCTCATGTCAAATTCATGTTTCTAACTCTAAAGACACCAAAGTTATACCATTTCCGATCAATCAGTTATATGGCAGCTATAGGATATAGTCGGCCGATCCCGGCCGTTCCGACTTATATACTGCGTGCAATAGGAAAGAAGGGTGTATGCAAAGTTTCAAGTCGATAGCTTTAAAACTGAGAGACTAGTTTGCGTAGAAACAGACAGACGGACAGACGGACATGCTCATATCAACTCAGGAGGTGATACTGATCAAGAATATATATACCTTATAGGGTCGAAGATGTCTTCACTGCGTTGCACACTTTTGGAGAAAATTATAATACCCTCTGCAAGGGTAAAAATATTATTTACTATTAGTTATAATAATCTAGTGACAAGGAGAATAGAAAGTGATAAAAGTGACAAGGAGAATAGCAGTTAAAGGGAAGTAGAAAGAGAAGCAATACTCTTCTTAAGAAAGAATGGGGAGATACCATCCAAGTCAGGAATGTGTGACTCGGTAAAATGTCCTGTGGCTTTAACTACGTCACAGTCCAATATGTCCATATTACTCTTACTTACTTGAGAAAAGGCTCAATGCTAAGAAAAGTTTCATTATCACTCCAAGGAACCTTTGGCTGCTAGTTAGAGGCAAAGTATTGTAAAAAATGTTCCGACACGCCGTGATCCGAGTCGGCTACACATGGAAGAAGGTATGTCCGATGTTGACTTTTTGCTTTTAACAGACCGCCAAAAAACTTAAGGTTTGTATCGGAGGCTAGCTTTGACATCGGATATACACTGGTTGTTAGAAACTTTTTAAGGAATTCAAGTCCCCGCTTAAATTACCGGAACAGCTCTCCTGCTCTTGGCTCCTCTGTCTTTATAAATCGTTTCTAATGCTTATCTTTTTACGTTTTTTAAATCTTTTGTATGCCAGGGAAGCCTATAGAATCTTTTGATAAAATTTTAGATAAATTATTAAAAATACTATTCATTTGGGAGATGCCCAGATTAAAACTATCATCTAAAACTACAATTTCATGACATTGCTGAACGATGCTAGAAAGCATGCAAGATGACTCAGAGTCCCGAGACCAGACGACCAGAAGTGGAAATCGCCAGCTTTAATCAAAGCCCTACGGTCCAACGTTCTAGCCCAGTGTCTGTGCTGAGGTTTAGACACTGATCTAGAATATAACTTTTAAGCTTTTATTGGAGTCCGAGGAAGAGTTAAAGTTAAGGTCCAAACTGAGAATAGGGCGGCTATGCGGTAATGATGAAAGTATACTCCTGTTACTGGTGCATGTGGAGGCATATCCAATACGCATCGCTTGCAAGATAGACGACGAGGACACATAGATCTTTCCGTTAGACTCAACTTGCGAGTGTCCAGTTGTAAGGCCAGGTGAACATAGAGCATTCATAATCTGCCACAGGAATGATCCACTCTCCCGTCCAAAAGGTAAACAAACATCTTCATTCGGCGAAAAGAAAGCACGAGCGGGTGGCTTAGAACTTAAAGCTGGGCGCAGCTAGATGCTTGTCCCACAATGCGCCTATTAGGGTTGATCCGCTTCTTCCTCAAGGTGAGACAGCCACCTTTGATGCCGTTGGGGCCTGGCCCAGTGTAGCCTTTTTGCTCCCAGAGCGGATAGGAATAAAAGAATAGCAACCACAGGCGCCCTAGCCGAAGAGACGTCGGGCCCAGTGGGTCCAGCCAGAGCAAGATCCACTTTGGCTTTCGAGGAAAAGGGATTCTAGATGCAGAACCTTATGATTTAGCTCATCTATTTTGGAATGCGAATCATTTCCAATGATACAGCTATCACACTGCAGCATTAAGTTCGGAATGTTTATAAATAATTGTATAGCCTCCAAGGGCAAATCTGATGTGGTAGGCACGCCAGCAGATTAACGCCCACCAAATGGCTTCACTCCCACGAAGTAGCAGTAACTTCTGCTCTGCACTCGGTGCAAACGAGAGGCGACGTGAGAAAAATAGTAAACTTCCGAACGCAAAGAAAGCTAGATGCAGACTTTTAGACGATAAATATAAAACCCTTTGTTCTTTTAAATAATATTTATAAAAATTCCAGTTCCGCAACAAAGTGTCAAGAAAAAAAAATTAAGTGTTTTCCAGTGGCTATGTATTTTATACAAAAAATTATTTTCAAACCCTTTAACATTTTGTAGAATACTTTATAGAAAATTACTATTTTCGGTAAGCATTCGGTTTTGCAAAGCTTGTTTTTGAAGCATTTCCGAAACCAAGTCTTTTCAACGAATAAGTTAGCTGTTAGAAAGCTATCAACAAAAAAATTAAAAGTGACTGTCCTTTTCTTTATATTTTCCGGGTTACTTTTTTTGCTTCTTCTTTTCAAGTTCTTCCTCCTTCTCCTTCTCTATGGTTTTTACATACTCGGCAATGTCCTTGCTGTCAAGCATTTTAAGAGGCTTATCGTTTTCCATGATAGCCACCTCCAAATTGTTTTGGCCAGACTGTGCCACCTCAAGGAGGGCACGAATAGCAAGCTTGACGGTTCCATTTTGGGTGCTCACTTCGTTGTCGGAATATGATTTTTCGAAAAACTCACGTACTGTTTTGGCCGAACGCCCAGTGGCGTTCGCTTTGTACTCGTAAAATATACCAGAAGGCTCCGTTTGGAACAGATGAGGAGAGCCGTCTGCGTCAAAACCGCCAATTAAGCAAGAAATGCCGAAGGGACGGCGACCATTGCTCTGGGTGTACTTCTGTTTTAGCTGAGCGATGTATCTAAAATTTGAAACATTGGAGATACATTTCTGACAGCACGATATAGGGTAAGTTTTGCGTTCCATACCTGGTTATATACTCAAGGGTCACGGGGTCCTCAACATTAAGCCGATGGCTCTGGCATTCAACTTGAGCGCGATTTATTAGAATGCGAGCGTCGGCTGTCAGACCAGCAAAAGCCATTACAACGTGGTGGTCGAGCATGCAAATCTTACGCACTGTACGGTCTTCTTGTAACTTTGCCACAGATTTTTTCTCCACACCCAATACGACACAATTAGCACCGCGAACACCAACCTAGCCAGAAACCGGGAGTTTTATATTGTTAGTTGTCAGACTTTGCGTTCATCGCCATTCTTACCGCAGTCGAGCCTTTGCGAACAGCTTCCTGGGCATACTCCACCTGAAGCAAGTGGCCGTCCGGTGAAAAAATGGTAACAGCCCGATCGTAGCGCGAAGACATTTTTAAAAATTCGTTATTTAATATAAAACTTGAGTTTTGTTTTATTAACTCTACGATTTTCGTCTCGGTCGGGGAATGATGGTGCTCTTTTTATGATAGTATGACCAGCTAAAAGGCGGATATATATAACATTTTTTCAGATTAGTATTTTTTGGGGTGTCAATTTGGTATTAATCGGGCTATCGTAATCTCTTAGTTTTCGAATTTATGGGACATGAAATTAAACGTAATGTTAACAATTTAATACTTCAAAAATATGCCTTTGTCAGGAAAGACTTCTTATATCTATATACTTGTTCAATTAATAATCTTTCTAATTTCGATTTATTTCAAACGATTGGAAAAATAAAATAATACTGGATATTATTTTTTATAATCTACGAACTAAACAAAAAAATGTTTAATGAAAAAAAAAAGAAAGATAATTATTTATCTTCACATGACAATTGTTAACAATTAAATGTTACGCTTTAAATTTCGGTTTTAAGTTTTGTTGTAAAATAAACTTAGGTTGTACTTTGCTTGCAGCCCTAGATGCCGTGGAACTCGATAGTTGACGTAGCCCTAGTCGTGTATTGAACTATAATGTGCATTTGATTTTGTGCATAAGATTTTTCGGATTGGCAAGCTATTTAATTCTTTCCTTTAATGTGATCGTGGTTGCAGAAGCATGTAAGAATGTAAAGCAACCGTGAAATCGCTTTATGGTTGGAATAAAAAAAATTGCTATTCAGCTGGACTAAAAAAACCATTGACAGCTGATCACTGACTGCCTCACACCTGCTTCGAATAATAGAAAAATATTTACCAAAGTGGATTTAAAAGACATTTTTTTTTGTGTCAGACTTTTCATATAAGCCCAATTCAATAATGGCGTTGCCCAGAAATCTTACATCAAAGATCTGTAAGTACTCTGATTTGGTTGAAGGTTCCATTTAATTTCTCTTCACATTTAGATAGTTTTTTATGTTTATAGATCTATATACATACATACATATGTATGTGAAAATGTTTTTGTCGTATATACACCATAATGTACATATAAATAGATACGAATTTATTAAGTAATTTTCAAGTATATTTATTAAGTATATCAAGTAATTTTTTGACTTATCAGACAAAAGCAAATAACTTGACGTCTGTTCAAACTAAGTATGTATGTATTTTGCTTATGTAGGTAGCATTTACCTTTTATTTCAATGTTGTTTTATTATTTTTTTTTTTTGACTCTGTTCACCCCTCTGTATGTATGTAATAATTTTTTTTT
Source organism: Drosophila parabipectinata (assembly GCA_018153455.1). Classification (NCBI taxonomy): domain Eukaryota; kingdom Metazoa; phylum Arthropoda; class Insecta; order Diptera; family Drosophilidae; genus Drosophila; species Drosophila parabipectinata. Next base: position 1,674,562 of record JAECYA010000403.1, on the reverse strand, counting down.
TATTTGTATTTGGTTCTTAAACAATTTTTGCCAAGGCAAAAATTAGAAACTGTAGTAGAAACTGGTAAAATAAATATGTACAAATATACATAAGTAGTTATAAAGGTAGAACTTTAAAATTGCATCTCAGGAATATTATCAGATATTATCTTAGACATGCAGACTTAAAGTTTAATAATAGGTAAGAAAAGGCGACAAAAAATTCATGAGCCCTTTTTTTTAGACGACATTAAGGCACACGATGGCAGAGTCACAAGTCTTGATTTAGGCGAAACAGGACGCGTTTTAGTCACCGGGGGCGAGGATCGCAATGTCAACTTGTGGGCAATTGGCCAAAATGAGTGTTTTATGGTGAGTGTCAAAGTTTTGATACGAATAGTTTGTATAAATGTTTGTACGCTTTTTTCGCAGTCTTTGACGGGACACAACAGCTCCATTGACTGCGTTCGCTTTGCGTATAAGGATAATTTCGTCTACTCGGCAGACGACATCGGAATAATTCGAAGATGGGACTTAAATGCCCAAAAAATCTACTCTACGCTAAACGGGCACATGAAAAGTGTTCGCACTTTAGATTTCAACCCATCTGGGGAGTACGTCGTATCCGGCAGCAATGATACAACTGTCAGGTGAGTTATTATATTCTTAAGAAGAGTTAAGAAATTTCAAAGTAATCAGATATTAGTCCAATTCCAAGCTAATTTTTAATAAATTAAAACGATATAGCAATATTTGTCGCTCTTTCTAATTTAAAAAATAATCCTATAATTTTTCCGTTTTTCCATCTAGGAATAGTTTAGGGAATGAAAGTTGCGAAAATGACTTATAATTTTTATTATAAGTAGGACCTAGTTACCCTATTAGGAACTGAATACATTAATAGAGTAGAGAGTTCAAATTTTACATGAGAGCTATTTTTGAGAGCAAAATAATACGACCTACCAAATTTCATAAGGATCGGCCGACTATATTCTGTTCGTGTATCCTATAGCTGCCATATAACTGAACGATCAGAAATGACCCAACTTTCGTGGTTTTGAAGATAGGAAGAACTAAGTACAGTTCCTATTTTTGGTCAGTTGATTCGGCCTACCAAATTTCATAACGATCGGCCGACTATATCTTATAGCTGCCATATAACTGAACGATCGGAAATGGTATTTGGTGAAAATACCAACTTTTGTATTTTTAAAAATAGAAGCCTGAGGCTTTTTTTTTTTGAAGATTTCGTATTGTAATAAAGTGGTTTTATTATTATATTCTCATAATGATCGGCCTACTAAATCCTTAGCTTTCCTTAGAAGTTAGCTTTCCTTTCTTGTTCCAGAAGTAATTTTGAGTCCACCTTAAATGATGGTTCACAGTCAGTTCACAGCTAAAACACAGTTCACACAGCTAAAATCAGTATATATGTATGTACAACATGAATTAAGTGAATTCAAGAAGGATGGTTATAGTCGGTCGATGCTTAACAAAACCATGCTGGGAAGTGGAGATGATGCTTTTGCAAAAATGTTGCAGTTGGGTAGTAACCAGTTTCTCTAGCAGTTTGGGAATCGCAGATGGCTTAGCGATTATGCGGTAGTTCTCAATAAGTGCTCTTGAGCCTTTCTTATAAAGCGGAATAATAAATGATTCATTCCATCGCTCGAGAAGACATGCAAGCTCCAAAGATAAATTGAATAAAAAAGTAAAAGGATAGCAAAAGATATTAGAGCAGTGCCTAAGAACACAGCTAGGCATATTATCAGGACCTCAGAGAATAATATATATATTGTTTAGAGAGCTTTGAACAAATCATGATATTGAAATTTTGACAAATAAACTATGTTTATGTGTGTCATTTATTAGGGATTAGAAGAATTGAGATTGTATGAATCAGGCAAATGAGTTTTTTGAAAAAAATGGCGCAAAGAGATTAGCAATACCTCGCTTAGAAGAATCTGAAATGTTTTTATATGATAGAGAAGGAGGAAAAAGACTTGATTTACGTCTCATATTGACAGAAGAATAGAAGGAGCTCGAATCATAACGAAAGTTTACCTTACAGTTCATAATATAGCGCTTATATTGTTGATTGTTGAATGATAAACTGGTTGCAAATATATACAAAGTTTTACTGATGAAACAAGATGATGATTCTGATTTAAGAAACTTTTTGTAAGCTCTCGATTTCCTGTTCTTAAGACGGGAAAGGTGTTTATTAAACCAAGCTGGTTTTGTTGTCAATGATGATGAGTCTTCAAGAACAAATTTATTCAACGCATTACGAGCTATTTCGTAAAACGAATCCGTAGCAGATTCACTTGAGTTTATAGATGACTGAAATTTCCAATCGTTCCAAGCGAAGGGCATTAAAATCCGTTTTTCTAAAGCGTGTGGAGCGTGTTGAACCTTAAAGCCAGAATCATGAGACATAAAGCCTTTAGGAAACGATAGCGTCACTTTGGAAATTATAATGTCCAGAAATCTGCCATGAGTGTTATGAATGGGCCTAAGTTGGAGTAGTGCAACATCAGTTAAGCCATTGATAAAGTCATTATGAAAAATGGAAAGCAGGGAACTGTTATCCTTAGACGGGATCCAGGAAATGTGAGGAAGGTTGAAATCTCCCATGATTAGGATTAAATCAGAGTCATTGACCAACGAAAAAACAGACATAATGACCTCAAGGTGGTGAAAATATTCGTTGATTTTGATATTTATATATATATTTTTTTTTAAACCGTAGGAGGAATGTAGAAACAGGTCAGGAAAATATGGGACGAGCCAGTTAAAATTTTGACCGCAACTCATTCCGAACTCATTCCAGAATGGGATATGTTCAGTAGGATACTTATTATTAATAGCAACCGGACTTCACCTGCAAGAGATGGACGATCCAATTGAAAAACAGTGAAATTGTGAACAACTTCATAATCGGAGACAAAGGAATTAAGCCAAGTTTCAGTAAGCGCGATATCATAAGGCATAAAGCGACAGACAAACATTTCCTTATGGGGAGCTGTAAGGCTCTATTATGTTTTTATTAGCATATAAAGAGTATCTTGGATAAAGTTAGTAAAAATGGTACTTTTACAAATTCAAAATATGATACTTTTGTTTCTTGGATTTATTTATTATTACCTCTTTGACCATTTTTCCTGCTAAATGTTTATGAATTTTTGTGGTCATGGTAAAATATGGTTCTCTACGACAAATTACTCTTATTTTTGGGTATATTAGTTTCTTCAGTAAACTTTAAGCTGTCGTAGTGAGTTAAAATCTATAGAATGTGGCACCTTCTACTTGTAGTAAATTAAGGGGGGACATTTGAGTAACATTTAAAAAAAAAATCGAACAATTTTTTTCGCTAAAAAAGTTCTTCAGGGTCTTAAAAATAACCATAAGATATTATAAGATAAAGTCCGCAAAAGTGTCGAAATTTTCCATTCTGCGGCGATGCCTCACAGTTATATCCCCTGTACTTAAAACATTAAACGCGTTTTTCTCTAAACCACTTTTTTTGATACTGCCGGAAACATAACTCGAACAAATAAGAACTGATCGATTTTGAGAATCGATAATCAATATTTTGTACTTCGCATCTAAAATTATATATTTAAGAATAAATTATAATATTATATTATATAGGTTATAAAACCTAATTTACAAATTTTTGATTGGCTTTTTCATTTGGCCAAAAAAAAATTCCAGAAAATTCGCTTTTTTCCCCCTTTTTTTTTTATTGCTTTATCTTTAAGAACAACTCCTTGAGAACATTTTCCCAAATTTTCATAGAGATTGGAGCAGTAGAACAAAAGTTACAGCGCTCCTAACCGCGCGCCTTGTCGCCGCCTTGAACTGAACTTGAAACTGAAACAATTGAACTGATGAAAAATAAACGAAAAATGACTGCGGTGACATGGATTGGCGGAAAACTACTGAACCGATTTACTTTTTTAAAATGTTTATAGTGAAATTCTTCTGTGCTTGAACGATCGACTTTTCACGCACAAACTTTTTTCGCCGAAACGAATTTTTTAGTGAAATTTCTAGAGACAAAAAAGTTAATTTTTAGCATAAAACGTTCCCGTATGCATAAAAAAAACAAAAAATTTTAAAACCGATCGTTCAAGCACAAGGAATTACACTAAACTAATGAAATTTTTTTACTTTTATGGTTTCAGTTGACCTGTTAGACCTGGGGAACTGTCACCGCAAGGCTCTAAAAAAAAAAGCCCCCAAGGGAAACAGCCACCCATTTAAAACTATTTAATATTTTTCCACGAAATTTTGCACAAACATTTTGTATAAAGTGTACTATCAAAAAATTAAAACATCCGTGTAATTAAATTATTGCTACATACCTAAAAAAAAAATCCAAACTTTCCTCTTTTTCTTCGACAAAGAAGTTATATAACCCCTTAATATTACCATATTAGTAAATGAATGCAGAATTATTGTTAATATTTTAAATAGTTTGGGTATATTATAATTTATTTGATAAAATCGAAATATTATGTAACAAGAAAGGAAAGCAAACTTCGGGCGGAGCCGAAGTTGATATACCCTTGCAGTTAAAACCGGATATATATCGCAAACATCGGATATAGTTGGCCGATCCTTATGAATACATCATAATAAAACCAATTAACTAAAATAATAAATCTAAAAAAAAGTCCCAAGCTTCTATCTTCAAAAATAAGAAAGTTGATATTTCTACCAAATACCATTTCCGATCGTTCAGTTATATGGAAGCTATAGGATATAGTCGGCCGATCCTAATGAAATTTCGTAGATTGGATCAACTGGCCAAAAATATAATCTGTACCAAGTTTCAGCTTTCTATCTTCAAAAACACGAAAGTTGGGTCATTTCCGATCGTTCAGTTATATGGCAGCTATAAAATATAGTCGGCCGATCCTTATGAAATTTGGCATGTCGTAATGTGTTGCCAAAAATAGCTCTCGTGTCAAATTTGAACTCTCTAACTCTAAAAACACCAAAGTTATACCATTTCCGATCAATCAGTTATATGGCAGCTATAGGATATAGTCGGCCGATCCGGGCCGTTCCGACTTATATACTGCGTGCAAAGGAAAGAAGGGTGTGTGCAAAGTTTCAAGTCGATAGCTTTAAAACTGAGAGACTAGTTCGCGTAGAAACAGACAGACAGACAGACGGACAGACGGACATGCTCATATCAATTCAGGAGGTGATCCTGATCAAGAATATATATACTTTATAGGGTCGGAGATGTCTCCTTCACTGCGTTGCACACTTTTGGACAAAATTATAATACCCTCTGCAAGGGTATAAAAAGAAAGGAAATCTAACTTCGGGCAGGTATGCAGGTATACCCTTGTTTTTTTTTTTGCGGTCCGGTTAAAACCGGTTATATATCGCAAAAATCGGATATGGTTGGCCGATCCTTATGAGAATATGATAATATAACCCAATTTATTATAATACAAAATCTAAAAAAGGTCCCAATCATCTTTCTTCAAAAATACCAAAGTTAGTATTTCTACCAAAAACCATTTCCGATCGTTCAGTTAAATGGCAGCTATAAGATATAATTGGCCGAGCGTTATGAAATTTGGTAGGTCGAATAACTGATAAAAAAAAGAATCTGTACCAAGTTCCAGCTTTCTATCTTCAAAAACACGAAAGTTTGGTCATTTCCGATCGTTCACTTATATGGCAGCTATAGAATATAGAATATATAGTTATGAAATTTGGTAGGTCGGATCAACTGAGAAAAGATTGAATCTATACTAAGTTTCAGCTTTCTATCGTCAAAAACACAAAAGTTGGGTCACCCCTTGCAGAGGGTATTATAATTTTGGTCAAAAGTGTTCAGCGCAGTGAAGGAGACATCTCTGAACCTAAAAAGTATATACATTCTTGATCAGGATGAACTCCTCAGTTAATATAAGATGTCCGTCGGCCTGCATCTTTTCACGTGAACTACTATCTCAGTTTTGAAGCTATCGACATCAAACTTCTTGGTCCCTTTCTTGATCACTTCTCACACCCTTCTTTATTTTTCACGCATTATATAAGTAGGAACGTCCGTGAACGGCCTATATTCTTAGTTGCCATATAACTGATTAAACTGATTTTATTAAATGAAATGGGTTTTGCAATGAAATTCTCATAAGGTTCCGCCAATATTTCCTTTCCATAACTGCAAGGGTATAATTTGTATTATATTTGGGTAAACTTTATGCCGTATTTCCAATACTTGTCATGCTACAAAATTTTAATTTCAATTGTAGTGGAAAAATTTATTGACGAATACACAAATAATTAAACTACCACCGTAACTATTGCACAGCACAAAATCGAACCAATTTTACTAAGCTATTTCCTCATATTGAGGTACATCATAGTCAAAAAGCCTCTATGATGTGCTTATAGCTTTGCTTTAGTGCTTTTAAGATCCACGTAGGCGCCCGAGATGACTTCCTTGCCTGTGTCAACGACGACAGTGCGGAAGTGGATTCTTGTACCCCTTAGCCACATGTCCACCCGCAAAGTCTGACCTGGGAGTACAGGTCCCGAAAAGCGAACTTTTACAGCCTTAAAAAGAGATGGATTATTTTCTGCATACTTCGAAAGTACAGCGCGCACAGAGTATCCCAAAGTGCAAAGTCCGTGCAGAATAGGTGACTTAAATCCGGCCAACAAGGCCATTTGGGGATCGATGTGTAACGGGTTTCGGTCGCCAGAGAGGCGATAGAGTGCGGCTTGGTCATTGCTTGTGACATAATGAACAAAAGCATCTGGCTGGCCTTGGGGATTCGGCTGCAGTGGGACAACTCCCGCAATAGGATCCTTTTTGCCACCAAATTGTCCAGCACCGACAACAAAAGTGCTGCTCTGGTTGCGAACTAGCAATCGACCATTTTCGTCAAAGGATTCGGAGTTTGTGACGACTACGGCACCGGAGCTCTTATCCATTACGTCAAACACTTTACCAGTAGTCAGCAGAGTACCGCTGGTAGGCAAATCATCGATAATTTCCAGGTACTGTTCGCCGTGCAGTATGTTTGAAAAGTCAACTTGCTTGCCGGGCAGGGCTTTGCTGATCAGTTTATCGGAGGACATTTGGAGTAATAACCCAGGTAGCACGAAAAAAGATGGAATGGGTGCGAAATTAGAATCATTTTCGTAAAGGAATCGCATGTCTTCGGTGTTTTTCACTGATGCACCAATGCCAAGGGCGTACAAGATAAGCTCCTTGTTGTCAAACTCAAAGTAGTCCTCTATTGCGTCAGCGTCCCATTCCTTCATCTTCTCAAGAACTTCTAAAAGGTATCCAGAGGCTTCTCCGATAGCGTTTAGGTGTTTAGCCTTAGACATATCCGTCACATTGGACCAGACATTTTTGACATACTCTGGGGTAACTGTGTCTTCCAGCGAGGGGCGTAGCACGGCTCCTTTTCCTCGAACAGTGTAAACTTTGGTTGCCCATCCGGCGGCACTTTCAATATAGCTTCCTGTGAAGCGAAATCGAAGAAGAGAGTTAATTAAAAGCAAAGCAGGGTAGATAATGGTGTAGATATAGATATTTATAACAAAATAATTTTAATCTGCAACCATGTGAGGAAAATGTTAAAAGACGTTAGTTAAACTTGACAAGCAATTTAAAATGGAGGAATACATTTTGCACATGGTGTAGTAAATCGATGGCTCGAGCATTTTCAATGGATGGATTATTTATTTGTAGGGATATCATTAAAATTAATTTAGGTATAAAATAATGTTAATCAGCTCAATGTTACTTGTAGATGACCAGCTTCAAAGGTACGATAGTAAAAAATGGGCTTGGTATGAATGCTATTCTAATTGTTTTTTGCACTCACCGTTATCCTCACAGAACTCATGGCACAAATAAGCCACAACCGGAGCGATAAGTTTAGGTTTCAGCTCGTTAAAAAGAATCTCCGGAAGAATACCCTCGGTCATCCGACTGGCCGCCGTTGGGATGATCACATTACACAGAACGTTGTTCCGAGCGCCCTCAATGGCTACAGTATTGGCTAGGCCGACGAGACCCATCTTGGCAGCTGAATAATTGGCCTGCCCAAAGTTTCCGTAAATTCCTGAATTAGACGAAGTCATTATGATGCGACCGTAGCTTTGGGCCTTCATGTGCGGGAACGCGGCTTGAGTGCACTTAAAACTACCCTTTAAGTGCACATCGTTCACCAGGTTCCAGTCTTGCTCACTGGTCTTGACCAGGCTACGATCACGAAGAATTCCAGCATTATTGATCAGAATATCGATGCGGCCAAAGGCCTTCAGGGCCGTTTCGATGACCTTTGCCCCATCAGTAACCGAATTGTAGTCGGCCACCGCTTGTCCTCCAGCACGTCGGATCTCATCGACTACTATATCAGCAGCTCGTTGAGAAGCACCTTCCCCTGAGTGGGTTCCGCCTAAGTCGTTCACTACAACCTTGGCGCCGCGCTCAGCCAGTAAAAGAGCGTATTCACGGCCTAAACCAGCGCCGGCTCCTGTTACCACCGCCACACGACCATCGTAACGCAGCTTTTCGTGAGATGAAGACATGACTGGTTCAGCTTAGATCAGGTTTTATTGCACAAAATAAGTTGTGGTCGTGGACTGTAAAAAAAAATTATAAATTTCGTTGTTACTGTACCGCTTCTGGCTAAGGAATGAAATAAACGTTGTCCGTCTGTTAATATGGCAGCCTTGTAATCATGGTAATCTCAAGTGAACCACGATAGCTGCCTTATTGTGGAGAGAAAATTGAGATACAAGAGCGTATTTTTTAGTGTGGTGCAGTCCGATCGGAGTCCAAGGGTCCAGGTTCATTATCTTGTGCATATGGCACCAATTTGCAGCCACAATGGATCAGAAAATGCTCCAAAAAACTGTACAGAAAAACTAGATGGTAAACATTGTGAATTTGTGAAAAGTCACTTTCACAAGGTATCCAGCAATTAAACAAAGTTAGTTCTTTTGTATATAAGGTACAAAGTACATACCCCCTTATTAAGATTATTCTCTATTATGTGAGTTAAACGTTGTGTGGCCATAAACTGTCACACTTTAAATACAATTAAAAATGTTAAAAAAACAAAGTGTCAGCTGAGGAGCTGCTGGTATTTTTTTCACTAAGCATAAACGGTCTCTCTAATCTCAGATATAGGCCTCTGAGGACTGGGGGTTAGAGTTTTACGTAGGGGTCTGCAGTGCAGACTCTGCACACAAGCAGCCAGTGTTGCCAATTTAGCTATTTTAAACCACTTGATATAGTGGGTAGCGGAAAAAGTAGCTATTTTCCAACAACTGAAACAATCCAGTAGAAAAGCACAATAAAAAGCCTATAGCTCCTTTAGAAGAATTTTTAAACTACCTAAATGAATTATTAGCTAAATGGATTGTGAAAAATTCGAAAATAATTTTGAACTGTATGGTAAAATGGGAAGCCCAATCTCGTAAAAGTCATGATATACATATGTAAAAGTCAAGAGTTATGTATTATTGATACTATATGGCAGGGGTGCCCAAGCTCAGCATACGGCGAAGCAAACTTCAATACCAATGCATAAATTCACCAATACATTGGTGCGAGAATTTTTTTTCCCATCCATGTGGGTGCACTGAAAAATTAAAAGAGTTTAAAAAAAATCAATATAATAAAAAATACATTTTATTATAGCGACTAAAAAAAGACCCTTCATTTTGTACAACAGCTTAATATTATACTATGACAAATATTGCGGAGCTTCTTACTTAAAAAAATGTTCTGCGAAGAAAAAATTTATTGCTTTAGGTCAATTATTTTGGCAGAAACAAAAAAGAGAATGAATTTCTTGCAGTGAAGAGTTTTCGGCACTCCAACAACAAAATGCATTCCGATTAGCACGATTGAGGAGAATAGAGAAAACACGAAAAATTGTTATTGTAAGTGCCCTTTGCCTATGCTGGGAGCAACACACGTATATGAAATTGTATTTCCCATATGAAAGAGCAATTCCAACAACAAAGGAGCACCGAGAGCAATGGGGCTGGGCATCTCTGCTATATGGGGTCGAAGTTGATTCTTTCTCCCGGGTTCTACTAATATGGACCTATATTGGTTTACATTAGACTAGCAAGAACGCCAAACTTTCGAACATATCAATCATAATGTATTAAAAAAATAAAATATAATAACTACCTCGGAATTTTTTTAAAACAAAAAATTTTTTATACCCTTGCAGAGGGTATTATAATTTTGTCCGTCTGTCTGTTTCTATGCAAACTTGTCTCTCAGTTTTCGCTCTCAGCTATTAACTTGAAACTTTGCACACACCCTTATTTCCTTTGCACGCAGTATATAAGTCTGAACGACCGGGAACGAAACTGATTGATCGGAAATGGTACAACTTTGGTGTTTTTAAAGTTAGAGTTCAAATTACGAAATTACGAGTTCAAGTTCAAATACACGAAAGCTATTTTTGGCAAAATATTATGACGTGCCCTATTTCATTAGGATTGGCCGACTATATCCTATAGCTGCCATATAACTGAACGATCGGAAGTGACCCAACTTTTGTGTTTTTGAAAGCTGGAACTTGGTACAGATTTTAGTTTTGGTCAGTTAATCCGACCTACCAAATTTCATAACGATCGGTCGACTATATCTTATAGCTGCCATATAACCGAACGATCGGAAATGGTTTTTGGTAGAAATACCAACTTTGGTATTTTTGAAGATAGAAGCTTGGGATTTTTTTTTAGATATTTTATTGTAATTAATTGGTTTTATCCGATGTTTCCGATATATATCCGGGTTTAACTGCCAGAGTATATCAGCTTCGGTTCCGCCCGAAGTTAGCTTTTCTTTCTTGTTTTTTGTTGTTATTCCTAGCGTTTTTCAAACGCTTGACAATACTCTTTTAAAGAGTTGACAATACTGCAGAGAGCAGACGAAGTTCTCCCTTGCGAGTATAAATTTTAGTGATGATGCTATTTATTGTACCATAAGTTTAAACAGTAGAGCTTTAAAAACTTCGAATTTAGCAAGCATTGATGTATTACATTTTGAGACCTATACAGTCATTTATTAATTTTTGTCTCAGCATTCTATCTCATTCAATTAATTTTCAAGGTTGTGCATTTGAATGTCGTTTTTTAGCTATTCATGCAGACCTCTAATATATGTACATATTCGCAACTCAATAATATACATAATACATGCACACTTTTGACCAAAATTATAATACGCGTTGCACTGAACAGGGTCAGCTAGAGCTGGAGAAGACATCGACGATGTATCGATACATCGATGTTTTCTGAAACTCGAGAAACATCGAAGTTTTAAAACATCGATGTTCGATGTTTCCTCTTTACTCATCACTTCTTGGCTGGTATTTGGTAAGTGCACGAAAAATTATTATCAATTAAATGAAACAAACTTAACAATAAAATTGTTAAGTAATAAACAATAAAAGACTAATCTATAATTAGTCATAAAAAATGACTGGATTTAAATTAATTTTAATTTACTTTTTTATCTTTTTTTTTTTGAGTAGAAGCACTAACCATACAGTTATGGTTAGTGGTAGAACTCGTAGCTGCTTTTTATTTTCGTTTCAATTGTTTTTTCATTTTAAGTTTTGCTTTCTATGAAAGACTAGCTTTAAGTTTCATTTTTAATATAAGAGTAGTATTTACGAGTCATTTTGAATTTTGAAATATTATTAAAGAAAACTATGGATCTCACACAAAGCGTAATTTTTTATAAATAATTTACACTTTCTATTTATTTATTTTTAATAAATAAAAATATTTTAATATGATATGGTGTGAGAAAAATTTTTTTAAGTGCACTCTAAGAAAGTTCGATGTATCGCGATACATCGATGTTTTTTTCTGAAAAACATCGAAACATCGATGTAGGTGAACATCGATGATTTTCCAGCTCTAGGGTCAGCCTTATTTTTTGATTGTGCCCTTAGAGAAGGTAAGAGAACGATAATAGAAATAAACGTCGATGCATTGATATATCGATGTTTCATATCGATTTTACCAATGTTTCGAAAATATCGATGATATCGAATTATCTGAACGTATTTTTATACCCTTGCAGAGGGTATTATAATTTTGGTCAAAAGTGTGCAACGCAGTGAAGGAGACATCTCCGACCCTATAAAGTAAATATATTCTTGATCAGGATCACCTCCTAAGTTGATATAAGCGTGACTGTCTGTCTGTTTCTGCGCAAACTAGTCTCTCAGTTTTGAAGCTATTGACTTGAACCTTTGCACACACCCTTCTTTCCTTTGCACGCAGTATATAAGTCGGAACGGCCCGGATCGGCCGACTATATCCTATAGCTGCCATATAACTGATTAATCGGAAATGGTATAACTTTGGTGTTTTTAGAGTTAGAGAGTTAAAATTTGACACAAGAGCTATTTTTGGCAAACCATTACGACATGCCAAATTTCATAAGGATCGGCCGACTATATCCTATAGCTGTCATATATTTAATTCTTGGTCAGTTGATCCAACCTACCAAATTTCATTAGGATCGGCCGACTATATCCCATAGCTGCCATATAACTGAACGATCGGAAATGGTATTTGGTAGAAATATCAACTTTCGTATTTTTGAAGATAGAAGTTTGGGACTTTTTTTAGATTTTGTATTGTAATAAATTGGATTATATATTCCTATTCCCATAAGGATCGGCCAACTATATCCGATGTTTGCTATATATATCCGGTTTTAACTGCAAGGGTATATAAACTTCGGCTCCGCCCGAAGTTAGCTTTCCTTTCTTGTTTTTCATCAATTCTGTGACCTTTTTAATACATTTTATACCCTTGCAGAGTGTATTACATATTTGCAAAATATTACAAATCATTTTATGTGATTTTTATATGAAGAAATACAAAAATATTGTTTCTTTATTTATTAGTGCTATTTTTTGTTTCACAGCTGTATAATCTATATACAGTATAATATGGTTAGCTGCCTCGAGTACTTTGCACGCAACTTCGAGGCAGCTATCTTGAAAATGCAGCTATCTTAATTTTAATTTTTGAACAAAACAAAATTTACCTATAGCTCAAATAAAGTACATATGTATACATTTTGAATCTTTTTTAGCAAAATTATATTTTCATTTCAATGTCTAAATTATTGTTAACAAAATATTAATACATATTTCAATTTGTAGTTTATACATATTTTCATTTTTAATTCTTAAAATAGTCTGTTATTTTTTTTTTTAATGTCTGCTGCGTTGATATTGTGATCGAATAATTTGTTTTCCAAAGAATTGAGGTGTTGGCAAAAATTTGTCACAAAAATTTGTGAATCATGCAAATGGGTTTAAGAATCTTCACTGCACAAAAACCTTCCTGGATAGTAGGGCGGCTTATGTCACCGCTATCATCGTCACTTTCGCTTTCACTGCTGCTTGTCTTGTCATCTTCGGTTAACTGACCATGGCAAGCAACATCTGCGTCGACATTGGCATATTCTTCTCAATTAATTTGAGCATCAAATACGGTCTCCACGAATAGATGGCGCAGCTAACTTACATGATTTTCATAGAAAACCAAAAAAATTCTGCAACCTTGAAAAAACTTGAAACTTTAAACGCGATTATCTCAGAATCTTGTTTTTTTTCGAAATTACCTTTGCGGTGGACACGATTACTAAAAAACTATTAATGCGATCTAAACCAAATTTTGACCACTTGTTTATTATTATATCTAGTCCTTAAACGAAGGATATTCAATTTTTTTGAAAACTACTTTTTAGATCATAAAAATTGAAAAACTTATACCTTGAAAAAGTACATTTTTTGTTAAAACCGTCGCCATTTTTTTTAATCAAAATTTTTACAAATCCTTCGTTTACGGACTAGGCAATACAATATACTAACGAAATATTTTTGAATTTTTGATTTCGGATGAACCGTTCTTGGGATATGATGTTCACCGCAAGACACCATCGAAAAAAAGACGATCTTGGAATTCGGCTATACCATTTTTATTATTTTATATATATATATTTTTTTAATTTAAATAAGTACCCAGAAAAATGTACTAAACAACGTCAGTAAAACATTTTTAATAAATATATTCTATAGTGTCAAAAAAAAATCGATAAAATTTCATTATTTTGCGCGATACAACTGTATATAACCCCTAAAATCCTGTTCGACATACCAAAAATCGCATATAAAAGTGAGTTACTACGCTTCCATAGCATTTTGGTAGTTTACCCAGTTAAAATAGCACTCAATTTAAACTGGGTCAATTTTAAACTTAAACAATTTAAGCAAAAAACCTTCATCATTAAGTAAATAAATTAATTCTATTTATGAGTGTTTTGTACAGTGAGAAATGCCAAGAAAACGCAAAGGGGGTGATTATAGCCGTGATACAAGTAGATCTCGAAACATTTTTTTTACACCTTAAAAAGTTTGACATTTCACAATTAAACTAGTGAGTTCCGTAGCTCCCCTAAGAAACGATCTTTTCAAAAGTTTTAAAATTTATAATAATTTTTTTAAAGTATTTAATTTTCTTTCTCTAAATTTTTTTTTCAGACTCTGGGACGTGCAAAATGAAAATAATTGCATCAAGGTGTGCAGGGGACACATATCGCATGTTAATTCAGTGAAGTTCTCTCCAGATGGACTATGGATTGCCTCAGCTGGCTTGGAGGGATCCATAATTATCTGGGACATACGAAAAAGCAAACAATTAATGGAATTCTTAGCTGAGCCGCCGGCTAGAGCCATTACATGCATTCAGTTTCATCCATTTGAATTCCTTTTAGCCGCTGGACGAGTGGACGGTACCGTGTCCATCTATGACCTCGAACATCAGCAGCTTGTTTCGCAAACTTTACAGTTCGGCGATTGTATTAAATGCATCACATTCAGGTAAGTTAAAGAACAATTAAAAAAAAAATTTTGTGTATGTTGTGTATAATATATTTGAATAAATATTATATTTTTTTATTGTAGTGAAGATGGAGAGTGCCTTTTTGTCGGCAGTGCTTCAGGAATTTCAGTGATTGGCTGGGAACCTGATCGTGAACTAGATCATATTAAGAGCATTTGGACTTCATTGGGCGATATGAAAGTGGTTAACAATAAGCTTGTAAGAAGAATATGTTTCGTTTAAAAAAGAGCTGGCCAGCCGAAATTCGGGGAGACGAGCTTTTTACACACAGTACCCGAAACTAGCTGAACGGCTGATGTAAAGGAAGGAAAAAGGAAGAGCTAACTTCGGGCGGAGCTGATATACCTTTTCAGTTAAAACCGGATATATATGGCAAAAATCGGATGTAGTTGGCCGATCCTTATGAGAATATGATAATATAACCCAATTTATTACAGTCTTAAAAATCTTTAAAAAAAATTCCCAAGCTTCTTTCTTCAAAAATACCAATTTTGGTATTTCCACCGAAAACAATTTCCGATCGTTCAGTTATATGGCAGCTTAAAGGTATAGTCGACCGATCGTTATGAAATTTTGTAAATCGGATAAAATGACCAAAAGTATAATCTGTATTAAGTTCCAGCTTTTTATCTTTAAAAACACGAAAGTTGGGTCATTTCCGATCGTTTAGTTATATGGCAGCTGTAGGATATAGTCGGCCGATCCTTATGAAATTTGGCATGTCGTAATGTTTTGCCAAAAATAGGTCTCATGTCAAATTTGAACTTTCTAACTCTAAAAACACCAAAGTAATACCATTTCCGATTAATCTGTTATATGGCAGCTATAGGATATAGTCGACCGATCACGGTCGTTCCGACTTATATACTGCGTTCAAAGGAAAGAAGGGTGTGTGCAAAGTTTCAAAGCTGGGAAGTAGTTTGCGTAGAATTAGACAGACGGACAGAATGTCATGCTGATATCAATTAAGGAGGTGATCCTGATCAAGAATATACAGTAAATATACAGGACAATGAAATCCGCACACCTAAGTGCTTGCACTATATGTGAACTTTGCATTAGTGTGGTAGGAGTGCGTTATTATATCGAGTTGAAATTTTTTAAAATAGTATTTTATATACTTTTCCTGATGAGCAACACATCCCAACTGGTTCATTTTTAAATTTGAGTGCATGACAATACAAGGATTCTTTTTCCAAAGTACCAATAATCACTTTGGCATAAGCAAAACATTCAACATCAGGCTCGTACTGGAATGCTTGTCAAAGTAATGGCCCTGATGTAAATCCTCGATGAACTTGTTGGCGTTGTTGGTTAATTCTTCTTCTAACTATGAATCTGTGCGCTTCTCTTCGTTGTAGTTGTCTTGGTTGATTACGTTCATCTCATGCCTTTTTCGATTGTGATTCACGTAACTGCGACATGCTCACACGCGCATTTTCATTATCTTCTTTAATTTGTTCTCCTGATCTTCGTGCTCTTCTATCTCGCGCGGCCTTAGAATTGACTGTTCGACAGATAAGTGGTCGGCAGGGTCCAATTTCAGGGGCATATGACACACACATAAATTCGGATACGTTACGCTCACAGCCTACATACTGTTATTCATTACTATAAGTGTAGCCATTTCGGAGGAGTATAATTCCCGCGGTCGAACGGGATAAAAAGTATCATATGTCCGTCTCCTGGCTCTAAGCTACCTCCCTACTAATTTTCACTCAAATCTTTTGTGCCGTTCTTGATTTATAAGTGGGCTCTGATAACATAACAGGAGTTTTATATATTTAGTAGGGTGTCCCAAGGTAACAGGTGGGATTCTTTTTTATTAGCTTTATTTTCTTTCCAAATGACCTTATATACATAAAAAATAAATATTATGGCGATTGAATCTGGACAACTCGTGCCGACTCGATATCGAGGTTACAAACTCTGGCATCTCGTTTTGAAAATTTTTTTAAATGGATTCCGCGCGCTTTATACGCGCTTTACGGTGCGAATTCATTGAATTGAGGACTTATTGAAAACTCATCAGTATTGTATCCAGGTGCCTCAATAGTAGCTTCAAGAATATATGCAGAATCTCTGATACTTAGGTGACACCTGTTTAGTGCCGCTACTAATTTTGGAGTGATAAAGTCTTTCCGCCCTGATATTTTTGTTTTCTTGGGTTGCGCGCTCTCGATATAAGTGGGCCAATCTTTTGGCCAATAAATCAAGTATTGACAAGTGAAAATGCAAGTCGTCGCGGGTTATCGTTATTCGACCCACTCCAAATTGCGTTTTTATTCAAACAAATTTAGGGTATGCGTTAAAAAAAAATGTATGACTTTTTGGGACACCCTAATATATAGATTAAGCTGTATTTTAAAAGTTTTCTTTAAATAAATGTTTGTACTAGTGCTGCAGAAATATGCAATTTGTATGTGTGGGAGGGGGCGTGTCGAAATTTGAAATAAACTTAAATGCTGATCAAGAATATATACTTTATGGTACATACAATATTCCCTTGTACTTTACAAGTACCGGGTATAATAATGACAGACAACATTCGGACTGCTATTATATCAGTGTAAAGGGGCCCATCCACAGGCGAGCATGTTCGGCGAACATGTTGTGCTCGACGAAATTTTTCCTGTGGATGGTAGTGTTCGTTGTCAAATTTTGTGTTCGTCAAAATGTTCGAATGGAATTGAAATATTTCTATTTTGACAACGTTTGCAACAACATGCTCGCCAATGGATGGCAATGTTGGCACGAACGTCAGTTTGAAAAAACGTTTTGGTAGAGAAAAATGAATAAGAAGTGCAATATTATTTTGCAATATTATTTATGGCAAATACTTATTGCCATAAGTGCAATTAGAGTGCCGCTATAGTTGTCCGTTGACATATTGATAGTTTGAAAATTTATCGAAAAATTCGCACGAATGTTGGCTCTAGTTAGTGTGGAAAATGAAATTCAAGTAGGCGAGCATGTTGACGAACATGCTCGCCTGTGGATGGGCCCCTTAAAACACACCAATACACATATTTTAGGTGCGTGCTCTCTGATTGGCCAGCTCTACTTTAAAATATTTTCAATATTCTAATACTCAACATTAAATCTGCAAAACCTTTTATTGTTTTTATATCATTGCTAAGGGTTTTATAATTATGGAAAGATATTCTCATAAGAATCAGTAAACTTATCTAAAACTGCAAGATTGTATAAGCTTCGGGTACGCCCGACGTTAGATTTTGTGTTTTGGTTTCTTTAACTCTTTTAAATCTTTCTTTGTTGCCGTTAAAGATTACCGGATGTCACGAGGAAGACACCGTTTCAGTTAACACCATCAGCTTAGATCGTTTAAATCCGTTTTATCAATCGGTAAAGGCGATTTCCACATTTAAGCATAACTCGACTAACAGAAAGAGTTTTTCACGTGGAAACCAAAAGTTTCGTCTGGCTCTAGGAGAGTTCAAGACCGATCAGGATCAGGAAGAGCATGAGGACACCGAAGGGCAAGGCTTCAACCGGTTTTTGTCGCCTAACTTAAGTCTTGAGGTGGTAAGTGAGACTTTGCTAGAGTCTGGAGAGACGTCGCCGATGTCTTCGCTTCCTCCTGTTCATCTTCCTCTGTCTGTTGGCATGTCAGCGGACCTTGCATATCCACATGCCTTCTGCGGCGGCATAGACTCATCTTTAACGCAAGGAAAACCAGCCCATTTTTCAGAGAGCCTGCCACACAACGACAGCTACAGTACAGAAGTTGGTGGATCCCCTCGCTTTATAAGAATGACTGGGCCAAGCTCCCTGCACATACCTGATAACTACAACATATACTCCCTTGGCAAAAAAGTCGCGACCGAGACGGAAGAGCAGCATCTAGAGATCAACTTGAACGAGAGCAACCCTCCAATACTAATAAACTATGATAACTATGATATAGTCGAAGACTTTCCGGTCAACCAAAATCTAAACGGCATGACCATTAACTACAAGCCAGGGCCTACCACCTCGACTATAAATGCGTCGTCAAAGTCTATTAAGAAAACCACAAACAATTCGCACAAAAGAACTACAAACAGCATGGTCAGCAACAACCAGACGACTACAGGTATTTTTGGAGGCAACAAGCTTAGTCAAGTATCGTCGGTTAGCTCAATGGAGTTGCATAAACTAGACGACAACATGGTCTTGAAAAAGTCTTCTTCTTCAAGCGTAGTCAATAGAAATAAGCGTCCCATGGGGTCCCAATTGTATAAGGAAAACAGTCATCAAAAAAACATAAGCGTGGAAATTATAACAAAACCTCCGATTCGCTCTCGCACCTCTTTGGACATGCGCGCGGCACGTCCAAACAAAAGTCTGGAAAAGCATAATAGTGTACGTATCATTTTTCGGTTTTACTCTTACAATTCTTTAAATAATTCATATTTTTTCGATTCCTAGGCGGCATCAAGCCATGATCATTATGACTTTGATGTGCTTGCGAGATCCCACGAGGCTGTACTTCAGGAACTGAGTAATCGCCAGACCAGTCTGGATAGGCTACGAAGCGCTACACGGTATGTTTCGTACACGGCTCATATCTAAACGAGCTAAAGTCTGCTAAGCGAACAAAAAATAATTTTAAGGGGCCTGTCTGAGTGAATGTCAGAAGCGCAGCTATGCGAGAAAAGCAATAAGAGTAAACATTACTTCTCACTTACCAATTGGAACTTGGACTCGTATGGTATCCGCGGAGATCAATTTTGCCACGTCCACTCGTCCATATGATACCCAGTACTCTTCCCTTTCTCCTACACCCTAACTTTCTTGTCTTTCCTGTCTTTCTTTATTTTGGCTACAGTTGGCCGATCATAATGAGAATTTCATTATACAATTAATTTTTTATTAAAAAAATGTTGAAAAAAGTCAAAAGCTTCTTTCTTCAAAAACACGAAAAATGGGTCATTTCCGATTGTTTAGTTATACGGCAGCTTAAGTATAAAGCCATACTATTCTGCAATAACATGCGGAGCTTCACTTCCATTTCATTCCTATAGTATGGGGTAAGGACGAAACAGCCCACACACGTAGATGACAATCTTTACCTCTTGTAAGTGAAACCAAAGATTATAAAGTACATAAATATGATAATAAATCATTATAATGAAAGTTTTTTTTTCGCGAATGTATGAATAATGTCCCCCCGGACATCTGAGTAACTGGGGAAAATAAAGTGGATTTTCTGGAATTTTTTGTTGCCAAATGAAAAAGCATATCGAAAATTTGTAAATTAGATTTTTAAATATTATATGAAAAGTACAAAAAAAATTTTTTTCGAATAAATCGAAAAAAAAAGGCGGCTGTGCAGCAATTCTTCGTAGGCCTTTTTTTGAAAGGGGTCCATGGCCGGACAGCTAACGTCCTTAAGTTTTTATGTAGAAAAAAAGAATCAAGTTTCGTTAGTTTCTATACATCAACAGCTATCGATACACGTAGGATTTTTGCGATATATTGAATTTTTGAAACATTTTGAGTGACTGAAAAAAGTTAAAATTTTCACGAAAAAAATACGTCACAAATTGTTAATAAAAAAAAGTAAGCAATATAAAAAATAATCCTACGTGTGTCGTAAATAAAGGTATTTTAAATATACTGTCAAAATTCACTGACACGTCCATCCACTTAAGCCGCTGGGGCTAGTGCGGTATCACTCCCCCCTCCTATCCAGCTTTCCGGGTGAGTCTGCGTGGAGCAATCTCCTTGAGGAGATCCTTAAGGTTGGTGAGTGCTGCTGCACCCAATAATTTGAGTCGGCTGTGCCCCAGCGCAGGGCAATAACACAGGAGGTATGCGACTATCTCTTCCTTTTCTACATCCCCACAGCTCCTGCAGTAGTCCCTATTAACCAGGGTCCGGTGATGGCCGTCTTGAACCGTCTGTGTAAATATGAAGGGAACCGGCTGGTCCCGGGATTTGTGTGGCCCATTCCTCCCTCGTTGGAATGGATACCTTATATTTGATATATAAGATACCTTATATATATATACCTTATAAAGTGTAAAGCCCCCGTTGGCGTGAAGTGGTGTAGGTCCGACTTGGTATGTCCATACTCGGTCCTTTTCCATAGACCCGTCTTGCGAAGCCTAATTGCCGATAGCGTGGCTATTTTTGCCCTCACTATCTCTACAGGTAATATGAAGTCTAGGGCGTCTGTTGGTGTGGTAAGTAGGCTGCCTGTAATGCAGACTCTCTAAATCCCTCTCTACATGTAGAGTTTGCGAGAGCAGGCTACCAGACCACCACCCCGTAGAATAGGATGGGTCTAATGACCGCTGTGAAAAGCCATCTGACACTCTTTGGGGATATTCTCCAACTGGGTCCAATTGCCTTGGTGCATGTATAAAGCGCGGTTGTTGCCTTGCAGTCCTGTGTACCAATATCTTCTTTATAATGCGCACGGATTGATCGTCTATTCCTAGACTCGTCAGCGCATTGTTCATCAAACATGGCAGGATGTTGTTAAACGCACCGTGCTTCTCGATGTCTAGAAAAGCAATAAGTTAGTATTCCTTGTTACTAAGTGCCTTTTCGACGAACGTAGTGATCCCGTGGAGTGCCGTCTCCGTGGATCGGGTTTTCCTATACGTGTGCTGTGATCCCGAGACATCATCTGGATTAATGGTAAGATTAATGCGGAGGCTGATTAGTCTCTCCATTGTCTTGAGAAGGAAGGACGACAGGCTTATAGGTCTGAAGTCCTTAAGGGTACAGTGTGATGGTTTTCCCGCTTTGCGTATGAATACGACCTTCGTCCGCAACCACGTTGCGTTCATGATGCCTATTCTGAAAATTGCTGAGAAAGATTCCTTGACCCATGACCTTAGATTGGGTCCGGCTTTGATTAATTGTGCCGGGAAAATGCAATCTGGGCCTGGGGATTTGAAGGGCTTGAAACGGTTTATCGCTCAGCTGAGATACCTATTAATCAATAGGTATTCGAGTTGGTTTGGGAGGGAGAGGCTGTCCCCCTGTCTCTGCATTTCCGAGATTGTTTCTTCTTGAGAGCACTCCCTACGCAGTTCTTTGTTCTACTGCCTGAGGTCCGCTTTGTACGCCTCCCAAGCTGTCTCTGTGTTTGCCTTACGGGTGAGATTAAAGGCTTTGCGAGTAATGTCAAGTATTTCTTGTGTAACCTGTTGTAGAACTATCTTCTTTTTGACCATGAAGGGTGGTTCTGTACCCCTGTTACCCACCAGAAGATTGGGCTTGATTGATTCACCTCTCTCGTTCGTGTCAGTGCTTCCCCACTGATGATGATTGGCGTTGGCATCGCAACCTATGATTAGGTCGATCTTTTGCGTCCCGCTGTCTTCCACCAGCTGTTTGAGTAGCGGGTGCGGGGGGAGGTCATCCTGGTCGTGGCCCATATACCCTTAGAGGACCCTTTGGGCTCTCTATTGCTGCGGCTACGTGGTCTTCGTGGTCTACGTGCTCGAATCCGTATGTGCCGGTGCTCTGACTTTTCCAGGACTTTCAACGGAGGTCTACCGCCTCCTTGACCTTGGCGACTCTCCAGTCCGCCGTGGGATGTGACGAATTGCACATCCTAAGCATCGTCAGGATAGTTTTGGGGTCGGGTTTTAGGGTTAACCACTTGTCGCCAAAGTACACTTGTACCCTTGCAGTTAAAACCGGATATATATATCGCAAAAATCGGATATAGTTGGCCAAAACTTATAAGAATATCATAATATAACCAATTTATAAAAAATAAAGCTCAAACAGAGTATTAAGCTTCTATCTTCAAAAATACGAAAGTTGGTATTTCTACCAAAAACCATTGCCGATCGTTCAGTTATATGGCAGCTATAGGATATAGTCGGCCGATCCCTATAAAATTTAGTAGGTTGGGTTAACTGACCAAAAATATAATCTGTACTAAGTTTCAGCTTTCTATCTTCAAAAACACGAAAGTTGGGTCATTTCCGATCAATCAGTTACATGGCAGTTATAGAATATAGTCGGCCGATCCTTATGAAATTTGGCATGTCGTAATGCTTTGCCAAAAATATAATTTTGGACAAAATTATAATTTTGGTCAAAAGTGTGCAACGCAGTGAAGGAGACATCTCCGACCCTATAAGGTAAATATATTCTTGATCAGGATCACCTCCTAAGTTGATATAAGCGTGACTGTCTGTCTGTTTCTGCGCAAACTAGTCTCTCAATTTTGAAGCTATTGACTTGAACCTTTGCACACACCCTTCTTTCTTTTGCACGCAGTACTTAAGTCGGAACGACCGTGATCGGCCGATTATATCCTATAGCTGCCATATAACTGATTGATTGGAAATGGTATAACTTAAGTGTTTTAAGAGTTAGAGAGTTAAAATTTTGTATGAGTGCTACTTCTAGCAAAATAATACGACATGTTAAATTTAATAAGGCCGACTATATTCTATAGCTTCCATATAACTGATAAATCGGAAATGACCCAACTTTCGGGTTTTTTAAGATAGAAAGCTGGAACTTCGTACAGATTCTTTTTGTGGTGAGTTGATCTGACTTGCCAAATTTCAATAAGCCGACTATATCTTAAAGCTGCCATATAACTGAACGATCGGAAATAGTTTTTGGTGGAAATACCAGCTTTGGTGTTCTTGAAGATAGAATTTTGGGTATATTTTTAGATTTTTTTTTGTAATGAATTGATTATATTATGATATTCTCATAAGGATCGGCCAACTATTGTATATCCGATTTTTGCGATATATGCATATCCGGTTTTAACTGCAAGGGTATATCAACTTCGGCTCCGCCCGAAGTTAGCAAGTGAAGGAGACATCTCCGACCCTATAAAGTATATACATATATTCTTTATCAGGATCACCTCCTGAGTTGATATGAGCATGTCCGTCTGTCTGTCCGTCCGTCTGTCCGTCTAGACGCGTCTGTCTGTTTCTACGCAAACTAGTCTCTCAGTTTTAAAGCTATCGACTTTGCACGCACCCTTCTTTCCTTTGCACAGCAGACTATATACACCTAGTCCTTTTTTTACGCGATTGTTGGTTCTGCCACTAATCGCGTAAAAAAAAAAATCGCGTAAAAATGGTTAGTTTTCCAATATAAACTAACGAATTGGTTCCGAATATAAAAAATATCGCGTATAACAAAATATACGCGCAAAAAAATCAAAAACAATACAAATAAGTTTCAAATTTCAGACTTATGATTTATTCATTCATAATAAAATAAAAAATACAAAACAGAAACCATATATAAAAGAGAAGAAAACAAAAAAACATAGGTAGATTCATTGAAAAAAATCGTTGAATGCTGTTTAATCACTGTCATTATCCGAAGTGGAAATTATTCTTTGCCGCTTATTTTGATGGCCGGCACTGATATCATTAGAATTTGTATCAGAATCAATTGTAAGAACTATGGATTGATGCTCTGATTGATCATTTGCTACAAAATAATTTTCCAATTCTGCTGCAAGTTTAAGACCTTGCTTAATCGTCTCTGCTTCAATTGGATGCTCGTCTATCTTAGTGTCGCTGCCATTTTCCGATTCGATTACTTCCGTAGCTATTTCAAACAAATCGTCATCATCGAGCTCTCGGTCTAGAAGAATCTCGTCTATATCTTCTCTCGTCATATCTGCAAGAATTTCTCCACCCGCGGTGCGTGCTAAATCAATGATATCTGAATGATTAGTTGAATTGCTTGTCACGGACAAACAACTTTTAACACATTCTGGCCAAAAAGATTTCCAGCATGCGTTTAACGTATGTTGACTTATTTCAGAAATTGCTTTTGACGCGTATAAGATGCAATCCTTGATAGAAAAACTTTTCCAAGCATCGGCGAAGTCCAATTCAGGATTTTTCTCCTGTTTTTCCATAATGCACTGATAAGTTTTTTTGAGTTAGTACATTTTAAAAGTCGCAATAATGCCTTGATCCGTCGGTTGGATAATTGATGTAGTATTCGGCGGGAGGAAAATTATATTTACATTAGGATGTTCAATCAACGGATGGCCTGGTGCATTGTCAATTATTAAAAGAGCTTTAAAGAGCTGTTTCTTCTCCTCCAAATATCTTTTAACTTCTGGTACAAAGCATTTAGCAAACCATTCTTGAAATATATTTCCAGTTACCCAGGCTTTTTTATTGGCCATCCAGTGAACACGTAAATTTTGTAAATCTTGGCCCTTTAGTGCTCGTGGCCTGAGACTTTTGTTTACTAACAGCGGTTTAATCATGCGGTCACCAGAAGCATTGCTACATAATAAAAACGTTATGCGATCCTTTGCAGCTTTAAAGCCACCTAATGATTTTTGGGTTTTCGACACATATGTTCGTGTTGGTAACCTCTTCCAAAATAGGCTGGTTTCGTCCGCATTGAAAACTTGGTCTGGCGTGTAACCACCTTCTTGGATAATTTTCAATAACTTTGGTGGATAGTCCTGCGCAGCTTTACTATCAGCTGAAGCAATTTCACCTTAAGTTTTTATATTATGAAAATTATGTCTTTCAATAAACTTCAAAAACCATCCACCACTAGCAGAAAATTCGTTTTTGTTGTCTTGGTTCCATGTTAATCGCTTAAAAATACGTAGAGCTTTTTGTTTTATTGTTGTAGTATTAACTGGGATTCGTTTCTGGTTGAGATCCTCTATCCAAATTGCTAATAAGTTTTCCATTTGTTCAATAAAAACATTTCTTGAGTGTGATGTTATCTTCGCATTTAAATTTTTGCCAGAAAGTACAGATTTTCTAATTGCATTTTCATTTTTTTTTTATTGTTCGCACTGTACATTCACTGAGTCCAAGCCTCTTTCCCACATACATGTATGTTGGGCCAGCTCCCTGCTCTAGATAGTCCAAAACTTTTATTTTTGTTTCTAAAGAAATGCCTTTGCGTTTTTTATTATTTTCTGAATTAACTTCCATTGTAAAGCTAGCAAAAATTGAAATTCCTTATTATAAATTATTGTTGGAAGTTGGAATCCCCGAATTGCCAGAATACAGAACACGAGTGTGTGTATGTTCAAATTAGAGGTGTAGAAACATCGAGTGAAACATCGATGTTATCGATGTTTTCAAATCATCGAAATCAGCACCTCTAGTTCGTTATATTCGTATTATATTCAAAAAATATTACGCGCAAATATGTAAACAAGCAAAAAACGCAAATAAAAGCAGTCGCGTTAAAGTGAAAAATCCGCGTAAAAAAAGAAATTTGCGCTGCAAAAATAACCGCGTTAAAGTGAAATCGCGTAAAAAGAGATCGCGTAAAAAAAGGACTAGGTGCATAGATCGGCAGACTATATCCTATAGCTGCCATATAACTGAACGATCGGAAATGGTATAGAAGCTTGGGAGCTTGGGCCTTTTTTTTAGATTTTTTATTGTAATTATTTGGTTTTATTTTAATGTAGTCATAAGGATCGGCCAACTATATCCGATGTTTGCGATATATATCCGGTTTTAACTGCAAGGGTATATCAACTTCGGCTCCGCCCGAAGTTAGCTTTCCTTGGTAATGAAATTGGTCATGTTTTATTCTATAGAAGGATAGAAGGGTGTGTGCAAAGTTTCAAGACGATAGCTTTGAAACTGAGAAACTAGTTCGCGTAGAAACAGACAGACAGACGGACAGACGTATTTTCGTCACGAAAATGGGTATCAGATATTTTGGGCGTGACTTGCGGGTTCGTCACCGTTATTTCACATTGTCAAGAAGTTTTGCCATGTTTAAAAAATGGAATAATCTTCAGTTCTGTTCTTGTTATTTTTTATACCCTTGCAGAGGGTATTATAATTTTGTCCAAAAGTGTGCAACGCAGTGAAGAAGACATCTCCGACCCTATAAAGTTTATATATTCTTGATCAGGATCACCTCCTGAGTTGATATGAGCATGTCCGTCTGTCTGTCTGTTTCTACGCGAACTAGTTTCTCAGTTTCAAAGCTATCGTCTTGAGTTTCTCAGTTTCAAGCTATCGTCACCCTTCTATCCTTTGCACGCAGTATATAAGACGGAACGGCCGGGATCGGCCGACTATATCTTATAGCTGCCATATAACTGAACGATCGGAAATGGTAGTTGGTAGAAGTACCAACTTTTGAATTTTTGAAGATAGAAGCTTGGGACTTTTTTTTTAGATATTTTATTTTAATTAAATGATTTTATTATGATATTCTCATAAGGATCTCATAAGGATAAGTTTACGATATATATCCGGTTTTAACTGCAAGGGTATATTAACTTCGGCTCCGTCCGAAGTTAGCTTTCCTTTCTTGTTTTTCCTTTCTTGTTTTTCCTTTCTTGTACCCAGATTAAAAATATATATGTAAAAAGTTATTTTGGAACTATTTTTAGGTCACACGATGTTTTGGGCGCCTTGAGGCAAGCCAAGAATACCGGAAAATCTATTTTTATAGATCTGCTTGGAGCCATATTAGAAAAACCGTAAGACAATGTGCAAAGTAACAATGGTATAAGTCTAATACATCTAATCCAATACACAAAATTTATTTTAGATCCTCGTGGAATTTAGATTTCTGCATTTTTGTTTTGCCAGAGATATATGACCTTTTACAAAGCCAACATAAGTTGTAAGAATACCATAATATTGCAAACTTTGTAAACTAACTCATCCATTAATTCTAGTCATTTCACAAGAGCCTGCGATGCACTACGTATAATTCTCTCAAATTTTTTGCCAACCATCCAAGAAAACCTCGATACCTGGACTGCAAATGGCCTTGGTGTCGATGTGACGCGTGAGGATCGTCAGCGAAAGTGTGCCGAGTGCCAACGGTGGTTGCTTCAGATCAAAAACTTGCCCGAAAGCATCCACTTGGGGACCACTTTGTCTCAGCTTCAAAACATTATAATTTTTTAAGGTATTCGTCCTTGTGGGTCTGTTCAGTTATATATGCGTATTGACCGTTACAATAATAGTCAAAAAAAGAAAACCACCAGCTTCCTGTAAACTGCGTAGAACCAGAGTTAAATTAAGTGGCCTCATTTGTCGCTCTAAGCAGCCAAAAAGAATTTTAAACAACAATTAAACAATTAAGACATTAAACGCGTTATAGAATTCAAATAAATTACGAAACTATTACATAAGTAAGAATTTGTGACAATTTTCTATGGGTTAGTGTGGGTGGAACAACAGGTACAACTGAGTTACGGGTATAATATAGTCAGGGAACTAGCCGTCTCTTCTAGTTTCTTTTTTAAATAATTGTTTTGTGTATATCTGTAACTATATTTATATCTACATATATATCTGTCTTTTTTTTTTTTTAATTATTTAGGAGCTTTGAATATTTTTTTTCAAAAAGTCGTGGTCATCATGATTCCAACGCCATCTTCACGGCCCCACTATGCCCCACCCATGTGGGAAGATGCGGGTGGAATGCTGTTGTCGCTTCAGAGTTCCACTGGGTGCCCTCGCCGGACCATAAAGCTGCGTACTGCTAGAATACAAGAGTCAGTGGTTAATGAATACGCTACCTCAAGATGTATTACCCTTGTAGAGAGGCCGGTGAAAAGCACGCCATATAGTTTCTCTGAAGTCCTTCTGACCCGCACCGTTAGAGGTCGAAAGTAGTCCACACCCGTGTAGCTGAAGGGTCTATGAAAGCTGCTACTCTTGGATAGAGAAGTCCCACCATGCGCGGCGGTTTGGAGGCCGCTGTCGGTTCTTGCATTGTTGGCAGGAGCGTCGTATCCGAGCAAGGGTGGATTTCAGCTTTGGTATCCAAAATTTTTTCCGTAATTCGTTGACCACCTTCTCGTAGTTAGCGTGCAGAAATCTTCGGTGAAATTCCTTTATAATAAGCTGCGTAATGTGGCTGCCGCAGGGGAGTACAACGCGGTCGTTTCCCTTGATCATCTTAGCACGTACATTCAGCTTTAATACTCCATCTGAATCCATATACGGTTCGAGCTTGTATAGTAGGTTATTCTTCTTCAATGGTTTTCCTTTTTAAATTAGTCGTATCTCTGTCTGGTAGTACTCTGCCTGAGTATACGACCACAGAAGACTCTCCGCGACCCTGGTATCTTCTTGTGATGGCTAATTTTCGATGTCCGATCGTTGAAAAACCTTGGCCATCCATCGCCTTATACACCATACCGTTCTCGCGGTACTCCATAGCAGACGGGTCCAGGATGAGAACCGATCGGAGTCTATGAGGGTCGCACGTCCTACGTCTGTGAATCCGTCCCATACGCCGATGAATTGTTCCTTCAATTCCATTCCAGATTCGTCTCCTTCTACCGCCTCTTTCCGCGTCCAAAATTGCCTCTCTTGCCAAAGAAATGTCGGGCCGTTCAACCAATGACTTTCTCGGTTGAAATCAGGTCCTTTGTTTCACTTAGTGGCGTCATCCGCCACGTTCTCGGAGGAGGGTACCCAGCGCCAGTTCTTGACGCTAGTACCGTCTACTACTAAATCTCGTTCCCACGGAATGCTACAAACTGTTGGTACTTCCTCTGGTCCGATCGCAGCCAACTCAAGACGGTCCTCGAGTCAGTCCAGAATGTCCGTGTGCTCAGCTTCGCGCCATGTGAGAGCTCCAGAGTTTGAGCTAACCTCGCTCCAAGCACTGCTCCCATGAGCTCATGCCTTGGTATGGATGTCGGTCTTGGTTTTGCTGCCCAGTAGACTGCAGTGATTACCTACATCGTTTTGAAATCTTATAAAACTCACGGCGGCAAATTGCTCGCGTCCACGAAGGTGTGCATCTCCACTTCTGAATCCATCAGCGACTCCTTCGTGTGGCATATTGGGGTGGTCATTTTCTCAACGTCCGGGATATACCGAAGCCATCGTTTCCATTTAATCCATTCTGCCTCAGGTAGGAGGTCATACCAGGTACATCCACATCGCCATATTTCCTGAAATATTATTTTTGCATACATTACGTAGAAGGATATGAGCCCTAAAGGATCATATATAGACATCAACACACTGAGAAACTCTCGTTTGGTAGGTCATTGCCTTCCTTGAAGAAGTTCTTTATGGCGATTGTCGACGGTCAAAACATTGTTATCGATAGTTAAGTCAGTATTATTAGGAAATGTAGTATTTTAAGTTATCGGAATTACGGGCCTACTAATAGCGGTAGTGTGAATGCCGCCGAAAAGTGCCACTCATTGTTTTGTTGATCGTAGGAGGGCACACTGCGGTAAGAAGAAGAGATATATTTGAATTGTTAACTAATTTATGAATTTTATAGAATAAAACGTTCCGTTAGCCACAGCCAAGGCCTTTGAAGTACCCCTTTCTTCGGACCTACGCGTGTGGGGAGCCGTTTAAGGCAACTCCACATGAAACAAAACAACAGCTTTTATTCGCAGTCCTAGGGAGACTGCAAGGGCAACTTGCGCTGGAGGACGGCTCGACGACCAGCTATAGAGTTGCCATGAGCGCAGTTCCCGTACCAGCAGAGGAGTCGCAGCCAGCGACATAGACGGCGCAAGGAGCGCCAAACACTGAGTACGGACGGAGTCGCAGCCAGCGACACGGAGACGCAGCCAGCGTCAGTTCTGGAGACGCAGCCGGCGTCAGTTCAGGAGACGCAGCCAGCGTCAGGATAGGAAGCGCAAGGAGCGCCAAGCACCAGCGGTCAGGAGGCGCAAGGAGCGCCGAGCATCAGCGGCAGCAGCCAGACGGCACAGGTCCGCCATTTTTGGAGCGCTAGGGCAGCGCCATTTTGGAGCGCTAGGGCAGCGCCATATTTGGACATATTTATTTGGACACCTGGAGATGCAGCATTCCCCCAGGAGGAGTTCCCGGCTGAACGGAGGGGAAGCCACCCCTACAACAACGCAACAGCCAGCGAGTAGTGCAGCAGAAAGCCGGCCGGTGAAAAGCACGCCATTAAGGGTTAACATAACCACGGCGGCGGCCGTTTCTCGCCGTGCCACTACAGCGACTACAGTAGCGTCCCAACCAAGGAGCACTGTAACAGCAGCTGCGAGTTCAGAGCCGGAGGTGAGCCAGCCACTCACGGCGTACCTATTGGAGAGGATTACGGCGTTGGAGAACGAGCTGAAGCAGGTTAGAGCTATGAACGCAACGAGCACCGCCAATTGCGCGCCAATCGCAGTTGGCCCAAGCGCAAATGGCGCCAACAGTGGAGCGTCGGAGCGGCCGCCATCGTGGAGCGGACCGCCATTTGTTGGATCCTACGCCTGGATGACGCCGAATGGAACCCAAGCTAATGGACCAAGGAGGCTCCCGGACTTGCCTATATTTGGAGGGCAGCCCGAGGATTGGCCCATCTTCAATTGTGCGTTTGTGGAGACGACCCAAGCGCACAACTGCACGGATCTGGAGAACAACCAGAGGCTTTTGAAGGCGCTGAAGGATGAAGCACGCGAGACAGTGAAGTCGCTGCTGATTCACCCTGCAAACGTCAGAGCCGTGATGGAGCAGCTGCGGTTTAGGTTTGGCCGACCGGAGCAGCTTATACGCAGCCAGCTGAACAGCGTGCGAGAGGTGCAGCCGATTTCGGAGCAGCAACTGGCGAGGATCGTCCCCTTCGCAACTAGAGTGAGTAACCTCACGGCCTTCTTACAGTCGGCGAAGGCGGAGCAACATATGGGAAACCCCACCCTCATGGAGGAGCTTGTGGCAAAGCTTCCCACCAGCAAAAGAGTGGATTGGGCCAGGCACGCTGCATCGATCGAGCATTTTCCCACTGTAGCGCACTTCAGCGTGTGGCTACAGGAGTACGCAAACATCGTGTGTACGATTTTGGACGTCGAGGGAAATGAGCCGAGGCGTCGAGTTCTGCACGCGAGCGTCGACCAGGACCGATACGAGCAGCGGGATGACCGGCATAGAGGTTGTCCAATTTGTGGAGGGCAACAACATGCTACGACGAACTGCAGGGAGTTCAACGGAGCTTCGCCACCGGGCAGGTGGAGCATGGTGAAGAGGCATCGGCTCTGCTTCACATGCTTACGAAGTGGGCACACGACCAGATCCTGCGATGTGCATCGCGAGTGCCAGATCGACGGATGCCGCAGATTACATCACCGTCTGCTACATGGAGAGGACGAAGAGCGAAGAAGGCTGGAGCAGCGAGGTGGCTTCAGGCGCCACAACGGAGGAAACCAGACGTCAGCTGTTTCCAGACGCAGCCCGGAAAGGAGGTCTTCGCCACGAGGTGGTTATAGGGACCACGAGAGGAGCCAGCAGTCGGCTGTCCTCAGGAACAGCCTGGAGAGAAGGGCCCCGCAGCCAGCAGAGACGCCCGTGCAGACGAATTTAAGTATTGACGTCGAAGGAGGCCGACTTTTGTTTCGCATACTACCAGTAACGCTGTACAGAGCTGGTCGCCAGGTGGACACATACGCGCTGTTAGATGAGGGATCCTCCGTCACGATGATCGATAACGAGCTACGGATCTGGGATTGGAAGGCGAACATCGACAGCTTAACGTCCAATGGTTTGGAGGAAGATCCAGCAGGGAGCCTACCAACGTGGTGAGTCTGGAGATAAGTGGAGCTGGGAAGCCCACTCGCCACCCGTTGAGGAACGTGTACGCCGTTTCAAATTTGAGTCTGCCGATGCAAACGTTAAGTCGACGAGATGTCCAGGGCGTGCAAAGGGATTCGCGACTGCCGATGAAGCCCTACGGCAACGTGGTGCCGAAGTTGCTAATCGGACTGGACCATGGTCATCTGGGATTGCCACTTAGGACGAGGCGGTTTGCCAGAGAGGGACCGTATGCGGCCGCAACCGAGCTTGGATGGGTTGTATTCGGGCCAGTAAGTGGACAGTCGACTACGCCGTCACCGAGGTCCTGCCTTCTAGCCGTGTCAATCGACGATGCGATGGAAAAGATGGTGGAGGACTACTTCGAGATGGAAAGCTTTGGTGTGAAGCTCGCGCCACCGGTCGCAGCCAGCGACGACGCGCGGGCCCAAAGGATCCTCGAAGACACCACGGTGAAAGTGGGGCGTCGCTACCAGACGGGATTGCTCTGGAAGGACGACCACGCTGTGCTGCCACGGAGCTATGAGATGGCGCCCAGACGGCTTATCAACGTCGAGAAGAAGTTGAAGCGCAACGGGCAGTTGGCTCTGGAATACGACCGTATCATCAAGGATTACGTTTCCAAAGGATATGCAAGGAAGCTGCAGCCGGATGAGGTCGCGGTGAAGAGCGACAAGCTGTGATATTTGCCACATTTTGGTGTGGAAAACCCAAACAAGCCCGGAAAGGTCCGGCTTGTGTTCGATGCTGCAGCCAAGGTTGGAGGAATCTCACTCAATTCGGCGCTGGACAAAGGGCCACATCACTACAAGCCCTTGCCAGCTGTGCTCTTCCACTTCAGAGAAGGAGCAGTCGGAGTCTGCGGGGACATCAAGGAGATGTTCCACCAAGTGCTGATCCGACCCGAGGATCGATGTTCCCAAAGGTTCCTCTGGAGAAATGGCAACGACGATCGAGAGCCGGATACATACGAGATGAACGTGATGACTTTTGGAGCAGCCTGCTCGCCGAGCACTGCGCACTACGTCAAGACGGTGAATGCCCTGAAGTTTCGGGATTCAGATCCGAGGGCAGTCAAGGCCATCATCGACCACCACTATGTCGATGACTACGTGGATAGCTTCGATACGGAGAGCGAAGCTATCGAGGTATCTACCCGAGTGAAGGAGATACACGCGGAGGCTGGATTCGAACTAAGCCAGTTTTCATCCAGCTCACCCATCGTGGAAGCGGCGCTGGGACCACCTGGACAAGTCAAGAGCGTCGGATGGGGTGAGTCTGAGCAGAAAATCCTCGGAATGCGTTGGCAGGTAGCAACGGATGACTTCAGATTCAACGTGGAGTATCATCGAGTGCCTAAAAGCGTCCAAAGTGGAGAGCGCCCAACAAAAAGGGAGTTTTTGAGCCTGCTGATGTCAACGTTCGACCCATTGGGATTCCTGTGCTGCATGATGATTACAGCGAAGCTGTTGCTGCGGGAGGGTGGCTTATTGGAGGGTCACGTACAAGAATGGCAACGTGCTGGTTACCTTCGTGTGCGCAAAGACGAAGTGTGCGCCGATGAGAACGATGTCCATCCCACGACTGGAGCTGCAGGCAGCGGTCCTTGGAACCAGAGTGATGAATACTGTCAAGGAAGAACACGGTGTGGACATCAGCGAGACGGTTTTATGGACGGACTCAAAAACGGTGCTGAAATGGATCGGCAGCACCCACCGGTATAAGCAGTTTGTTGGCAACCGAGTGGCGGAGATTTTAGAGTCGTCGAAGGTTTCCCAGTGGAGATGGGTACCTACAGCTGACAACGCAGCGGATGATGCGACGCGGTCGCAGAGCAAGGCGGACCTTAGCCCGGAATCCCGGTGGCTAAGCGGTCCCGCATTTTTGAGGCAGCCAGAAAGTGGCTGGCCAACGCCTGAGAAGGGAACCGAGCATGTTCCAGATGCACCTGACGAGGAGGAGATGCCCGGTGAGTTCGCTTTGGTAGCATCGAATGAATTTGTCATCCTGTTCCAGAGATTCTCGAGCTTCAGTCGCCTGGTGAGGACCACCGCCTGGGTCCTGAGGTTTGCGCGACGGTGCCGCAAACAGAGAAGCGAGCTCGAGGAATATGGACTCACTGCGACGGAGTGTGAGGCCGCGGAGAACCTGTTAATCAGGCAGGCCCAATTGGAAACGTTTCCCGACGAGATGGGGTCGGCGGAACGCGGAAAGGAAGTCGCCAACTCGAGCGAGATTCGAAGTCTGGCGCCGTACATGGATAAATATGGAGTTCTGCGAGTTTATGGCAGAGTCGATGCCGCGCTGTCCATGCCGTACAGTGCGAGGAGGCCCGTGATACTGTCACACAGGCACAGTCTCACGGAGATGGTAGTAAGACACTACCACGCCCAGATGAAGCATCAAAACGTGGATGCGACGATTGCCCAGATCCGGACGAGATTCTGGGTCACGAAGATAAGACGAGTGCTGAAGGAGGTAATCTCGTCGTGCAACGAATGCAAGCTACAACGGACGCGGCCGATGCCGCCGATAATGGGACCCCTTCCAGAGGATCGCTTGGAAGCTGGAGGATGGCCATTCAAGTACACAGGACTAGACTACTTTGGGCCACTGCTGGTGACTGCTGCCCGTCACAGAGAGAAGCGTTGGGTCGCCTTGTTCACATGCTTGACGACAAGGGCGATTCATCTGGAGCTGGCGCATGATCTGTCAACGGATTCCTGTATAATAGCGATGAGGAACTTCGTCTGCCGTAGAGGACCAGTATGTAAACTGCGGAGTGACAACGGCAAAAACTTCGTGGGAGCTGACAGAGAGGCCAGACGATTTGGAGACGTGTTCGAGACGGAAAGGATACAGAGTGAGTTATCCAGCAGGAGCATTGAGTTGGTTTTTAATTGCCCATCCAACCCGTCTGAGGGCGGAGTATGGGAGCGGATGGTGCAGTGCGTCAAGCGAGTGCTGCGCCATACCCTGAAGGAAGTCGCGCCGAGGGACCATGTGTTGGAGAGCCTACTCATAGAGGCGGAGAACGTAGTCAACTCGCGTCCGCTCACCCACTTGCCAGTAGATGCGGACCAAGAGGCGCCGTTGACGCCAAACGACCTGCTCAAGGGAGTAGCTAACCTGCCAGATACGCCTGGATTGGATGCCGAGCTGCCCAAGGAGGGTTCTACGCGAAAGCAGTGGAGGATTGCCCGCATGCTGCGAGACCGTTTCTGGAGGAGGTGGGTCAGGGAGTACCTGCCTACGCTTGTGCGCCGCGAGAAGTGGTGCCGGAGAACGGAGCCCGTCCGCCAGGGCGATATGGTCTTCGTCTGCGATCCTGCCTTGTCCAGACGAGAGTGGCGCAAGGGCATCGTGGAGGAGGTCTACAGCGGAGCTGATGGAGTCGTCAGACGCGCCACTGTGCGCGTAAATGATTATGGATTATCTTGGACAATGTTGCGGCCCGTCTCTAAACTTGCAGTTTTGGATTTGAGTGAAGCGGGTCTTCACGGGGTCGGGGATGTCGACGGTCAAAACATTGTTATCGATAGTTAAGTCAGTATTATTAGGAAATGTAGTATTTTAAGTTATCGGAATTACGGGCCTACTAATAGCGGTAGTGTGAATGCCGCCGAAAAGTGCCACTCATTGTTTTGTTGATCGTAGGAGGGCACACTGCGGTAAGAAGAAGAGATATATTTGAATTGTTAACTAATTTATGAATTTTATAGAATAAAACGTTCCGTTAGCCACAGCCAAGGCCTTTTGAAGTACCCCTTTCTTCGGACCTACGCGTGTGGGGAGCCGTTTAAGGCAACTCCACATGAAACAAAACAACAGCGATATCACGGGGATAAACGGTAGCGGATGACATCTTCTTTCGCGTCCTACCACAATCCCAGCACCTTCTCGGTCTATCCATCCGTTACTTCGTCTAGACTCACTTACGTGGGTGCTCCTTCGCCGAGTGCGCTTAGTACTTTTCTGACATTCGATACCCAGTTTCGAATAATAAATCCGCCCTGAAGATGAATGTAGTGGACCCGACATGCGAGGCTTTTGGCTTCCTTCTCCGTATCGACGCTGTCCAGCGTCGTCTATATAGTGATTCTCCCCAATGCACTTTACACTTTGTGGACTTTGCATTTCTGTTCTTCACGTGCGGGCTCAGTTAGTGGAGCAACTAGCCCCAAACGTCATTACCTGCATGGCGTAGTTCTCTCTCCGTTGTGTGTATGGATCTATAAATACAAAACGTTGGTATACCTGATCTTCTGTGTGTATTCTATCCTGGTGAAACATCTCGGCGATATCGCCGCCGATCGCGATTCTCTCTAAACCTGTGAAATTTTGGTACCAACTGCGCTAGTTGGTCAGGTCCCTTCAGCAGCATTGTGTTCATCCCTTCCTTCTTCGCGGCCTCATCCCAGACTATGCGAAGCTTTCCTGGTTTGTTTACGTTTAGCACGGGAAAGATAGGTAGATACCAATATGGCTTTTCCTCCAAAGCAACCCCGTTTTCAAATCGTTTTCAAAGCTGCTTTATCATTGAACTGCCCATCATTGGATAGGCTTTTGCTATTCTTCTCCGGTCCAGGGCCGCCGTCCGCTCACATGCACTGCTCAAGCAGGCGCAAGATCTCCTTGTTCTCTTCAGCTTCACATGCACATATGCGAAACACGTGGTAGTTTGAGGTAATGTCTTCACCCACACTGTGGAGGACTACTTCGAGATGGAAAGCTTTGGTGTGAAGCTCGCGCCACCGGTCGCAGCCAGCGACGACGCGCGGGTCCAAAGGATCCTCGAAGACACCACGGTGAAAGTGGGGCGTCGCTACCAGACGGGATTGCTCTGGAAGGACGACCACGCTGTGCTGCCACGGAGCTATGAGATGGCGCACAGACGGCTTATCAACGTCGAGAAGAAGTTGAAGCGCAACGGGCAGTTGGCTCTGGAATACGACCGTATCATCAAGGATTACGTTTCCAAAGGATATGCAAGGAAGCTGCAGCCGGATGAGGTCGCGGTGAAGAGCGACAAGCTGTGATATTTGCCACATTTTGGTGTGGAAAACCCAAACAAGCCCGGAAAGGTCCGGCTTGTGTTCGATGCTGCAGCCAAGGTTGGAGGAATCTCACTCAATTCGGCGCTGGACAAAGGGCCACATCACTACAAGCCCTTGCCAGCTGTGCTCTTCCACTTCAGAGAAGGAGCAGTCGGAGTCTGCGGGGACATCAAGGAGATGTTCCACCAAGTGCTGATCCGACCCGAGGATCGATGTTCCCAAAGGTTCCTCTGGAGAAATGGCAACGACGATCGAGAGCCGGATACATACGAGATGAACGTGATGACTTTTGGAGCAGCCTGCTCGCCGAGCACTGCGCACTACGTCAAGACGGTGAATGCCCTGAAGTTTCGGGATTCAGATCCGAGGGCAGTCAAGGCCATCATCGACCACCACTATGTCGATGACTACGTGGATAGCTTCGATACGGAGAGCGAAGCTATCGAGGTATCTACCCGAGTGAAGGAGATACACGCGGAGGCTGGATTCGAACTAAGCCAGTTTTCATCCAGCTCACCCATCGTGGAAGCGGCGCTGGGACCACCTGGACAAGTCAAGAGCGTCGGATGGGGTGAGTCTGAGCAGAAAATCCTCGGAATGCGTTGGCAGGTAGCAACGGATGACTTCAGATTCAACGTGGAGTATCATCGAGTGCCTAAAAGCGTCCAAAGTGGAGAGCGCCCAACAAAAAGGGAGTTTTTGAGCCTGCTGATGTCAACGTTCGACCCATTGGGATTCCTGTGCTGCATGATGATTACAGCGAAGCTGTTGCTGCGGGAGGGTGGCTTATTGGAGGGTCACGTACAAGAATGGCAACGTGCTGGTTACCTTCGTGTGCGCAAAGACGAAGTGTGCGCCGATGAGAACGATGTCCATCCCACGACTGGAGCTGCAGGCAGCGGTCCTTGGAACCAGAGTGATGAATACTGTCAAGGAAGAACACGGTGTGGACATCAGCGAGACGGTTTTATGGACGGACTCAAAAACGGTGCTGAAATGGATCGGCAGCACCCACCGCCGGTATAAGCAGTTTGTTGGCAACCGAGTGGCGGAGATTTTAGAGTCGTCGAAGGTTTCCCAGTGGAGATGGGTACCTACAGCTGACAACGCAGCGGATGATGCGACGCGGTCGCAGAGCAAGGCGGACCTTAGCCCGGAATCCCGGTGGCTAAGCGGTCCCGCATTTTTGAGGCAGCCAGAAAGTGGCTGGCCAACGCCTGAGAAGGGAACCGAGCATGTTCCAGATGCACCTGACGAGGAGGAGATGCCCGGTGAGTTCGCTTTGGTAGCATCGAATGAATTTGTCATCCTGTTCCAGAGTTTGCGCGACGGTGCCGCAAACAGAGAAGCGAGCTCGAGGAATATGGACTCACTGCGACGGAGTGTGAGGCCGCGGAGAACCTGTTAATCAGGCAGGCCCAATTGGAAACGTTTCCCGACGAGATGGGGTCGGCGGAACGCGGAAAGGAAGTCGCCAACTCGAGCGAGATTCGAAGTCTGGCGCCGTACATGGATAAATATGGAGTTCTGCGAGTTTATGGCAGAGTCGATGCCGCGCTGTCCATGCCGTACAGTGCGAGGAGGCCCGTGATACTGTCACACAGGCACAGTCTCACGGAGATGGTAGTAAGACACTACCACGCCCAGATGAAGCATCAAAACGTGGATGCGACGATTGCCCAGATCCGGACGAGATTCTGGGTCACGAAGATAAGACGAGTGCTGAAGGAGGTAATCTCGTCGTGCAACGAATGCAAGCTACAACGGACGCGGCCGATGCCGCCGATAATGGGACCCCTTCCAGAGGATCGCTTGGAAGCTGGAGGATGGCCATTCAAGTACACAGGACTAGACTACTTTGGGCCACTGCTGGTGACTGCTGCCCGTCACAGAGAGAAGCGTTGGGTCGCCTTGTTCACATGCTTGACGACAAGGGCGATTCATCTGGAGCTGGCGCATGATCTGTCAACGGATTCCTGTATAATAGCGATGAGGAACTTCGTCTGCCGTAGAGGACCAGTATGTAAACTGCGGAGTGACAACGGCAAAAACTTCGTGGAAGCTGACAGAGAGGCCAGACGATTTGGAGACGTGTTCGAGACGGAAAGGATACAGAGTGAGTTATCCAGCAGGAGCATTGAGTGGGTTTTTAATTGCCCATCCAACCCGTCTGAGGGCGGAGTATGGGAGCGGATGGTGCAGTGCGTCAAGCGAGTGCTGCGCCATACCCTGAAGGAAGTCGCGCCGAGGGACCATGTGTTGGAGAGTCTACTCATAGAGGCGGAGAACGTAGTCAACTCGCGTCCGCTCACCCACTTGCCAGTAGATGCGGACCAAGAGGCGCCGTTGACGCCAAACGACCTGCTCAAGGGAGTAGCTAACCTGCCAGATACGCCTGGATTGGATGCCGAGCTGCCCAAGGAGGGTTCTACGTGAAAGCAGTGGAGGATTGCCCGCATGCTGCGAGACCGTTTCTGGAGGAGGTGGGTCAGGGAGTACCTGCCTACGCTTGTGCGCCGCGAGAAGTGGTGCCGGAGAACGGAGCCCGTCCGCCAGGGCGATATGGTCTTCGTCTGCGATCCTGCCTTGTCCAGACGAGAGTGGCGCAAGGGCATCGTGGAGGAGGTCTACAGCGGAGCTGATGGAGTCGTCAGACGCGCCACTGTGCGCGTAAATGATTATGGATTATCTTGGACAATGTTGCGGCCCGTCTCTAAACTTGCAGTTTTGGATTTGAGTGAAGCGGGTCTTCACGGGGTCGGGGATGTCGACGGTCAAAACATTGTTATCGATAGTTAAGTCAGTATTATTAGGAAATGTAGTATTTTAAGTTATCGGAATTACGGGCCTACTAATAGCGGTAGTGTGAATGCCGCCGAAAAGTGCCACTCATTGTTTTGTTGATCGTAGGAGGGCACACTGCGGTAAGAAGAAGAGATATATTTGAATTGTTAACTAATTTATGAATTTTATAGAATAAAACGTTCCGTTAGCCACAGCCAAGGCCTTTTGAAGTACCCCTTTCTTCGGACCTACGCGTGTGGGGAGCCGTTTAAGGCAACTCCACATGAAACAAAACAACAGCGATATCACGGGGATAAACGGTAGCGGATGACATCTTCTTTCGCGTCCTACCACAATCCCAGCACCTTCTCGGTCTATCCATCCGTTACTTCGTCTAGACTCACTTACGTGGGTGCTCCTTCGCCGAGTGCGCTTAGTACTTTTCTGACATTCGATACCCAGTTTCGAATAATAAATCCGCCCTGAAGATGAATGTAGTGGACCCGACATGCGAGGCTTTTGGCTTCCTTCTCCGTATCGACGCTGTCCAGCGTCGTCTATATAGTGATTCTCCCCAATGCACTTTACACTTTGTGGACTTTGCATTTCTGTTCTTCACGTGCGGGCTCAGTTAGTGGAGCAACTAGCCCCAAACGTCATTACCTGCATGGCGTAGTTCTCTCTCCGTTGTGTGTATGGATCTATAAATACAAAACGTTGGTATACCTGATCTTCTGTGTGTATTCTATCCTGGTGAAACATCTCGGCGATATCGCCGCCGATCGCGATTCTCTCTAAACCTGTGAAATTTTGGTACCAACTGCGCTAGTTGGTCAGGTCCCTTCAGCAGCATTGTGTTCATCCCTTCCTTCTTCGCGGCCTCATCCCAGACTATGCGAAGCTTTCCTGGTTTGTTTACGTTTAGCACGGGAAAGATAGGTAGATACCAATATGGCTTTTCCTCCAAAGCAACCCCGTTTTCAAATCGTTTTCAAAGCTGCTTTATCATTGAACTGCCCATCATTGGATAGGCTTTTGCTATTCTTCTCCGGTCCAGGGCCGCCGTCCGCTCACATGCACTGCTCAAGCAGGCGCAAGATCTCCTTGTTCTCTTCAGCTTCACATGCACATATGCGAAACACGTGGTAGTTTGAGGTAATGTCTTCACCCACACTGTTGGAGCTTCTTCCTTTAATTGTCCACCCCAGACGGGTGTTCTTAGCGATCGGTTTTTCTGTTGTGCCTCTCTTGGTGCGAAGCACGCGCCCTAGCCCGCAATTATGTTATTGAGACCTATCAAGAGCCTGGGCTGTGCTGAGTCGTATCCGGACAGTGGTAGATGTCGAAGGTGTCTGTGCTGTGCTTTAAGGTGGGTTGTATCCAACGACTGTGACGGAAGATCAAGAGACTTGACCGAGTGATCGTCGCGGAGATCATAAAGCTTCGTTTGGTCAATGCCGGAGATCCTTATACAAGCTTAAGCATGCCGGAGTCTTTTAGCAATGGGGCGTCGATCAAGGTTAGAGATGACCCGTCGTCGATGAAGGCATACGTGTTGACTTGCCTACCATTCCCATAGAAAGTCACTGGCAATACTCTGAATAGCATTTCCACGTCCTCTTGTCGGTGTGCATGGCTCCTGGCTTGGACGGGATCCGTGCTGCCGCGATGCAACAGGGAGTGATGGCGTTCTAGGCATCCATCTATACCGCAAGGATTGGGGATGCCGCACCTTTCCACCTTGGGGCTCTGAAAACATCTCCAGCACAAGCCACACCGTCGAGTAGCATTCCACCGATTGCGGGTCGTCATTTCCAGGAACGCTG
The DNA here is from genome assembly GCA_018153455.1 of Drosophila parabipectinata. Classification (NCBI taxonomy): domain Eukaryota; kingdom Metazoa; phylum Arthropoda; class Insecta; order Diptera; family Drosophilidae; genus Drosophila; species Drosophila parabipectinata. Next base: position 1,632,460 of record JAECYA010000403.1, on the reverse strand, counting down.
GAACTCCTGCATGGTTCTGCAATTGCGGGTGCACAGCCGGCATCCTTCTCTCCGTCCTTGATGACAAGCTTGGAACTTTCACATGGCTTGCTACTTTTGCCATCTGCGATAGCCACGTACTAAACTCTGCCAAAGTACACGCTTTTAAAGAGGCTTTGCGTATTCCCCAAAACGTCTGCACCATCGATGGCAACTTGCTCACTAGCTCTTGCGTGAGCGCTGGGTTGTTTAAGTACATTCCGCATGCAGCATTAGACTTTGAACTGCGTTCTTGGCTGGTCCTTCCAACGCATGCCGAAGCCGCATCAGATTCTTGGCATCCGTGAATCCGCATAGCTCCGTCATCTGTTCATACGTTGCGATAAACAAGGGCCAGTCCTCCGGCCTTCTGGAAAACTTCACCAACTCAGCCACACTTACTCGCTGTCAATTGTTCGTGAGATTGTTCGTTAGCTGCTGAGTTGTCCCCCCCACTGGTAGAAAAGAACCAGGGTGGCCCAGCGTGGGCTCTCTGCGTACTGCCGTTTCCTTCCACAACGGCAACTTCACCAATTGTATCCGTACCAGCTTTCTGGTACCGTGCACTGGATGCTCCTGGCATCATCTTTGCGTGGCCAGTCTCCGATAGTCTCTCCTTTGGGAGCTTGCTTATAAGTGTCTTTCGCCTATGTTCAAGTACTCTCCAAGAATACACCAGAAAAGAATTTAAAGAAACGGGTTTCGGGTATTCGAAGATTGTAGAGCCGCCGCAGTAAAGACGCCCGTGTAGATGCTAATAATTGTTTGTTTGTTTTCTTCATTCATAACAGGGCAGCAAGGGCTAACAGTGGTACAGTCGGTAACCACTCTTACACTCCAAGCATGTTAATTCTATGTTCTCACTTTTCGTCCGCTTCCCTCGAGTGTCAAAGTAGAAAAGAAAACTTAGGCACATGGTTACCGGCTGAATTGTTGGCTCATAATGTTGGTTAACAAAAGAGACGGCACTTATCGTTTGTGTGTTGTTTACCGTGAATTAAATTCTAATACAGTTGCAGATAGATAGCTCTTGCCCCTTATGTCGGATCAGACAGCCAGACTTTATGAAGCGAAATATTTTACATGTTTAGACATGGAAAGTGGGTATTACCAAATTTCCATGCACAAAGAATCGGTAGAGTGTACAGATTTTGTTACTCCAGAAACGCGCCTTCAGTATTTCAACGCACAGTCATGCAAGCACTTGGAGACCTTGCAAATACTTTTGTTATCGTTTATATGAATGACGTAATAGTGGCTGCTGCAAAAAAAAGTGAGGCTTTGGAGAGGATGCAAATTACTCTTGATTGTCTCACGAACGCTGGATTCTCATTCAATATAAAAAAATTTTCTTTCCTTAAGTCAATATCTAGGATACGAAGTGAGTGCAGGTGAAATCCGTCTGAATTCGCTTAAAGTTACAGCGTTTACTACCTTGCCACCTCCGCGGTCAGTTTCTGCTTTACGCAAATTTATTGGATTAGTGTCTTATCTCAGGAAATTTATGCAAGGATTTTCCGGTTTGGAGATCGGAACATGAAGAAATTAGACCGAAAGTTATTTCTATTCTTGCACAAAAGCCAGTCTTAGTAATTTTTTATCTGCACCATCCTATTGAGTCGCATACCGATGCAAGTTCTTGGGAATACGGTGCCATCTTGTTACACAAAATCAACAAGTCTCATGTCATTGAATATTTTAGTAAGGCTGCTTCTCCTGCTGAATCATGGTATCATTCCTATGAATTAGAAACTCTTGCTGTTGTTTTGTCTATAAAACATTTTCGCCATTATTTATTGGGTAGAATTTGTTAAATTTTTTTGTCGGTAGATTTTGTTGTCTTCACTGATTGTAACTCACTTAAAGCATCCGTTAGGCTTTGAACCTAAAGCATCGTTTTATTGTTTGTTAAAAAAAATAAAAAGAAAAAATTAAAATTTTTTCCAACCACCAAACAAATATAAAACCACTCTTATTTACTTAATCTTGCGGCCATTCTCGGGCAAAACCAACTCAATGGGCTGGCAAGACCCTTCCAGTTCCATCAAAATCAAGCCGCCTTCGAAAAAGAAAGCCTATTATAATTTTCAAGATGACGATTCCAGCGACTCCGAGCATGGAGAAATGAAGCGGAAGTCTGCTAAAAAACCCATTATGGAAGACGAACCTACCACCAGCGAAGCAGCCAGAGCTGCACTTAAAGCTAATATTGAAAAAAATTATTATGCAATTCTATCTGATTTAGACGATGAAGATCGTGTCAGCGACATGGAGGTTGACGGTATGAAGAAAAAAAGATGACAAGAAGACCAAGCAATTTGCGGTAAAAACGGCGAAAATCATCAAACCGCCCCCAATTTTTATCCCGGACGTATCCAGCATCAAGGGCCTTTCCAAAGACATTTCCCACCTCTTAGGCGGGGATGTTGAAGTGACCTACAAGGCAAGCACTAACAACACAATTCGCGTCATGACTCCAGACAAGGATACTTACTCAACTCTGAAAAAGTTCCTGAGCGAAAATAACCATCGATACCACACATTCCAGCCCCGAGACGAGCGCGCTTATCGGATCGTCGTTAAAGGGCTCCACTTCTCCACCGACCCGGAGGATATTAAGGTGGGTTTCAGCAGCCATGGACACAAAGTCAGGGATGTACACAATCCTACGCAAAAAGGTACAAAAAAGCTACTAAATTTTCTTTATTACCAGGCACCCATTGTCCGAATGCACCAAAATCGCCAGTGAACCAGCCGTCTGCCTCTACTGCGACGGATCACACGCGGCCTCTTACAAGGGCTGTCCAGCCTACAAAAAGGCAAAGAGCACGTTCGCCCCCAAGCAGACTGCCCCAAGACGCCAGCAACCTCAATTCAGCAAAATTAACCCTAACATCAGCTATGCTAGCGCAGTCAAAAACGGAGCACCACAGTCTCCAACCCCAATTCCGATCCCAGTCTTCCAAGTAATCCAATGGACGCCCTAATGGCTAGGATGGAATCTATGTTTGAGCGCATGATGGAGAAGGTCTTGAGCCAAATAGCCCAAATGATGGCCACCGTTTGCAAATCCTTATGCATACGCAATTAGATATAACCATATGGAATGCTAACGGCCTGGTAAAAAGAAGGCCTAAAGAAAAGCTATATTGCAAGACCCACCAAGCAGACGTTCTCCTCATATCAGAAACGCATTTTACCAACAGATCATACTTGACTATTAGAGGATACGACCTCATTGCCGCTAACCACTCGAACGGTAGAGGTCGCGGGGGCACGGCCATCCTTATTCGCAGCTGCATCAAGTATGAGGCACTTCCAGCCATGTGCGAAGACTGGGTGCAATGTGCTCAAATTAAAATCTCCACTACCAACGGTGACATAACAATCGCTGCAGCATATTGCCCCCCCAGGCACAACATCCACGAACAGGAATTCGGCTTGCTACTGGATTGCCTCGGCCCCAAGTTCATAATCGGAGGGGACTTTAATGCTAAACACTCCTGGTGGGGCTCCAGGATTACGAACCCAAAGGGCTCGGCCCTATACAGGCAGATTCAGTCCCGAAACTTGAGCTGTCACGCAACCGGTGCACCCACATACTGGCCTACGGATCCCCACAAAATCCCTGATGTCCTAGACTTCGCCATCTCCGGAGGACTGACCACAGCGCCTTTGCCGTGTCGCTTTTCACCCCAGCCTTGCTCAGGTCAGCCAGCAAAAAGCTGATCTACAAGACAACAGACGTTGACAAGTACCAATCTTACCTGAACAACGTTACCGACCCCAGACCGACATTTGACTCCCCGGTTGACATCGACACCGTTGTAGAAGAGTTAACAGCCCATATTCAGGCGGCAGCTTCTGAAGCAGCACCAAGGCCCTCCAACCGCCCAAGAGCCACTGACAGGGACATCCATTTTTGGAGCCCAGAAGTCGAAGAACTCAAACTTGAAAAGCGACGACTCCGAAGAGTGTGGATGCTCTCGAGGAATCCTTTGGACAAAACCGCCTTCAATAGAGCGACCAAATGTCTGACAGAAACTCTGGCAAGACTAAGAAAGCAGGCCTTGGACGGGTTCGTCGAACAACTTGAGCCAGGCGACCCTCAACATAACTTATGGCGAGTCACCAAATCTATCAGACAGCCGCTGAAAAGGATGCAACCTGTACAAAGAACCGACGGCAGCTGGTGCAGATCGGAGATGGACAGGGCCAACGCTTTCGCCGAACACCTCGAAGGTGTCTTTACGCCTTTCGATCGCTGCTCACCGGAGGATGCTGCTGAAACTGCCCGTCTGCTAGCCGAGCCTTCCACGGCTGAGCTCATAACTATCATGAGCAACAACAAGGCCCTGGGCGATGATGGTATCAATGCAAAAAAAACAATGCATTAAAAATGTTACCACCTCCAAGCATTCAGCTAATTACGAGGATCTATAATAGATGCTTGGAGATAGGGTACTTTCCGTCCACATGGAAACGTGCCAGGTAACTATGATACCTAAGCCCGGGAAACCCGAAGCAAACCTTTCGCAAACAAGCAAACAATAAGTTTGTTACCAATGCTCTCAAAAATACTTGAACGAGTGTTTTTAAGCAGAGCACTGCCAGTATTTGACGAGTCTGGACTGATTGATCCCTGACCACCAGTTTGGCTTCAGGCGGCGACACGGTACGCCGGAGCAGTGCCATCGGGTAGTGCAGTGCATCCTGGACGCGTTTGAAACCAAGAAGTACTGCATGGCCGTCATGCTGGACGTGAAGCAGGCGTTTGACCGAGTCTGGCATCCAAGTCTTCTATATAAATTAAAGACTGGCCTACCCCGACCATACTTCCAGTTCCTAAAGTCGTTTTTAGCAGACCGTAAATTTGCTGTTAGATGTGGCGAGGCCATCTCCGGTATAAGAGAAGCTCACGCTGGTGTACCCCAAGGCAGCGTTCTTGGCCCGTTGATGTACAATGCTTACACGGCCGACCTCCCTGTTCTTCAGAGGACTGACCTGCTCGCAGCAACCTATGCAGACGACACCGCCTTCCTTACCACCGCCGATAGCGCATTGGGGGCAGCCGAAACGATGCAATTGTAGCTTGACTTGCTCAGCGACTGGCAAAAGCGATGGAACATTGCCGTCAATAACGAGAAGTCCACTGCCTCCACATTTTCTCTCTGCAAAGGCAACTGCCCTCCAGTTAACCTTAACGGCTCTCCAATCCCACAGGTAGACAATTCCAAGTACCTGGGATTCACCCTAGACAGGAGGCTCACCTGGAAGCCCCATCTGATTAAGAAGAGGAAACAGGCTAATCAAAGACTTCGATCCTTCTACTGGCTTATGGGTAGAAGATCGAAGCTGAGAACTTCCACTAAACTCCTCATTTACAAGGAAATAATACGCACAATCTGGGCGTACGGCATACAGCTCTGGGGCAGTGCGAGCAAGACAAATGTCCGAACTATGCAAGCTTTCGAAAATAGAGCCCTTTGAATCGCCACTGGAGCCCACGTCTATCATGACAATCGCACCATCCACGAGGTTCTCAATTTTCCTTGGGTCAAGAACGAGATACAAAGATACAAAGCGCACGTTACATGCAGAGGCTTCATAATCACCCGAACCGGTTGGCCAGCTCCCTGCTGGACAACAGCGAGCAGCCCAGAAGACTAAAAAGGACTCACCCGGTGGACCTCCCCTTACTACTCTAATTTATTTCTACCATATTAATATTTAAAATGATCTATAAGTGAAGTTTACGTGATAACATTTAATGGTTGTCCCTAATGGACAGTTTTAAATAAACATTACCCTGCTATTACAAAAAAACTTAAAGCATCAATAACTAAACGGGATCTATGTCCCAGAGTGCAAAAATGGTGGGCGTATTAACAGATTTTTACATTTGACATACAATATAAAGAAGGTAAACGAATGTCTTATGTTGACTTCTTTTCAAGAAATCTGCATCTTTTCAAGAAATTCAAGAAACTTTCAGCAGAGTTGTCTTTCAAAATTCCAGAAAAACGAGGTAATTTGGCAGAAATATCGGACTATTGTCTTTTGGCCGTACAGCGTTAAGATTCTGAAATTGTTAATGTTGTAAATAAGTTGGAAAAAAATTCTCTTGCTGAGGAAATTGCTAAAACTTACGAGTTGAGAGCAGGAATATTATATTGAAAAATTCAGCGAAATGGTAGAACTCGATCTTTATTAATTGTTTCTCGGTCATTTAGATGGTCCGTAATAAATCAGATCCATGAGTCCATCATGCATTTGGGATGGGAGAAGACCTTAGATAAGGCCTTTGACTATTACTGATTTGATAATATGTCCAAGTACATTCGGAAGTTCGTTGAGAACTGTATAACGTTGAGAACTGTAAAATGTCAAAGTCTTCTTCGGGTAAAGTTCAAGTAAGTCTCCATCCAATATCAAAAGTAAATACACCTTGGCACACCATTTACATCGACATAACTGGGAAGTTGAGTGGCAAGTCTGATCAAAAAGAGTATATCATTGTCCAGGTGGATGCCTTTACTAAATTTGTTTATATAACCCACACGCTTAAAACTGATGCTGACAATTGCTGCTGTCACGACGGCTATTTCACGCCGTTGGCGGATCAGGCCAGGTGTTTTGCCAACACAAGATTTACTGAGTTTTGTTCACAACAAAAAATTAAGTTGCATTTGATTGCGATTGAGCATTATGAGCATTATTATGCATTATAAGCACCTTAAAGAACTTATTGACTGCCGTTGTTAAACTACCAATCGATCTTGGCAAGATGCCTTAGGAGAAGTTCAATTAGCTTGAACTGTACTGTTAGTCGAGTGACAAAGGCACGCCCTTTAGAATTGTTTATCGGTAAAGTTTCCCGTCCGTTGAGATTGCTTCCACCCTACGATATGGTGGAGGTCGACTTGGCGGAAGTGAGAGCACGAGCAGTTAAAAATATTTTAGCTGCAGCAGCATATAACAAGGAGCAATTTGATAAGAACAAGGCTTAAGTTGTTGGATGCAAGGATGGAGATTTCGTATTGTTAAAAAATGAAGAGAGGCATCAAACAAATAAGAGGCATTTTCAAATAACTGAATTCTTAGAGGGGGATAGATATATGCTCAGGTCTTTGACAAATAACACAGTGCGACAAAAAAAGAAAAGTTGGAGGAACTTTTGAAGAGACCTAGTAGGAATTGTTCATTAGGTCGAGTATAGTATAAAACCATGTTTGAAATTTTTCCTACACCCTCAAATCTTGATTTATTGCGAAAAAACGGTTTTTCGAAAGTGTTGTGCTCTTAAAAATTCCTGAACGCGCAATTTTAGGCCGATTTTCAATTTTTTTATGTTTTTCAATAGTTAAATGTTGTAGCTTTTGAAAAAAAATACATCTTCAATTTATTTAAACAGAAAGGACACAAATTTTACAAAAGAAACTGACTTTTTTGAATTTTTGTCACGTTTGTCGAACTTTGACGCCATTTTTTCGGTACAACTTCCAAGAAATGGTATCATTCTTAACACATATTAATATTGTCTCATTAATCCTGAATAAAACAAGACCAATTTCATTTCGAAATTATGAAAATTGTTGAAGTTATTACGCTTTTCCCAAAACAAGTCAATTCAAATTCGAGCGCACCGTAACAGTATGTAAGTACCAGTATGTAAGTTAACAGAAAGATAGAAACTCAATGGAAGATTATTCTTGTCAGTCTTATTTTTATTGATTTCATAGCTTTTATCAATGTTTAAAAATGCTAAAAATGAAAAAATAAAAGCTATGAAATCAATAAAAATAAGACTGACAAGAATAATCTTCCATTGAGTTTCTATCTTTCTGTTAACTTACATACTGGTACTTACATACTGTTACGGTGCGCTCGAATTTGAATTGACTTGTTTTGGGAAAAGCGTAATAACTTCAACAATTTTCATAATTTCGAAATGAAATTGGTCTTGTTTTATTCAGGATTAATGAGACAATATTAATATGTGTTAAGAATGATACCATTTCTTGGAAGTTGTACCGAAAAAATGGCGTCAAAGTTCGACAAACGTGACAAAAATTCAAAAAGTCAGTTTCTTTTGTAAAATTTGTGTCCTTTCTGTTTAAATAAATTGAAGATGTATTTTTTTTTCAAAAGCTACAACATTTAACTATTGAAAAACATAAAAAATTGAAAATCGGCCTAAAATTGCGCGTTCAGGAATTTTTAAGAGCACAACACTTTCGAAAAACCGTTTTTTCGCAATAAATCAAGATTTGAGGGTGTAGGAAAAATTTCAAACATGGTTTTATACTATACTGACCTAATGAACAATTCCTACTAGGTCTCTTCAAAAGTTCCAAACCACTGTCGCACTGTGTAATAGAAAATATAAATATGCTCATAATGATATAAGAAAAATGCCAGATGGACAAATACCAATTGAATTTGCAAGTTGTAATGAGGATTTAAATAATGAAATTGAAACAGAAACTATTGAAAGAGACAGTAATGAAATAATTGAAAAAGCACTGTGGAAAGACGCAGTCATGAAAAAGACACTGTTGAAAGAGACAGTAAGGAAATCATGTAAAGAGACACTTACAAGAGACACTACTAAAGGGCTAATAATGAAATTTGTAATAATTATGTTAGCACAAGGGCAAAACAATTTTTTGATCATGGCGTGTGGCGAATTAGATAATATAATGTAAAATGTAATGATTAATGATAATGTAAAATTGATCTATGTCAAAGAAAAGAATTTGTATTAGTTAGGAAAAACACACAGGAATTTGAAGATGTGATTTGTAATGGTAAGTTGATTGAATGGTAACAAAGCATTTTTGAAAAAATTGCACGAGGTCGTGTAATGGTCAGGATGGTCGTGTCGGCGCACACTAAGGAGTGTACCGAAAAGAAACTGCACAATTTGTTATACCCTTGCAGAGGGTATTATAATTTTGGTCAAAAGTGTGCAACGCAGTGAAGGAGACATCTCCGACCCTATAAAGTATATATATTCTTGATCAGGATCACTTCCTGAGTTGACATGAGCATGTCCGTCTGTCCGTCTGTCTGTCCGTCTGTCTGTTTCTACGCAAACTAGTCTCTCAGTTTTAAAGCTATCGACTTGAAACTTTGCACACACCCTTCTTTCCTTTGCACGCAGTATATAAGTCGGAACGACCGGGATCGGCCGACTATATCCTATAGCTGCCATATAACTGATTGATCGGAAATGGTATAACTTTGGTGTTTTTAGAGTTAGAGAGTTCAAACTCTAACTCTAAACTCAAACTCTAACTTTTACATGAGCGCTATTTTTGGCAAAATATAACGACATGCCAAATTTCGTAAGGATCGGCCGACTATATCCTATAGCTGCCATATAACTGAACGATCGGAAATGACCCAACTTTCGTGTTTTTGAAGATAGAAAGCTGGAACTTAGTACTGATTATATCTTTGGTCAGATCATCCGACCTACCAAATTTTACAACGATCGGCCGACTATATCTTATAGCTGCCATATAACTGAACGATCGGAAATGGTTTTTTGGTAGAAATACCAACTTTCGTATTTTTGAAGATAGAAGTTTGGGACTTTTTTTAGATTTTTTATTTTAGTTAATTAGTTTTATTATGATGTAATCATAGGGATCGGCCAACTATATCCGATGTTTGCGATATATATCCGGTTTAAACTGCAAGGGTATATAAACTTCGGCTCCGCCCGAAGTTAGCTTTCCTTTCTTGTTTTTAGTAGAACTTTCCTGTTTTTATTCCGATTTGACTTTTTTTTTTATTTTGTTTGTTTAATTATTAGAATTTAATTTCAAAAAAATATTATAGCAATGTTGCACCTCTTATTTTTGATCGAATTTTTTTTTTAACATCGCTCATTAGGTTTTGCACACACTCTGTTGTAACCATTTTGGTTGCATGCATCCAGTTTTTTTTCATGTCCTGCATGTTTTTTGAGGTTCTGCCATCCTTTTGTAAGTTGCGTTTAACTATTGCCCAATATCTTTCGATTGGGCGAAGTTCTGGGCAATTTGGGGGGTTCTCCTCTTTAAATGTATAATTTATGTCTTTTGAGTCGAGCAACGCTATGGTGGAACGAGCATAGTGTGCTGACGCTAGATCAGGCCAAAATAGTGTAGATACCTTATGTTTCTTATAAAATGGTATCAGACGCTTTTTTAGACACTCTCTCATATAAACATCAGCGTTTATTGTTCCTTTTGTGAAGAAAGAGCTGGTTCTTAAAGGTGCAAATGGCCTGCCATATAAGAACTTTCTCGCCAAATTTTTCCATGTGTATTTTGGACACCGAGTCGTCAACAGTCACACGTTAAGGTATTGTGTAAAATTGAGGTCCTGGTAATGTTTTTGAGTCCATTTTTACATAAGTTTCGTAGTCTATAATAATGCATTCCACTGCATCAGTGAGCAAGCGATCATAAAGCTTTATCGCTCTCTTTTTTCCGACTTCCATTTGTTGCAGACTTTTTTTTGCAACTTTTTGTTTTTTATATGTTTTTAAATTATGCCGCCGTTTTATTCTTTGTACCATACTGATACTTGTTTGTGCTTTTTTCGCCAAATCTCGAACAGACATTTAATTATTTTTGTGGATTAAGGCCAATACTTTTTATTCAACACTTTCATCCTTAGGACCCTTTTTTCGTCCAGTTTTTTGTAAATCATTAGTAGAACACGTTTTCCCAAACTTTATTATAATGTTTTTAACACCATTAACACTAACTTTATAGCGTTTAGCTAATTGTCTATATGAAACACCTTTTTCTGTGCAGTAATTGTGCACAATTTTTTTGCGAACGTGCTCTTTGATTCGAGGCATTGTCGAAAGTAAAGGATAGATAATGAAAATAGAATATGTAAACAAAGCAGAATTAATAAAGCTTTCAAACGGTAAATTTCCCAGCACGATCGAAAGCTTGCTCTTCGAGAAATTGGCGCTAAAAAGTGTGCAGTTTCTTTTCGGCACACTCCTTAAGAGTGTGTGGATGTTGGTATGAGTGTATAGGTATGCTGTTGTGGGATGCTTCATTTCATCATTATAGGAATATTAGATCAGCCACTAATTAAGAAGCGTCGTTTTAGCCGGGCGATATCGTAGTGTCGCTGTCGCCGAGTGTAGTTCGGTGGTAAGGATAGAAAGAAGAAGGGACGACGCAGGCAGTTGCGTATAGACTGTATGTGAAAAACCGAAACTCGCTGTGCTATTACAATGTCGGAAAACAACGGTGCTGCAACACATACATATAACTTTTTCAATTTAATTGAAAAATTAAAGTCTGAAGCTTTAGGACAGTAGTGGGCAAACCGCACACGTGTTTAAAATTTGAGTGTGTGCGTAAGCAGAAAAAAAAAAAGAGCCGAGAATTCACTAAGCGAAAAAAAACAAAGTTTTTTATTTCATTTTTCATTAATTCAAAACAGTTGGTGAACAGAACAGTTGTATCTGAAACAGAACCGTCTGTATGTGAAATAGCTTGGAGTAGCATTATGAAACGGCCGAGGCCGAGTCGTAAGGTGTAACAGTCTGAGGAGGCGAGGACTATTCAATCCTCTTCCGCAACTCGCGGCATTTGCTGCTGGTCAATGGTTAATGACCAGACCGTTTGAAGACGGCTAGCTATGTTCCCATCAATCCTTAAGGACTTGTGACAAGGCGGAGTTCAACACCATTTCCGTAGTTCCTCATCACCCGTAGTACCAGAAAAAAACCTCGTGTCGGGTTCGTGCAACTAAAAGAAGCACTCCCAGTTTCAGCTACCATGAAGCTCGAGGACTGGTCACCCCGACTGTGGGCGAAAACCCGGCGAACCCTACAAGCTACATTCACTCGATCCATTCACGCACCATTCACCCCCTAACACCCCTCGGCATCCACAAATCAAGGTCTTCGACGGTGACTGAAAACGGCTGAGATTAAAACCAAAGTCCGGTCGGTCGACAACAAACGAGACATCTGAAATGAACTCGTAAGTGACCCGCCCATTCTCACTTTCATCCCACCGAAGTCCGATACAAGACAAACAAACGAGACATCTGGAATGAACTCGTAAGTGACCCGCCCATTCTCACTTTCATTCCGCCAGTCCGATAGGACACGCTCACGCAACAAAGCCTGCCATTTACTGGGCCTCGAACTCTCCACGTTCCCACCCAACACTTCACGATAAAACTATTCGTTCGCCAGCATGGGCAGCCCCTTCTTGAGCTTGTAACTTACGGCTCTACGGCGTATCTCCAAGTCAAGGGGAACTGCTCCAAACAACACTTGCATTGCCTCCGTAGAGACAAGCATACTCCCCAACAATATGCACATACTCCTAACGCTGCACACTCCAAACTTTTGCTCTGCCAGCAACAGTCGAGACTATATCGCTCCACACCGGTGACCCACTTGTTGCGCAAGCAACAAATAAGCCACTGTATTTGGTGCGGACAGCTCTCCTGCTGAGACCCCACTTGCTAAAAATTTTTTAGTAAAAAATGAATTAACTGCGAAGTCGTTTTGGTTTGAGTGAATAAGAGAACGAACTCCGACTCAGTCGCACATCGACGAAATACGAAGAATTGGCATAAAGTAGAAAATAAAAATCATTGAATTTTATTACCCGGTACTCGTAGCGTTCAAGGGTAATATTGTAGTCGTTTGAATGTTTGTAACATAGAGAAGGAATCATCTCGGACCCCATTAAGTATATATATTTGTGATCAGCATCAACAGCCGAGTCGATATATCCATGTCCGTCAGTCCATCTCACAGTGGGCGATTTGGTTTCGCTAGCGGTGATTAATTAAAATTTGCAAATTTAAAAAAGCGTTGATATTTTTTTTACAAGTCCATAAAAGATGCTTTGACTAGATTTGTCGAAGCTTTTTAAAAACTCTGCGATCAGCTGTGATCGGAAAAACACACCGTATGATTTTACAACGATCTTTACAAAATTCTTTTTTTTGCTCGCATTGATTTCAAGTTCCTCGAAAATTTAAAATTTTTTTTTGTATTTATTAAAAGTTATTATCTTAAAGGTATGTATTATAAAAAAAATGCATTTTTGTGACCAGAGTATAAATGTGCATCTCAAGCAACGTGGTGGTAATTTAGTGTATTAACAACGAGCCCGGATTAGCGTGGTCGAAAGACAGGTGGTCTTTCGTGGAGTCGAACTTACCGGATTCAAAAGGATTCGGTCTAACTCTTTTATTAGCTGAAAGTGTGAATCAGTCGCGTCAAAATGTGTAATATAAAATGCTATTACCTGATATCCTTCAAACTATGGTACTTTTTAGGCACAATTTCAGTAGCAAAAAGTAATATATTTTTAGTATGGCACTCAGAAGTCATCCCAACCAAGAAGTTTTTTGTAATGGGAAACTTTGTATTTGGTGCTGTTGTGAAAAAACCCTAAATGTACTCTTAAACAGCAGTGCGATATAGGCAAACAGTTTCAAAATTTTACTAGTACGCTTATAGTAAAGTGGAAAAGAGAGACTGGAAGAAATAAGTATTTTTTCAAAACCAAAAACCAGGAATGACTATATACGTCGCTGGTATTAATGAAAATCTCATCTTCAAAAAGGGTTGGACGTCCTCAAAAAGATGTCGCGGATTGTTGCAAAAAACGCAAGTCAACAAATTGTCATACCTAACTAAATGCATTGATGCATTGTTGGTAGCTAACAAGCAGCATCTTGTATAAAGTATAAAGAAAACGCAGTGCTTTACATTTGGTTTCAATGGTAAACGCCATTTCATTAGCAAACGCCGGTAATGAAAATTATGTCTACCCCACAGCGTCTACCGTCAAAAATGTTATGGAAACATCATAAATCAATATTTATTTTCAATTTAAATGGTGCCATTAACAGTGCAGAACGGACCGATAGTTTTATGGAAAAACAATACCATAGATCTTCTTCTACCCGATATTATCGACCCATTAAGCTACTTTTCAAGAAAGAAAGAATCGGCAGATTTAATTTGGAGAGAAAGTGAAAATGTTAAAAGCCAAATATCAAATATTTTACCAACATTAGTGAGTGGCTTTAGAATTGATCACCATTTTGCGAAAGCAATACAAGAAAAAATTGCAGGAATACTACCATGGAAAATGTGTTAAATGCCTTATTAGTTTCTTCCGACCCTTTAATAACTTCATTGTCAATTGGGTTTTCAATTTCTTCTACAACAACAATTATTATAGACGATGATGTGAGAAAAAAATTCGACGATTTTTCTCTGATCAGTGAAAAGCGACTGCAGACGTATATTTTAGTTTAGAAATTATTAATTAAATGCCGCTAGCGAGACCAAATCGCCCTCTAATCGACCAATAGTTGCCATATAACTGACTGATCGGAAATGGTGTAACTTTGGTGTTTTTAGAGTTAGAGAGTTCAAATGAGAGCTACATGAGAGACCTCTCTTTACTTATATCTCTTACTTACTTACTTATATATCTTATTATCTCTTTATATTGTATGTCAAATGTAAAAATCTGTTAATACGCCCACCATTTTTGCACTCTGGGACATAGATCCCGTTTAGTTATTGATGCTTTAAGTTTTTTTGTAATAGCAGGATAACGTTTATTTAAAACTGTCCTTTAGGGACAACCATTAAATGTTATTACATGAACTTCACGTATAGATAATTTTACATATTAAAATTGGAGAACTAAATTAGAGTAGTAAGTTAGCTTAGCTTATGGTATTTAAACATTATGGCTAGGATACCCAGGGGAGGTCCAGCGGGTGCGTCCTTTTTAGTCTTATGGGCTGCTGGCTGTTGTCCAGCAGGGAGATGGCCAACAGGTTCGGGTGATTATGGAGCCTCTGCATCTGTTTTTTCAAAACATTCAATTTTTACATGAGAGCTAATTATGGCAAAATAATACGACATCGGCCGACTCCATCGTATAGCTGCCATAAAACTGAACGATCGGAAATGATCCAACTTTCGTGTTTTTGAAGATAGAAAGCTGGAACTTACTACAGATTATATTTTTGGCCAGTTAATCCGACCTTCAAAATATCATAACGATCGGCCGACTTTATCTTATAGCTGCCATATAACTGAACGATCGGAAATGGTTTTTGGTGGAAATACCAACTTTGGTATTTTTGAAGATAGAAGCTTGGGACTTTTTGTACCCTTTCAGAGGGTATTATAAGTTTGGTCAAAAGTGTGCAACGCAGTGAAGGAGACATCTCCGACCCTATAAATTATATATGTTCTTGATCAGGATCATCTCCTGAGTTGATATAAGCATTTCCGTCTGGCCGTCTGTGTGTCGGTCCGACTATATCCTATAGCTCTCATAAAACTGAACAATCGGAAATGCTGTAACGTTGTGGTTTTCTGAAGCTAGAAGCTTGGGACTTTTTTGTAGCTTTATTGTAATAAATTGGGTTTATTATGATATTCTTATAAGGATCGACCAACTATATGCGATGTTTGCGATATATATCCGGTTTTAACTGCAAGATATATGCAAGGGTAAGGAGACATCTCCGACCCTATAGAGTATATATTCTTGATCAGGATCACCTCCTGAGTTGATATGAGCATATCCGTCTGTACGTCTGTCTGTCTGTTTCTATGCGATCTAGTTTTAAAGCTATCGACTTGAAAATTTGCACACACCCTTTTTTCTTTTGCATATAAGTCGGAACGGCTATATCCTATAACTGCTATAGAACTGATTGATTGGAAATGCTATAACTTCGGTGTTTTTAGAGTTAGAGAGTTCGAATTTGTATGAATGTTTTTTTTTTGGAAAAATGATACGACATGCTAATGGGATCCATAAGGATCGGTCGACTATATTCTAAAGCTGTCATATAACTGAACAATCGGAAATAACTCAACTTTCGTATTTTTGAAGATAGAAACTTGGAACTTTGTACAGATTTTTTTTGTGGTCAGTTGATCCGACCTCCCAAATTTCAATCGGCCGACTATATCTTATAGCTGCCATATAACTGAACGATCGGAAATGGTATTTGCTAAAAATACCAACTTTGGTTTTCTTGAAGATAAAAGTTTGGGGCTTTCTATAGATTTTGTATTGTAATAAATTGCTTATATTATGATATTCTCATAAAGATCGGCCAACTATATCCTACAGCTGCCATATAACTGAACGATCGGAAATGGTATTTGCTAAAAATACCAACTTTGGTTTTCTTGAAGATAAAAGTTTGGGGCTTTCTTTAGATTTTTTATTGTAATAAATTGCTTATATTATGATATTCTTATAAGGATCGGCCGACTATATCCTACAGCTGCCATATAACTTAACGATCGCAAATAGTATTTGGTAAAAATACCAACTTTGGTTTTCTTGAAGATAAAAGTTTGGGGCTTTCTATAGATTTTGTATTGTAATAAATTGCTTATATTATGATATTCTCATAAGGATCGGCCAACTATATCCGATTTTGGCGATATATATCCGGTTGTAACTGCAAGGGTATATCAACTTCGGCTCCGCCCGAAGTTAGCTATCCTTTCGCAAAATGTCGCAATTGGGACCATGAAATTGGCTTCAAAATTTGGTTTTTCGCACCAATCTTTACTGACGAGTGTTAGCGAAAAAACAAAAACTGAGCTTTGGAAACCTGGAAAACAGTTTTTGTCGATCTGAGAACTAAGCTTTAACATTGAAGATTGGTCTATTGTAAATACTTTGCACTTAAAATTATGTTAGGGAAAGTCAGCAAGGTAGGTAAATTTTCCATTTTTTTCATATAATAATAATCTGGAGTAAAGAGTAGAGGAGCCTTTTACTCATTGCTGAATATTACACATATATTTTTTTTAAATATATATTTTTCCCATATACATTTTTGTGAATATTGCAAAACATTTTTTCCAGTGTAACGACATTTTTTTTATAACATGTCCTCGTAGAGTACAAGGGTTTATTTTAGTCGTGTGAATTTATGGCCCCCTCCGGCCCCCAAAAATTTTGAATTTCTGTAGTGCCGGTACAGAAAGGGTTTTCAAAAAATATTTGATGCCAAATTATTTATATTAACTCTACAAAACTATATATGTATGTATATCTGAAAAATTTTTATAAATCGGCCGATTTTTGGAGGAGTTATACCCATATACAAGTTAACACAATCACCCGGCTGCAAATTTAAGTGAAAATCTGATATATAATAATATAACATATTTGAACATATAGTCGTAAGACCCGACCGCAATGAACTTGGGTAGTAGTAAGGCGAGCTTTAGAGATAAGAAGTTCTTATTAAGAACATTTCGGTACTTTGTTTTCGTTAATAGATTTAGCATTAGAGATAAGAACATTTTCTGTACAGTCAGTCGATATTTGGAGATCACATGCGCCGGTCGTCACCGGTCATCAATAAAATTTCAACTCACAAAACCCACGTGGATAATTATTATATAAATTATCGGGCACGCTAGACAGCGGACCGAATAAATAAAACCTATTAACAAACATAAACTAAAACATCTTAATTGGCGCCCAAATGGATTTTCGAGCCTACGACAACTAACTAATTTAAAATAAATTATACCAACCAAACTCGTAGAAACGCCGGTATAATAAAGACACATAAAAAAAGATAGAGTGAATACCAAAAACTTTGCAATTTTTTTTTCTAAAAAAAACTAAATGCAATTAAATAAATTAGCAACCAGAAATAACAACGGCAGCAGCGGCTACTCTTTAACTTCAGCAACCTAGTTTCATAAAATATAAAATAGTAAAAAAGTATAAACAGTTAAGCGCAATTATTTATATGGTATAAGAAAATATTGTTAAGCAATTCATTGTAATATAAATCATCAAAATTTATTGTAAGTATAACGCATATTGAATGATTCAAAAATTGTCAAATTTCTTATTACATTTTCAATAATATTATATTATCCGTGCAAAGAGAATTGACGACAAAAACACATGAGCGACAGTGAAATTGTTTTAGACGACCTCTTGTTAAGTTTGAATAAGTGGTCAGTGCATCAGGCAAGGCGGTTAGACAGTGCAAAAGAAAGCAACTCGTCAGGAAATAATTGGTGGTCAAAAACAAATAGAGTTAGCAATATGGAGTTAAGTGAAGCTCAGTTAAAAACGATCGTCGAAAGTGATGTTGCCGGTGCGCTCGCAGTTCAAAAACAATCATTAGAAAAAATTTACAGGAGATTAGTGAGCTGATACAAAAGTTTACAGTCGAAACCCCAGAGGTGGAAACTTATACAGATACCGAGATCATAGAAGGTGTTGTGTGTAAGGAACCCTTAGATTTAATAAAGACTCTGCCAGACTTTGAGGGCAAATGTGAAACTTATGTGTCGTGGAGGCAAGCGGCTCATGTCGCTTTTAAAGTTTTTGAAAAATACGAGGGCAGTTCAACATACTACCACTAACCATACAGCATATAGACAACCCATTTCATACAACGAAAATGGACGCAAAAATTTCTTGCGACAGGCCCCAGCAGGCCCCAGAGCGGATTTCTTACGCTCTCTTACGCTCATCGTTCGTTCATCTTACGCTCATTCTCTCATTAAATTTTTTCTGTTTCTCAGTCTCTAAACGGAGCGCGATGAAGAAGGTGCGCTTCGGTTGATCTTTGTATGTATGCGTGTCACACATTCACATACACGGGTGTTTGTGTGCGTACGATTTCGTTTCGAAGCCAGCGCACAAAATTTGGATTTTTCTTACTTTTCAGGCTTGCTACTCTAACAAAATTCCGGTATTCGTTATTTGATGAAATGACGAAAGAAATTTATTATTATTATACATTTATTATTTCAGCATACATTTTTAATTTATTTAGGAATTAGATTAAGTGTTAGTAGTAAAATGTTTTCTGCATATATATTTTTACGAATCATTAAAAATCAATATACTGAGAATGTGTCAGAGTATATTTCAGTCGGAGTCACTTAAAACGCCGATTGCTTTTAAGTTTTTGTTGGTCTGCAAGAGGCTTGTGCATGCCTACTCTAACGATGGAATGATTTTTAGGGGAGGGTGAAGACACGAAAACAGCTGATGGACTTGTTTACCTTTTTGTTTACAATTTTTCAGGCACTTGTTATTAATTTGGGT
Source organism: Drosophila parabipectinata (assembly GCA_018153455.1). Taxonomy (NCBI): domain Eukaryota; kingdom Metazoa; phylum Arthropoda; class Insecta; order Diptera; family Drosophilidae; genus Drosophila; species Drosophila parabipectinata. The sequence goes on along the minus strand of JAECYA010000403.1, from coordinate 1,613,306 downwards.
TATTGTGAGATGAAAATGACGGTGTGTAAATACGGTAGTGACATTTTTATATTTATGTATGTATATATTTTAAATTACACTGCAGATCATACAATAAGAATCCATATAAAAGCATAAAACCAATGTAAATATATATATATATATATATGTATATATCTTTAACAATTTTTTAACTTTTTTAAAGCTCCAAAACATATAAGGAAATTATTAAATTAACGACAATAATTTTATTAAATTAAATTTAATGTGAGATTTAATTAAATCATTGTCGTTAACAAAAACTTAAAAGCAATCGGCGTTTTAAGTGACTCCGACTGAAATATACTCTGACACATTCTCAGTATATTGATTTTTAATGATTCGTAAAAATATATATACAGAAAACATTTTACTACTAACACTTAATCTAATTCCTAAATAAATTAAAAATGTATGCTGAAATAATAAATGTATAATAATAATAAATTTCTTTCGTCATTTCATCAAATAACGAATACCGGAATTTTGTTAGAGTAGCAAGCCTAAAAGTAAGAAAAATCCAAATTTTGTGCGCTGGCTTCGAAACGAAATCGTACGCACACAAACACCCGTGTATGTGAATGTGTGATACGCATACATACAAAGATCAACCGAAGCCCAGGCCAACCTTCTTCATCGCGCTCCGTTTAGAGACTGAGAAACAGAAAAAATTTAATGAGAGAATGAGCGTAAGATGAACGAACGATGAGCGTAAGAGAGCGTAAGAAATCCGCTCTGGGGCCTGCTGGGGCCTGTCGCAAGAAATTTTTGCGTCCATTTTCGTTGTATGAAATGGGTTGTCTATATGCTGTATGGTTAGTGATACTACCAAGCTCTTGGCATTATGCGAAATAAAATAAAAGGCTCAAAGCCATGATCAGCCGTCTTGATTTTACATATGCCGACAAAAAACCGGTCTATCTAATTGAACAGGAGCTATCAACATTACGGCAGGGTGACATGACGCTTACGGAATTCTACGAAGAGGTCGAAAAAAAACTGACCCTACTTACTAACAAGACAATAATGACATTCGATAATGCCTTGGCCTCGACACTAAATGAAAAGCACAGGGTGGACGCGTTACGTCTGTTTATAACTGGAGTGAGGAAAACGTTGAGCGATATCCTTTTTGCGAAAAGCCCAAAAGATCTACCGACAGCTCTTGCTTTGGCGCAGGAGGTCGAATATAATCATGAGCGTTACCAATTTGCCCTTAATTACTCGAGAAAATTAGGAGACAGAGGTCAGAGAACCGATCATAGACACAACGATAGGGATAGAAATTCACTTATGCCCATACAAAAACAAAACCCTTATTTCAGTTACGGTAGCCAGGAAAGGCAAGGTCGCATCCAGTCAATGAATCATGATGTTTCTATGCGCACTATTCGAACGGGTCAAGATCAACTTAGGCAAGCACCTTTTCCGACTCAGGGAAATTTTTGGCCACCTCCTCAACAAAATGTTTGGCCAACTGAACAAAAAAATACATGGCCAATGCACAATCCAAACGCGTGGCAAATTCAACAACAGAACGCACGTCAGGATCAATCATACACCAATTATGCACAGATATCAAAGAGACCAAATAGTGGCACTGCAAGGTTTACAGGACCAAAACAACAAAGGATTAATCACTTAGCTCATGGGGAAGGTCAAGGTAGTGAAGACGCCGAAGATTATCATCAGGAGGCTGAAGCGACAGTTGAAGATTTTGAAGATGAGCTCACAGGTTATGATCATGCTCATTTTTTAAGCCACAGGTCCCTGCTACCGTACATAGAGAGAAAAATAGCAGGGCGAACCATAAAACTTTTGATCGACACCGGGGCTTCAAAAAACTACATACAGCCCCTTTCTGAACTAAAATACACCACGCCGGTAGAAAAAGAGTTCACAGTAAAATCTTTACATGGTTGCAATACTGTAAAATATAAATGCTTTATTAATCTTTTTAATACAGATGTTCCCTTCTTCATTCTCCCGGACCTTTCTAGTTTTGACGCCATAATAGGACTTGACTTACTAACCCAGAAAAACGTTATCCTAGATTTTAGAACCAAAACTCTAAAAATCAACAATGAAGTCGAACCAATTAAATTTTTGGGGTGTAATGGTGTAAATTTCACCAATATCAATGACATTGTGGTACCAGACCAGATATCCAATAAATTTCACACAATGCTTAGAGACCGAATGGCTGTCTTCGCAGAACTGGAAGAAGCACTGCCGTATAATACCAATATTATTGCCACAATACGTACCGAAGACGATCAACCCGTTTACTCAAAACTTTATCCGTACCCCTTAGGAGTAAGAGATTTTGTAAATGAGGAGACAAAAAACTTGTTAAAGGACGGAATTATCAGGCCTTCGACGTCACCTTACAATAATCCTGTTTGGGTAGTCGATAAAAAAGGTACAGATGAAATGGGAAATACGAAAAAAAGGTTGGTCATTGATTTTAGGAAGCTTAACTTAAAAACCGTCGACGACAAGTACCCTCTACCAAATGTAGTATCCATCCTGTCAAATTTGGGGAAAGCTAAGTTTTTTACGACCCTCGACCTCAAATCGGGATTCCATCAAATCCTGCTGGCGGAAAGGGATAGGGAAAAAACAGCCTTTTCAATTGGAAATGGAAAATATGAGTTTTGCAGATTGCCGTTTGGTCTTAAAAACGCACCAAGTATTTTTCAACGTGCCATAGATGATGTTCTTAGGGACCAAATAGGAAAGGCTTGTTATGTTTACGTTGATGACGTGATCATTTTTTCTAAAGATATGGAGGACCACGTGAATAACATTGCCTGGGTACTAGATAAACTGTTTGAGGCCAACATGAGGGTCTCTAAAGAAAAATCTTTTTTTTTTTAAAGAAAGCGTAGAATATCTTGGATTCACGGTATCTAGCGGAGGTATTACAACCAGTCCTAGTAAAGTAGATGCTATCAAAAATTATAAACAACCCACAAATTTGTTCAGTGTTCGATCATTCTTAGGTTTGGCAAGCTATTACCGCTGCTTCATCAAGGACTTTGCCTCAGTTGCTAAACCCCTGACTGATATTTTGAAGGGAGAAAACGGAAAAATTTCCGCCAGCCAGTCTAAAATGATTCCAATTAGCTTTGATGAAAAACAATGTTTCGCTTTTGAGAAGCCTTGAAGCCTAAGAATGTCCTTGTTTCTGAAAATGTGATGTTACTGTATCCCGATTACAAGAAACCCTTTGACTTAACTACGGACGCTTCGGCTCTGGGCCTGGGGGCAGTCCTTTCTCAGGATGGCAAGCCTATTACAATGATTTCGAGAACGTTACAGGATAGAGAGCTTAATTTCGCGACAAATGAGCGAGAACTTCTGGCCATCGTTTGGGCCTTAAAGTCTCTTAGGAACTATCTGTATGGTGTCAAAAACTTAAACATTTATACCGATCACCAACCGTTAACATTCGCCGTATCGGATAGGAACCCAAATGCTAAAATCAAAAGTTGGAAGGCATTTATAGACAAGCATAATGCTCAAATTTTCTATAAGCCAGGGAAAGAAAACTATGTTGCCGATGCACTATCCAGGCAGGCCATTCATGTTTTAGAAAACGACCCCCAGTCAGACAACGCAACAATACATAGCAAAATTTCACTGACATATACCATCGAAACAATTGACAAGCCTGTCAACTGTTTCAGAAACCAGATAGTTATAAAAGAAGGTACAGCAGACTTTACCCGCTCCTTTGTTATTTTTGGAAGAAAGTCAAGGCATATTATACAATTTTTGAACAAGGAATCTTTACTAGAGAGAATTCGTGATGTGGTCAAGCAAGATGTTGTAAATGCACTACACTGCGAATTACCCGTACTTGCTTTCATTCAAAACAGTCTCGTAGATGAGTTCCCAGCAACAACTTTTCGACACACAAAAAAAATGGTCATTGACATTTATAATATCGCAGAGCAAAAAGAAATAGTAGCTACGGAGCACAACAGAGCGCACAGGGCCGCGCAGGAAAATGTAAAACAAATTCTTCAGTCTTACTTTTTCCCTAAAATGTCACAATTAGCCGCTAGTTTTGCCTGCCTAGTTTTGCAATTAGCCTGCTTGGTTTGTCAAAAAGCCAAATACGACCGCCATCCGCAGAAGCAAAATCTTGGCACAACACCTATTCCTTTACACGTAGGCGAGACCTTGCACATTGATATTTTCTCCACAGACAGAAAGTACTTTTTGACCTGTATTGATAAATTTTCTAAATTTGTTATTGTGCAACCCATAGTTTCTCGAACAATAACTGATATAGAACCTGCAATAATGCAATTGATGAACTTCTATCCTCATTCAAAGACAATGTTTTGTGACAATGAACCGTCTATAAATTCCCAGTCAATCAGGTCACTTGTTTCAAATAGATTTGGTGTTGAGATAGCAAACGCACCACCACTCCATAGTACTTCAAATGGGCAGGTGGAAAAGTTTCACAGCACACTTTTAGAAATAGCACGCTGCCTGAAACTTGAAAGCGGCATGAGTGATACGGTCAACCTCATACTTCAGGCAACTATAGAATACAACAAAACAGTTCATTCAGTGACAGATAAAAGACCGATCGACATCATTCATTCAATTTCTCCCGAATTGGCACATAAAATCAAAGGAAAAGTTAAAGAAGCTCAGGAGATACAGCTAAGAAGGATAAACGAAACAAGACGAGACAGAACTTTTGAGGTGGGAGAAACCGTCCTAGTCAAGTTGAACAAACGTCTGGGAAATAAACTTACCCTACTATATAAGACAGAAACGATCGAAGCAGACCTTGGGACAACGGTCCTCATAAAAGGGAGGGTCGTTCATAAGGATAATTTACGCTAAAACCAATGAACATCAGTTAATCGTTTAAATTCTTTAGTTTGTTGTTTATCTTTTGGGCTGACAACCGCCAAGCAAGCTAGCCTGCTTTCTTCAATGCAGATTCACGAATTTCACGAATGCAGATTAAATACTGGTAACAAGATTGGCAAACGTTTATCAATTAAACATTTGACAAATCTTACTATAAATAAATTAAACTTCACCTTGATATTATTTCTTTTTGCGTCATCCTAAAGCATAGCATAGCTAAAGAGAAATGCTACACACCAATGATTTCACAAATTTAAAGATTACGAAACCAGAGATTTTTGTAACAAATTTATTCATTCAATTAGCGTTTTACTAAGACCGCAAAAACAAATTTAATATAAATGGCTTTCATATTTTCGTTATTATAATTTTTAATTTAATTAGTATTTAAAGCTTTAAATAAATAATATTTAAGAAGGACCTTCAATCTATCAACTTAAAAATCGCCACAGACGCGACAAGATGCGACAACAAGGTTCTTACGCTTAAATGCTGCAACGTCGCAACGAATACCTACTGCTATTAGCTGTTTTATGCAAGATGCTCACAAAACTACACTCCAGCGGTGTAGAAATCGTAATCCCAAACCTTTTAAAGTCATGCAGTAAAACCGACAATGGCACCTGATCATAGGCATGAAGACAGTTGCAATAAGGAGGGTGTTGACTTCGATACGACTATCTCCAGGACCTTGCCTCTCACCTGCAACTCCGGAAATCAGCGATGAAACCGAAACCCAAGGATTACCATTTTTTTCATGGCTAGACGCAATACCAGTACGGGATTAATCGGCGAAGAAGAAGTCAAAATTCGTCACCAATGCTATCCAGAAAAACAGTTTCAAATTAGATCGTCGTTCAAGTCCTCACAGTCAATTTTAATAAGTCTGTGTACAGCCTTCGACTTAGAAAGGGAGGAGTTAACACAATCACCCGGCTGCAAATTTAAGTGAAAATCTGATATATAATAATATAACATATTTGAACATATAGTCGTAAGACCCGACCGCAATGAACTTGGGTAGTAGTAAGGCGAGCTTTAGAGATAAGAAGTTCTTATTAAGAACATTTCGGTACTTTGTTTTCGTTAATAGATTTAGCATTAGAGATAAGAACATTTTCTGTACAGTCAGTCGATATTTGGAGATCACATGCGCCGGTCGTCACCGGTCATCAATAAAATCTCAACTCACAAAACCCACGTGGATAATTATTATATAATTAATCGGGCACGCTAGACAGCGGACCGAATAAATAAAACCTATTAACAAACATAAACTAAAACATCTTAATTTACATATATGCCTTTTCCCATACGAACGGGCTAACATTTTTAACGTGTGGATTTTAAAGACTTTTAAGGTTTTTGGAAAATGTTTTGATGCCAAACTGTTTCATGGCTAATCTACACCCAATTTTATAATTTTAAGAGGATTAAAATACTTTTTAGGGTGCTTCCCTACTGAGTCGGCAGTATGGCCGTAGGTTTGTGGTTGTGGTTTTGGCCAAGCGTAAAAGTATGCAACAAAAATTTTTGCTGAGAATCCATACCGTTAATTTTTTAACCGTTTTTCGTGTTTTTTTTTTTTTATTTTGATTTGCGGTCTTTCCGAATTTTGGTAATGACTCGTGCACCAGCTAGCATTCCTGCATTCATCATAAAGCTTAGTGACCCAGACGACCGAGGGGCGCTGGAGGAACGATTTATTAGTAATTTCTTATTTATTTAACTAAGAGGAATTAGTAAAGATACTTGATTTTAAATTTCAAGGACAGGAAAGAGCGATGATGGGGGAAAGACCATTGTAGTTCGAACATACGATCCTTAGAAGGTCTTGCTGTGCATATGTCGAACTACAAAAGCTCCCGAATAAAGGACTAAAGTTTCTAGTCCTTCTATTAGGAATACTGGAATTTAAGGGTGTTAGTAAATGCTGGCTATTTACAACGCCATTGATGAGGTTATGTAGAAAATCTACAGGCAGCTATGTCCTACGACTAGTTAAGGTTGATAAATTTATTAGTCTGCTACTGTAAGACGGAATATGAAGATGCATGCCTGTTAAGATCTCTAAGTGAAAATGTTATGAAATTCTTTTGTATGGATTCTAAGCGGTCTTGTTGTACTCCATATTGGGGACTCAAAACATATGAACCGTACTCCAGTATCGGACGGACCAAAAAAATGAATAAACTTTTAGTAATGTAGTGATGTAATGTGTTAAATTCTTTTGACCACCTTTTAATTAAACCAAGGACACATTTAGCTTTATTAACCATTGTTGAAATATGGTCGCCAAATTTGAGTTTGAAGTCTAATAGAACATCGAGTTCATTAACCAATATTAATTTCTCTAAGGCAATCCCTGCAGCCTGCAGAGGGCAGGAACGATAAAAAGACATAAGCTTGCATTTAGATCCCTTAAGTATTAAATCATTTGATCAACACAATTTTTGAAAGGTATCAAGATCGGACTGAAGATTGCATTGGACAAAAGCGGATTTGCATTGAAGACAAAGCTTAACATCATCTGGATACATGAGTACTAGAGAGTTCGTTAAAGCAGGGAGCAAGTCGTTAATAAAATAAAACTTTAATGAAACATTTATAAATGAAACTCTTCGTTCTCTTCCATTTAAGAAGCTGGAGATCCACGTTGGGAGGTCTGTAGGAAGTCCCAAAAGATTCAGTTTACTCAACAGGAGTGATTGATTGACTGAATCGATGCTTTACTGAATTATGTGTAAATAACGTCAGTTTTTTTTTTTTTTTTTTTTTTTTACCGGTCTTTCAGAATTTGGAAATGGCTTGTGCATCAATAAGAGCTAGCATTCCTGTATTCATCATAAAGCTTAGAGGCCCAGACGACCGAGGGGCGCTCAAGAAACGATTTGTTAGAATATTAAGTTATTTGTTAATTATTAAGCTAAGAGGAGTTAGTAAGGAAATTTAAAATTCTATATTTTAAGTAAGAGGGACAGGAAAGAGATGTAATAGAGTAGAGACCATTGTAGTTCGAACATAATACCCTAAAAGGGTCATGCAGTGCATATGTCGAACTACAACGGCTAAGGAATAGAGGACTAAAGTTTCGAGTCCTTCTATTAGGAATGTTAAAATTTAAGCGTGTTAGTAAATGCTGGGTATCTACATCCCCGTTAATAAGGATATGCAGAAAAACTACACCGAGCATTGTCCTACGATTTGTTAAGCTAGGTAAGTTTATGAGTAAGAGTCTACTACTATAACATGGAAGTTGAAGATTTGCATCCCAGTTTAGATCTCTAAGTGAAAAAGTTAGGAAATTCTTTTGTACGGATTCTATGCGGTCCTGATGTACTCCATATTGGGGACTGCATTGGGCAGAGATGGATTTGTACTGAAGACAAAGCTTTACATCATCTGCATACATAAGAACTAGAGAGTTCGTTAAAGCAGGGGGCAAGTCGTTTATAAAAAGCGTAAATAATAACGGGCCAAGATGACTTCCTTGAGGGACGCCGGATGTAGCACGGACCAGACGGGAGTGAATGTTTTTAAATAAAACTCTTTGTGTCCTTCCATCTAGGTAGCTGGAGATCCACGTTAAGAGGTCTTTAGGAAAACCCAGCATATTCAGTTTACTCAACAAGAGTGAGTGATTAACTGAATCAAATGCTTTGCTGAAGTCTGTGTAAATTACATCGGTTTGATATCCCTCACAAAAGCACTCTATGACAAAGGATGTCAACTCCAATAAGTTTGTGGTGGTGGAGCGACGCTTAATAAAGCCATGCTGACAAGGAGTGATGATTGAAGAGCAAAGGTGTTGCAAATGAGGGGTAATTAATTTTTCAAATAACTTTGGAATTGCCGACAACTTAGAGATGCCTCTGTAGTTGGCAGCCTCGGACTTTTTCCCCTTTTTATGTAGGGGAATTATAAATGATTCCTTCCACTTAAGGGGAAAAATCGAGGTTTCCAAAGATAAGTTGAAAAGTCTTAGAAGAGGTTTGCACAGAGCCCTGGCGCAGTATTTTAGCACACAGCCTGGTACTCCGTCGGGGCCTGGCGAATAAATGGGTTTTACCCTTAAAAGACCAGATAATAAGTTGTTCTCAGAAAAAGACGGACAGAAAATAAGATTTGCTGCTTGAATGTTATATGCATAAGGCTGATCAGTCAATTTAGGAGGAGAATAAGTTGTTTGAAAAAATTCTGCGAATAGATCGGCAATGGCCTGATCCGAAGTCGCAGAGGAATTTTCAAACGTAAGCAGAGGTGAAAAAGATACGTGTTTACGCTTAGTGTTTACAAAATTATAAAACTGCTTTGGATCCTGAGTAAATTGAATCCGGCAGCGGTCAATATAATTCCTATAACATTCAGCGTTATGCACGGTAAAATTCGACCGAGCTAGTAGGTATCTTGAGAAATCAACACTACTGCAGGTTTTTTTATATTTAAGTAAAAGCTTATTTTTTTTATTTTTAAGTTAGCGAGGCACCTTGTAAACCAAGGAGGATTTCTTGAAGCGGACGGATATTTCCAAGGCACACATGAGTCAAAAAATTTATTTAAAGTAAAATAAAATTTTTCTAAAGTGACATTAAGATCAGTGCACGCCAGAATATCAGACCAGTCAAATGTATCAATAAGGCTATTAAGTTTCTGAAAATCAGCTTTACGGAAACAGCGAATCTTATTTACCACGCTCAGAGACATCTGATCGATACCAGGAGTGGTTTCGATTGAGACCTCCAGTGTGGGGTGATATGGATCCTCTGGGGATGAAAGGGGAAAAGCTCTGGAGAGAGCAGTACCATCAGGATCAGATACAAAACACAAGTCTAAAAGCCGACCTAGCGAATTTCTAACATGATTGATCTGACCTAGGGACATGTCAAACATGCCCGCGGTGAAGTCATGGTAAGTTATAAGTGACAAAGATGGTGAGTTATCGACGTTGGACCACTTTAATTCTGGGATATTAAAGTCGCCTACCGCTACGAGTTGGTCACGATCCGTCATAAGATTAGAGACGTATCGAATGGCGGACAAATGCTGCCAATATGTAGGCGGTTCAGACATAGGAGCTATATATGAACATGTGATGTATAAAGCTTTAACGGACATAGTGATCCCTTTTAAATCCCTTTTATAATGCCATCTATGACAAAGGAGGTCAAATCCAATAAATTAGTGGTGAATTAGTGGAGCGACGCTTGCTGAAGCCATGCTGACATGAAGAAATGATCGCATAGCAAAAGTGTTGCAAATGAGGAGTAATTAATTTTTAAAATAACTTTGGAATTGTCCTTTTTTATGTAAGGGAATTATGAAAGATTCCTTTGACCTAAGGGGAAAAATCGAGGTTTCCAAACAAAAGTTGAAAAGTCTACGTAGAGGTTTGCATAGCGCCCTGGCACACAGCTTGGTACTCCATCGGGGCATGGCGAATAAACGGGTTTGACCTTTAAAAAAAAAGTCTGATCTGTCATTTTAGGCGGAGGGGAAGTTGTTTGAAAAATTTTTGCGAATACATCGGGAATGGCCTGATTAGAGGTCGCAGATGAATTTCAAACGTTGGCACAGGTGGAAAAGATACCTGCTTAGTGTTTACAAAGTTATAAAACTGCTTCGGATCCTGAGTACATTAAATCCGGTAACAGCGAATATAATTCCTGCAACATTCAGCGTTTTGCATGGTAAAATTTGACCGAGCTACTAGATATCTTCATAACTCTATACTACTGCAGGTTTTTTTTTAGTATTTCCGGTTTTTAGTATTTTTTATGTTGGTGAGGCACCTTTTAGCAAATTTTAATGGCCGCGCAAGGAAACTTCTGATCAATACTAGAAATGGTTTCGATTGAAACCTCAAGCGTGGGATGATATGAATCCTCTCGGGTTGAAAGAGGCAAAGCTCTGAAGTGAAGTTATGGTGAGCGATAAATGATAAAGATGGTGAGTTATCGACATTAGACCACTTTAATTCTGAGAAATTAAAGTCACCCAGATCTACAAGCTGATCACAATCGGATAGAGCTGGGAAACAATCGATGGTGGGCACTATCGATTTTTTCGATTGTTTTTCTATGAAACCATCGATACTATCGATTGTTCTATACAACTTTTTTGAATGAGCAGTATACCTATTTAATATGCCAATAAGTTTGCTCGTACTTTTCTTTAATAACATATTTGCTTAATTTTTATTTATGAAAACTAAAAATTAGAAAACATTTTCATATATAAAAACTTAAAATTAGAAAACATATTCATTTATGAAAACTTAAAATTAGAAAACATATTCATCTATGAAAACTTAAAATGGGAAAACATATTCATTTATGAAAACTTAAAATTAGAAAAAAAACTTAATTAGAGATCATTTAACATTTGATTTTTGTTTAAAAATATTAACATATCCACTATATTCGACTTCAACGAGGATCGACGATCCGATATTATTTGGCCGGCTTTACTAAAAGAACGCTCGGACTCTGCCGAGGAAGCTGGCACGCATAAAAACTTTTTGCCAATGCTTTGTATTGCTTTCATATCTGTCTTTTCCTAAAAAATAAGAGAATTATTTATTTTAAATTACTATTGAATAATATATTATATATTTTACCTTCCAAAACAAGAAAGGATCAATTTCCTCAGGCTCATTTGGATATCCAGGTACTGCCTTAGAAGAATAATGCTATTTGCTTTAAATGAGCTTGTTTGTTGAGACACTATATTTTCTAGAAATGTAAACATTTTCGTTTTTGATTCCAGTGGTGTTGAAGGTGGTGTTGGAATTTGCTGTGAAGTGTTTGAAATTAAATTTGCGAATATTTATTTTTCTACAGCTATTGCTGCTTGTTTAGCATTAAAAGGAGACAAAAATCCGTGCCTTTTGAACCTCGGGTCAATGAGAGTGGCAATTCGTGCAGTAGTTCTCGTTTCGTAAGAAGAGAATCTTTCAGGCAACCGTGTTTGTAAAAGAAGAAGAAGGTCAGAAGCTGTTTTCGAGTTTAGTTTTGATGATAAAACGTTAAGTTTCTGATGAAGTTCGCAAATGACGGGTATGATTAATGAAGTAGTTGTACTCTTGCTAGCAGATACTTGTTTTGTCGCCTCATAAAAAGGTGTTAAGATGCTGCAAACTTCCACAAAATCTTAAATTTCGTCAGCTAACAATGGGTTCGGCGCTTTATGCAACAACAAAAGAACTGACGAAATAGCATCTTTTATTAAAATTATGCGTTGAATCATTAGATAAGCGCTATTCCAGCGAATCGGCACTTCTTGTATCACACCGTATGGTTCACTGCAACGCTGCGCTTCTTTTAGCTTCTCATAAGCAATTGAGCTGCTTTTAAAAAATGAGACAATTCTTTTACATTTGTTCAGCAACGGCAATAGAGATTCCGATTTTAGAAGCTTTTGAACCAACAAATTGATTGTGTGCGCAACACAAGGCATATGTTTAATTGCCATTAGATCACAAGCTTTTTTCATAGTTGCGTCGTTGTCTGTCACGATTGTGACAACTTTTTTTTTTTTTAAGACGCTGGTAAGTGTATCTGCGATGTTGGGCGCAGTGTGGTTGGTTGCCGTTAACAATTTTTCAGTGAATAAAACAACACATTTCAGCTCAAAGCTGTTGTTTATGTAGTGACAGGTAACGGTCAAATACCCTTCATTGGCTCGGGACGTCCAGCAATCTGTGGTTATAGCTAAGTTTTCAACATAGCTCAATTCCGTTTGTAATTTCAGCTTTAGTTTGGCGTATTCAGATGGAAGAACTACATTCCTCAAGTGCGTCTTGCTGGGTAACTTATACCGTGGATCAAGTTTATTAATTAGCCTTCGAAACCCCACATCATTAACAACACTAAACGGCTGAACATCTTGAGCAATCATAAACATTACATCTTTGTCTAATTCAGCTTTTATTGCCGAATCATTTGGGTAGAACTGATCCTTTACCAAAAATTTTTCCAACATTGGGCAACGGAGTCGTTTCAGATGATCTAGCAGGTTAGATGTGGTCCCACACGTTTTATATATCTTACAGCACCGCTTGCAAGTTGCACTCTGATTTCCAGTTTTTTGAAAATGCTGCCACACGAGTGAATTTTCTCGCTTTCGCTTGAGTTCCATCAAAGATTATAAAGTACATAGATGGGACATCAGGGCCCAAAACGGTCAACTTTTTGCGTCGAGCTTGTTGGTGAGGGGGCAACGCACATGCATACGATTCTATTTTTAGAACTCTTTACATGTATCCGTCAACAAAAATGTGAACCTTTGTACATATGTATGTGTGACTGGTCGCACGACGGCGTAAAAAGGTTTTGGCTTCCAAATTTCAATTTCAATTTCTCGTTTCTGTTTTCAATGCGCCGATGCATAGTATACAAATAGTAGAACAAATAGTATTTTAAATCGTTGCAGATCAAGACAGGGTGGTAGCTTAATGCATAGAGTAGTTACTCTGTGGTTAATTTTTTTGTGTTCAAATACTCGTAAGGACTTTGAACTTTTTCTTTCTTTCATAATTATTTTTTTTTATTTTTCTTCAATTGTAATATTTTTCTTTATTTTTACAATTGTAAATTGTTTTATTCTTCATTATGTCCCGCTAATAAAATGCTAATACAATTTCAAGGGAGTCCTTCCGGCATTTTGTCATCCGACTCGTCCGTCACTTATTTTTACAATAATTATAATAGAATACAGCTAAAAATAATAATAATAACGTAAAAAGTAAAAGTAAAAAATAAATAAAATAAAAAACAAATATAAGTAAATAAAAGTAAATATGTATAAAAAGAATCAAAACTAAAACTTTTCCACGACGGAAAAATGAAAACATTTGAGAGCGGGTTCCATGACGCGGCCTACCAAAATGCCGTAGAACCCGCACTTATAGACATTTTTACAGCGGGTTCCACTACGAACTGAGACGATGTTAGGGTTATTTTACAATTTTGTATTTTTTTTCTTGGATTATAAATTTAGGAAAACACATTAAAAGAATAAAAATATAATATAAATAGATTTAAAATTAAAAAAATATATATGTCCCGAGCCTGGCTTTAACTCGTTTTACTTTGCACACCGCTCGTTCCAGCGGGTTCCACTGATGGAACCCGCCATAGAAAATTTTTCTTTGTATGAGATGTCCCATCTATGTATGTACATACTTTATAATCTTTGGTTCCATGTTGATCCACCTACAATAAACACAAATAAATAAATATACGTAAATCGTGTCAATTATACGAAAATAAAAACAGTGTAATGCATATTAAAAATGCGTACATGTATGCGGGCAACATTTTGTAGACTTTATCAGAATAGAATTAGAATTTAGAATAAATTAGATTAGATCATTAGAATGTAGAATTTATCATTAAATACTTATTTTTCAATTAATTTCCACAGCTAGCTCCCACACCACCTTTACCGCGACTGCGCCTATAACACTTTTCCTGATAAAATCGAAGAAATTGTATATAATTTTAATAATTAAGAATGCAAGTTATCCAACCCCTAAATACAGGCCACTTATGGCTTTTATAAACAATATTTTCAATCTCTGCATTTGCCTTTGGCTTGATGGCTTGATCTTTGGCTCAATTATCCAACCCATAAATCCAGGCCACTTATGGCTTTCCACTTATGAATTTTTTTACAAAGGTGGACCGAAATTTTAAACCAAACAATTACAAGAACACAAAAACTAAAAAAAATCAACGCACAAAAAAAAAAAAAAAAAAAACAAACAAGAACAACAAAAACAAATAAAACGACAACTCCAACAAGAAAAACCAGGGAAGGAAGGCAGGACATTCTCAAATAAAAACGACAACTCGCTCCAACAAAAAAACCCAAGGAAAGAAGACAGGACATTCTCTATCCATTTATCAACTATCAACCACCAACCACACAGAAGGAAGACCCCAACGGGACAATATCGTGAAGAATTTATTTAAAATAAGAAAAAAATTAAAGACTATAATTTAAGATCTGTAAATTTGAGAAAAATAATATAAGATTTATATATTGCAAAAAGTAAGATTTGCGATTTAACAAAAAAATATAAAGAATAATTCTGGAAGATTTGATAAATAGCTTTTGTGAACTAAATCTAGCAATGGCAACCGGACGTTCAGCACCAAATTTTTCTGCAGGCAGTGTAGCCACAGCCGGCAGTTTAACAGTAGAATTGATAAACAGATTAATAAACTCTCAATTGAATGAAGTTCGCAGGAAAGTAGAATGTTTAGAAGGAAGGCTAGCCACAGATGCAAACACTGTGGAAGACTATAAAGTACAAACAATTGACCCAGCTATAAAATGCGATACAACACTTGAAGTGGTAAAATCCTTACCAAATTTCACAGGGGAAACAACACAATATGTAGGTTGGAGGGAAGCTGCAGAAACTGCAATGAGTCTCTATAAAATTGAAAGTGAACAATATTTTATCGCCCTAACAATTTTACGAAATAAAATTATGGGAGCTGCCCATGATGCTCTTACCAATCATGGCACAGTTTTAAACTTTAAAGCAATCTTATCCCGATTGGACTTTATATATAGTGACAAACGACAATACATGTTCTGGAGTCAGAACTAAGTATCCTCAGGTAAGGACGAATGACAGTTACTGAGTACTATAACGAAGTCAATAAAAAAACAAGAAAGGAAAGCTAACTTCGGGCGGAGCCGAAGTTTATATACCCTTGCAGTTAAAACCGGATATATATCGCAAACATCGGATATAGTTGGCCGATCCTTATGGGAATAGGAATATATAATCCAATTTATTACAATACAAAATCTAAAAAAAGTCCCAAACTTCTATCTTAAAAAATACGAAAGTTGATATTTCTACCAAATACCATTTCCGATCGTTCAGTTATATGGCAGCTATGGGATATAGTCGGCCGATACTAATGAAATTTGATAGGTTGGATCAACTGACTAAAAATAGAATCTGTATTAAATTCCAGCTTTCTATCTTCAAAAACACGAAAGTTGGGTCATTTCCGATCGTTCAATTATATGGCAGCTATAAGATATAGTCGGCCGATCCTTATGAAATTTGGCATGACGTAATGTTTTGCCAAAAATAGCTCTCGTGTCAAATTTGAACTCTCTTACTCTAAAAACACCAAAGTTATACCATTTTCCATCAATCAGTTATATGGCAGCTATAGGATATAGTCGGCCGATCCGGGCCGTTCCGACTTATATACTGCGTGCAAAGGAAAGAAGGGTGTGTGCAAAGTATCAAGTCGATAGCTTTAAAACTGAGAGACTAGTTCGCGTAGAAACAGACAGACAGACGGACAGACAGACGGACAGACGGACAGACGGACATGCTCATATCAACTCAGGAGGTGATCCTGATCAAGAATATATATACTTTATAGGGTCGGAGATGTCTCCTTCACTGCGTTGCACACTTTTGACCAAAATTATAATACCCTCTGCAAGGGTATAATGACCTTACTAATAAACAAAACCATAATGACATACGGAAAGGACAGTGTAATTACCAAAGAAACAAACAATTCAATAAGGAGAAATGCTCTACGAGTATTTATATCCGGACTTAATGGATCTATTTCCAATAATTAGAAGGTCCAATAATTAGAATCAAACAACTTCCGTGCTCAATTCGCAAATAGGTTTAATGGATTTAAAAATGAAAGTAAATATCGGGGAAATAACTTACGATTTGATCAAATACGGCAAAATAATAATACCACTAAAATGGGAAATAATTTTAATCATAACCAAAATTACAATTGGCCACAAAAGGGAAATTTTTGGCAAAATAATAATCAAAATAATAATCATAAGCAACAAGCTATCGAGCCAATGGTTGATCCACCGATTCAACTCCAGAATAAATCTAATAACAATCGGCAGCCGAGCCAAAATTGGCAGTCAAATAGTAACCAGGGAAGATATAATAATTTGCAGGCAAACGATAATCAAGGTAGATATAATAATAATTATCATCAAAATAAAAATCGTTCAAATTTTTATAACACAAATCAAAATAGAGAGCAAACTCAAGCTCAAACAAGAAAGGAAAGCTAACTTCGGGCGGAGCCGAAGTTGATATACCCTTGCAGTTAAAACCGAATATATATCGCAAACATCGGATATAGTTGGCCGATCCTTATGAGAATATGATAATATAACCAAATTTATTATAATACAAAATTTAAAACAAGTTGTTACAAAGCTTTAAACAAAATTGGTATTTCTACCAAAAACCATTTCCGATCGTTCAGTTATATGGCAGCTATAAGATATAGTCGACCGATCGATTTGAAATTTGGTAGGTCGGATTAACTGACCAAAAATAGAATCTGTACTAAGTTCTAGCTTTCTGTCTTCAAAAACATTGGCTCATTTCCGATCGTTCAGTTATATGGCAGCTTTAGGATATAGTCGGCCGATCCTAATTAAATTTGATAGGTTGGATCAACTGGACAAAAATAGAATATGTACTAAGTTTCAGCTTTCTATCTTAAAAAAGACGAAAGTGTGGTCATTTTCGATCGTTCAGTTGTATGGCAGCTATAGGATATAGTCGACCGATCCTTATAAAATTTGGCATGTCGTATTATTTTGCCAAAAATAGCTTTTGTGTCAAATTTGAGCTCTCTTACTCTAAAAACACCGAAGTTATACCATTTCCGATCAATCAGTTATATGGCAGCTATAGGATATAGTCGGCCGATCCTAATTAAATTTGGTAGGTTGGATCAACTGACCAAAAATAGAATCTGTACTAAGTTTCAGCTTTCTATCTTCAAAAAGACGAAAGTTGGGTCATTTTCGATCGTTCAGTTGTATGGCAGCTATAGGATATAGTCGACCGATCCTTATAAAATTTGGCATGTCGTATTATTTTTCCAAAAATAGCTTTTGTGTCAAATTTGAGCTCTCTAACTCTAAAAACACCGAAGTTATACCATTTCCGATCAATCAGTTATATGGAAGCTATAGGATATAGTCGGCCGATCCGGGCCGTTCCGACTTATATACTGCGTGCACAGGAAAGAAGGGTGTGTGCAAAGTTTCAAGACGATAGCTTTAAAACTGAGAGACTAGTTCGCGTAGAAACAGACAGACAGACGGACAGACAGACGGACAGACGGACATGCTCATATCAACTCAGGAGGTGATCCTGATCATGAATATATATACTTTATAGGGTCGGAGATGTCTCTTTCACTGCGTTGCACACTTTTGACCAAAATTATAATACCCTCTGCAAGGGTATAAAAAGGGAATCAGATGGAACAGAAAGTCAGCCAGCTAATAAAGTAACCAGATTAAATAATATTAATGAAGACCATTTTTTAGACCAGACCCCTACAGAGGAATGCCTTATTTAAATAGGATAGATCGAAAAACCAAGAAGCAGCTAAAAGTTTTAATAGATACAGGAGCCACTGCTTGTTACATAAAAAAGGGAATTTTTGAAAATAAAAAAGAGCTACCAATATACAAAAAGGTAACAACAGTTCATGGCTACTCAATTATTAGGTATTACCATATTATAAATATATTTGAAACAAAACAATTATTTTATGAAATCGAAGGTTTAGAATCTGATATTCTAATTGGATTCAATTTATTAAGAAAAATTGGAGCTATAATAAATATAGATAAGGGAATCTTGGAATATAATGGGAAACAGGAGAAGTTAAAATATTATGATAATGAGGAGAAAAACGAAATACGTTTAATTGAAGAAAATAATATTCTTCCGTTAAAAGAATTTATTATAAAAAAGTATTTTGATGATAATGGTAGCGAAAAGACAGATTCATTATTTGTTGAAAATAGTGAGAAAAGCTTGGGAGTTAAAAATCCCGAGAACGCCGACGTAGAAATATGCGTCAACAAAAATACAAATATCTTGGGAACAAAAAATCCCGAGAACGCCGACGTAGAAATATCCGTCAACAAAAATACAAATATCTTGGGAACAAAAAATCCTGAGAGCGCCGACGTAGAAATATCCGTCAATAAAAATAAAAATATCTTGGGAATTAAAAATCCTGAGAGTGCCGACGAAGTAAATACCGTCAAAAATCAAATAAATAATATAGGTACTGACCAATTAGGCGGATTGAGGGAAAAGATAGTTCACTATATTGAAAAGGAGCATTCAAAGGTAAATATGCAAATTCCTTTTAGAACAGACATAAAGGGGGAAATAAATCTTATCTACGATAGGCCAATATACGGGAAGCAGTATCCGTATGCTCTATCTGTCAACGACTTCGTGAATAGCGAAATAAAAAGAATGTTATCAGAAAAAATAATAAGGCCTAGCAGAAGCCCTTACAATTCACCACTTCTGGTAGTCCCAAAGAAGGGAGAGAATCAAGACGGAAGCCGTAAATTAAGACTCGTCATTGATTATAAAAAATTAAATGAAAGTACTATACCTGACAGGTACCCAATGCAAGACCCATCAGTAATTCTATCAAATTTGGGAAAAGCAAGATATTTTTCAACAATAGATTTAGAGTCAGGATTTCATCAGATACTAATGAAAGAATCTGATGTCGAAAAAACAGCCTTTTCAATAAATAATGGAAAATACGAATTTTTAAGAATGCCATTCGGATAAACAAATGCACCAAGAATCTTTCAGAGAGCAATGGACGATATTCTAAGACAGTGGTGGGCAAACTCTCATTTTACATAGCACGCGAGTATAGGGTAGGAAATTCTGCCGCAGCGCTGCCGGCACACTGACAGTGTGAGCACTCTCAAATATTTTTTAGAACTCTCTCATTTGCTCTCATTTTGATTCATTTGACAGCACAAATTAAAAATCAAAATGTTTCCACTGAGAAAAATTTTTTCAGAAATTGGGTTGGAAAAAGTTTTGTCCATAGAAAATATAGATAGAGAAGCGTAGCTTTTCATTTTTTAAAACTCTGGCTATCCTTAAAACAAAATACACTATTTTAGTGCCCATTCCAACTTTTGAATTACCGAAAAATTAAATAAAAAATTACGTTTTTTTCGCTCAGTGAATTCTCTGCTCTCATTGTTTTTCTCTGCTACGCACACACTCAAATTTTAAACATGTGTTAGTTTTGCCCACCACTGTTCTAAGAGAACAAATAGGGAAAACGTGTCATGTCTATATGGACGACATTATAATATTCTCAAACTCAATTGAACAACACTATAAAGATCTAAACAAAATTATAAATATATTATTGAGGGCAAACATGAAAACCTCTTTAGAAAAATCTAAGTTTTTCAAACGCGAAACCCGTTTTCTAGGATACATGGTATCCTATAACTTCATCAAGACAGACCCAGAGAAAATTGAAACTATTAGAAAATATCCGCTTCCAGAAAATATTCGGGAACTAAGAAGTTTCCTAGGTTTTACGGGCTATTATAGAAAATTTGTTTCAAACTACGCCTACATAGCCAAACCTCTAACAAAATATCTTGGAGGTAATAATGGCAAAATCTCAAAAAGAATGTCAACAAAAATATTGATTCAGCTGGATGAACCAGCAATTAAAGCTTTTAACGAGCTGAAAGAAAATCTCATTGCTCAAGTAGAACTAGTTCAACCGGACTATAATAAAAAATTTACCTTGACCACCGACGCTTCAGACGTCGCAATTGGTGCAGTTTTATCTCAAGAAGGAAAACCAATTACTTTTATTTCAAAAACCTTGTCTAAAACAGAACAAGCTTATGCGACTAATAAGAAGGAACTTTTAGCGATAGTATGGGCTCTTAAAAATCTAAGAAATTACTTATACGGAGTAATTGGAATTGAAATTCAAACCGACCATCAAACTTTATCTTACACAATTTCGGATAAAAATCCCAATGTAGATATGAAAGGATGGTATTCTTTCATACAAAGTTTTACACCGAAAATAACATTTAAGCCCGGTACAACAAATGTAGTTGCAGACGCATTATCTCGAATTCAGATAAATAATATTACTGACAGCGATATAGAACAAACAGACCAGTCAGACTCAGATCAGAACACACAGCATTCAGCTGAAAGTAGTTTTGAAAATGTAATACAAGAGACCCGTAAACCGTTAAATCAATTTAAACAACAACTGTTATTAACAACGGGGAGGTATACAATACATGAGTCACTGAAATTTTTGACAGGAAACGACATTTAATTGAATATAACACACCAGAAAATTTAATAACTATATTAAGAGAGTATCTTCCACCTAACATTACGGTAGGAATTTATTGTACCTTAGAGGACTTATTTCAAATTCAATTACCTATAAAAAATAATTTCACAAACACATTCCTTTTTACAAGAATCTTTCTACAAGACGTGGAAAACGAGGAAGATAAAGCTATAATAATAGAAGAAACGCACAGCCGTGCTCATAGGGGGCTAGAAGAGAATTATAAACAGATCAGTAAATTATATTATTGGCCAAACTGTTTTAAAAAATTAAAAGAATATATTAAAAATTGCGTGATTTGTAACGAAAATAAATATAACAGGCACCCAATAAAAATTCCAATTGGGGAAGCCCCAATTCCAAGTAAAGAAGGAGAAAATTTACACATTGATATATATTACGCGCAAGGTCTTACTTTCATAACTTGTATTGACGCTTACTCAAAATTTCTAGTAGTAAAAGAAATCTAAAATAAATTAAATATCGAAAATAAAGTAATGGAACTTCTTCAGCATTTTCCACAAGCAAAAGTATTAATGACCGATAATTTTTTTTTTTTTTTATTTTAACGTTGCTTTTATTTCTTGAATCTTCTCTTTGCGAGACTAACAAGAGGTGTATCAAATCTTATATTTTTAACTTAACTAACAGTCATATTGACTGATACGGAGTTAGACGGCCCTAAAAATCGATTGCTGGGTTGGGAGGTCGTTGCGTCTAAGGCGGGATACGATAGAAACCCGAGTCAATCCCCGAGCGAGAAAATTTGGGTGCGAAGACAGTTTTTCTTTGTATGACTCTTTTTGCTTCTGGATTTCGTCTTTCACTGCGAGGATGCCCAGATCCCGGTGGATGTTTTCGTTGCGAACATACCAAGGTGCCCCTGTGATAGTTCTCAGGATTTTTGATTGTGCGCGCTGTATGATGTCTATGTTGCTGCTGCTCGCGTTCCCCCACAGCTGGGAGCCATACGTCCAGATTGGCTTTAGGACTGAATTGTACAGTAGTAACTTGTAGTCTAGGCACAGTGGCGATCGTGAGTTTATGATCCAGTGGAGGCTGCTGGCTTTCAGTTTTAGATGCATCTTTTTGCATTCGATGTGCTTACGCCAGGTAAGTCGTCTATCAAGGTGAACGCCAAGGTACGTTACGTCGTTAGCTTGAGGGATCTGCATACCGTTTAGTAAAAGCGGAGGGCATGTTTGTCTATTAAGAGTAAACGTTATATGTTTACACTTTTGTTCGTTTATTTTAATGCGCCAGTCGGACAGCCACCTTTCCACTATTGTGAGATGATTAGCCAGTTGGGTTGTTGCCTGCGTTGGGCATCTGGAGCGACTAAGAATAGCGGTATCATCGGCGAACGTTGACGTTGTTAGTTGTGCGCTCGTAGGAATATCCGCAGTATAAGTTAACACACCCAGTTCTCACAAGGAGAAATTGCCAAATTGCAGGCCGTATCCGGTGGCCAACACGCGCAGTAAAGAAACTGCCGAATCCGCACTCTGGGGGCAATCGCCCGGAGCCCGGCCTAGCACTCGTGCAACGAGTGATCGTCACCGGATACCAACTGCTGACCCGGCACCTTTAGCGACAGCGCTGCGACTAGGCAAAGGCCTCGAGCTGCAGCCGGATCATACCCTTAAGTTAGTCTAAAAGCTGTACTCCACAACCATAGTTGTGTTAATTAATAATTGTAAAAACAATATTGGCCTTTACCTTAACAGGTTTAAGGGAAATAAAGTTATAACAAAATAACCCAATTGTTTTATTATTGAACCCTTGCCTAAACAGGCTTAAGGGAAACAATCAAATATAACAGCCCGATCTTAATAATAACTGACGCCCAAACGTAGTTAAAAAACCCGCACCCAAAGAAAGGAACCGGAAAAAGTGAAATCGCGTTAATAAAACGACACAAAAAATAAAAAAAAGACAAGTGCAAGAATCGGCGACGGAAAAAAAGCCGGAAAAAGTGAAATAAACATTAAAAGAAAAAACTCAACAAACCGAACTGATGCACGGTTCAATAATTCTACAAAGAAATAATAAAAAATCCTGAGTTCCAAACACTCGAGTGCAGTGCAATTACCATACAAATAAAATTGCAAACAATAAAATAAAAATAAAAAACAAGCTGCAATTCCATCGTGCTTGCAGCTTGTTCCGAAGATAAAATAACAAAAACAAAGGGAGCTATTAAGTTACCCCGCCCCACCCGATACAACAAAGACGGCAGCAGCAACAGTAGCAGCGAAGACAGCAGCAACAGCGACGGCAACAGTATCAGCGACGGCAACAACAGCAGCGACGGCAACAACAGCAGCGACGTCAACAACAGCAGCGACGGCAACAACAGCAGCGACGGCAACAACAGTAGCGACGACAAAAATAGCAGCGACCACACAATATTAATAAGAAATGTGAGTAGGCTTCTTGTCTAAATTCTTCGCCAACATTGAAAGCATTCAGAAAATAAAGGGAACATTATTAATTCCCTTATAAAAATCTATCACCAACTAAATAATATTCTTTGTAGGAAACAAATCTTTTTAATACTAAATCTTCCTTACTATTTTGGTATTTAATTTTTAATAATAAATATTCATCAAGCTCGTAATTGATTTTTGAAGCACAAATAAAAAAAGTTCCAGATAGAAGTTATTTTTTTTTTTCTCTCATTGGAAAAAATACTGGGAATGTAATTGGGAAATATATTTAATGCTGAAACCAATTCAGCCACACCCATGCACAGAATTAATGAAGAATTTTCATCGGACGAAGAGGTTCTCACAGAATACAGGAAGCTTTTGGAAACAAAAGTAGGAAAACAGAAAACACTTCAACAAAGTGAAGTAGATTGTTCCCCGTCTACCAGTAGGGTAGCACTTATTCGAGACAGCGCTCTCAACGTCCAAAACACAGAAACCCACCAGTGGACACAAAGAATGCAGGAAGATCAAATTGCGAGTATGGAAGCTGCCATAGCTGGCGCACTCCAAGAGCAACAGGAACTGTTTGATAGCAAACTAGCCGCAGTCATGAAGGAATTAAACTCACTTAAATGTAGAGATACTATTCCTAATATTCAGACATTTCAAGAAATTGAATTAAAAACAGAGATACAGTGTAATGAACCCCTTGACATGGTCAAATCTGTCCCAGAATTTGACGGCAAGCAAGAAAATTATGTGTCCTGGAGGCAAGCCGCCACCGCAGCCTATAAGGTTTTTGAACCTTACGATGGCAGTAGCCGACATTATCAGGCGGTAGGAATACTAAAAAATAAAGTTAGAGGACCAGCGGCTGCTGTATTATCCTCTTTTAACACAGTATTCAATTTTCATGCCATACTGGCACGCCTAGATTTTACGTACGCGGACAAAACTCCGACGCACGTTATTAAACAAGAATTAAGCTTATGCAGACAAGGGGAGCTGCCCCTGCTTAAGTACTACGACGAAGTAGAACGAAAGCTAACGCTTTTAACAAACAAGACAATTATGAAACACGACGCAGCCGCAGCAGCTGTCTTAAATGGGCAACACAGAAATGACGCTTTACATGCGTTCGTATCTGGCCTAAAAAAATCTCTAAAAATAGCCGTTTTTCCGGCACAGCCACGAGACCTGCCAACAGCATTAGCACTGGCACAAGAGGCTGAATCAAGTAACGAAAGAAGCGCCTTTGCGGCCACTTTCGCTCGACACTATGAGGAAAGAACACATAAGCCGAATATCCAACGGCAAGCAGGTTGGAAAAATCCCCAGACCCATTACGAAAATACCCAAAACTCGGGGGCAATAAAAAAAACTCCTCACTTCATTAGGACGCAGAAGGGAACCAACAGCCAAAACAAAGACCCTACAACACTCAGGGTCAGTCAGCTCCAGAGCCAATGGAGGTCGATACCTCTTCCAGGTTTAGACAGCCCACAATATGGCAAAAGGGGCAGTCAGAACGATTCCAGCAAAAAATAAACTTCATGCCAGAAGAAAAAAATCACGACGAAGACTATGACTCTTTAGCACAAGCCTGTGCCACTGAAATAGAAGACGAACTGGACGCAGACGACTCTTGTAATTTTTTAGGGTAAAATCCCTGCTCCCTTACATCACACGTACGGTAGCAGGAAAAGAAATAAAATTACTTTTAGACACAGGAACTTCAAAAAATTACATTACTCCAATCCCGGGGCTGAAAGGCATCGTGGCAGCGGAGAAACCCTTCACGGTGAAGTCAATCCATGGATTCACCAAAATTGACAAAAAATGTCTAGTTTCTGTTTTTAACGTAAAAACTCCCTTTTTTATACTAAATAACCTAAGAGACTTCGACGGCATTATCGGGCTCGACTTGCTTAAACAAGTGAATGCGAAACTCGATTTTACCGGCAATATCCTGCACACAAACAACGGAAACGAAAATATTAAATTCACCAAGGCGGAAAACGTAAATTTTATTAAAATTGATGATGAAGACGTTCCCCTGGCAATAAAAGCCACCTTTGATAAAATGATTGTAAAAAATCATAAAGCCTTCGCCGATCCGGACGAAGCGCTGCCATTTAACATAAACACTATAGCCACAATTAAAACTGATGGGGAACCGGTGTACTCCAGGTCGTACCCGCACCCCATGGGTGTAACCGAATTCGTCAATGCAGAGGTTAAACAACTTCTTGCGGACGGCGTAATAAGGCCATCCAAGTCCCCATATAATAACCCCACCTGGGTTGTAGATAAAAAGGGAACAGACCCAAATGGGGCTAAGAAGAAGCGTTTGGTTATAGACTTCAGAAAGCTAAACCAAAGAACCGTAGATGATAGATATCCTATTCCTACAATTTCGACAATATTGTCAAACATGGGCGAGTCACAATTTTTCACAACGCTCGACCTCAAATCAGGCTTTCACCAGATAGAACTGGCGGAAAAAGACAGGGAAAAAACTGCCTTTTCCATAAACAATGGCAAATACGAGTTCTGTAGAATGCCATTCGGACTTAAAAATGCCCCGAGCATCTTTCAAAGGGCCATAGATGACGTTCTAAGAGAGGGAATCTCTAAGTTATGCTACGTATATGTAGATGACGTCATAATCTTCTCAAAAACAAAAGAAGACCACGTAAAGGACGTGGATTGGGTCTTAACAAAACTCTTAGAAGCAGGCATGAGAGTATCCCAAGAAAAGTCAAAGTTCTTTAAAAAGAACGTTGAATACCTAGGGTTCATAGTGTCGCAGGGGGGACTTCGAACATCACCCGAAAAGGTAGAAGCCATTAAGAATTTTGCCCCACCAAAAACACTCTTCGATCTCAGATCATTTTTGGGGTTAGCAAGCTACTACAGGTGTTTCATCAAAAACTTCGCGACAATCGCAAGGCCCCTAACGAATATTTTGAAGGGAGAAAATGGCAAGGTCAGCAAACATCAATCAAGAAAGATTGACATCAATATGAGCAAAGAACAGAGAGAAGCGTTCGACAAGCTGAGAGAAATCTTGGCATCAGAGGACGTTCTGCTGTCATACCCAGACTTTAAGAGACCGTTCGATTTAACAACGGACGCATCAGGTCTCGGACTTGGGGCGGTACTATCTCAGGATGGCCGCCCAATCACAATGATATCACGTAGCCTACGTGACAACGAAAAAAATTATGCAACCAACGAGCGAGAGCTCCTCGCCATTGTTTGGGCATTAAAAAACCTCCGAAACTACCTTTACGGAGTAAAAGATCTGCGGATCTTCACAGATCACCAACCACTCACCTTTGCCGTATCAGAAAAAAACCCTAACGCGAAATTGAAGCGCTGGAAGGGGATTATCGACGACCACGGCGCAAAGGTGATCTATAAACCAGGCAAAGAAAATTTCGTGGCGGACGCGTTGTCTCGCCAGAATATGAACGCCTTAGAGGACGTTCCGGAATCAGACGTAGCCACCATTCATAGCGAGCAGTCCCTGACATACACCATCGATACCACTGAAAACCCAGTAAATTGTTTCCGAAATCAAATAATAATTGAGGATGGAAACAGTTTTTCCGTGGAAACGTTCATCTTGTTTAAAAGCAAGGTGAGGCACATAATTAGAACCCCCAACCAGGAAAACTTGCTAAATGTATTACAGGAAGTGGTAAACGCTGAAGTGGTAAACGCAATATATTGTACCCTACCAACTCTAGCATTTATCCAACACCAACTGATAGAGGCCTTCCCTAGCACTTCTTTCAAGTACACAAAAAGCTTCGTACAAGACATAACGGACACGACCGAGCAGAAAGAAATCGTAATAGCAGAACACAATAGAGCTCATCGAGCAGCACAGGAAAACGTGAAGCAAATTCTAAGGGATTACTTTTTCCCGAAAATGCTCCGGTTAGCAATGGAAATTACGTCAAACTGTCGAACCTGTTCCATGGCCAAATACAAACGCCATCCATCTAGGCAGGTGGTAGCAGAAACACCTATTCCTTCTTCTGTGGGAGAAATCCTACACATTGATATTTTCTCAACAGACGGAACTCTTTTTCTTACATGCGTCGATAAGTTCTCGAAATTCGCCACGGTGCAATCCATCGCATCGAGGGCTATCATAGACATAAAAGCCCCTCTGTTACACATTATAAATTTTTTCCCAAAAACAAAAACAATCTACTGCGATAATGAAAAATCACTAAATTCCGAGACCATTAAATCAATTTTGCTAAATCATTTCAATATCACCATTTCAAATGCCCCACCTCTGCATAGCACCTCAAACGGTCAGGTAGAGAGGTTTCATAGCACTCTAGCCGAAATAGCCAGATGTCTGAAACTGGGACGCAATCTAAATGATACCGTAGAATTAATCCTTTTGGCGACTAACAAATACAATAATTCAATTCACTCAGTAACTAATAAAAAACCAATGGAAATCGTTCACTCAAAGTCCGCAGAATTCGAGGAAAAAATAAGTAAGAAAATTCAAGAAGCCCAAAAAAAGGCACTTGACCAAATAAATAAGAATAGGACCTATAAGGACTATCAAGTCGGCGAGAAAGTTTTTCTAAAAGGGAATAAGCGACTAGGAAACAAGCTATCACCGCTATGTTCGGAAGAAGTTATTGAGGCAGACCTGGGGACCACGGTCCTAATTAAAGGGAGGGTGGTCCACAAGGACAACCTACGCTAATAACCCTCACTAGACTCCTCACCCTTTTTACAAATTTTACATTTTTTTTATTCATTCATATCTTTCTAGGTTAGGAAAATACATTTTAGTATGGGCACTAACGGCTGTTAGAACAGACGCAACGGTGAAACTGAATGACTATACGAACGCGGACTATATCCCTATAGAGGACGGTGAAATTGTAGTTTGGGAATCTTACAGATACCTACAACACGCGACGAACATGACAACTTACGAGGACTACGCTGACCAGACCGAAACGTTGACAAGAACATTTACTGAAGACCACAGAATACCGGTTATAATGACAGACCTCACACACATTCGCAAGTTAGTAGCAACTCTAAAAATTCATCATAGGGCCGCTAGGAGTATAAACTTAATAGGGACAGCTTTAAAAGTTATTGCAGGCACACCCGACTTTAACGATTGGGAGCAAATAAAATTCAATCAAGATCAATTAATGAGAGCAGATGAAGGACAAATTGAATTAAATATCAAATTCCAAGAGCGATTAAACGAACTTGTAAACGCAATGAATCAAATTCAAAAATTCGAAACAAATAAAGAAACACACCTTTTGGAAATTATTTTGGCTAAAAACAGAATCATAATCACGGATTTAGAAAATATCCTCATGGGCCTAACCCTAGCAAAACTAAATATTGTAAGCCCGGCAATTCTAGATAGCTCTGACATTGGCGAATTTAAAGACAAGCAGCCTATTAACATTAGTTTAATAGAAATATTAGAAGTATCTAGTATAAGTGTTTTTCAAAATTCCGATATCATTCAATTTCTCATTAAATTCCCTAACCCTAAGCTCGTATGTAAGAAAATAACGGTCTATCCGGTTCAGCACCACAACAAGATTCTGGACTTCGAAAGTGGAAATTTGGTCGCTGAGTGCCCAAAACGAAACATTAACATCGGGTACTGCAAGACGACGGTTGGAGCCACCTTCTGCAAGGAGCTCAAAAATGGCACTTGTGCCCAGCAAATAGTTTCTGGAGCTATTGCGCAATGCTCTACGCTCCCAGGTCATCTAGATCCAGTTACAGTTATAGATCACGGCACCCTTATAATAAACGAGGCCAACATGACCATAACCGACGACCAGGGACGGGACCAAAGAATATCTGGATCCTACTTGGTAACCTATTCTGACAGGATAGCCCTCAACGGAACTTGGTTCGTAAATCAGCTGGGAAGTTCGATGAAAAAACCTGCTGTGTCGGCCATGACCGTGGTCAACATCACGACACACCAAAACCGGCTAAGTCTCCCACTTCTTCACGAGCTGAGTCTTAACAACCTCCACCACATCAGGACCCTTAGAGAAGAACTTACCTTGGGTTCCTTCCTCAGCTACTCCCTCACCCTACTCGCTCTCTTCCTACTATGCTCCACCGTTTGGCTCGGCTACCATTACCTAAAGATCAGAGGTCACCCCGAACCAGGAACTAATAAAGACATGGAGCTGGCGGGTCACCGGGACGGCAACCACTTAAAGGGAGGAGAAGTTAACACACCCAGTTCTCACAAGGAGAAATTGCCAAATTGCAGGCCGTATCCGGTGGCCAACACGCGCAGTAAAGAAACTGCCGAATCCGCACTCTGGGGGCAATCGCCCGGAGCCCGGCCTAGCACTCGTGCAACGAGTGATCGTCACCGGATACCAACTGCTGACCCGGCACCTTTAGCGACAGCGCTGCGACTAGGCAAAGGCCTCGAGCTGCAGCCGGATCAGACCCTTAAGTTAGTCTAAAAGCTGTACTCCACAACCATAGTTGTGTTAATTAATAATTGTAAAAACAATATTGGCCTTTACCTTAACAGGTTTAAGGGAAATAAAGTTATAACAAAATAACCCAATTGTTTTATTATTGAACCCTTGCCTAAACAGGCTTAAGGGAAACAATCAAATATAACAGCCCGATCTTAATAATAACTTATACAAAACATATAGACACGGCCCGAGTGCGCTTCCCTGTGGAACTCCAGCTTCGATGGTGTAGTCGCCCGAAGTAGCTGCGTTGCATCTCACTGAGAATACCCTATTGAAGAGGTATGATTCCAGTAGCTTGTGGGTGTATGTTGGCAAACACGTTTTAATTTTGTGCATGAGTCCGATGAGCCAAACTCGGTCGAAAGCTTGAGATACGTCGAGGAAAATAGCGCTGCAGTATTCTCGTTGTTCGAAGGCTGAGCGTATTTCGGATGTTAATCTGTTCACTTGTTCGATGGTTCCATGGTTTCTTCGAAAGCCAAATTGGTGTGCCGGGATGATATTGCAAGCTTCCAAATGTGGTATTATGCGAGTTAACAAGCATTTTTCAAACAGTTTAGACAAACAAGATAGAAGGCTTATTGGTCTGTATGATGACGGAATTGTGTGGTCTTTTCCAGGCTTCGGTATCATTATAATAATGGATTTCTTCCACTTTTTTGGGAAATAGCCAAGATTAATGATTCCATTAAATAGTTTTCAGACGACCTCTATAGCGCATTTTGGAAGTTCGATCAGCATCTTTGGGGTCAATAGGTCACCACCGGGGAGCCTTTTTTGGTTTTAGCCCTCTTATGACTTTTTCGATTTCGTTCGGCCGGAATGGAGGTGCGGCTGGCTGAGGGGAGGACTCTGGCTGAATTACTGGCAGGAGGAATGAATTTGAGGCTGGGTTTGGCTGGAAGACACTTTGGAGATGTGTGGCGAATGTTTCAGCTCGGTCTTCGTTGCTGCGAGCCCAGCATCCCGAAGAGTTTCTTATCGGGGTGGTCGTTTCAATTGGGGCACTAAGATTTGGGTGGGCCCTCCACAGGGGGTACTTTGTGCTTGTTGGCGAGAGATTCTGGATGTACCTCAGCTGTGCATTTTCTTCCTGTTGGTGAAGAGCCTGGTCGAGTGATCGGGTTGCTTCCTTAAGGCGTTGTTTTGAAGCTGGTGATCTGCTGTTTTGCCAATCACGACGCGTGCGCCTCTTTTCTCGCACGAGCTGTTCGATTTGCTGATTAGATTTGAAGTCTTGTTTCGGTCTACTTCTTTCCTATGAGGAGTAGAGATTTTAGCTGCCGCAACGAGTACTTCTTCCAGGGCGCTCGTAGTGTAGTCGATGTCCGATTCCATGTTAAAATCCGGGGCGAGTTCTATGTGGGCACTCACGTACTTTTTGTATTTTAGCCAGTTTGTTTTTGTCGTCGTCAGACTGAAGGGGTGTTCGGTTATTTCTGGGCTTTGAAGAAGCGTTAGAAGCACAGGCGAGTGGTCTGATGATAAGTCCGAGACTGCTTTGGCACTTATTAGATTGCGAGGTATGTTTTTTGTCACTGCAAAATCAATAAGGTCTGGGAGCTTTCGTGAGTCTGTTGGCCAGTATGTGGGACTTCCAGGGGAAACGTAGTCCAGTTTATTTTTCACATTTATAATTGCATTGTACAATTGTCTTCCTTTGGGAGTCACTAGACGTGATCCCCAGTGCGTATGTTTGGCGTTGTAGTCTCCTGCGGCTATAAATCGATCCCCAAGTGAATTGTAGATGATATGCACCGATAATGAACCGAACTTTACCTCGGCCCAATTTAAATCTTTCGCACAAAGGTGCAATTTAACTTTACATTACGCAGATCCGAGGCACAGCACGTCAAACGGACAGGTTGAAAGGGCACATTCTACATTAACAGAATTAGCTCGATGCATTAAAGAAGAATTTAATTGAACTGACTTTTCCGAAATAATAATAAGAGCCGCTCAAAAATATAATCAGAGCCTTCATTCTACAACGAACCAAAAACCTTTTGACGTATTATATAATAAAATAGAGCACGATAACATTCCTGAACTTTTGAAAAATACTCAAGAGAAAATGTTGGAAACTAATTTTATCGCAATTAGTATCAACTAGATCAAAAATAGGGATAAATGAGTTAGGCACCGTGTGGAAATGGTTAGCTGGAACTCCGGACCATGATGATTTTATTACAGTTTAGAATAAAATTAATGAATTAATTGACAACAATAATAAGCAGTCTATTATCAATTCCCGATTATTCAAAGAAATAGAATCTCTTTCCGATGATTTTAAAAAAGTATTTATTGATCAAGATCTACCACTTCGAAAACATCGCTTGCGATTATTAACATTTGATCTGCAAAATTTAATTGACACAATCACTCTAGCAAAAATAGACGTTTTTAATACCAAAATTTTAAACAATGATGACATCTTGGAAATATTAAAACATGAACAAAAACCAGTAATTATAGCTGATTTAATGGACATCTCTTCTTTTAAAATCGCATTGCATAAAGAACTTTTAATAACTTATATAAAATACCCAATTATAAAAAACAGATGTGAAATATATCACGCTAGAGCGATTTCCCAAATCGATGGAAAACTAGTATTAAGCAATCAAGTCGCAAAATGCGAAAATATTTTTTACGAAATGTCTAATTTTAAGAACGAACTTTTTAATAATTATTGCACTCTAAGTAACAAAACAACTTGTTTTACCCGATTATTAAATGGCGAGAAATCAACCTGTAAAAAAATAAGAGAAAACAAGAAAGCAAAGCTAACTTCGGGCGGAGCCGAAGTTGATATACCCTTGCAGCTAAAACCGGATATATATCGCAAACATCGGATATAGTAGGCCGATCCTTATGGGAATATGACTATATAATCCAATTTATTACAATACAAAATCTAAAAAAAAGTCTCAAGCTTCTATCTTCAAAAATACCAAAGTTGATATATCTACCAAAAACCATTTCCGATCGTACAGTTATATGTATGTCAGCTATAAGATATAGTCAACCGATCGTTATGAAATTTGGTAGATCGGATTAACTGACCAAAAATAGAATGTGTGCCAAGTGCCAGCTTTCTATCATCAAAAACACGAAAGTTGGGTCATTTCCGATCGTTCAGTTACATATATGGCAGCTATAAGATATAGTCGGCCGATCCTTATGAAATTTGGCATGTCGTAATATTTTGCCAAAAATAGCCAAATGTCAAATTTGAACTCTCTAACTCTAAAAACACCAAAGTTATACCATTTCCGATCAATCAGTTATATGGCAGCTATAGGATATAGTCGGCCGATCCGGGCCGTTCCGACTTATATACTGCGTGCAAAGGAAAGAAGGGTGTGTGCAAAGTTTCAAGTCGATAGCTTTAAAACTGAGAGACTAGTTCGCGTAGAAACAGACAGACAGACGGACAGACGGACATGCTCATATCAACTCAGGAGGTGATCCTGATCAAGAATATATATACTTTATAGGGTCGGAGATGTCTCCTTCACTGCGTTGCACACTTTTGACCAAAATTATAATACCCTCTGCCAGGGTATAAAAAAGTAAAATACTTAAATCGAACCTATAAATAAAATTGATTATTGTAAATTACAACGAAACTGCATCCACTTAATAAAGTTTGTGATTGCTTTTTAAAATATTGGAATGTTCATATATGTTTTGTCTTCACACAGTTACTTCGTCTGGTTACCAGCTGATGGCCGCGGAATGTTTTTCATGTTGTTCTTGTTGAATACGCTATGAAGCTACGATGGCAGTTTCCTCTTTTGGACAAAATTATAATACCCTCTGCAAGGGTATAAAAATAAAAAAATAGACATCATACAAGATGGTGCCATTCTTATAAATGGGAACAATATTGTTAACAACTCCCATTTAAACGGTTCGTTTTTAATAACATTTAATGGTACAACTAAAATTAATAATATCTCATATACCAATTTGGAAAATAAAATTCTAATTCTAAATAACTACGAACCACTTTAAAAATTATGAAATATTCGATTACATATTATCAAATAACTCTGATCTTTCTTTAGATAATATAAACATTTTAAACCCATTCGTTAAAATTAAGAATACGAAAATATCACTTACCTTTATATTATTAATTTTAATCATTATACATTTGATTCTTTCACTTATTATAAAATACAAAAATGCTATATTATTTGTAACCAAAAAACATCGGCCTGAACCAGAAAAATCTATTAACCAAGAAATTTTTTTAACAGAATTAAGAGATAATTTAAACGAATTTCATATTGAATCGGGACGATCCATTTTAGAAGGGGGAGAGTTATCCAACCCCTAAATACAGGCCACTTATGGCTTTTATAAACAATATTTTCAATCTCTGCATTTGCCTTTGGCTTGATGGCTTGATCTTTGGCTCAATTATCCAACCCATAAATCCAGGCCACTTATGGCTTTCCACTTATGAATTTTATAAACAATATTTTCAAACTGTGCATTTGCCTTTGGCTTTGTCTTTGGCTCTGAGGTCCGATCTCGGTTCCCCATAAACAAATCAAAATCAAAAGTAAACATCAGCTTCCCTCCGAAGCCCAATCAATTACGCCTTTTGCGTTTCAAGTACCCACCAAATTGCATCGATCAGCGTAATCGAATTTCACAATAAGATGCGACAGTTTCATCTTAAGCCTCTAATCCAGAGGTCGGCACCACAATACAATGACACGTTTACATGCATTAGTGTGAGTTACGAATTGTCAAACTCATCAACTCCTCTCTGAGAGAGGCTGAGAGCGT
Organism: Drosophila parabipectinata; assembly: GCA_018153455.1. NCBI lineage: Eukaryota > Metazoa > Arthropoda > Insecta > Diptera > Drosophilidae > Drosophila > Drosophila parabipectinata. The sequence goes on along the minus strand of JAECYA010000403.1, from coordinate 1,578,392 downwards.
GCCGTTTCTCTCTTTTCAAAAATTATAAATGAAAAAAAGTTGATGAAATTAAAAATATAAAAATGTAATGATTAAAAATTTGTTTAAAAAGAAATGAGTAAAAAAAAAAATTATTCAGCATCCAAAAGATCGTCTAAATTAATATTGCCATTAAATTCTTTAATACGCAATAAATCTGCTAAATGAGTATCGGAGATTTTATTACGTTTCTTACATAAAATATTTTTCATGCTAGAAAATGCTACTTCACAATTATAAGTAGTACCAAACATAGAGTAAATTTTAAAAATTTCACTTTTCAGCTTGGGATATTTACTTTCTGGAATGTGAAACCAAAACATTTTCCCCGTTTCTAACGGAATTCCAAAATCATTTCTTAAATTATTAATTTCTTCGTGAAGTTTGCTATCTAAATTACTAATATCACAGGAAAGTGGAAAATTATGTAAGTCTAAAAGGGGAGTTAAAGAATTAAGATCCTGAAACCGGTTGTCAATGTTTTGTAATAAGGTCTTTATTGTATTTACAAATTCTTTTAATTTTTCGCAGTTATTATAATTTAATTCAAAGAATAATTCCTTAGTTTTTTCTAAATTTATATATATATTATTCTCTAATTGATTTATAAGTATTCGCAGTTTTCTTTTAAACATATCCATAGAATGTATTAAATCTAAAATTTCTTTATTTTTGCCTTGCAGACATAAATTGAGATCATTAAAAATACGTGTTATATCACAGAAAAAGGCGAAATCTATTAAAAAATCGTTGTTTTCAAATGAAGTAATGAGATCAACATCCTTTCCTAAAACTTTCAAAAAATTTACCACTTCTTTTCTTAAATTAAAAAGGCGTTCCAAACATTTTCCCCGACTTAACCACCTAACTTCCGTGTACATTAGCAAATCACCATATTCTGCTTTAAGCTCATCTAGAAATACCTTAAATTTTCTATGTGTTAAAGAATTGTGCCCCCCTCTTATTCTATTTATTATTTTAACGCAAGTATTCATGACATGTACCATCTTTAACTCTTTTGAAAAAAGAGCTTCCTGATGAATAACGCAATGAATAAACGGACAAAAAATTTCTTTTTTTTGAAAATCCCCGCAAGCCCTATGTTTTTTCCCGTCATTACCTTTGCCCCATCTGTACAAACGGATGATAGTTTACTTATGTTATTTTCGGTAAATATATTAGAAAAAGGGTGTCAAATAAAATTTGGCCTGTTACATGCCCATGGAGAGAAATTACATCATAAATTTCCTCAAAAGAAGATAAATTCTCATCTACGGTTTTCAAACATATAACAAGCTGGCAAATATTATTAACGTCCGTGCTTTCATCCAAGCAAATTGAAAAATATTTACAATTCAATAGCCTCTTTTTTGTTTCAGAAAAAATTAAATTGCTTATTTGCTCTGTTCTTCGCGTTATAGTACGGGGAGATAGTGGAACTTTTTCGCATAATTCCAATACATCTTTCCCCACGTCTCCAAAACACGTAATCACATCCGAAATTAAATTTTTAAAAAATAAACCGTCAGAATATGGGCGACATTGCTTTGCCAATGCTAAAGCTACTGCAAATGAAGCTTTTTTTAGGGGTTCTTGTGGGGGCATATTTTCTGCAACATAATTTAAAAAATATTTCGCTTGTAGCTCCAATAGTTTTTGAGTGCGATCCTCAATTAATAAATTAAAACTAGAATGACTGGTTCTATAATGGCGTCCAATTTTATAATGTGTACATGATGAAAAAATAAAATCGCATATAAGACATTGTACCTCTCCATCCATATTTTCTATAACAAAAAATTTATTTTCCCAATCTTTATTAAACATTTTTTTCAGGAAGAATTTTTGATCGCTGTCTTGTTCAGTTTGCATCCCAAGACGAAGTGATTAAATTTTTTGTGCACAAGTGGTTTTACATTTCGTCTCTGAGAGAATTTCAAGCCAAGTTACCAGATATGAGAAATAAAAAAGCTAACCTGCTTTTTTATAGGCATAAAAAACTATTAAACTCTATAAGTAGCTAGATTTAGCTAAATTTTAGCTACAAAAATATGGTTTGGCTGCTCTGGTGCTGTCAACAATTTTTGAGAGAGAGCGAAACCAACACAACTAAAAAAACTCGAACGTATTATACTGTGTGTGTCGTGGCAGAGCTCGGGCAGAGAAATTTCCTATGCCCCCGAGATAGGGCCGTGCCGACCTCTGCTCTAATCTAAACACAACTGATGGCCGAGGTTCTTTGGATCAGATTAATAACACAGCTCCACAAAAAAAAAAAAAAAAAAAAAATTCAGAGATCAGACCATACCTCCTATATGGATTTGGGGTCGCTGAATCCGAATCCGTGGTCAGTTGGTCGCCATCACGTCAGGTTTTCGAGAAAATAACGGTTGAATAGTCGAAAAACGCCGTTTTTGGCCATTTTCGAAAAATCGTACCGCAAAATTCTGATGTGTTACAAACCTAATTCAAAATGGAAATGAAAGGCTGATTTGTGATCTTTAAAACGAGCTCCATGCCAAATTTTTCGCATGCACCGTTAGGACAGGGGGTGCGTTTATATGTAGGCATCTTAGCAAAAATGTATGCCGAACACAAAAATTTCAAAATTCAGCATATTCAAATAAAACATGGTACCCGGGGTTTTTTGGGGTCGCTGAATCCGAATCTGAGGTCAGTTTGACGCCATCACGTCAAACTTTGAGGTTATGAGGTTTGAGGTTTTTTTGAGGTTATGAAGAAACTTGACGTGATGGCGTCAAACTGACCTCAGATTCGGATTCAGCGACCCCAAAAACCCCCGGGTACCATGTTTTATTTGAATATGCTGAATTTTGAAATTTTTGTGTTCGGCATACATTTTTTGCTAAGATGCCTACATATAAACGCACCCCCTGTCCTAACGGTGCAAGCGAAAAATTTGTCATGGAGCTCGTTTTAAAGATCACAAATCAGCCTTTCATTTCCATTTTGAATTAGGTTTGTAACACATCAGAATTTTGCGGTACGATTTTTCGAAAATGGCCAAAAACGGCGTTTTTCGACTATTCAACCGTTATTTTCTCGAAAACCTGACGTGATGGCGACCAACTGACCACGGATTCGGATTCAGCGACCCCAAATCCATATAGGAGGTATGGTCTGATCTCTGAATTTTTTTTTTTTTTTTTTTGTGGAGCTGTGTAATTAAGAAGTCAGTCCTATTTTGACCGAGTCCGCGAACGGTTGACAAAAATATTTAAGAGAAATCAAAAGTGTCTTGTAATTGTTACGTTTAATAAATAAAGGTTTAACACCAAGTTGTGTAATTAAAAAATAAAAATTACATTTTTTTAATTCACCGAACTACAAACAATTTAACTTGCATACTTTAGCCACTTACCTTCTTCTTTTGAGACAATATACATAGAAATGCAAGAAAAATGCGGAAAACAATCGATAATGCCAAAAAAAATCGATGGTTCACAAAATACCAAAACCATCGATAGTATCGATAGTGGCATCGATTGTTTTCCAGCTCTACAATCGGACATAAGATTAAAAACGGATTGAATAGAAGACAAATGATGCCAGTATGCGAGCGTTTCAGACGAAGTCTCCTTCGTCTCTCGCTTTGTCTTTGAGAGCATATGAAAAGGTAACGTATAACGATTTAGCGGACAGAATGATTTTAATGCAAATAAATTCTAACTTTCTAACATTCTATAGCATACTTTCTGTGAAGGCTGCAAGGATGCAAAGAGAGAACTATCAGAATATAGTTAAAGGAGTTTGCTACGTAGCCCCTAGTCTTCTGATATTACCTATCGTTAGCGACGATATTAGTTTTTCGAATTAGTGGACAAAGAAGAGGTGTAAGATTGGCCAGTGGATCTAACAAGTGGCAGTTTCACTCCCACTGGTTTGAAAATTTTTCTTCACGCTATTAGGCTGATGTTCTTGGACGAATATGTTATCTGGCCAAAAACTAGGGAAACAAATCGCCTTGAACATAATCGCGGGCACTCAAATCTTGAAAGAAGACGTGCGTCTTTTATACTTAAATTTAGCAATGTCCTCCACCTTTATATCGGCTTCTGTTTTGGCTTTGATATAAGCCGAGATATCAATCCCTGAAGTATCAGGGGTAAGCCGAAAAGAGTTTTAGTGTCGCAGGTACGAAAACTGCAGCATCAGTCGGAGCGGTGGTCTGGACTGTGGAGTACCCGGTTGGTGACTCTAACACGGGTTTCATTCACTAGGACCCGTGGTATCACTTGAAGGAATGCCACGGAGGACATATCGAACAATTGCTTATTTGCACTTAGAAATTTGGGCGGCGTACGTCGGGTGAGCATGCTGAGGTAGGTCGCAAACAGCGGATTTCTTAGGCTTAGGGGACTCATTTAGCAGCTGAAGACCGCTAAACTGAATGTCATGCGCGCAGAGCTGGTCATTGGCTTTTCGAAAACCAGCCATCAACTCTTTAAATCAATTGTTAGTCTGTCTCAAGAACGACCTCATTTGGTCTTGGACAGCATGACAATGAACACAACAATAATGGACACCAGACCTACGGGAAATGGCATCCGAAACTAAGGCCAAGAACCCGGCGCACTTGGCGTGTACGACGTTTTCACATAGCTAGCAATGGATCTATGGTTCCATGGGGTCTTCGGTGTGTTGGGATAATATTGCATGCTTCCAGATATGGTATTATGCGAGTAAACAAGCAATTGTCAAAAATTTAGACAAAGAAGTTAGAAGGCTTATTCAGTCCTAAAGCAGCAGTAACATAGACATCATACAGCTTGCACAATCTTGAGAAGTATCACTGGGGCACCTTGGTGTGTTCGCAACGAAAACATTCACCGGCATCTGGACATCCTCGCAGTGTAAGACGAAATCCAGAAGCAAAAAGAGTCATACAAAGAAAAACTGTCTTTGCACCCAAATTTTCTCGCTCGGGGATTGCTCGGGTTACTAGCGTATCCCGCCTGAGACGCAACGACCTCCCGACTTAGTAATCGATTTTTAGGGCCGATCGATTTTTAGAGTTAGACAACTCTGTATCATTCAATATGACTGTTAGTTAAGTTAAAAATATAAGATTTGATACACCTCTGGTTAGTCTCGCAAAGAGAAGATTCAAGAAATAAAAGAAACGTTAAAAAAAGGCTCCGCCCGTAGTTAGCTTTCCTTTCCTGTTTTTATATTATTCTTATTTTAGTTTTCTTGTCCTTGCTAAATTTGAAAATTGTTCCGTCATGCCAGATCACAAGAAAAATGTAGTATTCTTTATGTAAATGTACTTTTGATTTTGAAAAAACTTAGAAAACTAAATGTGGTCAAGAGTTCCATCAGTCCTGCTCGCAGGCTATTCCAAAGATAAAGCAACGTGTCATATTTGTAACATTGCATCGAAAAATTCCTACTCTATCTCAAAATACTATGTCACTTAGAGGGCAGTTAGAATCTACGCCCAATGGTTCGTCAGGGGCAGCCGCTTTGGGACTGGCGCAGAAACTATTGATCCAGAGTACAATTTTAGACGCTCTAAAGTCCATGCAGAATTAGTTGATGGCAGAATTAGAAAAAAGGATGACTAGGTTGATTGAAGCCAATCTTCCTGCACCCTTTCCAGCTGAACAAGCTGCAAGCCCGGGAGTAGTACTTGGAAGGAATTTGCGGTGACAAATTCCAATAGTCAATGTGGATAGACCAATAGGTTCTGGTCGCAAAACACCCAGGACTAAACACTCAGACCTAAGCCAGACGCCCGACAAAGAAGGCCATATTTTGAATAGTTGGAAATTGCGGTTAAGTGAAAACCCTGAAGGTCTTAGTGTCGATCATTTTATTTACCGAGTAAAGGCCGTCACCAGACAAATAATGGAAGGAAATTTGTTGATTCTAAGCAATAATGCTAGAATTCTGTTTGAAGAAAAAGCGAGAGAAAAAATTCCGAGAAATTGCGATTGGATTAACTTTGTATTGCACTTAGGAGACAATTCAGAAAGGCTCGGACGGACTTATATATCTAAGAAGCCATTTCATTCCAGATAGGAAGCAGCAGGAAAGAAAAGGATTTTATACATTCTATGATGCAATAGAGGAATTAATGGATCACCTGGATATACCACTAACGGAAATGGAAGTAGTAGACATTTTGAAAAGAAATTTAAGGCCAAAAATAAGACATGAGATTCTAAATATTCCTGTCCGAGCGGTATAAAGCTTAAGGGAAATTTGCCAACGTATGGAAAGTTTTTTAGAAGATGTTCAAAAATTTTATAGTTATCGACTTGAAACATTGTGCACACCCTTCTTTCATTTGCGACCGAGTCGGAACGACCGTGATCGGCTATATTCTATAAATATTTTATAAAATATTATTCTTTAAATATATTTACTAAATAATATTTAGCTGACTGAACGATCGGAAATGATATTTGGTAAAAATACCAACTTTAGTGTTCTTGAAGATAGAAGCTTGGCACTTTTTTTTACGATTTTTGCGATATATATGCATTAGGGCGGGTCAATTTGTTCCTGTCCAAAAAATCCTGAAAATCGTCCCCCATAATCGGAATCTACGAAGAATTCTAAGAAAATTTCACAAAGAAACCATGTGTCTAAAATGAATTCCTAGCTCGCGCCGAGAAGCTTCAAGATTGCACTATGAGGTACATAAGCTATTTCGAGGTATTTAAGACATTTTAATGTATTTAAAAAAAACGTACGCATTTTTCAATTATGTTGGAGTCAATTCTGATTCATCTTTTTACAACAAATTTTATAATTTTTTTTTTTTAATTTATTTAACTTATAAATTATTTTTATTTTCTAAAGAAAGAGTCAAACTAGCCATGTACTTAGCCTCATATATGAAAGTTGGATCAATGAGTCTGTAACTTTTTAACGAAGTACGGTATCGATGTGAAAAATTAAATATATATTCAAAGGCATTTTAAGCAACTAAATAAAAGTAGGCGTGGCATGATAAAAGGCGGAATTTAATTTAATTTTTCAATATAAAGTTTATTTGCTTTCAAACAAGTAGGTAGTTTTTGCATTTTCTTGACTTGGACTATACCGTCATCTTAATAGAATCTGAAGTCTTTCTTTGACTCCATTTGAGGAACTTTGGAACGACTTTCTAAAGTCAATGACATAACAGCATCTCGATTCTGTCGCATAACTCGCCGTGAGACATGTGTTAACAACTGCACACATCGTTCGGTGCCCTGTATGTGCGATGGAATTGCCGGATCTGGCAGTGGTATTTTAGCAGAATTGATGTATTCCAACAAGTGATCATGTGGGATGAACAAAACAATCCAAAACAGTGCATTCTTCGCCCATACAGAAAATATTTTGTTAACAATGCTTTTTGATGAAAGAAAAACAGTTCGCGAAAGTGCAATAAATAAAATTATGTATTATCGCGAGAAATTATATGACCCAACTAAATTTAGAACTTATAAAAAGAATCGCATTAATTGCACCGATTAAATGCATTTAGTTGACTTGGATAATGACGACATCTCATTTGAACCTCCATTTACTGCAAACATCCCACATGATCACTTGTTGGAATACATCAATTCTGCTAAAATACCACTGCCAGATCCAGCAATTCCATCGCACATACAGGGCACCGAACGATGTGTGCAGTTGTTAACACATGTCTCACGGCGAGTTATGCGACAGAATCGAGATGCTGTTATGTCATTGACTTTAGAAAGTCGTTCCAAAGTTCCTCAAATGGAGTCAAAGAAAGACTTCAGATTCTATTAAGATGACGGTATAGTCCAAGTCAAGAAAATGCAAAAACTACCTACTTGTTTGAAAGCAAATAAACTTTATATTAAAAAATTAAATTAAATTCCGCCTTTTATCATGCCCCGCCTACTTTTATTTAGTTGCTTAAAATGCCTTTGAATATATATTTAATTTTTCAGATCGATACCGTACTTCGTTAAAAAGTTACAGACTCATTGATCCAACTTTCATATATGAGGCTATGTACATGGCTAGTTTGACTCTTTCTTTAGAAATTAAAAATAATTTATAAGTTAAATAAATTTTAAAAAAAAATTATTAAATTTGTTGTAAAAAGATAAATCAGAATTGACTCCAACATAATTGGAAAATGCGTACGTTTTTTTTTTAATTCATTAAAATGTCTCAAATACCTCGAAATAGCTTATGTACCTCATAGTGCAATCTTGAAGCTTCTCGGCGCGAGCTAGGAATTCATTTTTGACACATGGTTTCTTGGTGAAATTTTCTTAGAATTCTTCGTAGATTCCGATTATGGGGGACGATTTTTGCGAAAAAAAATTGACCCGCCCTAATATGCATGGTCTGATCGTAAAGCGCGGACTGAATGAGAGAAACAGAGAGGGCAATAGGCTTTGCAGGAATGATGAAATTAGACAAAACTCTGTGTTACGCAGTTCAGTTGGGAAGCGTCTCTAGCAACAAACAGAACTTGCTGTGCAATTGTGATAGAAAATGGAAACTATTGACGAATCTCAGACATCAGAAGTGGGATCTGCTTTGGCTACTGATCATGATACCGATCCGTATTTGTCATCGTTGGACTGCAAAACCGCAACCTACTGGAGATCATCAAAAACATTCAGACACCATCATATGTTACTTTTCCAAAATTCAATCCTGACAGTGCTGGAGTAGATGCTCCCTTTTGGTTTTCAACTGTTGATCTAATTTTTGCGGATAACGTGCTCGAGGGTAGCAACCTGGTGATCGCCCTAAGCAAGGCACTAGAAGGCTGCGCATCACAGTGGCTTTCCCAAATTTGCTTTGCCGGCATCACTTGGGCGCAGTTTAAGGAGCTTTATACAACGTTTATACAACGCTTTGTTGGAATTGAGACTTCTGCCGCCATGCTATTAAATGTTCTGAATGGTCAACCAAAGCCGGAGGAGGGCTTCGCTGAATACGGTAGCCGTATTGTGACGCTACTTATGTCAAAGTGGAAAGCCAAGGATTTGAAAGAAATAGCGGTATCTGTGACTCTGACTCACATGGCGCAAATAGAAAACAAGTTGACGCACTAGATTTTTACAAACAACGTGAAAACTCAACAATGAGCTACAACAACAGTTACACGCACACTCTTTCAAAAAGCGCAGTATAGACGACGATTTAACAGGCTCGGAGCGCAAGAAGTTCAAGTTTCCGACACCGATGAAATGCAATTACTGTGGAAAGGCTGGCCATGAATACGCTGAATGCCGTGCTCGCTTGGAGAAGGGCCAGAGCAAAGGCAAAATCCACAGCGGTAGCAACATGACTGGATCGAAAGATTGGTCAAGTGTTAAGTGTGACGAAATAGGACATTTTCCATCCGCTTGTCCAAAAGGCCGAACATTTGAGAAGCGGGTAGATATCTGCACCGTAGCTCCACCGACTGGAATAATAAGGGCACCCGGTGAGTCTATTCCATTTTGTTTTGATTCGCGTGCTGAATGCTCCTTAGTGAAGGAAAGCGTCGTGGATAAATTTATGGAGAAAAAAATAAATAACATTGTAAAACTTAACGGTATAAGTAATGATGCCGTTTGTAGTACCACTAACCATACAGCATATAGACAACCCATTTTATACAACGAAAATGGGGGCGAAAATTTCTTGCGACAGGCCCCAGCAGGCCCCAGAGCGGATTTCTTACGCTCTCTTACGCTCATCGTTCGTTCATCTTACACTCATTCTCTCAATTAATGTTTTCTGTTTCTCAGTCTTTAAACGGAGCGCGATGAAGAAGGTTGGCCTGCGCTTCGGTTGATCTTTTTATGTATGCGTGTCACACATTCACATCCGTGCATCCGTATGTGTGTGTGCGATTTCGTTTTGAAGCCAGCGCACAAAATTTGAATTTTTCTTACTTTTCAGGATTGCTACCCTAACAAAATTCGGGTATTCGTTATTTGATGAAATGACGAAAGAAATTATATTATTTTTATACCCTTGCAGAGGGTATTATAATTTTGTCCAAAAGTGTGCAACGCAGTGAAGGAGTCATCTCCGACCCTATAAAGTATATATATTCTTGATCAGGATCACCTCCTGAGTTGATATGAGCATGTCAGTCTTTCCGTCTGTCTGTTTCTACGCAAACTAGTCTCTCAGTTTTAAAGCTCTCGACTTGAAACTTTGCACACACCCTTCTTTCCTTTGCACGCAGTATATAAGTCGGAACGGCCAGGATCGGCCGACTATTTCCTATAGCTGCCATATAACTGATTGATCGGAAATGGTATAACTTTGGTGTTTTTTGAGTTAGAGAGTTCAAATTTGACACAAGAGCTATTTTTGGCAAAACATTACGACATGCCAAATTACATGCCAATTACACACACCCTTCTTTCCTTTGCACGCAGTATATAAGTCGGAACGACCGAGATCGGCCGACTATATCCTATAGCTGCCATATAACTGAACGATCGGAAATGACCCAATTTTCGTGTTTTTGAAGATAGAAAGCTGAAACTTAGTACAGATTATATTTTTGGTCAGTTCATCCAACCTACAAAATTTTATAACGATCGGTCGACTATATCTTATAGCTGCCATATAACTGAACGATCGAAAATGACCCAACTTTCGTGTTATTGAAGATACAAAGCTGAAACTTAGTACAGATTTTTTTTGGTTGATCCAACCTACCAAATTTTATTAGGATCGGCCGACTATATCCTATAGCTGCCATATTAGTGAATGATCGGAAATAGTATTTGGTAGAAATATCAACTTTCGCATATTTGAAGATAGAAGCTTGGGACTTTTTTTATATATTTTATTTTTGTTAATTGGTTTTATTTTGATCTAATCATAAGGATCCGCCAACTGTATCCGATGTTTGCGATATATATCCGGTTTTAACTGCAAGGGTTTATCAACTCCGCCCGAAGTAAGCTTTTCTTTCTTGTTTTTATTATTTCAGCATACATTTTTAATTTATGTAGGAATAAGATTAAGTGTTAGTGACTCCGACTGAAATATACTCTGACACTTTCTCAGTTTATTGATTTTTAATGATTCGTAAAAATATATATACAGAAAACATTTTACTACTAACACTATACTAATATACTACCTATTTCATACAACGAAAATGGGGGCGAAAATTTCTAGCGACGGGCCCCAGCAGGTCCCAGATAGAGATTATGAACGACACACATAGGACAAATGCTTTGCGGGTATTCATTTCTGGCCTGAAGAAGAACCTCACAGATATATTATTTGCAATCCAACCTAAAGGTTTGCCATCGGCACTTGTAATGGCGCCTTAGCTTGATTCCAATCATGAACGAAATGCGTTTGCGTTGCAATATTGTAAGTCCATTGAAGATAGATGTTACAGGCAAACACAAAAACAGAGGCGTAATGGACAGAGCCGGCCGGAAGACCCTTTTGATAAACAATCTAGGCATAGTGAAAGGTTACTTTTTTTGTGAGAGCGAGCTCCACGCCAAGCCAGCGCAGCTGCACGCAGCCTACCAACTTCCAGCAGCAACTGTTAAGAGGAGCCCCAAAATAAAGGTCGTACTCCAATGAGTTCCGTTTCAAAACTGATTTTATTTGGTAAAGTTATCTTATAAGTACGATACATGAGAATCTTAAAACTATTTAAAACTACTTGTCAACGCACTGCACGCTGACCTGCTATGCGACCCTTTCTCCAGTGCGAAAAGCGCACCACTTATGTATTTGTTTGTGTTAGGCTGCAGGGGATCGGTTTTGAACCATCTGTTTGACTCATATTTCATGGGTCCGATCCCTTGAAACTCTAACTTAAGAATTTCTATACAAAATAGTGTTCAATGCTTGAAAATTCTGGAAAGGGCCACAAAAAGAGGCGTAAATTTGATGTGTTTTGGATTAATATTTTTTTTATAAATTTGATGTTACTTTAACCTTTTCTTCGATTATAATTTTTAGTGGACTGTATAAATGTTTGTTTTTGTATTTTGTTAATACATTTTTTTCTTTTAATAATTTGTGAAAGAATTATTCAATTTGAATTTTAAATATTTTCAAATTATTTAAGCTTTTATATGTTATGTTCAACCTAATGTTTGAACATCCTGCAAGGGGCCACAAAAGTGCCTTAGTATATCTATTTTTTTCATTTTAGATTTACTCAGAAAAATTTATTTTTTCTTCGATTTAGTGGACTGTAATATTAAAATTTTTGTTTTACTGAGGGCTAATTTCTTTTAAAATTTTTATTTTTTTTTTGTATAAAATTTAATTGATAATTAATATTTTTTTTTACCGATTTTTTTTTTTATCATTATTTTTTAACTTGTAAATATTTTTTTTGTTTTGTTTTTGACCATACCATACAGTTGTTAAATTTTCTTTTTTGATGCGTGTTCCTCCTGCAAATGATGTAAAAGGGTCCGCCCTTGATGCTGCTGATGGTGTAGCTCGTTGTTTTTTCTGCCGCTGATGCTGTTCTTCTACTCGCCGGTGGTCCTGCCGCAGACGTTGGTCCCGCCGTACAGAATGCCAAAGACTTTGGCTTTCGTTGTTCCCAGGAACCCGGCTTTTTTTATTTTTGCTCGATATTTGGCCTCGAACACGCCGTATATTATTTTCAATATTTATGAATTTCCGGTGTTGTTCCGGAAAAACATATATTTTTTTTTACACAAGTTGTGATTTTAACTCCTTGCGCCGTATCGCTTTGAAGATCCGATGGCTGAATTCCAGCCCAAAGATTTTCAATAAATATTCCGACTTAGGCCTCGGATAGCCCTGCGCTAAACAAAATACGCACTTATTGCTCGACGGCAATTCTCAATCTCTGTGTCCCTTACCACTTGGGGGAAACGACAGAGGAATACGATTTTACACTGAGCTCTTTTATGCCCAGTTCGCAGCCATCTTAGCTACCTTTGACTGACTGTGTCAATGCACATCTAGCCACTATTTAGGTGCCAATTTTAATAGGAGCCCCAAAATACGGTTGAGAATACTCCTTGAGCCTTTTTTTTGACTCATTTTTATAATTTTTTTTTATTTTATGCCCATTGTGCATTTATATAATTTTATTCTCTGTGTCCCTTACCTCTTGGGGGGAAACAACAGAGGACTACGGTTTTTAAACTGGGCTCTTTTTTACCCAGATCGCAGTCTTATTTTTTAGCTACCCTGGGCTGAGCATTTTTTCTACAGCCACTTATAGGTGCCAGTTTTTTAACCCTGAGTCTCTTACCACAGGGGGGAAAACGTCAGGGTGCCCCGAAGGAACAAATGTTAAGAGGAGCCCTAAATAAATAGGTCTTACTCCAATGAGCTCCATATGGAAACTGATTTTATTTGGTAAAGTTATCTTATAAGTAGGATACATGAGAATCTTAAAACTATTTAAAACTACTTGTCAACGCACTGCACGCTGACCTGCTATGCGACCCTTTCTCCAGTGCGAAAAGCGCACCACTTATGTATTTGTTTGTGTTAGGCTGCAGGGGATCGGTTTTGAACCATCTGTTTGACTCATATTTCATGGGTCCGATCCCTTGAAACTCTAACTTAAGAATTTCTATACAAAATAGTGTTCAATGCTTGAACAGCAACAAAGCCAACAAACACTTGCTCAGTGCCCACCTATCCCTCAATGGCCCGGAAGTAGTCGGCAAGAGAGGTTACAAGAGGCTTGCAAGCTCGCAGAAGGTATCGCATTAAAGAAGTGCTACTTGAATACCTTTGGTGTGAGTAGCCCATTTTTCCTTTCCTTTTTCCGTACTTACAATTTTTGATGGGTTTTTTTTTATGCCGAGTATGGGAAAGGCAAACTATTTCACAACCATTGACCTTAAGTCTGAGTATCAACAGATTAATCTCGCGGAGGGTGATCGAGAGAAGACATATTTTTCGATAAATAGTGGAAAGTACGAGTTCTGCTGATTTCCTTTTGGCCTAAAAAACGCTTCCAAAATTTTTCGAGATAAAATTAACCATTCCTGCAATGTCTACGTAAGACGACGTTTTCTCGTAAACAAAATAGGAGCATATAGTTTTCCGATCCTTATGAGAATATGATACTATAACCCAATTTATTATAATATAAAATCTAAAAATAAGTCCCAATCTTCTATCTTCAAAAATACCAAAGTTGGTATTTCTACCAAAAACCATTTCCGATCGTTCAGTTATATGGTAGCTATAAGATATAGTCGGCCGATCGTTATAAAATTTTTTAGGTTGGATGAACTGACCAAAAATAGAATCTGTACTAAGTTTCAGCTTTCTATCTTCAAAAACACGAAAATTGGGTCATTTCCGATCGTTCAGTTATATGGCAGCTATAGGATATAGTCGGCCGATCCCGGTCGTTCCGACTTATATACTGCGTGCAAAGGAAAGAAGAGTGTGTGCAAAGTTTTAAGTCGATAGCTTTAATAGAGGACTAGTTCGCGTAGAAACAGACAGACAGAAGAATATACATACATATATACTTTATAGGGTCGGAGATGTGTTCTTCACTGCGTTGCACACTTTTGGACAAAATTATAATATCCTCTGCAAGGGTATAAAAACAACTGCTTGGAGTGACCCCAATACCTGCACGTGTGGGTGAGATGGAAAATATTGATATATTTTTAACAGCCGGAAAATATTTCCTCACGGCAGTCAACAACTTTTCCAATATCTCATTGGTGCATTGGTGCAGACCTCGCGCATTATTGAGGTCAAACTCCAATTTTGCAGTTGGTCAATGTTTTTCCAAGGGATAGGACTATATGCTGCTTTTGTTTCTGAAACTATCCGATCTTTGTTAAAAGGAAAATGCGGAATAGATATGGTTAACGCTCCGCCACTGCATAGTACTTCAAACGGCCAGATTGAGAGATTTCATAGCCCTTTAACAGAGATAGCGAGATGCTATCTCTATAGAGATAGAGATAGAGTGCGCGAGGACTCTATCTTATAGCGAGATGCTATCTCTATAGAGATAGAGATAGAGTGCGCGAGGACTCTATCTCAGATAGGTAGAGATAGAGATATATCACAGATAGAGATAAAGTTGCAAAAGAGATATGTGATGTTATTTCTGCAGGCCATAGAATATAATAGATCGTTTCACTATGTAACGCACTGAAAACCAATTGAGGTTGTCTATGGGAGTGCTGACCTTGCTGCGGACTTTATTGAAAAACTAACGAGAACATGAACAGCTGAGTCGAAATAATCCCGCTCGGCAAAGGTAGGGTTAAAGGTTTGAGGTAGGCGACGCGGTTCTTGTAAAGTTAAACAGACGCTTAGGTGACAAGCTTAGCCCTTTATATGTAGAAAACACCATTGAACACCGTTCTTATATAAGGGAAGGTGGTTCATAACGATAATATCCGGTAGACATCACTTTACGAGCTTGTATGTAATTATTTTGCTACCCAAGGCGCATTTCCGTCTTTTCCACATTTCACTTAAGCGACATTGAGCAAAGCAAGAAAAGACAACTTTGCTCAATAGGTTATTGCCATACCTTTTGCAAAATAATCACAAAACATAATTTATACATATTTAGAAAATTAGAGGCGATAATGAAGGAATTTCTTCGTAACAGTAACTTGGCTACTTTATTTGTTCAAATTGAATTTAGTATATCTTACACCTTGCTCTGTTTTTTTATACTGTCCGTTCTTTTATACCCTTGCAGAAGGTATTATAAATTTGTCCAAAAGTGTTAAGTTGATATGAGCATGTCCGTCTGTCCGTCTGTCTGTCTGTTTCTACGCGAACTAGTCTCTCAGTTTTAAAGCTATCGACTTGAAACTTTGCACACACCCTTCTCTCCTTTGCAGTATATAAGTCGGAACGGTCGGGATCGGCCGACTATATCCTATAGCTGCCATAAACTGATTGATCGGAAATGGTATAACTTTAGTGTTTTTTGAGTTAGAGAGTTCAAACGAGAGCTATTTTTAGCAAAACATTACGACATGCCAACTTTCATAAGGATCGGCCGACTATATCCTAAAGCTGCCATATAACTGAACGATCGGAAATGGTTTTTGGTAGAAATACCAACTTTCGTATTTTTGAAGATAGAAGTTTGGGACTTTTTTTTGGGACAACTATATCCGATATTTGCGATAACCGGTATAACTGGTTTTAACTGCAAGTGTATATCAACTTCGGCTCCGCCCGAAGTTAGCTTTCCTTTCTTGTTTTTAAATAAGAATACACTTCTTGAATTTAAAATTTTTATTCCTAATCGTTTTTTAATGTTTTTTAGTTTGTGCTTTTCTGTGTAAACTGAGTTCATTTAGCAATAAAAAACAATACAAAAAAATGCCAAAACAAGAAACAAGGAAAGCTAACTTCGGGCTGAGCCGAAGTTGATATACCCTTGCAGTTAAAACCGGATATATATCGCAAACATTGGATATAGTTGGCCGATCCTTATGAAAATATAATAATATAACCCAATTTATTATAATAAAAAATTTAAAACAAGTCCCAAACTTCTATCTTTGACAATACCAAAGTTGGTATTTCTACCAAAAACCATTTCCGATCGTTCAGTTATATGGCAGCTATAAGATATAGTCGGCCGATCCTAATGAAATTTGGCACGTATTTCGTATTCTTTTGCCAAAAATAGCTCTTGTGTCAAATTTGAACTCTCTAACTCTAAAAACACCTAAGTTATACCATTTCCGATCAATCAGTTATATGGCAGCTATAGGATATAGTCGGCCGATCCGGGCCGTTCCGACTTATATACTGCGTGCAAAAGAAAGAAGGGTGTGTGCAAAGTTTCAAGACGATAGCTTTAAAACTGAGAGACTAGTTCGCGTAGAAACAGGCAGACAGACGGACAGACAGACGGACAGACGGACATTCTCATATCAACTCAGGAGGTGATCCTGATCAAGAATATATATACTTTATAGGGTCGGAGATGTCTCGTTCACTGCGTTGTACACTTTTGACCAAAATTATAATACCCTCTGCCAGGGTATAAAAAAGTAAAATACTTAAATCGAACCTATAAATAAAATTGATTATTGTAAATTACAACGAAACTGCATCCACTTAATAAAGTTTGTGATTGCTTTTTAAAATATTGGAATGTTCATATATGTTTTGTCTTCACACAGTTACTTCGTCTGGTTACCAGCTGATGGCCGCGGAATGTTTTTCATGTTGTTCTTGTTGAATACGTGGGGTGAAGCTATGATGGCAGTTTCCTCAGGGCGTACAGATTCGTACGGTGTGTGTATAATCTCTGGCAAATGTGCGTAATACACGATGCGTTCGTTTCGCGACAAAGGTGAAACTTCCGGCAGCTTCGTCAAACCGTACTTGACATAGAAATCGGTCAGCGGCACGGTCTCATCGGTATAACCTCGCCCAGACTTAAAGCGCACGGTAGGAGAGTCCAAGTAGCGATCGGGATACATAACGTACGGATCAGGGTACTCTGGTATACGTGGACTGTAGCTATCATTAGGATCGAATTTTTGGCGATTTAAATACATGTCTTCCAAGTACTGAGGATATGTACGGTGGTATTGCTCATCAAATCTTTAAAAATAAATTTAAAAGAATTAACGTTAAAATTTAAAGATCGCAGTCTAATATATATAATATAAATATAAATATAAATATATATGTATATATATATAATATAAATATGTATATATATAATATAAAAAATATATATATAATATAAAAATATAACAAAAAAATATATAAATAAACTTTAAGAAGTATCAACAACGAGAAAGAAAAGCTATCTTCCGGCGCCGCCAAAGTTATAATAAACTTGAAGTTTTTTGTAAGTGTCAATAAGTTTACCTAGTTGGCTCTTGCCTAGGAAAGTCACAAATACATACTTGCATTTCAAAGCTGCAAAACATTTTTATCGATCTGAGTAATAGCACGAATCACAAAACATATCCCATTGGGCCTCAAATATTCTGTTTCCAACGTCCGAAATATTGTTTTCCGTTTTTTTTTCGTAGTTTGGCGCTGACAAACCCGCTTTTCTATGCTTTTTAGGTCATTAAGCAGTGACCTCACCGCCCACAAAAACCACAAGAAACCGAATATTTCGGACGTTTTTTAAGCTAGACCTTTAAATAAAATCATCAATATTTGTTTGCGTTACAGGCAGATAGATAAAATATTTGAATTTTACCACGCCCCTTTCCGTCCCCAAAAATTAAACAAAAAATAAATATGTAGAAAAATTTAAAAGCTAATAACTTTAAATTTTGACCAAATATTCGATTTCATATTTTCAAAATGTCCTAAAAAGGTTGTCCAGAATGGATAAAAAACATAAAAGTTATTAAATAAAGAATGTATGTACATATATACATACAAGAATGTATATGGGTGATAACAGAGCACAGTAAAGCAAATGTTTTTCTATGGTGTGAAACTTGAGTTCGTCTGAGAAAAATGCAAACTGCTCAAAAAGTGCACTTAAGACTACATTCATTTAACAGAGGATATAGCACTCTATAACACAGAAACTAGGTGAACATTTTTTGTTTCTTTATTCAAAGTTTAGATTTCCCATTATGCTTTAAAGGGGTACCAATATACACAAAAACAAACCGATCAATTTTTTCAATAGATATAAACAAAAACTTACTACATGTCCCACTGATTCGACTGTATACATACATATGTATAATAAATTCCAAATTTAAATTCTTTCTGCTAAAATTTAATATACATAATTTAATATTTAATATTAAATAATATTTAATATATTTAAATATTATATTTACATATAATTTACATTTACATTCTTTCTGCTAAAATTTAAATTTTAAAGATATTCAAAGACTCCAGTAATTTGCTTGTCAACGATGTGTTATTTTCTGGTAATATCAGTGACATTTAAGAACTTACATAGTATGTATAATATTTATTAACAGTGGCTTAGTCTTTTTTGATATGAACCAGAGATGGGCACGCCGTGGCTCAATTTGCTCGCACTGCTCAAACCGTAATCTTTTTTCGGAGGCGCCAGCAAGTCGTGCCAGATGTTCGGTGCTCGCGATCAGCGAATCGTGAAGATTTACAAAAACAACGACACTGACTTTTAGCGCATGTAACAAGCACTTCGCCGCGATCTCGAGTTTGCAACAACACAATCCAAGGGACCAAACTCGCAAATCGTACTAAAAACAAAAACAATTTTAAAGGGAACTGCACGTTTGGGTTTCTTTTGCAGTCGTTTTTCTTAGGCGGACTGAAATACTGAAAGGACTGGTGATACTGAAAGGGTGCAGCTTATTGCCAAGTTAAAGGCATTACTCTCCGCACAATTAATTAAAGTGGGACCACAGCCAGACAACAGAAACAGCATTTTACTAGCTTCATTCGTTGTGAGCTATAAGTTGGCAAAAACTCAAAAATGTTTGTTAGATGGTGAGTTTTTTTAAATTTACCTGCATTGATATGTTGCAGTGTTTTGAAAAGAAAGGTGTAGAGATGAGCGAAATTGTGGAGCAAATACCGCTTTCTCGGCGTACAGTAACGCGAAGAATTAATGAAATAAGCCAACAGCTAAAAGAAAACCTAAAGAAAAAAATAAGTAAATGTGTCTACTACTCGTTGGCAGTAGATGAGAGCACTGATATCAACGACGTTGACCAAGTGTTAATATTTATTAAATTAACCCTTTCATGCCCAAATTAAACTGGGAACCCATAGAAAATATTTAACGCCATAAATGATTAATAGGAGCCCCAATTAGCGTTCATTTTGATTTTCGATACTCTAAGTCCTTTGGTATGTCCTTACTGCAATGTTGCCTATAGGCAACATTTGTCCATCCATATATGTATGTAACTATGTACGTACGTATGCGTAATATTACCTTTAAAAGCAAAAACAATTATGAGATTTTTGTTAACAATCTTTATTTTTCTGTGTTAGTATTAGTATGATACAGTAACAAACAATTTTTATTTGGGTTTGAGCACAAATGGACATTACATTTCGAACATTTTGACCTGGGAAAGCCTTTAGTACACATTCTACATTTACCTTTTAATCCCCACTGAACCCAGTGACCAATCTCCCATGGTCGTATCTCATTGCCTTTGCTGGAGCCATAATAGAACACCTCTTTGGAAATGAAGATTTTGGTGATTCAATCCCTTTGGAAGAAGCTGGAGAACTTTGATCTACAAGATCGGTTGATGAGCTTGGAGAGTTAAAATTTAGTAAACCAAATGCAGGCCGACCCCTTTTTCGGGATCTAACCACATTAGCATTAAGCAGCTCCATGGCAATATCAAGTTGAAAACTTATAAGTGGCATATGTTTTGTTCTTTTAAATGATTGCTTATGATCTCGGCGGTACAGTAGCCAACTATTCACCACTGTCACATTTATACACCAATAAACGATTCGCATGTACCATTTTTTTGAGCGATGATTTACTTTGTATAATTCTAATAGCATATCTGATAGATCAACACCACCCATGTTTCTATTATACCTATCTACAATAGCTGGACGAGGTATTTTAACCATGATTTTCTCTTTGCGGCACCAACGCATGCACTCAGAAACTGGTGTATCAGCAATAGAATTTGAAATTCGCTGAACACATTTGTTATCATACCAGCGACACGAAATCAAGTTATAGGTTGCTTCGACCTTTATGTCAAAAGATCCCCTGCCTTTGTCAGCCAACTGTTTTTCATTAAGAAGATTGACATTTTTTAGACGGTTATTGCGAATAGTGCCAACTGCTAAGATACCTCTTTCCTTTAATGCTATCATCAGGCTTACTGAAGTAAACCAGTAATCAAAAAATAGTTTAAAATTTTGATTGTCAGGAATGTTTGAAGCCAAATGCAAAACAATATCTGAAGACAGTCCAAGTCCATAAGATTTACAGGTTCCGTCTCCAACGTAAAGACAAAAATCATATATAACGCCAGACACCCCAGCTCTGGAAAACATTTTAAAGCCCCACTTGTGCGGCTTTTTTGGGAGATACTGCTTTAAACTATGATGACCTGAAATAGATATTAAATTAAAAACTCATATATTGCAAAATAAATTAAAGTAATTTTACCTTTAAATGAAATCATCTGTTCATCACAGCTTTGATATTCCTCTTGAGATATTTCATTAAACTTCTCTTTTAATTTATTTAGTAAGGGACGGATCTTATAAAGTTTGTCATAGTTATCTTTCCCTTTTCCGGGTTGGTTTAAGTTATCATTTATATGAAAATTTGATTTTATTTTTTCAAATTTATTTCGTGGCATTGCGTCTGATATTGCGGATAACTTAAAATTATTTGACCATGCCATACGCGTTGTTGGAATTTTGACTACGCCTAGGTAGAGCAGTATACCAATATATCTTCGCAACTCCCATACCTCACACTTCAGCTCCACTCCTTTATCTTGAAAAGCGTACTTATTAGTTTCCAAGCATATCTTTTCAAAAATTTCATTATCAAAAAATGAATTGAAATATTCAACGGGACTTTTTAAGATGCCAGCAGTCACATGGCTTTCCCATTCTGTGACCATCTCCTGTCCTTTTGAGGCATGTCTCCATCTCAAACTATTTAAATCGATTTTTTCATAAACTTCTTGGACTGTTCAAAGTCGCCTTCTATTGTATTAAGCACGGTACTTTTCATAAGCTCATCTTCAATATTTCCACCTTGCTGTATTATGTCCTGCAGACTTTCTTCCATGAATGCCTCCAAGACATCCATTTTAACCTCTGCCTCTTCATCGTCATCCTCGTCGTTTGAATTTTCCCAATCGAATTCGCAAATTTTTCGAATTTCCAATTCATTTAATCCCTTCGGACGCATGCCTAATAAGCACAAACAGTTTATTAGTTATGAACCTCTTGTGACCAATGTTGCCGGTAGGCAACATTTACTTTTGAAAAAATCCACACTCTTTATAAAACAATTTTCAAGCCCAACTTTATACTTTTATCGCAGTCTTACCTATTTTAAAGATGTGTACGTACTTATTTTTTTAATATTAGTCACTAATTTTAGTTAATCGCACTTTTTCACGGACACTTTTTGGCAAAATTTTTTCGGCAGCTGTGGTCGCTTCGAATAATTAGTGATAACTCAGCACGAGCTGCAGCTGCATTCGCAAAAATTACCAAAAAAGAAAGAACATTAATAAGGGGAATCCCCCATAAAAAAAAGTTCACAAAATTTTTGAATCGTAACCGAAATTTAAATTTAAAGTCAATGTTGCCTATAGGCAACAGTGGGCATGAAATGGTTAAAAAATAGGGTTGTCAAATATTTTTAAAAATATCGTTTTATATTTTTATAAAAAAATTAAAAAAATATTTTTTTATCAAAAAATATGATGATAATATTTAAAATATCAATGGGAAATATCTATATATTTGATATTTTTTGAATAAATTGTTTTCCTGCACAATTAGGGGGTTCTCTTATCTGTTAAATCTCGAACTAAAAAGACAAGTTGCCTAAATAATTATTTAATTTTATTTTTATATATTGTATAAACTTAACTTTTATTTTATGATAACAAATTAATCCCAATGTTTTGAATTTAGGGATTTTAAGAATACCCTTTGCTTTATGTGTGTGTCCGTCATATAATTTCAGCTCCTTATTGTCGGAACAAATTTCAATTTCAATTTCTCGTTTCTGTTTTCAATGCGCCGATGTGGTAGTTGGTAGAACAAATAGTATTTTTGATCAATGCAGATCAAGACAGGATGGTAGCGTAATGCATAGAGTAGTTACTCTATGTGTAATTTTTCTGTGTTCAAATCCTCGTTAGGACTTTGAACATTTTCTTTCTTTTATAATTATTATTATTATTTTTTTTTAATTGTAATATTTTTCTTTAATTTTACAATTGTAAAATTGTTTAATTCTTCATTATTTCCCGCTAATAAAATGCTAATAAAATTTCAAGGGAGTCCTTCTGGTATTTCGTCATCCGACACGTCCGTCACTTATTTTTACAACTGTAGTAGAATGCAATTAATAAAAAAAATAATAAAAAAAATAAAAGTAAATCTAAAAATAATCATAAAACTAAAACTTGATCAAAATTGAATCAACCGCCCGCTAATGTAATCGAACCCAGGTCCCCATGAATAAGGACCACGCACTATCCATCTAGGCTACCCTCGAAGTTGATTTTTTGATACTTAAAATTGGTGCTTAAGGAGGCGCTAGAATCTATACCAAAAACAGAGCTGACGAGTAAGGATAGTAGAAGATATATCTGATCTCTTTACTCTCACATTGGTTCGGTTACAACGTTTCAAACTTTCATCGTTCCAAAGATGTTACGATCTAAAAATAGAATTCTCTCTTTCCCTCTCTCATCTGCCAGCCGTTTGTCGTGGAACCCGCTCTCAAATGTTTTCATTTACAGCGGGTTCCACGACGGAAAAAATAAAAACATTTGAGAGCGGGTTCCACGACGCGGCCTGCCAAAGTGCCGTAGAACCCGCACTTATAGACATTTTAACATCGGGCTCCACTACGAACTGAGACGATGTTAAGGTGATTTTACAATTTTGTATTTTTTTTTATTGGATTATAAATTTAGAAAAATACATTAAAATAATAAAAATATAATATAAATAGATTTAAAATTAAAAAAAATGGACTTCCCGAGCCTGGTTTGAACTCATTTTATTTTGCACACCAGCCAAACACTCTACCACTCGGCTATTCCTCATTCTTTGTCGCGCGAAAAATTTCTCAAACTTAACTTGTCGCGCAATGGAACCCGCTCGTTCCAGCGGGTTCCACTGCTGGAACCCGCCATAGAAAATTTTTCTTTGTATGAGATGTCCCATCTATGTACTGTATAATCTTTGTATATCTTTGGTTGTACTTTTGAATTAATATGGCATATTTTTATAGGAACAACAAACGAGCAGCCACGATCGGATGAGGAGCCAAAAAGGAGGAAGCGTGATGTATCATTTGGGATCATTTCAAAAAAACAGTCGAGAAAACTCATGGAAATTGAAACTACTGTGGTAAGGCTATAAAGACAGCGGGCAATTCTTATCTTATGAACCATTTGAAACACGTTCATGGTAATCGCCTAAAAGTCGGAACTGGACAAAAATCAACAGCAATGGAAACTTTTCTTGCAAAATCTCATGCATTTTACAATAGTGATTTCGCTTGAAAACGTATCCTGGATAATAAGGTTATGAACATGATAGCAGTCGATGTTCAACCTTTTTCATGCGTTGAGGACGAAGGTTTTAAAGATCTCATGAATGAAATGGACCCGCGGTATAAGTTACCTAGTAGATCACACCTGCGCGATGTAGTTCTGCCAACCCAATATGATTTTCTAAGAAACAAGCTCTATTCCATTCTGATAGACATTGATTTTCTGGCCATTACGACGGACCTTTGGACTTCTAGAGTAAACGAAGGCTACATTACGATTACATGCCACTTTGTCTCAAAATAGCTTCAAGCTTGAATCTGCAGTTCTAACAACAAGACAGCTCCTCGATGCAAGTAATCACAACGCAAGAAATGCCAACTCGCTGGAACAGCGCATTTGAAATGGTCAAGCGAATCCTTAAGACCAACGAGTGCATTACATTGGCTTTGGTATCTTCGCATAACGCTCCACCGCCCTTATCTGAAGCAGAAGTCGACATTTTACAAGTCATATCGGGATTGCTATCCCCCTTTGGAGACGTTACGATTTCTGTTTCATCAAATCAAAATGTCCCTGGATGTCCCAAACGGACGCAAATCCGGATCAAGCTACGTCAGCTCAACTGGCTTATTGGAAGGAGGTCCAGGCTGAAGCAAAGGGTCAAGCTTCTTATATATAAAGCCATTGTAAAGCCAATCTGGACCTATGGTATCCAGCTACGGGGAACGGCGTGTCTAAGCAACCAAAATATCATCCAGATCGCCCAAAACAAAGCTTTAAGAGCTATAACCGGAGCTCACCAGCGATTCGCCAACAGATACGTGGAGAGACTGGATCGACATCCCAACCCTGAGGCCATCAACCTGTTAGACAACAGCTACACCACTAGGAGGCTGAAACGGACTCACCCACTGGACCTTTGCCACTCGAACGAATAGGACTGAGCTGCATTTCTAGATTTATCCACGCCCACTAAAGGGTTCACCATAAAATTCTAATTGAAACGTCAAGGCTTAAACAAAAATTAAAGTTAAAAGTAGTTCGTGGGACAAGCAAAAATCATATTTGTACATTATAACATATTACTCAATATTCCTTTAAGCTAAGGTATCATTAAAAAATTTAATTATTGTTCATAATTCCGGACAGATTTTAAATGTAACTTTTGAATGATTGATAATAATAAAAAAAAAAAATAAAAATAAAAATGTATCAGTTTCTTAAATACCAGTTATATGCGAACTGCATCATAAAATTAACAATAATAAATTTAAAACAGAAGTAGGCAAAACCAAAACCACCCCTTGCTTACTGGCAGGTAAGAAACTATGCAATGCTATATATTTTCCTATTTTTTGAATAAAATATTGTATTTTCGATGACTACAGATGGTGTCGCCTTTAAGAATTAAGAATACTATAGAAGAATAAGTAGTATAAGGAAAGTGGAATGTATGTAACAATTTGTTTTTATATTTTTTAGTTTTGTTTTTATTTTCAAGATAAATAATAAAATGCATAATTTTGTTTATGTTGGAAATTATACTTTTTTTTAACTTTATTACAACTTAAAATGAACCAAAAGCACTTAATTTTGTTTTTGATACATCGATATTTGTTGCCTCAAGTTGCCACTTCTAGCACTATCCCGCAGTGTTCCCAACCGTTACACGATTATCCTATACGATAAAATAAAGTGCCCGATTTTGAACATCTAAAATGGTAAGTATGCGTTGAATAATTTTATTTTACTTAGTTTTTAATTTGACATAATTCTTTGTTTTTGTTTTTTGACAGCCTTAAGAATTAAGTTCTTAATTCTAAAGTATATAAGTATCTTAAAATAATTTTTTATACCCTTGCAGAGGGTATTATAATTTTGGTCAAAAGTGTGCAACGCAGTGAAGGAGACATCTCCGACCATATAAAGTATATATATTCTTGATCAGGATCACCTCCTGAGTTGATATTAGCATGTCCGTCTGTCCGTCTGTCTGTCCGTTTCTACGCGACCTAGTCTCTCAGTTTTGAAGCTATCGTCTTGAAACTTTGCACACACCCTTCTTTCTTTTGCACGCAGTATATAAGTCGGAACGGATCGGTCGACTATATCCTATAGCTGCCATATAACTGATTGATCGGAAATGGTATAACTTTGGTGTTTTTAGAGTTAGAGGGTTCAAATTTGACATGAGAGCTATTTTTGGCAAAAAATTACGTCATGCTAAATTTCATAAGGATCGGCCGACTATATCCTATTGCTGCCATATAACTGAACGATCGGAAATGACCCAACTTTCGTGTTTTTGAAGATAGAAAGCTGGAATTTAATACAGATTCTATTTTTGGTCAGTTGATCTAACCTACCAAATTTCATTAGGATCCGCCGACTATATCCCATAGCTGCCATATAACTGAACGATCGGAAATGGTATTTGGTAGAAATATCAACTTTCGTATTTTTGAAGATAGAAGTTTGGGACTTTTTTAGATTTTGTATTGTAATAAATTGGTTTATATATTCCTATTCCCATAAGGATCAGCCAACTATATCCGATGTTTGCGATATATATCCGGTTTCAACTGCAAGGGTATATAAACTTCGGCTCCGCCCGAAGTTAGCTTTCCTTTCTTGTTTAATATTTACACCAATATCGACCTGCTCAACGGCGTTTAACAATGTCTGTTTTAAATTTTTAGTTTAAAAAAACTAAAAAAACAAACTTTACGCCTAGCCCGTGCATGCGACAAGAACTGCAAAAAGTCATTTTTTTGCTCGGGGACTTAAAAGTTTTGAAATAAAAATCACCTTTCAGTTTGACAGTTTGAAATTAAGGGACCAAAACTAATAATTGTATCATGTTCAAAGGAGTGATTACATAAAAATTAATGTTAGGTTTGCTTATTCAACAAATGTAGTAGACAATTTTGCATAAAGAACCCGTGTTTTAACTTGGTGTTTCGTAACAAACTTTAGGAATCTCAATATAGAATGAGAATTTTGAAAAAAAGTCGAATAAGGTGCAAAAATTCAGAATACTTTTTTTTCGGATGCTGTGCAGCTTTTCTTAGCAGCTTCCCTTTAAAAAATGTGAATGTAATTTCATATTAAATTTACTATCAAGGATTTGAATATTTGGAGAATATGATTAGTGAAACTTTTTTCTGGCATTTTTGGGAGCATAAAAAGCGACAAGTGTATTATTATTTTCAGTACAATATTGGTATTTTTCTTCTTGGTAGAAGAGCTTTATTTTATATTTATAATTCCTATCTTAGTCATCTCGACAAAAGTCCATATCGGCTTACTTTGCACCTGCGAAAAAAAAGAAAAGTAGATGAAGATGTTGCGAATGTACATCGAGAAGAAAACGAGGATCCTCATGTAGTGACGCACAGTCCACCTAAACATGTTGAAGGCATTGACAATTCTGGCAGCGAAACACCGTTTTCTTCCAAAAACTCCGACATTGCGCAAGTTTCTACCATTGCTGTAAACATTTCCAATGAAGTTGGTAATTTCGTGGGACAAAAAATTGACGATCACGTGAAACAAATTTTCCTTGAAAATCCTTGGACTCCTCCAAAAAATTATACTTTCCCATTTTCGTCGAGAGTTGTTGCTGGCTCGTAGAAAATAAAACACTACGTCTCTTCCAAACACTTGGATTCTCATGCAGAGTGGCTCGTACTATCTGACGTGAAGAAAGGGCTATTCTGCAAATATTTTCCATGGTTTACGCCTCGAAATCAAGGAGGTTATCGAGGGATTACTCCGCTTGGGGTACTTGTCACGCAGCCGTTGACTGATTTCAAAAATTTGGTTGGGATCAAGAGTGTGTTAGAAATTCATTCTCAAAATATGTACCATAAGAATGCAATGGCAACGGGGAAGGACTTCGTGAGAGACTATCACAATCCACAACGAAGCGTCCGTAATCCTCTCGACGAAAACCATCTTTCGCAAACGCAAGACGGTCAACGGCAAAACGGTCATTTTTTGCGGAAAGCAGAATATTCCACTTCGTGGGCATAAAGATGACGGAGATATTCAGAAAAATAAAACGCCTGTGCAAAACGAAGGGAATTTCAGGGCTTTGCTGAGATTTATAATCGAGCATCACCTTGGTAGCACATCTTCAAGAGCGACCTATACCAGTAAATCGATTCAGAACCAACTTATTGAATGCTGCAGGGCAGAGATACTGGACAAAATTTTGCAACGAGTAGCTCGTGCTGAGTTCTACACGATTGTTTTCGATGAATCTCCAGATCTGTCGGGAAAAGCTCAGGTAAACTTTAATCCTGCCAATTATTACGTAGAAGTAGAATTTCCGTAAAAATATAATAATTGATTGATTGCCTATTGCCTGAACTATCGGATAGTGGTTGTTCCCAAGAAAATAAACAGAAATTTACTGAATAATGTTTCTCGTTATAGATTGCCGTTGTACTCAGATACCTCGATTTTTCTCCTGGTGAAGGATGCATACGAGAAGACTTTGTATCTTTTTTGGACGCATTCGGTCAACTTTCGAAGAATACTCTCGCGGAGGGCACAGAATCAGCAGAAAGCGAGGATGAAGATGGATCAATGGCTTACAGGACTACTGGAAAAAATTACCGAAACGATGAAGAATTGTCTCTAACTGGATCTGCTATCGGGAGGATTGTTCTTGGAGACATGAGGAAAATGAATCTCCGAATGGAAAAATGCGCTTCGATAGGGACTGATGGATGTGCGATCATGCTGTCAGATATCGGAGCAGTCAACGAAATTAGGAAAGAATCAAAAAATGCTGTCATGACTCCGTGTTTCTCGCACAAACTCAACAACAGTATTTCAAATTCAGTGAAAGTACGATCAATCGAAAACGTTGCCAGTGCCATACGAGAAGTGGACAAATTCTTCAAGAACTCATTTCCAAAACGTGTGACTGTATTAGCAAAGATAGTTGGTGAAAAAATTGTCCAGTTGTGGGAAACAAGATGGGTAGAGAGACACGATGCTGTCCTTCAATTTGTTGCAAACTTACCATTGATAATCGAAGCTTTGTCAAAAATCAGTGAGTGGAAGAACAGAGAAACAGCAGGCAAAGCAACAATTCTCCTATCGGCTGTGTGCAAGTTCGAATTCATCGTCGGCTCTTCTGTCTCAGCGACATTCTATCGCTCACCCATCCGCTCAGCGTAGTTCTTCAGAAGGAAGCAATTTGGCGAAGGCATCAAAAATAATTGGGACGTTGCTTGCCACGTTGAAAAATAAGAGGGAAAAAGTTAATGAAATATTCCGACTGATTTATTCAGATGCCAAGAAAATGGCGGAAAAACTCGATATTGATAAAGCAAACCCGAGGACATGTGGTCGACAAACGAAACGCGAAAATGCTATGCAATGCTATATATTTTCCTATTTTTTGAATAAAATATTGTATTTTCGATGACTACAGATGGTGTCGCCTTTAAGAATTAAGAATACTATAGAAGAATAAGTAGTATAAGGAAAGTGGAATGTATGTAACAATTTGTTTTTATATTTTTTAGTTTTGTTTTTATTTTCAAGATAAATAATAAAATGCATAATTTTGTTTATGTTGGAAATTATACTTTTTTTAACTTTATTACAACTTAAAATGAACCAAAAGCACTTAATTTTGTTTTTGATACATCGATATTTGTTGCCTCAAGTTGCCACTTCTAGCACTATCCCGCAGTGTTCCTGCAAGGGTATAAAAAATTATTTTAAGATACTTATATACTTTTAGAATTAAGAACTTAATTCTTAAGGCTGTCAAAAAACAAAAACAAAGAATTATGTCAAATTAAAAACTAAGTAAAATAAAATTATTCAACGCATACTTACCATTTTAGATGTTCAAAATCAGGCACTTTATTTTATCGTATAGGATAATCGTGTAACGGTTGGGAACACTGCGGGATAGTGCTAGAAGTGCTAGAACCGTTACACGATTATCCTATACGATAAAATAAAGTGCCCGATTTTGAACATCTAAAATGGTAAGTATGCGTTGAATAATTTTATTTTACTTAGTTTTTAATTTGACATAATTCTTTGTTTTTGTTTTTTGACAGCCTTAAGAATTAAGTTCTTAATTCTAAAGTATATAAGTATCTTAAAATAATTTTTTATACCCTTGCAGAGGGTATTATAATTTTGGTCAAAAGTGTGCAACGCAGTGAAGGAGACATCTCCGACCATATAAAGTATATATATTCTTGATCAGGATCACCTCCTGAGTTGATATTAGCATGTCCGTCTGTCCGTCTGTCTGTCCGTTTCTACGCGACCTAGTCTCTCAGTTTTGAAGCTATCGTCTTGAAACTTTGCACACACCCTTCTTTCTTTTGCACGCAGTATATAAGTCGGAACGGATCGGTCGACTATATCCTATAGCTGCCATATAACTGATTGATCGGAAATGGTATAACTTTGGTGTTTTTAGAGTTAGAGGGTTCAAATTTGACATGAGAGCTATTTTTGGCAAAAAATTACGTCATGCTAAATTTCATAAGGATCGGCCGACTATATCCTATTGCTGCCATATAACTGAACGATCGGAAATGACCCAACTTTCGTGTTTTTGAAGATAGAAAGCTGGAATTTAATACAGATTCTATTTTTGGTCAGTTGATCTAACCTACCAAATTTCATTAGGATCCGCCGACTATATCCCATAGCTGCCATATAACTGAACGATCGGAAATGGTATTTGGTAGAAATATCAACTTTCGTATTTTTGAAGATAGAAGTTTGGGACTTTTTTTAGATTTTGTATTGTAATAAATTGGTTTATATATTCCTATTCCCATAAGGATCAGCCAACTATATCCGATGTTTGCGATATATATCCGGTTTCAACTGCAAGGGTATATAAACTTCGGCTCCGCCCGAAGTTAGCTTTCCTTTCTTGTTTAATATTTACACCAATATCGACCTGCTCAACGGCGTTTAACAATGTCTGTTTTAAATTTTTAGTTTAAAAAAACTAAAAAAACAAACTTTACGCCTAGCCCGTGCATGCGACAAGAACTGCAAAAAGTCATTTTTTTGCTCGGGGACTTAAAAGTTTTGAAATAAAAATCACCTTTCAGTTTGACAGTTTGAAATTAAGGGACCAAAACTAATAATTGTATCATGTTCAAAGGAGTGATTACATAAAAATTAATGTTAGGTTTGCTTATTCAACAAATGTAGTAGACAATTTTGCATAAAGAACCCGTGTTTTAACTTGGTGTTTCGTAACAAACTTTAGGAATCTCAATATAGAATGAGAATTTTGAAAAAAAAGTCGAATAAGGTGCAAAAATTCAGAATACTTTTTTTTCGGATGCTGTGCAGCTTTTCTTAGCAGCTTCCCTTTAAAAAAATGTGAATGTAATTTCATATTAAATTTACTATCAAGGATTTGAATATTTGGAGAATATGATTAGTGAAACTTTTTTCTGGCATTTTTGGGAGCATAAAAAGCGACAAGTGTATTATTATTTTCAGTACAATATTGGTATTTTTCTTCTTGGTAGAAGAGCTTTATTTTATATTTATAATTCCTATCTTAGTCATCTCGACAAAAGTCCATATCGGCTTACTTTGCACCTGCGAAAAAAAAGAAAAGTAGATGAAGATGTTGCGAATGTACATCGAGAAGAAAACGAGGATCCTCATGTAGTGACGCACAGTCCACCTAAACATGTTGAAGGCATTGACAATTCTGGCAGCGAAACACCGTTTTCTTCCAAAAACTCCGACATTGCGCAAGTTTCTACCATTGCTGTAAACATTTCCAATGAAGTTGGTAATTTCGTGGGACAAAAAATTGACGATCACGTGAAACAAATTTTCCTTGAAAATCCTTGGACTCCTCCAAAAAATTATACTTTCCCATTTTCGTCGAGAGTTGTTGCTGGCTCGTAGAAAATAAAACACTACGTCTCTTCCAAACACTTGGATTCTCATGCAGAGTGGCTCGTACTATCTGACGTGAAGAAAGGGCTATTCTGCAAATATTTTCCATGGTTTACGCCTCGAAATCAAGGAGGTTATCGAGGGATTACTCCGCTTGGGGTACTTGTCACGCAGCCGTTGACTGATTTCAAAAATTTGGTTGGGATCAAGAGTGTGTTAGAAATTCATTCTCAAAATATGTACCATAAGAATGCAATGGCAACGGGGAAGGACTTCGTGAGAGACTATCACAATCCACAACGAAGCGTCCGTAATCCTCTCGACGAAAACCATCTTTCGCAAACGCAAGACGGTCAACGGCAAAACGGTCATTTTTTGCGGAAAGCAGAATATTCCACTTCGTGGGCATAAAGATGACGGAGATATTCAGAAAAATAAAACGCCTGTGCAAAACGAAGGGAATTTCAGGGCTTTGCTGAGATTTATAATCGAGCATCACCTTGGTAGCACATCTTCAAGAGCGACCTATACCAGTAAATCGATTCAGAACCAACTTATTGAATGCTGCAGGGCAGAGATACTGGACAAAATTTTGCAACGAGTAGCTCGTGCTGAGTTCTACACGATTGTTTTCGATGAATCTCCAGATCTGTCGGGAAAAGCTCAGGTAAACTTTAATCCTGCCAATTATTACGTAGAAGTAGAATTTCCGTAAAAATATAATAATTGATTGATTGCCTATTGCCTGAACTATCGGATAGTGGTTGTTCCCAAGAAAATAAACAGAAATTTACTGAATAATGTTTCTCGTTATAGATTGCCGTTGTACTCAGATACCTCGATTTTTCTCCTGGTGAAGGATGCATACGAGAAGACTTTGTATCTTTTTTGGACGCATTCGGTCAACTTTCGAAGAATACTCTCGCGGAGGGCACAGAATCAGCAGAAAGCGAGGATGAAGATGGATCAATGGCTTACAGGACTACTGGAAAAAATTACCGAAACGATGAAGAATTGTCTCTAACTGGATCTGCTATCGGGAGGATTGTTCTTGGAGACATGAGGAAAATGAATCTCCGAATGGAAAAATGCGCTTCGATAGGGACTGATGGATGTGCGATCATGCTGTCAGATATCGGAGCAGTCAACGAAATTAGGAAAGAATCAAAAAATGCTGTCATGACTCCGTGTTTCTCGCACAAACTCAACAACAGTATTTCAAATTCAGTGAAAGTACGATCAATCGAAAACGTTGCCAGTGCCATACGAGAAGTGGACAAATTCTTCAAGAACTCATTTCCAAAACGTGTGACTGTATTAGCAAAGATAGTTGGTGAAAAAATTGTCCAGTTGTGTGAAACAAGATGGGTAGAGAGACACGATGCTGTCCTTCAATTTGTTGCAAACTTACCATTGATAATCGAAGCTTTGTCAAAAATCAGTGAGTGGAAGAACAGAGAAACAGCAGGCAAAGCAACAATTCTCCTATCGGCTGTGTGCAAGTTCGAATTCATCGTCGGCTCTTCTGTCTCAGCGACATTCTATCGCTCACCCATCCGCTCAGCGTAGTTCTTCAGAAGGAAGCAATTTGGCGAAGGCATCAAAAATAATTGGGACGTTGCTTGCCACGTTGAAAAATAAGAGGGAAAAAGTTAATGAAATATTCCGACTGATTTATTCAGATGCCAAGAAAATGGCGGAAAAACTCGATATTGATAAAGCAAACCCGAGGACATGTGGTCGACAAACGAAACGCGAAAATTACGACGTGAAAACTTGCGAAGATTACTACAGGGTCTCTGTCTACATACCTCTGCTGGATACCATCAAAGAAGATTTGGATGCTCGTTTTTCAAAGGAAGTTTTGGATGGTTACCAATTGAGTGTGTTGCTCCCAGAAAAAGTGAGTCTTTTAAAAGAAAACGAAATGGATGATCTAATCGGATGCTTGATAGAAAGATTCGGGAATCTTCTGGATGATGACAAGAGCGTACAAAAATTGAAATTCAAAGGTGAATTGAGATACTGGCAATGTCACTGGCAGCAGCAACCAAAAACTGAAAGCAATGAAATTCAAACTTCTGCACTGGAAACACTATGAAAATGTGATGTCGACATATTCCCAACAATCCACACCTATCTCCGAGTATTCTGTACACTTCCCATAACAAACGCGAGCTCTGAACGTTCTTTCTCTTGTCTTCGCCGCATCAAAACATGGCTTAGGACGACCATGCTTCAAGAAAGACTAGTTGGATTAGCGTTGCTTCATACGCATCATGACATCGAAATCACCGCCGAAGAAGTCATCGAAAGATTCGCAAAACTTGGCAGCCATCTTTTCGCATTATGAAACACGCTATGTAAAAGCATTTTTCTGTTTGAATTTCGAATAAAATGAGCCACTCTGTAATGCATGCATTACTTTTTAAATATAACCACTTTGTTTACCTAAAAATTGGGATGGATAATTTTTGTTTTATAATTTGTACTGTATTTCTCTCGCAATAAAAAGTTTGAACCCCAAATCGAAGAATAAGTTCAATTTGAATCTTCTCGGGATTTTCTGTGGCGTAAATACGGCAATTTTGCTTATTTACGGTCCCATTCAATGTGAAATGGGCTTCATCGGACATGATAATTTTGTTCCAAAATTGATCGTCATCTTCGGCCATTTCGATGACTCTTTGGGCCCATTCCAATCGACGAGGCTGTCCGTAAGCAACAATCTTTGCGTCAATTGAATTTTGTACGGGAACAAATGCAAATCAACGCGAATAATCCGTTGTAAAGTGGACCGAGCCATGCCCAACTGCTGAGAACGGCGTTTTTGGGATGTTCTTGGATGTGACCTCTTAACACTGACTCTTACGGCAGCGATATTCTCGTCCGATCGCCTTGGTCGACGTTTTTTTGGCCTCTTCGGATTAGAAAGAGCCTCACCAGGCGTAAATTTTTCGTATAAACGCTTAATGGTGTTCTTAGAAGGCGCACTTTTCACATGTTTTAATTTTTTAAAAGCACGTTGAGTTTTCACAATTGACTTGTTCTGTTGAATGTAAATTTCAACTATTTCAGAGCGCTCGCGTGGCGTGTATTGTTCCATGGTAAAAATCTGCTTGGACTGACGCTTCAAACGCGGTATGTCATTAAGCGATCTGACATCTCTGTCAAAAGTTATGACGTCGTCAGATGGGTCCATCGAATATGGGCAACCCTGTATCTGATGTCTGTGATTGAGTCCGGGACGGAGTTTTGGACGAAAGTACCAATAGACCAATACCCCATTTTAAAAGGGTCAATTCTCAAATTGGAGGCATATTTTGCTCCAATTTCTCCAATTGCTCCAATTCCTCCTGTGTGAATGTGCATTTTCCCACATAAAAGCCATCAAAACTGTTTATAGAAATAGATTAACAGATATTAACCTATCAGATTTGCTTAGAATAGCTTTAAGTAACGATACAATCGATTTTGACGAATTCATTAAAAAATATAATTTTTTGACCAATTAATTAACAAATAAAATTTAATCTACTCAAACATTTTTTGTCAGTGTATTTTCTTTGCTCGCACATTTTGTGCGACGCTGGGGGTTGTTGTTTTTGTGGCCGAGCTGCAACCCAAACCGTTAGATCCCGTGCCCATCTCTAATATGAACCATTGAAGCTAGAGCTGGGAAAAAATCGATCCTCAGTGCATCGACTATTTTCGATGTTTAAAAACAAAACATTGTTCAAATAGAAAAAAAAAATTACCCGTTTTACAAATAAACTTTACCGTTTTAGGGCGGCGCCTCTTTTGAAACTATGGATTCGGCCCTACTATGGATCGTGCGCCCCAATTCGTTGATCTACCAACGCACAAAAATCTTAAGAACATGAAAAACAATTATACAATTATACAAAACAATTATACAAACAATTAGAACTGTTTTGAAAGAAAAATTTAAATATATTTCTTAAATTACCCAAAATTACCCTTTCAAATTTTAATTCTAATGCGCCGATGCTTGAGTCAGGGAAGTAACTCTTTAAAATCTATCTTTAATTGTAGTATAAATTAAAGATTATGTCAGGTAAATAAAATCCTCCAAGGGAGTCCGTTCATCATTTTGTCATCCGATACGGTAGTTTATCTTCGATCTTAGAATTAAAATTTTCATCTTTCGCGACAAGTGGAAATATAACGATTAATTCTAAAAATATATTTGACTTAATAAGTTCATTGAACTATTTTTTTCTTCTATATACATTTAATCGTTTATGGTTATTTGTGTTGCGCTTTAACTATATTCTCCAAGATAACGTCTCTCCGAGCTGCACGCTCTTTACGTAACCCGTTACATCGTAGATACTGTGGAGTTTGTTTTTCTTTATGACGCCTAGCTTTCGTTGCACATCTCTTGGATTTTAAGTTTTGGAAAACACTTAAAAAAAATATAAATAAATTGAAAAAAAACAAGAAAGGAAAGCTAACTTCGGGCGGAGCCGAAGTTGATATACCCTTGCAGTTAAAACCGGATATATCTCGCAAACCGATTCTTATGATTAAATCATAACAAAACCAATAAACTACAATAAAAAATCTAAAAAAAAAGTCCCAAACTTCTATCTTCAAAAGTACCAAAGTTGGTATTTCTACCAAAAACCATTTCCGATCGTTCAGTTCTATGGCAGCTATAGGATATAGTCGGCCGATTCTAATGAAATTTGGCAGGTTGGATTAGCTGACCAAATATAGAATATGTATTAAGTTTCAGCTTTCTATCTTCAAAAACACGAAAGTTGGGTCATTTCCGATCGTTCAGTTATTCGTGTCAAATTTAAACTCTCTAACTCTAAAAACACCAAAGTTATACCATTTCCGATCAATCAGTTATATGGCAGCTATAGGATATAGTCGGCCGATCCGGGCCGTTCCGACTTATATACTGCGTACAAACGAAAGAAGGATTTGTGCAAAGTTTCAAGACGATAGCTTTTAAACTGAGAGACTAGTTCGCGTAGAAACGGACAGACAGACAGACGGACAGACAGACGGGCAGACAGACGGACATGCTCATATCAACTCAGGAGGTGATCCTGATCAAGAATATATATACTTTATAGGGTCGGAGATGTCTCCTTCACAAAACAAAAAGTTGATGTCTCGAGCCTGGTTCTAGTTTCTCGAGCCTGAACTCGTTTCCCTCCGCACATCAGCCAAGCACTCTACCACTCAGCTGCCGAAACAGCAAGAAAAGCCAAGTTAAGGGGATGCCACCTTTTCAATGGATTCCATTTTCATTTCATTCCGGTGTTTTCAACAATTTTTTTTTACGCTTTTAGCACATAACTAATTCAATTAAATTAATTAATTAAAAAAAAAAAGTATTTTACTTAATTTTAACAAATTTATCGCCATCCGTTTGATTATAAAAGTATTTTTAACTTTCTTTTTCATTCTATCAAAAGTATGGCAGCTTACGCGATAACTTATGGTGTCAGACTTATCGGTCGTTCACCAAAACGAAAATTGTTTTTGCCGACGGCAAAATTTGATATCCAAATTTGAGGTGGGGTCAGAAATTACTCGTTTTAAAAATAACTACAAGCCTAATTGATCTTCTAGAGGTCTTAAAAGAACGACAATAAACCAATAAGTCAACTGCTTTTTTCATTTTGCAAATAAGATCCGATTTAACATAGAAAAAGCCATTTACTTTTCAAGACAAGACAAATTTTTTCGATTTGGAATTCGAAAAAGGGAGCACCAACCCTATGCAGGGGTATGAAAAACAACAAGACAGAATAGCTAACTTCGGCGGAGCCCATGTTGATGGGTCCTAACCCTTGCAGTTAGGATCGGAAATAAATCAGAAATACCGGATACAGTTGGCCGATCATTATGAGAATTTCATTATAAAACTAATTTATTAGAATATAAAATTTAAAAAGCCCCTAACTTCTATCTCCAAAAATACCAAATTCGGTGTTTTTACCAAATCCTAAATACATATCCGATCGTCAGTTACATGACAGCTATAGGATATGCATACAGACTGCCGATCCTTGCTGTAGAATCTGTAGAAAGTTTCAATCTTTTATCTTAAGAAACACAAAAGTTTGGCCATTTCCGATAGTTCAGTTATATGGCAGCTATAGGATATATACTCGTCCGTTTGTCGGTCCATCTGTTTCTACGCGAAAGTCTCTCAGTTTCAAAGCTATCGGCTTGAAACCTGAAACTTTTTCCTTTGCACGTAGTATATAATATAGCTTTCATATAGCTGATAAGTGCATTAACTTGATATTTTTGAAGTAGAAGCTTATTTTTTTAATACATTTAAAATTTTTTTTTTCTAAGAAATTGGTTTTATTACTTATAAAATTCTCATAGGGATTAGACACCTATATGCTATAATTTCAAAATATATCTAATCGTTACTGCAATGGTTATTTCAACTTCGGCTCCGCCCTGAGTTATCTTTCGTTTCTTTTTAAAAGAAATTATCAAACGCAAACGCAGCGTGTGGTTTTTAGGTTTTTATGGTTTTTAGGTGTGGATCAACGATTTCACAAAAATATCACTCAAAGAGACACAGTATCATACATATTTTTTTAATAATAGATATCGCCAGGTAATATTTGCCGGAGAATTAAGTAATTATGTGACTATGGTATTTGTAACTGCG
The DNA here is from genome assembly GCA_018153455.1 of Drosophila parabipectinata. Taxonomy (NCBI): domain Eukaryota; kingdom Metazoa; phylum Arthropoda; class Insecta; order Diptera; family Drosophilidae; genus Drosophila; species Drosophila parabipectinata. The sequence goes on along the minus strand of JAECYA010000403.1, from coordinate 1,539,602 downwards.
GGGAATATGCGAGGTTTTGCTTGGCCAAATAATATTGGCTTTCCCAGATTTTATTTATGGCTGATGTTTAAGCTTACCTATCGTAGCGACGAATGTACGGATCGTACGACCTCGAGGGAAATAGGGAATCTTTTGCCAAGGGGCTAGCGTACAAGTTTTCGCGCCACGATGCAAGGATTGAGTCTTTATGATTTTTTTGCTCCAAAATAAGGCTGTCATCATTTTTCAAGCTGTAGGAGTCACTTATACGACGGTGTCCAAGGAGATCGAACTCCTTGTACCCGTCCTTAGAATGCTTCTGTACCTTCAGTCGGTGGGGCTGTGCCATATGTAGGGTTCCAGATTTACTAACCATACTGTCTACGTTCTCCATATCGGCTTTGCGTGTCCATATCGGCTTTGCTCCCCAGTTTAGCAAGCTTGATTCGGCCGAAGCGCAATTCGCCAAGAAAAAAGACACCCAGCTGAGTAATAACAATATATGCATTTCCTGCAACATGGTTAAGTTAGCGAAATGATGAATGAATACGACTGATCTTCTCAAAATGTCAAGTTGAACTGCTGTAATCTAAAAAAACACTGCATCGATAATGCATCGATGGGTAGCGCATTTGTCAGAACAATGGTATGGTGACATGGTAAATTGAACTCTAAATGTACTGTCTAAACAGTTTTTTGCCCCTTTTCTGGAATCAGTCGACCGCAATCATACACCTGAAAAATATACCGTGATATACCTTGCTGAGGAATCCTATGAAAGGCATAAACCTGGGCAAGTCTCCATTATTTTAACGACAAAAGATAAAGCCACGCTTCGGTAACTATTAAAGCGTTCTGCACATACCAAACAGAATTTAAATGAATGCTAGAGGTCTGCAGGAACACATTTTTATTGCCTCAGCTATAGAATCAGTGTTGTCAATTCTTCTGGTAATAAAAAAGCTAAAATGACATTTGAAAAAAGCTGGAAACCGCCAGTAAATTAGGATGATAGCCAAATTATAAAGATACGTTAGTCAAACCATATTTTCATTTATTTGATTTATTTATTAAGTATTTTTGAGAAGTTCGGAAATTTCCTCATTCATACCCCCTTCTTCTGCTGAATTTCTGTATTACTGATTGGTTTCAATCATTTTGAGGTAATCTGCTGGGACTTTATTGTTATGGCAGCATTTGTTTTCCCGGCGATGTTGCGGTTTTTTTAACTATCTTGGCCATTTTAACTCTCACACACGATCATTTTGAAAATTGTGAAATAGCCAGATTGTTATGGTATGTAACTAGAAAAATTGATAAAATGGAAAGATCTTTTGGCACATCGATGTTTTTTTACAACTCCAATGCAAAAATAGTGTAAGTATTAGAGTGTGGCATCGTAAAACATAACAAGAAAGAAAAGCTAACTTCGGGCGAAGCTGATGTTGATATACTCTTGTAGGTAAAACCCTTGCAGGAATATATATCAAAAACATAGGATATAGTGGGTTGACCCTTATGAGAATATCATAATATAACTCAACTGACTAAATATAGAATATGTACGAAGTTCCAACTTTCTGTCTTCAAAACGCGAAAGTTGGGCCATTTCCGATCGTTCAGTTATATGGCAGATATAAGATATCCTAGTAATATCCGACTATATTACCGATTGATTGAAAATGCTTTAACTTTAATGTTTTTACAGTTCGAGAGTATCCTATGGATTCTACTTTTATTAAAATAAATGACATCCTAATTTTCATAAAAATGGGCCGGCGGTACCAACTTTCTATCTTCAAAAACACGAAAATTGGCTCATTTCCGATTGTTCAGTTATATGGCATATACTTACATATATGGTATATACATTATAGCAGTGGTGCTCATCCCATTGCTCTCGCTGTTCATTTGTTTTTGCAAATGCTCATGCATACGGAGTTGTGTGAGACTGCTCAAGCCATAAGCTTCGTTGGTCCCAGCATAGGTAAAGGGCAATTACAATAACATACATGTTTTCCCTATTCTCCTCAATCGTGCTAATCCGAATGCTCGAATGTTGTTGGAGTGCCGAAAACTTTTCACTGCAAGATATTAATTTTTGTTTTTGTTTCTGCCAAAATGGTTGACCTGAAGCGATGAATTTCTTCTTCGCAGAAAATTTTTTTGTAAGTTAGAAGCTCTGCATTATTTGTGTAAGTATAATAATAAGCTGTTGTAAAAAATGTATGGCCTTTTTTTAATAGCTGTAATAAAGTGTATTTTTTATTATATTGATTTTTTTAAACCCCTTGGGAGTGTTACTATAATTTTATTTTTCAGTGCACCCACATGGATGGGAAAAAGTTTTCGCACCAATGTATTGATGATTTTTTGCATTGGTATTGGTACTTTTGAACAAAATTAAACTACCCCTTGCAAGGTCAAATAATATGACGTACCAAATTTCATAGGGATCGGCCGGCTATATCCTGTTATATAACTGAAAGATCGGAAATGACCTAACTTTCGTGTTTTTAAACATAGAAGGTTAGAAATTTATACAGATCCTTTTTTGCCGATTGATCCAGCCTATCGAATTAAATAAGAATCGGTCGACTGTAGCCTATAGATTCCGAACTAAGCTGAACTTATTCTTTAACTGAACGATCGGAAATCGGTATTTGGTAATAATACCAACTTTAGTATTTTTGGAGATACGGAATACTTTTTAATATGTAAGTTAAAGCTCTAAGTTTTTATACCCTTGCAGGAAAGAAGGGTGTGTGCAAAGTTTCAAGTTTCGATAGCTTTAAAACTGAGAGACTAGTTTGCGTAGAAACAGACAGACGGACATGCTCATATCAAATCGGGAGGTTATCCTGATTAAGAATATATATACTTTATAGGGTCGGAGATGACTCTTTCACTGCGTTGCACACTTTTGGACAAAATTATAATACCCTCTGCAAGGGCATAAAAATACAAGAAGGCACCAGATGGATTCGTTCTGTCAATTTCGTTTTGAAAATAACTTTAATTCCCGCTAGCTGTTAGTTTACGAGTATTCGTATACTTAGACGATTTGCTAGTTATTTCGGGTCACATCTGAAACTGCTCGAAGAAATCGCAAACCATTTGCGAAAGGCAAACCTAACAAATAATATAGCCAAGTCGAAGTTTTGCATGACTGCTACATGACTGCTGCATGAGTTACAGCTATTCCGATCAATTAGTTAAATGGCAGCTATAGGATACAGTCGGCCGATCTCGTTCGATCCGACTTATATACTGTGTGCAACAGAAAGAAGGGTGCAAAATTCCAAGTCGATAGCTTTAAAACTGAGAGACTAGTTTGCGTATAAACAGACAGATGGAAAGACAAACATGCTCATATCAACTCAGGGGGTGATCCTGATCTAGAATATATATACTTTATAGGGTCCGAGATGTCTCTTTTACTGCGTTGCACACTTTTGACCAAAATTATAATACTCTCTGCAAAGGTAAAAAAATACAAGAAGGCTCCAGATGGATTCGTTCTGCCCAATTGAAAGTTGACCCAGAAAAGGTAAGTGCGGTTGAGAACTTTCCAGTTCCCAACTGCTCGAAACAACTGAGACGATTTCTAGACGGTTTGTGAAAAACTACGCTACAATCGCGACCCCACTGACAGACCTTCTTAAAAAGAACAAGAATCTCGAATGGAATAAGCAAGCCGACGAGGCATTCAAGACGCTAAAACAGATGTTGACGTCGTCACCAATTCTGACTCCTGACTTCCAGAAACAGTTCATTTAATCATGTAACGCCAGCCTGTACGGACTAGGATGTGTGTTGGCGGAAAGGAATGAAGACGGCGTAGAATTGCCTATAGCATACATGTCTGAACATTTTTTTTTCGAGGCCCAACGCAACTATTCCGTTACGGAGCTAGAATGTTTAGCGGTTTTAAAAGAGAAGTTTAGAGCCTATATTGAAGGCAGGATTTCCAAGTCGTCACTGATCATGCCGCACTTCAGTGGCTTTTGAAGCAGAAAGACTTGAGAGGTCGTTTGGAAAGATGGGCTATGAAGTTACGTGGACTCAAATTGAAAATAGAACACCGCAAGGGCTCACAGAACATCGTAGCAGATGCATTGTCGCGTCGTGAATAAGAAACAATACCTATGGACCTATTATAGACATCGATTCCAAAGAGTTTAATTCAGCGCAATACAAAGAGATACGAGAACAGATTAGAGCTAATCAAGATAGGTTACCGGATTTTTAAATTGTCGACCAGTTTGTTTACAAATAGATAGAAACATCAAGCGGAGATGAAGTGCAAGAACAACAAGCGTGGAAACTGTACGTTCCAGTCAACTTAGTTGACGATGTGATATCGCGAGGTCACAATCCTCCCGATTCTGCTTACATTGGCATGGCCAAAATGATCGAGAAGCTATAGAGATATTTATACTGGCCAGGGATGGTTACTCAAATTCGTAGCTACGTCTCACCGGTAGGAAAACCCACAGTATCGGAAAGATCGTTCCAGAAACTTTACATCGATTTGCTAGGACCTTACCCTAGGTCTAAGAAGGGAAATATAGGATTGTTGATCATATTGGATCATAATACGAAATTTCATTTCCTACAGCCTTTGCGGAAGTTTACCTCCGATGGGATCTGTGACTACCTAGAGATACATTTTGTGTTCCGAAGTCAATTTTAACAGATAACGGATCCCAATTCAAGTCAGGTCAATTTAGAGAATTTTTAACTCGGTTTGGAGTCAAGCACATATGCACAGCAATCTATTCACCACAAGCTAACGCGAGCGAACGTGTAAACCGATCTATGCTAGCAGCAATTAGGGCGTACATAGATAGCGATCATACAAAGTGGGATTTTAACATCGATCAGATAAGTGCATCCTTAAGGGCAAGTGTGCATCGGAGTACGGGTTTTTCGCCGTATTTCCTATGTTTTGGTCAGAACATGATTGTAGACGGACGAGATTACGAGTTACTCAAGAAATTAAATGCTTAAACAGACGATTAAAAAAACTCCGGAATTATTATTGTTGGCTCTAAAGAAAGCGAAAGAAAGAATCAATCAGTTTCGTGAAGAAAATGCCAAAATTTACAATTTACGCAGTCGCTCCATAAAGTTGAAAGAAGGAGATACAGTTTATGCACGTAGCTTCACGCAAAGCAATGCTGCGAAGAAGTAAGCTAGCACCAGTGTTTATCAAAGCAACGATTGAGAAGAAGATAATCCGATTTATTACGAATTAGTTAGCGACATGAAGAAACTACTAGGCGATTACCATTTGAAAGATATCAAAACATAACAGATAATAAGGCAGATAGCAACCTACAGGACCCTTTTTCAGTTAACGCATCCTTCGAAGAGCTTCGGCTTTATTAACTGTGGTTGTGGGGTCCAAGGGAAAATCGGTTAGTTTTAGTCGCAGCGGCAGTCAGAAATGCCTTAACCCAAAGGTAGGGTATCGAATTCAGTAACAGGGAGCGCGATATAGACGCCTTGCTCCGACTCAAAGATGTACGATACTAACTGTCTCTTTCTGGCGTGCTCAATGTGACAGCACTGAGAGCCAGATATAGAGAAGATCAGGAAAAGTTCCGTTATTGGAAGTTTTGGAGATTTTCACAGTCACGTAGCAGCGAATGTTAGCCTAGAACTTGCCTAGAAAGGGAACAGACGCATCAAAATCTGTGGGATAATCTGTGAAAAGTCATAAAGAAACAGCAACCACGTGCCCAAGTAGTTGTCGAATAGGTCTATAGTTATTGAGCAAAGACCCACAGTAGTGAACATTTAGCTAAAAGGCAAATCTAAGGGATAGATAGGGAACAGTTCGATGAGACATATTTGTGTTACAGTGGGGACCCGTAGAGTAATCATCACCGGCCGGTTAGCCTCGCGCAAAAGGCGTGGCGCGTTCGCATTTTTCCCATATTTGCAACGGTGTGGAAAGTGGTCACTGGCAAAATACAAAGGCAACCGGTCGGTAGAAGGATGCGGCGTAAGGTACAATGAAGAAGGATAGAGAAATAGAGATCACGTGGAAGAGGAGCCGAGCATACGTGCAAAATAACCCCAATCTGATGACGCAATAGACGCTAAGCGAAGCAGCCAAACTTAAACTGGCTCATCCGTGTGTATCGGCGTAGCCCAAGCTGCTAAACCACGCCGTGGTGTTGTTGCTTCGACCTCGTATCACTATTCCACATTTTCCACAATGGCTCACATCCAGCACTGATCCCAGCATTGATCCCAGCACTGGCCAAGCGAATTATCACTAGGATGAGCGAAGTTTAATACGTTTGATTGATTGGAATTTAGAATTAAAAATTAAGAAGAAACATTTATCTAGGTTAATTTCTATTTTTATTTAGTATCTAAATGTAACTGCACATGCATCACACAGCCACCTCATTTCTTCACTTGTAACACGAGGAGCGACCTTTTTACAGGAAGCTGCATCTTCGATGGGGCCAATGAACCTGCATCGCCGGAAACGTAAGTCCGTAAAAACAAACGTTAATGTTTACCTCTATATATTTATAAGTGAATGCGGTGACTATCGGTGTGGCAGATAGGCTAAGATAACGTAAGATAAAGCTGACACAATTTTGAAGTTTTACTTTTTGTTTTGAATTTTGATTTATAGTTTTGATATTCTGTTATGGGGCAAATGCGTATGAAGTTTATTTTCAATTTAATATTAAAGAGAGAACCTATTATAATGGAATAGACAGTTATTATTTGGGTCTGTTGCTTTTGTGATGCGGTTTTCATCGAGGTATCAAGGTAGGGAGGGTAAAGAAAGGGGAGCGAACGACATTTAGCCACCCTGATCAAACGATAGTTTCTCTGACCCTAAATACAACCCGAAGTCCGTCCGTTTCCAACAGGTCCCATTTCAACTATTGGACCGATCATTACCGAACAGTGAAATGCACTTAAATAATTATTAGAGTAGAGTGGTGTTATTTAGGAGACAAGGAAGAACCCCCACCGTTCCGACGAGCTTAGAACCGAGCAATGCTAGAAGTGCACAACACCGAAATTTCCTATACACCGTGGGTAAAGACTACCGGGCGATCCCGTCGATCTCTGCTAAAGGATATCCTTTGAACAGGAGTGTATCGCAGCCATCATTTGTGTTTGGTCATTGAGCGTTTTCAATGCCGTAAATAAAAAATCAGAATTTAATTAATTTCAACGTTATAAACTTTATTCAGGCCGCATATGAAATTAGGATTTATGCACAATATTTGAAATCCAATTTAGGATGCGAGCGCAGTAAGAAGACGAACGAGAGTGGCGCCAACCTTCCAGAATAGGCTGAGCGGATGCTCGCTAACTTTAAACGCAGAAGTAGCAAAGCCGAGCGGCCGAAAAAGAATCGGCTTGGGACCAACAAAACATCAGTTACTAATTAATTATTATGCTTAAATTAGTTGCTTGCTGCTTGACCCGACATTCTCCCCCCAGTTGGGGCTTCTACTTCAACTTCATCCTTAAGGGGCAAAAGGCACAGCTTAGTCACTGCTCGCTTGGTAATTCCAGATGAGGTTTTTATCACCGCCACTCGAAAGATACCATCTCGACCAGGGATTAACTCCATTATTCTCGCAAGCGGCCATTTCATCGGAGGTAGATTCTCGTCCATTACTAGCACCACATTGTTCGGGGCCAAAGCAGGACCGGAGGCGCGCCATTTGGAGCGCTGCTGGAGAAGGCTTAGGTCCTTCCAGCGGGACCAGAAAGACTTCTGCAGGAAAGACACGCGCTGCCAGCTGTCCAACCGGTTGAAGTTCAGCTTTGTGACATCAGGCTCGATAAAGCTGACTGACGGGCCACCAGTTAAAAAATGAGCCGGGGTCAGAACATCAAGGTCTGCAGGATTTTCTGAAAGAGACAATAAGGGTCGTGAATTTATAACAGCCCCAATATGGCCAGCAGTGTTCGCAGCTCCTCGAATCCAAGAACTGCAGATCCGACAGCTCGGTAAAAATGGTGCTTGGCGGTTTTAACAGCCGCTTCCCACTCCATCAGTGCCAGAGCTAAACTCCATCAGTGCCCGTTGATGCTCTCCGCTTAGAAATAATCGGCGCAGCTCCTTTAGCTCGTTTTTGGCTCCAACAAAGTTGGTTGCGTTGTCAGACCAAATATGTTGAGGCCTTCGGCGGGTGCATATAAAACGCTTCAAAGCCTGCAAAAATGCTCCAGGTGCTCCAGGTGGACGACAAGCTCCAGGTGGACGGCTTTGGTAGCAAAACAAATGAAAATGCTAACGTAACATTTTACTGGAGTCTTATTACGCACTTCCGGCTTATAATAGAACGGTCCACAAAAATCCACACCAGTGACTCCAAAGACCTGAGAGCCGCTAACTCTTTGCTCCGGAAGATCAGCCATAATGTGCTCCAACAACCGAGGCTTAGTCCGGAAGCATCGGATGCATTTGTGTATTGCCTTCGTCACGGTTTTTCTCCCCCCAATTGGCCAATATTGGGACCGAATAATTGCCAACAGTGCGCGAGGTCCCGTATGTAAATTTCGCTCATGGAAGTCAACAATTATAGCCTGCGTAACTGGATGGCTTCTTGGAAGTATAATTGGATGCTGACTATCAAAATCCAACGACGAATTTTTCAGCCGACCGTCTACGCGCAACAGTCCAAATTTATCCAAGAAGGGAGAGGATGAGGCAAGGGCACTGGATATCGCTATCTCTTTTCCATTTTGAAGAGCCTTTATGTCCTCCCAAAAATGCAAACGCTGCACTAGCCGCAGCAACAGCTGTGTTCCAGATTTTATATCGCTAGCCTTAACACCGTTGTGGTGAATTCGTTGAGAAAACTTGTATACGTAAGCGAATACCCTCTGCAGTGCTAGAAACGAATTAGCGTACTTAGAAACCGCTGTTATATCCACGTACGGAGACTGAATGAGCAGGACCGTTGCACGTAACTCCAGGGTTGATCTCTCAGATGGGACCGCGGTTGGCCACGCCTCTTGGGATCCAATGAGAAACGGAGGACCGTGAGACCAAAGCTTATTCTCAACCAATTCATTGGGAAGAGCACCACGCGACAGGATATAGGCTGGGTTCAAAGAAGTGGGAACATACCGCCACTCCATTTCTCTAGTTAGCTTCTGAATGGTCGAAACTCGATTGGCGACGAAAGCATTAAACCGAGAGGGTTCTTCTCGAATCCAAGACAGAGCCACAGCAGAATCGCACCAGCAAAAATACTTTCCAACGTAGACCTTCAACTGCTCTACTTCCGACATAAGTCGAGCCAACAACTCGGCTCCCGATAACTCCAGCTTCGGCACCGTAACAGTCTTTAACGGCGCAACTCGGGACTTCGAACAGAGTAAATAGCTTGCAGATCCTGCGCCCTTGGATACGACATAAACGCATGCCCCATACGCCTCAATGCTGGCGTCACAGAATCCATGGACCTCCATCTCGGATTTGGATGTTAGCACCCATTTAGGGAATTCGACGCGCTGCGTACTAACAAAGCTGCTACAAATCATATTCCAGTCGCAGTGAAGAGCTTGAGGAAGACTTTCATCCCAGGACAACTTCTCACGGCACAGTCTCTGGAGAAAGATCTTTGCCTTTGAAATTACAGTACCAACAAGGCCTAAGGAGAAAAGCACAATGCGCCTAGTGGGCTTTGAGATTGACTGAATCCCTTCAAAGGAAAATAGCAAGCGGTCAGTTGCAGGATCCCAAGCAAGACTCAGTGTCTTTGTGAAGTTGCTGCCATCATCAAACCTTAAGAAGGACTCCCGATCTTCTTCAGGCACCTTATCCAGCACGTCAGCAACATTGGAGCACCACTTCCTTAACCGAAAATGGCCTTTGGCAAGGATCGCGGATGTTTGCTGCATTATGCTAATAGCTTCATCTATAGAGTCGCCTCCGGAAAGCAAATCATCCACATAAAAGTCGCGACGCAGAATTTCGGCCCCCTTTGGAAACATTAATTGCTCATCATCTGCCAACTGATGCATTGTCCGAACTGCTAAAAATGAGGCAGGCTTTGTTCCATAGGTGACCGTTTCCAGCTTAAAAACCTGTAACTCATCCTGGGTGGAATCCCGCCAAAGAATACACTGATACACATACATTATCTCCAGTAATGGCCACCCGATGGCATCGGAACCTTAACAGAATATACAGTAACTTTGGCTGAATAACTAGGCCAGACATCAACACGTCATTCAATGAATATCCAGACGTTGTGACAGCAGATCCATCAAAGACACCCCTGAGCTTGGTTGTTAAACTGTCCTCCTTTAAAACACAATGGTGTGGAAGAAAGTATTGACCAGTGACGCTCGCATCAGCAGGGACTGGAGGCATGTGACCCATATCCAAATACTCCTTTATGAAGGCAGCATATTGCTCCTTCAATTGAGGATGGCGACAGAGCTTCCTTTCGAGGGAAAGAAATCGTCGAAAGGCTTGGGGGTAAGACTCTCCCAGCAACTTAGAACCGCATTTTAACGGTAGCCTAACAGCGTAAGCGCCGGAATCCAGGCGAGCAACTTGTTGCATGAAATACGCATCGCAATCTAGCTCTTTCTTCGTCCGCTTCACAATAGGCTCGGAGCAGTCTTCGATTTCCTAAAACCGGCGGAGCAGAGAATCCAGCTGATCATCCAGCATTGTTGCGCTCTCCGGAACATCTTTGTGGGCAGTGGAAACGAGTGATCTTCTCTGGACATGTGAACCGCCTCCACACACGACCCATCCAAGTCGAGTTTTCTGCAGCAATGGCAGGCCGGCTGAGAGCTTAATTTGCCCAACACACAACAGCTCATAAAACAGACTGACTCCGATAAGAAGGTCGATGCGCTTCGGGCGGAAAAATTCAGGATCAGCCAAAGAAAGATTGCCAGGAATATTCCAACTGCAGATATCCAAACTGAAGCTAGGCTGCAGGTCCGTGATATTGGCGGCGATGACAGCGTTAACCAGGGCAGAGTATTCGGAACAATGGGAACGTAGGAGAACGTCAACAGCGAATCCATCTGTCGCAAATCCGGTATCTCCAATACCAGACACCGCCATGAATGATTTGTACCTCCGGAGCTGCAGCTGACTTGCCAGCCGGGAAGTGATCACGTGCACCTGAGATCCCGAATCCAACAGAGCTCGGCATGGAACAAGGGATCCAGCGCGACTACGAACAAAAATGTTCGCTGTAGCAAGCAATGACATATCGCCGCTGCGACCTTGAGCAACTAGTGCATTAGCAGTGGACGGCGAAGAGGCTACAGGCTCGGCGACCTCGGCTATGGCTGACGTGGGAGGACCAACCAAAGGGTGGCCGCGAGATGTCTGCGGCTCCAGGAAATGCAGCAGGCTGTGATGCCTCCTTCCACAACTGCGATAATTAGCAGCGAGGCACTCACGCATGTGATGGCCCGTTTGCAGACACTTCCGACAAAGACCGAGTCGCCTGGCCTCACCAAGGCGAATCTCAGGGGGCATTGATAGAAATCGGGGGCATGCAGACATTATATGGGACCATCCCCCGCATAGCGCACAGGTAGAAGGAAGCGAATTAGTGACAATAAAGGATGATCTACTATTATTTGCACCTCGACGTCTTCCCACATGAGCGCCCGGGGCGTATGCAGCCATGGCCACGTCCATAGCCTCCAGCGTCCTACACCGCTGCTCCAAAAATTCGGCCATCGACTCCCAAGTAGGGATGGCGTCTGAACCTGAGGAGTTTTGACTCTCCTCCCACTTGGCCTGGGTAGCTGGGTCCAACCTTTGAAGCAGAACTTGGACGATGATGCAGCTGGCGATCTGAACTGATGTACCCAAATTCTGTAAGGCTCGCATATGGGCATTGAATTTGTCCGAAAGACCTCGAAGAGCTGCTATTGAGCCACTTTCCAACAGACTGAGGCCCAGAATCTCGTAAACGTGTGCCTGAAATATTAAGCGACGGTTATTAAATCGTTTCTCCAATAAATTCAGCGCAACATCATAGTTCTCGTCGGAGACTTCCAAGGAACGAACTGCTTCGAAAGCGGACTCCCGAAGGCAAGATCGCAACCTTTGCAACTTTTCCACCTTACTAATACGAGGATTGCTGCCGACGATTTTAGAGAAGATCGAGTAAAATTCCGCCCATTCCGAGTATCCACCGCTGAACGTAGGGAGCGGCAAAGGAGGCAGCACTTGAAAACTTTGACCTAACCCTGGGTCAGCGTACATGGTGGACATTCCGTTGGCAAGGGTGGAGTGGGCAGCAATTCGAGATGAGCGAAGGGTCGTCTCGTGCTCAATTTCTGCCTGCATCGTCGCTACGAGCTCCGAAACAGTCCATCGAAGGTCACTGCTGATCTGCAAAATGTCCAAATTCTCAAGCTCCCCGTGGATGGCCTTGAAGTCGCTGAACATGGTGGCTATCTGACCATGTCGGACGTGTAGCATGGCATCATCCACCTTGGAAATAGGCTGACGAGCTCCTTGGATCCTCTGTAAGTCCTGGAGAATACCCAGGGCCTTGCACTTTAAAATAGCACTCCGAGTTGGAGTGGGTGCTCCTGTGACGGCGCCGCTGGAGTTCATGATTTATTATATTGAGTTCCGAAAAAACCGAAATAAATTTTATTTGCTCGCGGCGAACACGATCTGTCCCACTGTGCGCTCAGAAACGTAGCGGAATTGTGGAGTGTATATATATATGAAGCTATGTGCGAGCGAATGCACTTGCGTTGTGGATCGTATTTTTGTATGAAGTCTATGCGCGGGCGAATGCACTTGCGTTGTGGATCGTAAATATGTATGTGTGCTTGTTAACTAACGTTTACGTTTATGCCTGTATGTATGTATAATATAATAATATATAATAATTTGTTTATTATTGTAAACAAACTTATTAGCCACATATGATAATTTTTCATATAACACTGTTTACAAAATTGTTTTGTTTTTGTTTTAGTAATTTGTTTATGTGTATATATATAATATATGTATTTTTAATACATATATTAAAAATCATGTCGGGGTCACCAATGTTTGGTCATTGAGCGTTTTCAATGCCGTAAATAAAAAATCAGAATTTAATTAATTTCATCGATATAAACTTTATTCAGGCCGCATATGAAATTAGGATTTATGCACAATATTTTAAATCCAATTTAGGATGCGAGCGCAGTAAGAAGACGAACGAAAGTGGCGCCAACCTTCCAGAATAGGCTGAGCGGATACTCGCTAACTTTAAACGCCGAAGTAGCAAAGCCGAGCGGCCGAAAAAGAATCGGCTTGCGACCAACAAAACATCAGTTTCTAATTAATTATTATGTTTAAATTAGTTGCTTGCTGCTTGACCCGACCCGGCTTGAGCTCGTTGGTCTTTAAAATTACAAGGTTTTACTTTTAAAATTCAGCCAAGAAGTCGGAAAATGAAGGTTGTGTCAGATCGCCAGGTCGAGGCCAGAAACGAGCTTTAAATAGATCTTTAAGCACAAGAATTCAAGTCGCCCAAGTAATTAGAAATTGTAGAGAAAGTCAAGGCCAATCAAAATCAATGGCCAGATTTAAAGGTTGTAGATGGACTCGATTATCGGAGAACCGAGCATGCAACAGGAGACCAGATGAATGATATTTTCAATTGGAAATTATGGAATTCCAATTCAATTGGAATTCCAGAGGATTAGTTGCTGAAGTTTTAAAAAAGAATCATGACGAAACTCTTGCTTCTCATAGAGGCATTCACAAGACTTTGGAAAGGGTGCGGCGATATTACTATTGGCCAGGGTTAGTCAACGACATGAAGTCGTATGCGCCAAGAGGTTTGTAAATCCACCAAAGCACTGTGGTTCCGCCCATAGGCCAAAAGTCGAAAAATCTGATTTGAAAATATTTAAACTTAATTTAAAACACAGTCTGATTCTAAAATGACCATTCTTCAAGTTTGCAAACCGTTTTTCGCTGGAATGGTACATTCTAGAAAAACCATTAAAAGCAAGAACACGTGTTCAATTCTGCAGCCCATCGGAGCTCTTGAAAAATATTTCGATGCAAACGCTCACTTCAAATCGGTGTGTCAACTGTTCAAGAGCGTATATTAAAATAATTAAAAATTAATTTTGAAGCTCAAGGTATTTATTATACCCTTGCAGAGGGTATAAATAAATATTCGACTGTAAAGTCGTATTCTTCTAGTTCGAGCCTCATACGTGTAAGTTTAGAACTGGGATTTGTCATTGAGAAAAGGCATATTAAAGGTTTATGGTCTGTTCTTATTAAGAAATGTGTTCCATATATATATGGTGTAAAATGTAATATCGCCCAGTGAATTGCAGCTAATTCCTGCTCAGTAGTACATTTGTTACTTTCACCTTTTGTAAATGCTCTTGATGCGTATGCAATGGGAAGCTGGAGACCATTATGGTTTTGAGTTAAAACCGCTCCACATGCTAGTTCGAATCTTGTTATTCGATGCCTTCATTGCTGTAAATAATGAGTACCCTGCTCAATTACTTTGGCTAAAATTGAGCTTTTTATCATTAAGGTATTTAAAAAAAGATGATATTCAAGAAATATCTAAACTAAAGTAAATTAAACCGGTAGTAATCACGGACTTCGAGGAAATTTCTGAATTTAAAACTGTTTTGCGCAAAGAAATATTTGTAATCTATATAAAATTATAACAAATATATGCTATACATATTACACAAGAGCTAATTCTCATAACGACAGAAAATTACTTTTATGCAATCAAAATACGACAACACTTATTATGAAATAAATAATTTCTTTTATTTATAATCAAAAAATTAATAAAAAAATTTTTGTTAAGAAAAAAATAAGACAGTGCGACAAAAAAAATAAAATTGGAGGATCTTTTAAAGAGACCTAGTAGGAATTTTTTATTAGGTCGAATATAACACAAAACCGTTTTTCAAATATTTTTAAATCTTGATTTTAGCTCTTGATAATTTTATAATCTTGATTTATTTAAAAAAAAAAACCTTTTTGTGATTTTGTTGCGCTTAAAAATTCCTAAACGCGTAATTTTGAGCCGATTTTAAAATTTCCGATGTTTTTCAATATTTCAATGTTGTAGCTTTTGAAAAAAAATATATCTTACCTTTTTTTTAAACAAAAAGGATCAAATTTTTACACAAGAAACTGACATTTTTGAATTTACGTCGTGTTTTTCGGACTTTGACACAATATTTCGGTACAACTTTCAAGAAATGGTATCATTTTTGACACACATCAATATTGTCTTATTAATCCTGAATAAAACGAGACCAATTTTTTTAGGAAATTATGAAAATTGTTTAAGTTAAAACGCTTTTCCCAAATCAAGTCAGTGCAATTTCACTAGCGCTCCCGAAAACCCGTTTTTTCTAAATAAATGAAGATTTTGAGGGTGTTAGAAATATTTCAAACACGGTTTTGTTTTATATTCGACCTATTAAACAATTCTTACTAGGTTTCTTAAAAAGTTGCAAATCACTGTCGCACTGTGTAATTATTATTGTATCTTAATCAAAGAAAAATCATGTTTCACTCGCTTATTAAAATATCATTTTTTAATACGATAAAAGAAAAAAATAATCAAATAGATATAATTCAGGAAGGTGCTATTTTAGTAAATGGAAATAATATCTAAATGATTCTTACCAAAAAGGGTATTATCTAATAACATTTAATGGCATCACTGTAAATTATAATATATCATATACAAACGTAGATAATAAAGTATTATAAAGTATTAGATACAGTTTGGTTATTAATTTCTAAATTAAGCAAATATTTAATTGTAATCACATTAACTTCAACATATGTAAATCATTTGGTTATTGTTCAAGCATTGAACACGATTAAAATTTCAAAGATAGCGTTTCAAGGGATCGGACCCATGGAAATAAGAGATTAACTTCAAAGAGATGGCTTTAAAGTTTAAACCGATCCCCTGCAGCGTAACACAATTCCATAAGTGGTTCCCTTATCGCACTTAAGAAAGGTAGTTTAAATTGATTAGAGATTTTCATGTATATTTTGGGTAAGAGAATTATATGAAATTAAAACCATATTGAAATTCTCAGCCCAGGGTACCTAACAAATAAGGCTTCGATCTGGGTAAAAAAAAGACCAGTTTAATATTCGTGGTCCTCTGTTTTTCCCCCAAAAGTTGAGGAACACACAGAATAAAATTATATAAATTCCAATGAGCATAACAAAAATGAAAACAAAAACAAGAAAGGAAAGCTAACTTCGGGCGGAGCCGAAGTTTATATACCCTTGCAGTTAAAACCGGATATATATCGCAAACATCGGATATAGTTGGCCGATCCTTATGGGAATAGGAATATATAATCAAATTTATTCCAATACAAAATCTAAAAAAAGTCCCAAACTTCTATCTTCAAAAATACGAAAGTTGATATTTCTACCAAATACCATATCCGATCGTTCAGTTATATGGCAGCTATAGGATATAGTCGGCCGATCCTAATGAAATTTTGTAGGTTGGATCAACTGACTAAAAATAGAATCTGTATTAAATTCCAGCTTTCTATCTTCAAAAACACGAAAGTTGGGTCATTTCCGATCGTTCAGTTATATGGCAGCTATAGGATATAGTCGGCCGATCCTAATGAAATTTTGTAGGTTGGATCAACTGACTAAAAATAGAATCTGTATTAAATTCCAGCTTTCTATCTTTAAAAACACGAAAGTTGGGTCATTTCCGATCGTTCAGTTATATGGCAGCTATAGGATATAGTCGGCCGATCCTAATGAAATTTGGCATGTCGTAATGTTTTGCCAAAAATAGCTCTCATGTCAAATTTGAAGTCACTAACTCTAAAAACACCAAAGACTTATATACTGCTCGCAAAGAAAAGAAGGGTGTGTGCAAAGTTTCAAGTCGATAGCTTTAAAACTGAGAGACTAGTTCCTCTTTTTTTTAATATTTAATTGTAATTAATTGGTTTTATTATGATATTCTCATAAGGATCGGCCAACTATATCCGATGTTTGCGATATGTATCCGGTTTTAACTGTAAGGGTAAACCGGCTTTCCTTTCTTGTTTTTTTTTTTTCATACAATATTTTAATTTGTGCACTGCGTTGCATTATACTTATAAACAACTTCAAGTATATTGAGCAGAAGCCTTTCAGAAATCTGAAAAAAAAAAAATTTAAAACAAAAGAAAATAAGTTAATTAACTGATTTAAAAAAATGTTTTGTTTTTATGTCGACTAACGATTTTAAAAAAAATTTTTAATAAAAATTAAAAAATTAAAAATGTTTCTCAGCAGAGTAGAAACCGTGTCTGATTTAATAATTATTGAAGGGCTCGATAATAAATATAAAAGCAAGATAATAGAACTCACAGGCGATGTTGAGAATCACATTGAGATTATGGATACCTTAGTCCAAGGAAATAAATTAGAAAAGGTAGAAGGTGGTAGCCCTAGAATGAGAGAACGGGACCAACGGGACCAAAGAGCGGGACCATTTTTATGAATTATTTAAGAAGCTTCTGCATTCAAGGGCGGATTTAAGTCCATCCTTGTAGCTAAGATACCTTAAATGTGCTCTTAAAGGGGAAACACGAAATGTGGTTTCCCAGTTATTTCTTGGCTCAGGCAACAATTAGGACGCAGCCTGGGAGTTGCTTATAAAGCGATATGAGAATTTTTATACCAAATTATAATTTATAATTATATAATTTTTTATAATTTTGTCCAAAATTGTGCAACGCAGTGAAGGAGACATCTCCGACCTTAGAAAGTATATATATTCTTGATCAAAATCACCTCCTGAGTTGATATGAGCATGTCCGTCCGTCCGTCTGTCCGTCTTTTTACGAAAACTAGTCTCTCAGTTTTGAAGCTATCGACTAGAAATTTCCACCCACCCTTCTTTCCTTTGCACGCAGTATATAAGTCGGAACGGCCCGGATCGGCCGACTACATCCTGTAGCTGCCATATAACTGAACGATCGGAAATGACCCAACTTTCGTGTTTTTGAAGATAGAAAGCTAAACAGATTGGAAAGCTTGGTACAGATTATATTTTTGGTCAGTTTATACTACCAACCAAATTTTTTAACGATCGGACGACAATATCTTATAGCTGCCATATAACTGAACGATCGGAAATGGTTTTTGGTAGAAATATAAACTTTGGTATTTTTGAAGATAGAAGTTTGAGACTTTTTTTAGATTTTTTATGATAATAAATAGGGTTATATTACCATATTCTCAAAGGGATCAAATATATCCGATCTTTGCGATATATATCCGGTTAGCTGCAAGGTTTTTCAATTTCGGCTCCGCCCGAAGTTAGCTTCCCTTTCTTGTTTTTGATATTTTGGATATTCCAAAGCGACAAAATCGATATCACCGCAAGCTTCATTTTTTTCGAAGATGTTTCTTTAACGGCTACAGAATTTGAATTAGAAAATTGTTTTAACACGATCGACACGATATAATCATATTAAGCAAACAATAATTGTGTTTAAAAAAATTTAAAAAAATGGTTGTTTTTTGGTTCGAGCAACTGCCTATAACCCCTTGAAACCTATTAGCACTTGTGGGGCATCCTAAAAAATTGGAGCGAGTCCGGAGCCTCGTAGGTTTTTTGCAGTTTTAAAAACCATGGTAACGAAACAAAATATTATAACCTAAAAATGTTCATGGTAAATTTTGCTATGCTAGTTAATAATCAATCAATTGTATAGAGATTATTCATATCGGTTATTTTTCTATTTCCATGCCAAAAACATTAAATTAAACTTAAGTATAATTTTTTAGTTACATAAATTAAATTAAATGCATTTTTGTTTTTTAGTATGTAAAATATATGAATGTATACATATCAAAGAAAAAATTAAAATCGATGTGCTCTATTATTATTGGTATCAGTTATAATGACAAATATTTCATAACCATTTGCTATTTTAATTTATTATGGTTATGTATGGTTATTTTAGTTCTTGCCGTTATGGCAAGAACTTTACACAGTTTTTCTCCTCCTTCCGGTCATGGCTCAGTTAAAGAGTTGCCGAAAAGTCGTTATCGTACTCTGACTTGGACTTTGATGTGGATGCCAAACGTGTGGGATTTCAAACTTTTACGTTTCGCCAAGCTTCCATGCAACACAAGACTGTGTTGGATTTGAATAAAACGGACCACTAGATAAATTTAACAGATGGATTGCGTCACATTTTTCCCCTTTTCGCCAGTGAATGAGTACAAATTCAGAGAGTTTCTCGAATGAGCGCGATAAGAGGGTTTTTCTAACGTCAACGAACTTTATACATAGTTTATCTTTTTTTTTTTTGTTAAAAAAAAACAAACAAGAAAGCAAAGCTAACTTCGGGCGGAGCCGAAGTTGATATACCCTTGCAGTTAAAACCGGAATATAGAATAGAATCTGTACCAAGTTCCAGCTTTCTATCTTCAAAAACACGAAAGTTGGGTCATTTCCGATCGTTCAGTTATATGGCAGCTATAGGATATAGTCGGCCGATCCTTATGAAATTTGACATGAAGTAATGTTTTGCCAGCTCTAATAGCTCTCATGTCAAATTTGAACTCTCTAACTCTAAAAACACAAAAGTTATACCATTTCCGATCAATCAGTTATGTGGCAGCTATAGGATATAGTCGGCCGATCCCGGTCGTTCCGACTTATATACTGCGTGCAGAGAAAAGAAGGGTGTGTGCAAAGTTTCAAGTCGATAGCTTTAAAACTGAGAGACTAGTTTGCGTAGAAACAGACAGACAGACAGACGGACAAACGGACATGCTCATATCAACTCAGGAGGTGATCCTGATCAAGAATATATATACTTTATAGGGTCGGAGATGTCTCCTTCACTGCGTTGCACACTTTTGAACAAAATTATAATACCCTCTGCAAGGGTATAAAAAACAAAACAAGAAAGAAAAGCTAACTTTGGGTGGAGCCAAAGTTGTATACAAGCGGTGCCCAAAACCCTACATCGGTACTGTAAGCGCAGTGAAGGAAACATCTCCGACCATATAAAGTACATATATAAGTATATGTATGTATATATTTTTGATGTCCGTCTGTCAGTTTCTACGGAAACTACTCTCTTAGTCTTAAAGCTAAGATTATAAAGTACATAGATGGGAGATCAGGGCCCAAAACGGTCAACTTTTTTCTTCGGACTTGTAGGGGGGAACGCACATGTATCCGATTCTATTTTTAGAACTCTTTATATGTATGGGTTAAAAAAAATGTGTGGCTTAGTATGTACGTGTCAATGCCCGCACGACGGCGTAAATATGTTTTGGCTTCCAAGGAAGCTTGTTTACAGTAGTAAACCAGGAAGGAGCCGCCGTAACCGGTAATGGTGTCCCCTATCGCGGCGTGTAGGAAGACTTTTTCTTTCCCCGAATGGAAGAGGAGGATATAGTCGACATATGGTTCCACCAGTAAGGCGCTAAGTGCCAAATCGCACAGAGCCAACGTTACAATCGATATTTTGCGCGGTACGTTCGAAAATCGCATAATCAGCCGAAACGGCGATGTCACCTGGCCGCCTCGCAGCTGCGATTTGACCCCGTTGGACTATTTTTTGTGGGGTGCCGTCAAGGATAAATATTACGCCAACCACCCAAAGAGATTGAAGTGGCCATCAGGGCCATTAAGGACCATACAATCGAAAATGTGTTTAACAAGAAAGAAAAGCTAACTTCAGGCGGAGCCGAAGATGACATACATACCCTTGCAGGTAAAACCGGATATATATAGCAAACATCGGATATAGTTGGCCGATCCTTATGAGAATATCATAATAAAACCAATTAATTACAATAAAATATCTCAAAAAAAATCCCAAGCTCCCAAGCTATCTTCAAAAATACCAAAGTTGGTATATCTACCAAAAACGATTTCCTATCGTTCAGTTATATGGCAGCTATAGGATATAGTGGGCCGATCCTTATGAAATGTCGTTATGTTTTTCCTAAAATAGCTCTCATGTCAAATTTGAACTCGCTAACTCTAAAAACACCAAAGTAATACCATTTCCGATCAATCAGTTCTATGGCAGCTATAGGATATAGTCGGCCGATCCCGGCAGATCCGACTAATATACTGCGTGCAAAGGAACGAAGGGTGTGCGCAAAGTTTGAAGTCTATGGCTTTAAAACTGAGAGACTAGTTCGCGTAGAAACAGACAGACAGACGGACAAGCTCATATCAACTCAGGAGGTGATCCTGATGAAGAATATATATACACTATAGGGTCGGAGATGTCTCCTTCATTGCGTTGCACACTGTTGGACTAAATTATAATACCCTCTGCAAGAGTATGAAAACAGTCCACTATAAATTATAATCGAAGGGAAAGTTAAAGTAACATCAAATTTATTCAAAGAAATGTTAATCAAAAACACATCAAATTTACACCTATTTTTGTGGCTCCAATACTGAACGCCAATACTGAAAATTTTATGGACAAAATCAAAAGTTTTGAAATGAATACTTTTAAATGTGGTTTGTATTATGTGTTTGTGTATGTGAAGTGTCCAAAAAACTTGTGTTGTCTTTTTAATAAAGTGAAAATGTAAGCAGTCTAGCAAAATAAATTTTTAGAAATAAATCACATTTTTATACCCTTGCAGAGGGTATTATAATTTTGGTCAAAAGTGTGCAACGCAGTGAAGGAGACATCTCCGACCCTATAAAGTATATATATTCTTGATCAGGATCACCTCCTGAGTTGATATGAGCATGTCCGTCTGTCCGTCTGTCCGTCTGTCTGTCCGTCTGTCTGTTTCTACGCAAACTAGTCTCTCAGTTTTAAAGCTATCGTCTTGAAACTTTGCACACACTCTTCTTTCCTTTGCACGCAGTATATAAGTAGGAACGGCCCGGATCGGCCGACTATATCCTATAGCTGCCATATAAATGATTGATCGGAAATGGTATAACTTCGGTGTTTTTAGAGTTAGAGAGTCTAAATTTGACATGAGAGCTAGTTTTGGCAAAACATTACGTCATGCCAATTTCATAAGGATCGGCCGACTATATCCTATAGCTGCCATATAACTGAACGATCGGAAATGACCCACCTTTCGTGTTTTTGAAGATAGAAAGCTGGAATTTAATACAGATTCTATTTTTAGTCAGTTGATCCAACCTACAAAATTTCATTAGGATCGGCCTACTATATCCTATAGCTGCCATATAACTGAACGATCGGAAATGGTATTTGGTAGAAATATCAACTTTCGTATTTTTGAAGATAGAAGTTTGGGACTTTTTTTAGATTTTGTATTGTAATAAATTGGATTATATATTCCTATTCCCATAAGGATCGGCCAACTATATCCGATGTTTGCGATATATATCCGGTTTTACCTGCAAGGGTATATAAACTTCGGCTCCGCCCGAAGTTAGCTTTCCTTTCTTGGTAAAAAGATATTTAAACTAATTCCGACCGAGTCGGACATTGTAATTTAGTCCATGTTGTAGATTGTTTAATTTTCTTCAAATGAGTGAAATATGAATATGCCCTGTTATGCGCTTTCGAAGAAATTCATAATTTAAGGAGGCAACCTCAAAACCTTGAATGTGATTCTGTTAGCTGTGAGACTAGTGCAAAACCGATTTAAATTTAGAAAAAAATGAAAAAATTTTTTTATTTTTCACCTACTTTTTCAAAAGAAGACTATGGCTTTATAAAACACTAAAAAAGAACCAAATTGATATATCTTGCTTAGTTCTACAGTAAGCATGTTATTTTTAAATAGGGCGAGGTGCCACGCCCACAATTTTTTCAAATCCGAGTTCTTTTGACCATATAAACTAAAATCAAAATCTAAATATCTTGCTTAGTTTTTGAGTTAGGATGTGTTTCTTAAAAAGTAGGCGGTGCCACGCCCACATTTTTTTTTTTTAAATCTTAAATCTATTGACCATGTGAACTCAAATCAAAAATCAGAAATTAAATATCTTGTTTCTTTCTTGAGATAATATTTTTGGCCATGGAAATACGAGGCTAACAGTATGGTCTAAAACCGATCCCCTGCAGGCTGCAGCCTAACATAAATACAGACATAAGTGGTGCGCTTTTCGCACTTGAGAAAGGGTCGCATAGCATGTCAGCGTGCAGTGCATTGATAAGTAGTTTTAAATAGAATTAAGATTTTCATGTATCTTACTTATAAGAGAACTTTACCAATAAAATCAGTTTCCAAAAGGAACTCATTGGAGTAAAACCTATTTATTTAGGGCTCCTCTTAACAAAGACTATTAGAGTAAGAGCTATAGGATTTGGCATGGAGATGCCATTGGCATTGACAAATACCATTTCCAATCGTTCAGTTATATGACAGCTATAAGATACATTTGGACGATCGTTATGCCTTATGGTTAGTAATTATACCGGTATGGAGAAAAAAAAACTTGTTGCATACTCTTGCGCTTGAAAAAAACAACCGAAGCCGCTCTCTCTAAGAGAAGATTCAGTAGGGAAGCAGACTAAAAAGTCTTTAACTCCTTTCAAAATTGTCGGATTTGGCGGGAGTGGGCGTGAAAATTGTCGTCTTTATCTGCGCGCATATCATACGAGTCCAAGTTCCAAATCGGAGAGTTCTATCTCTTATAGTCTTCGAGATGCACACGTTCAAAATTGTAACCCCTTTGTATGGTAAATGCTATGTAAATATGTACATATATGGGTATATCTCCTCTATGGAACGATTTGGATGAAATTTGTTTTTCGTATATATATTAACTTAAGGAATAGTTTGGAATCAAAAGTTTTATAATAAGCACTCCTGTACTGATGCAACAGAAACAACGTTTGTGATAAACAATCATTTTCAGAGCTACCGAATTTCGCAGCGCAGTAGCAACGAAATTCCGCGTTTTAAATGCAATGATTAATTTTCTATCAGGATAAAATGTTTTTTTTTTCGTAACTAACAAAAATGGGTTCTTGCAAAAATATTGGGCATTGGGACCAGGGTGAAGAGTTGAGTTATAGGGGTCGTGGCATGTCAAGTAGGCTTTTTGTAGGCACTTTGAAATATTTATTTTTTTAATAATAACGCTTCATATTTTTTTTTTTTTTTTTTAACACTTACACAATTCATTTTAAATTAATTAATAATAGTTAATAAAATTAATTTTAATTAATTCCCCATTAATTTAATTAATTGAAAATGTTTAAAAATTAAAAAAATTATTTTTATGTTTATAATAATAATATGGGCAACTCTCTGATGTCGAATGCGACATTTGTACGAAATCAAACTGAAAAAAATGTGACTAAGTTTTTTTTTTCTAAATGCGAATCTTAAAGCTGTTGGTTAGCACTATAATTGTGCTATAATCGATTTAAGGCAATTGTTTATTATCAAGATAATCACAAAAATGTGAGGCATTCGCACGCGACACAGAAAGAAGACACTTTTTCGAAAACCAGCTCAAGTACTCAAATCAGCGAACCGTGATGGATAATTGTAATGTAATTAATTTTAAAATGTTAAGTATTGTTCTGAATAATGCATTTCGTCTTAAAAATATTGAGTAGTTTTTTTAAAATTGAATTTGAATTTTTAAGTAATGAGAAGAGCAAAGGATGTATTTAAATTATTTTTAATGCATTAACAATTTTTTATTATTACTCACTTCAATTTCAAACTTAGCAAAACATCTTCAATGCTCATATCAACTCAGGAGGTGATCCTGATCAAGAATATATACACTTTATAGGGTCGGAGATGTTCCTTTCACTGCTATGCACACTTTTGGACAAAATTATAATACTCTCCGCAAGGGTATAAAAACACAACAAAATATTTTTTTAATGTTTTATGTACTTACAATGTTGCACGCGACAAACTTTACTCGCACTTGGTCTACTTTGCATTGAAATATTTCAAAATGTGTTATGAGTAAATATAAAATTGGCTTACATTAGTTACGTTTAATAGATTCCCTGCACAAATATACGAAAAAAACATACTATTATAAACTTTAAATTTTTAACGGCGGTTGACCTTTCTGGAGAATTGCCCATATTATACATATTTATACCCTTGCAGAGGGTATTATAATTTTGTCCAAAAGTGTGCAACGCAGTGAAGGAGACTACTCCGACCCTATAAAGTATATATAT
Source organism: Drosophila parabipectinata (assembly GCA_018153455.1). Lineage (NCBI taxonomy): Eukaryota > Metazoa > Arthropoda > Insecta > Diptera > Drosophilidae > Drosophila > Drosophila parabipectinata. Next base: position 1,514,450 of record JAECYA010000403.1, on the reverse strand, counting down.
TCTTGATCAGGATCACCTCCTGAGTTGATATGAGCATGTCCGTCTGTCCGTCTGTCTGTCTGTCCGTTTCTACGCGAACTAGTACTAAACTTACCAACTTAACAACTGAACGCACTTAAAACTGGTAGCAGTTTTAAAGCTATCGTCTTGAAACTTTGCACACAACCTTCTTTCCTTTGCACGCAGTATATAAGTAGGAACGGCCCGGATCGGCCGACTATATCCTATTGCTGCCATATAACTGATTGATTGGAATAGGTATAACTTTGGTGTTTTTAGAGTTAGAGAGTTAAAATTTGACATGAGTGCTGTTTTTGGCAAACCATTACGACATGCCAAATTTCATAAGGATCGGCCGACTATATCTTATAGCTGCCATATAACTGAACGATCGGAAATGACCCAACTTTTGTGTTTTTGAAGATAGAAAGCTGAAACTTAGTACATATTTTATTTTCGGTCAGTAAATCCAACCTGCCAATTTTCATTAGAATCGGCCGACTATATCCTATAGCTGCAATATAACTGAACGATCGGAAATGGTATTTGGTGGAAATATCAACTTTCGTATATTTGAAGATAGAAGCTTGGGATTTTTTTTTTAGATTTTTTATTGTAGTTTATTGGTTTTATTATGATTTAATCATAAGAATCGGCCAACTACATCCGATGTTTGCTATATATATCCGGTTTTAACTGCAAGGGTATTTCAACTTCGTCTGCGCCCGAAGTTAGCTTTCCTTTCTTGTTTTTTTATTATTTATGTAAGCAAACTTTTCAAAAATCTTTACCAAGTTTCAAGTGTGTAGCATTTATGTTTGAAACGCTGTTTTTGTTTTTACCTTATTTTTCAAACACATCTTGTGTGGTTTTTTACAACAATCTTGTCTTTTATTTTTATTACGCATAAATTCATTTCATCAATAAAATGTCGAACGTGCATACTTTAGTGTTGACACTTTAATAGGAAAGTAGAGTTTTTATATGTCTTTCATTACAACGTCCATTGTTTGGCTAATTACTGCACGTGCAGGACCGCTCCGGCAGACAAATAAATTTGCGGTGATTTGTTGACGTGCGGATGGGCCCCAACATTACTACCACCCACCTAAGCAACCATCCGTCCAACCACCTCCACTAAAGTAACTAGAACGAATTTAACTACTTAGCGATTACGTAGGCAACACTTCACAAAAAAATTGCGCCCGAAAATCTTTAAGTCTCTGGAACTTGTATATACCCTTATTTAGTTCTCAAAGCCGTTTAGTTCCTACAGTATACCATTATTCAAATGGGTAGATTTTTAAAACATCTTTCCATATTTAACTTCAGTACAAGTAAACCAATGATTTCCTATAATAAAATTGAAATATACATTTATGATATTGATTCTACAATTTAAATATGTATTTGGTTATGGTCGTAGACGATTACTCAAAGATTTCATTTATATTATTTTTTAAAGATTTATTTTTAAAATTTCATAGAAATTCTTTTAAAATAAGGTGGGTATTGCTTGTTTTTCCTTGTCTGCAATGGTAAAAATAACTAATACTTTGTATGAAATATGGCCGATGGTTTCCAGAATTTTATATAAACAAATAATTTCCACCGAAAAACTTATTAAACGATGTCCAAATAATGCAATTGCGTAGACCCTTGGCATAAACGGTAAAAAAAACAAGAAAGGAAAGCTAACTTCGGGCTGAGCCGAAGTTGACATACCCTTTCAATTAAACCCGGATATATATCGCAAACATCGGATATAGTTGGCCGATCCCTATGAGAATATGATAATATAACCCAATTTAAAATAATACAAAATTTAAAACAAGTCCCAAACTTCTATCATTAAAAATACCAAAGTTGGTATTTCTACCAAAAACCATTTCCGATGGTTCAGTTATATGGCAGCTATAAGATATAGTCGACCGATTGTTATGAAATTCGGCATGTCGTATTATTTCGCCAAAAATAGCTCTCATGTGAACTCTCTAACTTTAAAAACACCAAAGTTATACCAATTTCGATCAATCAGTTATATGGCAGCTATAGGATTTAGTCGGCCGATCCGGGCCGTTCCGTCTTATATACTGAGTGCAAAGGAAAGAAGGGTGTGTGCAAAGTTTCAAGACGATAGCTTTAAAACTGAGAGACTAGTTTGCGTAGAAACAGACAAACGGACAGACGGACATGCTTACATCAACTTAGGAGGTGATCCTGATCAAGAATATATATACTTTATAGAGTCGGAGATGCCTCCTTTACTGCGTTGCACATTTTGACCAAAATTATAATACCCTCTGCAAGGGTATAAAAACGAGTATAAAAAAGAGTATTCGTAAGAGTAAGACAATAGCATTGGGCAACTAAAAGTCCTATCCAGGATACCTCTACTTTGTGAATGAGTGGATGGGTTTTCCAGAGGGTGTATGTTTCGGTGGTGATGGGTATGGGAGGCCGCCCATTTCAACGACGAAAACGAAGCGGATAGCTGGAAAGACGACGAGCACATAAAGAAGAACTTCATTTATTCGCAAAAGAAATAAATCTTTTAATACACATCGGAGAGTCGTTATTCTAGCATTGTTTTCTCATTTGCTACAACACCTTTGAAAACACTCAGCCGGTGACCCCCAAATCGCCATTGTATCAGACAGACGTGCTGGATTTTGTCTGTCGTCCGGTCAACCATCCTTCCCCTATGTCCCTGGTCATTGGCAGAAAAACATTCTGCTTCTGCCAATTGATGGCAAATAGTAATTTCAATGATTCTAATTATGAAGCCGCCCGGCGCAAAAGTTTGTTAAGTATCCCTTGCACCATTGCTATTGTTTTTCTTTTCCAACTTGATATCGATACAGCATCGAAATAGGTTTTCCCATTAGCAAAAACTAAATGCATACATTTAGAATTTCAAATAATTAAATATTTTGAACATAAATTAGAAATTTATTATTTTAATGGTAAAGAACGTGATTTTAGTTAATTTTAAATTTTAAACAAAAAAAAAGCTGTTAGAAAGAGATTTTAGTTTTCTCCCTAAAAGAAAAATCTTAATTGCCATTTATATCAGCTGCTATTATATGGACAGCTATTGTTTGGTACCCGTATGTGTCTCTCGCCCATTTTATTAGGAGGGCGGTGCGCCTTCATTAAGTTGTTTCCCTCACAAGTCCAACTTCTATCGTGCTGGTCTCTTCGACTAGAAACATCGTATTGCATGCAAAATTTCCGACATTTACTTAATTGTCGTACTCCAAGTTTACGAATGTATCCTAGGCCAGTGTCTCATGCCCAGGCTGTGTTGCAGTATACGGTGGAAAGGTTTATGTGTCAAGCTGTGACTAATAACACGGAAACATTCTAGAAGGGCATAGTCATAAAATATCAAAACGATGCAGAGCGCTTGCATGACTCTGTTGTTTGCAATTTATACCTACCCCACCTAAGCCTCAACCTTAGGTAGAGCCTTCATAATTTATCAATATTCACTCATATTTAAACTAACTTTTAAAGATTTCTATATGTCTTGTTATACCCTTGCAGAGGGTATTATAATTTTGTCCAAAAGTGTTCAACGCAGTAAAGGAGGCATCTCCGACTCTATAAAGTATATATATTCTTGATCAGGATCACCTCCTAAGTTGATGTAAGCATGTCCGTCTGTCCGTCTGTCTGTTTCTACGCAAACTAGTCTCTCAGTTTTAAAGCTATCGACTTGAAACTTTGCACACACCCTTCTTTCCCTGGACGCAGTATAAAAGTCGAAAAGGCCGGAGGCGGCCGAGTATATCCTTTAGCTGCCATATAATTGAACGATTCGAAATGACCCAACTTTGGTATATTTTGAAGATAGAAACATGAGAGTTGTTTCAAATTTTGTATTCTAATAAATTGTATTTATTAAGAAATTCTCATAAGGATCGGAAACCTTTATCCGATATTGGCGATATACATATTAAATGCAAGGGTGTATCGACTTCGGCTCCACCCAATGTCAGCTTATCTTATTAAAAATTTTTTTTTGCCTTTATTCTGAGCTACGTATGAGCTTTGATCTAGCTCGATTAAGACTAGTTTTTTGCTACTGAATGAGGTTGAAAATGAAGTCTGATTCCAAAAACTTTCAAGGCTATTAATTTTAAAAATTGAAAAACAAAATTCAGGCCGCTTGTGTTAACTTTTTAGGCTGATTCAGTAGAGCTTTTCTTTGATTCATGGGTGAATCACGAGGTATTGACGAGTATAGTACATATTACACCAAAAATTATAAATAATACATAATACATAATCTTTTTTATTTCTTATGCCAAGCTTGCCGCTTCACTTTGGTGGTGTTGCATCAGGGATTTCTGTGTCGCATGTGTCACATTCTAGCAATTACATCGCTCGCAATGTAGTAAGAAATTTTGCCGAAAAGAACAGATTAATTAGCCAAACGTGCCCCCACATTCCCAAAGTATTTGTTGTCGCTGGTGTTTGGACCATAATAGCTCTTTAGCATCTTTCTGCAGCTCAAGAGCTAAATAGAACACATAAACCTCTAAGATGAATGGTTCTTGCTTGGATGTGTGAGAAATGTCACGTATGGGAGGTTGCGTGAATGTTCACAATAATTACAAATGTTACTTATTTCTTCTAGCCAGCAAAGTTTTGAAATCACAAAGTTTAGTATCCCCAAGACCCAACGAATGTCAAGGTAATAGCATTGCGAAATTGACGGTACTCTTGGGACTAGAGCCTGATGAAACATTTTTACATTTCCTTGCTGTCAATACTCTAGTATGAGAATATCTATCAAATTTTCTTGAAATGGTTATTCGACATACATATTTATGTACATGCGACGTTGCTATCAATTGTATCATTAAAACGGGAAAATGCACAGTGTATAAAGTTTGTAAATTCTTGGGGTCATTGGGTCAAATGAATAAAGATTTCAAAACATTTTTGAAAATCTATATTTGAATTTTAATTATTAGGTGAAGATTGGCCATTGGAATAGTTTGGCATTAAAACATTTTCAAAAAAAAACGATGAACTGGCGCTACAACGAGATTTGTGTTTTTTGGGTGGGAGCGGGCGTAGCAACATTTTGACACAAACTTGATCTGCGCGGATACCATACGAGTCCATGTTCCGAATTGGATAGTTCTGTCGGTCACAGTTGTGTCCGAATTTTGTCACTTCCACTCTCGCTGCGGAAAACAACGGAAACCTCGTTTGCGCCAGTTCATTGTTTTTTTTTTTGGAAAATGTTTTTATTACAAACTATTCCAATCTTAATCTACAGTATAGATTAAACACCTACATATCAAAATCGGAAACCTTTAAAAGGCAGCACCCTCAAATTGTATCTGTCTAGTCCATCATCCGCTGCAGTTTGCTTGGCCTTTAGCGCCTAATTGTGTGTAGAAATTTTTTCGTACTAGACGAAACATAGGTAAAAGATGGTCTATTCCTTCATGGACCTCATTTCAAGTAGCAGCTGAAGAAAAATCAAGCTTCTGGTAGCGACTTTACAGGATGTGAGTAAACGCTTCCACTCTTCCACTTTGCGATTTGGTCGACATCACTTATGAAGGGAAATTTAGGGGACATTTAGGAACATTCCTGTTCCTTGAATGTTTTCTCTATTTTCCAGAGCAAATGGTTTGTTAAATCATTCGATGAGAGTACTTCTAGTAAGAGATCGGTCTGACTTTGCTAGTGTTTAGTCAGTAATTAAACTACCCGGTTGGAAATCTTCCGACATATCCTGTCGAAACAGGGTCTCTCGTTCGATAATATACCCTGTTTCTATCTCGTACATATATTGATTTTGATTGATTCGTAAAAACATGCATATAAGCAAAATTTTACTGCTACCACTTGATTGTTTTTTTTTTTTAATATTTTTAATTTTTATGTATCATAATGAGTAATGAAAAAAAAAACATGAAAGGAAAGCGGGCGGCCTTCGGGCGGAGCCGAAGTTGGTATACCCTTGCAGTTTAAACAGGATATATATCGCAAACATCGGAGAATATGATAATATAACCCAATTTATTATAAAAAAAAATCTAAAAAAAAATTCCCAAACTTCTATCTTCAAAAATACCAAAGTTGGTATTTCTACCAAAAACCATTTCCGATCATTCAGTTATATGGCAGCTATAAGATATAGTCGGCCGATCCTTATGCAATTTGGTAGGTTGGATCAACTGACCAAAAATAGAATCTGTATTAAATTCCAGCTTTTTATCTTCAAAAACACGAAAGTTGGGTCATTTCCGATCGTTCAGATATATGGCAGCTATAAGATATAGTCGGCCGATCCCGGTCGTTCCGACTTATATACTGCGTGCAAAGGAAAGAAGGGTGTGTGCAAAGTTTCAAGTCGATAGCTTTAAAACTGAGAGACTAGTTCGCGTAGAAACAGACAGACAGACAGACGGACAGACAGACAGACAGACAGACGGACAGACGGACAGTCGGACATGCTCATATCAACTCAGGAGGTGATCCTGATCTTATACTAATATATATACTTTAGAATATATATACTTTATAGGGTCGGAGATGTCTCCTTCACTGCGTTGCACACTTTTGAACAAAATTATAACACCCTCTGCAAGGGTATAAAAAGAATCATAAAACTAAAACTTTATCAAAATCGAAACAACCACCCGCTAATGAAATCGAACCCAGGACCCCATGAATAAGGACCACGCACTATCCATCTAGGCTACCCTCGAAGTTGATTTTATGATACTTAAAATTGGTCCTAAAGGAGGCGCTAGAATCTATAGCAAAAACAGAGTTGACGAGTAAGGATAGTAAAAGATATTTCTGATCTCTTTACTCTTACATTGGTTCGATTACAACGTTTCAAGCTTTTATCGTTCCAAAGATGTTACGATCTAAAAATAGAATTCTCTCCTCCTATCTCATCTGCCAACCGTTTGTCGTGGAACCCGCTCTCAAATGTTTTCATTATTACAACGGGTTCCACGACGGAAAAAATGAAAACATTTGAGAGCGGGTTCCACGATGCGGCCTGCCAAAGTGCCGTAGAACCCGCACTTATAGACATTTTAACATCGGGTTCCACCACGAATTGAGACGATGTTAAGATGATTTTACAATTTTGTATTTTTTTTATTGGATTATTAATTTAGGAAAACACATTAAAATAATAAAACAATAATATAAATAGATTTAAAATTAAAAAAAAATGGACTTCCCGAGCCCGGTTTGAACTCGTTTTACTTTGCACACCAGCCAAGCACTCTACCACTCGGCTATTCCTCATTCGTTGTCACGCGAAAAATTTCTCAAACTTAACTTGTCGCGCAATGGAACCCGCTCGTTCCAGCGGGTTCCACTGCTGGAAACCGCCATAGAAAATTTTTGAAGATAGAAAGCTGGAACTTGTTGCAGTTTATATTTTGGTCAGTTGATTCAACCTACCAAATTTCATAAGGATCGGCCGACTATATCCCATAGCAGCTACATAACTGAATGATCGGAAATGACCCAAATTTTGTGTGTTTTAAAGATAGAAAGCTGGAACTTAGTACAGATAATATTTTTTCCGGTTTGAACTGCAAGGGTATATCAACTTCGGCTTCTTTCGAAGTTAACTTTCCTTTCTTGTTTATTTTTTTTATGGTAAAAATTAAAAAAAATATTTTGTTTTCTTTTTATGACAATAATGCTAGTTTTATGCATTTTGTAAAAAAATTGGTGTTTTTGAACATTTTTCTTGTGGTAAATCGCAGGGAATACGCTCTGTTTTTGTGGCATTAAATAATAACTTGCAAACGAGGCAAGATATTTGTATGGTGTTTTTTATTTAGTGCTATACAAGTTTTTGAAGCAAAGTAGGCGTGTCCCACCTCCGCCCCAAATTTGTTTTTGGCACCCCACTTCCAGCAGCACCGAATGTCTTCCTAATAATAATCCTAATTTCTTTCCTTTCTAATAATTGGAATTTCGCAAAAAGGCGCAATTGAGCCTAGATGTCCTGAATTAAAAATTTTTGGCTCTATAAGATGGATATAGACACTCACTGAACAAATCGAAATATTTTTTTAAAACTATTTCCTTTTGATTAAGAAGATCAAGAAGTTGATCTTTTATTACAAATGCTTTGTACGGACACCACCTTCTATAATTACAAATTGTTAGAAACACACGTACGAATTTGGCAAAATATTAGTATTCACAAAAAGTCTGGAGCCTAGGACAAATAAGCCTGGAGCATGAATATCCATTTTAAATTTTATTGATTTGTGCGTCGACGGCCAAGAAATATTAATTTGAACAAAACCCATGTACGCATAGATATTATTAGAAGACATTTTATTTTTTTTTTTAATGTTATAACTTAATATTATTCGTAGTGAATGATTTTTATACCCTTGCAGAGGGTATTATAATTTTGTCCAAAAGTGTGCAACGCAGTGAAGGAGACATCTCCCACCCTATAAAGTATATATATTCTTGATCGGGATCACCTTCTGAGTTGATATAAGCATGTCCGTCTGTCCGTCTGTCTGTCTGTCCGTTTCTACGCGAACTAGTCTCTCAGTTTTGAAGCTATCGTCTTGAAACTTTGCACACACCCTTTTTTCCTTTGCACGCAGTATATAAGTCGGAACGGCCCGGATCGGCCGACTATATCCTATAGCTGCCATATAACTGATTTATCGGAAATGGTATAACTTTTGTGTTTTTAGAGTTAGAGAGTTCAAATTTGACACGAGAGCTATTTTTGGCAAATCATTACCAAAATTTTTGCCAAATTTCATAAGGATCGGCCGACTATATCTTATAGCTGCCATATAACTGAACGATCGGAAATGACCCAACTTTTGTGTTTTTAAAGATAGAAAGCTGAAACTTAGTACATATTCTATTTTTGGTCAGTCAATCCAACCTGCCAATTTTCATTAGAATCGGCCGACTATATCCTATAGCTGCAATATAGCTGAATGATCGGAAATGGTGTTTGGTAGAAATATCAACTTTCGTATTTTTGAAGATAGAAGCTTGGGATTTTTTTTTAGATTTTTTATTGTAGTTTATTGGTTTTATTATGATTTAATCATAAGAATCGGCCAACTATATCCGATGTTTGCGATATATATCCGGTTTTAACTGCAAGGGTATATCAACAAAAAGCAAGGGTATATCAACCTTCAAAAATACCAAAGTTGGTATTTCTACCCAAAACCATTTCCGATCCTTCAGTTATATGGCAGCTATAAGATATAGTCGGCCGATCCCTATGAAATTGGGCATGTCGTAATTTTTTGCCAAAAATAGCTCTCATGTAAAATTTGAACTCTCTAACTCTAAAAACACCAAAGTTATACCATTTCCGATTAATCAGTTATATGTCAGCTATAGGATATAGTCGGCCGATCCTGATCGTTCCGACTTATATGCTGCGTGCAAAGGAAGTACGGGTGTATGCAAAGTTTCAAGTCGATAGCTTTGAAACTGAGAGACTAGTTTGCGTAGAAACAGACAGACGGACATGCTTATATCAACTTCTCTGTGTTTCACACTTTTGGACAAAATTATAATACCCTCTGCAAGGGTAAAAAAAAAGTCACAATCTTCTATCTTCAAAACTACCAGAGTTGGTATTTCTAACAAATACCATTTCCGCTCGTTCAGGTATATGGCAGCTAAAAGATATATACACTGACGAGCAAAACTGTAACACGAGTTCAATATTTCAACTTCAAAGGTCTGTAACTTTTTTTCTAATGCACGCATTTTGAAGATCTTAGTCTTGTTTTGTAGGTTATATAATTTACTACTATTTAGTAAAACTTGGACCCATTTAATACCAGTTAAAGAAAATGACACGCCAAACTGTAAAAATAGTCAAATGTTACAGTTTTGCACTCACAATGGAAAAGCTTTGGTTTTCAGTTCTAATGCTTAGTTAACCGTTAAAGTTTATTTGTTTACATTTTATTGTAAAATGATCTTTGATATTTTAAAGCCACATGGTAAATTAATTTGTAATGGATAGTTAAAAAAAAAAAGAAAATTCTTGATTTACTAAATAGTAGTAAATTATATAACCTACAAAACAAGACTAAGATCTTCAAAATGCGTGCATTAGAAAAAAAGTTACAGACCTTTGAAGTTGAAACATTGAACTCGTGTTACAGTTTTGCTCGTCAGTGTACATAGCTGGCCGATCGTTATAAAATTTAGTAGGTCGGATCAACTGACTAAAGATACATAGAATCTGTACGAAGTTACAACTTTCCATCTTCAAAAACATGAAAGTTGTGTGATTTCCAACCTTTCAGTTATAAGAAAGATATAGGATATGGTCGTCCTTATCTCCGACCCCATAAAGAATATACTCGAATATTCTTTATCAGCATCAAAAGGCTATTTAGCCCGGTTCATCCCTATGTATGAACGCGTGGATCTCAAAGACTGTTCAAGCACTGAACACTATTATAAAAAACAAGAAAGCAAAGCTAACTTCGGGCGGAGCCGAAGTTTATATACCCTTGCAGTTAAAACCGGATATATATCGCAAACATCAGATATAGTTGGCCGATCCTTATGATTACATCATAATAAAACTAATTAACTAAAATAAAAAATCTAAAAAAAGTCCCAAACTTCTATCTTCAAAAATACGAAAGTTGATATTTCTACCAAATACCATTTCCGATCGTTCAGTTATATGGCAGCTATAAGATATAGTCGGCCGATCCTAATGAAATTTGGTAGGTTGGATCAACTGGCCAAAAATAGAATCTGTATTAAGTTTCAGCTTTTTATCTTCGAAAACACGAAAGTTGGGTCATTTCCGATCGTTCAGTTATATGGCAGCTATAAGATATAGTCGGCCGATCCTTATGAAATTTGGCATGTCGTATTATTTTGCCAAAAATAGCTCATGTCAAATTTGAACTCTCTAACTCTAAAAACACCAAAGTTATACCATTTCCGATCAATCAGTTATATGGCAGCTATAAGATATAGTCGGCCGATCCCGGCCGTTCCGACTTATATACTGCGTGCAAAGGAAAGAAGGGTGTGTGCAAAGTTTCAAGACGATAGCTTTAAAACTGAGAGACTAGTTTGCGTAGAAACAGACAGACGGACAGACGGACAGACGGACAGACGGACATGCTCATATCAACTCAGGAGGTGATCCTGATCAAGAATATATATACTTTATAGGGTCGGAGATGTCTCCTTCACTGCGTTGCACACTTTTGGACAAAATTATAATACCCTCTGCAAGGGTATAAATATATACATATTCTTAAGTTAGAGTTTCAAGGGATCGGACCTATGGAAATACGAGGCAAACAGCATGGTCTAAAACCGATCCCCTGCAGCCTAACACAAATACAGACATAAGTGGTGCGCTTTTCGCACTTGAGAAAGGGTCGCATAGCATGTCAGCGTGCAGTGCGTTGACAAGTAGTTTTAAATAGATTTAAAATGTTCATGTATCTTATCTATCAGAGAACTTTACCAAATAAAATCAGTTTCCAAAAGGAACTCATTGGAGTAAGACCTATTATTTAGGGCTCCTCTTAACATTTGGTCCTTCGAGACACCCTGACGTTTTCCCGCCAGTGGTAAGAGACTCAGGTTTAAAAACTGGCACCTATGAATGGCTGAAGAAAAATAAAAATTCTCAGCCCAAGGTAGCTAAAAAATAGGGCTGCGATCTGGGTAAAAAAGAGCCCAGTTTAAAAACCGCAGTCCTCTGTTGATTCCCCCCAAGAGGTAAGGAACACAGAGAATAAAATTATTTAAGTGCCAATGAGCATAAAAATGTGTTTTTTTGTTTCGGAACAAAACCGAAATAAAAAATTATATGCAAATTTATGAAAAATTATTTGTGTATTAGACTGTCCGAGGCTTTACATCGGAAAAGTAAAAAAAAAATAAGTTTTTCCGGAACAACACCGAAAATTCATAAATATTGAAATTAATATACGGCGTGTTCGAGGCCAAATATCGAGCAAAAATAAAAAGTCGGGTTCCTGGTAACACCGACAACCAAAGTCTTTGGCATTTTATTCGGCGGGACAACGTCTGCGGCAGGACCACCGGGTAGAAGAACAACATCAGCGACAGAAAAACAACCAGCTACACCATCAGTAGCATCATAGGCGGATCCTTTTACATCATCTTCACACGCATCAATATAGTAAATTATAAAAAACTGCATGGTATGGTTGAAATTGAAAAAAAATGTTTACAATTTAAAAGATAATGATTAAAAAAATCGATAAAAAGGGTAATAATTATCAATTAAATTTTATAAAAAAAATCAAACTTAAAAAAAAAAGAAGCCCTATTTAATTTTATTTAATACCAATAATTTTAATATTTTTTCAAAGTGAATGCAAGATGTCAAAGAAATGAACTTTTGTGCCCCTTGCAGAATGTTCAAACATTAGGTTGAACATAACAAATAAAAACTTAAATAATTTTAAAATAATTAAAATATTAAAATTAAGCTTGCAGTTAAAACCGGATATATATCGCAAACATCGGATAAAGTTGGCCGATCCTTATGATTACCTCATAATAAATCCAATTACCTAAAATAAAAAATCTCAAAAAAGTCCCAAACTTCTATCTTCAAAAATACGAAAGTTGATATTTCTACCAAATACCATTTCCGATCGTTCAGTTATATAATAGCGATAGGATATAGTCGGCCGGTCCTAATTAAATTTGGTAGGCTGGATCAACTGGCCAATAATAGAATCTTTACTATGTTTCAGCTTTCTATCTTCGAAAACACGAAAGTTGGGTCATTTTCGATCGTTCAGTTATATGGCAGCTATAAAATATAGTAGGCCGATCCATATGAAACTTGGCATGTCGTAATGTTTTGCCAAAAATAGCTTTCGTGTAAAATTCTCTAACTTTAAAAACACCAAAGTTATACCATTTCCGATCAATCAGTTATATGGCAGCTATAGGATATAGTCGGCCGATCCGGGCCGTTCCGACTTATAAACTGCGTGCAAAGAAAAGAAAGGTGTGAGCAAAGATGACGTTTCAAGATGATAGCTTTAAAACTGAGAGACTAGTTCGCGTAGAAACAGACAGACAGAAAGACGGACAGACGGACATGCTCATATCAACTCAGGAGGTGATCCTGATCAAGAATATATATACTTTATAGGGTCGGAGATGTCTCCTTCACTGCGTTGTACACTTTTGGACAAAATTATAATACTCTGCAAGGGTATAATAAAATCTAAAAAAAATTTCCAAACTTCTATCTTCAAAAATACCAAAGTTGGTATTTCTACCAAAAAAGTCAGTCGGTCGTTATGAAATTTGGTAGGTCGGATTAACTGACCAAAACACACTGGGGAATTTGCCCTGTTTTTGTGGCATTAATTAATAACTTAAAAACAATCCAAAATTTTTAAATTCTTTTTTTTAATTTAGATAATAATAAAGGAATGAAGATATTTCAAAACAAGAAAGGAAAGCTAACTTCGGGCGGAGCCGAAGTTGATATACCCTTGCAGTTACAACCGGAATATAGAATAGAATCTGTACCAAGTTCCAGCTTTCTATCTTCAAAAACACGAAAGTTGGGTCATTTCCGATCGTTCAGTTATATGGCAGCTATAGGATATAGTAGGCCGATCCTTATGGGAATATGAATATATAATCCAATTTATTACAATACAACATCTAAAAAAAGTCTCCAGCTTCTATCTTCAAAAATACCAAAGTTGGTATATCTACCATAAACCATTTCCGATCGTTCAGTTATATTGCAGCTATAGGATATAGTCGGCCGATCCTTATGAAATTTGGCATGTCGTTATGTTTTGCCAAAAATAGCAGTCGTGTCAAATTTGAACTCTCTAACTCTAAAAACACCGAAGTTATTCCATTTCCGATCAATCAGTTATATGGCAATCAGTTATATGTAGAGATGAAACGGATATCCGGCAACTATCCGGTATCCGGCCTATCCGGCCTCCATGGTACTATCCGGCCGAATACCGGATAGCTTCGATTTGGCCGGATAGATATCCGGCCGATTTAAGGGGAGGGTAGGGTATTAAATTTTTTTTTTATTTTTCAAATTGAATGCATAATATTTGAAGAATATTGTGTTATTGAAATTGAGGAAGTTATTAGTTATTGACGAAGTTGCTCATAAACGTTTTACACTGGATTTTTTTGTGTTTAAAACTTTAAAGCGTTTTTCCCACAACTCACGTTTTCAAAGTCGGTGCCCCTCATAACTTCAAAACTACTGCACCGATCCTTTTGAAATTTTAAACATTATTATTTCTGTACATATTTTACGAGGTAACGCTGTCGAGTTTTTTTTTTTTTTTTGTTCATAATTTTGATTTTGCAATGACAAATTAACCGATTTTTTCCCAAAAAATTGAGTTTTTCACTTCAAAGTCTTCGAAAAAATTAAAAAATTGCAATTTTCAAAAAACCTTCACAGCGTTACCTGGGGCGAACTATCATCTAACGAATGAACTTTCATTTTTTGATTACAAATGATCCAGCACCGAGTTATGAGGGGCACCGCAATTCAACTTTTTTTGGCGACACGTCCGGACAATTGCTACCATTGCCATATTTTTAAATATTTTTTTGTAAAAATTTGATAAAACATTCTTCTAATGTCATACTTTAATATACCGTTGGTTGAATAAATAAATTTTAACTGTGCCGTCAGGAAAAAATCACAAAAACATGGCTTTTTTTCGCATGATTTGACCTTACCCTCCCCTTAAAAAAAAAAAAGCTATATAAAATAAACATATTTTTGTTCATTATTTTCTTGTGATACAAGAAAATGGAATTAGTACATTTAGTACTCATACTGCACTAAGGGCAAATTATGATGGATAAATACTAATTTCTCTGCATTGAGAGGTAGCAGGCGGTTGCGTTTTTCTTCATAAACAAGGCCAGCTTCAGAAAAAAGTCTTTCGCTATACACACTACTACAAGGAGCAGAAAGGAAGATTTTTGCAAACTTTGCTAAATTTGGGCATTAACTGCCCACCAAGAATAAGGGTGCGATCAATTCGCATTGACTAGAGATGAAAGTCCAGCTCACAGGTTATGGATATGGGTACAACTGTTAACTTCACTCATCAACGAAAAAAACCAAATCGAACCGAGTCCATCCGATCGTTGGCGCGACGTCTACGCAAACGGCTAAGTTTTGCAAAACATTCGGATATTCGGCGGCCGGATATCCGGCTATCCGGCCAAATGGTCGGCCGAATATCCGGTATACGGCCAAACTGCTATCCGTTTCATCTCTAGTTATATGGCAAAATAATACGACATGCCAAATTTCGTAAGGATCGGCCGACTATATCCTATAGCTGCCATATAACTGAACGATCGGAAATGACCCAACTTTCGTGTTTTTAAAGATAGAAAGCTGGAACTTGGTACAGATTATATTCTTGGTCAGTTAATCCGATCTACCAAATTTCATAACGATCGGCCGACTATATCTTATAGCTGCCATATAACTGAACGATCGGAAATGGTTTTTGGTAGAAATATTTGGTATTTTTGAAGATAGAAGTTTGGAAATTTTTTTTAGATTTTATTATACCCTTGCAGAGGGTATTATAATTTTGTCCAAAAGTGTGCAACGCAGTGAAGGAGACATCTCCGACCCTATAAAGTATATATATTCTTGATCAGGATCACCTCCTGAGTTGATATGAGCATGTCCGTCTGTCCGTCTGTCCGTCTGTCTGTCTGTCTGTCCGTTTCTACGCGAACTAGTCTCTCAGTTTTGAAGCTATCGTCTTGAAACTTTGCACACACCCTTCTTTCCTTTGCACGCAGTATATAAGTCGGAACGGCCGGGATCGGCCGACTATATCCTATAGCTGTCATATAACTGATTGATCGGAAATGGTATAACTTTGGTGTTTTTAGAGTTAGAGAATTCAAATTTGACATGAGAGCTATTTTTGGCAAAATAATATGACATGCCAAATTTCATATGGATCGGCCGACTATATCTTATAGCTGCCATATAACTGAACGATCGGAAATGACCCAACTTTCGTGTTTTTGAAGATAGAAAGCTAGAACTTGGTACACATTCTATTTTTGGTCAGTTAATCCGACCTACAAAACTTCATTAGGATCGGCCGACTATATCCTATAGCTGCCGATATAACCGATATAGCTGCCGATATATAGCTGCTGCATATAACTGAACGATCGGAAATGGTATAACTTTGGTGTTTTTAGAGTTAGAAAGTTCTTATTTAACATGAGAGCTATTTTTGGCAAAACAATACGACGTGCCAAATTTCATAAGGATCGGCCGACTATATCCTATAGCTGCCATATAACTGAAAGATCGGAATTGACCCAACTTTTGTGTTTTTGAAGATAGAAAGCTGGAACTGGGTACAGATTCTATTTTTGGTCAGTTGATCCAACCTACCAAATTTCATTAGGATCGGCCGACTATATCCTATAGCTGCAATATAGCTGAATGATCGGAAATGGTGTTTGGTAGAAATATCAACTTTCGTATTTTTGAAGATAGAAGCTTGGGATTTTTTTTAGATTTTTTATTGTAGTTTATTGGTTTTATTATGATTTAATCATAAGAATCGGCCAACTATATCCGATGTTTGCGATATATATCCGGTTTTAACTGCAAGGGTATATCAACAAAAAGCAAGGGTATATCAACCTTCAAAAATACCAAAGTTGGTATTTCTACCCAAAACCATTTCCGATCCTTCAGTTATATGGCAGCTATAAGATATAGTCGGCCGATCCCTATGAAATTGGGCATGTCGTAATTTTTGCCAAAAATAGCTCTCATGTAAAATTTGAACTCTCTAACTCTAAAAACACCAAAGTTATACCATTTCCGATTAATCAGTTATATGTCAGCTATAGGATATAGTCGGCCGATCCTGATCGTTCCGACTTATATGCTGCGTGCAAAGGAAGTACGGGTGTATGCAAAGTTTCAAGTCGATAGCTTTGAAACTGAGAGACTAGTTTGCGTAGAAACAGACAGACGGACATGCTTATATCAACTTCTCTGTGTTTCACACTTTTGGACAAAATTATAATACCCTCTGCAAGGGTAAAAAAAAAGTCACAATCTTCTATCTTCAAAACTACCAGAGTTGGTATTTCTAACAAATACCATTTCCGCTCGTTCAGGTATATGGCAGCTAAAAGATATATACACTGACGAGCAAAACTGTAACACGAGTTCAATATTTCAACTTCAAAGGTCTGTAACTTTTTTTCTAATGCACGCATTTTGAAGATCTTAGTCTTGTTTTGTAGGTTATATAATTTACTACTATTTAGTAAAACTTGGACCCATTTAATACCAGTTAAAGAAAATGACACGCCAAACTGTAAAAATAGTCAAATGTTACAGTTTTGCACTCACAATGGAAAAGCTTTGGTTTTCAGTTCTAATGCTTAGTTAACCGTTAAAGTTTATTTGTTTACATTTTATTGTAAAATGATCTTTGATATTTTAAAGCCACATGGTAAATTAATTTGTAATGGATAGTTAAAAAAAAAAGAAAATTCTTGATTTACTAAATAGTAGTAAATTATATAACCTACAAAACAAGACTAAGATCTTCAAAATGCGTGCATTAGAAAAAAGTTACAGACCTTTGAAGTTGAAACATTGAACTCGTGTTACAGTTTTGCTCGTCAGTGTACATAGCTGGCCGATCGTTATAAAATTTAGTAGGTCGGATCAACTGACTAAAGATACATAGAATCTGTACGAAGTTACAACTTTCCATCTTCAAAAACATGAAAGTTGTGTGATTTCCAACCTTTCAGTTATAAGAAAGATATAGGATATGGTCGTCCTTATCTCCGACCCCATAAAGAATATACTCGAATATTCTTTATCAGCATCAAAAGGCTATTTAGCCCGGTTCATCCCTATGTATGAACGCGTGGATCTCAAAGACTGTTCAAGCACTGAACACTATTATAAAAAACAAGAAAGCAAAGCTAACTTCGGGCGGAGCCGAAGTTTATATACCCTTGCAGTTAAAACCGGATATATATCGCAAACATCAGATATAGTTGGCCGATCCTTATGATTACATCATAATAAAACTAATTAACTAAAATAAAAAATCTAAAAAAAGTCCCAAACTTCTATCTTCAAAAATACGAAAGTTGATATTTCTACCAAATACCATTTCCGATCGTTCAGTTATATGGCAGCTATAAGATATAGTCGGCCGATCCTAATGAAATTTGGTAGGTTGGATCAACTGGCCAAAAACAGAATCTGTATTAAGTTTCAGCTTTTTATCTTCGAAAACACGAAAGTTGGGTCATTTCCGATCGTTCAGTTATATGGCAGCTATAAGATATAGTCGGCCGATCCTTATGAAATTTGGCATGTCGTATTATTTTGCCAAAAATAGCTCTCATGTCAAATTTGAACTCTCTAACTCTAAAAACACCAAAGTTATACCATTTCCGATCAATCAGTTATATGGCAGCTATAGGATATAGTCGGCCGATCCCGGCCGATCCGACTAATATACTGCGTGCAAAGGAAAGAAGGGTGTGCGCAAAGTTTGAAGTCTATGGCTTTAAAACTGAGAGACTAGTTCGCGTAGAAACAGACAGACAGACGGACAAGCTCATATCAACTCAGGAGGTGATCCTGATGAAGAATATATATACACTATAGGGTCGGAGATGTCTCCTTCATTGCGTTGCACACTGTTGGACTAAATTATAATACCCTCTGCAAGAGTATGAAAACAGTCCACTATAAATTATAATCGAAGGGAAAGTTAAAGTAACATCAAATTTATTCAAAGAAATGTTAATCAAAAACACATCAAATTTACACCTATTTTTGTGGCTCCAATACTGAACGCCAATACTGAAAATTTTATGGACAAAATCAAAAGTTTTGAAATGAATACTTTTAAATGTGGTTTGTATTATGTGTTTGTGTATGTAAAGTGTCCAAAAAACTTGTGTTGTCTTTTTAATAAAGTGAAAATGTAAGCAGTCTAGCAAAATAAATTTTTAGAAATAAATCACATTTTTAAAAAGATATTTAAACTAATTCCGACCGAGTCGGACATTGTAATTTAGTCCATGTTGTAGATTGTTTAATTTTCTTCAAATGAGTGAAATACGAATATGCCCTGTTATGCGCTTTCGAAGAAATTCATAATTTAAGGAGGCAACCTCAAAACCTTGAATGTGATTCTGTTAGCTGTGAGACTAGTGCAAAACCGATTTAAATTTAGAAAAAAATGAAAAATTTTTTTTTTTTTTTCACCTACTTTTTCAAAAGAAGACTATGGCTTTATAAAACACTAAAAAAGAACCAAATTGATATATCTTGCTTAGTTCTACAGTAAGCATGTTATTTTTAAATAGGGCGAGGTGCCACGCCCACAATTTTTTCAAATCCGAGTTCTTTTGACCATATAAACTAAAATCAAAATCTAAATATCTTGCTTAGTTTTTGAGTTAGGATGTGTTTCTTAAAAAGTAGGCGGTGCCACGCCCACATTTTTTTTTTAAATCTTAAATCTATTGACCATGTGAACTCAAATCAAAAATCAGAAATTAAATATCTTGTTTCTTTCTTGAGATAATATTTTTGACCAGAAAAAGTGGTCATATTTCCTATAGTGCCATGGAAATACGAGGCTAACAGTATGGTCTAAAACCGATCCCCTGCAGGCTGCAGCCTAACATAAATACAGACATAAGTGGTGCGCTTTTCGCACTTGAGAAAGGGTCGCATAGCATGTCAGCGTGCAGTGCATTGATAAGTAGTTTTAAATAGAATTAAGATTTTCATGTATCTTACTTATAAGAGAACTTTACCAAATAAAATCAGTTTCCAAAAGGAACTCATTGGAGTAAGACCAATTTATTTAGGGCTCCTCTTAACAAAGACTATTAGAGTAAGAGCTATAGGATTTGGCATGGAGATGCCATTGGCATTGACAAATACCATTTCCAATCGTTCAGTTATATGACAGCTATAAGATACATTTGGACTATCGTTATGCCTTATGGTTAGTAATTATACCTGTATGGAGAAAAAAAAACTTGTTGCATACTCTTGCGCTTGGAAAAAAACAACCGAAGCCCCTCTCTCTAAGAGAAGATTCAGTAGGGAAGCAGACTAAAAAGTCTTTAACTCCTTTCAAAATTGTCCGATTTGGCGGGAGTGGGCGTGAAAATTGTCGTCTTTATCTGCGCGCATATCATATCTATCGCATGTCTATCTCTTATAGTCTTCGAGATGCACGCGTTCAAAATTGTAACCCCTTTGTATGGTAAATGCTATGTAAATATGTACATATATGGGTATATCTCCTCTATGGAACGATTTGGATGAAATTTGTTTTTCGTATATATATTAACTTAAGGAATAGTTTGGAATCAAAAGTTTTATAATAAGCACTCCTGTACTGATGCAACAGAAACAACGTTTGTGATAAACAATCATTTTCAGAGCTACCGAATTTCGCAGCGCAGTAGCAACGAAATTCCGCGTTTTAAATGCAATGATTAATTTTCTATCAGGATAAAATGTTTTTTTTTTCGTAACTAACAAAAATGGGTTCTTGCAAAAATATTGGGCATTGGGACCAGGGTGAAGAGTTGAGTTATAGGGGTCGTGGCATGTCAAGTAGGCTTTTTGTAGGCACTTTGAAATATTTATTTTTTTAATAATAACGCTTCATATTTTTTTTTTTTATTTTTTTTTAACACTTACACAATTCATTTTAAATTAATTAATAATAGTTAATAAAATTAATTTTAATTAATTCCCCATTAATTTAATTAATTGAAAATGTTTAAAAATTAAAAAAATTATTTTTATGTTTATAATAATAATATGGGCAACTCTCTGATGTCGAATGCGACATTTGTACGAAATCAAACTGAAAAAAAATGTGACTAAGTTTTTTTTTTTCTAAATGCGAATCTTAAAGCTGTTGGTTAGCACTATAATTGTGCTATAATCGATTTAAGGCAATTGTTTATTATCAAGATAATCACAAAAATGTGAGGCATTCGCACGCGACACAGAAAGAAGACACTTTTTCGAAAACCAGCTCAAGCACTCAAATCAGCGAACCGTGATGGATAATTGTAATGTAATTAATTTTAAAATGTTAAGTATTGTTCTGAATAATGCATTTCGTCTTAAAAATATTGAGTAGTTTTTTTAAAATTGAATTTGAATTTTTAAGTAATGAGAAGTGCAAAGGATGTATTTAAATTATTTTTAATGCATTAACAATTTTTTATTATTACTCACTTCAATTTCAAACTTAGCAAAACATCTTCAATGCTCATATCAACTCAGGAGGTGATCCTGATCAAGAATATATACACTTTATAGGGTCGGAGATGTTCCTTTCACTGCTATGCACACTTTTGGACAAAATTATAATACTCTCCGCAAGGGTATAAAAACACAACAAAATATTTTTTTAATGTTTTATGTACTTACAATGTTGCACGCGACAAACTTTACTCGCACTTGGTCTACTTTGCATTGAAATATTTCAAAATGTGTTATGAGTAAATATAAAATTGGCTTACATTAGTTACGTTTAATAGATTCCCTGCACAAATATACGAAAAAAACATACTATTATAAACTTTAAATTTTTAACGGCGGTTGACCTTTCTGGAGAATTGCCCATATTATACATATTTATACCCTTGCAGAGGGTATTATAATTTTGTCCAAAAGTGTGCAACGCAGTGAAGGAGACTACTCCGACCCTATAAAGTATATATATTCTTGATCAGGATCACCTCCTGAGTTGATATGAGCATGTCCGTCTGTCCGTCTGTCTGTCTGTCCGTTTCTACGCGAACTAGTACTAAACTTACCAACTTAACAACTGAACGCACTTAAAACTGGTAGCAGTTTTAAAGCTATCGTCTTGAAACTTTGCACACAACCTTCTTTCCTTTGCACGCAGTATATAAGTAGGAACGGCCCGGATCGGCCGACTATATCCTATTGCTGCCATATAACTGATTGATTGGAATAGGTATAACTTTGGTGTTTTTAGAGTTAGAGAGTTAAAATTTGACATGAGTGCTGTTTTTGGCAAACCATTACGACATGCCAAATTTCATAAGGATCGGCCGACTATATCTTATAGCTGCCATATAACTGAACGATCGGAAATGACCCAACTTTTGTGTTTTTAAAGATAGAAAGCTGAAACTTAATACAGATTCTATTTTTGGCCAGTTGATCCAACCTACCAAATTTCATTAGGATCGGCCGACTATATAGGTATATCGGCTTTAGGATAGCTGCCATATAACTGAACGATCGGAAATGGTACTTGGTAGAAATATCAACTTTCGTATTTTTGACAAGAAAGCAAAGCTAACTTCGGACGGAGCCAAAGTTGATATACCCTTGCAGCTAAAACCGGATATATATCGCAAACATTGGATATAGTTGGCCGATCCTTATGAGAATATGATAATATAACCCAATTTATTATAATACAAAATTTAAAACAAGTATCCTTAACAATACTAAAGTTGGTATTTCTTCCAAAAACCATATCCGATCGTTCAGTTATATGACAGCTATAGGATATAGTCGGCCGATCCTAATGAAATTTCGTAGGTTGGATCAACTGACCAAAAATAGAATCTGTACTAAATTCTATCTTCTAAAACACGGAAGTTGGGTCATTTCCGATCGTTAAGTTATTTGGCAGCCATAGGATATAGTCGGCCGATCCGGGCCGTTCCGACTTAAATACTGCGTGCAAAGGAAAGAAGGGTGTGTGCAAAGTTTCAAGACGATAGCTTTAAAACTGAGAGACTAGTTCGCGTAGAAACAGACAGACAGACGGACAGACAGACGGACCGACGGACAGACGGACAGACGGACATGCTCATATCAACTCAGGAGGTGATCCTGATCAAGAATATATATACTTTATAGGGTCGGAGATGTCTCCTTCACTGCGTTGCACACTTTTGGACAAAATTACAATACCCTGTGCAAGGGTATAAAGATAGAAGTTTGGGACTTTTTTTAGATTTTTTATTTTAGTTAATTAGTTTTATTATGATGTAATCATAAGGATCGGCCAACTATATCCGATGTTTGCGATATATATCCGGTTTTAACTGCAAGGGTATATCAACTTCGGCTCCGCCCGAAGTTAGCTTTCCTTTCTTGTTTCTATTAAAAAATGTGTGCAAAGTACGTGGCTTGTGATTTGGGCAAGCTTTAAAAGAAATGGGATGGGTTCTCCAAGGAAAAGGCGGTCAAACAAAAAACCTATAAATCTTGATTCACCACGAATAATTGATTGGCACCGGCTAAAACTGACTTGGAGCACGCAAATGGACATATGTTGTAGGAATATTCATGCGGAAAAAATACAAAACAATGTCAAATGTGCGGGGCGTGGTGTACAGGGCACCATCTTATGGCCTTTACATACTACACAATACATATAAGATTGCAACCCCACACGAGCAAGTTGGTCGACCACCAGGTCGTCCCAATAATAGGATAAATAAATAATTCAAATAAATAACGCTGAAATAAAATCAAATGCAATGACGAATTATGATAGTACGGATGTGTATGCGAGCTAGATATGCCAGCCGCTTGCTCTTGTGTCCCACATGATTGGAGGGCTCGTAAATCACTGACAATAGTCCAGATCGCACCCCTCAGCCTTTGATTAGAGAGGAAGCGGAAGCAAGAGCTGGGAAAGGACATGAAGAAAGTGCCAAGGGCATTCAGAATAATCAACATTGTTCGAGTGTATATACATACATACATCATGTATCTTTGGTTTGTCATAAATATTAAACGAACTTATCTCTTTCGTCATTGCTGGAGAAAAAATTTATCTTTTGAGTCAAGTTTGTTAATTATTTATGTGGCCCATTCTTCATGTTGCCCTTCGTGAAACTGATTTATGTGCCCTAACTACACACCAACACGCTGTCATACTTGACATGTGTCATCTCATGGACAAGACCTGCATAATGAAGCACTGGGGATAAGCGTAAATTCTGACTAACCCTAAAATTCTAATAACAAAAAAAATGTCCAATTCGTTTTTTCCACTACGCATAATTTCAACTACTCTATAACTTCTATGCTCCACTCCACACTGGCGCCAATGCCCAAAATTTTTTTAAGAACCCATTCTATTTGTATATCCTTGCAAAGGGGATTTTTAATTTTGGTCAAAAGTGTGCAACGCAGTGAAGGAGACATCTCCCTATAAGGTATATATATTCTTGATCAGGATCACCTCCTGAGTTGATATGAGCATGTCCGTCTGTCGGTCTGTTTCTTCGCGAACTAGTCTCTCAGTTTTAAAGCTTTCGACATGAAACCTTGCACACACCCTTTGCACGCAGTACGTAAGTCGGAACGGTCGGGATCGGCCGACTATATCCTATAGCTGCCACAGCTAGAGTTAGAGAATTCAGATTTTGAAATAAATGCTAATATTCGTACCGATATTCGTAGCTGCCATATAACTGAACAATCGGAAATGGTATTTGGTAAAAATGCAAACTTTGGTTTTTGAAGATGGAAGCTTTGGTCTTTTTTTTTTGTACTGGAATAAATTGGTTTTATTTTGATATTCTCATAAGGAGTGGCCAATTATATCCGATTTTTGCGATATACCATACATATATCCGCTTTTAACTGCAAAGGTATATCAACTTCGGCTCCGCCCGAAGTTAGCTTTCCTTTCTTGTTTAGAATATTATAGATCGTGAAATAAAATTAGGTTGGATTGTGTCGGATTGTAACAACTGTTACGCCGGTTTTGTTCTTGAATTTATTCACAATACGATGATATAAATCTTTTTTGCTCGTTTTTGCTTTATTTTACAAAAAAAAGAAAAGAAAGCAAACTTCTGGAGGAGCCAAAGTTGATATACACTTGGAGTTTTGATCGGATATATATTGCAAATATCGAATATAGTTGGCAGATCGTTATGATAATTTGAGTATAAAACCAATTTATGAGAATAAAAAAATCCCAATGTTCTATCTTCAACAATACCAAAGTTCAAGCTTTCTATCTTCAAAAAACAAAAGTTGGGTCATTTCCAATCTTTTAGTTATATGGAAGCTATAGGGTGTGGTTGGCCGGTTTTTCTAAATTTATAATCCAATAAAAAAAAATACAAAATTGTAAAATCATCTTAACATCGTCTCAGTTCGTAGTGGAACCCGATGTTAAAATGTCTATAAGTGCGGGTTCTACGGCACTTTGGCAGGCCGCGTCGTGGAACCCGCTCTCAAAAGTTTTCATTTTTTCCGTCGTGGAACCCGCTGTAATAATGAAAAGATTTGAGAGCGGGTTCCACGACAAACGGTTGGCAGATGAGAGATGGAAAGAGAGAATTCTATTTTTAGATCGTAACATCTTTGGAACGATGAAAGTTTGAAACGTTGTAATCGAACCAATGTAGGAGTAAAGAGATCAGAAATATCTTTTACTATCCTTTCTCGTCAACTCTGTTTTTGGTATAGATTCTAGCGCCCCCTTTAACACCAATTTTAAGTATCATAAAATCATCTTCGAGGGTAGCCTAGATGGATAGTGCGTGGTCCTTATTCATGGGGTCCTGGGTTCGACGTCAGTAGCGGGCGGTTGTTTCGATTTTGATAAAGTTTTAGTTTTATGATTCTTTTTATATTTACTTTTATTTTTTAATTCTTTTTTTTTTTTTTTACTTTTAATTTTTACGTTATTAATATTATTTTTAATTTCATTCTATAACAATTAAAGTTAAAATAAGTGACGGACGTGTCGGATGACAAAATGCCGAAAAGACTCCCTTAAAATTTTATTAGAATTTTATTAGCCAGACATAATGAAGAATTAAACAATTTACCAATTGTAAAATTAAAGAAAAATATTACAATCAAAGAAAAATAAAAAAAATAATTATAAAAGGAAAAAAAATTCTAAGTCCTTGCGACGATTTGAACACAGAAAAATTCCACATAGAGTAACTACTCCATGCATTACGCTACCATCCTGTCTCGATCTGCGGCGATCAAAGATACTATTTGTTCTACCAACTACCACATCGGCGCATCGAAAACAGAAACGAGAAATTGAAATTGAAATTTGGAAGCCAAAACCTTTTTACGCCATCGTGCGAGCAGTCACACATACATATGTAAAGAAAGGATACATGTAAAGAGTTCTAAAAATAGAATCGTATGCATGTGCGTTCCCCCCTCACCAACAAACTCGACGCAAAAAGTTGACCGTTTTGGGCCCTGATGTCAACATTGTTCAACATCAACAAGAATAACAACTAAAAGAAGTTGGGATGTGCAAATAATTGTGTGTTGTGAAAATAATTTTGACTATGGTGTATGTACTTTATAATCTTTGGGAAAACTAAAGTTTACCAATGTTTGTGTCTACCCTTAGAACTGTGCTCAACTATGACATTCCGCCAATGAACGGCATTTGTCACAACATTTTTGGTGGCCCATGAGGGGAACAACCCACACACGACTCCACAATCCATGGTCATTTCCAACATTTCTTCGGGCGGAGCCGAAGTTTATATACCCTTACAGTTAAAACCGCATATGTATCGCAAACATCGGATACAGTTGGCCGATCCTTATGGAAATATGAATATATAATCCAATTTATTACAATACAAAATATAAAAAAAGTCCCAAAAGTCCCTATCTTCAAACATACCAAAGTTGGTATTTCTACCAAAAACCATTTCCGATCGTTCTGACAAATCATTAGGAAATCGACCTACCAAATTTCATAACGATCGGTCGACTATATCTTATAGCTGCCATATAACTGAACAATCGGAAATGGTTTTTGGTAAAAATGCAAACTTTGGTATTTTTGAAGATAGAAGTTTGGGACTTTTTTTAGATATTATATTATAATAAATTGAGTTATATTATCATATTCTCATAAGGATCGGTCCACTAAATCCGATTTTTGCGATAAATATCCGGTTTTAACTGAACGACTGAACACATATTGTACTAGAAAATTTTGATTTTTTCGAAAACGTGTGGATTCGGACAAAAAGGGTTAGTTTTTCATTAATCTGCACACTTTGGTTAATAGTTTCTCGTTTAAAACTTTTTGCAACACTTTACCAAGCAAAAGTACTGATCCACAAAACACAACTACACTTGTTTAGCTCGTTCTAAAAATACACATAAACAAAACACGGTACAATTGGACAAAACACATAATAACGACAAAAACATTGGTAAACTTTAGTTTTACATACCTGGACAATCGTTTTCCATATTTATTCAATTAACTTTTTCTTACACTTTTGTCACAACAAACGATCAAAGTAGCAAAATTTTTCTCGCCAATTTCATAAAAAACTGGTGTTACTTAATCACCTGACTTTAGCAGCTGGCCAGCAGAATAGTGTTGCTCCATATGTTAAAGTTACATATTTTTTTATCTGTCTAGGGTGTTTAAAAATTAAAAATAAAAAAATTTGTAAGATACAAACAAAAAAAAATCGACTTTATGCCAAAAAAAAACGCGAAAAAACCCCACACATGAGAGTATACCCCACACATTCTCAATCGGGTTTAGGTCGGGACTACAAGCTGGCCACCCCAAAAGTTCAATTTTTCGATCCTCAAAAAACTGCTTTGACGCCTTAGATACGTGAATGGCAGCGTTATTCTTTTGAAAAATTAACTTTTTCTCCCAATAAGTTTCTCTAAACGGTATCAAAACTGTCTGTTAAGATGACCCCCGTCGTATTCAGCAAATATTAAGTTCTGGTATTAGCACTATATATTATATGAAAAATATATGCGTTCGAAAACCTATGCTTTTATCAGCTCAGCTGCTTTTTGCAGAAAAATAAAAATTTTGAACAAAAGAATGGGAAAACGTTATCTTCAGTGACGAATGAAAGTTCCTGACGGAAAAATGATGTACTGGAGAGATATCCGCCGTGAACGAAAGTCCTGCTATGCTCGGAATTTCGGAGGTGGGTCACTGATGCTATAGGCCGCATTTGGACACACCGGAAGATCCCCTATATGTTTTCTATCAACACGAATGACTTCTCTGATGTACATAAGCCTAATACATAGACGACGTTTTGATACCGTTCGGCACCGCCCGAAGTTAGCTTTTCTTTCTTGTTTCGAATTACAAAATATTTTTACATGGCCGACATGCTATTATCACCTTAAAAGTAGTTTCTAGTTAAGTAAATAAAAATAATTTTATTAAAACATTTTAAGTTTTCTTTGTAAAAAAATTTAAAAAATGCTGTTATTTGGGTCGCGCCACAGCATATATGCTAGAAGCATTTGGTGCACTTTATCATAATAATTTTTACATTTTTTGTTTCACAAAAAATTGTTTATAACATTTTTCATGCCGTTCCAGAGTCGCAATTTTTTGTTCTTTAAAACTTTAGTAAATTCATGTTATATATGCTTATTTTTTGTTAGTCATTTTTTGTTTAAAGGGACTTAAGTATTTTTAAGTATGCCCAATTTAATATGAAGCGCTTGCAGTTGACGTTGCAATGATGTTGATGACGTTGCATCAACTATGAGAATCGTATTTTATATTTCTTCACCATTAATAGGGATTTTTTTTTTACTATGACAGGGGTGAGTTTATTTAAAACTGTCCAACAGGGACAACCATTAAATATTGTGACAGAAATCTTTGCTTATGTGTAACTTAAAGTAAAGCCTAGTACTCTGACGACGAAAATCCGCTGTCACACGTGTGCTAGCGAAATCGCTCTTTATTTGGCTACCGAGCTAGTGTGACCAAAAAAATTAAGAAAAAGGGTAATACTGAACACCTGTTGTTTGTAAACAAAAAACAAATAAGCAAAAATGAATTCAAACCGATTGGATTTTGGTGTTTTCTTTATGTATTTCGCCGCTAAGGAGCTGATTAAGAAAAAGAAAACTGGGTAAAAATCTAAATCAATCACAAATCATTTCAATGCCATTTTATGGAATTAAAATGCCCCTTGTGGATCAAATCCCATATTATGGGCTTCGTCTTGACCGCACTAATTAGCTTGACTTTATCCTCGCGGGCCGAAAATTTTTCGGTCCGACAATTTTTTTCTCTCAATTTTCGCTTCATGTTTTGGCTATAATAAGAAATCAAATGAATTCTTTTTACACCCCAAAATCAGCTGTTTATGTTTTTTGATCCGGCAACGCCATTCAATTCGATAGCCATAATTTTCTTCGTCAGAGTACCCGCAAAATCTAGGAGGCAAAAATTTCTTCTTCTTCCTTTTTTCACACCGTTTTTTTTATATGGAGTTTGACAGCTGTCACTTGTGTGACAGCGGATAGTCGTCGTCAGAGTACTAGGCTTTAGAGGTGGAATAAGAGGAATAAGAGTAAGAATTTCTAAGATTTATTCCGGGTGAGGTCCAGCGGGTGAGTTCTGCGCAGCCTCCGTATCTGTCCGCTGTTGTCGAGGAGAGTGGTGACCAACTCGTTGGGGTGGTTGTGTAGCCGCTGGATTTACTTGCTGCTGCTTCTCTGTATCTCATCATTCACCGATGGGAAGCCAAGCACCTCGTGGATTGTCTGGTTGTTGTAGACGTGGGCCCCAGTGGCGATTCGGAGGGATATATTTTAAAATGTTTGGATAGTCCGAATATTAGTCCTGCAGGCCGTGCCCCAAAGTTGGATCCCGTATGTCTAAATTGGCCGAATAATCGCCTTGTAGATTAGGATTCTCGTAGAGGTCCTCATCTTCGACCTCCTACCCATCAGCCAATAGTACATTCCACCTTTTCTGCCAATTGCCGAGAAGATCTAGTTGCTCCTGCATGACAGCAGCTGCCTCTGTAGCGTTGTCAGCAGCGGTCAGGAAGGCGGTATCGTCCGCATAGGTCGCTGCCATTATGTTGGGGCTCTGCAAGACTGGGAGATCGGCCGTGTTAACATTGTATAATAAAGGGCCCAACACGCTGCCTTGAGGGACTCCGGCGCGGACTTCCCTGATTCCGGAATTGGCCTCTCCGCATCTGACCGCAAATTTGCGGTACTTCAGGAACGATTCCAGGAAGAGGTAGTAAGGTCTGGGCAGGTTAGTCTTCAATTTAAGCAGGAGACCGGAGTGCAAGACCCGGTCGAAGGCTTGTTTGACGTCCAGCATAACAGCCAGGCAGAACTTCTCGGTTTCGAAGGCGTCCATGATATAATGCACCACTCTGTGCCATTGTTCCGGGGTTCCGTGGGACCGTTTGAAGCCAAACTGGTGATTGGGGATGAGACCAGCCTTGTCCAGTACTGGCAATGCTCTACTCAAAAACACTCGTTCGAGTATTTTGGAGAGTATCGAAATATAAAGAGTATTTTCTACACCTGAAATGGAGATAATTCTATACTCTAGAATCAAAAGTTTAAAATTACTGTCTTGCACGACTATCCCCTTCACAGTGAAAGCAACAATATTTGGAGTGTACATCTTGTAAACCAATTAGTATCACAACAACTTTCTGATTTTCACAGATAGTCATATAGCTTATATTATTTGTAGTCGATCAATGTAAGTATCGACTTCACAATGTAGTACGTTTCTTTGAAATGAGGACACCATATGCAAACGGAATTGATGAAGGGATATTACCATTATGAACAGAACCGCTCTTAATCTTCTTTTTGAAGCATCTATAAAAAGCCTCCTCTCCGCACTAACATCGAGCATGTAGCCGAAAAAAAAATTTTAAATGGTTCGAAATGTCATATAAGGCCATCGTCTTTCCATTGGACTATCGTCTTTTGTACAAAATTCTTCAACTTTAGATTGTCTTGAACAAAATGAAGATAATTTTATTTCCGTTTTCAATAAATTCCATTGCTTTAATCGAGAATATAATACAATTCATGATATGGTAACTTCTAAATGTCATTTTTATACCCTTTTAGAGGGTATTACAACGCAGTGAAGGAGTTCTATCCTATAAAGTATATATATATATCATTTTTAAGGCTATCTACTTAAAACCAAAGATTATAAAGTACATAGATGGGACATCAGGGCCCAAAACGGTCAACTTTTTGCGTCGAGCTTGTTGGTGAGGGGGGAACGCAAATGCATACGATTCTATTTTTAGAACTCTTTACATGTATCACATGTACATGTGTCTTTACATGTCTCAACTACAATGTGAGCCTTTGTATGTATGTGTGACACGACGGCGTAAAAAGGTTTTGGCTTCCAAATTTCAATTTCAATTTCTCGTTTCTGTTTTCAATGCGCCGATGTGGTAGTTACAACAAATAATAGAACAAATAGTATTTTTAATCGCCGCAGATCGAGACAGGACGGTAGCGTAATGCATAGAGTATTTACTCTATGTGTAATTTTTCTGTGTTCAAATCCTCGTAAGGACTTTGAACTTTTTCTTTCTTTTATAATTATTTTTTTTTTATTTTTCTTCAATTGTAATATTTTTCTTTAATTTTACAATTATAAAATTGTTTTATTCTTCCTTGTGTCCCGCTAATAAAATGCTAATAAAATTTCAAGGGAGTCCTTCCGGCATTTTGTCATCCGACACGTCCGTCACTTATTTTTAAAATAATTGTAATAGAATGCAGTTACGTAAAAGAATAAAGAAAAAAAAGAAAAAAAAGAATAATAACGTAAAAAGTAAAAGTAAAAAAAAAAAAATAATAAAAGTAAATATGTATAAAAAGAATCAAAACTAAAACTTTATCAAAATCGAAACAACCGCCCGCTACTGAAGTCGAACCCAGGAGCCCATGAATAAGGACCACGCACTATCCATCTAGGCTACCCTCGAAGATGATTTTATGATACTTAAAATTGGTGTTAAAGGAGGCCCTAGAATCTATACCAAAAACCGAGTTAACGAGTAAGGACGAGTTATTACAGCGGGTTCCACGACGGAAAAAATTAAAACATTTGAGAGCGGGTTCCACGACGCGGCCTGCCGTAGAACCCGCACTTACATATAGACATTTTTACAGCGGGTTCCACTACGAACTCAGACGATATTAAGGTTATTTTACAATTTTTATTTTTTTTATTGGATTATAAATTTAGGAAAACACATTAAAATAATAAAAATATAATATAAATAGATTTAAAACTAAAAAAAAAATGGATGTCCCGAGCCTGGTTTGAACTCGTTTTACTTTGCACACTAGCCAAGCACTCTACCACTCGGCTATTCCTCATTCGTTGTCGCGCGAAAAATTTCTCAAACTTAACTTGTCGCGCAATGGAACCCGCTCGTTCCAGCGGGTTCCACTGCTGGAACCCGCCATAGAAAATTTTTCTTTATATGAGATGTCCCATCTATGTACTTTATAATCTTTGGTTTTACATACCTGGACAATCGTTTTCCATATTTATTCAATTAACTTTTTCTTACACTTTTGTCACAACAAACGATCAAAGTCGCAAAATTTTTCTCGCCAATTTCATAAAAAACTGGTGTTACTTAATCACCTGACTTTAGCAGCTGGCCAGCAGAATAGTGTTGCTCCATATGTTAAAGTTACATATTTTTTTATCTGTCTAGGGTGTTTAAAAATTAAAAATAAACAAATTTGTAAGATACAAACAAAACAAAAAATCGACTTTATGCCAAAAAAAACGCGAAAAAAACCATAGTGCGACGGTAAAATATTTGGTGTTGAAAATGCATCAACTTGTACAGCATGGGATCAGTGTTGCCAACTCTTCAGGTCATAAAAAAGCTAAACTAACCAATGAAAATAGCTAGAAACCACCAAAAAAAATTTAAGATAGCTAAAAAATAACACTAGATTTAACAATCAAAATTTTTATTAGTTATTTAGCATTTTCGTAAACTCATCAAGTTCGTGAATCGTTTCCTCTTCTGCAGCTGAATTCTTATACGACTCATTCGTTCCAATCTTGTTAAGGCATTCTGCTGGCACTTGATAATCGTGACAGCATTTGTTTGCTCGGCGTAATCCGTATCTACAATCAATATAATTAATGTTATTAATATTATAAAATATTAGTTGAACAAATAAAATACCTTATGTGTAGAATGGCATTCAATGTTTGAATGGCCATTCTATTTCGAAGTTTTGTCTTGAAATTATTCATTTGGCTAAATACCCTTTCCACCTCTGCATTTGACCAAGGCAACGACAGTAGGCTTAGCGCAAATAATGCCAGTGCCCAATAATCCCAAATAGTCAATTGGGCTGACGGAGGAATGAGTGGCATTGTAGAAAGACAATGCCGCCTCTTGTTGGGAGGTTTTCACACAGACAGATTTGACAAACGGTATTTTGTTTGTCTGTGTAAAAGCAGACGACGAAGCCTTGTGCTTGGCCGTTTTGGCGTGAGCGTGTAAATCGGAAAGTTTTGCATTAATGCTTGATTTGCAATATTTGCAAAAACATTTCCCTTCGTCAGCTGCATCTAACGTCAGCCAATCTTTAAAAATGGGATCTTGCATCCAGGCAAAACGCGGTTTTTGTTTGTATATCTTAGGCATTTCAACTCTACCTCTCGATCACTAAAAACTTTGTGAGTTTTAAATTAAAAATGTATGCTGAAATAATAAAAAAATATAATATAAAAAATAATATAATTTCTTTCGTCATTTCATCAAATAACGAATACCCGAATTTTGTTAGGGTAGCAAGCCTGAAAAGTAAGAAAAATCAAAATTTTGTGCGCTGGCTTCGAAACGAAATCGCACGCACACATACACCCATGTATGTGAATGTGTGACACGCATACATACGAAGATCAACCGAAGCGCAGGCCAACCTTCTTCATCGCGCTCCGTTTAGAGAATGAGAAACAGAAAACATTTAATGAGAGAATGAGCGTAAGATGAACGAACGATAAGCGTAAGAGAGCGTAAGAAATCCGCTCTGGGGCCTGCTGGGGCCTGTCGCAAGAAATTTTCGCGTCCATTTTCGTTGTATGAAATGGGTTGTCTATATGCTGTATGCAGTGTTGCCAGGTATTGAGCTCGCAAATAGGCTAGATTTTGGCAAATAGGCAAATAGATAAAATTTAGAAAAATGTCTGAAAAATAAGCTATATATTCAAATCTAATAATATCTATCACATTAAAGTAATTTTCATGTTTTTATTATATTAAACACGTTAACAAACATTCAATATCGTCGTTCTCCCCGTCATTCAAATAGCCTCCCCGTCAGGCTATTTACAAATGTTATAGGCTATATCATTTAAAATAGGCTAGATCTAGCCTGAAATAGGCTAAAATGGCAACACTGGCTGTATGGTTAGTGCTACGACGTAACGGGTAACGCCCAGAGAGTGCAGCTCGGAGAGACTTTATGTTGGAGAATGTAGTTAAAGCGCAACAATAATAACTATAAATGATTAAATGTACATATATATAGGAAATTAATAGTTCAATGAACTTATTAAGTCAAATATATTTTTTTAATTAATCGTTATGTTTCCACTTGTCGCGAAAGGAGAAAACTTTAATTCTAAGATCGAAGATAAAAGCAATCTGGCGGGAGCGATCGAAGAAACACGTCCGGATACCCCATACGGATGGGGTTTTTACAGCGAGAGAGATGGAATTTCCTCTGGATTATATTTTGGGAAAAATGATACGACATACCAAATTCTCATAAGGATCGGCTAACGATATCCTATAGTTGCTTTATAACTAAAAGATCAGAAATGACCCTAATTTCGTTTTTTAATCCTTCTTTTAATGGGTTGATTTAAGGTTTGAACTTTCTTCAGATTCAACTTTTGGGCAATTGACCTACCGAATTTCATTAGGATCGGCCGTCTATATCCTATATGTTTCGTATAACTTTATGATCGGTATTTGGTAAAAATACTAACTTTGATAAAAGATAGAAGATTTTGAAAATAAAAGCTTTGGACTTGTTAAAAATTATTATTCTAATAAATTGGTTTTATTATAAAACTCTCATAGCAATCGGCCAAATATATGGAATACTTTTGTTTTATATCCGGTTTTAACTGCAAGGGTATATCAACTTCGACTCCGTTAGCTTAGTTAGCTTTACGTTTTTGGTTAATTTGAGTTGGTATACATACATTTCAAAAATGATAAGTACTAAAATCAATGATGGTCAACACAATTACACGCCGTAATATTTTTAAGTATTACCACATTAAATATGTGGTAAAATTTGATCAATTTTTCCTCTTAGGTATCTTACCGCGGAAACCCTGGTTCCATTCATTGAAAATTCTTTGCCACAAATCTTGTATGTTTGATCGGCCCGATTGATATTTTGCCAGCCGTCTTTTCATTATTGACCATACATTTCCATAAAGTGGATTTAAGTCCGGACTCCGAACTCCACAAACT
Source organism: Drosophila parabipectinata (assembly GCA_018153455.1). NCBI lineage: Eukaryota > Metazoa > Arthropoda > Insecta > Diptera > Drosophilidae > Drosophila > Drosophila parabipectinata. The sequence continues at coordinate 1,479,002 of JAECYA010000403.1, read as the reverse complement.
GAAGCAGCTCCTAACCATAATGCTACCTCCACCATGTTTACGGTTTGCTTCCCGTAATGTCCTTGTATAGATTCTCTATAGCGTTTTTGGCATTATTGCGTACCATCTGATTGGAACCTGTTAAATTTAGATTCATCCGACCAAATCACTTGCTTCCAGTCATCCGGGGTCCAACTTCGGTGCTCCCTAGCGAAATTTAAACGGGCCTTGATATTATTTTCGGACAAAGCCCTTTTATTTTTGTTCACTCCGGATTTGTAACCAATATTTTGTAATGCTCGCATTATGTTTCGACCATTAACAACTATCAGGACGCGGAGGCGGCCATTTCATAGGTCTTCAACTGAAAACATCGACTGGCTTATATACATAAGTTAATTTGCAATTGAACGAGAGGAAAAGCCTTTCTCAGTCATGTACCGACTTAAAAAAGCTACCGACTTAAAACATTCCACACCTCTTCTTTTCTTTGCACGCAGTATATAAGTCGAAACGGCCGACTATCCTATAGCTGTCATATAACTGATTGATCGGAAATGCTGTAACTTGTTTTTTTAGTTAGAAAGTTCGGATTTTGCATGAATGCTATATTTGGCTTTTGCATGAATGCTGTATAATACGACATGCCAAATTTCATAAGGATCGGTCGACTATATCCTATAGCTGCCATATAACTGAACGATCGAAAATGGTATTTGGTAAAAATACTAACTTTGGTATTTTTGAAGATAGAAGCTCGGGATTTTTTGTAGCTTTATTATAATAAATAGGTTATATTATGATATTCTCCTAAGGATCGGCCAACTATATCCGATGTTTGCGATCGCCCGAAGTTAGCATTCCTTTCTTGTTTTTTTTTTGACTCTGGTTCAGGGGATGAAGGAAACTTCATCGCGTGGAGCGATCTCCGTGGAGCGGTCTGTTAGGTGTCTAAGTGTTGCTGCGCCAAGGAGTTGGGGCCGACTACGCCCAAGCACCGTGCAGTAGTTCAGGAGGTGCGTGACCTCTTCCTCTACGTCCCATTCGTCTTCGAGTGATCCATGTATATATAAATGGAGCCCGCTGATCCCTGAATTTGCGGAGTACATTCCTTCTCGATGCAATGGAGACTTGAAAATTTGAGGCCGGATGATCGACGGGAATACAGTTCTCTGTACCCCCATAGGGGATAAGTCCAACTTGGTACACCATAGTTAGCAATTTTCCAAAGGTCCGCCTCTCGTAACCTAATTGCTGATAGCGTCGCTACCTTGACCCCCAATATCTCTACAGGCAGTAGATCGAGGATAATATCTAGGGCGTCAGTTGGTGTAGTACGAAGACTGCCTGTAATGCAAACATCCGCCATCCTTTGCGTTTTCCCCAACCTTTCCCTATTATGGGACCCCAGTTTGTAGGGACAGGCTGCCAGACCACTACACCAAAAGCAGGAAAGGTCTAATAACCGCCATGTAAATCCATCTTACTATTTTTGGAGACGAGTAAAACGAGTTCAAGCCAGGCTCGCGACATACATTTTTTTTTTAATTTTAAATCTACTTATATTAAATTTTTATTCTTTTTATGTGTTTTCCTAAATTTAAAAATAAAAAAAATACAAAATTGTAAAATTACCTTAACATCGTCTCAGTTCGTAGTGGAACCCGCTGTAAAAATGTCTATAAGTGCGGGTTCTACGGCATTTTGGCAGGCCGCGTCGTGGAACCCGCTCTCAAATGTTTTCATTTTTTCCATCGTGGAACCCGCTGTAACGGAACCCGCTAAAAAGTTGTAATCGAACCAATGTGAGAGTAATGAGATCAGAAATATCTTTTACTATCCTTACCCTCCAGCTCTGTTTTTGGTATGGATTCAAGCGCTTACTTTAAAATCAATTTTAAGTATCAATAGATCAACTTCGAGTGTAGCTTAGATGGAAAGTGAGCGCTCCTTATTCTTGAGGTCCTGGGTTCGATTTCATTAGTGGGTGGTTGTTTCAAGTTTTTAGTCTTAGAATTATTTTTAAATTTACTATTTTTTTTGTATTAATACTTTTTTTTTACTTTATTATTGTTTTTAATTGCATTCTATTAAAATTGTAAAAATAAGTGACGGACGTGTCGGATGACAAAATGACGGACGGATTCCTTGAAATTTTATTAGCCGGACATAATAAAAAATTAAACAGTTTTACAATTGTAAAATTAAAGAAAAATATTACAATTAAATAAAAAAAATAATAATAATTATAAAAGAAAGAAAAAGTTCAAAGTCCTTACGAGGATTTGAACACAGAAAAATTATACATAGAGTAACTACTCTTTGCATTACGCTACCACCCTGTCTCGGCGGCGATTAAAAATACTATTTCTTCTACTAACTACCACATCGGCTTATTGAAAACAGAAATGAGAAATTGAAATTTGGAAACCAAAACAGTTTTACGCCGTCGTGCGAACAGTCACACATACAAATCTCACATTTTTGTTGACGGATACATGTAAAGAGTTCTAAAAATAGAATCATATACATGTGCGTTCCCCCCTCACCAACAAGCTCGACGAAAAAAGTTGACCGTTTTGGGCCCTGATGTCCCATCTATGTATGTACTTTATAATCTTTGCTACGAGATTGAGCTGGGTTCAAGTTAATCATAAATTGGAGCTGACAATGATCGACGAGAAAGTGTTTAGTGTAATTGCCGAATCATTTGTATTTGTAAAGCTGCGCCTAAAAAAATGAATGACCTAGATGCAGGCCCGTCGAGAGGGAATTTCGGGCCCGGGGGGTACGGCTTAGCGATTTCTTTAAAATATCGCGAAGCATTTTTTTACACAGTTTATTTGAGTTTTCGCCAAAAATCCGGGCTCCTCTCAGAAGTCCGGTCTCGGAGAGAAACATTTTTTGAGAACTACATTTTGTCTGCAGAAATAACCGGAGTGAAGAAGGCACATATAAAAATGTTATCACTTATTTTGCGCTGCATGGCTTCCGGATATACTGTTAATATTCCGAGATTTTGCGAATATACATTCGGAACTGCAAGAATTTTTGTTACGGAATATTCACGGTTTTACATGCCTTCCTCAATGCACAAAATATTAATCCAAGGGGAGGATATTATAGAAATTGTATCACTTCCCATCGGAACGATGTCAGAAGAAGCCTTACAAACCGAAAACAAAGATTTAAGAAATTTTCGTTTGAGCCATACGCGTAAAAACTCTCGCCAAAACACAATGGAGGATATTTTGCATTTATTGTTAGTATCGTCAGATCCACTAATAACAAGCTTTTCCAAAAGTTCGGCCAATAACTCCAGCGAGACAGTTTCCTTTGAGATTGAAGGTGAAAATCTTCTTCTAGACTAAAATGCTCAAGAAGAAAATTCGGATTCTGTCTCAGAAAAAATTTTGATTCCGGCTAGGACAACTAAAACTAGTTTATTTTGTAAAAGAAAATCTTAATAAAAAAAGCTTTAAATCTTTAAAAAAAAATATCTGCATCTTAAAAAAATATATATAAAAAAAGAATTTATTTAAAAACAAGAAAGAAAAGCTAAATTCGGGCGGAACCGAAGTTGATATACCCTTGCAGTTAAAACCGGATATATATCGCAAACATCGGATATAGTTGGTCGCTCCTTATGAGAATATCATAAAAACACCAATTATTTACAATAAAATATCTAAAATAAGAAAGGAAATCTAACTTCGGGCGGAGCCGAAAGTGATATACCCTTGCAGCTAAAACCGGATATATATCGCAAACATCGGATACAGTTGGCCGATCCTTATGATTGCATCATAATAAACCCAACTAATTAAAATAAAAAATCTAAAAAAAATTCTCAAGCTTCTATCTTCAAAAATACGAAAGTTGATAATTCTACCAAATGCCATTTCCAATCAGTCAGTTATATGGCAGCTATAGGATATAGTCGGCCGATCCGAGCCGTTCCGACTTATATACTGCGTGCAAAGGAAAGAAGGGTGTGTGCAAAGTTTCAAGACGATAGCTTTAAAACTGAGAGACTAGTTCGCGTAGAAACGGACAGACGGACATGCTCATATCAACTCAGGAGGTGATCCTGATCAAGAAAATATATATATTATAGGATATAAAAATAAAATATAAAAAATAAAAAATTTTATCTAAATAAAATGACTACATTTTATATCTTATTGGGTTAACATTCCATAAAAATTTCAAACATTTACAAAATAATAAACGGCCGGTCGTGGCCGTTCCGACTTATATACTGCAAAGAAATGAAGGGTGTGTGCAAAGTTTCAAGTCGATAGGTTACAAAATGAGACACTTTTTCGCGTAGAAACAGACAGACAGACGGACAGATGGACATGCTCATATCAACTCAGGAGGTGATCCTGATGAAGAATATATATACTTTATAGGGTCGAATATGTCTCTATTGACTTTTTAGTCTGCTTCTCTACTTAATCAGTAGCAAGGTCGTAGGGGGCTGCAGTAGTTGTTTTTCACAAGCGCAAAATTAATCAATAAAAATTTGTGCTGAGAATGCATACCGTGAAAGTTTCAACTTTAGGGTTAGTTAAATTGTGGGTGGAAGGGGTGAGTACCGGCTATAACAGTCGGAAAACTCGACAGCAGCAGTCCTGTCTTTTTCTCTGAAACACTTTTGTATAAATTGTTAGATGAAAAAATTGCATTATTGCCATATTGCTGTTTAAGATTTTATTAGTCCCCAACTTATTATCCCCAACAACTGGGGACTACCTTTAGTCCTTTATGTACGATAAGCTGTGCAAACGCCCTGTGAAATGCTACTTCCACCCACTGGTTTTTTCCATTTGGCCACTTGGTCGGCGTTCATTTGTATGGACATCATGAGATGCCCAGGAGCAAGAATCGACGAAATCAGGCCTTATTCATTAGCCGCCACCAATCGATGCCAGCTCAATAATTTTGAAGACAAACAAACATTGGATTGCTTGGGTGGGTGATTTTGCGTTTGGGTGGGCTGACTGAGCCAACGGAGTAAGTTTTATCTGGGGAAACATTTAAAGAGCTCTACGCCATCCACATTTTGATTGAACTTATTTGAACTCATTCAATGCGGATGGGTTGCCCCTTGTCCATAGCTTTCTTAATTGACACACAGAGTTTTATCTGTGGGAAAACTAATTTTCTAGGCGTACTGTCTTGGCTTTGTGGGAATGCGGGCAAGTACACTCAAACAGAAACAGAAAATAGCAAATTAAAAATTTATGGCTTAAAATTGTCAAATTTTTTATAGTATTTAATTTATTATCTTAAATATTTTATTTATGCTATGTTACTTTATTTTTATAAAAAAAAACCTTTGTTAACAAAAAGATGTCAGTCTATTTTTATCACTATACCAATGTTACTCACCCATTACTTATTTTGCCCTGGAGAGAAGCCCCTGAACTAAAGTTTACTTTCTTTTATTCTACAAAATTATGAAAAAAGTGTACTTATAAATCGGATTATAGGTTTTATTTATATCTCATATGGTAGTTTTTAGGATATTAGTTTTGTTAATTTTTTTTTTAACTTTTTAGTTTTTATTACCTCATGATTGAATGAACTTTTTGAAGTTTGTATTCAGTTTATTTTTCAGCTCCTTACATTTTTCATTATTGCAAAGTTTGACCTCTTAAAGAACAAACTAGAGATTTTTCGGGTGTAGTTTTCCGTTTTTGAGCCCGTGTGTGTACGCCTCTGATAAGCATTTCATGTCACATCCTCAAGGGCTTCCACTCGCCCATGCCCCAACCCTCGTCCACGCACAGCAGACATTGGAGCAGTTCAGAGTTCAGATAGAAGGAACACCAAACCCTCGTTCTCCTCCGCCCCATTTGCCTCACTGTCACCGTCAGCAGCGCTTAAGATTGCTTTCAACGTTCTTAATTGCTTTTCTTGTGCCAAGTGTGTAAATGTGTAAGAGTGCGTTTGTTGCCATTCTTTTGATGTGCCAATGCGCGAGGCAAGGCGAGGCGAGCTTTTGTCATGGAATCGGGAAGGACGTGTTTCGTAGTGCGTGGCCATCCCATTTCGCAGGAAGCGTTATTTCAATTTCCGCCTTTCCGTTTTCTTTTTCGACAAGCATTCCAGACACGCTATTATTGTTTGACGTGTCAGTGTTAATGAGTCATTGTCCATTAAGTTTGCTCATTTCAAACGGGCAATTAAATTCGACTTTATTGCTCTTTGCCGAGATCGAATCGAAACCGAATCGAATCTCACTAACGACTCTCCTTTTTGACAAAACGAAACCGAAAGAAATAACAGAAATAAGAATACTCCGCTTGGAATTGAGAAATGGGTAACCAGGACAAAGGCTGAACAATAAATCAAAACGCAAATGCGAACACGGTCTAACACTAACGTAGTCGCACCTTACTGGATTCGACATTCGATTTTTTTACCAGCTCTTTATATTCTCGTGAAGAAATTGCTCAATTAGGGAGGTTATAGGCGATACTCCTATGTAGGATTTGATTTTGCTGAATTTTCTTTCTTTGATGGAAAGAAAAATAAAACTTTCTTATATAATTATACAAAATCTTTTATGAAAAACCTAGCTACAGAAGAAGAGGCGAGGTCGCGCAAAATCCTACAGGATATACCTACAGCAGATCTACTAGCTAAATTTTTTATACCCATGCAGAGGGTATTATAATTTTGTCTAAAAATGTGCAACGCAGGGAAAGAGACATCTCCGACCCTATAAAGTATATATATTCTTGATCAGGATAACCTCCTGATTTGATATGAGCATGTCCGTCTGTCCGTCGGTCCGTCTATCTGTCTGTCTGTTTCTACGCGAACTAGTCTCTCAGTTTTAAAGCTATCGACTTGAAACATTGCACACCCCTCCTTTGTACGCAGTATATAAGTCAAAACGGCCGGGATCGCCCGACTACATCCTATAGCTGCCATATAACTGATTGATCGGAAATGGTATAACTTTGGTGAGGTAGAGAGTTCAAATTTAACACGAGAACTATTTTTGGCAGAATAATACGACATGCTAAATTTCATATTCATAATGATCGGTCGACTACATCTTATAGCTGCCATATAACTAAACGATCGGAAATGGGTTTTGGTTAAAATACCAAAGTTGATATTTCTACCAAATACCATTTGCGATCGTTCAGTTATATGGCAGCTAGTCGGAGGATCGTAATGAAAATTGGAAGGTCGGATTAACTGACCAAAAATTCCAGCTTTATATCTTCAAAAACACGAAAGTTGGATCATTTCCGATCGTTCAGTTATATGGAATCTGTAGGATCCTTATAAAATTTGGCATGTCGTATTATTTTGCCAAAAATAGCTCTCGTGTAAAATTTGAACTCTCTAACTTACCAAAGTTATACCACTTCCGATCAATCAGTTATATGGCAGCTATAGGATATAGTCGGCCGATCCCGACCGTTCCGACTATGGCCGTTCTATGGCTGCCATATAACTGAACGATCGAAAATGGTATTTGGTAAAAATCCAACTTTGGTATTTTTGAAGATAAAAGCTCGTGACTTTTCTGTAGCTTTATTGTAACAGATTGGTTATATAATGATATTCACATAAGGATCGAGCAACTATATCCGATGTTTCCGGTTTTAGCTGCTAGAGTATATCAACTTGTCCTCGCCCGAAGTTAGCTTTCTTTTCTTGTTAACTTCTAATGTTTCTATTTCCCCTTTTACAGGTCACTTTTGAAAGCTCATCCTTTAGGAGAACAGGAACAACTTTTCAGGAACAATTCAAATATTCTGATCCAAGCATAAAGTGGGCCTATTCTGAATTGAAGACTGTTAGGCTTAGGTTTACATCTCGATGAATGTATGTATATCTGTGACTTGTAAAAATTGTTTTAGGCCAACCTTACATATTGGGAAAAATTGACAAGATTTTGTACCTGATAATATGTTCAGATTTTTGCCATTTATGAGAGCCATGTGGAGGCTTAATGAAACTGTGATATTTCTCCGTTTTAAGGAATGCACAGATTACATTCGTAACGAAAAGAAACTCGTATGTTCAATCAAGTCTTGTAACAAAACAATCTTGTCATCCCAGCCTCCCAGTCTATCCATTGCTGGCTATGTGAAAACGTCGTACACGCCAAGGGTGCCGGATTCACTGTCTCAGTCTCGGATGCAATTTTCCGTAGGACTGGCTTACGTTATTGTTGTGGTAATTGTCGTTCTGTCCAAGACGAAAGGAGGTCGTTCATGAGAGATTAAGAATGGATTTAAATAATTGATCACTGGCTTTCGTAAAATCAATGACGATTGACGCTCTGTGCGCTTGACTTTCAGCGAGGCCTTCAGCTGCTAAATGAGCCCCCAAGCGTAAGAAATCCGCTGTTTGTGAACCGCCTCAGCCGACATTAACGCAGCCGCTCATATCTCTGGCCATCCCTAGGGCTAAAACTGCGAACAATTCGCCGTCCGAAAATCTCAATGAAAATGATTGACTTATTGACTTATGACTTATATGTCCTCCGTGGCATCCCTTCAAGTGATACCACAGGATCTAGTAAATGAAAACCCCGCTAGAGGCGCACGTCTTTTTTTAAGATTCGTGCGCCCGCGCTGATGTTCAAGACGATTTGTTCTCCCAGTTTTTGGCCAGAGAACATTTTCGTCCAAGAATATCAGCCTAGTTCCATAAGGAAAAGGTTGTAAAACCAGTGGGAGTGAAACTTCCCCATATCAGAACCACGGATCAACCTTCCTACCATTCCCGCTTGATCCGTGCTACATCTGGCGTCCCTCAAGGGAGTCATCTTGGCCCGTTATTATTTACACTTTTTATTAATGACTTGCCCCCTGCTTTAACGAACTCTCTAGCTCTAATGTCTGCAGATAATGTTAAGTTTTTTCTTCAATACATCTCTGCCCAATGCAGTCTTCAGTCTGATCTTAAAAACTTTTATCGTTCTTTTCCTCTTCAGGCTACGTATACTCTCTATGGGATTGCCTTAGAGCAGAGGTCGGCACGGCCCTATCTCGGGGGCATAGGAAATTTCTCTGCCCGAGCTCTGCCACGACACACACAGTATAATACGTTCGAGTTTTTTTAGTTGTGTTGGTTTCGCTCTCTCTCAAAAATTGTTGACAGCACCAGAGCAGCCAAACCATATTTTTGTAGCTAAAATTTAGCTAAATCTAGCTACTTATAGAGTTTAATAGTTTTTTATGCCTATAAAAAAGCAGGTTAGCTTTTTTATTTCTCATATCTGGTAACTTGGCTTGAAATTCTCTCAGAGACGAAATGTAAAACCACTTGTGCACAAAAAATTTAATCACTTCGTCTTGGGATGCAAACTGAACAAGACAGCGATCAAAAATTCTTCCTGAAAAAAATGTTTAATAAAGATTGGGAAAATAAATTTTTTGTTATAGAAAATATGGATGGAGAGGTACAATGTCTTATATGCGATTTTATTTTTTCATCATGTACACATTATAAAATTGGACGCCATTATAGAACCAGTCATTCTAGTTTTAATTTATTAATTGAGGATCGCACTCAAAAACTATTGGAGCTACAAGCGAAATATTTTTTAAATTATGTTGCAGAAAATATGCCCCCACAAGAACCCCTAAAAAAGCTTCATTTGCAGTAGCTTTAGCATTGGCAAAGCAATGTCGCCCATATTCTGACGGTTTATTTTTTAAAAATTTAATTTCGGATGTGATTACGTGTTTTGGAGACGTGGGGAAAGATGTATTGGAATTATGCGAAAAAGTTCCACTATCTCCCCGTACTATAACGCGAAGAACAGAGCAAATAAGCAATTTAATTTTTTCTGAAACAAAAAAGAGGCTATTGAATTGTAAATATTTTTCAATTTGCTTGGATGAAAGCACGGACGTTAATAATATTTGCCAGCTTGTTATATGTTTGAAAACCGTAGATGAGAATTTATCTTCTTTTGAGGAAATTTATGATGTAGTTTCTCTCCATGGGCATGTAACAGGCCAAATTTTATTTGACACCCTTTTTTCTAATATATTTACCGAAAATAACATAAGTAAACTATCATCCGTTTGTACAGATGGGGCAAAGGTAATGACGGGAAAAAACATAGGGCTTGCGGGGGATTTTCAAAAAAAAAGAAATTTTTTGTCCGTTTATTCATTGCGTTATTCATCAGGAAGCTCTTTTTTCAAAAGAGTTAAAGATGGTACATGTCATGAATACTTGCGTTAAAATAATAAATAGAATAAGAGGGGGGCACAATTCTTTAACACATAGAAAATTTAAGGTATTTCTAGATGAGCTTAAAGCAGAATATGGTGATTTGCTAATGTACACGGAAGTTAGGTGGTTAAGTCGGGGAAAATGTTTGGAACGCCTTTTTAATTTAAGAAAAGAAGTGGTAAATTTTTTGAAAGTTTTAGGAAAGGATGTTGATCTCATTACTTCATTTGAAAACAACGATTTTTTAATAGATTTCGCCTTTTTCTGTGATATAACACGTATTTTTAATGATCTCAATTTATGTCTGCAAGGCAAAAATAAAGAAATTTTAGATTTAATACATTCTATGGATATGTTTAAAAGAAAACTGCGAATACTTATAAATCAATTAGAGAATAATATATATATAAATTTAGAAAAAAGTAAGGAATTATTCTTTGAATTAAATTATAATAACTGCGAAAAATTAAAAGAATTTGTAAATACAATAAAGACCTTATTACAAAACATTGACAACCGGTTTCAGGATCTTAATTCTTTAACTCCCCTTTTAGACTTACATAATTTTCCACTTTCCTGTGATATTAGTAATTTAGATAGCAAACTTCACGAAGAAGTTAATAATTTAAGAAATGATTTTGGAATTCCGTTAGAAACGGGGAAAATGTTTTGGTTTCACATTCCAGAAAGTAAATATCCCAAGCTGAAAAGTGAAATTTTTAAAATTTACTCTATGTTTGGTACTACTTATAATTGTGAAGTAGCATTTTCTAGCATGAAAAATATTTTATGTAAGAAACGTAATAAAATCTCCGATACTCATTTAGCAGATTTATTGCGTATTAAAGAATTTAATGGCAATATTAATTTAGACGATCTTTTGGATGCTGAATAATTTTTTTTTTTACTCATTTCTTTTTAAACAAATTTTTAATCATTACTTTTTTATATTTTTAATTTCATCAACTTTTTTTCATTTATAATTTTTGAAAAGAGAGAAACGGCACGCTCTCAGCCTCTCTCAGAGAGGAGTTGATGAGTTTGACAATTCGTAACTCACACTAATGCATGTAAACGTGTCATTGTATTGTGGTGCCGACCTCTGGATTAAATCCATTGGATTTGTGCTAGCTAATTTACATATAGTATATATTTTAAAATAATGTAACCGTAACGTAGACTTTATGCCAAAAATGTGCGATTTAACCCAATGTGCACTGCAAACATCTAGGAAACATGCAAACATCTAGGAAAGAGATTTCCTATCACATAGGTGTCGGTCCTAGACCCCAACAGGATACAAAAATTTACCAAAACCGCAGGGTGGTCGAACTGCTTACCTAGAAGTCTCTAGAACACGGAAGATCTTAAACACGGTATCACAAGGAACCGAATACGATGTTAGGCTGCAAACATAGTGCGCGTTGAGACGAAGACGAAGATGAAGACGAAGCTGAAGATGAATTCCTTGCGATGCGAGTAAGCTAATAGGCTGCATAGTGCAAGACGAATTTGTTGCGATTTTGTGATGTTAGTCGCAATGGATTTCTCTTCAAATGATGAGCTACTGTTAGAGGAAAGTTTATTTTTAAAATTAAAACGAAAGAAAACAGTGAATGAAAGAATTCACCCAATTAATTTGGGAAGAATAGTATTCGGCGAATTTCATCATTTATTTAATGAGCTGCGACAAGATGAAAAAAAATTTGTGGAGTATACCAGAATGAAAATCAGCACATTTGATTACATTCTGTTAAAAATTGAACCGCTAATTATTAAAAATTGGACAAATTTTAATAAAACCCCAATTATACCTGCAGAAAGGTTAATTGTAACGTTAAGGTAAAAAATTATTCAAAAATTTTTTTTGTTTTCATTCATTTTAATCATTTTAAATTTTCATTCAGTTACATTTTTTATATTTTTCTTAATTTGAAAATGTAATAATGTCTCCTGATGAAACGTATTGGTTCGGCACCTGTGGGGACAAAGCATTATCAGAATATTGGGTTGACAAAGATTCAAATTCAGTTGATGATGGTACAGATATTTTAGAAGCTGGGTTTTGAATATTTTAAAATTGAAAAGAGCTTCCCACATTGTATGCATAGTTATAAACAGATTTCTGCATGTCCATTCTGCATAAAAGTTTCGTTTGCGGATCCATTTTTCTAAAATGTGGCAATAAGCTCAAAAAAAAAGCCATATTCTCATCGTCAGCCGAAATCTTGTTTTTATTTTTCTGCTCCAACAGCTCCAACTCCTTTTTTTCAATATTGATGATTTCAGCCTCAATGTTGTTATGACGCCGTTTAAGATTCCTTTCAGTATGATGTTTTGGGGTGGACGTTTCAACTTCAAATGTACTCAAGTTAATATCTTCATCATAATGCGGCGCTTCTTTATCTGCACTATGCTGCGTCTCTATATCGAGACTATGCATTGCCTCTATATCTGTACTACTCGAATCTTCGCCAACATTAATGCTGATATCTTTAACATCATGTGTTTTCGAGCTACTCAAATTTCCGGGAGACTGGCGGCACTTTATCTGGTCCTTTATAAAACTCATGGACGCAAAATGAGTCCATTGAGAACACATCTCGTTGAATGTATCAGGTCCAGCGTCGCCAGAACGTTCCGGTGGAAATTTCCTTAATTCTGCTCGAAACGTGTCCCTCAATTGTTTCCATTTTTTTTTTCAAAGAAATGGCTGAAAAATACATACGTATACGGGTATCAATAACTAGTTACGATAATTACATTGTTTTAACTTGCTTTCTTGTTTAAGATATCTCGCTACTGGCACTTCATTTAGATCTATATCTTTTAATTGTGATAAAAACATGTGAAGCTTTGTGGACAGTTATGCAACCTCTACATATGCCTGTTCCCACAGAACAAAATTTAACAAAAGTTGCGGATGAGTATTGGAATCTTTGGCAGTTTCCAAATTGTGTTGGATCTATTGATGGAAAGGACATACACCTAAAATGTCCTGCGCATTCAGGATCAATTTTTTATAATTATAAGAAATTTTTCTCAATAGTGCTGCAGGCAGTAGCAGACGCAAAGTGTAAATTTGTTACCATCGAAGTTGGTGGTTACGGACGTCAAAGTGATGGTGGAACTTTTGCTTCCTCAGGGATTTACACAATGAAAAATTCTGGAGACTTAAAGTTTCCGAAGGATTCCTATTCGCCCAATACCACCATAACTATGCCATATGTGTTGCTCGCAGATGAAGCTTATCCTCTTTTGGACTGGGTTCTTCGACCTTATGCCAGAAGAAATCTAACATTGGAAAATGAATACTTAAATAGTCGTTTGTCCAGAGCGCGAAGGTGTGTGGAATGTGCATTTGGCATACTAAACTCCAAATGGAGAATATTATGGAAGCCAATTGAAACGACACCACCTGTCGCAGAAATTATTGTTAAAGCAATTTGTATACTGCATAATACAATGTTAGATATGGAAGATCTGGGCACTCATATGCAAGAGGGAGAACAATTTATAAACAACAATCCAAAAAATATATTGGAAAGTTCAAAGAAAAGAGGCCGAATAATCAGATACACGTTTCGTAGTTATGTTTGCAGCCATAGAAAAGCTGATAGTATTTAAGAATTCATTTTATAATTATCACTCTTTGTATTAATATTAATTAAATTACTTACCATCAACATTCAATTCCTTTGAAATATCATTCCAATTTTGGTCCACAATATGCCTATTGTGGTGAAGTTTATTCTGCTGGTCCCTTGTTTAAAACACCTTTTTTTAAAAACGGCTGCAATTAACTCTTCATTTATTATAGACATTTTCACAAAACATGTGCTTCAGGCAAATCACAAATCACAAGTAAATTGTAACATGCAATGTACCAAATCATGGACGAAACAAAAGAAAAAAAGAAAAACAAAAGGAACAAAGCAAAATAGCAAGCGATTCGTCTTCAAAAACAGTACCGCACCGTTTGAAGCTGAACGCTTGCGTTTCGTCTTCATCTTCGTCTTCGTCTCAGCGCGCACTATGTTTGCGGGCGAGCGAATTCATATGAATTGTTCTGCACTGTTTTTCGTCTTCAGCTTCGTCTTCATCTTCGTCTTCGTCTCAGCGCGCACTGTTTGCAGCCTTAGGCTTCGGCCACGCATCGAGCGATGAGTGACTGAGCGACGCTCTCTCGAGCGACGTAAAATATTAAAGCTTATGAGACAGCATTGGAGTGGCCATACAGGCGTTGAGCGACGTCGCTCAGCGATAGAATTGGTTTTAATTTTTAGCGCATCGCTGAGCGACAAAGTGCAAAAAAGTCGAATATATGCGCGGAAATTTTAATTTCGGCTGTTCAAAGCCGATCAGTTTTGTGGAACGACTCTCATAAAGAGTACAAAAATAAAAATGTTACCGATAAGCAATGGATCGAAGTATGGATCGATGCAATGCACTATGGGGAATTTGGCCGATTTCATGGTATTAATTAATAACTTTTAAACTAAGTAAGATTTTTCGAAACGGTTTTTTTATTATTGTTATAGACACCGATAGGAATGTTTTTAGAAAAATGGGCGAGGCTCCGCCCCTTCCCTGACGAAATATTATTTATTAACTATTAAACTAAACAAGATTTTTCGAAACCGTTTTTTGTATTAGGCTTATGGAGATCGTTGGAAATATTTTTTGGTAAAATGGGCTTGGTTCCGGTTTCCCATTTGGATAAATTAATCAATAACTTTTTAAACAAATAAGAATTTTCAAAACGGTTTTTTTTTAATTATTCGCCCTCCCAGGACTAGAAACAATTTTTTATACCCTTGCAGAGGGTATTATAATTTTGGTCAAAAGTGTGCAACGCAGTGAAGGAGACATTTCCGACCCTATAAAGTATATATATTCTTGATCAGGATCACCTCCTGAGTTGATATGAGCATGTCCGTCTGTCCGTCTGTCCGTCTGTCTGTCCGTCTGTCTGTCTGTTTCTACGCGAACTAGTCTCTCAGTTTTAAAGCTATCGTCTTGAAACTTTGCACACACCCTTCTTTCCTTTGCACGCAGTATATAAGTCGGAACGGCCCGGATCGGCCGACTATATCCTATAGCTGCCATATAACTGATTGATCGGAAATGGTATAACTTTGGTGTTTTTAGAGTTAGAAAGTTCAAATTTGACATGTGAGCTATTTTTGGCAAAACATTACGTCATGCCAAATTTCATAAGGATCGGCCGACTATATCCTATAGCTGCCATATAACTGAACGATCGGAAATGACCCAACTTTCGTGTTTTTGAAGATAGAAAGCTGGAATTTAATACAGATTCTATTTTTAGTCAGTTGATCCAACCTACCAAATTTCATTAGGATCGGCCGACTATATCCCATAGCTGCCATATAACTGAACGATCGGAAATGGTATTTGGTAGAAATATCAACTTTCGTATTTTTGAAGATAGAAGTTTGGGACTTTTTTTAGATTTTGTATTGAAATAAATTGGATTATATATTCTTATTCCCATAAGGATCGGCCAACTATATCCGATGTTTGCGATATATATCCGGTTTTAACTGCAAGGGTATATAAACTTCGGCTCCGCCCGAAGTTAGCTTTCCTTTCTTGTTTTATTTCATATAGAAAAATTGATAAAGTGAAAACCAAATAATACACTAATAAGTTAATAAAATATTTTCATTCTCAAGGTCTTCGTCAGACATAAAATAAAAATCGTCAATTTCATCTCCAATTTTCTCAATTTGATCCTGGCCTTGAAAATTGCACAATAAAAGGCTTAAAACTTCTGAAGGAAGTTCATACTTTTATGCTTCCGAATTCGCTTCATAAGGTTTGTTGAAGAAATAACGGGATAAGAAGTATCTAAGGCTCTGTTGAAAACATCCATGAAATTATTAACACGACTACGCTTCCGTGCGTTATGCAGTGTATCTGCTTTTTTGCCAACGGGAAGTATTGTATTTTCCATAATTTGCCTTGAGTGGACAATAATTTTGTCCATACTTCAAAAAGCTCCGCGTTCGAAAACTCGAAGACACCTGACAAAAAACGAAACTACGCAGATTGTGCGCATTTTTGCACATTGAGACAAATTTCCCTTTATTCATAATTAATGGCTCTACGACATATATTAAACCAAAGATTATACAGTACATAGATGGGACATCTCATACAAAGAAAAATTTTCTATGGCGGGTACCAGCAGTGGAACCCGTTGGAACGAGCGGGTTCCATTGCGCGACAAGTTAAGTTTGAGAAATTTTTCGCGCGACAACGAATGAGGAATAGCCGAGTGGTAGAGTGCTTGGCTGGTGTGCAAAGTAAAACGAGTTCAAGCCGGGCTTGGGAAGTCCATTTTTTTTTTAATTTTAAATCTATTTATATTGTAATTTTATTCTTTTAATATAATTTCATAAATTTATAATCCAATAAAAAAAAATACAAAATTGTTAAATTACCTTAACATCGCCTCAGTTCGTAGTGGAACCCGCTGTAAAAATGTCTATAAGTGCGGGTTCTACGGCATTTTGGTAGGCCGCGTCATGGAACCCGCTCTCAAATGTTTTCATTTTTTCCGTCGTGGAACCCGCTGTAATAATGAAAACATTTGAGAGCGGGTTCCACGACAAACGGCTGGCAGATGAGATAGGGAGAGAGAGAATTCTATTTTTAGATCGTAACATCTTTGGAACGATAAAAGCTTGAAACGTTGTAATCGAACCAATGTAAGAGTAAAGAGATCAGAAATATCTTTCACTATCCTTACTCGTCAACTCTGTTTTTGGTATAGATTCTAGCGCCTCCTTTAACACCATTTTTATACCCTTGCAGAGGGTATTATAATTTTGTCCAAAAGTGTGCAACGCAGTGAAGGAGACATCTCCGACCCTATAAAGTATATATATTCTTGATCAGGATCACCTCCTGAGTTGATATGAGCATGTCCGTCTGTCCGTCTGTCTGTTTCTACGCAAACTAGTCTCTCAGTTTTAAAGCTATCGACTTGAAACTTTGCACACACCCTTCTTTCCTTTGCACGCAGTATATAAGTCGGAACGACCGGGATCGGCCGACTATATCCTATAGCTGCCATATAACTGATTCATCGGAAATGGTATAACTTTGGTGTTTTTAGAGTTAGAGAGAGAGAGCTCATTTGACATGAGCGCTATTTTTGTCACAATAATACGACATGCCAAATTTCATAAGGATCGGCCGACTATATCCTATATATCCTATATGCCATATAACTGAACGATCGGAAATGACCCAACTTTCGTGTTTTTGAAGATAGAAAGCTGGAATTTAGTACAGATTCTATTTTTGGTCAGTTGATCAAACCTACCAAATTTCATAGGGATCGGCTAACTATATCCGATGTTTGCGATATATATCCAGTTTTAGCTGCAAGGGTATATAAACTTCGTCTCCGCCCGAAAAATTAGAATTAATTCTAAAAATTAACTACTAGACTAGACGTTTGCTAGACTACTTACATTTTCATTTTATTAAAAAGACAGCACAAGTTTTTTGGGGACTTCACATACACAAACACATAATTCAAGCCACATTAATTACAAAACTTTCGATTTTGTCCATAAAATGTTCACTATTATCGTTTTTAAAATCGCTGCGAAAATCGTAAATTGTAAGCACATGTAAATGTCAACATCAACAGCTGATTTCTTCGCAGCGGCGCCATCTATGAAAATTTCTGGTATGCATTATTAAAAATTGACCTATTGTGAATGATATTCAGGTAAAAGTATTTTCTTTCTTAGCTTTTAAAAAATTATTTTTGACCAGAAAAATTGGTAAAATTTCCTATAGTGCGATGGATCTTACACTCTCACTATTCTCTGTAAGTTTCAGCTGTCGCCTTAGCAACGCTGCTGCAAGAGAGTCGTAGTGCAATCCCGACGGCACTGATTATTTAATTTGCTCCAAACTGAAATTTTTAAATGTTAATGTAATGCAACTATGTAATGTAATGTTAATAATGCAACAATAATAAACAATTAACTAAATTGCACAATATTAATATATTATTTATTTATTCAATAATGAATTAAGGAACAGTATTTTAGACACGTAAAGTAGTCAATCTGTTTCTTTTCTCGGTAGCCGTAGGCCGGTGCTTAGGAAAAAGACACTCTGCCTGGAAGTGCCCTAATATTGTCGACTTAAGGAGACTGCCGGTGGGTGATGTGCAAAATACCCTCATTATTTGCTAGCGCCCACAATGTGTAATTCGTATCGTTTGGCTTAAAGTTTCATATTTCTCTCCACTTATCTGAGTGGTCATGGCTTCCAATGGCTTCAGCAACGAAATTATGTCGTCCTTGTCTTTCGTGGAAATCATTTGCGGGACATCAGAAAAATTTAATACTACTTGTCCGATTTACGAAATAAATTTAATAAAGCACTCCAGAATATAAAATGTTAAATTCCATCTAGATTTTACATCTATGAGCTCTTCAAGGCCCTTTTACACCTTCAAGGCATTTCCCTCTGGGATGCCAGCAGAAAGTTGCAGCTGGTTCAAATTTTCTTGAGCTTTTCCGCTGCGCTTTAACCAAACTGCTATAGTGCGGCACTTTGCGATTAAACTGGATGCTTCCTGAATCTCCAAGGCTTTCGAACAAACTAAATTTAAAGTGTGCGCGAAGAATGGGATATGGTGGGCTTTTCCAAAACTGTTGTATATGGCTTAAACCATATTTTCGCCATTGTCCGTCACCTCTGCCATAACCTGATCCTTACCAATCGAAAATTTCTCTAACGAAGTCACTAGCACTTCAGAGATGCGGTTAGCTGTGTGGGCTTCAGTTAGCTTAAGGGGTTATACAGTTGTACCGCGCAAAAAATATGGATTTTTATCGATTTTTTTTTGACACCATAGAAAATAATTATGAAAAAGGTTTTACCGACGTTGTTTAGTACATGTTTCTGGGTACTTAATTAAATTTTTTCAAAAAAATATTACATAACAAAAATGTTATAGCCGAATTCCCGGATCGTCTTTTTCGATGGTGTCTTGCGGTGGACATGATTTCTCGAAAACGGTTTATCCGAAATCCCAAATTCAAAAAGTTTAGTTTAGTATTGTATTGTCTAGTCCGTGAACGAGGGATTTTTAAAAATTTTGATTAAATAAAAATGGCGACGTTTTTAACAAAAAATATACTTTTTCAAGGTATAAGATTTTCGTTTTTTGTGCTTTAAAAAAGGAGTTTTCAAAAAAATCACTCGTTCACGGGCTAGCTAATATCATAATAAATAAGTGGTCAAAATTTGGTGTTGATCGGATTAGTAGTTTTTTAGTAATCGTGTCCACCGCAAAGGTAATTTCCCAAAAAAAGATTCTGAGATAATCGCGTTTAAAGTTTCAAGTTTGTTCAAGTTTTATATGCAGATAGTGCGCTATAAATAGCTACAGCTTCGGTTCTAATGCTCCGATCGTTATGAATTTTTGTGAGAATATTCCCAATAGAATATACTTAAAGAATATGCAATAAAAAAGTTTTTCATGTATCACAACTGTATATAACCCCTTAAATACACCAATTGTCGCACTGATTTGCTTATTTTCAAACAAGCCAATTATTAAGTTCCGCCTGATACATTTTTTCCATTTCAGATTTGATAGTATTTCTTGTTGGTAATTTAAAAAGGGGATTATGTTCCATTATCATTTTCAGAAATCCTTTTCCTAAAATATGGGGTGTACAAGTAGAAAACCGCCGTTTTGGCCTTCACAAAACGGTGAGAAATTTAGATCGGAAACGCCAAATGGCGAGTTAAAGTATCAGTCAATAACTCTTCATTGTCTCGTTCGTGTATTCATATTGTCTATCATTTTATTGGTGCACATCATTTGCGGGAGATTTTTGCTTCTCGCGTTGAATTCGAAAAAATCGGCAGCTGAAACGCGTCGAATGATCGTACAAATTTATGATGAGTCATTTATAAGTGAAAGAACGTGTCGAGAATGGTTTGCAAAGTTTAAAAATGGCGAGTATGACGTGGAAGACAAGGATCGACCGGGTCCTGTGAAAAATTTAGAAGACGCGAATTTAAAGGCTCTGCTGGATGAAGATTCTTGTCAGACCCAACAAGAACTCGCAGATTCCTTGATTGTGACTCAGCAATCAATTTAAATTTCGCCTAAAAAGCTTGGGAATGCTCCAAAAGCAGGGAACATGGGTGCCGTACGAGTTGAAGCCAAGGGACATTGAGAGGCGTCTCTTTTTGTATCGTATCGTTACCAACGATGAAAAGTGGATTCTTTATGACATTACTAAGCGGAAAAATCATGGGGGCCACCCGGCCATGCATAAACTTCGACAGCAAAGCCAAACATTCATGATTCGAAGCATTCATGATTTGAAGGGTGCTGTGTATGTGGTGGGACCAACTATCCGTAGGGTACTACGAACTTTTGAAACCAGGCGAATCCATCACAGGAGCACTATACCGGACCCAATTAATACGCATGAGCCGAGCGCTGAAGGAAAAACGGCCACAATACATGGAAAGGCACGATAAAGGGATACTTTTCGTGTCCCCCCATGTTGCCAAGGTCGTAAAAACTTACCTGGAAACACAGAAATGGGACGTTCTACCCCACCCGACCTACTCTCCAGACATCGCTCCTTCGGATTTCCACTTGTTCCGATCAATGACGCATGGCTTCGCTGAACAGCCCTTCCGATCGAAGAGGTCAATAATTGGCTAGATCAATGGATCGCGTCCAAAGATGAACATTTTTTTTGACGTGGGATTCACATGCTGCCGGAAAAATGGGAAAAAGTTGTGGCTAGTGATGGAAAATATTTTGAATAACTGGTCTGTAGCTTTATATGTATATGCAATAAAGCCTAAAATTATGAAAAACGGCGGTTTTCCACCAGTACATCCAATATATTAAATATTATTGAGACTAAGAAATGTTATATTTTCTTACACATTATTACAATCCACATGGGAGAATGGCAAATTACACAGTGCGACAGTGATTTGGAACTTTTCAATAGACCTAGTAGGATTTGTTCATTAGGTCGAGTATAGTATGAAACCGTATTTGAAATTTTGAGCAAAATTTTTTCTAAATAAATCAAGATTTTGGGGTGTTAGAAAAATTTCAAATACGGGTTTATACCATATTCGACCTAATAAACAATTCCTACTAGGTCTCTTCAAAAGTTCCTCAAAATTTTTTTTTTGTCGCACTGTGTTGTCTATTACGATCATCTCAAAAATTGATTTTCTAAGCTTACTATGCACAGTGGTCCAGCCCGTAGGCCAAAAATAAAAAAGCCAAAGTCCAAATTTTGACTTTAAATGTACCAATCCTTATTTATAATTGGTCTAGCTATTTGAATTTATTCTTCTTTTTGTTTTAATCTGTCTGTCCGCTTCAAGAATAGCATCGAAAGTGATAGCATGATATTCATTGTGTATTGCAGCGTAAGCAACGTGCAAGTGAAGCTCTCGGCAAAAAATGTATTAAGCATTTTTAAAACAAGTGTTTGTGCCATGGAAGTTATTAATATTTTAAAGAAAGGTATTAACTTTCTTTTTACAATAAAAAGTATATGTAGTATTTGTTGTGTTTTGTGTAAATCATTGTTGTATTTAGTACATAATTGTGAACATTCTTAGTTTGTCTTTTCTGTGTTTGGTTAGAGTTTTAGTTGTGATGGCACTCTTTGGCATTCACAAATCTTTTTTGTATAATATTCTTAAGCATTTTAAGAATATAAGAAAGTTTAGTTCAAGTGCCGTAAGGTGCCGTGCGGCTTACAAATTACAAAAAGGTAACCTAACCTCAATTTGAAAAAACCGGATATATATCGGAAGAATCAGATATAGTTCGCCGATTCTTATGAAAATATCATAATTAAACCAATCTATTACAATAAAAAATCTAAAAAAAAGTCTAAACTTCTATCTTCAAAAACACCGAAGTTGGTATTTCTACCAAAACCATTTCCGATCATTCAGTTATATGACAGCTATAAGATACAGTCGGCCGATCCCTATAAAATTTGGTAAGTTGGATCAACTGACCAAAAATAGAATCTGTACGAAGTTTCAACTCTCTATCTTAAAAAGCACAAAAGTTGGGTCATTTCCGATCAAACATTTATATGGCAGCTATGGGATATAGTCGGCTGATCCTTGTGAAATTTGGTAGGTCTTATTATGTATTTTATAGGTATTATTTTGTCAAATATAGCATTCGTACAAAAACTGAACTTTCTAACTGTAAAAACACCAAAGTTATAGCATTTTCGATCAATCAGTTATGTATATGACAGCTATATGATATAGTTTGCCGATCTGGCTGATTTTAGCATATTATTTTAGAATAAAAATATAAATATTTTGTGCCAAGTTTCCAGTCCCTACGTCAACTAGAAGTATTTTTGGCCGCTCTCCCCATACAAGCCGGACCACTGTGCTATGCTTGGAACCACCTGATACATATGAAGCTATACGCGTTTAAGAAAGCCGCTGGTATGTTGGGCTGATTTTATTTATTTATTTATTTCGCCAACGGACAAATCCTTACATGGCTACATAATAACAACTTACAGCTAATAAATAAAACTACAAAATTAACAAAAACTTAATAAATGCCTTATTACCTTGCGTTTTAACACACCCTTATCAGAGCCCCACTCAATTCGGAGGCTAGGCGGCAAAGAATTAAAATAAGAAAGAGCCCTATGACACTTGACCCGAAAGGGGGCAAAGGTACGAAAATCCCTTTGAGGAACATTAAAATTAATGCGTCGTAATAAAAAAGGACAATCAATGTTATCAACGATTAAATTGTTCAAAAAAGTTAAAACTGCCAGGTTACGCCGATCCTCCAACGTGCAAACATTCAGAAGAAGGCAACGGCTCTGGTATGAAGGAACAGGATCCTTAAACCTTAGAGGCAGAAGTACAAATTTTAAATTTTTTCTGGAGTCGCTCGATTCTGTTGGAACGAACTTTACAATCCGGATTCCAAATGATTGAGGCAGCCTCGACCGAATAAATGCAGCATAGACGCTGAGGCTCGAGTATGGGCTTTGGAACTGGTTCACGTGCCTCTTAACAAAGCCCAGCATAGCATACGCTTTAGGCAGAATATAGTCTAAGTGACCAGAAAATTTAAATTTTCAAATTTAAATAAAACACCAAGGTCTAAAACCTCGTCTTTAGCTGGCAAATTATAATTACTGAGACCGCCTACTGTAACGGGTAAACATACACGTATTTAGATAAGTTTAATGGAAGAAGATTACGGGAGCACCATGTGTAAACTCGGGATATATCCTCTTGTAACAAGTAACTGTCACTCATGCAGCTAATCGCTTTATAGATTTTAAGGTCGTCCGCATACATTAAAAAGTGCGAATGACGAAAGCATGACTAGATGTCATTAATGAAAATGATAAATAGAAGAGGTCCAAGAGAGCTGCCTTGTGGAAGACCAGAGAAGGTGACAAATGTAAAGGGTCGGCCAAATGTAATGTAAAGGGTCCAGTAAAGGGTCGGCCACCGGAAGGCGCAGTGGTGTAGCCTGAAGAGATCGACGGATAGCGATGATCACACCTCCACCTCGCTCACACTGGGTACTGAATGCATCTCGGTCCTTTCGAAAAACATGGTACAAATTAGGCTCGAAGAACTCAGAAGAGCTGAATTTGTCATTGAGCCACGTTTCCACAAGGATGATTACATCAAAATCGCAGGCAGAAGAATTGAGGAATACCATCCGGGTCTTGGTTCTCATTCCCGATATATTTTGGAATAGAACTTTTAGGCTTTTATTAGGGTCCGAGGACGACGAGTAGCTACAGTCCAAACTGGGAATTGGACGGCAAGGCGGTGATGGTGAAAGTGCACTCCTGGTTCTGGTGCATGTGGAGGCATATCCAATACGCATAGCTTGCAAAATAGCCGACAAGGACACATAGACATTTCCATTAGACTCATCAGTAGACCTGCGAGAGTCCAGTAGCAAGGCAGATTCCGTGCCAGGTGAAAATATTGAGCCTTCATAGTCGGGCACATCTAAACGCAGCAAAGATCCACACACACGTCCAAAACGTAAATAAACGTCATAAATAAATAAACATGATAAATAGAAGAGGTCCAAGAGAGCTGCCTTGTGAAAGACCAGAGGAGGTGACAAATGGACTTGAGATAGCGTCTCCAACAGTAACGTGGCAAGGTCGGTCAGCCAGATAAGACTCGAACCAACTTAATAGGCAGGAATGAGTACCTAATTTATATAATTTGGCCAGAGCGGCAGCATGACACACTTTGTCGAAGGCTTTGGAGAAGTCAGTGTAAATGGCATCAACCTGTAATCGGTTTTCAAAATCTTCAAAGCAGTGCTTAGAGAAGACCGCTAAATTAGTGGTAGTGGACCTCCCAGGTAAAAAACCATGCTGTTTGGGGGATATAAAATTGCGAGCCAGAAAAGTCAATTTTTTAGTTACTATCCGCTCCAGTATCTTAGCGACGTTTCAAATTTTGGCTATAGGTCGATAATTGGTAACATTACACCAATAGGTGAATAGGCGTTATAGAAGTCATCTTCCACCGGTGGGGGAATCTACCAGATGAGAGCGAAAAGGAGAACAGCAGCTAAAGGGGAGTAGAAAGAGAAGCGATACTCCTCTTAAGAAAGAATGGGGGGATACCGTCCACGTCAGGTGTGAGCGACTCGGTCAAATGTCCAGTGGCTTCAACTAGGTCACCGTCGAAAATGTCCATGTTACTCACATTAAGAAAAGGCTCAATGCTAAGAAGAGTTTCATGATCACTCCAAGGAACCTTCGGCTCCAAGTTAGAGGCAAAGTATTTTGCAAAAAGATCAGAATCGCCCTGATCCGAGTCGGCTGCTAAATTTCTATAACATATGGATGAAGGTATGTCCGATTTTGACTTTTTGCCGTTAACAAACCGCCAAAAAGCTTTAGGATTGGATCGAAGGCTAGCTTCGACATTGGATATATACTGATTGTAGAGGAACTTATTAAGGAAATCAAATTCCCGCTTAAATTGCCGGTACAGCTCTTCTGCTCGAGTCTCACCTGTCATTATAAATCGTTTGTAGTGCTTATCCCTTCGATTCTTTGAGTTTTTTAAACCTTTTGTATACCAGGGAAGCCTATAGGATCTTCGTACCCTCACAGGGTCATAATTATCAATAATATTAAAAAGGGCAACCAAGAACTTAGTATAACAATCATCGATTGAGCCATCCGAAAAAAGGGAAACC
Organism: Drosophila parabipectinata; assembly: GCA_018153455.1. NCBI lineage: Eukaryota > Metazoa > Arthropoda > Insecta > Diptera > Drosophilidae > Drosophila > Drosophila parabipectinata. The sequence continues at coordinate 1,453,495 of JAECYA010000403.1, read as the reverse complement.
CAATCAAAGGCTGAAATAGAGGCGTTAATAAGTGACAAGTTAGTATCATTCAGATGATAATATGGAATGGGAGAAGCAGAAGGCAGAAAACTATAAAACTCAATATTAATTACCAACGGCTTGTGGTGCATATCACAAGGACTTAATGGTACATTGCATAATTCTACTTTACTATTAACCAAATTATTTAAAAATATAAGATCAAGAATTTTGGATAAATCATTAAAAATATTATTTACTTGGGAGAGGCCCAGACTAAAAATATCTAAAACTACAATTTCATGACTCTGGTGAACGTTAATAGGTAGCATGCAGGGAGAATCCGGGTCCCAGACCAGACAATGGAGCTCAGGTTGAAATCGCCAGCTACCATCAAAGCGGTAGGGTCCGGCGTTCTAGCACAGACACTAGTGATGTTTTCCATATGCGCATGATAGATACTAAATGCGCTGTTCGGAGGGATGTATGATGCAATGATGACGAACGGGCCATGGACGCCCTGGATTGAAACCGCAAGCTGATCCAGTAAAGGGTCGGCCACCGGAAGGCGCAGTGGTGTAGCCTGAAGAGATCGACGGATAGCGGTGATCACACCTCCACCTCACTCACACTGGGTACTGAATGCATCTCGGTCCTTTCGAAATACATGGTACAAATTAGGCTCGAAGAACTCAGAAGAGCTGAATTTGTCATTGAGCCACGTTTCCACAAGGATGATTACATCAAAATCGCAGGCAGAAGAATTGAGGAATACCATCCGGGTCTTGGTTCTCATTCCCGATATATTTTGGAATAGAACTTTTAGGCTTTTATTAGGGTCCGAGGACGACGAGTAGCTACAGTCCAAACCGGGAATATGACGGTCATATTTCACAATATGATTGTGAAAGTGCACTCCTGGTTCTGGTGCATGTGAGGCATATCCAATACGCATAGCTTGCAAAATAGCCGACAAGGACACATAGACATTTCCATTAGACTCATCAGTAGACCTGCGAGAGTCCAGTAGCAAGGCAGATTCCGTGCCAGGTGAAAACATTTAGCCTTCATAGTCGGGCACATCCAAACGCAGCAAAGATCCACCCACACGTCCAAAACGTAAATAAACATCTTCCATCGGCGAAAAGAAAGCACCAGCGAGTGGCCCAGCGAAAAGAGATAAGATAAGCGATGCGCTGCCAACGTCTCGATTACCATCGTCTTGTTGTTGCTGGGCATCCACAAGTGAAAATAAGAAATAAACAACTCGCCTTGAAAAAAGTTGTTGTTGTTGAAGATTATCGATCAGCAAACGAAGCCAATTATTGGAGGAATTGAAGACAGCGTCAGCCGTTACCATGAACGTCCACGCCGATTGTTGCGCAGCAGAGAGCAATCGGGGTGACGAACTGCAGCTTGAGAAGAACACGATGTAACGAAGATAGCGAATGCGGTAAAGGTAGAATCGCCGGGAGGTCAATAACCTTAGCCGCTCTCTATGAACAAACCGGCTGACTTTAACCGACATAGGCCAAAAATCGTCATTGAAGACTGTAGGGAAATTTTGCTCCGGAACTCCCAATTTAAAATTGACGAACTTGAGGGCGTTGATGTCAGCATCCTTTTTGATCAGCCTAGCACAGACTAAATCATTGGGCTCCACGTTCAGCTTATCTGCGACAAATTTGCACAGTGCATCCGGTTGGGTAGACGTCGCGAATTTACCCACATGAAGGTATTTCAAGGTGGGAAGCACTTGAAGTTGAGCGCAACTGGGAGCTTGTCCCACAATGCGCCTATTAGGGTTGATCCGCTTTTTCTTCGGGACAGCCCCCTTAGATGCCGTTGGGGCCTGCCCCAGAGTAGCCTTTATGCTCCCAGTGCTGGTGGGCATAGCAGGGGGAGCAACAACTTGCACCCTAGCTAAGGAGGCGCGTCCAGCGGGCACATCCGCTCCATTTACCAGGGCAAGGTCAACTTTGGCATTAAGGCTTTCGAAGCGGGACTCCAGATCTAGAACTTTATGATTTAGCTCATCAATTTTGGAATGCGAATCATTTCCAATGACGCAGCTATCACATTGCCACATTAAGTTCGGATTGTTAATAAGTAGTTTAATAGCCTCCGAGGTCATTATTCAATTAATCGAAGCCTATTTTGCGACACAATTAAATCGTTCATTATCACTAGTCTAGACTCTAGAGCAGTGGTGGGCAAACTCTCATTTTACATAGCACGCGAGTATAGGGTAGGAAATTCTGCCGCAGCGCTGCCGGCACACTGACAGTGTGAGCACTCTCAAATTTTTTTTTTAGAAGCTCTCTCATTTGCTCTCATTTTGATTCATTTGACAGCCCAAACTAAAAATCAAAATTTTTGCACTTAGAAAAATTTTCTCAGAAATTGGGTTGGAAAAAGTTTTCTTCATGGAGAGTATAAACAGGGAAGCGTAGTTTTTCATTTGTTTAAGAAATGTTGCTAGCAAAGCTGTTTTTTAAATAAAATACTCAATTTTAGTGCCCATTCAAACTTTTGAATTAACGAAAAATTAAATAAAAAAAATTGTTTTTTTCGCTCAGTGAATTCTCTGCTCTCATTGTTTTTCTCTGCTACGCACACACTCAAATTTTAAACATGTGTTAGTTTTGCCCACCACTGCTCTAGAGTCTAGACTACTACTAGACGTCACACACAAATGTTTACAGCGTGCGTATAAACGCACGGCCTATTTCATGAGATGTCCCGTTATATTTATATTTTTTTCCAAGTAAAACTGAGTTCGTCAATTCGCCAAATGTAGCAATAATGAGCTCAATCAGTTTAAGCTTAACACTTGTGCATTATACCCGTAAAATGTCTTTAAAACGAAAGTGCTGTTCTGTTGAAGAGCAAATGAAAATTATTTGGCGCTTGAGAGCCGGTGAGCGCAAAACAAATGCCACAATAAAATAAAATAAAGAAAAAATTAAAACTTCATTTAAGAGTAATGTTTCAAGCCCAAAGCGCGTCAGAGCGTTAACTCAAGACCAATGATTACAAAGGCTTACAAAGGTTTGACCTACACTACGTAAGGATTTTAATGATTAGGAAATTTTTAATGCCGACGAAACTGGACTCTTCTAAAAATTAACTCCAAACAAACCATTAAAATTTAGGGTGGAAAGAAAAATTATTTTGAAGAAATCTTTTATTGAAATTTAAATTTATAGGTGAAAAATGCACTGGTCCAAGGAAACGATAACTGTGATTGTTTCAGCCAATATGAGCGGTAATGTTAAAAAACAATTAGTGGTTATTGCAAAATCAAAGCGACCTAGATGCTTTAAAAATGTTCAGTCCTTGCCTGGGTACTATGGTAATCGCCGGGTATGGATGAAATCTGCAATTCTTATTAATTGGGTACAAAATTGAAGTACTGAGCTTTAAAAGCAGAAAAAGAAAATATTTCTATTAGTTGATAATTTTCCAGCCCATCCAAAAATTAGTGACCTAATGAATATCACAGGATAGTTTTCCTTCCACCAAATACAACATCTGTATTACAACTAATGGATCAAGGCAGAATTGGAGTGATTAAATAAACTTTTCGGAAAAATCTCGTACTTAAAATAATCGTCAATATGGATGCTGATTACCATCCTTGATGCAATTTTCATGATAAATTTTTTCAAGCATCAAGGCTTGCAGGAGAAAATTTAGGTGGTAGCATCTCATTCTTAAATGAAATTTAAATCGGAGATGACATTCCTCTAAAAAATCAGCTACTGATTTTAATAGAAGAACTGGATGCATTTTTTCAAATATGAGTTATTTTGGTCAAAAGTGGTCAAATTTCCCATAGTGGGTGGATAGAAGGACACAAAAAGATCAGAAAACGATCGTAGGAAAGGGTTTTGTTTTTTTTACTTTTGTAATTCTAGGTACCCGTGCACCAAGTGTAGATGCTTAGGTAGTTAGAAAGAAAAGAAACAATGGATTTTATTTGACTTAAGATCTTTTTTTTTTAACAAATCTTAAATTACATTTTCAAAATCTTACAATTTTAATTAAATAATTTAAATTAAAAATAATATACACTTAAATAAGTACATTTAAACAAAATAAAATTAATTTAAAAATGTTAAGCAACATTTTAGAAAATTAAATAAAACCTTTTGAAACCAACAAACATTTTTACGAATTCTCATAAAAATTGTATTGAAAATCAAAATATAATGAAACTGACAAGATGAAGGTAATATTTGCATTAAAGGCATTGCGAGAATCAACAAACATCTATTCCTTGGATCAAAGAAATCGCTTACATATATTCTTACCCAAAGAGCAATGAAAGCAGCTGATCAATGCGTTAACACCCGAGTTCTTCTAAAAACACTCGGGTATGTGCCAAAGCACCCAAGACTTTCATGTGTGTTTTTCCTACCCATGCTCTATTTCAACGATCAATTTTTATACCCTTGCAGAGGGTATTATAATTTTGTCCAAAAGTGTGCAACGCAGTGAAGGAGACATCTCCGACCCTATAAAGTATATATATTCTTGATCAGGATCACCTCCTGAGTTGATATGAGCATGTCCGTCTGTCCGTCTGTCCGTCTGTCTGTCCGTCTGTCTGTCTGTCCGTTTCTACGCGAACTAGTCTCTCTCAGTTTTGAAGCTATCGTCTTGAAACTTTGCACACACCCTTCTTTCCTTTGCACGCAGTATATAAGTCGGAACGGCCGGGATCGGCCGACTATATCCTATAGCTGTCATATAACTGATTGATCGGAAATGGTATAACTTTGGTGTTTTTAGAGTTAGAGAATTCAAATTTGACATGAGAGCTATTTTTGGCAAAATAATATGACATGCCAAATTTCATATGGATCGGCCGACTATATCTTATAGCTGCCATATAACTGAACGATCGGAAATGACCCAACTTTCGTGTTTTTGAAGATAGAAAGCTAGAACTTGGTACACATTCTATTTTTGGTCAGTTAATCCGACCTACAAAACTTCATTAGGATCGGCCGACTATATCCTATAGCTGCCGATATAACCGATATAGCTGCCGATATATAGCTGCTGCATATAACTGAACGATCGGAAATGGTATAACTTTGGTGTTTTTAGAGTTAGAAAGTTCTTATTTAACATGAGAGCTATTTTTGGCAAAACAATACGACGTGCCAAATTTCATAAGGATCGGCCGACTATATCCTATAGCTGCCATATAACTGAAAGATCGGAATTGACCCAACTTTTGTGTTTTTGAAGATAGAAAGCTGGAACTGGGTACAGATTCTATTTTTGGTCAGTTCATCCAACCTACCAAATTTCATAAGGATCGGCCAACTAAATCCGATGTTTGCGATATATATCCGGTTTTAACTGCAAGGGTATATCAACTTCGGCTCCGCCCGAAGTTAGCTTTCCTTTCTTGTTAATTTCAATTTTGGTCAAAAGTGTGCAACACCGTGAAGGAGACATCTCCGACCCTATAAAGTATACACATTCTTGATCAGGATCACCTCCTGAGTTGATTTAAGCATGTCGAGCTGTCCGTCTGTCTGTTTCTACGCAAACTAGTCTCTCAGTTTAAAAGCTATCGACTTGAAACTTTGCACACACATTTCTCTTCTTCGCACGCAGATATAAGTCGGAACAACCGCGATCAGCCGACTATATCCTATAGCTGCCCTATAATTGAACGATCGGAAATGACCCAACTTTCGTGTTTTTGAAGATAGAAAGCTGGAACTTAGTACAGATTTTACAGATTTTCGGTCAGTTGATCCTGCCAAATTTCATAACGATCGGCCGACTTTATTTTATAGCTTCCATATATCTAAACCATCGGAAATGGTATTTGGTAGAAATACCAAATATATTTCTTGTTTTTACTTATTCTCTCATTCCACTCTTTTTGAGGGTGGCAAGTTTGATCCCCAAAAGAGACCGAAAAATACCCGGGTGTTTTGCGTCTTTTGTCTTATGAGTGGCGAGTGGTACTCGCACACATATTATTGATTTCATAGCTTTTATCAATGTTTAAAAATGCTAAAAATGTTTGCATGATCTAATAAAAATAAGACTGACAAGAATAATCTTCCATTGAGTTTCTATCTTTCTGTTAACTTACATACTAGTACTTACATACTGTTACGGTGCGCTCGAATTTGAATTGACTTGTTTTGGGAAAAGCGTAATAACTTCAACAATTTTCATAATTTCGTAATGAAATTGGTCTTGTTTTATTCAGGATTAATGAGACAATATTAATATGTGTTAAGAATGATATCATTTCTTGGAAGTTGTACCGAAAAAATGGCGTCAAAGTTTGAAAAACGTGACAAAAATTCAAAAAAGTCAGTTTCTTTTGTAAAATTTGTATCCTTTCTGTATAAATAAATTGAAGATGTATTTTTTTTTCAATATCTACAACATTTAACTATTGAAAAACATAAAAAAATGGAAAATCGGCCTAAAATTGCGCGTTCAGAAATTTTTAAGACCAAAACACTTTCGAAAAACCGTTTTTTCGAAATAAATCAAGATTTGAGGGTGTAGGAAAAATTTCAAACATGGTTTTATACTATACTCGACCTAATGAACAATTCCTACTAGGTCTCTTCAAAAGTTCCTCCAACTTTTCTTTTTTTGTCGCACTGTGTTATTTGAATTAAGAACAAGAAAGGAAAGCTAACTTCGGGCGGAGCCGAAGTTGATATACCCTTGCAGTTAAAACCGGAATATAGAATAGAATCTGTACCAAGTTCCAGCTTTCTATCTTCAAAAACACGAAAGTTGGGTTATTTCCGATCGTTCAGTTATAAGGCAGCTATAGGATATAGTCGGCCGATCCTAATGAAATTCGGTAGGATGGATCAACTGGCAAAAAATAGAATCTGTATTAAGTTTCTATCTTTCTATTTTCAAAAACACGAAAGTTGGGTCATTTTCGATCGTTCAGTTATATGGCAGCTATAAGATATAGTCGGCCGATCCTTATGAAATTTGGCATGTCGTAATGTTTTGCCAAAAATAGCTTTCCTGTAAAATTTGAACTCTCTAACTCTAAAAACACCAAAGTTATACCATTTCCGATCAATCAGTTATATGGCAGCTATAGGATATAGTCGGCTGATCCCGGTCGTTCCGACTTATATACTGCTATACAAAGGAAAGAAGGGTGTGTGCAAAGTTTCAAGACGATAGCTTTAAAACTGAGAGACTAGTTCGCGTAGAAACAGACAGACGGACAGACAGACAGACGGACAGACGGACAGACGGACATGCTCATATCAACTCAGGAGGTGATCCTGATCAAGAATATATATACTTTATAGGGTCGGAGATGTCTCCTTCACTGCGTTGCACACTTTTGGACAAAATTATAATACCCTCTGCAAGGGTATAATAAAACCAAATACAGACATTAATCTTGTTGTAATATGCTTATGAATATGGGCAATTCCATAGACACGCACGCGACAATCGTACGCGTTTAAAGTGAAATAAAAAAAAAGTATTGGTTTTTTTCACACAATGTTTTCAGTGTTTAAGAGTCTTAATACTGAACTATTTTTGGTAAAAAATTTGAGGGCTGGCGATGAAAGGTTCCTAAGATATGAGCAAACATTGTGTGGAACGCACGCGACAAAAAACGGAAGTGGCTTTTTTTTAAGTCCACTCAAGCTTAGAATTCAGCGAATTGGCTTGATATTTTTTAATGCGGTCTTTTACAAAATTAGGGGGACATGTGTACCTTTCTTTCGATATATGACTCATTAAAAAATATTACGTAGTTTATTTTTAAAAAATTAAAGTTTGGAACGTTACGCGACAGAACGCACGCGACAAAAATTTCCCTAGTACCATATCACATTAAAAACAAGTCCTATGAAAAGAAATCAGTTTTATTAAATGTAAAAAGAAAAGAATTAAGTAATTTCAATAGTTTTTGATTAAATCTACCAAAAAAATTAATATCAGGCGACTTTAAAAAGCACGATTTTTAGCAGAAAATGCAGTCTGTGCAGCTTTTGTTAATAAATTTCGATCACATGATAAGTGATGCAATTTATGAAGTCCATAAATACTCGGGACCTTCCTCCATTTTTTATTTAAGAGTGGTGTACACTCGTCAACATCCTTTGTAGAAATATATAGTAGTTCAACACTATTTATATGCTGTTTTGCGCATTCATAAAATGCACAAGCGTCTTTTAGTACTAAATGTTTGGCTTTTACAACTTGCCAAACTTTCCTTTTTAAAACAGCACCTACCTAAAACAGCACCTGGAGTCATCTATAAGTTTTAAGAATCATTTTATATACACAGCTCATCAATGTAGAAAAAAATTATAATTTTTTACTTACATTGGGAACGCACGCGACACACTTAATGTATTAAAAACTTTAACAAGTTCTTACCGTAAAAATATGGAAAAATATTTTTTAGTTTTTAGGCTATAAACTCTGTTTAGAAATAAATTTTCAACCACTTTCAATGATCGACACCGATGTAATGATAACAAATGCTCCAAATACGGAACGCACGCGACATTGAAATTAGCGAAATATAAAATAAGACGTAAGCTAAGATTATGCATTCCTTATCTTCCCGTGTATTTTTTTTCTTCTCTATTTCTCTGAGATAGATAAAAGCGCATTGGTATAAGCATAGTTGATCTCTATTTAGAATAATGAATTAAAAAGGAAAGCCATCAAAAATGTAGCGAAATGAAAAAATGTACATGTTGAACTTTAGGCCCACGTATTTTGCCATTAGAATATATTGGAGTCTGAAACTGTTTAATATATAAAAATTTAACTATTTCTTAGTTTAAAAAAGTTTATACAATATGGATTTATTATCATTTAATTTTTCGGTCACGGTTGACCTTTCTATGGAATTGCCCATATGCATTATGTATATGGGCATTTCCACCAAAAGGTCTACCACGACCAAACAAAATAAAAGTTGTTGAATGGTCTGGGTTTCTTCATATACTCAACGAGAAACACTCAAATTTAGTTAATTTAACAAAAAACTTCGTATTTTTAAAAGATTTTCAAAGTTATTGGGCATCAAATTCGCGCAAATGTAAAATCTTGGAATATGGTATTACCAAGGCACATTTTGTTTTGGTTCCAGTTCTTATAATATAATAAAATGGATTAAGCTTTCTTATTTTATTTCTGCGTTAAGATTCAAATGAATGGAGAAACAAAATAACAAAAGCTTTTCGGTAGCGAAAAACGGTAAAATTTTGAATTTTCATTATCTGGTTGGTTAATGTCCCGTGCGACATCGAAAAACACTATTTGTTATCAGTGCGTCAAAGTTAATGGTCAGTATTTCACTAAAAAGATGTACATACATATGTATGTATATAAATATATGTATATATGTATATTTATTTTGGATTTTATGTATAGTTTTCTATTTTGTTTTTTAAGATGAGTGACAGTGAAAAAAATATTAACAAAAATATTTGCAAGCGCTGGAGAGAAAAATTGAAACAGAATTAAAAAATTTGACAAACTTAAAAAGTTAAAATAATCAACGAATGCAAAAAGCTAGAAAAAGTCGAAAGAATTGATCAAAAACAATTATGAAGTTAAACATTTATAATAAACAAGAAAGGAAAGCTAACTTCGGACGGATCCGAAGCTGATATACCCTTGCAGTTCAAACCGGATATAAATCGCAAACATCGGATATAGTTGGCCGATCCTTATGAAAAAGTCCCAAGCTTCTTTCTTCAAAAATACGAAAGTTGATATTTCTACCAAAAACCATTTCCGATCGTTCAGTTATATTCCAGCTATAAGATATAGTCAGCCGGTCGTTATAAAATTTGGTAGGTCGGATTAACTGACCAAAAATAATCTGTACCAAGTTCCAGCTTTCTATCTTCAAAAACACGAAAGTTGGGTCATTTTCGATCGTTCAGTTATATGGCAGCTATAGGATATAGTCGGCCGATCCGGGTCGTTCCGTTGTTAAAACCGTCGCCATTTTTTTTTTAATCAAAATTTTTACAAATCCTTCGTTCACGTTCGTACATACTTTACGGAGCACACTTTTGACAAAAATGATAATAACCTCTGAAAGGGTATACAAATAAAATGAAAAATAAAACCATTTCGTCCCATTCCCACACCCATTCCCTTACCCACTCCTCACTTTTGATTTCTTTTGAATTTTTTATAATGCTGCAGATGCGAATTTTGTGGACATTAAAATGCCACAAAACGTTTTATAGTAATTTTTCATCTTTTCGGCGGTCCGCCAGACCCATTCTTGCGATGATCCAGATAGGCAGAAGGCAGCCCAATGGATAAAAAAATGAATGAGGAGTAAGGAGTGGGGGACTGGAGGGTTTTACGGCGGAAAGCTGTCGACATTTATGTTGATCTCACGCAGCGAAGTAACACGGAACACGCATCTGTGTTGATAAATTTTTATCTCTGCATGACAAGTTAATAATGTGCCAGTCCAGGCACCATCTTCTTTGATGGGCGGGATGGAGGATGGCTGAATGAAAGGATGGCAAGAGGGTCAAAGGTATTAGCCCGGTCTGGGTTTGGGGGTTGTACATAGATTGGCTCGGTTCCTCATCCCACTTCCTCCTTCTTGTTTTGTTTATTGAAATTTCACTAAGCCTGGCGGAGTCTTGGAAAACATTTTTATGAAGTTTTAATAAATTTATGTTATTTTTTAGCCAGACTACTGTAAAGGAATTTTTATACCCTTGCAGAGGGTATTATAATTTTGGTCAAAAGTGTGCAACGCAGTGAAGGAGACATCTCCGACCCTATAAAGTATATATATTCTTGATCAGGATCATCTCCTGAGTTGATATGAGCATGTCCGTCTGTCCGTCTGTCTGTCTGTTTCTACGCGAACTAGTCTCTCAGTTTTAAAGCTATCGACATGAAACTTTGCACACACCCTTCTTTTCTTTGCACGCAGTATATAAGTCGGAACGACCGGAATCGGCCGACTATATCTTATAGCTGCCATATAACTGATTGATCGGAAATGGTATATCTTCGGTGTTTTTAAAGTTAGAGAGTTCAAATTTTACACGAGCGCTATTTTTGGCAAAATAATACGGCATGCTAAATTTCGTAAGGATCGTCCGACTGTATCCTATAGCTGCCATATAACTGAATGATCGGAAATGGTTTATTGTAGAAATACCAACTTTGGTATTTTTGAAGATAGAAGTTTGGGACTTTTTTTTAGATTTTGTATTGTAATAAATTGGAATATATATTCATTTTCCCATAAGGAGTGGCCAACTATATCCGATGTTTGCGATATATATCCGGTTTTAACTGCAAGGGTATATAAACTTCGGCTCCGCCCGAAGTTATCTTTCCTTTGTTGTTTTTTATCATTTTCGCTGATAATAGCTTTTTATACCCGGTACTCGTAGAGTAAAAGGATATATTGTAGTCGTGTGAATATATGTAAGATAGAGAAGGGATCATCTTCGACCCCATAAAGCATATACATGTACATTCTTGATCAGCATGAACAGCCGAGTCGATATAGGCAGAGTCCGTCCGTCCGTCTGTCCGTATGAATGCGTGGATCTCAAAGACTATAAGAGATAGAGCAGTTCAAGTTTGTTTTACATTTTTGCCACCACCTCTCCCGTCTCAATAAATTGCCAATTTCTGGAACCCCAGTACAGAACAAAGTTTTGTGAAAAGCTATTGATGCCAAACTATTTCTATATTTATACCCTTGCAGAGGGGTATTATAATTTTGTCCAAATGTGTGCAACGTAGTGAAGGAGACATCTCCGACACTCCTATACATATATTCTTGATCAGGATCACCTCCTGAGTTAATATGAGCATGTCCGTCTGTCCGTCTGTCTGTCTGTTTCTACGCGAACTAGTCTCTCAGTTTTAAAGCTATCGACTTGAAACTTTGCACACGCCCTTCTTTCCTTTGCACGCAGTATATAAGTCGGAACGTTCGGGATCGGCCGAATATATCCTATAGCTGCCATATAACTGAACGATCGGAAACGACCCAACTTTTGTGTTTTTGAAGATAAAAAGCTGGAACTTGGTACAGGTTATATTTTTGGTCAGTTAATCCAACCTTCCAAATTTTATAACGACCGGATGACTAAGTCTTATAGCTGGAATATAACTGACCGATCGGAAATGGTTTTTGGTAGAAATATGATATCAACTTTCGTATTTTTGAAGATAGAAGCTTGGGACTTTTTTTAGATTTTATATTATAATAAATTGGGTTATATTATCATATACTCATAAGGACCGGCCAACTATATCCGATGTTTGCGATACATATCCGGTTTTAACTGCAAGGGTATATCAACTTCGGCTCCTCCCGAAGTCAGCTTTCCTTTCTTGTTAGTAGTAATTTCATGTTTTCTAATGATTCCATCCAATTTCTCCCATAGGGGCTCGATGGGGTTAAGATCAAGTGATTGTAGGGTACCAGCTCCCCCAACACCCGCAGATGACATGCATCCCCACACCATGACTCCTCCGCCGCCGTATTTTGCAGTTGTTTGGCTTTCTCCACACATGTTCACGGCCATCGGATTGGGAAATGTTGAACTTATGTATTTTCGTCTGAGAACAAAACTTGGTCCCAGAATTCGGTTGGTTTGCCCAAAAAGTTTTTGGGCCTATTAACCTTCCTTCACAAACTCTTTCTTCATCTTTGCGGAAATCGGCGAAAAGGTTTTTTCGGATCCACCTTCACCTTACGAATCACTTGGCTTCGTTGGCGCCCAGTCAACACTCTCTGCCGTCCTGATCTAGGTGCATTTGCCAAACTTGAAGCACCTTTAAAACGTTGTACGATGCTGCGGATGGAATATAGGTTTGCCATTATTTTGGCTATTCCACCATATGAGAATTTTCCGCTGTGCTTCGTTAGTTTCCTTTCGCTTGTTTTCCATTTTTAGTAATTTTCACAAACAAATTGAAAAAACAAGAAAGGAAAGCTAACTTCGGGCGGAGCCGAAGTTGATATACCCTTGCAGTTAAAACCGGATATATATCGCAAACATCGGATATAGTTGGCCGATCCTTATGATTACATCATAATAAAAGAAATTAACTAAAATAAAAAATCTAAAAAAATGTCCCAAGCTTCTATCTTCAAAAACACAAAAGTTGATATTTCCACCAAATACCATTTCCGATCGTTCAGTTATATGGCAGCTATAGGATATAGTCGGCCGATCCTAATGAAATTCGGTAGGATGGATCAACTGGCCAAAAATAGAATCTGTATTAAGTTTCAGATTTCTATCTTCAAAAACACGAAAGTTGGGTCATTTCCGACCGTTCAGTTATATGGCAGCTATAAGGTATAGTCGGCCGATCCTTATGAAATTTGGCATGTCGTAATGGTTTGCCAAATAGCTTTCCTGTAAAATTTGAACTCTCTAACTCTAAAAACACCAAAGTTATACCATTTCCGATCAATCAGTTATATGGCAGCTATAGGATATAGTCGGCCGATCCCTGTCGTTCCGACTTATATACTGCGTGCAAAGGAAAGAAGGGTGTGTGCAAAGTTTCAAGTCGATAGCTTTAAAACTGAGAGACTAGTTCGCGTAGAAACAGACAGACGGACAGACAGACAGACGGACATGCTCATATCAACTCAGGAGGTGATCCTGATCAAGAATATATATACTTTATAGGGTCGGAGATGTCTCCTTCCCTGCATTGCACACTTTTGGACAAAATTATAATACCCTCTGCAAGGGTATAATAAGCCCAATACTGCAACTTGCTTGGAAACTTTTATCACATGTTAATTAACGGGAGTCCCGTTATAAATATTAAAAAAAAGTATGACCAGATACTGCTTAATACTAATATAATTAAATCAAATATTTTAACTATGCCAAGACTTTAGTGCATGGGTCTCATTGCTCTTGGTGTATGTATATACACGTGTATTTAACACGTATTTATTAACTTCGTAGCTGTACATAGCTCTATAAAAAATTTACAACTTTTTCTAGCCAAAAACTTTTGTTTGAAAGTTAGACATTAAAAGATAGTTCCTTCTCTATTTTACATACATTCACACGAATAGGAATTTACCAGGTGAAAATTTTGGGCTATTTTAAGCGTCAGGCGAAGCCGTCTCAAAACTTTAAACGCATTTTTCTCGAAACAGTGTTTTTACAACTGGCGCATGAGTTTACTTAAGGGGGGACATCTGAGTAACAGGCCAAAAAAAAACGGATTTTCTCGAATTTTTTTGGCCAAATCAAAACAGCTATTTGAAAATTTGTAAATGAGGTTTTATTATATTATATTTAAAGTACAAAATAAAATTTTTTTTTTAATAAATCGAAAACAAAATGGCGGCCCTGCAGCCCTTATTCGTAGGCCCTATTTTTTTTAAGGGGGTCCATGGCCGAACACCTAACATCCTTAATTTTTGATCAAGAACAAAAAATCAAATTTGGTTAGTTTTTGTATCTCAACGGCTATCGACACACGTAGGATTTTTTCGAAATTTTGATTTTTTGCAAAATAGTGAGTGATTGAACAAAATTTTCAATTTTCACGAACAAAAAACGTCACAAAATTGTTGATAAAAAAAGTAAGCAAAATAAAAAAAACGTGTGTCCTACGTGTGTCGATAGACATAGGTATTCTGAATATACTGTCAAAATTTTAGATCGATAGGTTAAGAGTTGTTCGAGTTATGTGTTCGGCCAACTCAAAAAAAGTGGTTTCGAGAAAAACGCGTATAGAGTTTTAAGTACTGTGGGATATACCTGTGAAGCATCGCCACAGAATGGAAAATTTCGACACTTTTGCCGGACTCTATCTTTTGATATGTCATTTTTAAGACCCTAAAAATTTTTAAAGGCGAACAAAAAAAATTTGGATTTTTTCAAAATTCTACTCAGATGTCCCCCTTTAAAACCTATTAATCCAATCGGTTCCAAATTTTAATAAATTGTTATATATATACATATCAGAGAACGGCACGGGTGACACTTTTCGACACCCTATGCATACCCATAAAAATTTGTGTGCGAGTACCACTCGCCACACAAAACAAAAAAGGCAATAACGACACACACAATGTTTGGATGAGTACAAAGTGTCTATTGCCTTTCTTGCACCCATGATTTTGTGCCTATTGCCTTTCTTGCACCCATGATTTTGTGCCTATGTGTCTTGAGACGCAAAACACCCGAGTGTTTTTCGGTCGCTTGTTTGGATCATACCAGCCACCCTAAAAAAAAAATGGAAAGAGAAAAATGGTAAAAAAAATTGATCGTTGAAGATTTTGTCCTTTTCCTTTTCTTTCCTTTCTGTCCTTTTCTAACTACCTAAGCGTCTAGACTTCGTGCATGGGTACCTAGAACATACAAAAGTAAAAACAACAAAACCCTTTCCTACGATCGTTTATGATCTTTTTTTGTGCCTTTCTTCCACCCATCCGTTTTTTATTTGTGGCTGCGATCCACCCATCCGTTTTTTGTGTGTGCCTGCGATCCACCCACAAGAAACTTACTGGGTAAAAAAAAGGCAAGCACCCGAAATCATGGGTGTTTCCTAACACCCGAAGTTTCGTGCATGGTAAATACTCATGCACAAAACTTCGTGCCTGCAAGACACCCGAGTGCCTAAAATACCCGGTGTTTTTCGTGTGCACTCATTGTGCGAGTGGCAAGCTGCCGTTCTCTGATATATATATAGCTCTGGTATATATGTGTGTGGAATACATAATATAATAATACATACATACTAATATACATATATATGTACATATATATATGTATGTATGTACTGTATATTGTCGGAGGTGTCTCTTTCACACAGTTTTACATTTTTTTCTACCAAAATTATAATATCCTCTGCAAAGGTACAAATATATTTGTGCAAGAGGATATTTTTGCTACATTTAAAATTTTTTTGTTTGTAGCTGGAAAATTAAAAATGCAACAAAAGATCGTATACGATATATAAATTTATACATACATATGTATTTTATATTTTCGGTGCAAGCTTCCTTTCAGTGGATTTTCTTCCCATTCCATTTTGGGGGAATGGGAGAAGAAATATCGAGAGAGTAACAAATTATAAAAACCAAATATTCGACAGTTTCGTGCCGAACGTTTTTGCTACATTCATATCTCGAGAATTACGACACCCTGGGGAAGCTGGTGATGGTCACTTGGACACCTCAACCCCTGACTTCCTTGACCGGACGCCCGAATGTTTCTCGGAATGCGGAATGACTGGTGGGTCCAAACATAAATAGCAAAAAGAGGCCACACTGAATGTGTTCGGTTGCTGGAATTGCGACTCCAATGCCGTTAAGTATAAATCGCGCGTCAAAATCACAGAACACCGTGTGTTTTGTATTCGAGGCACACACGAGGATATTCGTATTATGGGATATACGAATGCCGAATGCTACTTTAGACCCAAATAGGTACGTATAAATGATTGGCCGTTTTTTAGGACTTTGTTTCAATTTATTATAATTTGCGGTAGTATTCCTTTCAATTTAAAAATTTATGTTTGGCCACATTTCCAATTTACAATGAGACGTGTTAGGAAAGTATATCAGTCTCAAATTCCCACCACTTGGTTTGTGGAGGGAGTATAACATTTTAATTGATTTTATTTGTCTATGCGTATTTATGAGTATTTGTATCCTTGTGCAAAGAAAACAACCTAAAACGTAAGGAATTTTCCATTAAACTGTATTGCATTATTTATAATTCTATTTTGAAATTCTAAATGATTCTAAACGAGTGAGAATAAATGACGCGTAAAAATGAATAAAACCGTCTGGAATAGCCTAAAAAAGGCTTGGCATTCGAAAAGTTGCCCTCATCCGTTCGCATTCTTATGTCATTACTTTGTTTTTCGTCGTATTAATGTTGTGCGACTGAGTCGGACGCAAGTGCGCTCACACACTCTAACCGAAACGGCTGCGCAGTCAATTCAATCAATTCACTTTGTTTAGAGTTACATTAGATTGTATGTTTTTTGGCATTCATGCAGATGCCTAATACATACATAAATACATATGTAAGTCAGAATATATATGAATCAAAAATGGAAACATTTGTTTGGACATAAAGCGGCCAAATATAGTCTAATCAAACGAGAATCTTTGACGTAACACGTACATAACAAGAAAACTGTTGCTAGGATTCAATTTTCAAGCCAATTTAGGTATTCCGGCAGGACAAGTCATTAAAAAATTGGGCTGGGGTATAAAATTATATTTTTTTACCGCTTGGTTGTAATAGAAACAATTTATTGAACTGGGACTCCAATGGCCTCAGCCGTGTCTGTCTGCTGCTTGCTTAAATAAATGTAAATTTGCATTGGCCAGAAGCAAGTTGTAATAAAAGGGGCGTCTCCGCTTAACCGTCCGTCGCTTGGTGCACCCCGATCCGGTGGTCTTCCGGTAATTTTTTGCCGGCAATTCAGATACTGTGTCCCTTGTAAACGTTCTATAATTTGGTTATTATGCGCTTCATGCCTCTCGGTTTCATGCTTTTTTCCGTTCAAATCCCGCGTAAAGCATAAAGTAAGCACCCCCGCCGATTTCAGGCATCAGAAACAGGGCACACCACTCGTTCAAAAACATCCTCCCCAGTGCCAATCGGACGAAATTCAAAGCTAAAGGAAGGCTGAAGTCACGGAACTCCAGAAACCAGTGTCGTTACCCCGCACCCTTAGCTTAGCGGTTCATATTTTGTCATAATTTATGTCGCCCTGGGTGTTGTTGCTTTATGTTTTGGGTCGACTTCTGGTCGTCGCCGTTCTGCCTGGTGCTTTCTGCCCAGGGTTTAAGGCATTGATGGCGCCAGCACCCACCAAACACCTTTTTGCCAGTGGCTCGATTGCATATTTATTAAAAATCGTATGCTGATTCATTGTCTTACACCATATCATTTGGAAGATAACGACCCTAAAAGAGACAATGAGGAGCAGAATCTCGCCCAGTAAATGTTTTTTTTGTAAAACAGAAAAATTTAGGTACAAAATAATAAATTATAAATTTAATAATCTTTAAATAATGTAAAATTAATTAAATATTTATTTCCATATTTATATCCTTGCAGAGGGTATTATAATTTAAAAGGTGAAGAAGACATCTCCGACCGTAAGAAGTACATATATTCTTATTCAGGATCGTCTCCTGGATTGATATAAGCATGTCTTACGCAAACTAGTCTCTCAATTTTAAAGCTATTAACTTTAAAAATTGTGCACACCCGTTTCCCGTTGTGGGACATATACATATACGGAACGGCAGGGATCGGCCGACTATATCATATAGCTCCCATACAACTTTTGTTCAAAATATGTGTTACAACATAAAACAAATATATAAACTATACACTAAACTTAATATTTTTTCAGAAATTTATTATACCCTTGCAGAGTTGATATGAGCATGTCCGTCTGTCCGTCTGTCTGTTTCTACGCAAACTAGTCTCTCAGTTTTAAAGCTATCGACTTGAAACTTTGCACACACCCTTCTTTTCTTTGCAGGCAGTATATAAGTCGGAACGACCAGGATCGGTTGACTATATCCTATAGCTGCCATATAACTGAATGATCGGAAATGGTATAACTTTGGTGTTTTTAGAGTTAGAGGGCTAAAAATTGACATGAGAGCTATTTTTGGCAAAATAATGCGACCTACCAAATTTAATAAGGATCGGCCGACTATGTCCTTTAGCTGCAGGATCGGTTGACTATATCCTATAGCTGCCATATAACTGAATGATCGGAAATGGTATAACTTTGGTGTTTTTAGAGTTAGAGGGCTAAAAATTGACATGGGAGCTATTTTTGGCAAAATAATGCGACCTACCAAATTTAATAAGGATCGGCCGACTATGTCCTTTAGCTGCAGGATCGGTTGACTATATCCTATAGCTGCCATATAACTGAATGATCGGAAATGGTATAACTTTGGTGTTTTTAGAGTTAGAGGGCTAAAAATTGACATGAGAGCTATTTTTGGCAAAATAATGCGACCTACCAAATTTAATAAGGATCGGCCGACTATGTCCTTTAGCTGCAATATGACTAAAAAATAGGAAAGGACGCAACTTTCGTGTTTTTGAAGATAGAAAGTTGGAACTTCGTACAGATCGTCCGACTATATCTTATAGCTGCCATATAACTGAACGATCAGAAATGGTATTTGGTTTTTAGTAAAAATACCAACTTTGTTTTTTTTGAAGATAGAAGTTCGTGAATTTTTTTAATTTTTGCAATGTAATAAATTCTCATAATGATCGGCCAACTATATCCGATGTTTGCGATATATATCCGGGTTTACCTGCAAGGGTATAAAAACTTCGGATCCGCCCGAAGTTAGCTTTCCTTTCTTGTTATGGTGGTCAATGGTTGGCAATATAGAGGAAACCCACAAATGACATACAACCTTATGCCGCTCCGCATGGGTCGCATTGGCGGCATGTTACGCATTTCCTGTTGGGACTCCGGGGTACTGTATCTGTTCCTTTGATATTGTAATGTGCATAATAGGATTTTTATGACACCAGGGCTGCCGTTGTCAATGAAACGCCATTGGCTTAAATGCCGCATCCGTAGCAAGCCGTTTCCCCCGATTGCGATTCCTCTTCCGTTTCCGTGTCTATTTGATTTGATATTCCAGGAGCAAGGACGCGCCGGTTGTCTCCAAAAGTTGCAAATTTTATAAGCCGGATGTGTGTACGGCTGGTGGATTGTGGATTTGCATTAGATCATGAATTTCAGACGACGGTAATGGCACATTAGCATTGACTACACGCATTTATCGCCCCCCTCGGCACCTGTAACTGCAGGTGCTAAATTTTTAATATGCAAATTTCAATTCGAAGAGATACGCCTGTGAGCCGCCCACCTTTGGCATTTAATTTACACTTGTGCCGAATATTTTATTGCGTCATTGTTAAACGTATATAATATTATAGTACACAAATGGCCAGTTACATATAAAAGCAAATATACATATGGTAACTGCCGCATCTGAGGCGTCATCAGGTCCCTGGGGCCATTGGAACTGTGCTCCCCAATGGTTGATGGAATTCTTTACTTACTGGATGGAGTTACTTTAGAGATTTTCGCCCTAGATTTCGTCTTAGAAATTAATATTATATTGTCAGAGTTATGGAACTGCGTATCGGAAAATAAAAAGCAAATGAAAAAGTCTGAAACTCCTAGTTTTTTCTCAGTAAAGGATAGGATTTTCAAATTTAAAATTTTAAAACCTTTTATTATTAAGTAGCTGATGTGCCGTGTTATCAAATATGTATTTATATGTTACATGTAATATTCAAATTTTTGAAATTTTCAGAATTGAAGATTACTGGTAAAAAAAATGAAACCCATAAAAGGGAGTTCCCGGAACATAACATGTACATGGAGTACATTTTTTACATGGAACATTTATTAGAAAGCAGTTCAGGTTGACAGTGGAAATATTTAAGCATTATATTTTAATGGTTCATCAAATAGTTCATTGTCTACCAGTGCCTTTTTATTGTAACGGTTTTGTTATACCCTTGCAGAAGGTATTCCAATTGTGGTCAAAAGTGTGCAACCCAATGAAGGAGACTATCAGAATCACCTCCTCAGAATCGCCTGTCCGTTTTTCTGTCTGCTTGTTTTTACGCGAACAAGTCACTCCTTGTTTTCCTTTGCACGCAGTATATAAGTCGGAACGGCCGAGATCGGCCGTCTATATCCTATTGCTGCCATATGATTGATTGAAAATGCCATGACTGTGGTGTTTTTAGAGTTAGAGAGTTGGGATTTGGATTCTCTTTTTTGCAAAATACCAATTTTAATAAAAATTAACAACCAAAAAAAGAAAGTTCATTCGTTAGATAATAGTTCGCCCCAGGTAATGCTGTGAAGGTTTTTAGAAAATTGCAATTTTTTAATTTTTTCGAAGACTTTGAAGTGAAAAACTCAATTTTTTGGGAAAAAGTCGGTTAATTTGTCATTGCAAAATCGAAATTATGAACAAAAAAAAAAAAAAAAACTCAACAGCGTAAAATATGTACAGAAATAGTGTTTAAAATTTCAAAAGGACCGGTGCAGTAGTTTTGAAGTTATGAGGGGCACCGACTTTGAAAACGTGAGTTGTGGGAAAAACGCTTTAAAGTTTTAAACAAAACAAGAAAGGAAAGCTAACTTCGGGCGGAGCCGAAGTTTATATACCCTTGCAGTTAAAACCGGATATATATCGCAAACTTCGGATATAGTTGGCCGATCCTTATGATTACATCATAATAAAACCAATTAATTACAATAAAAATTCTAAAAAAAAAAGTTCCAAGCTTCTATCTTCAAAAATACGAAAGTTGATATTTCTACCAAAAACCATTTCCGATCGTTCAGTTATATGGCAGCTATAGGATATAGTCGACCGATCCTAATGAAATTTGGTAGATCGGATTAACTGACCAAAAATAGAATGTGTACCAAGTGCCAGCTTTCTATCATTAAAAACACGAAAGTTGGGTCATTTCCGATCGTTCAGTTATATGGCAGTATTGGATATAGTCGGTCGATCCTAATGAAATTTTGTAGGTCGGATTAACTGACCAAAAATATAATCTGTACCAAGTTCCAGCTTTCTATCTTCAAAAACACGAAAGTTGGGTCATTTCCGATCGTTCAGTTATACGGCAGCTAAAAGATATAGTCGGCCGATCCTTATGAAATTTGGCACGTCGTAATAATTTGCCAAAAATAGCTCTCGTGTCAAATTTGAACTCTCTAACTCTAAAAACACCAAAGTTATACCATTTCCGATCAATCAGTTATATGGCAGCTATAGGATATAGTCGGCCGATCCGGGCCGTTCCGACTTATATACTGCGTGCAAAGGAATGAAGGATGTGTGCAAAGTTTCAAGACGGTAGCTTCAAAACTGAGAGACTAGTTCGCGTAGAAACGGACAGACAGACGGACAGACGGACATGCTCATATCAACTTAGGAGGTGATCCTGATCAAGAATATATATACTTTATAGGGTCGGAGATGTCTCCTTCACTGCGTTGCACACTTTTGGACAAAATTATAATACCCTCTGCAAGGGTATAAAAAAATCCAGTGTAAAACGTTAATAAGCAACTTCGTCAATAACTAATAACTTCGTCAATTTTGCTTTAATTGACTTAAAATTTTGACACAATATTCTTCAGATATTATGCATTCAATTTAAAAAATAAAAAAAAACAAGAAAGGAAAGCTAACTTCGGGCGGAGCCGAAGTTTATATACCCTTGCAGTTAAAACCGGATATATATCGCAAACATCGGATATAGTTGGCCGATCCTTATGGGAATAGGAATATATAATCCAATTTATTACAATACAAAATCTAAAAAAAGTCCCAAACTTCTATCTTAAAAAATACGAAAGTTGATATTTCTACCAAATACCATTTCCGATCGTTCAGTTATATGGCAGCTATGGGATATAGTCGGCCGATCCTAATGAAATTTGATAGGTTGGATCAACTGACTAAAAATAGAATCTGTATTAAATTCCAGCTTTCTATCTTCAAAAACACGAAAGTTGGGTCATTTCCGATCATTCAATTATATGGCAGCTATAAGATATAGTCGGCCGATCCTTATGAAATTTGGCATGACGTAATGTTTTGCCAAAAATAGCTCTCGTGTCAAATTTGAACTCTCTTACTCTAAAAACACCAAAGTTATACCATTTCCCATCAATCAGTTATATGGCAGCTATAGGATATAGTCGGCCGATCCGGGCCGTTCCGACTTATATACTGCGTGCAAAGGAAAGAAGGGTGTGTGCAAAGTATCAAGTCGATAGCTTTAAAACTGAGAGACTAGTTCGCGTAGAAACAGACAGACAGACGGACAGACAGACGGACAGACGGACAGACGGACATGCTCATATCAACTCAGGAGGTGATCCTGATCAAGAATATATATACTTTATAGGGTCGGAGATGTCTCCTTCACTGCGTTGCACACTTTTGACCAAAATTATAATACCCTCTGCAAGGGTATAAAAATGAAAAAAAAAAATAAATTTAATACCTTACCCTCCCCTTAAATAAGAAAGGACGGCTAGAGTCGAATTTCCCGACTTTATTCCTCTCTTGCGGAATCCTCTCTTGCACCCAAAATTTAACTCACCTTCACTGTTTACACATTAACAGTATGGATTTTTAGCAACAATTTTTGTTGAATACTTTTGAGCTTGAGCAACAAAAATCAACGGCAGCCCCCTACTACCCCCTATACGACCCACCAAATTTTATAAAGATCCGCCGACAATATCCAATAGCTGCCATATACATACATAAGTAAATAATCGGAAATGACCCAAATTTCGTGTTTTTGAAGACAAAAAAGTTGAAACTTCGTACAGATTTTATTTTGGCTTAGTTGATTCTACCTACCAAATAAAGATCGGTAGGTACTCTACTATATATTATAGCTGGCATATAACTCAACGATCGAAAATGGTATTTGGTAAAAATACCAACTTTGATATTCTTAAAGAAAGAAGTTTGGGATTTTTTTTTAGATTTTGTATTATAATAAATTGTGTTATATTATGATATTCTCATAATGATTGGCCAACTACATCCGATTTTAGCGATATATATCCGGTTTAAGCTGCAAGGGTATATCAATTTCAGCTCCGCCCGAAGTCAGCTTTCCTTTCTTGTTAGTTTGTAGTCTTAGTTAAGTTGGTCCGACTTACCAAATTTCGCAACAATCAGCCGATTATGTCTCACAACTGCCATATTACTGAACGATTGGAAATGGTATTTGGTAAAAACACCAAGTTTTGAATTTTTGAAGATAGAAGATTGTGTCTTTTTTTTAGATTTTTTATTCTCATAAGGGTCTACCATATATATCCGATGTTTGCGATATATATCCGTTTTTAACTGAAAGGGTACATAGACTTCGGCTTCACCCGAAGTTAGCTTTCCCTTTTTATACCCTTGCAGAGGGTATTATAATTTTGGTCAAAAGTGTGCAACGCAGTGAAGGAGACATCTCCGACCCTATAAAGTATATATATTCTTGATCAGGATCACCTCCTGAGTTGATATGAGCATGTCCGTCTGTCCGTCTGTCCGTCTGTCCGTCTGTCTGTCTGTTTCTACGCGAACTATTCTCTCAGTTTTAAAGCTATCGACTTGAAACTTTGCACACACCCTTCTTTCCTTTGCACGCAGTATCTAAGTCGGAACGGCCCGGATCGGCCGACTATATCCTATAGCTGCCATATAACTGATTGATCGGAAATGGTATAACTTCGGTGTTTTTAGAGTTAGAGAGTTCAAATTTTACACGAGCGCTATTTTTGGCAAAATAATACGACATGCCAAATTTCGTCCGACTATATCCTATAGCTGTCATATAACTGAACGATCGGAAATGACCAAACTGAGAGACTAGTTTGCGTAGAAACAAACAGACGGACAGACAGACGGACAGACGGACAGACGGACATGCTCATATCAACTCAGGAGGTGATCCTGATCAAGAATATATATACTTTATAGGGTCGGAGATGTCTCCTTCACTGCGTTGCACACTTTTGGACAAAATTATAATACCCTCTGCAAGGGTATAAATATGCATTCTTTTTATTCTGATGTTAGTTTCTGTGGCATTTAACTATTGACATTAGTTGGGACGGGCTCGTTACACAGATTAAAAAAGTATGCTAAGGACTTGTTCTTTGATGCACAATTTTTTTATGTTCTGCAAAGAGAGGAAAACTGGGGGTGGCAGCAGGAATCCTGAGCCCCAAAAGATGGTGCGATAGGCATTAAGTAATAGCAAGTTGTCTTTATAACACTGTAAACACAAACAAAGTCCTGGCGAAAAGGTCACAGCATGCTCCAGGCATCCGGACGGTATTATGAAAACAAGTCAAGCTTGCCCACCCCAAAAAAAAAAACAATTTTTCAATAAATTAGGTTTCTCAGCAGATTTCGCGTCATTTGCCCCACACCTCAATCGTCGGAGCTAAGACCTCAGACCCCGGACCCATGCCTTGCCCATTTCCATCTTAGTGGAAGTAAGCAATTCACCCCATATTTGTTTTGGCTTTTTGTACGCAAACGAAAAGGAAACTTTGAGGAGGAAAGTCCCTTCCCATTATCCTCCCTCCACCTTTCTCACAACTTAAAACTTTTGGCTTCATCTTGCCCTTTTGTCATCCCCCAGGATCCGGTCCGAGCCAGGAGCGAAATAAGTCTCGATGCAGAAGTCGCTGATTTATGCCCTTTTTAATGTGGACAAAGTAAATGTCATTTAATTACACCCGATTTAATGGAATTTTACGCATTATCGGAGCATTTTTAAAAAGCTTTTTGTTTGCATTTCATTCCCTCCTTGTCCCAGCCAATCCACGCACTGATGACCGTTACAAGAGTCTTTAAAATACCCGAGCCTTGAAAAAAAAGCCGCAGGGACGCCAGACGCAGGAAATGCCGGGGTAGTACAAACAAAACCCAAACGACACACTTCAAAAGAATGCTTAGAATTTTTGGACAAGAAAATATTTGTGCCCACTCGCAGTGTATTCAGATTTTATCTCCATCAACATGTTTTGATTACCATTCACCGAAAGCAAGTCAAGTGGAAGGACTACAATTAATTTTTTTTAAACTATTTAAAAAAAAAAAAAAGTTTATGATATTTAAAAAAATATGATATATTGAGACTTGAAGATCTGAAAGTTTTCGACGCGTGCTCTAGAAAATTTAAATTCCTTCTTTAATTATACTGAGTTGTTTTTATTGCTTTTATTGACTTTATTTTATAAATTTGTAACATATACATATGTCATAAAAAAAGAAGAACAAGAAAGGAAAGCTAACTTCGGGCGGAGCCGAAGTGTATATACCCTTGCAGTTAAAACCAGATATATATCGCAAACATCGGATATAGTTGGCCACTCCTTATGGGAAAATGAATATATATTCCAATTTATTACAATACAAAATCTAAAAAAAAGTCCCAAACTTCTATCTTCAAACATACCAAAGTTGGTATTTCTACCAAAAACCATTTCCGATCGTTCAGTTATATGGCAGCTATAGGATATAGTAAGCCGATCCTTACGAAATTTGGCATGTCGTATTATTTTGCCAAAAATATGTGAAATGTGAAATTTGAACTCTCTAACTCTAAAAACACCGAAGTTATACCATTTCCGATCAATCAGTTATATGGCAGCTATAGGATATAGTCGGCCGATCCGGGCCGTTCCGACTTATATACTGCGTGCAAAGGAAAGAAGGGTGTGTGCAAAGTTTCAAGACGATAGCTTTAAAACTGAGAGACTAGTTCGCGTAGAAACAGACAGACGGACAGACAGACAGACGGACAGACGGACATGCTCATATCAACTCAGGAGGTGATCCTGATCAAGAATATATATACTTTATACGGTCGGAGATGTCTCTGTCTGTCTGTCTGTCTGTTTCTACGCGAACTAGTCTCTCAGTTTAAAAGCTATCGACTTGAAACTTTGCACACACCCTTCTTTCCTTTGCACGCAGTATATAAGTCAGAACGGCCCGGATCGGCCGACTAAATCCTATAGCTGCCATATAACTGATTGATCGGAAATGGTATAACTCTGGTGTTTTAAGAGTTAGAGAGTTCAAATTTGACATAAGTGCTATTTTTGGAAAAAAATTACGACATGCCAAATTTCATAAGGATCGGCCGACTATATCCTATAGCTGCCATATAACTGAACGATCGGAAATGACCCACCTTTCGTGTTTTTGAAGATAGAAAGCTGGAACTTGGTACAGATTCTATTTTTGGTCAGTTCATCCAACCCACCAAATTTCATAAGGATGGGCCAACTATATCCGATGTTTGCGATATATATCCGGTTTTAACTGCAAGGGTATATCAACTTCGGCTCCGCCCGAAGTTAGCTTGCCTTTCTTGTTTTTTTTTTAATATTACTAAGCCTATGCCCGCTGCCCACATCAACAGTGGGCCATATTTCCATTATTACTTTCTTTTTACATAAACTGAAGTTTTTAAAAAAACAGTTAAAACTTTTACCAAACTTTGGTTTCATTAGTTATTAAATTTACTCAAAAGTGGTGTCAATACTGCGTCCCCTGACAAATATTCAAATATTTTTAATTTGCAAAAGTATGCGTAATAGGTGTTAACTTTATTTCAATGTACATAGAATAACACATACAACCTCATTTGCAGTTAACGCAATATCATTAGTTAGTATCCACGAAACACAAACATTTTGGAGCTATGTTCGATATAAAACATGATTATATAAATCAGCTAAATACAAGATAACCAAAACACATACATACATAATTTTCAAACTTTGATCAGTATTCTACATACCTTGATGCATATTTTCCATACTTAAGATTAACAAGAAAAAAAGCTAATTTCGGGCGGAGCTGAAGTACACTGAAGTACACATATACACTTGCAGGTAAAACCGTGTATATCGCAAACATCGGATATAGTTGTCCGATCCTTATGATAATATAATAATAAAACCAATTAATTACAATAAAAAATCTAAAAAAAAGTCCCAAGATCTATCTTCAAAAGTACCAAAGTTGATATTTTTACCAAATACCATTTCCGATCGTTCAGTTATATGGCAGCAAAAGGATATAGTTGGCCGATCCTTATGAAATTGAGTAGGTTGGATTATGTGACAAAATATATAATTAGAACTAAGTTCCAGCTTTCTATCTTCAAAAACACGAAAGTTGGGTCATTTCCGATCAATGAGTTGGCACTCATTCCGATCAATATGGCAGCTATAGGATATAGTCGGCCGATCCTTATGAAATTTTTTGCCAAAAATAGCTCTCATGATTATAATCATTATTTTTGAGTTTTATTTTTTTTGTTCAAGCTTAATGATTATTTGTGATTTTTATTTTTTTCGATCAAAAATAATTATTAGTCTTGATTTAAAAAATTAAAAATCGTTGAGTAATTATTACAAAGTAATTTTTAAAATATTACTTATAATGATTACGGTCCCGGGTTTTATCTATATGTGGTATAATTGGGGCATAATTAAAAGTTACTCTTTTTACCTTTGAGGCCGAAAAAATATAAGAGTCAGAAATTGCAGAAAAATTTCCGACATAGAGCCAAACCGAAGGAATTATTTTACAGCACATGGCCCGGTCACATCTGTGCCAAGCAAAACCAAAATTACATTAAAGAACCCACGACCCTCGTAGGATAATGAAAAGGAAACTGGAGGGGTGAGTTGCATATTTCAAAGGACAGGGCAATATATCGTCCTGTAGTGGGAGGTCTTTTAGCGTGGCCGTATGCAGCATTAAAAGCCTTGTTTCAAGCTGTTAGAAGGTAATTGCTATAAAATTGCTTTGTAATTGCTTACTAGAAACAAATAGCTATCACATTAATATAAACAAAAACGAAAAGTGTGCTGCTTTAATGTAAGGCCATCCCAGTATCTCATCCGTCTCATCTGTCCGAAGCTAGTCTCTCCTACCGTGGTGACGTGGGTCCAAACACCGATCTATTTGGTTCCCATTCCAGCTCGTATTCCCGCAGTCCAGCACTGAAGCGCTTTATTTAATTAGATGCTCACAAACCAATTAATCAATTTGCGTTCTTGCCCTCACATTCCGGAATTTGGTGTCAATCCAGGAGCAGACCGAAACCTAAGCCCAGGTCCTTGGCCAAGTTCCCTGGCTTCGTCACCCCGCGAACTTGTCCTCTGCATTGTCAATGTCAAATTATGTACACTTTTATGCTAAAATGAAGTAATGGCTCCAAGCAGTAGCACAAAAATGTAATGAAGAGCATAATACGAAAAAAATAAATAAATAGAATCCTGTTAAGACCATTTATCACTTGACAATTTGTGCGATCCCAATTTTGTTTTGGCACTGACGTAAATTATTTACAGAGGACTGATTTCACCCTCTTGAGTTAACCGCATTTTGTGTAATTGCCTTTGCGACGTGAAAATATCCTGCAATATATTTACACAAGTTTCCGTTAAATGATTGAATCTTAAGCCATTATTTTAAAAAATTTTGGAAATAAAGCAAATAATAAAAGTATGTATTTAAAATATAAAATTCTGTATAACAAGAAAGGAAAGCTAACTTCGGGCGGAGCCGAAGTTGATATACCCTTGCAGTTAAAAGCGGATATACAAACAATGCAAACATCGAATATAGTTGGCCGATCCTTATGAGAATATCATAATATAACTAAAAAACTAAGTCGCAAGCTTCTATCTTCAAAAATACCAAGGTTTGTATTTTTACCAAATTCCATTTTTGATGGTTCAGTAGACATTCAGCAGACATCCATTTCTGATGGCCATATAGGCAGCTATAAGATATAGTCGGCCTATCTTTATGAAGTTTGGTAGCTCGGATCAACCGACCAAAAATATAATCTGTACGAAGTTCCAATTTTCTATTCTCAAAAACACGAAAGTTGCGTCACTTCCGATTGTTCAGTTATATGGGAGCTATAGGATATAGGCGGCCGATCCTTATAATTTGATATCTCGTATTATTTTGAAATATATATCATTCGTAAGAAAACTGAACTCTCTAACTCTGAAAATGCCGATGTTATAGCATTTTCGATCAATCCGTTGTATTGCAGCTATGGGATATACTCGGCCTATTTCGGCCCTTCCGACTTATGTATATACATCATGCAAATGAAAGAAGGGAGTGTGCAAAGTTTCAAGTGGATAGCTTGACAAAATAATATGTATAACTATGTAATAACATTAGAATATATAATGTATAACTAACAAAACAACTTTTGCATTTTTGAAAATAGAAGCTTGGGGCTTTTTTATACCCTTGCAGAAGGTATTATCATTTTTGTCAAAATGTGCAACGCAGTGAAGGAGACATCTCCGACCCTATAAAGGTATTCTTGATCAGGATCACCTCCTGAGTTGATATGAGCATGTCCGTCTGTCTGTCTGTCTGTTTCTACGCGAACTAGTCTAAAAGCGAACAGTTTTAAAGCTATCATCTTGAAACTTTGCTCACACCTTTCTTTTCTTTCACGCAGTATATAAGTCGGAACGGCCAGGATCGGACGACTATATCCTAAAGCGTTCATTTAACTGATTGATCGGATATGCTATAACTCCGGTGTTTTCACAGTGAAAGGGTTTGTAGGGATGCTATTTTTGACAAAATAATACGACCCACAAAATTTCATAAGGAACGGCCGACTATATCCTATAGCTGCCGATAAACGATCGGCACGATTTACAAAATACAAAAAATACAAAATTGTAAAATCACCTTAACATCGTCTCAGTTCGTAGTGGAACCCGCTGTAAAAATGTGTGTAAGTGCGGGTTTTAAGGCATTTTAGCAGGCCGCGTCGTGGAACCCGCTCCGGTGTAATAATGAAAACATTTGAGAGCGGGTTCCACGACAAACGGCTGGCAGATGAGAGAGGGAAAGAGAGAATTCTATTTTTAGATCGTAACATCTTTGGAACGATGAAAGTTTGAAACGTTGTTATCGAACCAATGTAAGAGTAAAGAGATCAGAAATATCTTTTACTATCCTTACTCGTCAACTCTGTTTTTGGTATGGATTCTAGCGCTTCCTTTAACACCAATTTTAAGTATCATAAAATCAACTTTGAGGGTAGTGCGCGGTCCTTATTCATGGGGTCCTGGGTTCGATTTCATAAGCGGGCGGTTATTTCAATTTGGATATAGTTTTATGATTCTTTTTATATTTACTTTTATTTTTTTATTAATTTTATTTTTTTTACTTTTAATTTTTACGTTATTTGTATTATTTTTAATTGCATTTTATTACAATTGTTGTAAAAATAAGTGACGGACGTGTCGGATGACAAAATGCCGGAAGGACTCCCTTGAAATTTTATTAGCATTTTACTAGCGGGACATAATGAAGTATAAAACAATTTTACAATTGTAAAATTAAAGAAAATTATTACAATTAAAGAAAAATAACAAAAAAAAAATAATTATGAAAGAAAGAAAAAGTTCAAAGTCCTTACGAGTATTTGAACACAAAAAAATTAACCACAGAGTAACTACTCTATGCATTAAGCTACCACCCTGTCTTGATCTGCAACGATTTAAAATACTATTTGTTCTACTATTTGTATAGTATGCATCGGCGTATTGAAAACAGAAACGAGAAATTGAAATTGAAATTTGGAAGCCAAAACCTTTTTAGGCCGTCGTGCGACCAGTCACACATACATATGTACAAAGGTTCACATTTTTGTTGACGGATACATGTAAAGAGTTCTAAAAATAGAATCGTATGCTTGTGCGTTCCCCCCTCACCAACAAGCTCGACGATCCCATCTATGTACTTTATAATCTTTGATAAAAGAAAGTCGTGTTATGTTACACCACTTATAAATCAAGAACGGCAGATTTGGAGATTTGAGTGAAAATTGGTAGGGAAGTTGCTTAGAGCCAGGAGACGGACATCCCGTTTATCCCGTTTATTTCCGTTTTTATCCCGTTCGACAGTGAGAATTATACTCCTCCGAAATGGCTGCACTCATAGTGATGAATAACAGTAAGTAGGCTGGGAGCGAAAGGTATCGTACATTTATTTGTGTGTCATATGCCCCTGAAATAGGGCCCTGCCGACCACTAATATACAGTCGGCAATGCCAAGAAAACGCAATTGGGCCAATTTGAATCGTCGAACGGTCAATTCTAGAGCCGCGCTAGATAGAAGAGCACGAATATCAGGAAGAAGAAGATTTGAAGAAGATAATGAAAATGCGCGTGTGAGCATGTCGCAGTTACGTGAATCGCAATCGAAAGAGGCACGAGATAAACGTAATCAAAAAAGACAACTGCAACGAAGAGAGGCGCACAGGTTCATAGATAGAAGAAGAATTAACCAAAAACGCCAACAAGTTCATGGAGGAACATCAGGCTCTTACTGGAATGCTAGTCGAAGAAATACGCTAATTATATTAATACTTGCTTAAAATCATCGCGACTTTGGAAAAAGGTAATGTAAGAAAAAGTTATGTTGAAAAAGTACAACTGAAAAAGAATATGCGCCTTCAAATGCTTCGGGATCCATCCGCCGAAATGTTCTCTACAGAACTGTGAGATATTGGCGATAGGAAAGTGGCTGTACGGGAAAATACTGGATGTACTGAAATACTTGAAAATATTCAACCGAAATAAATGAAAAAAAAAAACTAGCCCTCTTAGAAATTAAAAAGGGGTAAAACGGGTACGTAAAAGGGGTACGTTTTCCGGGGTTGCTAGTTTAATATAACAACTACAGTTTTCTAGGAATTCCACATTTTTTGCGCGTAAACTTTCACCGCATGAGTAAATGGTTAAGTTGTTTACCTTTTAATCAGATGTGTCGTGGGTTCGATTCCCAGCAGAAGAAGCTGTTTTTATACCCTTGCAGAGGGTATTATAATTTTGGTCAAAAATGAGCCACGCAGTTAAGGAGACATCTTTGACCATATAAAGTATATGTATGTATGTATATATTCTTGATCAGGATCACCTTCTGAGTTGATACATATAAGAATGTTCGTCTGTCTGTTTCTACGCGAACTACTGTCTCAGTTTTAAAGCTATTGACTTGAAAATATGCAAGTTATCCAACCCGTAAATACAGGCTCTGCATTCAAACTCTGCATTTGTCTTTGGCTCTGAGGTCCGATCTCGGTTCCCCACAAACAAATCAAAATTAAAAGTAAACATCAGCTTCCCTCCGAAGCCCAATCAATTGCTCCTTTTGCGTTTCAAGTACCCACCAAATTACATCGCTCAGCTTAATCAAATTTCACAATGAGATGCGACAGTTTCATCTTAAGCCTTTAATCTAAACACAACTCATGGCCGAGGTTCTTTGGATAAGATTTAGAATTAAGAAGGCAAACCTATTTTGACCGAGAACGCGAACGGTTAACGGAAAAAATTTAAGAAAATCGAAAGTGTCTTGTAATAATTCAGTTAATAAATAAAGGTTTAACACCAAGTTTTATAATTTAAAATAAACACTATATTTTTTTAATTCACCATCTAACAACAAATTTAACTTGCACACACCCTTCTTTCCTTTGTACCCAGTCTATAAGGGCGTCCAATCGGCCAGGATCGCCCGACTATACGGGCGAAAAAATATTCATTCAAAAATACGAAAGTTGATATTTCTACCAAATACCATTTCCGATCGTTCAGATATATGGCAGCTATAGGATATAGTCGGCCGATCCTAATGAAATTCGGTTGGTTGGTTCAACTGACCGAAAATAGAATCTGTACTAAGTTTCATCTTCATCTTATATCTTCAAAAACACGAAAGTTGGGTCATTTTCGATCGTTCAGTCATATGGCAGCCATAAGATATAGTCGACCGAGTCGACCTTTTGAAATTTGGCATGTCGTAATTTTTTGCCAAAAATAGCTCTCGTGTAAAATTTGAACTCTTTAACTCTAAAAACACCAAAGTTATACCATTTCCGATCAATCAGTTATATGGCAGCTATAGGATATAATCGGCCGATCCGGGCCGTTCCGACTTAAATACTGCGTGCAAAGGATAGAAGGGTGTGTGCAAAGTTTCAAGACGATAGCTTTAAAACTGAGACACTAGTTCGCGTAGAAACGGACAGACAGACGGACAGATGGACAGACGGACATGCTCATATCAACTCAGGAGATGATTCTGATCAAGAATATATATACATCAGAGGTCGGCACGGCCCTATCTCGGGGGCATAGGAAATTTCTCTGCCCGAGCTCTGCCACACACACACAGTATACATGTGTGAAACGTCATGCTCAAAGCCTACTTTCTGCTATTGGTTACTAACACTAATGCGGTAAAATCATATCAATTTATTTGGGTGCCGACCTCTGATATACATTAAAGGGTCGGAGATGTCTCCTTCACTGCGTTGCACACTTTCGGACAAAATTATAATATCCTCTGCAAGGGTCGATCAAGCCAAATTCAACACCTGAAAATTGTATAGTACCATATGTTAGCTTTGAGAGCTTACAGCTGATCTAGTTGATCAAGTTTATACGTTTTGTGTATTTTTTTTTAACGATATTCAATTATTTGAACATAGATAGATTTTGATATTTAAAAAATTTTGACTAAAACTGGAAGAGTAAAATTAAAACATGTACATGTCTATAAAAAATAGATTTTTTTGTAATTTACAAGGTAGAAATATCCCTGAATAAAAGTGTGGGTGAAAAATATGAGTACCGGGTAGAATATAATCGGGGAACTCTACTAAAACCGTCCTTTCTTGTTTTAAACTTTGTATTCTAAGAAATTGTTTGTATAATTAAGTTTGGATATAGTAATAACTATAGTTATAGTTGCCTCTCCATTGCGCTTATTCCTTTCTTTTACACACTGTTACTCCGGAGCGCTAGAAGATTGCACTGAACAATTGTTCACAATTGTGAACAATTTTTATAATTTCTTAATGAACTTGGTCTCGTTTTATTCGCGATTAATGAGACAATATTGATAAGTGTCAATAATGACACATTTTTTTGTAAGTTGTACCGAAAAAATGGCGTCTAAGTTTGAAAAACACGATTAAAATGCAAAAATGTCAGTTTCTTGTGTAAAAATTTTATCCTTTTTGTTTAAAAAATTGAAGATGTATTTTCTTTTCAAAAGCTACAACATTAAACTATAAAAAAGCGTCAACAATTTTAAAATCGGTTTGAAATTACGCGTTTGGGACTAAATCAAGATTTTGAGGGTGTTACAAATATTTCAAACACAGTTTTGTGCTATATTCGAACAATTTGTACTGCCACTTTTAAAGTTCCAAATCACAATGGTACTGTGTACTCGATATTTGTGATTTATGCAATTGCATATTATGCAATTGTTTATGCAATTGCACTCGATATTTGTGATCTCGTTTTTGCAACGAGATCCGATCTCTACTTCAAGGGTATATCAACTTCGGTTTTGTCCGAAGTTAGCTTTCCTTTCGTATCTGCTACATATATGAAATCCAAATATTAAACGCTGTGTGTGTTTTAAAGTGCATTGCCGACCTTACGAAATAATTGCAATACCCTTTTTTCGCCGACTTCTAACTTTTCGACTGTGATATGATAAAACAACAATATATTGTCAGGCATTGTCCACATGAGCAACATCAAAGCGAGTGTCGTTATGTAGCCATAACTCGCTTGCATCAGTGGAATGTAAAAAAACAAACTTCAAGAGCAATCAATTGAAATTAATTTGCATAAAGGTTCGTTGGCTTTCGCCAGTGGGCGTACGATTATCGGATTACTCCCTTGTCCACCCTTTGAGCCGCAACAGACTCGGTAGCTGGTCCTGACGTATCTTCTCTTTGCGTTTTGGTTTTGAAGCTTTGATAGTGTTTTGATGGTCACACCAGAGGGCATTGGGGTGTAGTACAGCAATAGTCCTTTAGCAAATACTCCAATAGACTCATTGCCCTTCTATCTCAACACAAAATACCGCCATACGTTTTCTGATTTCATAATAAGAATACATATATTAATTTTGTAGTCTCTTTGTCTTAAATTTAGTTTTT
Organism: Drosophila parabipectinata; assembly: GCA_018153455.1. Lineage (NCBI taxonomy): Eukaryota > Metazoa > Arthropoda > Insecta > Diptera > Drosophilidae > Drosophila > Drosophila parabipectinata. Next base: position 1,417,853 of record JAECYA010000403.1, on the reverse strand, counting down.
TTATGCATTAATTTAAATTGTTATACCCTTGCAGAGGGTATTATAATTTCTTCACTGCAACGCAGTGAAGGAGACAACTCCGACTCTATAAAGTATATATATTCTTGATCAGGATCACCTCTTGAGTTGATATGAGCATGTCCGTCTGTCTGTCCGTCTGTCTGTTTCTACGCAAACTAGTCTCTCAGTTTTAAAGTTATCGACTTGAAACTTTGCACACACCCTTCTTTCTTTTGCACGCAGTATATAAGTCGGAACGACCGGAATCGGCCGACTATACCCTATAGCTGATTGATCGGAAATGGTACAACTTTGGTGTTTTTAAAGTTAGAGAATTTTACACGAAAGTCTTTTTTGGCAAAACATTACGACATGCCAAATTTCATAAGGATCGGCCTACCAAACCAAATTTAATTAGGATTGGCCGACTATATCCTATAGCTACCATATAACTGAACGATCGGAAATGGTATTTGGTAGAAATATCAACTTTCGTATTTTTGAAGATAGAAGTTTGGGACTTTTTTATACCCTTGCAGAGAGTATTATAATTTTGTCCAAAAGTGTGCAACGCAGTGAAGGAGACATCTCCGACCCTATAAAGTATATACATTCTCGATCAGGATCACCTCCTGAGTTGATATGAGCATGTCCGTCTGTCCGTCTGTCTGTCTGTCCATCTGTCTGTTTCTACGCGAACTAGTCTCTCAGTTTTAAAGCTATCGTCTTGAAACTTTGCACACACCCTTCGTTCCTTTGCACGCAGTATATAAGTCGGAACGGCTCGGATCGTCCGACTATATCCTATAGCTGCCATATAACTGATTGATCGGAAATGGTATAACTTCGGTGTTTTTAGAGTTAGAGAGTTCACATTTCACATATTTTTGGCAAAATAATACGACATGCCAAATTTCGTAAGGATCGGCCTACTATATCCTATAGCTGCCATATAACTGAACGATCGGAAATGACCCAACTTTCGTGTTTTTTAAGATAGAAAGCTGGAACTTGGTACAGATTATATATTTGGTCAGTTTATCCGACCTACCGAATTTCATAACGATTGGCCGACTATATCTTATAGCTGCCATATAACTGAACGATCGGAAATGGTTTTTGGTAGAAATACCAAAGTTGGTATGTTTGAAGATAGAAGTTTGGGACTTTTTTTTAGATTTTGTATTGTAATAAATTGGATTATATATTCATATTCCCATAAGGAGTGGCCAACTATATCCGATGTTTGCGATATATATCTGGTTTTAACTGCAACGGTATATACACTTCGGCTCCGCCCGAAGTTAGCTTTCCTTTCTTGTTAGATTTTTTATGGTAGGTAATTGGATTTATTATGAGGTAATCAAAAGGATCGGCCAACTAACTGCAAACTGGTTTTAACTGCAAGGGTATATCAACTTCGGCTCCGCCCGAAGTTAGCTTTCCTTTCTTTTTCAAAATAATTTTTTTTATTGGATAGCCTCAACATTGCGGTTTGTGTATGATACACCACTTTGTTCAGATGGCTGCCTCGGCTGGCTTTACAGTAGCCCATACGGTCGACCCAATTTTTAAACACATTTTCGATGGTCTCCGCTGGTATAATGGTGTTGGAAGACTTCGCGGAAGGTATCGCGGCATGTTGGAAGACTTTTTTTTCCCCCAAATGGAAGAGAAAGACATCGACGACATATGATTCCAGCAGGGAAGGCGCTATGAGCAACCACTAACCATACAGCACTGGTGGCACATGGTTAGTGGCACTGTATGGTTAGTAGTGCCACACAGCCAACGTCACAATCGATCTCTTGCGCGCTACGTTCGCATATCGGGCCGAAACGGCGATGTCAACTGGCCGCCTCGCAGCTGCGATTCGGAGTCCCCGTTGGACTATTTTTTTGTGGCTGACGTCAAGGATGCGCCAACCACCCACAGACGATTGACGGCCTAAAGCTCGAGATTGAAGTCGCCATCAGAGCCATTGAGGGCCATACAATCAAAAATGTGTTTCAAAATTATTTTTTTCACTAATCAGAAAATCATAAAATTTTGTAAGTTAAACTTCAACCAACATATTTAAAAAAAAAGCTTTATCTAAAAAGGCTAGAATGTTATTCGGAATCATAGGAATCAGAAAGACTATATTCAACTTTTTAGTAAAATTTTGTATTTTGTCAGTTATTTTGGCGCAGTCACTTTCACTATATATATTTCTGTCTATAATATTGTTGTAGATGTATGACTGCACAGCAGAAATTTTTTTGGATGCATCATTTTCATTTTGGATGCATCGGTTCCTGTTAGACATTTTCACAGCGCACTATGGGCGATTTTTCATAATGGGCGGCATAAAGTCATAAAATTTATGGTGAAATATTAAGGAAATGTTTTTTTTTATTAATAGTAAACAATTCAGTTAGCTGAAAAACAATTTTTTTTTTTTATCGGGTAGCAACTCTCTTTTTGTGGCAGCCCTTCAAAACCAGATGATCTGTTGATGCTCGCAATTATATAAATTGGCACGAAAATTTTCATGCTGTTGAAAGTGCCTAAATTATTATTGGCTTCGTTTAAATTAATAGGTTTAATATGGATAGCAAAGCTCAAGGTATTTAGAATCTTTTATTTACGATAAATGTGTATAAATGTTCGTGGTGTTTTTAATTCCCAGTGTTATTGTTGATTGTATTTTTAGCAAAAATCTAACAATTTTAATTGTGTTCCGTGAAGTATTTCTTGAAAAGTGCATATCAAAACATCCAACTAAAAATGGCAAGTTACTAACGAAAGTGTCTTGTTTATTGTAGTAATCATGTTTTGTGCTCTTTTTTGTTCCTTTAAAAGAAAAATGCACTTGAACATCCAACATCAGAGCTGAGTTCATACAATTTTTTTAATGATGAAGACACCGAATCAGACAACGAAAGCGATGACAAACATGAGAATTCTTTTGTTTTAGATGAAGAAGATTATTAACTTTTTGTTTTTTTAAGTTTAGAATATTGTTAAAACATGGTAAAATATTATTTTTTCTATTTTTATGATTTGCTTTATAATAAAAATTTAAATTTTTGTACAAGTGCCGGGGCTATAAAGGGGCGGAAAATAAAGGCGTTTGACTAAAAAAAAATATCCAAAAACAAACTAAAATATTAGTAACCTTAAAAAAAAAATTAAGCTCCTAGCTCTATGTGTGGACTTTATGCCGCCAAAATCAACTAATCGCCCATAGTGCAGCGCAAAACATTGACTAATTTTTATAAAAACAAGAAAGAAATGTTAACTTCGGGCGAAGCCGACCCTTGCAGTTAAAAAGAGATATACCTTCATACACTTTTTAACCCTTGCAGTTAAAACCAGATATATGTATATCGCAAACATAATAAAATCAAAATCTATATCATAATAAAATCAATTAATAACAATAACATATCTAAAAAAAAGTCTCAAGCTTCTATCTTTAAAAAATACCAAGGTTGGTATTTCTACCAAATACCATTTCCGAGCGTTCAGTTGTATGGCAGCTATAAGATATATACATATATATGACCAAAAATATAATCTGTACTAAGTACCAGCATTCTAAAAACACAAACAAACAATTTCCGATTGTTCAGATACATATGTATATGGCAGGTATAGGATATAGTCGGCCGGTCCCTATGAAATTTTGTGGGACCTATTATTTTGCCAAAGCACTCATGCAAAATCCGAAATCTCTATCTCAAAAAACAACAAAGTTACAACATTTCCGATCAATCAGTTACAGTGGCGAGCAAAATTGAGTGTATGTTCACGACTCAGACTTTCGTCACCCATAAATTCATATTCAAAGAACCAAATCAAAAAATTTTTTTGTTTTCTATTAATTATTTAATTCTTAATAAATTCTAAGCAAAAACAATGATGATAAAGATGAATTCGAGGAGACATAAATGAAAAACGAAAAAAACCCACATAAACTCAATTTTGCATGTTTCAAAGAGTTTTAATTTCTAAAATAATATTAATATTTTGTCAAAAGAAATTTATTTGAGACGACTTCCTGTACGCGGCCAGGCATGTTATCTACCAAAATTTCTCTTATATCTTTAGGAAAACGTATCCATTCAGTTACAACGCGCTCTCAAAGGTTGCCCCTGTTTGATGGACCTGTTTCGTACTGCCCGAGCCGTCTTTTTATCATTGACCAAAGATTTTCAATCGGATTGAGGTCGGGACTTTGTGCTGGGCATTCCATTAATTTCTAAGGTTGCCTTTCAAACTGGATTTGGTTGTGTGAATATGAATTTATGGGTGACGAAAGTCTGAGTCGTGAACATACACTCAATTTTGCTCGCCACTGTATATGGCAGCTATAGGATATAGTCGGCCGATCCCGGCAGTTCCGACTTATATACTGCGTGCAAAGGAAAGAAGGTTGGGTGCAAAGATTTAAGTCGAAAGCTTTAGAACTGAGAGACTAGTTTGCGTAGAAACAGACAGGCAGACGGACATGCTTATATCAACTCAGGAGGTGATCCTGATACTTTATAGGGTCGGAGAATGGGGGGAAGCATACAGGTCAAAGTGTCTGATTGCATTCAACTTGGTGAATGCCAGCATGATTCCTGTCACTGCGTTCTTCAAGCCGACGCACTACCTCCACGTGGTTCTCCCTGGATTGTCGCTCGACAGCCCACAGTGGTCCGTATGACAAAAATAAAAAAAACCGAAGTCAAAATATCGCAATTCGTAGTATGTCGATCATCTCATAAATAAATTAGCTTTTTGAACCAAACGTATTTTTAGAGTGTGATCATTCGCACGTTGTGAAAAAATACCAAAAAGTTAGACAACGCGCTACGCAATTCTGTGCGTTGTGTATTCCATGAAAGTGACACCAGTATTAAGAGTAAACAAGTTAACAAATTCAAGTAATAACAAGATTTTCAAAATATGGATATTATTGTATCAGGTATTAACTATGATTTTTACTTTATAACACTTTGTTTATCGTGGTATATCGTCAAATACAAAAATAAACCCAATTTACCTTTTGTGAGTGTGTTTCGTTTTCGTGTTTGTACTTTCCCTTAAGCTTTTAGTTGTTACGCCGATCGCATCCGATGACCAATTTTTTATTAATAGCTAAATAATAATAGATTAATGTCCAAAAGAAATCAGCTGCCGGTAGCTGCCCAGCGTCAATATATTTTGATCCGAATGCAGCAGGTATTTGTGTTTTTTGTTGTTTGTACTTTTCATGTGAAGTGATCTGTTATGTGTTTGTTAGTGTTATATGTATGTATGTGTAGTTAATGTCAAATTGGTTTATGTTCTTATTTATTATTACTAATTAAATTTTGGTTCTTCGAATTGGCAATAGAAAATTATTTACAATGCTCGATAGCGTACAAAATAATTTTTGAAAAGTGGTGCGCTCTAAATGGCACCGTTGTTGAAAGAGGCCGTCATATCGTTGATTCGATCCAGATGGAGTTGGGAAAAGACGATTACATTGCGAAACCCGAGGAGTTACAGAATTGTGCCTTTGCCGTCTGCAAAAAATTTTACGTCCGATGGCAAAACTGTAACCGTACCAAGTTGACTTTTCTGCAGAAGCATTCGGATTGGCTTGAGACGAGGTTGTCTTTCACAGTGACGAAAAAAGCTGAAAGATCACATGAATCTAAGGATCGTGGGCGTCCCAAATCCGATTTCAACGAGTCTTCAACAAGAACAAAGTATCGACGAATAGCCAAAATAGCTGAAATAGATGAGTCTGCTGCAAACGCTTTAAGAAATGCATCCCAAGAGGCAAATCAAACATTACCTGAAGCAAATGATTACCAAGTTGTTGCACTTATTATGGATGCCAATTTAACAAAAAACCAATACTTGTTGATTCGACGTTTTGTTAACTTCGGAATTGGATACAATTATTTACCCAGTTACGATAATGTTCTGCAAGCAAAAACACACAGTTATCCAAGTAACATTAGTGTAAACGAATCAATCGCTGAAGTGGATCTACAAAGTTTACTTGATCATACAGCATCACGTATACTAAATCTTCAGATGGATGTTATCAATCAAATTAAAGATGATTCTGTGAACACACTGACCTTAATTGGAAAATGGGGCTTCGACGGAAGCACTGGACATAGTGAATATAAGCAGAAGTTTGACAATAATAATTTAGAGGATAATTCTTTATTTGTCACGTCTTATGTACCCTTAAAACTTATAAATAAGTCTAAAAGCACGATAGTTATTTGGAAAAACCCTAGGCCGTCATCGACCCGCTTCTGTAGACCAATAGTTGTCTGTTGTCAATAGCAGAGGAGACTTACATAGGCAATTTTGTAATCCAAATAAAATCTGCATAGAGCACAGGCTTCAACTGACAATGGTGGACGGTAAAGTTTGCAATGCTTTGAGTAGAACGCCTTCAACGAAGTGTTATATATGCGAAGCGAAGCCGACAGAAATGAATGGCGGTAGTGGTACATCAAATTCTGGCCACAAAATAAATATTGAAAAATTTAAAGGGTATGCGCTGGAGACAGCAAGAGGACTTGTGGAAACCTATCCATGGTATTACATGCCAGCTTCGGTGCATAAAATATTAATACCCGCTCCTGAGGTTATTAATAAAGCATTAGTCTCGATTGGAGAGCTCTCTGAGGAAGCTGCAGAGGCTAAAAATAAAGATATACAAAAATTTAGACTACAGCACAGAAGAAAAATATCGCGATCCGCAACAAATATACCCCTATTAAATAGGTTATTATTAAGTTAAGATCCTCTTATAAGTGGATTAAGAAAATTGCCATGTAAAAAAAAAACATTATTAAAAGGATCTGTATTTGTGATATTAGATAATTAATGAATTAATAAAACCTTTCTTTATAATTTTTTGTATTTTTTGTTATCACATTTGGAATTTAAAAGTATTGTAACATATACATATATTCATACATTCGTATTTTGTTAAATATATTATGGGTGGTATGGGCATATGGTCGTATAACCATGCCTGTTAAGAGGAGCCCTAAATAAATTGGTCTTACTCCAATGAGCTCCTTTTGGAAACTGATTTTATTTGGTAAAGTTCTCTTATAAGTACGATACATGAGAATCTTAAAACTATTTAAAACTACTTGTCAACGCACTGCACGCTGACCTGCTATGCGACCCTTTCTCCAGTGCGATAAGCGCACCACTTATGTATTTGTTTGTGTTAGGCTGCAGGGGATCGGTTTTGAACCATGTGTTTGACTCATATTTCATGGGTCCGATCCCTTGAAACTCTAACTTAAGAATTTCTATACAAAATAGTGTTCAATGCTTGAACAATGCCCATTTTGTTAAAAGTAGTTTTATATTATTGTTTTAAGCTTAGTGTCTAAATTATAGACCTGTAAGACTCGTGTAACTATTTTTGTCACTTACTTCCATACAAGTCCGACCACTGTGCGTCCGACCACTGAGATTCCTAACTCTACAAACTAGGTTTTGGCGTAGGACTTGGAATCCACCCATGTAAAACACAATTTCAGTGAAGGAAGCAAGAGAAGCCTCGGAAAGGAACCGATCTAACGTTGACGACCATACCAAGCGTAAAAAGGACAATGATTTGAGAGTATGCACCTGGAACGTACGAACATTGTACAGACCTGGTGCTGCTCAACAACTAGCAGATACCCTCAACAAATGTAGGGCTTACATCACTGCTATCCAGGAAATGCGATGGGTGCTATGTGGGTGCTCATATCTCACTCCCTGCAAGCTTAGGCTAAAGAAGTGCTTGGATTCCAGCGTCCTCTAACAAGGAATCCATGGTACGATCAGGAGTGTCATGACGCAACAGATGCAAAGGACGCCGCCTACAGAAGAAAACTGTAGGCTGGGGCGACACGAGCTATTATGGATGGCTACAGGTCGAGAAGAAGAGACGAATAATGCCTTTTCAGACGCAAGAAGAAAGAGCAGGAAAGGCGAGAGTGTGAGAGCACAGAGAGCAGCAGATGCAGAAATGAAGCACATAACTTCTACCAGAGGGTCAAGCGTCTGACCCAAGGATTTAAGACTGGTGCAGTGGCGTGCAGGGACGATGATGGAAAGGTTATGGTGCTAAGGTTATGGAGGGATCACTTCTCGAGTCTATTATCTGGCTCAAGCACAGACTCTGAAGACTATGATCCACGAACCCCAATCTATGGCACTGATATTGATGTGCCAATCCCAAGTCATATCGAAGTCAAGGATGCAATCCAACGGCTTAAAAGCAACATGTCTGCAGGTGCTGACGGCCTCCTGGCAGAACTGTTTAAGGCAGCTGGTGATATGTTGATAGGGAGCATGCACCAACTAATCAGTAAGATATGGCTCACGGAGAGCATGCCCGAAGATTGGAACCTCAGCATGATCTGTCCCATCTTGAAAAAGGGTGATGCCACGGTGCGCACCAACTACCGCGGAATCTTCTTCCAGTTGCATACAAGGTCCTAACGAGCACTGATTGGACCTTATCAGTGCGGGTTCAGGCCTGGCAAGTCCACTGTTGACCAGATTTTGCGCCAAATCCTGGAGAAGTCTTACGAAAACCATATCGACACGTACCATCTCTTCTACACTACAACTACGTCGACTACAAAGCCGCATTTGATAGCCCCCGGCGAGATCGCCAATATGCCGCCATGTCTGAGCTTGGTATACTAGAAAAGCTGACTAGACTTTGCAGAATGACATTGAGCAACATCATCAGCTCTGTCAAGGTAGGAAGTGGCCAATCCGAAACCTTTACTACTAAGTGTGGCCTCAGAGAAGGTGACTCGCTGTCTTGTATATTCTTCATTATATTAATGGAGAGTATTACAAGAAAGGCTGGTGTACATCGGACGGGTACGATATTAACCAACAGATGTGTCCAGCTCCTTGGTTACGCTGATGATATTGATATCATTGGCCGCACTAAGCGTGATGTCACAGGAGCCTTCGGGGCTATTAAAAAGGAATCAGCAAAAGTAGGAATAGAATAAAGAATATGGAGAAAACAAAGTTTATGGTGTGCTATAGCAGAGAATCGCGGCGTCTTGATTCTCAGCTGACTGCAGAAAACTATAGCTTTGGGTCCGTCAAGGAGTTTATCTACCTAGGCACTGCTATAACAACCACAAATGATATCACTCTGGAGATTAGTTCAATAGTTCAATAGTAGAGCTCTCTCTCGACGCACAAAAACCACACTCTACAAGACGCTCATTCTTCCAGTACTCCTATATGGTGCGAAGTGCTGGACACTGATGCAATCAGATGCAACTGCTCTTGGAGTGTTCGAGTGTTCTTTGGTCCAATCTGCGTGGACGATGTTTATCGCATCAAATACAACCACAAGCTGTATGAGCTGTACGGTGATGTTGACGTAGCCAGTCGAGTGAAATCTCAAAGACTTCGCTGGCTGGGACACGTTGTCCGTATGGATAAAGACGCTCCGGCTCGTAAGATGTTTGATGCGGTGATTGTTGGGACACGAAGGAGAGGACGACCCCGAACGCTTTGGCAAGACCAGGTGATGGAAACCCTGTCCACACTTGGTGTTACCAACTGGCGAAGGCGCGCTCAGGGCAGAGACGCGTGGAGGCACATTGCGCTTCAAGCCGAGACCCGATAAAAGGGTTGTCATGGCCATATAATTATAATAATAATAATAATAATAATTTTTTGTACAATCCCTGTCAGTGTCGCTAGTGGAGAACGCTCCTTCAGTGTTTTATCGCGAGCTAAAAACTTTCACAGATCACTTTCACACAGGAGCGTCTAACTGGTCTGGCGATTTTATATTTGAGTGTCGCTAGTGGAGAACGCTCCTTCAGTGTTTTATCGCGAGCTAAAAACTTTCACAGATCACTTTCACACAGGAGCGTCTAACTGGTCTGGCGATTTTATATTTGAAGTCGGAGTTAGCAAGGCAGTTGGATTTCAGCGTAATAATCGATTCCCTTGCCTCTGCAAAAGCGCAAAACGCGAATTTGAGTGGATAAAAACTAACCGTCATAGCGACGATAACTTGAAAATTAGCCCTTTTTTTATAACCGTCTTGTTATGAGTCCTTGCCTTTGTGTTCACGCCATTCTCAATGATTGTGTTCATTTCACAACTCATTATTTTTGTCAGAAAATACAATTTCAATTACACTGTATTTTTATACCCTTGCAGAGGGTGTTATAATTTTGTCCGAAAGTGTGCAACGCAGTGAAGAAGACATCTCCGACCCTATAAAGTATATATATTCTTGATCAGGATCACCTCCTGAGTTGATATAAGTATGTCCGTCTGTCCGTCCGTCCGTCCGTCCGTCTGTCTGTTTCTACGCAAACTAGTCTCTCAGTTTTAAAGCTATCGACTTGAAACTTTGCACACACCCTTCTTTCTTTTGCACGCAGTATATAAGTCGGAACGACCGGGTCTGGTCCACTATATCCTATAGCTGCCATATAACTGATTGATCGGAAATGTTATAACTAATTTTACATAAAAGCTATTTTTGGCAAAATAATACGACACGCCAACTTTTATAAGGATCGGTCGACTATGTCCTATAGCTGCCATATAACTGAAAAATCGGAAATGATATATGGTAAGAGCCAGGGCCGTAGCTAGAGCTTCGGGGGCCCTGGGGCAACAAGTAAATTTGGGGCCCCCTATACGGAAGTCTTTTGCCCCGGCGGGGCCCCTTCCCTTCGGGGGTCCTGGGGCACCGCCCCACCTGCCCCATGCTAGCGAAGGCCCTGGTAAGAGCAGTTTGGTGTTCTTAAAGATAAAAGCTTCAGACTTTTTCTAGATTTTGTTTTGTAATGAATTACTATATCCGAACTGTATCCGATTTTTGCGATATATATCCGGTTTTAACTGCAAGGGTTTATCAACTTCGGCTCCGCCCCAAGTTAGCTTTCCTTTCTTGTTTATAGATGTTTTATTGTAATTAATTGGATTTATTATGATATTCTTATAAGGATCGGCCAACTATATCCAATGTTTGCGACATATTTCCAGTTTTAACTGCAAGGGTATATCAACTTCGGCTCCGTCCGAAGTTAGCTTTCTTTTCTGGTTTTTTATTTAAATGTTGTACAAAACTTTAACCTTTCAAAATATAATGAACTAGAAGCCCTGCATTCGATAGCTTTCGAGCTCTCAAGAAATGATACCTATACTATGTACTTATTATTTTGTCCAGTAGTGTATATGGGTATATCTCGTCTAAAAATCGTCTGAAGTATATCTGAAATTCAGTTTTCAGATAAAAAATTGATCTAAGATATTTATCTGAGCGTAAAGAGTTTGGCATATAAGGTTTTAAAAAAAAAAACTGTACTGGCGCTTCAGAAATTCGCGATTTGTGGGGGCGGCAGTGGGAGTGGCAAAAATTTGAAACAACCTGAACTACGTGGGCATTATGAGAGTCTCCATGCCAATCCTATAGCTCTATATTTTATAGTCTTTGAGATCCACGCGTTTATACCGACAGATGGACAAATGGACGGACGGACAGAAGGACATGGCTATATCGACTGAGCTATTGATGCTGATAAAAAATATCCTTGGGAGTTCGGAGATGATTTCTTCTCTATCAAAGATTATACAATACATACATAGATGGGATATCAAGGCCCAAAACGGTCAACTTTTTTCGTTGAGCTAGGGATGAGGGGGGAATGCACATGTGTGCCCTTCCATTTCGCTTATTCCTATCTTTTACACTCACTCCGGAGCGCTAGTAAAATTGAACTGATGTGTTTTGGGAAAAGCGGTAAAACTTCAACAATTTTCATAATTAATATTAATAAGACAAGATTAATAAGAAAATATTGATAGGTGTAAAAAATGATAGCATATCTTGTAAGTTGTACCAAAAATATTGTATCAAAGTACGAAAAACACGAACAAAATGCCAAATGGTCAGTTTCTTGTGTTAAAATCCTTTTCTTAAAAAAATTTAAGATATATATTTTTAAAATACTACAACATTGAACTTTTTAAAAACGTCGGAATTCTTAAAATCGGTTTAAAATTACGCGTTTAGGAATTTTTAAGCGCAAAAAATAGAGATATGAAAACGGTTTTTCCAAATAAATCAAGATTTTGAGGGTGTTACAAATATATCAAACCTAATAGGTCTCTTTAAAAGTTCCTCGAATTTTTTATACCCTTGCAGAGGGTATTATAATTTTGTCCAAAAGTGTGCAACGCAGTGAAGGAGACATCTCCGACCCTATAAAGTATATATATTCTTGATCAGGATCACCTCCTGAGTTGATATGAGCATGTCCGTCTGTCCGTCTGTCTGTCTGTCCGTCTGTCTGTTTCTACGCGAACTAGTCTCTCAGTTTTAAAGCTATCGTCTTGAAACTTTGCACACACCCTTTTTTCCTTTGCACGCAGTATATAAGTCGGAACGACCGGGATCGGCCGACTATATCCTATAGCTGCCATATAACTGATTGATCGGAAATGGTATAACTTTGGTGTTTTTAGAGTTAGAGAGTTCAAATTTTACAGGAAAGCTATTTTTGGCAAAACATTACGACATGCCAAATTTCATAAGGATCGGCCGACTATATCTTATAGCTGCCATATAACTGAACGATCGAAAATGACCCAACTTTCGTGTTTTGAAAATAGAAAGATAGAAACTTAATACAGATTCTATTTTTTGCCAGTTGATCCATCCTACCGAATTTCATTAGGATCGGCCGACTATATCCCATAGCTGCCTTATAACTAACTATATCCTATAGCTGCCTTATAACTGAACGATCGGAAATGACCCAACTTTCGTGTTTTTGAAGATAGAAAGCTGGAACTTGGTACAGATTCTATTCTATATTCCGGTTTTAACTGCAAGGGTATATCAACTTCGGCTCCGCCCGAAGTTAGCTTTCCTTTCTTGTTTTTTTGTCACACTGTGTATTTAATGCCACATAATGAAAGCAAATTTCCTGCAATTTCCGGCCGATCGTTCTGAAATTTAGTAGGTCGAATTAACTGACCAAAAATATAATCTGTACTAAGTTCCAGCTTTCTATCTTCAAAAACACGAAAGTTCGGTCATTTCCGATCGTTCAGTTATATGACAGCTATGGGATATAGTCGCCCGATTCCGGTCGTTCCGACTTATATACTGCGTGCAAAGGAAAGAAAGGTGTGTGCAAAGTTTCAAGTCGATAGCTTTAAAACTAAGAGACTAGTTCGCGTTGATACTGACAGACAAATTTTTTTAAATTTGACATGAGAGCTTTTTTTGGCAAAACATTACGACATGCCAAATTTCATAAGGATCGGCCGACTATATCCTATAGCTGCCATATAACTGATTGAACGGAAATGACCCAACTTTTGTGTTTTTGAAGATAGAAAGCTGGAACTTAGGACAGATTATATTTTTGGTCAGTTAATCCGACCTACCGCAATTTATAACGATCGGCTGACTTTATCTTATAGCTGCCATATAGCTGAACGATCGGAAATGGTTTTTGGTAGATATACAAACTTTGGTATTTTCGAAGATAGAAGTTTGGGACTTTTTTTTTAGATTTAAAATTATAATAAATTGGGTTATTTTATCATATTCTCATAAGGATTGGCCAACTATATCCGATGTTTGCGGTACATATCCGGTTTTGACTGCAAGGGTATATCAACTTCGGCTCCGTCCGAATTTGTAATACGGGCACCAATTTTAACGAAACAAAATGGAAAATGTTGTTTGTGGTATGTTAAATATAATTAAATGAGACCAATTTGTTATCGGTGTTACGTGTTTTTTCTGTCAATTGTTTTCGTGATGTCTTCAAATAGTTTATTTGTATTAAAAGTGTCTGTGCATTATGGAGTATAACTAATTTTCTGTCACCGAGTTTGCAGAAGTATTAATGTATGTATGTATATTTGTTCTTGATAATCTTATTAAAAACTTAAGCTCCTTTTTGCACCATTTCCTCCTTTTTGTCGATTAAAGACAAGGTCGAGTTCAGCCACTGCACACTTTTTGAGGTTTGACTGCGCAACAACAAAAACAAATACGCTGTATCTGATTACATTTTGGAAAAACTGAACCTAAAAAACCTTGACTCGGAAGCTAAAAGCAACATTTTGAAAAAAGTCAAGAGTTTCGACATATATATTAGCCAAAATGTAGCTAAATACAGTAGAAATATAGCTCGCTTAAAAAAAATACAACTGACTGGATTAATTCAAACATGAGCATTGAATTCAGTTCAAAAAGCACACCTTTATCTCAAAACCTTAAACAAGGAAGACCTCAAATAAGTTATGAGGATGGAGGATAACGCCGGAAACATAAATTGGCGTCTAACCTTGCTGATTGAGGGGACAATAACACGAGTTTGTTGCTGCACGCAGCTACACTTTCAGCAAATTAAGCAAACCAAAAACACACCGTATGTGCTTTAAAGAATTCGGTGCTTTTTCTGATAAGAAAATGGAGCTAAAGAGGCAAAACAAAAATTATTTGTACCCGAGCCGGTACCCTTAATTCCAATCGAAGCTTTGTCATTTGTCCTCGAAAATTCATTATGTAAATCTCAATATAAAAACAAGAAAGGAAAGCAATACAGGAGTATTTCACTTCTTAATTGTTCGGTGATATCTTTTCGAGTGGTCTCGCAGGTTTATTGAATGTGTGGATATGTAAGATATAGTGGATTTACATATGTATAAACGAATAAGTCTTACCTCATGCGTCTATTTTGATTTCCCTTTTGCTTAATAGTAACGATCTCGCTGGATCAGTTACCAGTCTCGTTCCATTGAAGACTACTTCATTCACGCTTTTAGTTCAAAAGTACTTTATGGGTACAAAAGAAAAATGTACTTTAAATCACAATCTTCTCTTTGTTTTAAAAGAATCTGAAAATTCGACCTTTGGTATAACTTGCGCTTAATTTACTTTCTTTTTGGAAAAATTGAATTTCCGGTTCTGAACCACACTTAAAAGGTGCATCTGTATGAGCTGGAAATGATGAGACTTTTCTTGGACAACATTTTGTAGGGAGCATGTTATTTAAGGATGTAGTCTCATGTTCCGGCCTTCTTTTTAGAGGTTATTTAAAAAAATTTTATTGTAATAAAAAATAATCTTTTTTTATTTATTCTCACTTTATAGCATGCCAAAATATGCATATAAAAAAAAAGGTAGGTCCCTGGCGCAGGTGATTTCGACTGCTAGAGTCATCCGAAACAAAAAATTAGAAGAGATTGTTGTCTTGTGGCTCTGTCCCGTACTAGAATGAAATATTTTCATCAATAAACAACAAAATGGCAAACGCACAAAAAAAAAAATTTTAACAAATTTATCTTAAATTAATGATAAAAAAAACTAATCATTAAAAATAAATGATTCTAGTACGGGACAGAGGTGTTACTTTTTAGAACAACATATCCAAATCCGCACACAAAAATGTAGTTCCGAGAAAAACGCGTTTAAAGTTTAGATGCTACCGAGAAACTCATACTTTTCGGTGTAGGCGCGCTCTCGATTATGGGCTGTATCTCTGTCATTATTTTTATATTTTTATTTGAAACATTAACAGTACATTCTTAATAAACAATACTATCGAAATATGTGAAAAAAAAAATCGATTTTTTCAACCTCACACATGAGACTACATTCTTAAAGTGTCTTGCTAAGTTATTACAGAGACCGATTTTTCTGATCTGTCAACAAAATTGGTCGAACAGTTAAAAATCTTAAAAAAAAAGTGTTTCCATCAGAGAGAAATCAAATGTTCAACATTTTATGTGTTTTGTTCCAATACAATTTGTTCCAATGTCGTTTTTGGGATTTCAAACTGGGTCTTTTGTATAGCAATTTTTCGTGTATCTATATTTATACCCTTGCAGAGGGTATTATAATTTTGTCCAAAAGTGTGCAACGCAGTGAAGGAGACATCTCCGACCCTATAAAGTATATATATTCTTGATCAGGATCACCTCCTGAGTTGATATGAGCATGTCCGTCTGTCCGTCTGTCTGTCTGTCCGTTTCTACGCGAACTAGTCTCTCAGTTTTGAAGCTATCGTCTTGAAACTTTGCACACACCCTTCTTTCCTTTGCACGCAGTATATAAGTCGGAACGGCCGGGATCGGTCGACTATATCCTATAGCTCCCATATAACTGATTGATCGGAAATGGTATAACTTCGATGTTTTTAAAGTTAAAGAGTTCACACGAGAGCTATTTTTGGCAAAATAATACTACATGCCAAATTTCATAGAGATCGGCCGACTATATCCTACAACTGGCATTTAACTGATTATTTTGATAACCTATAACAATTTTATTTATGAACTAGATAAAACAATGGATTGATGCTAGTTTCCGTGATAAATATTATTAATCCTCACATACTTATCCCCCTCACCACGAAAAGGTCTCAATCCACGAGAGGGAAATATAATAACTTAAATCTATATTGCACATTATAAACAAATAATATATTACAATATTAAAATAATATACAAATCTCTTATAATTATAATAAAATATATACAATTCATAAAAAATAAATAAAATAGGGAAATAATAAATTAATCAATAAAAAAATCTTAGCTATATTTAAGAAAAATTCCATCATGATGACTATAGGTCGTTTTGTACGTAAGAGCCACAGCATTCCTAAGCTCATTTTCAGCAAAAATCCAATCAATTTGCGTTAAATGTTTTGTAGTTGCACAATTATTGATTGGAATAAGGTTAAGTTCATTTAAAGATTCCTCCAGTCGATCAGTGGTTGTAGATCTGCATACATTAAAATCTCCTAATATTACCAATTTTGTATTACTTTCGAAGCTGCGTATTCTTTCTACATCCGCCATAACTTCATTTCGAAATTGTGTTATAGGAAAATCAGGGTTCCTATAAACAACAATAAAGGATGTATCGATATTTTTGAAGGCAATCGATTGGTATGTAGTTCTTGAGCTCAAAGACTTAATTGTCTCAAACAAGGCAACTACATTTTCGGCAATATTTTGCTTTGCATAAATCATAATTCCATTTTTGCCAATACCATTCCATCGATTGCTATCAATTCCTCTTATAATGTCGAAACCTTGTAACGAAAAGTCTTCGCTGGGAAGAGTCCAAGTTTCGACAAAACAAAGAAAATTTGCAGAACAAATAATATGGTCGTTGAAAATATCTTCGCGATGGCTTCGAAGAGACTCAACATTATGGTAATATAGGGAGATTTCTTCAGTACTGCTGACTAAAATTTCATATTGCGTAGTCAAGAACTTTTCCTCCCTTAACTTTTGAAGTTCGTTTTGGACATTTGGGGCTCCAAATCTTGTTGGAGGAACAAAGTCGCCTAGAAGGAAAAGTCCTGATGCGCTAGTAGCCCTGCTGCATCCAACATATAGCGAAGCTCGCTTGATGCCTCTTTTAAGATGCACGGCGACTTTGCTATATGTTGCTCCTTGGCTTTTGTGGATGGTAATAGCCTCAGCAGGAACAATTGGGAATTGTTTTCGGTCAACAGAAGCATGTTCGGATCTTCCACATTGAGTTCATTCTGCAGTTCATTGGGGATCGGTTCTGTTCCGAACTTTTGATCTGGCGATAGCGCGAACCGTTGGTTCAAAAAATTTAATCCAAAGTCGCGTCACTAAATTTCAGCCATTCACTAAGCAATGGTCAATTTGCATTAGCTGACCAATTGCTCCATTTACAAGTCCGTCACTTGTGTCTATATTGACGGTTATCATATATTTAGCGGTTGTTTTGAGATGAAGATTATATGGTAAACCTTGTGTTTCAGAGGTTTTCATATTTTGAGCATATCTTAACGTGTTTTCTCTGTTTCGTGCAGATATGTTCGCAGTTTTCACTGTATCAACAGCAGTGGAAACCAGCTCTTCCGTCCCAATTTGCGCTAGTTTTATGGAATTGTAATTGTTAACTTCTTCGTTAGAAGAAAATAAATGAATGGCATTATCAGGAACTTCACTGGGTGAAACAACTTTGTTTTAGGAGCTCTATATCTGCAATTGTCATGCAAGCCTCAGTAAATGATTAAGCGCTTGAGCAAATGCATGATCGCCTCTTTGGCGCATTATTTCTGTGAGCTCAAAATACTTAAAGTTGCTCCATAGGCTATTTCCTGCTAAAACGCTATAAGGATTAATTGTCCTTTCCGAAAATATCCAACTGTCTCCAACTGGGGAAAGCTGCTTTAGATCTCCAAAAACTATAATAGATTTTCCACCAAAACATATGTCCAAAGCATTTTAGAACCAACCATTGAAATTTCATCAATTATAATTAATTGGAGATCAATCAACTTGCAATGAATTGTATTTAAACTGTCATTGCTTAAAGGTCTTAAGGGACCTGAAGCCTGATTAATTGGAAGAGAAAACACTGAATGAAGTGTCAGTCCTCCAATTCCAAAAGCAGCTTTTCAAGTTGGAGCACATAATAAAACCTTTGCCGAATCCGTAGCACCAGGAAGTTTATTTGCTCGCCAAGTCACAGACTGATAGATGGTAGAAATCAGTCTGCTTTTTCCTACACCGGCCCTTCCACCAACATATTCGTAAAACATATTTTTACAAACAACATTATGCATCACATGTGCATAATATTGTCTTTGCTTGTAGTTGAAGGACCGAGTTAGCGAGCAAAGGTCATCATTGGAAACTAACGGGGGGAGTCTAATTAACTGAAGTTCGCCGTCTTCTTCAGGGTTTTTTACCGCATTGTCATCCTGAAGAATATTTACGTTCCGCTCTATATTTGGTACTGACAAAGCTCTAAACTCTTCGTCTAAAAATTGGGAGGCAGGTTCTTCCGCAACAGGAGCATTATCTCCCCTATCCTCTTGCAAATCTTCTGGAACTCTTTCTAACTCCATATCATCAAACACATCATAGTTCCTTGTTTTTGCCTTAATGGCTTCATGGTTTACTCGGAATGTGTCTTCAATGTCGTTGGAAAGAAGTTCAGCTTCTTCATTTCGCCAAGGATAGAAGAGCATTAAATGCTCTCGGAAAAAATCGGAAGGTGGAGAGTTAATGCTAAAGCGAACCCACCTTAGAATCAGGGGATGCCTGCGTTTATTAACACAACCAGACCCATCTATCAGTGGATAGCTTTGCTCAGCAACTTCATCTTCGTCATCTACCTCCACATCATTTGCTTCATCATAGTCTTCCCTATGATTAGCGGCAGATCGTGCATTTCGCTTGACAAATCTGTACCAAGCCGCGAAATCGGCTAAACAAATTCCTTGCAACTGCTCATGCCTTTGCACATATCGGTCAAGAATATTACGCTCAAAAATATCCACCGAGTTGTTTGGTAGTCGCTCCAATTCTTCATTTGAGCGAGTCAATCTAACTCGTTTGTCTGGATGGCAAGTGTTTATAAAAATAGTACCTTCACTTGCCTCCGACATATGCAGACCCAAAATATTGTAAGCTGCTTCTTGGGCTGATATTTCTATAGCGTTAATAAACTTGTTCCCGAGGTGCTGTAATTTCCTTTTAACAGAAATATTCCCATGGCTTATTTCTGCCATGGCTTCACGGAGCAACTGCGATACGCCTCTGTTCGATTTGTTTATGTAGTTAATAATATAACTACAACAGGGGTAAGCATCTAGGATAAATTGAATATCCATATTAGCTCTGTGTAAGCCTAAAATATCTCTATTATAAGCATTGAGCAATCGGTCGGAGAATTGTCTGCGAAGAAAAATTTGTGGCTTTTTCAAGCTGGAACGTAAGGTGGTGGGTCAGAAAATAATCAAAATTATTATATAAAGCTGCGTCTTTATTAGAAATGGTCCTTAAAGCTTCCTTAATTTTTTTGAACAAAGTTTTATGTTCTTCAACATTTACTTCGTTTTCTTCCATTGGATGCAAAAGAAGCGTTTCGGGCATAGCAGGATATGGCATATTGAATCGGCAGAACTCCTGTCCGCGTAACTCTCTCAGGCAGAAAGCACTATGCTTGTGGCGTTGATACTGAATTACCATTTTTAGTAATAAACCTATCGATAAAGTTTATTACTTGCTCGGTATTTTCGGCGTCTTCGAGCTTAGGAGCACCAGCAAGCCAGTACATTCCATGAGAGTGCGGAGATCCTCTGTGCTGGAATTCGATTCTCCAATAAAAATGGGAAAGATTGAATTCCCCAAAAATATCGGTTTTGAACAATTTCATTAATTGCCGCAACCTATAATCGAAGTACCGGGAGCACGTCACTGGATCGGATCGGATTAACCGAGCCTTTTCGGCGCTGGAAAGAGCTGCCGCTTCTTCCTAGCTTATAGCCCTATTGTCCAATAGAAGGGAAAGGATAACTAAAAGTTCATTCCACTTAGTTTCAGCAGCAGAAAGAGTAATGAAAAAGGTTGGCAACCCAAATTGTCGAATCATAGCAATAACTTTTTTTTTCAACCTTCCAATGAGCTGGTGCAGACCATAAGTCTTTAAGAATGTGGTAGCCATCATCATGTTGAACAAGTCTGTCAACAAATGACTCATCCCGCAGATTACCAGCGGGAACTGCACCTGACTTTTTCCGTAAAGTAATTGAAATAGAATTTTGAATGCGCTGCATTTCGTAAAATTTATACATGTATAAAACTTTAGGAACTACAGCGCAGCGACGGTCGTAAAATCGGATTTGAGATCTGGCTTTTTTTGCATAGGTTGTATTTCCTTTAAATATTTCTCCGCAAGAAATAGTTGGAAAGGAAAGTTCCTCTGCGTCTTCGTCAAGCGTTAAGCTTGTTGGGCGACGGCCTTCACCCGGTGGCAATGCAATGCGCTGAACAGCAGTATCATTATTTTCCAATAATGTTTCATGGCCTCCGGGATTTACATTTTCTTCGAGCTCTGCAGCATTTTGGGATAGGTGTTGCTGCTGAAATGGACTTGGATGACATGAAAAGAGTCGAAAGAGCGCGGAAGCGCAGTCACAATATAAGGAACTGAAATTGGAACGTTCACTACTGCCCCTCTGATTCCGCATTGCCTTTCATAGCCGAGAGAAATAATCCTCATAAAAGGAATTCTCGGTGATATAAGGCGTTCTTCGAGGCAGGTGAGTCCATTTAAGCACTCAGGAATTTCTGGGAAGTCGAACCCATTGGAAAGGCAGAGTGATGGTAGTTTGCCAAGAGAGATGGCACGACGACAAGTGTTGCAAAAGTTATATTTGCCGGACGGACTGGGAAATTTTCGTGACAAATAAAAAGCGTTGCCAACGTTTAGGAGGGGAAATTTAGAGGAGATAGCCAGGATGTATAATCCACTTACCTGCGAACGGAACCATGTTCCTCCACAGCAAATACAAATTTCCGTTGGTCCTTCCTTTATGTTCCTGTGATAAAGATCCCTCGCTGATACTCGAATCCTATTTCGCTGTTGTTGGCGTTCCTGTTCCAGTTCGTCCTCCGAAAGTTGAGCTCTTGCGTACATATTTCGTTGCGACTGCCTCTGGGAGGCATCCAGTCGATTTTGGGGGTCCATCCTGAAGTTCAACAATCGTTCCTCCGCTATTTGCCTAATTTGTTCTTGATCCGTTGCTCCTGTGTTCTTGCGATGGGATTTCTCCTGGTTGCTCTCTTGTAATCGGCGTCCCTTTCCCGTTCTCGCTGCCTGTATCCCTTCGTCGCTGTCGGTGCTCGCCAGTGTTTCTTTCCTGTTCCCATGCACCTTCTTCTGGGTCCTCGCGATGAGTAGCTCGCGCTGCGGCGTCCCGAATCCGCTCTTGAATTCGAAATTCGGGATTGGTCCTCCGCGTCGCATGATCAGCAGTATTTTGCACCTGCTCTTGTCGCCGCTCCTCGGAGTCCTCTCGACGAATAGCACGCGCTGTGGCGTTCCGGATTTCGGTACTCCGGAATAGTCCTCCGCGTCGCATGGTCAGCAGTATTTTTCACCTGCTCTTGTCGCCGCTCCTCGGAGTCCTCTCGACGAATAGCACGCGCTGTGGCGTCCCGAACCCGTTCCGGAATTCGGTACTCCGGAATAGTCCTCCGCGCCGCATTGTCAGCAGTATTAAGCACCTGCTCTCGTCGCCGTTCCTCTTGGTTCTCCCGACGGTTCGCACGTGCCCCTGAGCCCGTGCTGCGGAATCCTGCGCACGACTTTCCTCCCGTAAGTCTGGGTTGCTTGCTCGTACATTGGCGATGTGTTGCGAGTTCCTGTTTCTTATTTCCACCGCATTTTGTTGGTAGCGGGCTCTGCTGCGGTTTAAAGCAGCTTGGCGGCGTTGCTCCTGGGATGTGCGTGAAACACGTGACATTTTTTGGGTGCTGTTTAAAAAAATCAAATTATATTGTAAAAAAGTAAACAATAAGAAGAATAAGAAATTTACGAAGGATTAAATTCCTTAGTCATAAATCTCATATTAAAGGACGCTTTTAGGGGAATAGACTTACCAAAACATATGTATCAACAATTAATTCATATATTTTTTAAACACACTTTTTTGTCACTGGTAAAAAAATAAAACTTTATTTTAACTTTATATAATTTTAACTTTAACACTGGCAAAAAAATACTTTTCACACACTTTAAATTTTCTGAAGTTCAACCGGCAGAGTAACGTCGTCACTCGATTAAATTTTTTTTTAGACTGAAATACGGATTAGTGGTTTTTTCAATATATAGGCAAGTTAGGTAATATTGAAAAAAAAAAACGTACAATCCCTTAACCCTTTAAGGTTACACAGTTTAACCCTGTTTGTCATGGCAATAAAGTATCAGTATCATTTTATATACCTGTTTTACCTGTTGTGTAATGAACTTAGGCGTTACGAACTCAGGCAGCCCAAATTTGAGGGATAATGTTATTCCGATTTGACCAATCAGAAAAAAGTTAATACCTGATATTTTAAAGTTACTCAGTCCCCATATAAATTTCATTCATACCTGCACTACCTGTTACGCAATTGAAAACCCTTGCGCGTGTTCATTCAACGAAGGAGGACTTCCATTATACCAATTGCTTGCATTGCCTGGCTAGTAGGTCATCATGGGATAATCCATTGGTTTTCTCTTAATACAAATTCGGGTGTTATTTAAGAAGGAAAGGGTTGTAAACTTAACAATGAAAATGAATGAAATTTTATGATCTTTAATAACCTACTTGCCTGAATCCTATTATAACATATGAATATTTTAAATCACTTCCATAGCATTGTTCAAAATGATGAAAAGGCTAGCTATATCCTTATATAAAAGGATATAATTTGCCTTATACAAAAGGCTAAATTAAAAATTATACTAAATAAAGAAGAATATTTTCAGTGCTCAATTTTTCCTACAATTTACTGCAAGGGTATATCAACTTCGGCTCCGCCCGAAGTTAGCTTTCCTTTTTTGTTTTTAAATGATCCCAAGCTATAGATACATCACGCTTCCTCCTCTTTGGCTCCTCATCCGATCGTGGCTGCTCGTTTGTTGTTCCTATAAAAATATGCCATATTAATTCAAAAGTACAACCACAGTTTAATGCAAAGGTAAAAATGAATGCAAGTATGTATGTATGCATGTGGACGTGCATAAAATTGTGATAAAAACTTGGCTTTTTATTACTTACTTTTCAAAGATCTGTCCATGTCTAATCGCCTTCGCACTCACGCCAACACCACCAACAAGTATCACTAAATTTAAAATATTCTGTTAGTAATTTATAATGAAATAATGGAATAATATCATTTTATTACAACTTACAAGTTATTCCTCAATCTTCCTCGAAGTGCTTTAGAGATGGAAAAACATTGATGTTGCCAATGTTTCGAAAACATCGATGACATCGATGTTTCTCCACCTATATCAGTCTCTGAAAGGAGAGCGATGAAGAAGGTTGGGCTGCGCTTGGATTGATCTTTTTATGTATGCGTGTCATATGGGTATTCGTTATTGGGTGAAATGACGAAAGAAATTATATTAAATTTTTCATATTTCAGCATACATTTTAGATTTATTTACAAATAAGATTAAGTTTTAGCAGTAAAATGTCTTGCATATATGTATATATTATACGAATCATTAAAAATCAATATACTGAGATAGAAACAGGGTATTTTTCAGTCGACATAACTTAAAACGCCGATTGCTTTGTGCTTGTGCTTGCATACTTGCATAGGGTATGCAATTCACATGCAGAACAACAACTTAAAAGCGCACTTAAAATACAAAACAGAAAATATTGTAGTATAAAAACAGAAAAAAATACGATATTTAAAGGAAGCGTGGAGCGACGCTTAAGAAAGCCATGCTGACAGGGAGAGATGATCGAAAAGCATAGGTGCTGCAAGTGAGGGGTAATTAATTTTTCAAATAACTTTGGAATTTCCGACAACTTAGAGATGCCTCTGTAGTTTGCAGCCTCAGACTTTTTCCCTTTTTTATGTAGCGGAATTATGAATGATTCCTTCCACTTAAGGGGAAAATTCCTTAATAAATGGGTAAAAAACAAATGGGTTTGACCCTTAAAAGACCAGATAATAAGATGTTTTCGGAAAAAAAAGGACAGAAAATAAGATTTGCTGCTTGAATGTTATATGCGTAAGGCTGATCAGTCAATTTAGGAGGAGAATAAGTTCGTTAAAAAAAAATCTGCGAATAGATCGGCAATGGCCTGATCAGAAGTCGCAGAGGAATTTTCAAACGTAAGCAGGGGTGAAAAAGATACGTGTTTACGCTTAGTTATACCATATAACTGGTATAATTAAAGAAACTGATACTTTTTGATTTGATGAAACAGAAATCGTAGCGTGTCCAAAGGGGGATAGCAATCCCGATATGTCTTGTAAAATGTCGACTTTTGCTTCAGAGAAGGGCGGTGGAGCGTTATGCGAAGATACCAAAGCCAATGTAATGCCAATGTCCATATCATCAAACACATCATAGTTCATTTTTTTTGCCTTAATGGCTTCATGGTTTACTCGGAATGTGTCTTCAATGTCGTTGGAAAGAAGTTCAGCTTCTTCATTTCGCCAAGGATAGAAGAGCATTAAATGCTCTCGGAAAAAATCGGAAGGTGGAGAGTTAATGCTAAAGCGAACCCACCTTAGAATCAGGGGATGCCTGCGTTTATTAACACAACCAGACCCATCTATCAGTGGATAGCTTTGCTCAGCAACTTCATCTTCGTCATCTACCTCCACATCATTTGCTTCATCATAGTCTTCCCTATGATTAGCGGCAGATCGTGCATTTCGCTTGACAAATCTGTACCAAGCCGCGAAATCGGCTAAACAAATTCCTTGCAACTGCTCATGCCTTTGCACATATCGGTCGAGAATATTACGCTCAAAAATATCCACCGAGTTGTTTGGTAGTCGCTCTAATTCTTCATTTGAGCGAGTCAATCTAACTCGTTTGTCTGGATGGCAAGTGTTTATAAAAATAGTACCTTCACTTGCCTCCGACATATGCAGACCCAAAATATTGTAAGCTGCTTCTTGGGCTGATATTTCTGTAGCGTTAATAAACTTGTTCCCGAGGTGCTGTAATTTCCTTTTAACAGAAATATTCCCATCCCTTATTTCTGCCATGGCTTCACGGAGCAACTGCGATACGCCTCTGTTCGATTTGTTTATGTAGTTAATAATATAACTACAACAGGGGTAAGCATCTAGGATAAATTGAATATCCATATTAGCTCTGTGTAAGCCTAAAATATCTCTATTATAAGCATTGAGCAATCGGTCGGAGAATTGTCTGCGAAGAAAAATTTGTGGCTTTTTCAAGCTGGAACGTAAGGTGGTGGGTCAGAAAATAATCAAAATTATTATATAAAGCTGCGTCTTTATTAGAAATGGTCCTTAAAGCTTCCTTAATTTTTTTGAACAAAGTTTTATGTTCTTCAACATTTACTTCGTTTTCTTCCATTGGATGCAAAAGAAGCGTTTCGGTCATAGGAGGATATGGCATATTGAATCGGCAGAACTCCTGTCCGCGTAACTCTCTCAGGCAGAAAGCACTATGCTTGTGGCGTTGATACTGAATTACCATTTTTAGTAATAAACCTATCGATAAAGTTTATTACTTGCTCGGTATTTTCGGCGTCTTCGAGCTTAGGAGCACCAGCAAGCCAGTACATTCCATGAGAGTGCGGGCCGCAACCTATAATCGAAGTACCGGGAGCACGTCACTGGATCGGATCGGATTAACCGAGCCTTTTCGGAGCTGGAAAGAGCTGCCGCTTCTTCCTCGCTTATATCCCTATTGTCCAATAGAAGGGAAAGGATAACTAAAAGTTCATTCCACTTAGTTTCAGCAGCAGAAAGAGTAATGAAAAAGGTTGGCAACCCAAATTGTCGAATCATAGCAATAACTTTTTTTTTCAACCTTCCAATGAGCTGGTGCAGACCGTAAGTCTTTAAGAATGTGGTAGCCATCATCATGTTGAACAAGTCTGTCAACAAATGACTCATCCCGCAGATTACCAGCGGGAACTGCACCTGACTTTTTCCGTAAAGTAATTGAAATAGAATTTTGAATGCGCTGCATTTCGTAAAATTTATACATGTATAAAACTTTAGGAACTACAGCGCAGCGACGGTCGTAAAATCGGATTTGAGATCTGGCTTTTTTGCATAGGTTGTATTTCCTTTAAATATTTCTCCGCAAGAAATAGTTGGAAAGGAAAGTTCCTCTGCGTCTTCGTCAAGCGTTAAGCTTGTTGGGCGACGGCCTTCACCCGGTGGCAATGCAATGCGCTGAACAGCAGTATCATTATTTTCCAATAATGTTTCATGGCCTCCGGGATTTAAATTTTCTTCGAGCTCTGCAGCATTTTGGGATAGGTGTTGCTGCTGAAATGGACTTGGATGACATGAAAAGAGTCGAAAGAGCGCGGAAGCGCAGTCACAATATAAGGAACTGAAATTGGAACGTTCACTACTGCCCCTCTGATTCCGCATTGCCTTTCATAGCCGAGAGAAATAATCCTCATAAAAGGAATTCTCGGTGATATAAGGCGTTCTTCGAGGCAGGTGAGTCCATTTAAGCACTCAGGAATTTCTGGGAAGTCGAACCCATTGGAAAGGCAGAGTGATGGTAGTTTGCCAAGAGAGATGGCACGACGACAAGTGTTGCAAAAGTTATATTTGCCGGACGGACTGGGAAATTTTCGTGACAAATAAAAAGCGTTGCCAACGTTTAGGAGGGGAAATTTAGAGGAGATAGCCAGGATGTATAATCCACTTACCTGCGAACGGAACCATGTTCCTCCACAGCAAATACAAATTTCCGTTGGTCCTTCCTTTATGTTCCTGTGATAAAGATCCCTCGCTGATACTCGAATCCTATTTCGCTGTTGTTGGCGTTCCTGTTCCAGTTCGTCCTCCGAAAGTTGAGCTCTTGCGTACATATTTCGTTGCGACTGCCTCTGGGAGGCATCCAGTCGATTTTGGGGGTCCATCCTGAAGTTCAACAAAAGTTCCTCCGCTATTTGCCTAATTTGTTCTTCCCGAATCCTCCGCTGTTGTCGTATTTCCCGGCGTTGTGATGTGTTTATCCGTTGCTCCTGTGTTCTTGCGATGGGATTTCTCCTGGTTGCTCTCTTGTAATCGGCGTCCCTTTCCCGTTCTCGCTGCCTGTATCCCTTCGTCGCTGTCGGTGCTCGCCAGTGTTTCTTTCCTGTTCCCATGCACCTTCTTCTGGGTCCTCGCGATGAGTAGCTCGCGCTGCGGCGTCCCGAATCCGCTCTTGAATTCGAAATTCGGGATTGGTCCTCCGCGTCGCATGATCAGCAGTATTTTGCACCTGCTCTTGTCGCCGCTCCTCGGAGTCCTCTCGACGAATAGCACGCGCTGTGGCGTCCCGAACCCGTTCCGGATTTCGGTATTCCGGAATAGTCCTCCGCGCCGCATTGTCAGCAGTATTAAGCACCTGCTCTCGTCGCCGTTCCTCTTGGTTCTCCCGACGGTTCGCACGTGCCTCTAAGCCCGTGCTGCGGAATCCTGCGCACGACTTTCCTCCCGTAAGTCTGGGTTGCTTGCTCGTACATTGGCGATGTGTTGCGAGTTTCTGTTTCTTATTTCCACCGCATTTTGTTGGTAGCGAGCTCTGCTGCGGTTTAAAGCAGCTTGGCGGCGTTGCTCCTGGGATGTGCGTGAAACACGTGGCATTTTTTGGGTGCTGTTTAAAAAATTCAAATTAAATTGTAAAAAAGTAAACAATAAGAAGAATAAGAAATTTACGAAGGACTAAATTCCTTCTTCATAAATCTCATATTAAAGGACGCTTTTAGGGGAATAGACTTACCAAAATATATGCATCAACAATTAATTCATATATTTTTTAAAAACACACTTTTTTGTCACTGGTAAAAAATAAAACTTGCACTTTTTAACTTCAACACTGGCAAAAAAATACTTTTCACACACTTTAAATTTTCTGAAGTTCAACCGGCAGAGTAACGTCGTCACAGAAGTTATACCATTTCCGATCAATCAGTTATATGGCAGCTATAGGATATAGCCGATCCGGGCCGTTCCGACTTACATATATACTGCGTGCATAGGAAAGAAGGGTGTGTGCAACGTTTCAAGACGATAGCTTCAAAACTGAGAGACTAGTTCGCGTAGAAACAGACAGACAGACGGACATGCTCATATCAACTCAGGAGGTGGAGGAGGATCACCATATAATCTTCATCTCAAAACAACCGCTAAATATATGATAACCGTCAATATAGACACAAGTGACGGACTTGTAAATGGAGCAATTGGTCAGCTAATGCAAATTGACCATTGCTTAGTGAATGGCTCAAATTTAGTGACGCGAATTTGGATTAAATTTTTTGAACCCACGGTTGGCGCTATCGCCAGATCAAAAGTTCGGAACAGTCCCGATCCCGAATGGACGCCAACTCCGAATGGACTCAATGTGGAAGATCGGAGCATGCCTCTGTTGACCGAAAACAATTCCCAATTGTTCCTGCTGAGGCTATTACCATCCACAAAAGCCAAGGAGCAACATATAGCAAAGTCGCCGTGCATCTTAAAAGAGGCATCAAGCGAGCTTCGCTATATGTTGGATGCAGCAGGGCTACTAGCGCTTCAGGACTTTTCCTTCTAGGCGACTTTGTTCCTCCAACAAGATTTGGAGCCCCAAATGCCCAAAACGAACTTCAAAAGTTAAGGGAGGAAAAGTTCTTGACTACGCAATATGAAATTTTAGTCAGCAGTACTGAAGAAATCTCCCTATATTACCATAATGTTGAGTCTCTTCGAAGCCATCGCGAAGATATTTTCAACGACCATATTATTTGTTCTGCAAATTTTCTTTGTTTTGTCGAAACTTGGACTCTTCCCAGCGAAGACTTTTCGTTACAAGGTTTCGACATTATAAGAGGAATTGATAGCAATCGATGGAATGGTATTGGCAAAAATGGAATTATGATTTATGCAAAGCAAAATATTGCCGAAAATGTAGTTGCCTTGTTTGAGACAATTAAGTCTTTGAGCTCAAGAACTACATACCAATCGATTGCCTTCAAAAATATCGATACATCCTTTATTGTTGTTTATAGGAACCCTGATTTTCCTATAACACAATTTCGAAATGAAGTTATGGCGGATGTAGAAAGAATACGCAGCTTCGAAAGTAATACAAAATTGGTAATATTAGGAGATTTTAATGTATGCAGATCTACAACCACTGATCGACTGGAGGAATCTTTAAATGAACTTAACCTTATTCCAATCAATAATTGTGCAACTACAAAACATTTAACGCAAATTGATTGGATTTTTGCTGAAAATGAGCTTAGGAATGCTGTGGCTCTTACGTACAAAACGACCTATAGTCATCATGATGGAATTTTTCTTAAATATAGCTAAGATTTTTTTATTGATTAATTTATTATTTCCCTATTTTATTTATTTTTTATGAATTGTATATATTTTATTATAATTATAAGAGATTTGTATATTATTTTAATATTGTAATATATTATTTGTTTATAATGTGCAATATAGATTTAAGTTATTATATTTCCCTCTCGTGGATTGAGACCTTTTCGTGGTGAGGGGGATAAGTATGTGAGGATTAATAATATTTATCACGGAAACTAGCATCAATCCATTGTTTTATCTAGTTCATAAATAAAATTGTTATAGGTTATCAAAATAATCAGTTAAATGGATCGCCAAGGATAGAAGAGCATTAAATGCTCTCGGAAAAAATCGGAAGGTGGAGAGTTAATGCTAAAGCGAACCCACCTTAGAATCAGGGGATGCCTGCGTTTATTAACACAACCAGACCCATCTATCAGTGGATAGCTTTGCTCAGCAACTTCATCTTCGTCATCTACCTCCACATCATTTGCTTCATCATAGTCTTCCCTATGATTAGCGGCAGATCGTGCATTTCGCTTGACAAATCTGTACCAAGCCGCGAAATCGGCTAAACAAATTCCTTGCAACTGCTCATGCCTTTGCACATATCGGTCAAGAATATTACGCTCAAAAATATCCACCGAGTTGTTTGGTAGTCGCTCCAATTCTTCATTTGAGCGAGTCAATCTAACTCGTTTGTCTGGATGGCAAGTGTTTATAAAAATAGTACCTTCACTTGCCTCCGACATATGCAGACCCAAAATATTGTAAGCTGCTTCTTGGGCTGATATTTCTGTAGCGTTAATAAACTTGTTCCCGAGGTGCTGTAATTTCCTTTTAACAGAAATATTCCCATCCCTTATTTCTGCCATGGCTTCACGGAGCAACTGCGATACGCCTCTGTTCGATTTGTTTATGTAGTTAATAATATAACTACAACAGGGGTAAGCATCTAGGATAAATTGAATATCCATATTAGCTCTGTGTAAGCCTAAAATATCTCTATTATAAGCATTGAGCAATCGGTCGGAGAATTGTCTGCGAAGAAAAATTTGTGGCTTTTTCAAGCTGGAACGTAAGGTGGTGGGTCAGAAAATAATCAAAATTATTATATAAAGCTGCGTCTTTATTAGAAATGGTCCTTAAAGCTTCCTTAATTTTTTTGAACAAAGTTTTATGTTCTTCAACATTTACTTCGTTTTCTTCCATTGGATGCAAAAGAAGCGTTTCGGTCATAGGAGGATATGGCATATTGAATCGGCAGAACTCCTGTCCGCGTAACTCTCTCAGGCAGAAAGCACTATGCTTGTGGCGTTGATACTGAATTACCATTTTTAGTAATAAACCTATCGATAAAGTTTATTACTTGCTCGGTATTTTCGGCGTCTTCGAGCTTAGGAGCACCAGCAAGCCAGTACATTCCATGAGAGTGCGGGCCGCAACCTATAATCGAAGTACCGGGAGCACGTCACTGGATCGGATCGGATTAACCGAGCCTTTTCGGAGCTGGAAAGAGCTGCCGCTTCTTCCTCGCTTATATCCCTATTGTCCAATAGAAGGGAAAGGATAACTAAAAGTTCATTCCACTTAGTTTCAGCAGCAGAAAGAGTAATGAAAAAGGTTGGCAACCCAAATTGTCGAATCATAGCAATAACTTTTTTTTTTCAACCTTCCAATGAGCTGGTGCAGACCGTAAGTCTTTAAGAATGTGGTAGCCATCATCATGTTGAACAAGTCTGTCAACAAATGACTCATCCCGCAGATTACCAGCGGGAACTGCACCTGACTTTTTCCGTAAAGTAATTGAAATAGAATTTTGAATGCGCTGCATTTCGTAAAATTTATACATGTATAAAACTTTAGGAACTACAGCGCAGCGACGGTCGTAAAATCGGATTTGAGATCTGGCTTTTTTTGCATAGGTTGTATTTCCTTTAAATATTTCTCCGCAAGAAATAGTTGGAAAGGAAAGTTCCTCTGCGTCTTCGTCAAGCGTTAAGCTTGTTGGGCGACGGCCTTCACCCGGTGGCAATGCAATGCGCTGAACAGCAGTATCATTATTTTCCAATAATGTTTCATGGCCTCCGGGATTTAAATTTTCTTCGAGCTCTGCAGCATTTTGGGATAGGTGTTGCTGCTGAAATGGACTTGGATGACATGAAAAGAGTCGAAAGAGCGCGGAAGCGCAGTCACAATATAAGGAACTGAAATTGGAACGTTCACTACTGCCCCTCTGATTCCGCATTGCCTTTCATAGCCGAGAGAAATAATCCTCATAAAAGGAATTCTCGGTGATATAAGGCGTTCTTCGAGGCAGGTGAGTCCATTTAAGCACTCAGGAATTTCTGGGAAGTCGAACCCATTGGAAAGGCAGAGTGATGGTAGTTTGCCAAGAGAGATGGCACGACGACAAGTGTTGCAAAAGTTATATTTGCCGGACGGACTGGGAAATTTTCGTGACAAATAAAAAGCGTTGCCAACGTTTAGGAGGGGAAATTTAGAGGAGATAGCCAGGATGTATAATCCACTTACCTGCGAACGGAACCATGTTCCTCCACAGCAAATACAAATTTCCGTTGGTCCTTCCTTTATGTTCCTGTGATAAAGATCCCTCGCTGATACTCGAATCCTATTTCGCTGTTGTTGGCGTTCCTGTTCCAGTTCGTCCTCCGAAAGTTGAGCTCTTGCGTACATATTTCGTTGCGACTGCCTCTGGGAGGCATCCAGTCGATTTTGGGGGTCCATCCTGAAGTTCAACAAAAGTTCCTCCGCTATTTGCCTAATTTGTTCTTCCCGAATCCTCCGCTGTTGTCGTATTTCCCGGCGTTGTGATGTGTTTATCCGTTGCTCCTGTGTTCTTGCGATGGGATTTCTCCTGGTTGCTCTCTTGTAATCGGCGTCCCTTTCCCGTTCTCGCTGCCTGTATCCCTTCGTCGCTGTCGGTGCTCGCCAGTGTTTCTTTCCTGTTCCCATGCACCTTCTTCTGGGTCCTCGCGATGAGTAGCTCGCGCTGCGGCGTCCCGAATCCGCTCTTGAATTCGAAATTCGGGATTGGTCCTCCGCGTCGCATGATCAGCAGTATTTTGCACCTGCTCTTGTCGCCGCTCCTCGGAGTCCTCTCGACGAATAGCACGCGCTGTGGCGTCCCGAACCCGTTCCGGATTTCGGTATTCCGGAATAGTCCTCCGCGCCGCATTGTCAGCAGTATTAAGCACCTGCTCTCGTCGCCGTTCCTCTTGGTTCTCCCGACGGTTCGCACGTGCCTCTAAGCCCGTGCTGCGGAATCCTGCGCACGACTTTCCTCCCGTAAGTCTGGGTTGCTTGCTCGTACATTGGCGATGTGTTGCGAGTTTCTGTTTCTTATTTCCACCGCATTTTGTTGGTAGCGAGCTCTGCTGCGGTTTAAAGCAGCTTGGCGGCGTTGCTCCTGGGATGTGCGTGAAACACGTGGCATTTTTTGGGTGCTGTTTAAAAAATTCAAATTAAATTGTAAAAAAGTAAACAATAAGAAGAATAAGAAATTTACGAAGGACTAAATTCCTTCTTCATAAATCTCATATTAAAGGACGCTTTTAGGGGAATAGACTTACCAAAATATATGCATCAACAATTAATTCATATATTTTTTAAAAACACACTTTTTTGTCACTGGTAAAAAATAAAACTTGCACTTTTTAACTTCAACACTGGCAAAAAAATACTTTTCACACACTTTAAATTTTCTGAAGTTCAACCGGCAGAGTAACGTCGTCACAGAAGTTATACCATTTCCGATCAATCAGTTATATGGCAGCTATAGGATATAGCCGATCCGGGCCGTTCCGACTTACATATATACTGCGTGCATAGGAAAGAAGGGTGTGTGCAACGTTTCAAGACGATAGCTTCAAAACTGAGAGACTAGTTCGCGTAGAAACAGACAGACAGACGGACATGCTCATATCAACTCAGGAGGTGATCCTGATCAAGAATATATATACTTTATAGGGTCGGAGATGTCTCCTTCACTGCGTTGCACACTTTTGACCAAAATTATAATACCCTCTGCAGGGGTATAAAGACTTTGTTCATGTTTGATAATGTGTTCTTTGTGTGCGTTGACAACACCAATGTTGTCCAAAAGTAGAAAAAAGCTAACCTGCTACCCGTCTGTTATATATCCTATATCCTATATCCTATAGCTGCCATATAACTGAACGATCGGAAATGGTACTTCGTAGAAATATCAACTTTCTTATTTTTGAAGATAGAAGTTTGGGACTTTCTTTTAGATTTTTTATTTTAGTTAATTGGTTTTATTATGATGTATTCATAAGGATCGGCCAACTATATCCGATGTTTGCGATATATATCCGGTTTTAACTGCAAGGGTATATAAACCTCGGCTCCGCCCGAAGTTAGCTTTCCTTTCTTGTTTTTAATAAAAATAGTATATATACTTTCTTTTCCATAATTTGAGTAAAAATTGCTTCAACCACAAAAATTTTGCCACGCTGACAAGAAAACAAAATCTTTCCCCTGCTTTTTAGTTTCAAACTCATGCAATAAAACAGCGACTTTAAAGGGATACCAGAATGTCTGGAATGCATAAAAAAAATAAAATGATTTGTTTTTTTTAGTCAAGATATATATGTACTATTAAAATTTTATTATTGAAATATTATTTCCTTCTACGAAAAATTTGAATCTTCGTCGCAAAATCGGCTCTTTGAGCAGAGTTTAGAATGCTAAGAAAACTGCGGAGATTCGTAACAAATATACATATAACCGGCATTACTTCGAAATTCATTAGGGTGCGGGCAGGATTGGTAGTTATAGGTATTAATTCATAATTTTTGTGAGTTATTGGAACAGAATATGACGCTGCAACAGCTTTGTAAAGGCGGTAACATGAGTTTCAGTACTGAAGCGCGGCTATTCGTTATTAAAGTTAATGCATTGAAATCATGAGAAATCAACCTTTGAACAGGATTAAAATTTAGTCGATACTTACATAAATCAAATTAAGAGGAATTTCTTAATCGATTTTTTATATAGATTTCTGATCACGTCAACGTGTAACAACTTCCCTTTGGTGTGCTACATTGATGCTAGATTTTAGCAACATATTGACAGAGTAAGGGAGTTTCAGGCGGATGAAAATGTTGAAATTGGGCACCGACCATGCATGTGTCCAAGCTGAAATGTTTAATGTCTACTTTGGGCTGGTAAAAACATCACGCAAAAGGAAATCAAGAAAGGAGCGGCAGGAGCAAAACACACCTCAAAGATTGATGACAGTCCAGACCATTTTAGGGGGAATTTTTCAATTATTGCCTTGACATAGAGGTTGGTTGCGTGATTTGTTTTGTTTTAGGGTCGTTGGCTTGAGCGTATCATCAGAAAGAGTATGGACATTGTGTCCCGTAAACAGGACTTATGGTCGTAAACAGAAATGCCCAAACCGTGGCAAAGTGCTGGGAAAGCTTAGTGAGTGGTGCGGCCAGGTGTGTCTGCATATGCAATATGAATTCTCGTGTAAGAATGATGATTTGTTGAAACCTAAATCCCTAAAAATGGGCGAATGCTGCAGTACCACAAGTCACTCTCATTAATTAAAGAAAGCAGGATTGGACAAAGATGTTCTTAGCTCACTGGTTTCTATAGAAATGCCTTTAGAAATGACAAATCATGTATGCTAAGACCAAAACCGTGACTTTGTGTCTTTTTCTACTTTATATTATATTTTGAAATACAAAATCTTACATCTTAAAATGTAACATAAAGTTAGTTGAAAACCTTTAATCGCGATTCAGCAAAACATAATAAAAACAACTAATTTAAGATAAGAACTCGTATACCCTTGTTGAGAAATCTTTGTTTATCGTCAACATATCAGGCAGTTGTGAAGGAAACGCTCCAGACTTAAAAATACAAATTTATTTATTGATATCCTCATATGTTGATATCTTTTCCCAAGAAGCAGTTCTTACGCTTTCTGTCTTACAACTGAACAGAAAAAAATATTGATGCATCCACTTAGAATAAGTGAATAATTTATGTATGTACCCTAAGAACATTAACAAGTAGCGAATCCAAAATTTAATTTTTAATTAGAAAGAAAACGCTAACTATGGCCGGAGCCCAGCCTTTGCAGTTTAAATCGGATACGTATTGCAAATATTGGATATAGTTGTCCGATCCCTGGAAAAATTTCATTCTATAAGCAAATTGGACAAATGTCCTAACCTCCCACTAATCTCTTTTATGCCCTTGCAGAAGGTATTAAAAGTTTGTCCAAAACTGTGCAACGCAGTGATATTTTCCATATATAAAATCGGTTTTAACTTTAAGGGTATATCAACTTCGGCTCCGCCAGAGGTTAGCTTTCCTTTCTTGGCTTGATTTATCTTTCTTCCTGGTTTCTTTTAGTTTCTAATGGCTTGATGCGCTAATCAACTTTTTTTGTTTTATTTCTATTTTTGTTTTGAATCTCTTTAGCGCAAGTACTGGAAGGTTTTTTAATAACTTTTTCCAAACTATTTCTATAGTTAATTTATATTTAACAAATTTCAACCAAATCGTCCGATTTTTAGAGGAGATATCGGAGGAGATTTTAGAGGAGATATATGCATATGTACATATATGTATACATATGTATATATATGAGCAAAGATTATACAGTACATAGATGGGACATCTCATACAAAGAAAAATTTTCTATGGCGGGTTCCATCAGTGGAACCCGCTGGAACGAGCGGGTTCCATTGCGCGACAAGTTAAGTTTGAGAAATTTTTCGCGCGACAACGAATGAGGAATAGCCGAGTGGTAGAGTGCTTGGCTGGTGTGCAAAGTAAAACGAGTTCAAACCTGGCTCGGGAAGTCCATTTTTTTAATTTTAAATCTATTTATATTATATTTTTATTCTTTTAATGTGTTTTTCTAAATTTATAATCCAATAAAAAAAATACAAAATTGTAAAATCATCTTAACATCGTCTCAGTTCGTAGTGGAACCCGATGTTAAAATGTCTATAAGTGCGGGTTCTACGGCACTTTGGCAGGCCGCGTCGTGGAACCCGCTCTCAAATGTTTTTATTTTTTCCGTCGTGGAACCCGCTGTAAATGAAAACATTTGAGAGCGGGTTCCACGACAAACGGCTGGCAGATGAGAGAGGGAAAGAGAGAATTCTATTTTTAGATCGTAACATCTTTGGAACGATGAAAGTTTGAAACGTTGTAGCCGAACCAATGTGAGAGTAAAGAGATCAGATATATCTTCTACTATCCTTACTCGTCAGCTCTGTTTTTGGTATAGATTCTAGCGCCTCCTTAAGCACCAATTTTAAGTATCAAAAAATCAACTTCGAGGGTAGCCTAGATGGATAGTGCGTGGTCCTTATTCATGGGGACCTGGGTTTGACTTCGTTAGCGGGCGGTTGTTTCGATATTGATAAAGTTTTAGTTTTATTATTCTTTTTATATTTACTTTTATTTTTTTATTTTTTTTTTACTTTTAATTTTTACGTTATTATTATTATTTTTAATTGCATTCTATAATAATTAAAGTAAAAACAAGTGACGGACGTGTCGGATGACAAAATGCCGGAAGGACTCCCTTGAAATTTTATTAGCCGGACATAATGAAGAACAAAACAATTTTACAATTTCAAAATTAAAGAAAAATATTATAATTAAGGAAAAATAAAAAAAAAAATAAATATAAAAGAACGAAAAAGTTCAAAGTCCTTACGAGGATTTGAACACAGAAAA
The DNA here is from genome assembly GCA_018153455.1 of Drosophila parabipectinata. Taxonomy (NCBI): domain Eukaryota; kingdom Metazoa; phylum Arthropoda; class Insecta; order Diptera; family Drosophilidae; genus Drosophila; species Drosophila parabipectinata. Next base: position 1,380,218 of record JAECYA010000403.1, on the reverse strand, counting down.
ATTACACATAGAGTAACTACTCTATGCATTACGCTACCATCCTGTCTCGATCTGCGGCGATCAAAAATACTAATTGTTCTACCAACTACCACATCGGCGCATCGAAAACAGAAACGAGAAATTGAAATTGAAATTTGGAAGCCAAAACCTTTTTACGCCGTCGTGCAAGCAGTTACACATACACACATAGGTTCACATTTTTGTTGACGGATACATGTAAAGAATTCTAAAAATAGAATCGTATGCATGTGCGTTCCCCCCTCACCAACAAGCTCGACGCAAAAAGTTGACCGTTTTGGGCCCTGATGTCCCATCTATGTACTTTATAATCTTTGATATGAGTATGTATGTATATACATATATGCCCAGCAGTTCGGCTGGTGGCAATAGTTCTTTTTGGGTATGGATTTGGGTACTCTTTTGTGGGTACCCATATCGCTTACTATTGGTATAGCGGCTTGGGTACTCTCTGCTTCATGTCTTTTTTGTATAACGCTGCGAGTATATGTATACTTTGGTACCTTTTGGGTACGAAGGTCGCACCACAACAAAGCGCAAACGAAAATTAGCATTTAAATTTTTGTTGCTAGAAGCAGTTAAACAGATGCGAGTATATACTTTGGTACTCCTTTTGGGTACGACGGGCGGACCACCACAAAGCGCAAACGAAAATTTTCGCTGCTTTTTGGTGCCATAAACAGATAAACAGTAGCAAGCAGATTGGGAAAAACTGTTTTTTGTTATTTTGTTTCTTATTCTTCTCTTTTTTTGATTTTTGCTTCAGTATAACTAGATCATATTTTGTGACGCGTCGTGAAAGCGTGAAAGTGTGGTAAATATTAAATAAACAAGAAAGGAAAGCTAACTTCGGGCGGAGCCGAAGTTGATATACCCTTGCAGTTAAAACCGGATATATATCGCAAACATCGGATTTAGTTGGCCGATCCTTATGAAATTTGGTAGGTTGGATGAACTGACCAAAAATAGAATCTATACCAAGTTCCAGCTTTCTATCTTCAAAAACACAAAAGTTGGGTCAATTCCGATCTTTCAGTTATATGGCAGCTATAGGATATAGTCAACCGATCCTTATGAAATTTGGCACGTCGTATTGTTTTGCCAAAAATAGCTCTCATGTTAAATAAGAACTTTCTAACTCTAAAAACACCAAAGTTATACCATTTCCGATCGTTCAGTTATATGGCAGCTATAGGATATAGTCGGCCGATCCTAATGAAGTTTTGTAGGTCGGATTAACTGACCAAAAATAGAATGTGTACCAAGTTCTAGCTTTCTATCTTCAAAAACACGAAAGTTGGGTCATTTCCGATCGTTCAGTTATATGGCAGCTATAAGATATAGTCGGCCGATCCATATGAAATTTGGCATGTCATATTATTTTGCCAAAAATAGCTCTCATGTCAAATTTGAATTCTCTAACTCTAAAAACACCAAAGTTATACCATTTCCGATCAATTAGTTATATGGCAGCTATAGGATATAGTCGGCCGATCCCGGCCGTTCCGACTTATATACTGCGTGCAAAGGAAAGAAGGGTGTGTGCAAAGTTTCAAGACGATAGCTTCAAAACTGAGAGACTAGTTCGCGTAGAAACGGACAGACAGACAGACGGACAGACAGACGGACAGACGGACAGACGGACATGCTCATATCAACTCAGGAGGTGATCCTGATCAAGAATATATATACTTTATAGGGTCGGAGATGTCTCCTTCACTGCGTTGCACACTTTTGGACAAAATTATAATACCCTCTGCAAGGGTATAATAATAAATACACAATAAAAACTATATTAAAATAATAAAAAACAAAATATTAAAAACAGTGACAGTGAATCAGTGAATCAGTGATAAACAAAGGATTAAAAAGGTAATAATTATAATTATGGTTGGCAAAAGGCAACTAGGTAGACTCAAAAAACAAGAAAAAGACATATGTATACAAAAGACATGTATGTAGGGCGACTTAGGCAAATTGCCCAACGAAGACGAGGACAAATTAATGAAGAAAATAGAGAAGAAATAGACGAAATTAATCTGACAATAAACAATGACAATGACAATTTAGTTAATATTGAAATGGGTGAAGAATTAAACTGGCAGACTGACGAACCCAATGACATTTTAAACCAAAATTTAAAAAAGTGGTTTATTAAGCATAAGCCTAAGCGTGACTGTGTGTTAGATTTAACAAAAGTTCTCAAGTTCGAATTAGTGGTGGTAATTATTTAAATGTTGGTGTTGCTCGTCAAATAAAAAAAGTTCTTAATGTTGTTGATTGCCCAAGTGATTTAAGTGTTGATTTCAATATTGATGGGTTGCCTTTATTTAAAAGCTCAAGCACTCAACTTTGGCCTATTTTGTGTAAAATTAATAATTTAAAAAATTCACCTCTTTTGCCAGTAGGAGTGTTTTTAGGAGAAAAAAAACCAGAAAGTTTGGATGAATTTTTAGGATTTCTAGTAGATGAATTGGACAATATTTAAAAAATGAAATAGAGCATAATGGTAAACATGTTAACATACTAATTCGGGGATTTATTTGTGATGCACCTGCGAGAGCCTTCATTAGCGGTGCTCCTGGACACACTGCTTCTGATGGCTGCGCAAAATGTACGCAAAAAGCGAGAAAAATTGACCATGTCTTAACATACAGTACAGTAGCGGAAGAAATTATTACCGAAGCGGATTTTTCGAACAGAAAATATCCCTTTCATCACACTCCTCAATTTCAGAAAAAAAAACTCCATTAGAGCGCATCAATCTACAGATGGTATCGCAAATACCTCTAGATTGTATGCATCTAATGGATTTAGGAGTTGTGAGAAAATTTTTGATTCGTTTAATGCGGAATAAAATGCGTGTAAAAATTAATAACGAACAGAAGCAAAATATATAAAAATCCTTGGTTTCTCTGAGAAAATATGTTCCAAAAGAGTTCCAGAGAAAACCAAGAGAATTGTCTGAAATTTCATATTGGAAAGCAACTGAATTTCGTCAATTTGTTTTGTATACTGGTGTATTTGTTTTAAAAACCGAAATTCCGTCTGATCATTATTATGTCTTCCTGTTACTTCATTATGCGTATAGATTGTTATGTTCCGCAAAGTATAGTCCGTCCAACTTAGGTATGTGTCAAAATATGCTCGAGCTCTTTGTCCAAAATTTCCCAGCCATTTTTGGGGACAACAGTGTAAGCTATAATGTGCACAGCTTGCTTCACATTAAAGACACTCTTGATCTGGTGGGAGATCCCGTAGAAGGCTCAGCGTATAAGTTTGAAAACTATTTACAAACGTTGAAACGTTGCATACGCAAGCCTACAAAGATTCTACAACAAATCCACAGAAAAATTGAGGAAGACTCAATTGAGTCTTTCACTGAGGATTATGGGGCCAAAATAAAAAGAATTACATTTTATTTAAGGGGTGTACAATAACAAACACATCACCAAATAATTATTGTTACATAAAAGACAATACACCAGTTATTGTTACAAAAATTTCAACTGAGAATGGGGGAGGTTTTACTGGACGAAAATTACAAAACATTCGAAGCTTCTATGACGAACCCATAAATTCAATAGATATAGGCGTATATTTAGTTGACGTAGCTACGACTGAAAATGACGAAAATTTTATTTTGAAAGACCTTACATGTAAGGCTTTCGCCATCCCCCATGAAAATAGTATTTTATTGTTGCCTTTGCTCCATAATTTTTAATTTATATCCTTTAATGTATCCTGAAATATATCCAAGATGTCCGAAAGCCCTCGAAAAGTTCAGCGTCTTGCTTTCAACAATATCCGTAAGTTTTTAAAGATTAATTTTTAAGTGTTTAAACTAATTTTTAAAAAATTCATATTCTAAAACCACAATCAAAATGCAATTGTCTGGCGAACTTGGAGAAAAAATTAGATCTTCTCATCGATAAAGTTGAAAAATTGGAAGGAAAGTATTAATTTTATTTATATTGTATTCACATATACTAATTAAACTTTTTATTACTTTTAGTGGAACACAATATAACCCACGACCAAATAAAAATAGTTGTGGAAGCGCTAGCCGAGCAGAAAGCAGATATCGGATTACTTCAGCGAGGTCACATAAATGTAAAATGTCCAATTAAAAACGGAGAGGAGCTCAATATTCTTAATTCTAAAATAAACGAAAACAACAAAAATAACTATGTAAGTATCATCAGAAAGCTGCCTTGAATTATTAATAAATGAAAATGTATTACAGGTGTCAATTGTAAGGCATTTGTTGCAGCCTGGTGGAGTTGCTAAAAACTTAAAAAATATTTTAAGCGATTCATTGATGATGCATTATAACGTCGATGGAGTGCAGGGAAAATCGTCATTAAAAACAGCGCAAAATGTATTTTCTGTACTACTTGGTAAGAATTTAAGAACAATATTGGATTTAATTTTAATAATGATTTTTTTATAATATTAGATGCAATTACTGCTGATGGCGGCAATGGAACCGCAGACAGCCAACTTCGCCGGGCAATTGCAAAAAAAAAAGGCAATTTAAAAAAAAATATGCCTCAAGCAACAACAACAACGACAACAACAACAACACATAATTTTTTCACAAATAACACATAAGTATTTTTAAGCCAAATGAAATGAAATGGAAATTTTATAAATTTTGAAACATGAATTAAATGTATTTATATTATATTAAATAATTTTATATATAATAAAAAACAAAAATTTATTAGAAAAAAAAAATCTTTTTCTGGGTATGTAAATCGCTGTCCCTTGGTAGATACCCAAGTGGCTATACTGTATAGAGTATGTAAATCGCTGTCCCTTGGTAGATACCCAAGTGGCTATACTGTATAGAGTACCCAATTCCGTACCTAAATCGATGTCCCTTAGTAGTATGTATTTGGGTACTCCTTATGGGTACCCCAATTCGATACTCATTGGTATACGAAGAGGTGACGATTGTACACCGCCTATGACATGCCTTAGTTAAATTCGCCTCTGAAATACATGTCTTAGGTATTGACTGGTGGGTACTCGTCTACCCCAGGGGCATAGTGAATTCGACACCCATGCACTAGTGCGGCGAACTGCTGGGTGTATATATATTGTATATGTGTATATATTCTCCAGAAAGGTCAAGGTAATGCTCGTTTTGGTTTGATTCATTTTCTTGAAGAAGGTCATTGAGCATTGATATTCGCTCTTCTGAATCTCGATTTATATTCAAAAATATGAGAAATATGTAAAACAATCGATGCGATTACTAATAACGGCGAATTTCTTATGAGCTTATTTGTCTTTACAAGAATATTTGTTATCAGTGCATCCAAGGCTTTTGTGCAATGAGCAATCGCGCCGAAACGTATATTTTGGCGCTAAAGAAATTTAAAAAATGTTGGTTCAATGGAAGCAGCAATTCGAGTTGGGAACTTTTTTAAAGTTATTTTTAATTTTTTTTAAATTACAAAATTTTTTTTTTTTTAAATAAAAATTTTTTTACAAACTAGTTTTAGTGTAATTGAATGCAAGAAACGAAAAAAACAAATCCAACTGCAAACGTTGGCGAGAAAATATAAAAAACATTAAAAGAAATTTTGTTAAGTTTGAAATTGAAGTGAGACATAATAAAAAAATTTTAATGCATTAAAAATAATTTAAATACATTTATTGCACATCTCATTACTTAAAAATTTAAATTCAATTTAAATACAAGAAAGGAAATCTAACTTGGGGCGGAGCCCATGTTGATATACCCTTAACCGGATATATATCGCAAACATCGGATATAGTTGGCTGATCCTTATGATAACATCATAATAAAACCAATTAATTACAATAAAAAATCTAAACAAGAAAGAAAAGCTACCTTCGGGCAGAGCCGAAGTTTATATACCCTTGCAGTTAAAACCGGATATATATCGCGAACATCGTATATAGTTGGCCGATCCTTATAAGAATATGATAATATAACCCAATTTATTATAATACAAAACCTAAAAATGTCCCAAACTTCTATCTTCAAAAACACAAAAGTTGGGTCATTTCCGATCGTTCAGTTATATGGCAGCTATAGGATATAGTCGGCCGATCCTAATGAAATTTGGTAGGTTGGATCAACTAACCAAAAATAGAATCTGTACTAAATTCCACCTTTCTATCTTCAAAAACACGAAAGTTGGGTCATTTCCGATCGTTCGATATGGCAGCTATAGGATATAGTCGGCCGATCCTTATGAAATTTGGCGAGTCGTAATGTTTTGCCAAAAAATCATGTCTCATGTCGAATTTGAACTCTCTAACTTTAAAAACGTCAAAGTTATACCATTTCCGATCAATCAGTTATATGGCAGCTATAGGATATAGTCGGCCGATCCGGGCCATTCCGACTTATATACTGCGTGCAAAGGAAAGAAGGGTTTGTGCAAAGTTTCAAGACGATAGCTTTAAAACTGAGAGACTAGTTCGCGTAGAAACAGACAGACAGACAGACGGACAGACGGACATGCTCATATCAACTCAGGAGGTGATCCTGATCAAGAATATATATACTTTATAGGGTCGGAGATGTCTCCTTCACTGCGTTGCACACTTTTGACCAAAATTATAATACCCTCTGCAAGGGTATAAAAAAAGTCCCAAGCTTCTATCTTCAAAAATACGAAAGTTGATATTTCTACCAAATACCATTTCCAATCGTTAAGTTATATGGCAGCTATAAGATATATTAGGCCGATCCCGGCCGTTCCGACTTATATACTGCGTGTAAAAGAAAGGAGGGTGTGTGCAAAGTTTCAAGTCGATAGCTTCCAAACTGAGAGACTAGTTCGCGTAGAAACAGACAGACGGACATGCTCATATCAACTCAGGAGGTGATCCTGATCAAGAATATATATACTTTATAGGGTCAGAGGTGTCTTCTTCACTGCATTGCATACTTTTGGACAAAATTATAATACCCTCTGCAAGGGTATGAAAGCAGTTGAAGCAGTGAAGAAAATTGTTTCGTAAAAACGTGGAATCACTACCAGAAAAAGTTTCTGAAGATGTTGGTATATCGCTTGGCTCGTGCCATGAAATTTTTTCAAAGTTTTGGGCATGAGTAGTGTGTCAGCAAAGTTTGTTCCGAAATTGCTGAATTCTGAGAACGCATGAGCATCGCTCAAGAGCTGTTGAATGACGTCAACGACGACCCAGATTTACTCAAAAGGGCTTTGGTTTCGATATCATAATCAAAGCCCAATCGTCCCAATGGAAGAGCCCAGGTGAGCCAAGACTGCATCGCTGGAAAAGCTCAAGGCTATACTGAAAAGTGTTTATGGAAAGTGCTTTGAGGATTGGAAAAACCGTTCGCATAAGTGTATTTTATCTGAGGGGGATTACTTTAAAGAGGACAACATCAATATTGACACTTAATAGTTTTTCTTAAAAATATTTTTTCAGTTAGTGTCTATGGAAAGGTCACAATAAGGACTGTAACCGCTACTAGAGCGGGTTCAGCTATTTATTTGTGTAACATAAAGTAATTACCTCTACTAGTACATTTTATACAAATATTAGATAATGTAAGAAGCAATGAATCACTAACAGTCATGTAAACATTCAAGACATAAGATTTGGAGTTACATTAAAGAATAATATAAACAGATTAACTAGAGTGTCATGATTTTATACAGGCTTAATATAAAGATAACTATTGTCTAAGAATGTAGAATCGAAACTTCGACCTGAATCCTGGAGGCCAAATCAGAGGGGATTAAATTGGATAATTGGAGGGGATTAATCGATATTTGATTTTCAGTTGTGATATGAGTAATGCAAAATACTTAAATACTTAAAATAATTAAATACCCTTTCTTAGCAAAATTAGCGTTTCAAATTCATTCAATTCCTGCCAGCAGCGCAGCCGCTGAGCCTTCTTTTTCTTTAGCTGGAAATTTAATCACTGAGAAAAGAAATAGGCTCGGACCATGTTCAGTTGATAGCTTATTGTTTTTAAATTCATTTTATAAAAGTTTTAGCAATTAAGATTGATCCATTTGATACCAACAAAATATTTTTTTCTTTAGTTTTAAGTTTTTGATCAATGAAGAACTGATTGAAATTTGTGTTCCTTAATATTTTAAGCATTACTTTTGTTCATTTATTTTATTCATTACCTTTGTTCATTAATTTTAAGCTATAATTAAATTTTAATTTTAAGCGTTAAAAAAAGAAATAAATGAAGTGATTTTTTAGTTAATTTTACGCATTGCAACTTTTTTCCGCTCCAACATACAAATTTGTACATACAAACTACAAACTCTCACATATTCACAGGGAAATTCTCGATCTGATTGCTTCACTCACAATCAAATCAAACGAAACTTGATTGATGTCTGAGCTTTCGTTTGCATCGTTGGACTTGATCGTCTTTTTCGGTACAATCATTTCCGATCATCAAACCGGTATTCAACAATCAGTTTGAATCAGTAAGAGGGGCAATCATTCCAATTGTATGAACTGTTTCTTTTGTGCACGAAGATCGATCGAACAAGTTTGAAGCGAACAATTTTTAGAGTTGTGACGGGTTTGAGCGAGGCTGATCGAACCGACTCGATCATACTCAATGCCGGTCTCTGATGTACTCATTTCCGCTGTTAACTGCTTGAGATATTTTCTGGGGAATGCACTCTCTTTTACAGACTGGGCAATTTGTTGTTACCATAAACTGGGTCTTAATACATGGTCTATGAAATTCATGACCACACCTCGTGGTGTATTTATCGTCTGGTTCAATGGAGCTACTACAAAGGCTGCAAGTACTAGCCGGAGGAGCTACCTCTCTTTTTGGACTCCTATCTAATCCCATGAAGCTTACACTATACCGAAAATATGATTAAAATTATTAATAACAAAACTATTAGTAGAAATAAGTACTTTTGAAATAATATATATAAATTCGAGAAAAATATACTTAATTATAAATATCTATTAAGGGGTTATATACAGTTGTGATAGATGAAAAGGGTATTATAATTTTGTTCAAAAGTGTGCAACGCAGTGAAGGAGACATCTCCGACCCTATGAAGTATATAACTCTTGATCAGGATCACTGATCAATATAAAGTGTACGAAATAAGTAAGTAGGACACTTATGTTGATAACTGTTTCGTCCCCAAAAACCAACTACTGGAATTTTTTTCTTCCGCGAATGGTTGATTGAAAGATTTGTGAGAGATACTCAGAGAGAACTTTAAAAAGTACCGTACGATTTTCCGGCTAGGTCTATAGTGACCAGGCGAGCTTTGATTTTGCGAACGAAATAAGTAAGTGGGACAGATCAGTTTATGTCCGTCTCAGTAAAGCCCATTACATCGAATTCAATTATGTGTATTGCAGTAATTGCTAACAATTAGAAACAACCAAATTTAGTGAATTTCGTCAAATAAATCATTTTGTTTTTAGTTTTAATTAATATTTTTTGTTCAGATATGTCAACTTTTACACATTTGAGCGATGTAGGGCGGGCAAGAATATTGGCGCCCTGAGATATGGGGATGTCAATACGCAGAATGTGGGAGGAGTAAGCTTACGCTGGAAAACCTTTTAAAATACCCCGAAAACCATGGGAAAAAACCCCGTTCTGGGCGCCTACCCCTTGTTAACGAGCGGGACAACCGACGTATTAAATTTTTAGCAGTCAATGAAAACGTCAGTGCATCCCAAATACGATTTAATTTGTCACTGCCAATATCCACTCGACGAGTCCAAAAATTTTTGAGAGAATCGGACAATCTTTCATACGAAAAAAAACTGCTCAAACCTGAACTACTACTCAGGCACAAAGTAGCCCGATTGCAGTTTCCAATATATACAAATTTTGGGATATAGAGTGGAAAAATGTAATATTTAGCGATGAGAAGAAGTTTAACTTAGATGGACCTGATGGCTACCGCTATTATTATCGCGACATTAGAAGTCCCAAAAAAGTCCACGTCTCCAGGAACTTTCATGGCGTGTCGCTCATGGTATGGGCTGCCTTTGGCTATAATGGAAAGTCTCCTATTTGCTTCATATTGCATAAAATAAATGCAAAAACATATGTAGAGCTCTTAGACGAAGTTCTAGTCCAATTTGGAGAGAACTATTTCGGTGAAGAATGGACTTTTCAACAAGATAATGCACCTATCCATTGTGCAAAGCTTACAAAGAGCTTCCTGTCGTCATCGCAAATCCCAATTTTGGAATGGCCAGCTCGCAGCCCGGATATAAATCCAATTGAAAATCTTTGGGGCATATTATCTCAAAGGGTTTATGCTAATGAAAAACAATTTACTAGTCTCAAAGAATTAAAAGAAGCAATTAAACGAGAATGAGAGAAAATTGACATTGAAATCCTGAAAAACTTAATTAATTCCATGCCAGGACGAGTTCTCAAAGTATTGGACAACAAAGCATGCACTATTTTAAATAATTTTATACTTTTTCATACTAATTTTTTCCTTAAATTACCGTTAAGCTTAATTTATTGAATTTGTCCTACTTACTTATTTCGTTTGAAAATTTTTGGTTTTATTTTCTAAAATGTTTTGTGAAGTGTAATTTGATTTCTATAATTTGACAAGTATTACAAATTTAATAAAGAATATTTAAAAATTTTATTTTTTTTTAAATATTCAACCATTTTTTTGTAAAACAAAAAAATTCGGTGTCCTACTTACTTATTTCGGGCACCTTACTTAATTATAAATATCTATTAAGGGGTTATATACAGTTGTGATAGATGAAAAGGGTATTATAATTTTGTTCAAAAGTGTGCAACGCAGTGAAGGAGACATCTCCGACCCTATGAAGTATATATACTCTTGATCAGGATCACCTCCTGAGTTGATATGAGCATGTCCGTCTGTCCGTCTGTCTGTTTCTACGCAAACTAGTCTCTCAGTTTTAAAGCTATCGACTTGAAATTTTGCACACACCCTTCTTTTCTTTGCACGCAGTATATAGGTCGGAACGACCGGAATCGGCCGACGTTATCCTATAGCTGCCATATAACTGATTGATCGGAAATTGTATAACTTCGGTGTTTTTAGAGTTAGAGAGCTCCAATTTTACATGAGAGCTATTTTTGGCGATGTCCTTACCCATCATTATACCCTTGCAGAGGGTATTATAATTTTGTCCAAAAGTGTGCAACGCAGTGAAGGAGACATCTTCGACCCTATAAAGTATATATATTCTTGATCAGGATCACCTCCTGAGTTGATATGAGCATGTCCGTCTGTCCGTCTGTCTGTTTCTACGCGAACTAGTCTCTCAGTTTTGAAGCTATCGACATGACACTTTGCACACACCCTTCTTTCTTTTGCACGCAGTATATAAGTCGGAACGGCCCGGATCGGCCGACTATATCCTATAGCTGCCATATAACTGATTGATCGGAAATGGTATAACTTCGGTGTTTTTAGAGTTTTTAGAGAGTTCAAATTTTACACAAGCGCTATTTTTGGCAAAATAATACGACATGCCAAATTTCATAAGGATCGGCCGACTATATCCTATAGCTGCCATATAACTGAACGATCGGAAATGACCCAACTTTCGTGTTTTTGAAGATAGAAAGCTGGAATTTAGTAGAGATTCTATTTTTGGTCAGTTGATCCAACCTACCAAATTTCAGGAGGAATTAAGGATCGGCCAACTATATCCGATCTTTGCGATATATATCCGGTTTTAGCTGCAAGGGTATATAAACTTCGGCTCCGCCCGAAGTTAGCTTTCCTTTCTTGTTTTATATTCTTTTAAGGTAAAAATTGTTGCTTCTAATTAGTAACAATTTTATATTTATCTTACATAGATTATGAGCCAAGTTCTAAGAAGAATCGTGTTTTAAATAAAACACGCCAGGGAAGTACAAGTATATGGACCCCCTGCTAGAATTTTGGCTCAGTCATAATTCCTTGACAACTGTTTACATTATTCACATAAAACTTTATGACTTACCCATTTTGGGAGAGCTGTGGGCCCGTTATTTTGCCATTTTCCATTTGCCGTCCCGTCTCGAGCAGCGCGCTTAGTAAAGTCTAGGCATTTGCATTTTAAACATTAATAGGTGCATAATTAAAAAAAAGCTAGAGCAAATGAGGCCGCTGTGGATGAACAAAGGGTTAATTAATAATTCCCATCCTTAAAAAATAACATGTACTTATTCGCAGATCCATTCGACAAATGGATGCCCTAAAAAGGATACCTTTAAGTCCGCTCGCATCCCTTTTCTCTTTTTTTCTGAGTTGCTAAACTTTTTTATATTTTAATTATTATAACGAAAATGTCCAACACTTGCCAAAACCTTCAGATAGGGTTACTACCAGTTCTCCCCTTGGGTATATTACCCACCTCTCAAACATACTATCCGAACTTGGGTACGTCCACCAGGCGAGCTGAAGCTTCTTCCATCCTCTACTTATCTTGTGTCGTTAGCCAGGTCTTGGTCCTGTGCCAATCCTTGGCCAAGTTTATCCACTTTCGTCACAAGATTGTCGTTTGTAATCGGAAAAGCGCTTTTATGTCTGCCGGGCGAGGGTGTCTCCCGGCAAGTTGTAAGGGTGTGGGCTCGGTTGCGACTGCGGGTGAGGGTGCGGGTAACTACCCAACTGGATGAATGGTGCAATGTGTCTGGGGTGCCAAAATGATTGCGAAATTGAATTTTCAATTTTATTTTTCGAATGAAAAATTCAAAAGCAACCCAAGACGGAGAAGCAGAAAACGTGTTAAAGCAAAAGCGCTCGCCTGTAACCAAAAAATATTTACTGCATATAAACTTTTATTACAATTTGTTTTTATTTGCTCAACCTCTTTTCAATTAGAAGTGCGGGAACTAAGTGATGAGCGTCGTAAAACAAATCAAATGAACGATAAAGAAAATATGACATCTAAAATAACAGCGTTGGGTAAATTTAGAAGTGGTACTCGATTTTAGATAAGCCTAACAGCTAGACTCTTCTGGCTTCCAATACTTTTATTGAATTAAAAAAAATCGTTTTTTCTTAAAGAATATATTTACTACCCTAGGATGCTGAGAAACAAAAATTGTACTGAATAAAATTTAAACACTGTTTTTTAAACAGTTTATTAACGGAATAATAATATTAATATAATAATTACTATAACAACAATAATATTATTTTGTTTTAATATATAATATGTAATTACATATTGGGAGTTTGAATTAATTTTAAAGGTTTTCTTAGAGCTGGCGTAACTATCAATAGATCGCATCGGGCACATGTCTGAACATATTTATTCTAAAGCTCATTGTCTAAGCTTTATTTTTCAGTATCTGTGGTTACACTAAAAACATATATTTTTGCTCTGTGAACATGTCGACTTTTGTTCCAACAAAACGCAATTTGCGGGAAGGTTTACTTCTGTGCCTCCATTTGAAGAAAAAAGCTGTTGAGGCTTAGGTAAGCATAGTCCCCATGCTTTATCGATTTCCACTAGTGAATACTGGTTCCTTCGCTTTAAGAGTGGTGATTTTGCAGTAATAAGCAGTAATAAAATCACTTCTAATGGTCGACTGAGGCTAATATTTATACTGTGAGTTATTTACAAACATAATACTAAAATAAAAAAAATTACTTAATCACTCTCCCACGCCAACCTACTCAAGAAATGTATTATAACAAAAAAATAGTTTGATATATTTAAGTAGAATACGAACAATATTAAAAAATCATATACATCATTTTGATTTTGCTGCATTAAGTAAAGAAATGGTTCTCTAGTAGCGGTGATTTTTGGATATAAGTAATTTATATATACTTATATTTATTATAGTAATTATAGTAATATTATAAGCTTAAAAGCAATCTGTTAAGGGGTTATATACAGTTGTGATATATGAAAAAATCATATTTTTTTTTATTGCATATTCTTTAAGTATATTCTATTGGGAATACTCTCACAAAAATTCATAAAGTTCGGAGCATTAGAACCGAAGCTGTAGCTATTTATAGCGCACTATCTGCATATAAAACTTGAACAAACTTGAATCTTTAAACGCGATTATCTCAGAATCTTTTTTTGGGAAATTACATTTGCGGTGGACACGATTACTAAAAAACTACTAATCCGATCAACACCAAATTTTGACCACTTATTTATTATGATATTAGCTAGTCCGTGAACGAGGGATTTTCCATTTTTTTGAAAACTCCTTTTTTAAAGCACAAAAAACGAAAATCTTATACCTTGAAGAAGTATATTTTTTGCTAAAAACGTCGCCATTTTTATTTAATCAAAATTTTTAAAAATCCCTCGTTCACGGACTAGACAATGCAATACTAAACTAAACTTTTTGAATTTGGGATTTCGGATAAACCGTTTTCGAGAAATCATGTCCACCGCAAGACACCATCGAAAAAAGACGATCCGGGAATTCGGCTATAACATTTTTGTTATGTAATATTTTTTTATGAAAAAATTTAATTAAGTACCCAGAAACATGTACTAAACAACGTCGGTAAAACATTTTTCATAAATATTTTCTATGGTGTCAAAAAAAATCGATAAAAATCCATATTTTTGCGCGGTACAACTGTATATAACCACTTAAGTAAATCTTTATTTGAGGCGACTCGTGAAATTTTGCGCGTATGTGGCAATCGAATTTTTTAAATATCATTAATTCTCGCCTAAGATATTAAGTAAAACTTGCCTAAGTAAAACTTTATGAACCGATGGGGGGAGATAAGAACAGGGATAGTTATCAATCAGCTGCTTTGCGGTTTGTAGAACATAGTCGCCAAAGTTTAATGATTTTATTTTGTAGCCCGAAGATAGCGCTTGCAACAAAGTTGCGACTCTAATTATTAAATTCTTATCAATTGCCGTCATTTCGGCAGATATTTTAGGATTACTAAAGAGTTTTCTGGCTTTGTTGTCATCATTCGATGTACCACTTCCTCCAGTTCTTGGTTGATCTACAGTTAGACCCATTTTAGCCCTGAACTCATCTCAAATAATTTTTTTTCTCAATGAAATCGTATCTTTAGTCTCTTGGGATCGAATTTGCCATACTTTTTCGTGAAGAAAATATTTAAAAAATCTAATATACGCATTAAGCGGTGACAGTCCAAACTCAAATCGCTCCTCGTTAACTTCTATTTTTAAACAAATAGAAATATATTCTATTTTATAGAATATAACAAATATTCTATTTTTTTAAATTTTCTAGGTTGTTCATTTCTGTTGGCTTGGTATTACATATGTAGCATTTTGTGGATTTTTTTTCACTTTATGCATTACAAACTTTACCATCAACCATGGTAAGTTGCAAAGAATGTTCGATATTAATATTTCCATTTTGTATTTCAAATTTGCTAGTTTTAAGGCTATCAATCTTGTACTCGAAATACGCTTCTTCATCCAGACAAAGCTGAGTCGTCTCCTTTTTAAATTGAAAACGGATTGGTCTGCAATATCGAGTCGATGATGGCTTGGATTCTTCCAAATAATCTTGGAATGGTCCGACTTTGTAACCATTCTAAGGGGCACATATGATGTTGAAAACATACTGCTGTCTGCTAAGTCGCTATCCATCATCATCTGTTTATATTCAGACTGACCAGTACTACCATCCAATACCCATTTTCCGAATAAAATGAGATGGTCATCATTGACATTTCAGATAACCTCTTTTTGAAGTTGCAATATGCGTTCAGCAGTATGATTCAATAAACTTTGAAGTTCAACTTCTGCTTGCGATTTTTTTTAGCCCTCAAAACTTGATCATAGCTGGGCAACAATGGAAATGATGAATTTTTGAGTTAATAAATGTACGTATCACTATAAATTGGTGTTTCGTTAACTGACATTCCATGAAAACAGCTAAAACTTCTTTAATGCTTATTTCGGAAATTGTTGTATTTCCTTGGAAATCTGATATTCGTAAAATAGATGCAGCAGACTCATCTCGAATCGCTACCTCTGTAATGCTCGGCGTTTCGTCCTATTTAAAACCTCAGTTAAATCCTTCTTTCCTAAGCCTTCAAAAAAAAACGTCGAACTACCGAACTTAGCGGACGTGCTTTGCCCGAGCTCCGGGAAAACTGAATCATAAAACAGCTAATCAAAAAAAACAAGGAAAACTAAATTTGGGCGAAGCCGAAGTTTATATACCCTTGAAGTTAAAACCGGATATGTATCGCAAACATCGGATATAGTTGGCCGCTCCTTATGAGAATATCATAATTAAACCAATTGATTACAATAAAATATCTAAAAAACAAGAAAGCAAAGCTAACTTCGGGCGGAGCCGAAGTTTATATACCCTTGCAGCTATAACCGGATATATATCGCAAACATCGGATATAGTTGGCCGATCCTTATGATTACATCATAATAAAACCAATTAATTACAATAAAGAATCTAAAAAAAAGTCCCAAGCTTCTATCTTCAAAAATTTGAAAGTTGATATTTCTACCAAATACCATTTCCGATTGTTAAGTTATATGGCAGCTGTAAGATTTAGTCGACCGATGGTTATGAAATTTGGTAGATCGATTAACTGATAAAAATTTAATCTGTTCCAGCTTTCTTCAGTTATATGGCAGCTATAGGATATAGTCGGCCGATCCTTATGAAATTTGGCATGTCGTATTATTTTGCCAAAAATATCTCTCGTGTAAAATTTGAACTCTAAAAACCCCAAAGTTATACCATTTCCGATCAATCAGTTCTATGGCAGCTATAGGATATAGTCGGCCGATCCCAGCCGTTCCGAGTTATATAATGCGTGCAAAGGAAAGAAAGGTGTGTGCAAAGTTTCAAGTTGATAGCTTTAAAACTGAGAGACTAGTTCGCGTAGAAACAGACAGACAGACGGACTGACGGACAGATGGACATGCTCATATCAACTCAGGAGGTGATCCTGATCAATAATATATATACACTATAGGGTCGGAGATGTCTCCTTCATTGCGTTGCACACTTTTGGACTAAATTATAATACCCTCTGCAAGGGTATAAAAACAGCCCACTATAAATTATAATCGAAGTTAAAGTAACATCAAATTTATTCAAAGAAATGTTAATCAAAAACACATAAAATTTACACCTATTTGTGTGGCTCTTTCCAGAATGTTCAAGCACTGAACACTATTATAAAAAAATATATACAAATTCTTAAGTTAGAGTTTCAAAGGATCGGACCCATTCACTAGGAAATTTGACTACTTTTTCTAACCAAAAACCATTTTTTGAAAGTTAAAGGATTAAAATACTTTTAACTGCATATCATTCGCAATAGATTAATTTTTAATGTTGCATACCAGAAATTTTCATAGATGCAGTGCACTGCGAAAAAAATCTGCTGTTAAGAACAGCTGTTGATGTTAACATTTACATGAGCTTAGAATTTACGATTTTTTGGTGCGATTTTAAAAACGCCAATACTGAAAATTTTATGGACAAAATCAAAATTTTTGAAATGAATACTTTTAAATGGGGTTTGTATTATGTGTTTGTGTATGTGAAGTGTCCGAAAAACTTGTGTTGTCTTTTTAATAAAGTGAAAATGTAAGCAGTCTAGCAAAATAAATTTTTAGTCGGACATTGTAATTTAGTCCATGTTGTAGATTGTTTAATTTTCTTCAAATGAGTGAAATATGAATATGCCCTTTTATGCGCTTTCGAAGAAATTCATAATTTAAGGAGGCAACCTCAAAACCTTGAATGTGAATCTGTTAGCTGTGAGACTAGTGCAAAACCGATTTAAATTTAGAAAAAAATAAAAAATTTTTTTTTATTTTTTACCTACTTTTTCAAAAGAAGACTATGGCTTTATAAAACACTAAAAAAGAACCAAATTGATATATCTTGCTTAGTTCTACAGTAAGCATGTTATTTTTAAATAGGGCGAGGTGCCACGCCCACAATTTTTTCAAATCCGAGTTCTTTTGACCATATAAACTCAAATCAAAATCTAAATATCTTGCTTAGTTTTTAGTTAGAATTTGTTTCTTAAAAAGTGGGCGGTGCCACGCCCATATTTTTTTTAAATCTTAAATCATCGACCATGTGAACTCAAATAAAAAATCAGAACTTAAATATCTTGTTTCTTTCTTGAGACAATATTTTTGGCCAGAAAAAGTGGTCATATTTCCTATAGTGTACTGCTTTTTACCAGTCTAGTATACAGTATTTATCTGATCTGTAGAACCAACCTTTTTGATGCCAACCTTTTTATCACCTTGCAGAGGCTATTGTAATTTTGTCCAAAAGTGTGCAACACAGTAAAAAAAACACACTATATCCGATGTTTACGATATTCATTCGGTTTTAACTGCAAAGGTATATTAACATCGGCTCCACCCGAAGTTACCTGTTTTTCTTGTTCTATAGTTAATTTTTTTTATGAAAACCTATTTTTATCCAAATTAGACTATTTTTAGAGGAGATATACCCATATATGTAGGTATATACCATTTCCCATACAAACGGGACAAAATTTTAAAAGCGTGGATCTCCAAGACTATAAAAGATAGAGCTATCTGATTTGGAGCTTGAGCTCGTATTGTATCCGCGCGGATCAAGTTTGTGTCAAAATTTTGCCACGCCCTTCTTGCTCCCAAATCTACACCCACAATTTAACCAAATCGGATCATTTTTGGAGGATTTATAAACTTTTTTAGTTTGCTTCACTACTTAATCGGTACTATTGTCGCAAGAGGGCTGCAGTTGTTTTTTTTTGCCCAACCGCAAGAGTGTGCAAAAAAAATTGTTGCTGAGCATCCGTACGGTAAAAGTTAAAATATTATTTTACCGAATATAATATAGTCAGGAAACTCGGCTGAATTTGAATGGCTACCAAAAAACCAAGGGTGCTCGTAAAAATATTTTCATAATGGTTCGACAATTTTTTCACGGAATTTCGACAAAAAATTTAAAAGTTTAACTAAATTATTTCGAATTTTACACCACAAAATTGGTGTTTCCGCCCAAATTGCCGTTGTTAAATAGGCATTTGAAGCCGATTAGTTAAGAAAGAAAATCTATATATCTGTAAACAGGAACATTTATTATATGTATTGTAGTTGTCCAGCGACAAAATAGGACGGTCAAATTTCACTATGAATAAACAACATAATTCCCCTGCATCAGAGGATTACAGGTTAAAATAAGTGAACCGCAAACACGCCTGCCACAGACATTTAGCAAACTGTTTTCAATTAGGACGAAATACCTTGAGGTCATGTTGGAATCATTTATAGAAATTTTAGTCACATGTTTACACTAGCTTCGCACCTTAGGGTTGCTTACTTTCCCAAGTGCCATCGCATGGCTCTACTTTTTGTTCATACACTGAATTGAAAGTAAGTCATTTGCCCAAGGAAACAATCTGAATTATGTTCAAGAATAATAAGTATGAATTAAAATTAATAGAACGCAGCAACTATTTCTTATTTAATTTAGAAAAATAATTTTATGAGTCGCTGAAGTCATGGACAATAGTGTTTTATAAAAAAACAATAATATCAACCCAATGTGCGTTGCCAAATGGATTTCTTTCTTTAACAAACCACCCTCATAATATTCGGGGAACCAAATTGTGGCCAATGTTCAAATGTGTCTTTATTGTTATACCCTTGCAAAGGATATATTAATTTTGGTAAAAAATGTGCAACACAGTGAAGGAGTCATCTCCGACCCTGAAAAGGGTACACATATTTACACATGATTACATGATTAGGATTGCCTGAACCTAAGTCGATATAAATATATTCTTCTGTCTGCCCGTCCATCTACGCAAGCTAGTGCCTCAGTTTTGAAGGTAGATTTGAAGGCAGGTCAAACTTGCACACACCTTTCTTCGCGTGAAGAATCAGCCCGGGTTCAGCCGACTATATTCTATAACTGCCATATAGCTTCAGACTTTTTTTTTTTAATTTGTTCTATAAGAAATTAATTTTATAATGAAATTTTTATAACGATCGGATAACTATGTGCGATATTTGCGATATCTGAATGTATATCAGATTCGATATTTATCTTAACACACATATACAATTCCGTTTTCCTGCAAGGGTATATTATCATCGACTCCGCCCGATGTTAGCTTTCCCTTCTTGTTTTTGCAAAAGATTAGCTTTAACGGTTGAAATAAACTCACCTGCAGATGCTGGCGAGCACCACAGAGCCCACCACGCGCAGTGTGGTGTTTTGTGTCCTTCTAGTTGTGGGCGAAAGTGCTTTAGGCTTCTAATCTCTTGTTGAAAGCAGAAGGTAATTGAGTAAATAATAGGGTCAAAGACAAATATTATTGTGAGCATGCCAATAAGAAAATGCCTTTAACGTCTTTTGTGCATAAAAAGCGTGAATAAGTTTCTGGCAAATTGAGAGAAATTAAGTGGCGGGAACCGAGCAGTCAGTGGCTCTCTTTAGATGATACGATTACACTATCTTATCAGATGACTACTGGGATGGGAAACTTTTACTTATACATAGTATAGAAACTCTGATGTATAAACTTTTTAGTCTTTTTCCCGACTGATTCGGTAGTAGGGGTAGGGGGGCCTTAAGGGGTAGTAGGGGGCTGCAGTTCATTTTTGTTTGCCCCATACCATTGAAGATTAAACTTTAAAGGTTCTGTTCTGGGCCGGGAATGGGCGTGACAAAATATTAACACAAACTCGATCTGCGTGGGTATTATAGGAGTCTCTATGCCAAATCTTATAGCTCTATGTCTTACAGCAGTGGTGCTCATCCCATTGCTCTCGCTGCTCATTATACCTTTGCAGAAGGTATTATAATTTTGTCCAAAACTGTGCAACGCAGTGAAGGAAACATCTCCGACCCTATTAAGTATATATGTATACTTATTCTTGATCAGGATCACCTTCTGAGTTGATACATATAAGCATGTCCGCCTGTCTGTTTTTACGCAAACTAGTCTCTCAGTTTTAAGGCTATCGACTTGAAACTTTGCTCACACCCTTTTTTTCTTTGCACACAGTATATAAGTCGGAACGACCGGGATCGGCCGACTATAGCTGCCATATAACTGATTGGCCGGAAATTGTATACCTTCGGTGTTTTTAGCGTTAGACAGTTCACATTTTACATGAGAGTAATGCGACATGAAAGTAATGCGACATGCCAAATTTCATAAGGATCGGGCGACTATATCCTATAGCTGCCATATAACTAAAAAATCGGAAATGAGCCAACTTTCGTTTTTTTGAACTGGAACTTAGTACAGATTATATTTTTAGTCAGTTGATCCAACCTAACAAATTTCATAACGATCGGCCGACTATATCTTATAGTCGACTATATCTTATTTTGTTAAATTTCATAACGATTGGTCGACTATATCTTATAGCTGAACGATCGGAAATGGTATTCGGTAAAAATACCTTTTTTGGTGTTTTTGAAGATAGAAGCAAAGATTATAGAGTACATAGATGGGACATCAGGGCCCAAAACGGTCAACTTTTTTCTTCCAGCTTGTTGGTGAGGGGGGAACGCACATGCATACGATTCTATTTTTATAATTCTTTACATGTATCCGTCAACAAAAATGTAAACCTATGTATGTATGTGTGACTGCTCGCACGACGGAGTAAAAATGTTTTGACTTCCAAATTTCAATTTCAATTTCTCGTTTCTGTTTTCAATGCGCCGATGTGGTAGTTGGTAGAACAAATAGTATTTTTGATCGCTGCAGATCGAGACAGAATGGTAGCGTAATGCATAGAGTAGTTACTCTATGTGTAATTTTTCTGTGTTTAAATCAGTGGTGGGCAAAACTAACACATGTTTAAAATTTGAGTGTGTGCGTAGCAGAGAAAAACAATGAGAGCAGAGAATTCACTGAGCGAAAAAAACGTATTTTTTTATTTAATTTTTCGGTAATTCAAAAGTTGGAATGGGCACTAAAATAGTGTATTTTGTTTTAAGGATAGCCAGAGTTTTAAAAAATGAAAAGCTACGCTTCTCTATCTATATTTTCTATGGACAAAACTTTTTCCAACCCAATTTCTGAAAAAAATTTTCTCAGTGGAAACATTTTGATTTTTAATTTGTGCTGTCAAATGAATCAAAATGAGAGCAAATGAGAGAGTTCTAAAAAATATTTGAGAGTGCTCACACTGTCAGTGTGCCGGCAGCGCTGCGGCACAATTTCCTACCCTATACTCGCGTGCTATGTAAAATGAGAGTTTGCCCACCACTGGTTTAAATCCTCGTAAGGACTTTGAACTTTTTCTTTCTTTTATAATTATTATTATTATTTTAACTCGCTCGTTCCAGCGGGTTCCACTGCTGGAACCCGCCATAGAAAATTTTTCTTTGTATGAGATGTCCCATCTATGTATGTACTTTATAATCTTTGATAGAAGCTTGGGTCTTTTTATACCCTTGCAGAGGGTATTATAATTTTGTCCAAAAGTGTGCAACGCAGTGAAGGAGACATCTCCGACCCTATAAAGTATATATATTCTTGATCAGGATCACCTCCTGAGTTGATATGAGCATGTCCGTCTGTCCGTCTGTCTGTCCGTTTCTACGCGAACTAGTCTCTCAGTTTTAAAGCTATCGTCTTGAAACTTTGCACACACCCTTATTTCCTTTGCACGCAGTATATAAGTCGGAACGCCCGGATCGGCCGACTATATCCTATAGCTGCCATATAACTGATTGATCGGAACTGGTATATCTTTGGTGTTTTTAGGGTTAGAGAGTTCATTTGAACGAGAATTTGGCACGAGAGCTATTTTTGGCACACCATTACGACATGCCAAATTTCATAAGGATCGGTCGACTATATCTTATA
Source organism: Drosophila parabipectinata (assembly GCA_018153455.1). Taxonomy (NCBI): domain Eukaryota; kingdom Metazoa; phylum Arthropoda; class Insecta; order Diptera; family Drosophilidae; genus Drosophila; species Drosophila parabipectinata. The sequence goes on along the minus strand of JAECYA010000403.1, from coordinate 1,357,383 downwards.
GCTGCCATATAACTGAACGATCGGAAATGACCCAACTTTCGTGTTTCTGAAGATAAAAAGCTGAAACTTAATACAGATTCTATTTTTGGCCAGTTGATCTAACCTACCAAATTTCATTAGGATCCATAAGGAGCGGCCAACTATATCCGATGTTTGCGATATATATCCGGTTTTAACTGCAAGGGTATATACACTTCGGCTCCGCCCGAAGTTAGCTTTCCTTTCTTGTTTTTTAGATATTTTTTTGTAATTAATTAATTTTAATATGATATTCTCATAAGGATCGGCCAACTTAATCCGATGTTTGCGTATATAAGGGTATATCAACTTCGGCTCCGCCCGAAGTTAGCTTTGCTTTCTTGTTTTTTATAGTATAATACTTTTTTTTTTATTATCAATCATTCAAAAGTTACATTTAAAATCTTTCCGGAATTATGAACAATAATTAAATTTTTTAACGATACCTTAGCTTAATGGATTATTGAGTAGTATGTTATAATGTACAAATATGATTTTTGCTTGTCCTACGAACTACTTTTAACTTTAATTTTTGTTTAAGCCTTGACGTTTCAATTAGAATTTTATGGTGAACCCTTTAGTGGGCGTGGATAAATCTAGAAATGCAGCTCAGTCCTATTCGTTCGAGTGGCAAAGGTCCAGTGGGTGAGTCCGTTTCAGCCTCCTAGTGGTGTAGCTGTTGTCTAACAGGTTGATGGCCTCAGGGTTGGGATGTCGATCCAGTCTCTCCACGTATCTGTTGGCGAATCGCTGAACTTCTGCTTTCACGGATGGGACTCCCAGTTGGGCGTGGATTTTTGCGTTATCATGGTACAGGTGAGCTTCGGTTATAGCTCTTAAAGCTTTGTTTTGGGCGATCTGGATGATATTTTGGTTGCTTAGACACGCCGTTCCCCATAGCTGGATACCATAGGTCCATATAAGAAGCTTGACCCTTTGCTTCAGCCTAGACCTCCTTCTAATGAGCCAGTTGAGCTGACGTAGCTTGATCCGGATTTGCGTCCGTTTGCGCAGCAAGTGAGTTTTCCAGGTGAGCCTTCTATCCAGGGTCATACCCAGATTTTTGGGTGTTGGGCTGGCTGGAATAGGGGTGCCTCCGAGACTGACTCCAGGACAGTCGCCTCTCCTCATTGTAAACGTCGTTTGGCCTGACTTCCCATGGTTGACGGCGATGTTCCACCTTCGAAGCCACGGGTCGAGGATGTCCAGCTGGCGTTGGAGTCGTGCAGAAGCCTCCTCTGGCAAGATTGAAGAGGCCAAAAATGCCGTGTCGTCGGCATATGTAGCCACTAGAAGGCCCTCCTCTTCAGCGACAGGCATGTCGCCTGTGTACATGGTGTACAGGATGGGACCAAGTACACTGCCCTGCGGAACTCCAGCTTCAATGGGCCTGTACTCCGATGTCGCATTTCCGCTTCTGACCCTGAACTTCGTGTCGGTCAAGTACGAGTTAAGGAAATCGTAATACTGTTGTGGCAGGTTTCTCTTGAGCTTCGCTTTTATACCAGGGTGCCAGACCCTGTCAAACGCCTGCTTGACATCCAGGAAAACAGCACAGCAGTAATGTTTTCTTTCGAAGCTGTCCAGGATTTTTGCCACGATCCTGTGACATTGCTCGGGGGTGGAGTGGGAGCGCCTGAAACCCAAATGGTGATCTGGGATCAAATAAGCTGTTTTTTATTATATTGATTTTTTTAGACCCCTTGTAAATGAGACTATAATTTTATTTGTCAGTGCGCGCACATACATAGATGGGAAAAAATACATACAATACATTGGTGATTTTTTGCATTGGTATGGGAGTTTGCTCTCCCGTATGCAGAGCTTAGGCACCACTGCTCTACAGTTTATTATAGTCTAAGATCAACGCGTTCATACGGATAGACGGTCAAAGCTATATCGACACGGCTGCTTATGCTGATCAAGAATATATACACTTTATGGGGTCGGAGATGATTCCTTCTCTAATTACATAAATTCACACGAATACAATTCCTTTTAATTTAGAACAATAAAACACGGATATCATTAAAAAATTCATTTAAATAATTTTTTTAAACATTTTTCTTAATTAATCCAAATTAAATAATTTGGGTATTGGACAGGAAGGTCTATTAAAAAAAATATAATAATAAGAAAATAATATTATCAACAAAGAATTGGAAGGGGACGCTTTCAGCTAAATTTCGAATTTAACACGGACGCAGATATTTCATTGGACAGACCCGAGGAACTTTGAATATTTATCCAAACCATCTTTGGAATCAGATAGCATCTGCATAGTGGGCGACAAATTTTTGTGACAGGTGTTTCTTTGGATGGTTAAGCCAACCAAGATGAAGTGACTTTGGATACAGGATAAATAATGAAAAAATTCACAATCAAAATTTTATGGGAATTTGTTTTGGCTTTTTAAGGATAGATGGCATTTTTTAACGTTGTCCCACAGAAAAACCGACCCAAAAAATAAAAAATTCATAGCTAGCTTTGCTCCACGGTATGTATGTATGTATGTACATAAATATATACAAATTTAGGTATGTACATATATCTAAGAATATATACATACATACCTCACCAAAAAGGTAATGTAAACATTATTTGCAAAACGCAGTAGCCCCTGCTAAATGCGTCATGCCATTTCTTATCTTGTCCCCTAATTTCCCCTCACTCGTTTCTGATGATACCCAAAAGATTATCCAGACTAAACATCAAGCTCCACTTGTAAACATTCCCACAAAATTTTCCATGGCCCAAGCCAGACATAAACATTAGAGCCGACTCGCCGTCACCAGTCCGAATTGGATCGATCTTCCGATCTTATCACTCTTCACGAATGTCTCAACTACTGCATCAGCAAATTGTCCCTTTCTCTTAGAATCTCTCAGGGCAATTGTTTATTCTCTCCAAGTACCCTTTTGGGTTATTTCTCTTAAGCCGAGGTTTGTTGGTTATCTGGCAATAAAAAATTGGCACTCTTATTCCGGGAGTCTTAATCGGTCTAGCCTAAGCGTTTAAATAAAGTTTGTGAGCCAAATAAGAAATAATAAATAAAGTTTTTGAAAAATAAAAAAATAAAATTATTTTTTTAAAAAGTGAACTTCGGGATAAATTAATTTGGCGCCCAACGTGGGGACATGCAAATAAAGGTGATTCTAAAAAATAATTCATTAAAATAAAAACAAATTAATTAGAAAGAAAGCACCTGCGTGGCTCAAAAAACTCATATAAATCCCAATTTAATCGCGTTGAACAGGCAAACCAAATACTAGTGATTCGCAAAGACTCCAATAAAAAAATAAACAAAATATATACAAATCATTAAAAACCCATTAAAATAAAAAATTCAGTGTTCAAAAATTAAAAACCGTGTTCACTGAAAAACAACACAAACAAAAAAATCTAATAACACAGTGCGACAGTGATTTGGAACTGAAAAAGCAAAACAATAAAACAAATAAGTTTTATAAACCAAAAAGTATAATAAAAAGAAACTAGGAAAAAATAATACAAAAAATAATACAAACGAAATAAAAAAAAATATATATATATATACAATAAATGAATCAAAGAAAAACAAAGCAAAAAATTCAATTAAATACAAAAACTGATCCAACGGAAGAAGGAAGAAGTAACCCAACCGGACATCTGACTAAGGAGAACAGGATACAGATAGCAGGAAGGAAGAAACCCAACAGGATATCTAACTAAGGAAGACAGGATACAACATCACCGTGAGAAATTAAAGAAAAGCTTATCCTTAATTACACATTAAATTTACTTTACATTTAAAAAAAAATACTAACAATTTTTTTTTTATAAAATTAAGTCAAATCTCTTGAAAAATTAAATACTTTACGATTAAACAATCTGGAAGATATAATAAATAATTTTCAAAAATTAAACATGGCAACCGGTGGTGGATCAAGCATGTTAGGTAGTGGAATTGGAACCAGTTCTATTACAACAGAATTAATAAATAGATTGATTAACGTCCAGATAAATGAATTGACTACAAAAATTAATGAATTATCGGCAAAAGTAGAAAGTAAGGAAAAAACGGTAGAAGATTATAAATTTCAGACAATTGATCCAAATATAAGTTGTGATACAACATTAGAAGTGATTAAAGCTCTGCCAAAATTTAATGGGGAGCAAACTCAGTATGTAGGCTGGAGGGAGGCTGCAGAGACAGCAATGAGTTTATATAAAATAAACAGTGAGCAATATTTTATAGCGTTAACCATACTTCGTAACAAAATCATGGGAGCGGCCCTGACCAACCATGGAACAGTTCTTAATTTCAAGTCAATTTTGTCTAGATTGGATTTTATCTATAATGATAGAAGACCAATCCACGTTCTAGAAGCTGAACTAAGTATTCTTAGACAAGGTAAATTTTCTATTACGGAGATCTATAATGAGGTAAATAAAAAGATGACCCTACTGATCAATAAGACCATAATGACATATGGTAAAGAAAGCGAAATTACAAAAGAAACTAATAAAGTAATTAGGAGCAATGCTCTAAGAATCTTTATTTCTGGTCTAAACGGATCAATAGCAGAGACGCTTTTCTCGCTAAATCCACCCGATCTTCCAAACGCTTTAGCAAAAGTGCAAGAACTAGAATCAAATAATTTTAGAGCACAATTCGCCAATAGATATTATGGGTTTCAAAATGAAAACCGAAGGCAAAATAATTACCAAAGGTTTAACTCGGTCCAACCAAAACAAAATTTTAATAAACCAAAATGGGGAAACTGCCAAAACCAAAGTTGGCCCCAACAGACTTATTTCGACCAGAATAACGTTCAGGGACAGCAAACCCCAGAACCAATGGAAGTTGATCCTTCCATACAGTTCGTAAACCGACCATAAGGGCAATCTAATAATTATCGACCACACTATTATCAACATAATTATAGCCGTCCTTCTATTAATAATCCACAAAACTTTGCAAATCAAGCAGCTGGCCCAAGAAATTTTCCAGTAAATCGAGAGCTTAAGAGTACAGTAAATCAACCACAAAATAAAACCATGAAAATTAATAATATTCAGGAGGACCATTTTTTAGGGGAAGGGCAAGAGTAAGATTACCTTACTTAATACGATTTGACAGAAAAGAAAATAAAAATTGTAAAGTACTAATTGATACAGTCGCAACCGCTTGTTACATTTAAAGGGAATATATTTAAATAAAAATGAACTCCCTATTTGTAAAAGGGTTTCAACAGTTAACGGATATTCGATAATAAAATATTTTCACATGATAACAATTTTCAATATTAAACATATCTTTTATAAAATCGAGGGTTTAGAAACTGACTTGTTAGTCGGATATAATCTACTTAAAAAAATTGGTGCTATAATCGACACCAAAAAGGAAGTTATACAATATCATGGGAAAGAGGAAAAATTACTTTTTCACAATAAAGTGTGTAAAGAAAATCTATGCCACACCGAAGAAAAATGTAATCACCTTCTGAACAAATTCTTAATAAAAAAATATTTTAACCAGATAAAACAAGTTAAATCATATTCAGTCTGCGTCGAAACAAGCGACTATGACTAAAGCTCCATAAATAAAGATCAATAAATTTCAATAAAGTCCTTCCAATCAAAAAATGAAGGTCTAAGGTCAATAACCTCACAATCCACTTCAGGCAACAAAAAAAATAAAAAAACATTGCCTAAACAACATAAAATTGAAACCAGAAAATGATATGGAAGAATTAAGATATATAATAATAAACCATATCAAAGATGAGCACTCTAAAATAAATATGCAAATCCCTTTCCGCACTGATATTAGAGGGGAAATAAACTTAGAACATGATAGACCCATATATGGTAAACAATACCCATATGCCCAATCTGTAGCACAATTTTTGAATAAAGAAATTAAAAGAATGTTGTCCGAAAAAATCATACAACCTAGCAGAAGTCCGTATAATTCTCCAGTTTTTGTAGTTCCGAAAAAAGGATACAATGAAGATGGCAGTCCAAAACTAAGACTTGTCATTGATTTTAAAAAATTAAATGAAAACACAATTCCCGATAGATACCCTATGCAGGATCCATCTATTATATTAGCTAATCTAGGAAAAGCAAAATTTTTTTCCACAATTGACCTGGAATCAGGTTTTCATCAAATATTAATGAGAGAATCCGACATTCAAAAAACGTCTTTTTCTATAAGTAACGGTAAATACGAATTTTTAAGAATGCCTTTTGGCTTGACAAACGCTCCAAGAATCTTCCAACGAGCAATGGATGACATTTTAAGGGGGGAAATACAATTAAAAGGCCTAAAATGAGGCCTATCTTTGGGAGTGGATTGTAAGTAGGGAATTGAATGAATCTTAGCGATTCTTTTTGCATGTTATTAGGAAATTATTGGGCAATGAAAATCAGTCAAGTTTTTCGAAAAATATTGTAATTAAGCCCATTTATGATCAATAATGTAGAGTCGTGTTTTGGGGGATAAACTTTGCGCCGTGCAGTCTCCAGGCCCAGGATCACGTCTAAAACAAAAAACAACAACTGAGCATTGAACTTAGAGGTACAGCGCACAACATGAATTATTTCATATGTAAAAAAAAGGGTTTTTCCATGAAAAAATTTGAAACTGAAAAAAATGTTTAAAAAAACACACTTTTTTTGACTTTGTTCGTCAAAAAAACATGTTATAACAAATAAATATGAAAAATCCTTTCATTCATGTTGTGGAGAATTTAATTTCAAATATAAAGCAAAAAACCGCATTCGATTAAAATGAAATCTCTGACCTGTACATTGCACGGCGACTTTGAAAACACGACTTTTCAGTAGAAGCGTTTAAAGTTTACCACTTACTAAAGTTTACCACTGACACGCACTCACTAAATTGCGTATTACTTGGAAAATAAGTAACGGACGGCTTTATGCTTTTAAAGGCTTATTCCTAGACATATTTAGAGTACATTAGGACAAAAAAAAAATTTTTGAAAAAAATAAATTTTTAATTTTATTTCCCCCCTTAAGAGATCAAGTTGGAAAAACTTGCCACGTCTATATGGACGATATAATAATTTTCTCAAATTCAGTAGAGGAACGTTTTAATAATTTAACTAGAATAATAAATATCCTTTTAGAAGCAAATATGAAAATTTGTTTAGAAAAATCAAAATTCTTTTCGCAAGAAACCAACTTTCTTAGATACGTAGTCTTTTATAATGCAATCAAAACAGACCCAGTCAAAATCGCAGCAATACAAAATTACCCAATTCCAAAAAATATAAGAGAGCTTAGAAGCTTTAACAGAAGCTTATAATAATCTGTTAGAAGCTTAACAGGTTATTATAGAAAGTTTGTCCGTAATTATGCTTACATAGCAAAACCACTCACCTCATATTTAGGAGGCCATAATGGTAAAATATCTAAAAACATGTCGAAAAAAATGTCGGTACAGTTGGACGAACCAGCTGTAAAAGCATTCAATGAACTTAAGCAAAACCTTACCAATCAACTTGAATTAGTACAACCAGATTATAGTAAAAAAATCGTTCTTACAACAGACGCTTCAAATATAGCATTAGGAGCGGTTCTGTCACAAGAGGGTAAACCTATAACCTTTATATCAAAAACCCTCAATAAAACAGAACGAGCATACGCCACAAACAAAAAAGAATTTTTAGCAATTGTTTGGGTTTAAAAAACCTAAGAAACTACTTATATAGCGTGGTTGGAATGGAAATTCATACCGATCATCAGTCATTATCGTATTCAATATCTGACAAAAACCCAAATATTGACATGAAAAGTTGGTATTTATTCATACAAAGTTTTACATCAAAAATTCATTACAAACCAGGTACAACTAATGTTGAAGCGGATACCTTATCCATGGTCCAAATAAACAATTTGTCAGACGCAGATATATCAGAGGTTAGCTCTGATAAAAATACAATTCATTCTGCAGAAAGCAGCTTTGAAAATGTAATCGAAGAAACTAATAAACCACTTAATCAATTCAAAATTCAACTCTTAATCACTACTGGCAGATTAACAGTCCACGAATCAATAAATGTCTTCAATAATGTAAGACATATTATTGAGTATGATACTCCAGAGAATTTAGTAACGTTACTAAAAGAATATATTTCACCAAATATAACCATAGGCCTTCAATGTACCCAAGAAGACCTTTACTTATTGCAAAAACACTAAAAGAAAATTTCGGAAACAAATCCCTATTTACAAGGATTTTTTTACAAGACGTAGAAAATGAGGAAGATAAGGCAATTATTATTGAAGAGACTCATTGTCGTGCCCATAGAGGATTAGACGAAAATTACAAACAAACATCTAGACTTTATTATTGGCCAAAATTATTTATAAAATTAAAAGAATATAGAAAAAATTGCGTCATTTGCAACCAAAATAAATATTGCAGACATCCAGTATAAATTCCGATAGGTGAAGCACCAATTCCAACTAGTGAAGGTGAAAATCTTCATATTGATATAATTATTATTGAAGAGACTCATTGTCGTGCCCATAGAGGATTAGACGAAAATTACAAACAAACATCTAGACTTTATTATTGGCCAAAATTACACAGTGCGACAAAAAAAGAAAAGTTAGAGGAACTTTTGAAGAGACCTAGTAGGGATTGTCCATTAGGTCGAGTATAGTATAAAACCATGTTTGAAATTTTTCCTACACCCTCAAATCTTGATTTATTTCGAAAAAACGGTTTTTCGAAAGTTTTTTGCTCTTAAAAATTCCTGAACGCGCAATTTTAGGCCGATTTTCAATTTTTTTATGTTTTTCAATAGTTAAATGTTGTAACTATTGAAAAAAAAATACATCTTCAATTTATTTATACAGAAAGGATACAAATTTTACAAAAGAAACTGACTTTTTTTGAATTTTTGTCACGTTTTTCAAACTTTGACGCCATTTTTTCGGTACAACTTCCAAGAAATGGTATCATTCTTAACACATATTAATATTGTCTCATTAATCCTGAATAAAACCAGACCAATTTCATTACGAAATTATGAAAATTGTTGAAGTTATTACGCTTTTCCCAAAACAAGTCAATTCAAATTCGAGCGCACCGTAACAGTATGTAAGTTAACAGAAAGATAGAAACTCAATGGAAGATTATTCTTGTCAGTCTTATTTTTATTAGATCATGCAAACATTTTTAGCATTTTTAAACATTGATAAAAGCTATGAAATCAATGAAATTGGTCTTGTTTTATTCAGGATTAATGAGACAATATTAATATGTGTTAAGAATGATACCATTTCTTGGAAGTTGTACCGAAAAAATGGCGTCAAAGTTTGAAAAACGTGACAAAAATTCAAAAAGTCAGTTTCTTTTGTAAAATTTGTATCCTTTCTGTTTAAATAAATTAAAGATGTATTTTTTTTCAAAAGCTACAACATTTAACTATTGAAAAACATAAAAAAATTGAAAATCGGCCTAAAATTGCGCGTTCAGGAATTTTTAAGAGCAAAACACTTTCGAAAAACCGTTTTTTCGAAATAAATCAAGATTTGAGGGTGTAGGAAAAATTTCAAACATGGTTTTATACTATACTCGACCTAATGAACAATTCCTACTAGGTCTCTTCAAAAGTTCCTAATCACTGTCGCACTGTGTTATTTATAAAATTAAAAGAATATATAAAAAATTGCGTCATTTGCAACCAAAATAAATATTGCAGACATCCAGTATGAATTCCGATAGGTGAATCACCAATTCCAACTAGTGAAGGTGAAAATCTTCATATTGATATATTTTACGCGGATAAAAAATTTTTTTTAACATGTATTAACGCTTATTCAAAATTCTTAACAGTCAAAGAAATAGAAAATAAGTTAAATATTGAAAACAAAGTACTAGAAATTTTACAACATTATCCATTAGCCAAAACCGTCATGACAGACAACGAACCACGTTTCACATCTGCGCAATTTCGTTCATTTATAAGTAGAAGTGGACTCACAATACACTTTGCAGATCCAAGACATAGCACTTCCAATGGTCAAACTGAAAGGGCACATTCAACACTCACAGAGATCGCTAGATGTATCAAAGATGAATACAATCTAACAGATTACTCTGAAATAATCATAAGAGCAGCTCAAAAATATAATCAAAGCATTAACTCAGTTACCAATGATAAGCCATTGGACATAAATATTATACAACAAAATAAACCATGAGAAAATACCTAACATTCTCCAACAAGCTCAAACAGTTATGCTAGCAACGCATAATAAAGACAAAAAACAAAAAAATTAGAATGTAGGAGAAATAATTTATGAAAAGAAATATGGGGAAAGAAACAAACTAAAACCAAGATATAAAAAACAGGTAGTTAAGGAAAACCAGGGTAATAAAGTAATAATAAGCAATAGTAATAGAATAGTTCACAAAGATAATATTAAGTCTTAAATTTTTTTTCTTTTCTCTAACTTACAGATAACAATGCATTCCGCAATACGTCTATTTCTGATCATAGTCACAACAACATCCGAAATAATTAATTATTCGAATCATGACTTCTTTCTTTATAAAGACAATAAGGACGTTCTGACCTATGACTCATATGCTAAGCTATTTCATGTTACCAACATAAGTTTCTATAAAGAAATTATCAACACACCCCTTAACTACATGAAGAATACTAATAATGATAGATTGAACTGGGAAATTTCATATAATTTAAGAACTCTAGATTTAATTGTATCACAATTATTGCCAACAAGATCTAAGAGAGGTATTAATGAATTAGGAACGGTTTTAAAATGGTTAGCTGGTACCCCGGACCATGATGACGTAGTAACAATTGAAAATAAAATTAATGAACTAATTGACAACAACAAAAAGCAACAAATAATAAATTCCAAATTGTTTGATGAAATCAAAATACTGTCCACAAATTTAAAATCGGTTTTTACAAGCCAAGAGTTACCTCTAAGAAAACATCGTCTTCATTTAATAACTTATGACCTACAAAATTTAATTGATACAATTACATTGGCTAAAATGGACATTTTTAACACAAAAATATTAAATACTGATGAAATGCAAGAAATATATAAACACGAATCAAAATCTGTAGTAATCACGGATTTATTGGACATTTCTGAATTCAAAATTGCTTTGCATAAAGAATTATTTGTAATCTATTTAAAATATTCCATTATAAGCAAGAAAGAAAATCTAACTTCGGGCGGAGCCGAAGCTTATATACCCTTGCAGTTAAAACCGGATCCTTATGAGAATATGATAATATAACCCAATTTATTATAATACAAAATTTAAAACAAGTCCCAAATTTCTATCTTTAACAATACCAAAGTTGGTATTTCTACCAAAAACCATTTCCGATCGTTCAGTTATATGGCAGCTATAGGATATAGTCGGCCGATCCTAATGAAATTTGGCACGTCGTATTATTTTGCTAAAAATAGCTCTTGTGTCAAATTTGAACTCTCTAACTCCCTAACTCAAAACACCAAAGTTACCATATACCATTTCCGATCAATCAGTTATATAGCAGCTATAGGATATAGTCGGCCGATCACGGCCGTTCCGACTTATATACTGCGTGCAAAGGAAAGAAGGGTGTGTGCAAAGTTTCAAGTCGATAGCCTTAAAACTGAGAGACTAGTTTGCGTAGAAACAGACAGACGGACAGACGGAAAGACGGTCAGACGGACTGACAGACATTCTCATATCAACTCAGGAGGTGATCCTGATCAAGAATATATATACTTTATAGGGTCGGAGATGTCTCCTTCACTACGTTGCACACTTTTGGACAAAATTATAATACCCTCTGCAAGGGTATAAAAATAAACAAATAGATATAATTCTGGAAGGTGCTATTTTAGTAAATGGAAATAATATTGTAAATGACTCTTGCCTAATAGGGTCTTATTTAATAACATTCAATGGCATCACAATAATTAATAATGTATCATATTCAAACGTAGATAATAAAATATTAGAATACATTACAGCCCACAATTATAATTATTTTGAAATATCCGAATATGTAATATCCAACAATTCGGAACTATCATTTGATAACATAAATACCCTATATCCTTTTATTCAAATTAAACAAACCAGAATACCACTAACATAAATTGTAATCACATTAATTTCAACATATATAACTTGGTTAATAATTTATAAATTAAAAAAATACTTTAAAACCATTAAACCACGGCTTAGCAATATTTTAAAAACAAATAATTTGTCCGATCAAGAAATCCCGCATCAAGAAATAATCGTAGTAGAATTAACAGCTCAAATAAACTCCATGACTGCACCATCATTTGAATCGGGACGCTTCAATTTAGAAGGGGGTGTGTTATCCAACTCATAAATTGCCTCACCAAAAAGGCATTGTAAACATTATTTGCAAAACGCAGTAGCGCCTGCTGAATGCGTCATTCCATTTCTTATCTTGTCGCCTAATTTCCCCTCACTCGTTTCTGATGATCCCCAAAAGATTATCCAGACTAAACATCATGCTCCACTTGTAAACATTCCCACAAAATTTTCCATGGCCCAAGCCAGACATAAACATAAGAGCCGACTCGCCGTCACCAGTCCGAATTGGATCGATCTTCCGATCTTATCACTCTTCACGAATGTCTCAACTACTGCATCAGCAAATTGTCCCTTTCTCTTAGAATCTCTTAGGGCAATTCTTTATTCTCTCCAAGTACCCTTTTGGGTTATTTCTCTTAAGCCGAGGTTTGTTGGTTATCTGGCAATTAAAAATTGGCAGTCTTATTCCGGGAGCAAGCCTTTCACATACAATCGGTCTAGCCTAAGCGTTTAAATAAAGTTTGTGAACCAAATAAGAAATAATAAATAAAGTTTTTAAAAATAAAAAATTAAAAATTAAAAATTATTTTTTAAAAAGTGAAGTTTGGGGTAAATTTAATTTACATATATATCGGCTATTCCGGCAGATGGTCAACCAGGACCGAAAAAATAAATGTCCATATTCCTCGATTCTTTTTTTGTATTTTCATAAATAAACTAGCAGTACCCTGCCACGTTTCGCTGTGGCATATTGTGGTTGCACGCATAAGAAATAAGTCAAACAAAAAAAGAATAATTTTCGTGGACTACCTATTTATGAGGATGGCAAAATCGTCTGATCACTAACCATACAGCATATGCATATCTACCTGGACTGGATCTACCATCCTCACATTGAAATGATATCCATCGGCACCATCCCAGAAGATGAGTGGATACTGCAAAGCATCGTAACAACAGTGAGTTTCTGCGACGTTTACCAATCGATCGTTTCGTCGATGGAGAACAATATGTCGAGATTGGAACTTATCCCCGACTATGACAATTGCCACTTCGTCTATAGTTGGACCATTGTATCTCCTGATATGTTCTCCAGCAGGCGTTTTGTCTGCATGAATGACAATTTTATGGGTATCCGAAGGCATCATATCGATTGCTGTTTTGAACAAACGCACCAAATGGTTCCGTTCGTGAAAAAGCTTCTGTAGCTGCGAAATAATGGGCTTCTTCACCGAGGTATTGATTCGATAACGTGCATCGACTTCAGCTCCATCATCACCAATGAAGTACGTTTGAAGAAATTTGTGTTTGCTGTCTGAGAACGGAAGCAGGGAACCGGCTTTGTGATAGATTTGTCCTTTGATTTTAAAAGGTGGCATGAATTGCGCAGTTATAATTTCCGCACCAAATGACGTCATTTGGAAGCAAGAGTTGTATTTCCTAATGTTTGACAGGAAATGCTTCGATTCAGCAGTAGATCCAGCTAATAGAGAGTGCAGAGGCTCTGGTGCTTCAAGTTGAGGCAATTTCACTTTCCCGGAAGCGCAACACAATCCTTTTGGTTCGTTGTTGAATTTGAGAGCCTGACAGTGTGTGCAGACCTGATTCAGCCGGCCAATAACGACATTGCGATTCGAGCTATAATCAACAGTTGGATTATATCGGAATGCAAGACGATTATATTGCAGGTTTCGATCTGTTGCAAGCTGTAAACGCGCTTGCCCTGTCGCGTTCATTATTTTGAGACCGAATCAAATCGATTGCTGCAGAACGCGACTGCCTAACTCTCAATCGTGTTCGCTCAAGCCTAGCTGCTCGCGTTTCTGCTGATTCAGCGTTGTGCATCCGCATGGCTCTCAGCCGCTCAGTCTCTCGAATGGAGGCCCGTAAAAATTTGGGCTTAAAAGGTTCAGAACTTTTCAAGTCTATAAATTACGTAGATACGAACAGAGCATTTTTATATATATAGATATCCAAATTTTCATAATCTATTGGATTCATAGGTAAAAATTACATTTTTTGACTTTTCGGGCTTTTTTTTAAAAAATAATAAAATTACATTTTTTTTACTTTTAAAGACATTTTTATGTTTATTTATTTCTCAAGAAAAACATATGATGTTTTTGCTCTTTTTGTACCAAATCTCTTAATAACAATCTAATAAAACGAGAAAAAATTCAAAGAGGGCGATAAAATGTTCAATTACCTCTTAATTTGTATTTTGATTTTTAACTATGTTCTAATCGTACGTTCGCGACCCAAAATATAATTTTATTGTAATTGCTTCGCATTAAGTGAAAGCAGGTACATGAAACATTTTTTTTATATTGAATTTAAAAGTGGAGTACGTTCGAGACCGTATGTATGAGGTACGTATAAAAAAATAATATTATTTAAAAACAAAAATTTTTTTTTTTAACAAGCTTAAAAATATTTTTAAGTGTATAAAAGAAGTAACAATTGAAATTAAATTAAATAAATTAAATAAAAATAAAATTAAAATGTAATTTTTGATTAAAAAAAAAAAAATAAAATTTGGTGAAACCTAAGAAAATATAAATTTCAATATAATTTATTGAAATTTAATATATAATAATATAAATTTTTTCTTAATATAATATAATATAAATTTTAAGAAAATATAAATTTATTTATAAAAAAAAAGAGGTAAACAAAAAAAAAAATTTTTTTATGCGGAAACATCGTACGTTCGCGACCCGTACTTAATTTAATTAAAAAAAACTAGTAAAGATATTTAATTGGAAATAGACTCAATAGAAAGCTACATTCCTCTATTTTAAAAGTAAAGTTATTGCATTAAAACATTCCATTCCAATTCGCAGATTTTTTGATTTTGCTAGAGCAAGCCAAAACCGACTTCCATTTCGCGTACGTTCGCGACCTCATGTTTTTTGCCAATATTATGAAAATTAAAAATCCATTAGAACCATAATTTACACTAGGAAAAGAACTCACCAAATGCTATCGGAAACAAAAAAAAAGTATCAGAAAATGTTTTTTTCTTTAATTTTTTGGCACTAATTGCGTACGAACGTACGTTCGCGACCACAGGAAATGCCCATATACATACATATCTAAGAAATCCACTGTGTTAGTAACGTGGATAACGATCTTCTTTTTGAACGTTTTTCGTCCGCAATTTTGGTTTTTCATGGAAATTCGTCAGAAGACCTCGTGTTTGGGTTGGAAAAAATAACAGAAACGCGGTCGTATTTTGTCAAATTCTGTGGTTATTATTCGTTTAACTTTAAATAAAAGGTATTGTTTTGAATATTTTTATTACAAAGAGTGTTATTATAGCAATTTTATGTACAATTTATCATTTAATTTTGTTAAAAGCTTTAAAATGGGTCGAGGAGCAAATTTTACCTCAGTAGAGAGGAGTCTAATCCTCACATTAATAGCAGAAGTCCAGTCCATGGGACAAATTGTCAAACTATTGGAATGCTCAAAAAATAGTGTTTTCTGCTATCCACTATACAAAACAGGAAAAACGTGGCATAAAGAGAGCAACTTCCAAAAAAATTTGACACGGCCCCTTTTAGGAAGTCGAAAAAGGAGCCTTAAAAACTATACATGAACGCATCCGTAACGAGTCATACCATTTGCAAAATACTGATTGAGCGTGGTTTGAAAGCAACCCGCCAGAACTGGAAAAACGTCCTGTGGTCCGATGAGACAAAGATTGATTTGTTGGATCGGATTGTAGATCCTATGTTAGACGCCCAAACATCACAGCATTCGATCCGAAATACACCAAAAAGACAATCAAACAAGGAGGCGGCAATATAATGCTATGGGGATGTTTCTCTGCTTCAGGTGTTGGTCCACTTTATCGGGTACAAGGCAATATGTGTTCTAAAGACTATGTTACAATAATGAAGGACGTTATTACCATATGCCGAAGAGGAAATGCCTTGGAAGTGGGAATTGATGCAGGATAACGATCCCAAACACACATCCAAGCTTGCGAAAAAATGGTTCCAGGACAATTAAGTCGAAGTTATGGATTGGTCAGCTCAGTCACCCGATTTAAAGCCTATTGAGCATTTGTGGGGCATCTTAAAAAACGTTTAAGTGGGTTTCACTTGTGGCAATTGTGGGAAAAAGAGGAAGAGTCCAGGAAGAGTGGTACTCCATTTAGCAAGCAATATGCTCCAATCTGGTTGAGTCTATGCCTCGCAGGTGTGCTGCAATTTTGAAAAACTATGGTAACCGCACAAAATATTACAACTGAATACATTTCATGGTAAATTTTACTAAACTAGTAAATTTAGAGAAGGATTAGTCATTTCGTTTCTATTTTCATTTCCAGGTCAAAAACATAAAATTAAACTTTAGTTTAATTTTTAAGCTTAATGAATAAAGCTAAATTTCTGTTTTCTAGTATGTAAGATAGATGTATATATATTAAAGAAAAATTAAAATTTTCACTCATTTATATTAAATTTTTCTTTAAAAATTTAATAAGATATTTAATAAAAATTTAATAATATTTAATTTATATTATGTAAGATACATCTATCTTACATAATATAATATATATAAATCTTCTCTAATATATATAAATCTATCTTACATACTAGAAAACAGACCTTTCTTATTAAAAATACGTATTTGAACCCAAAGGGAAAATTAGTTTCTTTTATTTTTTCCATCACAGTTCCGTTTAAATATTTGATAGAATAATTCATTTCCCGAGCCTATACGTTTTTGTTAAAAGTTTTGACTCAAAAGAACGAATATGTATATTGTGCACTTCCAAACCCATAAAGTTGTGCTGACTTAAAAACTTACAAAGGGTATCACTGTGGATAGAAGTCCACTAGAAGACGAGCCGGTTGCCTTATCGTGCGCGAGGAAACACTATCCCTGTGAATGGCATTCCACTGGTCCACTTTTGTTTTTTTGGAGTTTGTGATGATACTTGAAGTATTTTTGTAGACTTTGATAATCGGCTATCGGTATAATCGGGTAATTCTTCTTTATATGTAATTTTTATCAAAACTCCACATAGAGCCACATAGCTAGTGGGTCTCGAAGAACATAAGAAATAAAACTCTCCCATTTGGAACTTAAGCTCGTATGGTATCCGGCCAGATCAAGTTTGTGTCGAATTTTGCCACACCCAATCTCGCCCCAAAACAGAAATCTCGTTGAAGCGCCAGTTCATTTAAGTTTTTGGAAAATGTTTTGATGCCAAACTGATTATCTTAACCTAAATCAAAATTAATTTTTTAGTCTGTTTCCCTACTGAATCGGTTGTAGGGACGTGGGGGTATTGGGGGGCCTTCGGTTGTTTTTTTTTGCCAACCTCAAAAGCTTTCAACAATAATATTTTGCTGATATTCCGTATCTTTAAAGTTTCAAGTTTCAACTTTAAAGGTTAGTTAAAGAGTTGGTGGAAGAGATCAGTACCGTGTATAATATAGTTGGGAAACTCGACTATAGCCGTCCTTTCTTGTTTTATTATATGGTATATACATTGTCAAGACTTCGAAACGTATAAACCAACCCAGAATAAATGTTTTTTTGAAATTAATTTTAGATAGATTCCTGATCAATCTGATAACTCAATCCTGATAAGTTTTGAACATAATTGAACAATTTATGATAGTGAGTTCTTTGAAAACTTTCAAAGAGAAAGTGTTTCGATTGTGAACAGTAGGACATGCACCATTCTGTACAAGAAGCTTCTGGTCTAATTAAAAAAAGACAAAAATTTGTAAATACGTTTTTAGATAGGTCAAAGTATTTTTGTTCAACAGTAAAATTTTTTTTCTTTTATGCGTAATGTATAATAATGTTTACTCTTAAGAGAAACTCCAAAAATATTAATAGATTTTTTATTTGAGTGGAAATAATAATATTCTTAAATTAATAAGTTTTTTTCTAAATATTATTTGTATAATATGCCTTATAGATTTAAAACATAAACTTAAAACATATGGTTAATATTTGATCCACAGTGAGTTCTTCGCTTAATATGGTCCTATACAACAAAGTTCATCAACAGAATACTAATTTAATGCCACCACATCAGTGCCCGCTCTAATTGTGCTTAAAAGGCCACTGATATAGCAATTTTTAGACAGTCTTTGGATTTTCTAATTGGCTCTTTATTCTTAACTGTAACTCAGTTCACTTTAGGAAACATCTCTGAAAATGTTAACCCATTCAAAGCCTAGTATAACTTCAACCAAATATTTAAAACACAGTAAAGTTCTTTTTTTACCGTTATAATTTATAACTTAACAACGACCACAAAAAATGAAAACTATTATTTAAATCAGTTTAGACAAATAAAATACGTATTCGAAAATTTATACCCTTGAAGATGGTATTGTTCAAACATTATGTTTGGAAACTATCGCTTAGTAATTAAGTTTTTCCATCTTTATATTTTTGACTTAAGATAAAAACAATGTTTACACACTAGAAATAAGCATCACATATGGCAACATTGCCAATTTTCTTCAGTACCAATAAGACAGCGAAACAAGCAAGAACAATAAAACATACAGTCCACTACAAAAAAAGGCTCTACGCATTTAGGATCATTGTTTGGTCCTTGGAGCCGGATGTTTTTGTTGTTTTCTGTGCATTGGTTCTCACGGTAATTGTTCTTCAATGGAGCAATTAAAAGCATTGGTGAAGGGACGCGCCAGACTCAAGGCCAATATCACACGGAGCTTGGCTTGGGCTGAGGACGCGCACCAATCAAACGCCACACCGGCGGAGGTGTCTTCGCGGCTGGAGCATCTCAACACAACATGGAAGGAATTCATTCGATTTGGTGACGAAATAGCTGTTCTAGACGAGGTAGACGGCTATGTGAATCCGGAGCCAGACAACGCTTTCTACGAGGGAAAGTATCTACGGGGGCATTCATTACTTTCGGCGATGGCAGGTACAAGACCTAGCCCATCCACTGTGAGTAGCGAGAACGGCAGCAACGGGCTGCAAATCAACAACGACGCAATGATTAGTTTGCTACAACAACAACAACAATTGTTGGCGCAGTTGGCGGCAGATAGAGCCACTGCACAATTGCCAAGACCTACAAAAGGTGACGTCAGTGCGGCGAATCCAGGTACCGCACAATTCGTAGAGGCATCAGCACAAAGCGAATTGCCTAAAATTCAAATTAAACGGTTTGCTGGCAACTATTCTGAGTGGCCAGCTTTCAAAGACATTTACGAGAGCACAATTCACAACAAAACGAATTTGACAAATGCGCACAAATTTCATCATCTGAAATCCCTTCTAATCGACGAAGCTGCTAACTTGGTGCGACATCTAAATATTACGGATGCAGCTTACAACACAGCGTGGGAGCGATTGAACGAAAGATATAATCGTCCACGGCACATCGTGAATTCATTTATGGAGCAGTTTATGAAACTGCCAACAACAACAAAGTCTGATGCAGCAACCTTGCGGAAGGTGTCAGACGGCGCTAACGAAATCGTGCGTGGTTTGGATGCCATTGAGGAAACAGGACGAGACTGTTGGATCATCTACCTGGCGCTGGAAAAACTGGACGCAGATACTCGAAGTAGATGGATCGAGCGCAGTGTGGAGTCAGACTCACCGACACTAGAGGAATTCTTCAAATTCTTGGATGCGCGTTGCGAGGAGCTAGAGCTAAGCAAACGCGAAACAACTGGAGGGAAAACGACAGCCTCTATTGGTGACAAAACAAGGAAGGTCACACATTCGTTGGTTGCGCTTGATGGAAACAAGTGCAGCAAATGCTATTCCACAGAACATCGTCTGTATGGATGTCCACAATTTTTGGGTATGTCTGCAGGACAGAGAATCTCGTTTGCCAAGGAGAAGTCGCTATGCTACAATTGCCTGAAACCTGGTCATGGGGTCAGAAGATGCAAATCCACGTTGAACTGCAGACAATGTAAAGCTCAGCACCACACACTATTGCATCTGCAAGGTACGCAACACGCAATTGGCACAATCGTTCAAACTGGTGAGGATCAGGATGATCCCAACGCGCACATCTCACCGGTGACAATTAGTCATATAGCACAAACAGAAGGCTCCGCAGCAATTGTATGTGCACAAGGCACTGCAAGTGCAACGCAATCAAATGGATGGAACAGAAGCACCCTGCCCACGGCTATGGTCAACGTTCAAAACGCTAACGGGGATTTGGTAGCATGCCGACTCCTTTTGGACACAGGCTCAGAACTGTCGTATGTATCTGAACGCTGTATACACGCACTTGGTTTGGCTCGTACGCCATCCCGCATATTGGTCCCTGGAATTTCATCGATTAAAGCAGACACAACAAGGGGATGCAGCACCCTACGCATCAAATCCCGTATATCAGAGGATCAACTGGTAGTCCAGGCTCACGTGCTTGGAAAGATCACCTCATCATTGGAAAGGCAGAGCATCGACGCGTCTGCACTACAAGTCTTCAGCGATCTACAACTAGCAGATTCACAATTCAGTACAAGTGGCCCAGTCTACATTCTTTTGGGCAGCGAGCATGTTTGGAGTGCTATTACTGGGAGAAAGATATTTGATAACAAAGGCAAGCTAATCGCTATTTCATCAATCTTTGGATGGGTGATTACATCACTGTTTGCACCACGGGCGAGCAACCCTAGGGCCTCACAACAACAGTCGACATTGACGCCACTCTTAGACGATTCTGGGAGCTGGAAAGCATTCATCGCAAGGCAGAAGTTCAACCTGAGGACAAAGAGGTCGAGGAGCACTTTCTCAACACCCACACTCGAGACGATAATGGCAAATACATCGTGGAGCTTCCTTTTACATCATCAGATCCTGAATTTGCAGACACCCTTCAAGGAGCTTTGCAGCGGTTCAAATCGGTTGAACGCCGTTTAGCACAAAATCATCAGCTACGTAAGGATTACGTAAACTTCATGAGGGAATATCAGAGTCTAGGACTCATGCGAGAAATCTCACCGAGCGAAATTCCCAACGAAAGGAGTTTCTATCTACCTCATCATCCTGTCTTGGGTCGGAAACTCAGAATAGTCTTCGACGGCTCATACCGGGACGCCAAAGGCAAGGCGTTAAACGACACACTTTCGATCGGACCCAGTATTCAGCGAGACCTGTTTGCTGTGTGCCTGCGGTTCCGTATGCACAAATACGTATTTTCAGCGGACATAGTCAAAATGTTCCGTCAAATCTGGGTGAGCGAAAAACATAGAAACTTTCAGAGAATCGTATGGCGAGAGGATCCATCAGATCCCATCAAGCACTTCCAACTTTGTACGGTGACGTATGGAACATCATGCGCACCATTCCTAGCAGTTCGAGTACTGGAACAACTGGCTGCTGACCCCCAGAAGGAGTTTCCAACTGCGGCAAAAATCTTGATGGAAGACTTCTATGTGGATGACGTTCTCACTGGATCCAATAGTGAGGATGAGCTGCAACGCAATCGGTAAGAACTCGTCCAACTGATGTCCTGTGCTAAGCTAGAGCTCGGGAAATGGGTATCGAATACCAAATACATTGTATCGGAGGATAACACGGATTCCTCACACTCATCAGTGAAGGTTCTAGGGCTGCATTGGCACCCTAAACAGGACACATTGTCGTACAATGTGAATCTAGCAAAGAGTCCATGCTGCACCAAGAGGCAAGTGCTGTCGGATGTGTCACGCATATTCGACCCTCTCGGTCTATTAGCACCAACCGTAGTTCAATTCAAAATACTATTTCAAAAACTGTGGCTGTTGAATTTGAATTGGGACGACGAACTTCCGAAAAGGTTAACCGACAAGTGGCTCAAATTGCGAGCAGATTTAGAAAACCTACCACAACTCCAGATACCACGCTTGGTCGAGAGCGACACCGACAAGATCGAATTGCACGGATTTTCAGACGCATCCACGAAAGCATACTCAGCCGTAGTGTACAGCCGAATGGTTAAGGACGATGGAACCATTTCGGTAGCCATACTTGCAGCAAAGACGAGGGTGGCACCTTTAAAACAACAATCTCTGCCCCGCCTGGAACTGTGCGGTGCACTTCTTCTAAGCCAACTTTTGCAATCCATCAAGGCTGGATTAAAACACAAGGATTTGACTATCTATGGGTGGAGCGACTCCACAATAGTCCTTTCATGGCTAGCGTACTCACCAGCCCAACTAAAAACGTTTGTTGGGAACCGCACCGCCGAGATCTTGGAAACCATACCTAAGCATGCATGGCGGCATGTGGACTCAAAATCGAACCCAGCGGATTGTGCATCCCGAGGCTTGGGAGTATCCGAGCTCATTGACTTCCAATTGTGGTGGGAGGGTCCGTCATGGCTGAGGGACCAGGATCAATTTTTGGTAAAGTTGAACAATTCACACAACTGTTCTTCACTTTCAGACAAACGCATACAAAGTGAGATCAAAGCTAACTGCCTTGCTGCGCAGGTAATTGTCACAACGGACAATCCTTTGGCTGAAGCTTATACACACGCTCGGTTATGTTTTGCGATTCATTCATCGCATGAAACACCCGTCTTCAAAACAAACATCAACTTCTCTCACCTTCGAAGAGATCAAGTCGGCAAGAATTCGATGGCTGCAACACGCTCAAGCTGGTTTTCAACAGGACTTCCAGATACTACTCGCTAACAAGCCTCTAGGAAACCAATCAAAATTGGTAAAGCTATCACCGTTCATCGACAAGGACAACCTGCTCAGAGTGGGAGGACGAATCCAACACTCACAGTTGTCGGCAGAGGCAAAACATCCCATTTTGCTTCCAAAGGCTCATCGGATCACACTCCTAATAATAGAACATGAGCACCGAGTCAACCTGCATCCTGGAGTCTCATCTCTCTTCGTCATTGTCCGGCAACGATATTGGATTTTCGGCGCACGGAACCTGATACGCAAAATCACATACAACTGTTTGGCGTGCTTTCGACACAGACAACATACAATGCATCAACGTATGGCAGATCTACCCAGCGTACGTATAACGCAAGCACTGCCATTCGTAAACACTGGATGCGACTATGCAGGACTAATTCTTCTGAAGGACGCTAAGGTGCGCAAGCCGCGCATCAGCAAGAGATACATATGCCTATTTGTATGTATGGTTACATCGGCGATCCATCTAGAACTCGCCACCGACTTATCCACGGAAACATTTCTGGCGGCATTGAGACTAACTAACACACTAACACATGAGCAAATGCGCACCTTACTGGCGCAGATCAGTGCGGTGGTCAACTCACGACCCTTATGCTACACGTCGGATACAGATAGCAACTATCTGTCACCAGCCCATTTCCTGATCGGGCGACCATTTACGACGATCCCGGAGGCGGATCTTGGCCACATTCCTGTGGGCCGTTTGGGATACTGGCAGAGTATCCAATCGATGTACCAAGGCTTCTGGAAACAATGGCACCAGGAGTTCCTGACTAGTCTTCAGCAGCGACCAAAGTGGACCAAGGAAACCCCCAACATCAAGATCGGCAGCGTTGTGCTCGTCAAGGAGTCCAACACACCACCAGCATCATGGCACCTGGCGAGGGTGATCGAAACCTACCCAGGAAAGGACAACGTCGTGCGAGCAGTAAGGTTCAAGATGGCAACAGGAGAATTGACCCGGCCAATAACGAAAATTGCGGAATTACCTCATTCAGAAACCGTGTTTCAGGGTGGGCCGGGATGTTTGGAAACTATCGCTTAGTAATTAAGTTTTGCCATCTTTATATTTTTGACTTAAGATAAAAACAATGTGTACACACTAGAAATAAGCATCACATATGGCAACATTGCCAATTTTCTTCAGTACCAATAAGACAGCGAAACAAGCAAGAACAATAAAACATACAGTCCACTACAAAAAAGGCTCTACGCATTTAGGATCACATTAGGTTGAACATAACAAATAAAAGCTTAATATTTTAAATAATTTAAATATTAAAATTCAAATTAAATAATACTTTCACTAATTATTAAAAGAACAAATTTATTAACAAAATAAAAAAACACAAAATACACATTTTACAGTCCACTACAAATTACAATCGAAAAAAAGGTTAAAGTAACATCAAATTTATTCAAAAAATATTAATCAAAAACACATCAAATTTGCACCCCTTTTTGTGGCCCTTTCCAGAATGTTCAAGAATTGAACACTATTTTATATAGAAAATCTTAAGTTAGAGTTTCAAGGGATCGGACCTATGAAAATATGAGATAAACAGCATAATCTAAAACCGATCTCCTGCAGCCTAACATAAATAACACAAAACAAGAAAGCAAAGCTAACTTCGGGCGGAGCCGAAGTTGATATACCCTTGCAGTTAAAACCGGATATATATCTCAAATATCGGATAGAGTTGGCCGATCCTTATGATTACATCATAATAAAACCAATTAATTTAAATAAAAAATCTAAAAAAAAGTTCCAAGCTTCTATCTTCAAAAATACGAAAGTTGATATTTCTACCAAATACCGTTTCCGATCGTTCAGTTATATGGCAGCTATAGGATATAGTCGGCCGATCCTAATGAAATTTTGTAGGTCGGATTAATTGACCAAAAATATAATCTGTTGGGTCATTTCCGATCGTTCAGTTATATGGCAGCTATAGGATATAGTCGGCCGATCCTTATGAAATTTGGCATGTCGTAAATTGTTGCCAAAAATAGCTCTCATGTCAAATTTGAACTCTCTAACTCTAAAAACATCAAAGTTTTACCATTTCCGATAAATCAGTTATATGGCAGCTATAGGATATAGTCGGCCGATCCCGGCCGTTCCGACTTATATACTGCGTGCAAAGGAAAGAAGGGTGTGTGCAAAGTTTCAAGTCGATAGCTTTAAAACTGAGAGACTAGTTTGCGTAGAAACAGACAGACGGACAGACGAACATGCTCATATCAACTCAGGAGGTGATCCTGATCAAGAATATATATACTTTATGAGGTCGGAGATGTCTTCTTCACTGCGTTGCACACTTTTGGACAAAATTATAATACCCTCTGCAAGGGTATAAATATGTTGTGCGCTTATCGCACTCGAGAAAGGGTTCGCATAGCATGTCAGCGTGCTGTGCGTTGACAAGTAGTATTAAATAGATTTAAGATTTTCATGTATCTTACTTATAAGAGAATCGAACACAATAAAATCAGTTTCTAAACGGAATTCATTGGAGTAAGGCGCTCCTCTGAACAGTTTCCAAAAGGAGCTCATTGGAGTAAGACCTATTTATTTAAGGCTTCTCTTAACAGGTATTATAATTTTGGTCAAAAGTGTGCAACGCAGTGAAGGAGACATCTCCGACCCTATAAAGTATATATATTCTTGATTAGGATAACCTCCTAAGTTGAAGATGTCCGTCTGTCTGTTAACGATATGCTAAACTTCGTAAGGGTCTAACGATCGGAAATGACCCAACTTTCGTGTTTTCAAACATAGAATGCTGAAACTTAGTTGATCTAAGTTTTGGTCAGTTGATCCAACCTACTAAATTTTATAAGGATCGTCCGACTATATCCTACAGCCGCCATTTTACTGAACGATCGGAAATGACCCAACATCCGTGTGTTCGAAGATAGAAAGCTGGAACTTGGTACAGATTATATTTTTGGTCAGTTAATCCGACCTACCAAATTTCATAACGATCGGCCGACTATATCTTATAGCTGCCATATAACTGAACCATCGGAAATGGTTTTTGGTAGAAATAGCAACTTTGCCATGTTTGAAGATAGAAGTTTGGGACTGTTTTTAGATTTTGTATTGTAATAAATTGGATTTTATATTCATATTCCCATAAGGATCGGCCAACTACATCCGATGTTTGCGATATATATCCGGTTTTAACTGCAAGGGTATCCTTGCACTACTTCGGCTCCGCCCGAAGTTAGCTTTCCTTTCTTGTTTGATTTTGCAAATGCTCATGCATACGGAGTTGTGTGTAACTGCTCACGCCACAAGGTTCCGTAGCTCACTCCATAAGCTTCGTCGCTTCCAGCATAGGCAAAGGGAAATTACGATAACAATTTGTCGTGTTTTCCCTATTCTCTGCAATCATGCTAATGCAAATGCATTTTTTTTTTGGAATGCCAAAAAATTGTCACTACAAGAATTTCATTCATGTTTTTGTTTCTGCCAAAGTGGTCCACCTGAAGCGATGAATTTCTTCTTGGCAGAACATTTTTTTGTAAGTAAGAAGCTCTGCATTTTTTTATAGTATAATAATATAATAATAAATATAATATAATAATAAATAATAATAAAATTAATTTTTTAATTAGGTACGCCACTAAGTTCTCGCTGTTTTTTTAATAAAATTGTTTCTGAATCATTCCCAGAGCATGAAGTCGCTTTAAAATGGCTTGGCGGGTGACTCCCAATGCTGAAGCAGGTTTTCTTGCGATTGACATGGATTCTTATCGAGAAACGTCTCCAATTCACAGTCTTAAGGATGTAGTCTCATGTGTGAGGTTGAAAAAATAGTATTGTTTATTAAGAATGTACTGTTAAAGTTTCAAATAAAAATATCAAATAATGACAGAGATACAGCCCATAATCGAGAGCGCGCCTACACCGAAAAGTATGAGTTTCTCGGTAGCGTCTATACTTTAAACGCGTTTTTCTCGGAACGACATTTTTGTGTGCGGCGCAGGTGATTCACAAAATTCTATGGTACCGATCTATCTGAAATTTGGATATGTTGTTCTAAAAAGTAACACCTCTGTCCCGTACTAGAATCATTTATTTTTAATGATTAGTTTGTTTTTTATCATTAATTTAAGATAAATTTTTTAAATTAAAAAAAAATTTTTTTTTTTTTGTGAGTTCGCCATTTTGTTGTTTATTGATGAAAATATTTCATTCTAGTACGGGACAGAGCCATAAGCTTACAAAACAATAATCTATTCTAATTTTTTGTTTCGGATGACTCTAGCAGTCGAAATCACCTGCGCCAGGGACCTACCTTTTTTTTTTAAATGCATACTTTGGCATGCTATAAAGTGTATTAAACTACACAAGAATAAATTAAACAAAATATTTTCAAATAGTTTATGATGCCTTTAAAAACATATGTGAAAATTGAAACAATCGCATTATTTTTTATTACAAAAAAAAATGTTTTGAAATAACCTCTAAAAAGTAGGCCGGAACATGAGACTACATCCTTAAAAGGTCTTTGGCCTTCCTTCAATCGCCGTCTTGGAAGCGACAAAACCAAACACGGCACGTTGTTTCACTTGAGGAAACACCTCCATAAACTTTTTGGAGTTCTCGATGTGCTTCAGCTGCCGATTTCTTTGAATGAAAGATGAAAATCAATACTTCCCGCAAATGACGATTATTTGGCACAAAATCGGACATATTCGCACAACCAAAAGTATATGACACATAAACACAAAGTCACTAATATGAAAACGCAGTTTCTTTTTCAAATGTACGAGGTGTGTTCAAAAAGTAAGGTGACTTTGTATTTTCAAGAAAAACTATTAATTTATTTATCAATATTTATGTTGTCCCCTTCAAAGTAATCCCCCTCAGATACAATACACTTATGCCAACGGTTTTTCCAATCCTCAAAGCACTTCCCATAAGCACTTTTCGGTATAGCCTTGAGCTCTTGCAGCGATGCAGTCTTTATCTCTTCAATCGTTGCAAATCTCCGTCCTTTCATAGGTCTCTTCAGTTTTGGGAACAAGAAAAAGTCACATGGGGCCAAATCCGGTGAATATGGTGGCTGAGGCATTATTGTGGTGTTGTTTTTGGCCAAAAAATCTCTCACAAGCAAAGATGAGTGAGCAGGGGCATTTCGGAACAAACTTCGCTGACACACGACTCATACCCAAAACGTTTGAAAAAATTTCATGGCACGAGCCAAGCGATATTCCGACATCTTCAGCAACTTCTCTGATAGTGATTCGACGATTTTCCAAAACAATTTTCCTCACTGCTTGAACATTTTCATCAGTTGTTGACGTGCTTGGGCGTCCAGAGCGAGGCTGGTCATTGGCATCTTCCCGGCCATCTTGGAAGAGTTTGTACCACTTGTACACATTTTTTTTACTCAGAACAGTTTCACCGTATGCCACTGTCAACATTTCAAGTGTTTCAGAGCACTTAATTTTATTTTTTACACAAAATTTGATGCAAATCCTTTGATCCATATTTTTCGATAGCAAAAAATCGCCGAGCTCGCAAAATAACTTGTAACTTTACGCCTCTCACAACCAAACAAAAGAGGATGTTCCATTGAAACTTGGTACAGATGTTAGGGAAGAGTGTATAATTTTGTTACACTTGCAGGCATAGCAAAAATGGGGCTTTTGAGCTTTTGTTATCGCTACTTGAAAACGCAAGATGCAACCAGAGATAAGAAGATCAGAATTAAAGCAGAATTAATACAGCTTTTGTTCTGCATCTCATTTTGGCTTTCTTTTGCTTTCCCATTCTCCTACGAGGGTCGAAACTAAAATTGTCGAGGTGTCGTATAAATATGGGCAGGAGTGTATAACAAAACAAAAAAATCTATAATCGAAAATATGTTGCCCGCGAAATTTGAAAAGTCACCTTACTTTTTGAACACACCTCGTATAGGTTAAGTTTATCGATATATTTCGATATATTTTCGATATATCAAAATTGATCTCCACTAACTGCTGGAGCGATCTATCGACAAATAGCGGGAACTTAGTTGCCCACCTAATATTATATTGATTTTTTTAAACCCCTTGTAAATGTGGCTATAATTTTATTTTTCAGTGCCACATATTTTTCCATTGAAAATTCCATTGAAAAAATTTATTCTGAGCTAGTCAAGCGAAACCCGGTCTTACTATCCAAAATTTACCAAGCAATATGGTTTGCTTGGCATTTCTAACGGAACTTTCTAAAAAAAAGCATGACAAAATGGTACTCATATTTATGCACTTTTAATTTGTCCGCAGTGCACTATTGCGTTTTTGACCTGTTTTTGTGGCATTAATTAATAACTCGGCCAGTTTTGGAGATACCGACATGAAACTTTACCAATCGTTATTATTTGATATATAAAAATATATCCTATAGCCGGAATGTCAAATTCGTCATCTTCAAGACAAACATTTTCTTCATATTCGCACGAAAGCATCTCAATTACCTCAATTGGAAGTGGAAAACTCTTTTGTTTTTTTATGCGTCTCGATAAATTAAGGGACGAAATAATTGGATCTGGTGTATCCATAGCTCTGTTGAACACATCAGCGAAGGAATGTAATCGGCTGTGCTTTCTTGAGTAGCGAAGCCTGTCTGATTTATACAGCTTGTTTTGGGACTCAGACGCTTCTTCTCTAAAATAACCGACTGGAAGTACCGTATTTCACAATACTTTCATTACAAATTGGGGGCTATTTTCTTTCAAAATTGCATTATTCACATTTTTATTTGCATGGCAAAATAAAAAAAAAAAAAACAATACAAAATCTACAAAAAGTCCCAAACTTCTATCTTCAAAAATACCAAAGTTGGTATTTCTACCAAAAACCATTTCCGATCGTTCATTTATATGGCAGCTATAAGATATAACCGGCCGATCCTTATGATCCTTTAGCGTGTCATAATTTTTTGCCAAAAATAGCTCTCGTGTAAAATTTGAACTCTCTAACTCTAAAAACAACAAAGTTATACCATTTCCGATCAATCAGTTATATGGCAGCTATAGGATATAGTCGGCCGATCCCGGCCGTTCCGACTTATATACTGCGTGCAAAGGAAAGAAGGGTGTGTGCAAAGTTTCAAGTCGATAGCTTTAAAACTGAGAGACTAGTTTGCGTAGAAACAGACAGACGGACAGACGAACATGCTCATATCAACTCAGGAGGTGATCCTGATCAAGAATATATATACTTTATAGGGTCGGAGATGTCTCCTTTACTGCGTTGCACACTTTTGACCAAAATTATAATACCCTCTGCAAGGTTATAATTAGGTTCTTCAACAATTTAAAAGACTCTTTACCAAAACTCGATTTAGAGAAGTAAAAATTTGACTGCGGTTTATAAATGACGTCCTCTAAAAAAATTTTGGTTACCCAACTCTAAAGCTTGAAGATTTCTTAATTCATAGCCATACAATTTTTTTCAAATATCTAAAATCTAAAGAAAGCAGTTTTGCCACAAAAAGGGAACCATGTTATTAACTAAATAGAAAAATTAGAAAGATAACCAGGAAGAATGGCTTAGAAAATTTCAAAAAAAATTTTTTCAGTGGAAATATGTTATTTTTTTTAAGCTGTCAGAAATTGGAGCAAATAAGAGCATGATACAATTTTACAATTGTATAATGTATAATTGTATCATGAATGGGAGAGTTCTGAAAAAATTTGAGAGTGCTCAGTGAGCACTGCTCACACTGTACTCATAATAACACTAATAAAGAAATTTTTAGATTTTATGAACATTTTTTAAAATTAATGGACTTCCAAAATTTTTTTAATCGATTAAAATTATTAAAAAATTTAATGACTATTAACTATTTTTAATCAAAACACCTATGTATCCTTCTTATTCGCAGATTCGCATATATGATTATAGAACTCCTTCCAAAAACTCCAACTGCAGCAAGTTAAAATATACTTCGATGAAATTCCTTTACAATTGTTGTATTAAAATGAATGTAAATTTTGTATTAAATAAATAATAAATATAGTTAAAATAAGTATAGTCCTGAATAAATGATGTCAAAATTGAATTTTGCAGTGGTAGTTTGATTATTGATTACACAGTGCGAAAAAAAAAATAAATTGGAGGAACTTTTGAAGAGACCTAGTAGGAATTGTATTTAAGGTCGAATATAGTATAAAACAGTGTTTGAAATATTTCTATCACCCTCAAAATCTTGATTTATTTAGAAAAAACGGGTTTTCGGAACTTTTTTGCTCTTAAAAATTCCCTAACGCGTATCTTTCAGCGGATTTACAATTTCCGACGTTTTTTAATAGTTAAATGTTGTAGCTTTTGTAAAAAAAGATATCTTTAATTAATTAAAACAAAAATCAGTGTGTGTCTAGGGACACGCGTGAGTAACGAAGTTTCTTTGGCATGTTTGTCAATGAAGGAGAGAGAGGAGTGAATGAAGGCGAAAAATGATTTACAAAAACAATTTACAACTTTATACAAAAATGATTTTTATTTATTACTTATTTATTCCAGGTATATAAATCTAATCAGTTCATTCAAATATAGTGATAATTGGCTTATAATAACTTAAGTAAGATACAAACATTTGAGATTCAACTTTGTCCAAGTATTTCGAAAAAACTGCATCAATAGTCGTATTGAATCTTGTTGTAGACATTGTTGGGTCGTTTAATTTTTTTTTAAATCAAATTCTTCAAGGAGAAATTGTGTCAGTGCACTATGGACAAAAAGTCCGAAATTTGTGCATAAAGTTAAAGTTGTTATATTTTTAATATACAACATATAATGAATTTTCCAATTAAGCATACTCTGGATAAAATTAAACTGTTTCCAAAAAATTTTTAAAAGCTGCAATTTGAATTTCCCAAACAAAGTCAGCGGATAGATTGCTAGCTTGATTTCTCAAAATGGAACCGTGAAAATTTATAAACATTGCATCTATTTTGTGGCTTTTTCGTGAAAGTAAAAATAATTTGTAAATATGGAAAATAATCGTACAGGTATGTAGATTAAACTTTGCGCGGTAGTTTATAGATGTTCATGTCCACACTGTGGAGTGTAACTTTTTTACCGCGCGCTCCTGCAAGCAACTAAAGCTGGTATGTTCTTCTTAAAAATATATAGATTAAGGCGTTAATAAATTCATTTGCCATAAATTCATTTTTCATTTCAAGCAGCGCTCTTCGAAGTTTGGGGGGAGAGCCACCGAAGAGACGACGCTGTTAGAGGTTTAAATTAAATATTATAACTAATAGAACCATATTTAGTAAAAGTTTTAGTTCATTTTATGAAAAACTTAAGTTTATGTAAAAATTAAGTAAAAATGCCAGTAAGGCCAACTCTTGATGTAGGCGGCGGCCATAAGCGTGGTCAAATTTCCAAAACAATAAAATTCGAAATGCGATAAAAATAGTCAAGCTTATATGCAAAATTGGAGCCCAATAAATCTAAAATTGGAGTTTATGCAAAAAAAAACGGCGTTTCCGCCCGAAGTGGGCGTGGTCAAATTTAAAAAACAAAAAAATTCGAAATTCGACAAAAATAGTTTAAGCGTATGTGCAAGTATCTACAAGGCCAGTATCTCTAAAACTGGA
Source organism: Drosophila parabipectinata (assembly GCA_018153455.1). Classification (NCBI taxonomy): domain Eukaryota; kingdom Metazoa; phylum Arthropoda; class Insecta; order Diptera; family Drosophilidae; genus Drosophila; species Drosophila parabipectinata. The sequence goes on along the minus strand of JAECYA010000403.1, from coordinate 1,324,729 downwards.
GTTTGTGCTAAAAAAACGTCGTTTCGGCCCATACTGCAGTGGCTCTGATTTTTTATCAGAAAAATTGATGTTAAAGTCACCGGCCAAAATTAGGGGAATTTAAAAAAAAAAAAACATAAAAATTTGTAGTACTATATCTCCGAAGAAGTCGAGAACCTTATTTTCATGAGCATGAGCAGTGGAGAAACGCTCGACTGTGCTCGACTGTTCTCTCACTCTACTAGGAAGAAGCAGACAGATAGCCGTTTAACGTTACGTTACGGTTTTTCTCGGCTAGCCCTCCTCCGCCAAACTCATACCGCGCCATAAGAAACTTCGTTCCAAAAAGGATACAATTTTTCTACAAGAAAATGGCATTTTTGAATTTTTGTCGTGTTTCTCGGACTTTGACGCCATTCTTTCGGTACAACTTCAATATTACACAATATTGGTCATTAATCCTGAATAAAACGAGACCAATTTCATTACAAAATTATTAAAATTGTTGAAGCTATAACGCTTTTCCCAAAACAAGTCAGTGCAACCCTGCTAGCGTTCCGGAGCAATAGTGTGCCTTTCCATTTCGCTTATTCCTTTCTTTTACATACTTTTACTTACTTTACACACCAAAAAACACGGAAATTTTAAAATCCTCTTAAAGATATGTCTAAGGAATTTTTAAGAGCAAAAAAGTCCCGAAAAACCGTTTTTTCTAAATAAATCAAGATTTTGAGGGTGTTAGAAATATTTCAAACACGGTTTTGTACTATATTCGACCTAATAAACAATTCTTACTAGGTATCTTCAAAAGTTTCAAATCACTGTCGCACTGTGTTATTAATTACCTTATGGGTATTATTTTAACTGAGCCCTTCATGGGGCCTAAAGTAAGTAGTTATTTTACTATTTTAGCTATTTTGCTAATTTATAAAACGTTGGATAAAAGTTGTGTTGGCGATTGACCCTATTCGCAGACATTCATACACAATTGGAAATGTGCAATTGCATTGCGTAGGGTGAGTAAACCAAGTAGGGTTGGTATGTTGTTAACCACCTAATTTACCAGTTTTAAATTAGTGCCCTCCAGTGCAAGGTGGTGTTTCACGACAAGTCACTCGGAGTGCAGAAGAAATCGGTTTCAAAAACCACTTGATAAAGAACCTTAAGTTATGCAATAGTCTGTAAATTTATTAATAAAATTAGGTTTCTGTGTTTATTGTATCATAATAATAGCATACTTTTAGGCACAGTTTACATTTTTGCTTAAAGGACCAGTTTTATTGCTTTATATTATTAATTGTTGTGTTATTTTAAAACAAAAAAATATATAGGGCATTTGATTTTATTTCATATATATACACACATTAAAATTATTTATTATTTATTTGTTTGTTAGGGAGATCTTTAAGAGGTTTTAAACCTTTTCTTTGTACTTTTAGCCCAATCGTTATCGCCCAATAATGAACGGTAATGCTTTAAACTTCTCGTTATATCTTTATAAAACCATGTAAGAATATTTTTTTACGAATTTTTTTGCGAAAGCTTTTGGCTCACTTTCTATTCAGTCTATAAAACAATCCCATAGTCTTTCAATTATTATGGTTCCAGCTAGATAGAGTTGTCCATCCTAAAGCGCTCCACATGCCTATTACTTTTTAGTCGTAGCTTATTAAAGTGACTCCAAAAATTATTGTATTGTTTGTTCATTATACCCTTGCAGAGGGTATTATAATTTTGGTCAAAAGTGTGCAACGCAGTGAAGGAGATATCTCCGACCCTATAAAGTATATATATTCTTGATCAGGATCACCTCCTGAGTTGATATGAGCATGTCCGTCTGTCTGTCTGTTTCTACGCGACCTAGTCTCTCAGTTTTAAAGCTATCGACTTGAAACTTTGCACACACCCTTCTTTCCTTTGCACGCAGTCAGGGCCGTAGCTAGCATGGGGCAGGTGGGGCGGTGCCCCAGGGCCCCCAAAGGGAAGGGGCCCCGCCGGGGCAAAAGAATTCCGCATAGGGGGCCCCAAATTTACTTGTTGCCCCAGGGCCCCCGAGGCTCTAGCTACGGCCCTGCACGCAGTATATAAGTCGGAACGACAGGAATCGGCCGACTATATCCTATAGCTGCCATATAACTGATTGATCGGAAATGGTATAACTTCGGTGTTTTTAGAGTTAGAGAGTTAAAATTTTACACGAGCGCTATTTTTGGTAAAATAATACGACATGCTAAATCGGAAGGATCGGCCGACTATATCCTATAGCTGCCATATAACTGAACGATCGGAAATGGTTTTTGGTAGAAATACCAACTTTGGTATGTTTGAAGATAGAAGTTTGGGACTTTTTATAGCCTTGCAGAGGGTATTATAATTTTGGTCAAAAGTGTGCAACGCAGTGAAGGAGACATCTCCGACCCTATAAAGTATATATATTCTTTATCAGGATCACCTCCTGAGTTGATACGAGCATGTCCGTCTGTCCGTCTGTCTGTCCGTCTGTCTGTTTCTACGCAAACTAGTCTCTCAGTTTTAAAGCTATCGTCTTGAAACTTTGCACACACCCTTCTTTCCTTTGCACGCAGTATATAAGTCGGAACGGCCCGGATCGGCCGACTATATCCTATAGCTGCCATATAACTGATTGATCGGAAATGGTATAACTTTGGTGTTTTTAAAGTTAGAGAGTTCAAATTTGACATGAGAGCTATTTTTGGCAAAATAATACGACATGCCAAATTTCGTAAGGATCGGCTGACTATATCCTACAGCTGCCATATAACTGAACGATCGGAAATGACCCAACTTTGACCCAATTCGTGTTTTTGAAGAAAGAAAGCTGGAACTTGGTACAGATTATATATTTGGTCAGTTGATCCGACCTACCAAATTTCATTAGGATCGGCCGACTATATCCCATAGCTGCCATATGACTGAACGATCGGAAATGGTACTTGGTAGAAATATCAACTTTCGTATTTTTGAAGATAGAAGTTTGGGATTTTTTTTAGATTTTGTATTGTAAAAAATTGGATTATATATTCCTATTGCCATAAGGATCGGCCAACTGTATCCGATGTCCCGAAGTTAGATTTCCTTTCTTGTTTTGCAAAGACATTGAAAAGTGTCGATAAAGCTGATATGACATTTAACAAGAAAGGAAAGCTAACTTCGGGCGGAGCCGAAGTTGATATGTACACCCAAGCCCGTCGAGAGGAAAGTAACGAAAATTATGTTGAATTTTGTTAATGTTATAGGTAACTTCGGGCGGAGCCGAAGTTGATATGTACACCCAGGCCCGTCGAGAGGAAAATAACGAAAATTATGTTGAATTTTGTTAATGTTAAAGCAAACTTTGGGCGGAGCCAACTCTAAAAACACCAAAGTTAAAGTCAAAAGTCCGATCAATCAGATATATGGCAGCTATAGGACATAGTCGGCCGATCCCGGTCGTTCCGACTTATATACAGTGTGCAAAGGAAAAAGGGGTGTGTGCAAAGTTTCAAGTCGATAGTCTTAAAACTGAGAGACTAGTTTGCGTAGAAACAGACAGACGGACATGCTTATATCAACTCGGGAGGTGATCCTGATCAAGAATATATATACTTTATGAGGTCGGAAATGTCCCCTTTACTGCGTTACACAATTTTTGACAAAATTATAATACCCTCTGCAAGGGTATAAAAAGTACCGTACGATTTTCCTATTACATACATAGGTATATTTTTATGAGGCGAATTTTGCTTTTGCGAACGAAATATGTAAGTGGGACAGATCATTTTATGTTCGTTTTAGTAAAGCTGATGACATCGGATTAAATTATTTCAATTGCAGTGATAACTAACAGTTAAACAAAAAAAAACAAATTTAGTAAGTTTCGTCGAAAAAATCATATTGTTAAAGTTGTAATTAACATTTGTTGTTCATATATTACTCATTACAGCGGGCAAGAATATTGGCACTCCGAGAAATAGGGATGTCAATACGTAAAATTGCTGAAGAATGTGGGAGGAGTAAGCGGACGGTGGAAAACCTTATAAAGGACCCAGAAAATCATGGTAGAAATCCCCGTTTCGGGCGCCCACCCCTATGCGGGACAAGCGACGAATTAAATTTAGATATCGCGATATAAGAAGTCCCAAAAATGTCCACGTCCCCAGGAACTCATGGTATGGGCTGCCTTTGGATATAATGGAAAGTCTTCTATGTGCTTTATAACTCATAAAATGAATGCACACACATATGTAGAACTATAAGACGAAATTATAGTCCAGTTTGAAGAGAATTGTTTTGGTGAAGAATGGACTTTTTAACAGGATAATGCACCTATTCACTGTGCAAAGCATCCAAAAGCTTCTTTTCATCATCGCAAATACCAATTTTGGATGGGCCAGCTCGCAGCCCGAACTTAAATCCAATTGAAAATCTTTGGGGCATACTATCTCAAAAGGTTTGAGCTAATGTGAAACAATATAGTAGTCTTAAAGAATTAAAAGAATCTATCAAACAAGAATGGGAGAAAATCGACATAGAAATACTGAAAAACTTAATTAATTCAATGCCAGGACGAGTTCACAAGGTATTAGACGTTTGAAAGTTTTTTGATTTATTTTCTATAATATTTTCTATAAATCTATATTCATCTGTTAATAAGCTATATTTATCTATACCTAATATGTACCTATAACTTCAAAAGCGTTACAAATTTAACAAAGAATAAATACTAATTTGTTTTTTTGAAAAATATTCAAGCGTTTTTTTTGTTAAAAAAAAAATTACATAGGTGTCCTACTTACTTATTTCGCTCACCCTATATTGCACTACACTAGCGTGTAAGATATACATATTTCATGTACAACATTTTTATACCCTTGCAGAGGGGACATCTCCGACCCTATAAAGTATATATATTCTTGATCAGGATCACCTCCTGAGTTGATATAATCATGTCCGTCTGTCCGTCTGTCTGTTTCTACGCAAACTAGTCTCTCAGTTTTAAAGCTATCGTCTTGAAACTTTGCACACACCCTTCTTTTCTTTGCACGCAGTATATAAGTCGGAAGTCGGTATAACTGCGGTGTTTTTAGAGTTAGAGAGTTCAAATTTTACATGAGAGCTTTTTTTGGCATATAACTGAACGATCGGAAATGACCCAACATTCGTGTTTTTGAAGATAGAAAGCTGGAACTTGGTACAGAATATATATTTTTGGTCAGTTAATCCGACCTACCAAATTCATAACGATCGGCCGACTATATCTTATAGCTGCCAAATAACTGATTGATCGGAAATGGTTTTTGGTAGAAATAGCAACTAATACAGTTGGCCGATCCTTATGAAATTTGGTAGATCGGATTAACTGACCAAAAAATATAATTTGAAATTTGGCATGTCGTATTATTTTGCCAAAAATAGCTCTCATGTAAAATTTGAACTCTCTAACTTTAAAAACATCAAAGTTATACCATTTCCGATTAATCAGTTATATGGCAGCTATAGGATATAGTCGGCCGATCCGGGCCGTTCCGACCTATATACTGCGTGCAAAGGAAAGAAGGGTGTGTGAACAAATTTTAAGACATAAGATAGCTTTAAAACTGACAGACTTGTTCGCGTAAAAACAGACAGACGGACATACTTAAATCAACTCAGGAGGTGATCCTGATCAAGAACATATATAATTCATAGGGTCGGAGATGTCTCCTTCACTGTGTTTCACACTTTTGATCAAAATTATAATACCTCTGCAAGGGTATAAATATATTTGGGAGGCACTAATCTAATGACGCAGTTTTCCCATAAAAATAAATATTACAGTAGCGGACAATGAAATCCGGACGGGCAGAAAATACTACTTTTTTAGTTTTTTTTTTCAGCCAGCGTTTACTTTACTTTATTTGTTTTAAATCGAAGAAATTAATATAATTAGTTATTCAAAACATGTTCTTTTAAATGTCATTTTGTTTTATTTGGAAATAAAACGTATAATTTAATATTCGATGGAATTAACAAAAGTGTAGGCAAACAACAAAAAAATTTTTTTAACTATTCCTTGGTAACAAAAATTTTTGAAAATTAATTTTTAATAGCTTAGTATTAAACGTATTCAAAAATAATTTTGGTTTGGTTCTTTAGTATTTATTTATTGTTTCTTTAGTATTGGTCTTCCCTGAGTTTTTAATACGGCCTTTATTCTTTTTGGCATAAAATCTACTAAGTGTTCGTTAGATTTCTTAATTATGTCTTTATAACAGACACCTTCTACTGTTAAATTAAATTCTCTTATTTTTTTGGGTTTGTTTTTATGTATTTTAACTTTTAGAATAGGACAACGATATTGAATCGGATAGAAATCAGAACTACTGCCTCGCCAGTCCAATGTTGATATTCGATTTTTCTGCAAATAATTTATTACCTTAATTAAAAAAAAAAAATACTAGAAATTTAAAACTTTAATTATTGTTTAAACAAATCCTTTAAGTTTGGGGCGCACGTAGCTCACACTATTGTTAGACAGATGGATTATTTTGGTGTCGTTACAAAAAATGACGTTTCGCCAATCATGTATAGTATAAGAACTTACTTACTCATGTATAAGAACTTACTTCTTACATGATTTTCTGATTTGAAACGATCAGTCATGCTTAATCGTGAAAGGATTCGATCCTCGAGGTAGTTGATCTTCTTTTTATACCCTTGCAGAGGGTATTACAATTTTGGTCAAAAGTGTGCAACGCAGTGAAGGAGACATCTCCGACCCTATAAAGTATATATATTCTTGATCAGGATCACCTCCTGAGTTGATATGAGCATGTCCGTCTGTCCGTCTGTCTGTCTGTTTCTTTCTACGCAAACTAGTCTCTCAGTTTTAAAGCTATCTTCTTGAAACTTTGCACACACCCTTCTTTCCTTTGCACGCAGTATATAAGTCGGAACGGCCCGGATCGGCCGACTATATCCTATAGCTGCCATATAACTGATTGATCGGAAATGGTATAACTTTGGTGTTTTTAAAGTTAGAGAGTTCAAATTTTAGGTGACAGCTATTTTTGGCAAAATAATACGACGTGCAAAATTTTATAAGGATCGGTCGACTATATCCTATAGCTGCCATTTAACTGAACGATCGAAAATGACCCAACGTGTTTTTGAAGATAGAAAGCTGATACTTGGTACAGATTCTACTTTTGATCATTTGATCCAACCTACCAAATTTCATTAGGATCGGCCGACTATATCCTATAGCTGCCATATGACTGAACGATCAGAAATGGTTTTTGGTAGAAATACCAACTTTGGTATTGTTAAAGATAGAAGTTTGGGACTTGTTTTAAATTTTGTATTATAATAAATTGGGTTATATTATCATATTCTCATAAGGATCGGCCAACTATATCCGATGTTTGCGATTTATATCCGGTTTTAACTGCAAGGGTATATCAACTTCGGCTCCGCCCGAAGTTAGCTTTTCTTTCTTGTTTTTCCTGATTCTTAAAATTTTCCTGTTTTCTTAAAATTTTGTAGGAAATCCTCGAAAGAAGACTTAATAAGTCCAAAGTTAGAGCTTATTCCTCGGAACCTTAAGATTTTCGATTGTAAGGCCAATATGGCCCCTTGAAAATTTTCAGTCATTTTCGACATATCTAAAAAAAAAATTTTTTTTAACATAAAAAATTGAATAATTTAAAAAAAGCTTTCAGATCATGAAAAGCTAAGTACAGTCCGGATATAACGAAAAAATTTCAACTCGATATAATAACACAGCTCCTACCACACTAATGCAAAGTTCACATTTAGTGCAAGTACTTAGGTGTCCGTATTTCATTGTCCGCTGCGTTGGAAATGCATAAATTTAATGGCGTTTGATATTAGATCAATATATACCAGTCTTTGACATCAAACGTTTCATAGCTAAGCACCTGTGCAAGGCTGGGAAATAAAGGAGCGCGTACTTACGTTGAATCCAACTTCATCTCCTCATTTCTCCAAAAGAATGAAGCACTAGGAAAGTCCTTTAAATTCTGTTCGGATGGACATTTGTAACTTATTGTCTAATATATAATATATATTGGACATTTTTCCACACGGAAAAAGGCAACTATGCGTAAACAAAAAAAATTTCACATTCCGTTTATACACCCTTTGTGACAAATCCCGATTATGAAAAGAAGTGGTTTTGAAAATTGTATCTTAAAGTAACCTAATTGCTTACAAACTAATTTATGGCAATCTCTAAAATACGTCCCCAAATCTCATTATGTCCCCAAAAAAATTGATAAATACTTTACATATTATTTTAACCAGAATTTACACATAATTATTTGCATAAAACAAATTTTTGTTCCTCGGGTTTTTTAACCCTCTGAAAATATGTTGGTCGGTTGATCGAAGAAATGGACTGGTATTATTACCTGGTACTGGCATTGCCAGGTCGGATAAATCGACTGTAGCCGTCCTTTCTTGTTTTATATATTTATGTTTGGTAATTATTTTCCCGTTGAGACAATTTCAAATTTTGGTCTTGAAAACGAATCAAATAAGGAGGAGAGATGGAAGATAGGGGAAATACAAAATGCTGTATCACTTTGAAAAGATTACTGTAGATTCCAGTCCCAATCCGTATTTGAGACCGAGTCCCAGTACGAGTTGATGTCCGTATTTCATTATGTTGATTGACGATGTATAATTTAGAAATGAAATTATGATTTATACGGTTTTTCACCGAGGGGGCATATTTCATGATGTTGCAATGAATCCCTTGACTATATGGACAGATTGGATAGATGATTGTATTGACTGCCATTGATTAATCATCCTTGGTGCCGAAACTACGGAAATCGGAAAACTACAAGTAGACACACTTACTTGATATAATGCGCACGGCTTGGAGCCGCCGCACTATGGGATCACCAACCACTTTTTATGGCCTTAAATAATGCCAGTAAATCGAAAGAGATTTTCACTGAGTTTATATTTGACTATATAGCTTAGGGACCTAAAATGTTAGCATCAAGAAATGGGCGTACCCGCACCGCCCACAAAAACCACAAAAAAATGAATATTTCGGACGTTTTAAAAAAAAAAACCTATCAAATAAGAAACGCCTTTCAATGAAAACAAAATTTGAAAGTTAATGACTTTAAATTTTTGATAAATATTTCATATTTTCAAGATGTCCTAAAAAAACAAAAGTTATTCACTAAAGAATGTGTATGGGCTAAAAAGTGCACAAAAGTGCACTTCTAGACTACATTCATTTAAAAGAAGATAAAAAACTCTATAACACAGTATAAATATTAAGGTAAAACTTTTTTTGACTTCCTATTGTTTTCCTAAAGTTGAGATTTACCATTAACATTTATCCTTTAAAGGAGTACCCATATGCACCCAATAACACAAAAATCTATCAGTTCCATCAATAGACATACGCAAAAACTTACTACAAGTCCCACCTATTCGACTTAATATAAAATATTTCAAATTTAAATCCTTTTTGTTCACATTTAAAGATATAGCAAGAAAGAAAATATAACTTCGGGCGGCGCCGAAATTGATATACCCTTGCAGTTAAAACCGGATATATATCGCATGTACATATATGTACATATGTACATATATCGGTAATATCGGATATAGTTGGCCGATCCTAGCTTTAAAACAGACAGACTAGTTCGCGTAGAAATAAACAGACAGAAAAACAGACGGACATGCTATACTTCATAGGGTCACAGATGTCTCCTTCAATGCGTTGCACACTTTTGACCAAAATTGTAAAACTCTCCTGTTTTAAGAACTTTTAAAAAATGACTTTTGGTCACAAAAAGTGGCCGTTGGCCCCATAGTGCACCGATGTGAAACGCCCATGTATGTTTAAAAAAAAGATGGGAATGAATATAATTAACTGCTTATCGACGGGGTGCGAATAATTAGTCAATTCATCTTGCGTGAAAAATCATGCCGGGTTAGGTTGTCTTAGAATACGAAATGACATTTCATTGGCTTTTGATTTTGAACACGGCCTCAGACGCAGTCCCAACTCGAACAGGTACCATTTTTAGTGTATGATTGATCATCACTACATGTCTATAAGTTGAGCTGCTGTATATGTATGTACTTGTATGTACAGGAACAGATGCCGACGGGGATCAGAATGAACGCCAGTTGTTTGAAGGACAACAGCCGTGACAAAGAAGTGCCTCCGCCATTGTCACTCGGAAGGGCTCTGTCCTCGGATGCTATCCCAAAATCGTTTACCGTTTGCCAGATAAAATCGGTAATTGGCTTAGGGTTGCTCTGCAGCAGCCACAGGAGCGGCGGCAGGAACAGAGCAATAAATACAGGATGAAAAGCCTCATACTGGGACGGGGAATAGGGCCGAAACACTTGACGAGTATCGATCACTGTCGCATCACTGACCGGCTTAAAGACAGCCAGCAATAATTACACACACTTGATGTGAATAGGAGAATTAGTCCTGTTTTGGCCTTTGTGCTGCCGCTGCTACTACTAGGATCAACTAGGCTCAGCCCTCCTCTGCACAGGACTCTTACTATTTTGCCTCCTTGGCCTTTTCCCTATTCGGCATATTTAACGCTTTGCCACATTGTTTTGCCTGCTCTGCCGCTTGCTGCCCATTGTCTTTGACCCGAAGGACCCAGCAATACGAGTTCTGAAGTTCGAAAACGTCCTGCACCCTAAACTGGGCTTTGTTTTGTTGCGCTAAGCCTAAGCGCATGGCGCTACAGTGCGCCTACAGGCTCAGACAGGAACCCGTCATTGTGCCTTTGTGGAATCCACTTGACCTATTATTTTAATTATTTAGTGGCAACACTGTGCCATTGTCCCTGTGTCTCTGTTCTTTGTTTATTTTTAGGTTTAATGCAGATGCTGTTTCTGTTTTTGGATTTTTACTTTTATTTGACGCTAAGGAAATTTAGCATTCTATTCCATTACTTGGCATCTGAGACTTCGTTCAACTTTTAAAGGTTAATCTAGGTATCGTGCCTTTTCTCCTATTGAAAGTCTTTTATTTGTCTTCGTCAAAGAAAGGATTTACCAAATTAGAAAATATAAAGGTCATCAAAATTGATTTTTATAGGATATTATAATTTTGGAAATTCCATAATTCTGGAGTTTATCTTTTCCTAGCCTAACTATCTTTTCATCAAGCCAAAAATTCTCATAAAATAAAAATGCATACATAATAATTTTTATACCCTTGCAGAGAGTTTATACCCTTGCAAATTATAATACCCTATTATAATTTATTATATAATATCCACCGACTCTATAAAGTATATATATTCTTGATCAGGATCACCTCCTGAGTTGATATGAGCATATTCGTCTGTCTGTCCGTCTGTCTGTTTCACCCTTCTTTCCCTTCCTTCCTTTGCACGCAGTATATAAGTCGGAACGACTGGGATCGGCCGACTATATCCTATAGCTGCCATATAACTGATCGATCGGACTTTTTACTTTAACTTTGGTGTTTTTAGAGTCGGCTCCGCCCGAAGTTAGCTTTTCTTTCTTGTTTTTTACGTTTTAAAAAAGATTTTTTGTTGATAGTCACAGCTAAAACTGTGACAGAACTCAGTGAAGCCTTTCATTGAGGAAAAGATGACAATGAAGGAATGAAAGAAATTTTCTAAAAATCCATATTTGTCAAAAAATAAATAAACCTTTCACTGGAAGCATCAAACTAAATATTACAGTTGGGTCATTTCCGATCGTTCAGTTATATGGCAGCTATAAGATATAGTCGGCCGATCCCGGTCGCTCCGACTTATATACTGCGTGGAAAGGAAAGAAGGGTGTGTGCAAAGTTTCAAGTCGATAGCTTTAAAACTGAGAGACTAGTTCGCGTAGAAACGGACAGACAGTCGGGCAGATGGACATGCTCATATAAACTCAGGAGGTGATCCTGATCAAGAATATATATACTTTATGAGGTCGGAGATGTCTTCTTCACTGCGTTGCACACTTTTGGACAAAATTATAATACCCTCTGCAAGGGTTTAACAATGATGTTCAACGCAAATACATGGGCTACAACACGGGCTAATCTTCTCTTAGCTTTACTGTGGGTTTTTTTTGGAGTTTGGTTTAGTGGAGCCTAAAGGTTATGGAGCAGGTAAAATTATTCGTGGAGGAAAATAAAATTGGAAATTGTTGGCCGGTGTAACTTTTTGGAAATAACAATAAGTTGAAGAAGTAAGGAACATTTGCTTTTTCTGCAAAAACTGCTAAGCCTTACAAACCTTTCAGACGATAGAAATTTATTTTTGTGTCCGATTAATTTGACTTACCCAAATCCCCTGTCCAAAACCGGGATAGGAACAAACGCTTGGCCAAAGCCCCGGACACCCGGACAACTAAATAACGAAGCCGAAGCCCCAGGGATCGTACATAAGAGCACGCTAATGGTGTATGGAAATCTTGGTTGTAGGTACTTAACATAGACAGTCCATAGAAATAGTAGTAATAATGGATGCCCTGATTCGACCATATGCTGCGAGTCGTTTTGTAAATGATGACGCAGCTCGATGGCGTTATAATTAAGGTTTACATCAATGGTAGCCGCGGTTTGGAGATGAGTACCACCTGGCCTCTATAAATATAAGTAAAAAGCATTGCCACGCAACCCGAAATGGATTGCTCGCGTCGTTCTTCAATTAATAACGAACCAAAAGCCACAGACAAAGCCGAAGAATGATAGCAAAAAGCTTTACTAGATGGATCTTCAATAGTTTAAAAAATTTGTCCACGTTTATGTACTTATATTGTGACCAACTCGGAGTATTTTTATCCACTTTCATGTTAAACAATAAAAGCTGTATATTCAATTTCATAGTTCTTACATGGGGTTTAAACAATTGGAATCCTTTTCTATTTACTCGTTTATAGCCATTTTAAAAACTCAATCAAAAAATCCACATTTACGGTAATTTTAATAGAGGCCTCTTATTTGTTCGCTGCTTTTAAGGCTTAATTACTTCCAGCACGTACATTACCGAACACTTATAAAAAATTATCCATGGAAAAATCGACTCAAAAATCTAGACGAATTTCGGAAATTTTACTAACTAGTTCCTTATAATTTCAGGTTTCAGGTTTTTATCAGTGGGGGCTTATTTTTTTGAGAGTCGTACACCCTACTAGACCCAAAATTTCATTATAATTACATATGCTCCAAAACCCCTGGTTCAATTGATGGACAGCAATTATAGTCGACCGCAGCTTGCCGTATTATCATTTTTCCTACTTTTTCTATTACGTAAAGATAACGCGAGTGTTGGGGTGAGTGAGAGTGTATTGGTGAGAGAATTGAACTTCTGCACTGAGCAAATCGTAGAGTGCACTGCGTAAAAATTATTTAGGAACTATGAAAAATATTTTTCATTACAGTGCGACAAAAAAGTGAAAGAACTTTTAAAGTGAGATGGTAGGAATTGTTTATCAGGTCGAATATAGCTATTGATTAGGATGAGCTCCTCCGTCTATCGACTATAAGCTATCGACTTCAAACTTTGCACGCACCTTTATTTCCATTACACGTTATATTTAAGTTGGAACTTATAGTTAACTTATATCTATAATACTATATCTTATAGTTGTCATATAACTGATTGATCGAAAATACCGCAACTCTGGAGTTTTTACGCACCCTTCCGACCCCGTAATGAAATTGATTGGGTCCGGGGTCATTTCCGAATATTCAGCTATATGGCAGCAATAGGACATAGTTGGCCGATCTTTATCAAATTTGATGGGTCGTATTGTTTTGCCAAAAAAAGAACTCATGCAAAATCCGAGCTCCGAGCAATACCCTCTGCAAGAGTATAAAAAAGTGGAGACATTTTTAATTTTTACCCAAGGAACTAACATTTTTGTATTTTTTTCGGACTTTGACGCCATTTTTTCGGTACATCTACAAAAAAATGTGTCCTTTTTGAAACATATCAATATTGTCTCATTAATCCTGAAAAAAATTATTATTATTATTAGGAAATTATTAGTATTATTAGAATTAGAAAACCGTTCAAACATGGTTTTGTGCCATAATCGACTCTTTAAAAGTTCCAAATCACTGTTGCGCTGAAGTGCACTGTGTTATTGATGGAATGGCAGGAACCTGAAGGTGGGAAAGTACCGTACCCGAATTTGACTTATCCATAAAGAAACCGATAAAATTGCAGCTGAATGTAAACGGAAATAAGCAAATATTTGCAAACACTGGAAATCATACACATAATTGGTATTCATACACATAAGAGTGTGTACGGGTATACCGCCGTATTTCTAGTCTCCGGCTATATGTATGTCTCTTTAGCATACACGGGGTCAGTGCGGGTAAATCCGAGTGTTTTTTTGCCATTGTACTGGTCGAATAAACTGCACTGAGTTATGAAAAAACAATGCCATTGGCACACGACCCTTTTCCCACACTCAGTACTTTATTCAATTCATGGAGTCCGCACGCCCTTGTAGTATTTCCCGTACATTCCTTATACAGCGTACACACCGAACAGACACATGGTTATACATTTTCATATATGAGCATTTAATTAATCCACAGTTGACTCAGGGGTGATTATTCTATGACTATCCATCTCAACCCTTCCCTCTGTCATTCGCCTAGCATGTCTGGGGGTGAATGGTGAACATTTTTCAATTTTAACTGTAAAGCCATAGAATAGGCCGGTTAATGATGGACTCGGATTTAAATAAATCCGCCATATTTTAATTTATAAATAAATGCATTTCATAACACACAATTATTGCTGGATCACCAGAAAGATATTAATTTAAATACATATATGGATGTTTATCGCGTAAGCGATACCATACATACATATGTATGTACATACCACCCCGTAAGATTTGCTGAGAACCATTTATCTTTTGAATAAAGCTATCTGACCATGTCGACCTGTATTATTTTGAATAATAATTAATTGCCAAATTTTGAGAAACAGGGTCGTGGGCCACTCGGGAGTTTTGTTCAAACGTTAAACCTATAGAAAAGCATGGGAACGCTATGCCAATAAACTTAAGAGCTGCCTCAATGAATATATACTCCTACAAATTAACAGTGGTTTTTTGCCCAAGAACATTCCGAACCTGCTTTGGATTATTTTCACAAATCAGAAAAATAGGCAAAAATCGTTATTGTGGTATCCAAGGATCATAAGGATTAAGTGTATGAATATGACAAGAGTATGATGTAAAGGTTATTGACACAAGTTCCGCTTCCTGCTTTTGGGTATTTCCATATACTTTAAAGGGTCACAGATGTCACCTTTAATGCGTTGCACACTTTTGACCATTGATTAGGATACATTCTTGGTCAGGATCACCGCCAGAGTCGAGATAAGAATGTCCGTCTGTCTGTATTGTATGTCAGAACTTGCAATTAACTGTTGAACGATTTTTCCTATGCTGTCAGTATAGAAACAACACATTTAAATTTTAAGTCCTAAATTGTTAAAAAGTTTTTTCTTTTATCTGACCGGAAAAAAACAGTATAGAACTCAGAACTCAGAACGCAATACATGCTCCCTACAAAAGTATCTTTCAATGATAAATTTGTTACGTGTTCGACAAATGGGTTTCTTTGTACTATTACTTTAAAATAGAATTAAAAAAAAAAAAAGAAAGGAAAGCTAATTTCGGGCGGAGCCGAAGTTTATATACCCTTGCAGTTAAAACCGGATATATATCGCAAACATCGGATATAGTTGGCCGATCCTTATGGCAATAGGAATATGTAATCCAATTTTTTACAATACAAAATCTAAAAAAAGTCCCAAACTTCTATCTTCAAAAATACGAAAGTTGATATTTCTACCAAGTACCATTTCCGATCAATCAGTTATATGGCAGCTATAGGATATAGTCGGCCGATCCGGGCCGTTCCGACTTATATACTGCGTGCAAAGGAAAGAAGGGTGTGTGCAAAGTTTCAAGACGATAGCTTTAAATCTGAGAGACTAGTTTGCGTAGAAACAGACAGACGGACAGACGGACATGCTCATATCAACTCAGGAGGTGATCCTGATGAAGAATATATATACTTTATAGGGTCGAAGATGTCTCCTTCACTGCGTTGCACAATTTTTACCAAAATTATAATACCCTCTGCAAGGGTATAATAATATAATAATAATAATATATTTTCGGCTCAGAGAGATGCATTTCTACCTTAAATAAGGTCCAGAGGTACTGCAAGGTAAGGTACTGCAAAATTCGAAATATTGTGATTTAAAGAAAAATGTTCATTTGCTTTCTTTTCTTTGCACGCAGTATATAAGTCGAATCGGCCGGGATCGGCCGACTATGTCCTGTAACTAATTGATCGGAAATGCTATAATTTTGGTGTTTTCAGAGTTAGAGAATTCGGAATTCAAAGGGATCGGCAACTATATCTTAAAGCTGCCATATACATAACTGGACAATTGGAAATGACCCAACTTTTATGTTTTTATACCCTTGCAGAGGCTATTATAAAAGTGTGCAACGCAGTGAAGGAGGCATCTCTGACCCTATAAAGTACATATATTCTTGATCAGGATCACCTCCTGAGTTGATCCTGATAAGCATGTCCGTCAGTCTGATTCTACGCGAACTAGTCTCTCAGTTTTAAAGCTATCGACTTGAAACTTTGCACACTCCCTTCTTTCCTTTGCACGCAGTAAATAAGTCGGAACGACCGGGATCGCCGACTATATCCTATAGCTGTCATATAACTGATTGATCGGAAATGGTATAACTTTGGTGTTTTTAAAGTTAGAGAGTTCATATTTTACACGAGAGCTATTTTTGGCAAAATGTCAAATTTCATAAGGATCGGCCGAATATGCAATATAGCTGAACGATCGGAAATGGTTTTTGGTAGAAATACCAACTTTGTTATTTTTGAAGATAGAAGCTTGGGTTTTTATACCCTTGCAGAGGGTATTATAATTTTGGTCAAAAGTGTGCAACGCAGTGAAGGAGACATCTCCGACTCTATAAAGTATATATATTCTTGATCAGGATCATCTCCTGAGTTGATATGAGCATGTCCGTCTGTCTCTCCGTCTGTTTGTCTGTTTCTACGCGAACTAGTCTCTCAGATTTAAAGCTATCGTCTTGAAACTTTGCACACACCCTTCTTTCCTTTGCACGCAGTATATAAGTCGGAACGACCGGGATCGGCCGACTATATCCTATAGCTGTCATATAACTGATTGATCGGAAATGGTATAACTTTGGTGTTTTTAAAGTTAGAGAGTTCATATTTTACACGAGAGCTCTTTTTGGCAAAATGTCAAATTTCATAAGGATCGGCCGAATATGCAATATAGCTGAACGATCGGAAATGGTTTTTGGTAGAAATACCAACTTTGTTATTTTTGAAGATAGAAGCTTGGGTTTTTATACCCTTGCAGGGGGTATTATAATTTTGGTCAAAAGTGTGCAACGCAGTGAAGGAGACATCTCCGACCCTATAAAGTATATATATTCTTGATCAGGATCACCTCCTGAGTTGATATGAGCATGTCCGTCTGTCCGTCTGTCTGTCCGTCTGTCTGTTTCTACGCAAACTAGTCTCTCAGATTTAAAGCTATCGTCTTGAAACTTTGCACACACCCTTCTTTCCTTTGCACGCAGTATATAAGTCGGAACGGCCCGGATCGGCCGACTATATCCTATAGCTGCCATATAACTGATTGATCGGAAATGGTATAACTTTGGTGTTTTTAAAGATAGAGAGTTCAAATTTTAAGTGAGAGCTATTTTTGGCAAAATAATACAACATGCTAAATTTTGTAAGGATCGGCCGACTATATCCTATAGCTGCCATATAACTGATTGATCGGAAATGGTATAACATCGCTGTTTTTAGAGTAAGAGAGTTCATGAATTTTACATGAGCGCTATTTTTGGAAAAATAATACGACATGCCAAATTTCATAAGGATCGGCCGGCTATATCCTATAGCTGCCATATAACTGCTCGGAAATGGTTTTTGGTAGAAATACCAACTTTGGTATTTTTGAAGATAGAAGTTTGGGACTTTGTATTAGATTTTATATTATAATAAATTTGGTTATATTATCATATTCTCATAAGGATCGGCAAACTATATCCGATGTTCGTGATATATATCCGGTTTTAACTGCAAGGGTATTTTTCCTTTCTTGTTTTTTTTAGTATTACTATTCGCCTATTACTATTTCGGCAATTTAATAAAAAATTTTAAGCAAAACACTACATTTTGTATACCTTGATCCTGATTATAAAGGAGTTGATCGTGATCCTGATATAGAATACTTTATAGTATTCTCTCGTCTCACACTTTTGACCAAAACTCTTGTTGAAGTGTTTTTTTTAACCTCTACAAAACTAAAAAAATAATCATTAAAATCGGTGTTTTTGCCATGTACTCAAATGGTAAAAGAACCTGAATATTCTTGACCTGAAGATTTTCTGAGTTTATGAAAGCCCAGAATAGAAGTATGATAGTTTTTATAAAAATAAGTTTAAAAAATGCATTAAATACATAAAGAAAAGCTTTACACAAAACTTTCCTACAATTTTTGTCTGAATAAACAAAACTGAATCCCAAATTTTATTTACAACATTAAGGTGCTGTGTAATAGTGAACAGCTGGGAAAATGAATAAGTATATGTACAAAAGATTATATTAAATCTGATCACGAAGGGATGGAAAGTCCATACAAAACTGAATAGGTTCGGGGCCATTTTGGAGATGTTATGCTCGACGATGACGATGGCAATGAGTTGAATGGCAAGATACGTTCGTTCACATGGCATGGAACCATAATCACTTGAGCAAATGTTTCACATAAGTACTGCCGTACATAAGGACTCATTGTGTCTACAGTGCGCAATTGTGATCGGCTTTCCAGGATGGACCTGAATAGATGGCTTTCTTGGATGGAGGGCGGAAGCAAATCATTTCTCCCTGAACATGAGCATCCCTCGAATTCTCTGCATTTATTTTTGAACTCAATAAGCTAATGTTTATTTAAGTAGCGCGGGGTGCAGAACAAGTTTTGAAGGATTTCGGGATTGTGTTGATATTTGCAATAGCCATTGATGATGGTGATGATTTTAATGAGAGCAAAGACAGGATGTTAGACAAGGCAAGGATCGCAGCACGATTATTAAAATTTTCACCCTTATTTAAAATTCAAGTGCCTCGTTTCTCTCTCTCCTCCCACCAAAACAAAATGTCTCCCATGAATCCTGTCACCCTATGTCTTTCGTCCTTTTTTTTCTATCTACCTTTTTCTCTTGAGTGTTTGACGAGATATAGGGGTATGTATATTTATTTATATGTACATATAAATGCGTATTTATATAAATTATATAAATATATAATTTAATATAAATATAAATTATAAGGGACGTATTCTACATATCAAGATTATAAATAGGGGCTAAAAATAATAATGAATGAATTTGAAAAGAAATTTAGAAAAAAAATTGTATTATCAATTTTTTTATAAACAAGAAAGGAAAGCTAACTTCGGGCGGAACCGAAGTTTATATACCCTTGCAGTTAAAACCGGATATATATCGCAAACATCGGATATAGTTGGCCGATCCTTATGAGAATATAATTATATAACCCAATTTATTATAATATAAAATCTAAAACAAAGTCCCAAACTTCTATCTTCGAAAATACCAAAGTTGGTATTTCTACTAAATACCATTTCCGATCGTTCAGTTATATGGCAGCTATAGGATATAATCGGCCGATTCCGGTCGTTCGGACTTATATACTGCGTGCAAAGAAAGGAAGGGTGTGTGCAAAGTTTCAAGTCGATAGCCTTAAAACTGAGAGACTAGTTTGCGTAGAAACGGACAGACGGACATGCTCATATTAACTCAGGAGGTGATCCTGGTCAAGAATATACATATATACTTTACAGGGTCGGAGATGTCTCCTTCACTGCGTTGCACATTTTTGACCAAAATTATAATACCCTCTGCAAAGGTATAAAAATCAGTCCCAAGCTTCAATCTTTAAAAATATAAAAGTTTAATCATTTCCGATCTTTTAGTTATATGGGAGCTATAAAGTATAATCGGCCGATCCTTATGAAATTTGGTTTATCGTATTATTTTGCGGTATTAGTCGGAACACTTCTGTATATACACTAATATACTCCCAAAAATCTTTAAAGCAGAGCTCTGCAGAGGTCGGCACGGCCCTATCTCGGGGGCATAGGAAATTTCTCTGCCCGAGCTCTGCCACACACACACAGTATAAATGTGTAAAACGTCATGCTCACAGCCTACTTTCTGCTATTCATTACTATCACTAATGCGGTAAAATCATATCAATGTATTGAGGTGCCGACCACTGCAGTGCACTATAGGCCGGATGACCACTTTTTCTGGCCAAAAACCCATTTTTCGAAAGTTCTTATAATTATGATTTTATGATGTCATTATATTAGTATAATATCAGACTTCAATATTACGTAACAGAAATTTTGACAGAGCCACGCTCCGTTAAGTTATCGGTTTTCAAAAACAGCTGTTCGGAGTGTCTTGATCACGTGTGCTTGTTATCCAAAAAAGAGTCCATTTAAAGCTAATAAAAAAGGCACTAAACTTAGTAATTTATAAAAAAGTTGTTATGGCATCGAAAGGGAGTGATTTGTACTATATGTTTTCGATTCTCAAATGTTGGTTTGTTTGGGATTGTCCCTGTAATGGAGTGTTTTTAACAGAGCTTTTGTGTGTGTTAATCAATAACAAAAACTAATGTTTAGTTACAGATATAAATGGTCTTTGAGATAGTTTGACCTTAATATTTATACTGGGTTGAAGGTAAATCAATTCTTGTTCATATGAATGTAATATTAAAGTGCCCTTTTGCGCACTTTCTGCGTAATTCACTTTTTTAACGTTGCAACCTCAGGCTTGCCAACATGGAGTTTTTCTATGTTTGGAGATCTGCTGCTACCAAATGTGCGAAAGAGAATGCAATATTGGCTAGATACAAAGTTTCTATAGCTGGTTCTGTATTTGAAGCCGAGAAAAAGCATGCGAGAAAAAGCAGTCGAAGCAAAAGTTTAAAAGACGTATTCCACAGATCATTATATATATCAGACCCTACAATATCATCGGTTAACCTAGCCAACCGTATCAAACAACAAAACAGATAGCTTCTTCCAAAAGAAGTATTAGAATAGCTCCACAGTCCCTTAAGGAGCGCTGATGATCAGTATCAGTAAAATATTGAAGACGATCCACTTGAGTTCAGGGAAATGGAACTTGAGACCGAAGAAGATGTTGATTAGGTGAGCATGTGAAACAGTTTAGATTATATTTTACCTTTCAGGCCTTTTTAATAATAATTACTTTAAACGGTTTGGGCGTAGCAATTGTAGAAAACATGTCCATAGTTCCTGCCAGAAATAAAAAACGGCACGCCTTTTTTAATACCTAAGCTTATGAAAAACCAAAATAAAAAAACCAGACCTTAATATTATTGTTTGTTTTTAAGTTATATTTTTTTTTATCTACTTTTATATAACTTTGGAAGACATAAAATCTAGTTCAGCCCAGAGGAGGCGATGCCACGCCTATTTTCTCAAAATATGTTCCTTAGCTTACTAAGAACCCAAATCAAAAAACATAACCCAAATATTTTGTTTCGTTTAGAAGTTATTAATTTTGGCCAGAAAAAGTGGACATCCGGCCTATAGTGCAGTGGTATCAAGGCTCTGTTGAAAACATCCATGAAATTATTAACACGACTATGCTTCCGTGCGTTATGCAGTCTATCTGCTTTATACATTTTTTTGCCTGCTTCCGACGCTTCTTCTCCAAAACAGCCAACGGGAAGTATTGTATTTTCCATAATTTGCCTTGAGTGGACAATAATTTTGTGAACAGTTGCCGTCATTGGCAAACATGGATAACAATCCACAATTTGTTCCCCAGTTTTAAACCAAAATTGTTCAAATTTCTCCAAATCAATCGGCAGTTGACAAGACAAGAAAATGAATATAACTCTTAGGTTCCGAATTTGCAGCCAATTTGCAAACTTCTTCTCAAAATATTTTTTTTTTCTCTTGCATATCTTCCATTTACCATATATATTTAGGCAAAATAAACTGCTATTCTTTTTCAAATAGTTTTTGTGTTTTACAACAACAACATTTCTACTTATTTTGCTCGAAATAAAATCAAGAATTGATCTTTCTTGGTTTGAGTTCTCCGTCTTCGTACGCCATACTTCACAAAGCTCCGCGTTCGAAAGACACCTGACAAAAAACGAAATTACGCAGATTGTGCGCATTTTTGCACATTGAGACAAATTTTGTTTTATTCATAATTAATGGCTCTAAGACGTATATTAAACTTACACTATTGCAACGATATGTTTTTTTTGTAAGTCTACGTAAAGCTTTTTTAAAATTGACTAAATATTTTTAAGACAGGCACATAGCAAAATATTAGTACACACAACATTTAATACAAGACAGTATGATTGTTTTCCATCATAAATTGAATTAGTAACTTGTTTTACTTTTAAGTATCGCACTTTCAAAGTAGTTAACCAAAAACTGGCTCTTCTCAAACACGTGCCTTTGTGCTGCAACAGCTGACTTTAACAGTGCAAAGCTTTAAAAGTGGCCTGTTTATTAATATTTTTGGTATGGAGTCATATGGAGCCATATGTTTATTATATGTTTACATAAAAAAAACCCAAATATTTAAACTTTGATAAAATTACTAAATACCATGAAATCGGGCAAATTTCCCATAGCACAGTGGTCCAGCCCGTAGGCCAAAAATAAAAAAACCAAAGTCCAAATTTTGACTTTAAATGTACCAATTCTTATTTATAATTGGTCTAGCTATTTGAATTTATTCATCTTTTTGTTTGAATCTGTCTGTCCGCTTCAAGAACAGCATCGAAAGTGATAGCATGATATTCATTGTGTATTGCAGCGTAAGCAACGTGCAAGTGAAGCTCTCCGCAAAAATTTATTAAACATTTTTAAAACAAGTGTTTGTGCCATGGAAGTTATTAATACAGTCGAGTCCCGATAATTCGAAATGGCAAGGGGATCACTTTTTTTACGAATTAGACGGGAATTCAATTTATCGAGATTTTTATTTAACGGGGCTCAAAAATGAAAGAGCCGAATAAGTAAACGGGGTTCTTACATTTCACATCATAATTTCATATTTATTTAACTTTTTTGAAATTAAACAAACATTATAAGTATGTACATTCATTTGTACGTTTTTCAAATGAGGGGGAAATTAAACAATAACATGAAATTGTAATAATAAAAAATTAAACAATTAAGCAGAAACATTAAATTATAAAAAACAAAAAAACAAGCTTTAAAATAATTGGTAATTTTTGGTAACAATAATTGGTAACAGCAAACTAAACGAAAACAGTGAGACAAACACAAAATTCATAATGCATAGCGACATAGAGGCGGCATAGCTGTCTGCAAAATCTACCGGTGCTTTAACTAAAAAAAAATTTCGCATCGCATTACGATTTATAAGAGGTTAGGAAACAAAATTACGATTTATAAGAGGTTCAATATTCTTTGCGTTGCGCCAAATACCACGAATAAACGAGGGGAACAAAATGTATGGAATTTTTACGAATTAACGAGTTTTTTTTCAAGGGGACAGAATTTTTTACGAATTATCGCGATTTTCGATTTAGCGGGGTATGAATTATCGGGATTCGACTGTATTTTAAAGAAAGGTATTAACTTTCTTTTTACAATAAAAAGTATATGTAGTATTTGTTGTGTTTTGTGTAAGTCATTGTTGTATTTAGTACATACTTGTGAACGTTCTTAGTTTGTCTTTTCTGTGTTTGGTTAGAGTTTTAGTTGTGATGGCACTCTTTGGCATTCACAAATCTTTTTGTATAATATTCTTAAGCATTTTAAGAATATAAGAAAGTTTAGTTCAAGTGCCGTAAGGTGCCGTGCGGCTTACAAATTACAAAAAGGTAACCTAACCTCAATTTGAAAAAACCGGATATATATCGCAAGAATCAGATATAGTTCGCCGATCCTTATGAAAATATCATAATATAACCAATCTATTACAATACAAAATCTAAAAAAAAGTCTCAAACTTCTATCTTTAAGAACACCGAAGTTGGTATTTCTACCAAAACCATTTCCCATCATTCAGTTATATGACAGCTATAAGATATAGTAATAATATAATAAGATATAGTCGGCCGATCCTAATGAAATTTGGTAGGTTGGATCAACTGACCAAAAATAAAATCTGTACGAAGTTTCAACTATCTATCTTAAAAAGCACAAAAGTTGGGTCATTTCCGATCAAACATTTATATGGCAGCTATAGGATATAATCGGCTGATCCTTATGAAATTTGGTAGGTCGTATTATTTTGTCAAATATAGCATTCGTACAAAAACTGAACTCTCCAACTGCAAAAACACCAAAGTTATAACATTTTCGATCAATCAGTTATGTGGCAGCTATATGATATAGTTGCCCGATCTGGCTGATTTTAACATATTATTTTAGAATAAAAATATAAATATTTTGTGCCAAGTTTCCAGTCCCTACCTCAACTAGAAGAATTTTTGGCCGCTCTCTTCATACAAGCCGGACCACAGTGCACTGTGCACTATGCATAGTGGCCCTGCTTTAAAGTTTAAACTTCTCGGCAACACATTTTTGTTGCATACTTTTACGCTTGGGTCCATACGTCCATACTACCAATTCGGTAGGGAAGCAGACTAAAAAATCTATTACTTCTTTAAAAATTTTCCGATTTGGCCGAATTTTTATGTTTAGGGTAAGATAAACCATTGGAACAGTTAAGCATCAAAATATTTTACAAGAAAATTAACAAACTGGGGCTTCTACGAGATTTCTGTTTTGATCTTTGCGAATACCATATGAGTCCATGCTTTAAGTCGGATAGTTTTATCCCTTATAGTCTTCGAGATCCACGAGTTCACAATGATAGCCCGTTTGTATGGGGGAAGGTATATATGTCTCCTCAAAAATCAGCCGATTCCAGTACTGGCGCTACAGAAAATCGACATTTGTGGTGGCCATATGGGGCGTGAGAGACAAAAATTTGAGACAATACAAAATTCTTTAGCTCTATCTCTTACAGTCTCTGATATCCACACTTTCATACGGACATACGAATATGGCTATATCGACTCGGCTGTTGATTCTGATAAAAAAAATACATTATGGGGTCGGAGATCATTTCTTCTCTATGTTACTTACATTTACACTACTTCAATGTACTTTTGTACTCTAAGAGTACCGGGTATAAAAACGAATAGAGCCAGAGAGAATAACAATGGTAACAAAACTAAGTGAAGACATATCAAAAGTCATATTTCTGTTATCATATATCTGTTAAAATTAAATTACAAAAAACTTTTAATTCTTTGCCTATACATTTTTTTTTTTATTGTGACAGGTGTGGTTTTATTTAAAACTGTCCAACAGGGACAACCATTAAATATTGTGACAGATAACTTGACTTATGTGTAACTTAATTTAGAGGTGAAAAAATAAGAGTTTCTAAGAGTTATTCCGGATGAGGTCCTCGATGCCTCGTGGACTGCTATCCACTGTGATAACACAGCCCCACCAAAAACAAAAAGTGTCCGGGTTAGGAGATCAGAGTACCCTATCCCCATGTTTTTTTGACCTCTGAACACGAATCTGAAGTCCGTTTTGATCCTGCACGTGTACGTTTCTTCCTAACCTCAAAAAAAGTTTTACATTTTTGGAGGTATGCGACTTTTTTTTTAATTTATTGGATTTTCATGAAACTGGGTACCCAGGGGTTTTTGGGGTCGCTGATTACGAATTTGAAGTCAGATTTTCAAAATTTAATATGGCGGATCCAATATAGCGGACGAATTTTTGAAAAAATTTTTGGATTTTCATGAAACTGGTTATTTAGGGGTTTTTGGGGTCGCTGATTACGAATCTAAAGTCCGATTTTCCAAATTCAATATGGCGGACGAATGGCAGATTTTTGTTGGCTTTTTTTACAAAAAAGCTTTTTTTTTTTTGTGTGGCTGTGTAATCTACTACCACAAATAGATTCATAATTTGTAATGACTCTCTTTAATACACTGCAACACAAAAGATTGAAATTATTCATTCATATTCATTCAGTCATTATGCATTCAAATATTGAAAATTGTTCCAACCTAATGATACAACTAGCCTTTGTGCAGGTATAATTGAGGTTTTATAATAATTAGTCCAATTTTTAACAGAATTTAATAAAATGTGCTGATTTCATAAATTGAAAAAAAAGCGCGAAATCATAAATTCAGTGATATTTTTGAGCGAAAAAATGATTATTTTGTGATTTTTCTCTGGGCCGAAAATATAATTTTTATACCCTTGAAGTGGGTATTATAATTTTGTTTGAAAGCTCTCGACCTGCAATTTTTCACACATCTTCTTTCTTTTGCACGCCCTATATACATTTTTTTTTTGGGAATGTGTCCTAATCAAGTGGTGCAAAATGAAGACTGCACAATTGGTTACTAATTGTTTAACAATTTTTTTTTTATACTTACAACTTTTGAAAAATATTGTTATTTTTGCAACACTACTAGAATTAAATTAACTTGACTAAAAAAATAAAATTATGTTCCTAGATGGCTTGGCTTGGCAGCAATTAAAGTTATAAAATCTAGTTTAGAGGTGTCCTATTCAAGTGGCGAGCAGTGTATGTAAATTGGAACGGACGCGATCGGCCGATTATAAATTATAGCTGTCATATAACTGAAGGTCGGATATGACCCAACATTGGTATTATTGAAGATAGATGGTTGGATCTTTGTACAGATTACAATTTTTTATAACCAATTAATTTGACCTACCAAATTTCATAACGATTGTACGATTGTTTATATTCTACAGCTGACATATAAATGAACGATCGGAAATTACCCAACTTTGGTATTTTTGAAGATAGAATCATGGGGTTTTTTTTTATTTTGTGTTCTAATAAATTGGTTTTATATTGAAAATTGCATAAGAATCAGCCAACTTTATCCGATATTTGTGGTACATATATTAACGATCTAAAGTGCAAGAGTATATTAACTATATCAAAGGATGTCGCTATTAGCCTGAATGACATTGCCAGGTGGTCGATGGAGAAAAAAGAGAAGGGCCAAGGATTAAGGGCCAAGACCCAAGGACCAAGTGTTAAAAGCATTGTACGGGAGTGTAACACAACCCACATTATTTGGGGTTCAGTCAGTCACGAAATTTTCTGTTAGCACATATGTACATGTGTTTCAATGTACGTATGCATGTATGTACAAACATAGACTCATCCTGAGAACAACACAATTAAGTACAGCTTATAATATATGTTCTCGTGTCAAAAGCCCATTTTTGTGAACTGAGCGCTGACGCACATATACATATGCATGTCCAAATTTATATACATATTACTTTAGTACATGTGTATTAGCCTGGGGGAGGGCACTGGACACAAATAAAAGCGTAATCTCTCCTTGGTGACGATTTAACCGAATATATTTCACTCCACAGCACTTAAAGGGGCTCAATTAGCATGGCGATAGGAAATTAAAACAAGAAGTTGTTAGTTGCCGAAGTTGATACACCCTTGCAGTTAAAACCGGATATTCATCGCAAATATCGGATAAAGTTGTCCCAAAAAAAAGTCCCAAACTTCTATCTTCAAAAATACCAAAATTGCTATAATTGCAGCTATAAGATATAGTCGACCGATCGTTATGAAATGTAGTAGGTCGGATTAGCTAAAAAAAAATATACTCTGTACTACTAAAATACTAAAGTTGGGTCATTTCCGATCGTTCAGTTATATGGCAGCTATAGCATATAGTCGGCCGATCCCGGTCGTTCCGACTTATATACTGCGTGCAATAGAAGGAAGGGTGTGTGCAAAGTTTCAAGTCGATAGCTTTGAAACTGAGAGACTAGTTCGCGTAGAAACAGACAAACAGACGGAGAGACAGACGGACATGCTCATATCAACTCAGGAGATGATCCTGATTAAGAATATATATACTTTATAGGGTTGGAGATGCCTCCTTCACTGCGTTGCACACTTTTGGACAAAATTATAATACCCTCTGCAAGGGTATAAAAATACCTGAATAACTTTTTAAAAATACACAGAAAACTATTCCAACTTCGAGCTAAGCTATAGTTTTTATGTACATCTTTTTTCTAAAATAATATTTTCTATTAGAAAATCTGCTTTATTTACGTATAGGCAATATACATTTTATTAACTAAACTTACAAATTATACTCTTGCCTTTCTGGTGAGTTTTTTACCGAATTTTTATCCTAACGATGGTGCCACTTTAAGATAACCAAGGTAATAAAGAATACTTTTGAGGAAGGAAACTTAATAACATCAAAACGCGTGGAGGAAATTTAAATCAGAGCTAAGCACAAAATTTCCACCTAGACGAGGACATTTCTAATTGGAATCAAGGGGACAAAGAACTCGAAACCGCTGGCTGTCGTTAAAATTTTTTTATTCAAAAATAAAAGGTATTACAGTTTCAAACCAGAATAGAACAAATTTCATTTAAGGAATTCATTAGCGCAGCACAGACTTGGATTCCTGGTTTGGTATAAAAATGGGTTGAGTTAAGAAAGCACAGAACCAAAGAGGCATGGGGCGAGACGTCAAAAGGGTTTTGGCATTCTATTATGGTATTCCGCAGTTGCTTCTTCCGTCTGTATCTAATTTGGGCATATTATGAATTTAACCCTTCGTGTTTGCTAGATATTTAAACAATTGTTTGCACAAAAGTTTAGGCTAGAAGGTCGACTCTGCCGGCAGCGATGACGCAGCTTCCTCATAATTTGCTTTTCCCCACACGAAATTGATTCCCCTTAATTCGTTGAGAACACCCAACCCCAACCTGTGCTGAGAAGACCCTGGAGCTCAGATCTCATACCACAGAATTCGGCTCCCTGTGCTCTGCCCTTTAAAGTCTGCCCCTTCAGCTTCTCCTGTCTCATGAAAAGCCAACTTTAGGTCTTATACATGTGCACTTGAAAAAATTTTTTTATTAGAAAGAAGATAAAAAAGCCCAATTGGAATTGTGAGGTGTGGTGTTTCTCCTGAATACAGTTATGCTTTATTGTGTTCCGATGTGTTGCAGGCCATGTTACCGACCATTACCATTACCGTGGGATACTTAAAACATATTTACTTGCCTTATGCCTTAAAATGGTTCTTTGCTCTACTCCCAAAACTCCTTTTCGAGGACACTGTGAAATCAGGTTGGAATGGATGTGGTGTTCTCACTGCTCTTTTGATGGCTTTCGGCTTTGCTCTTTGCCAGTTGGCGGTTTCGCGACCACGGCGGCTAATGATGCCTTTTTCAGCAATTTAATTGTTAAACAATAAAAACGCTTTTGATTACAAGAAAAACAACAGGGCCCGCTTCTGCTTCTCTAGCGGGAGCTCCTTTTTGTCCGTAGCTATTCTTCGTTATGCATCTGTGTTTTCTTTGTTATGCTTCGGTTTTTGCTTCCCCCCTTTCCATAGAAGCAGACTTGGTCTTTGCGCCCCTTGAGGCATTTTCGACAATTTCGGTGGACGTTCGGATGGACGGGAGTAACGGCAGTAACGGAAGAAGGAGGAGAAGGATATTTATTAATTTTTACCTGAGGTTATCTATTTGTCGCGCTACGATGTCGTCCAGGCTTTTCGGGGTTGAACTTATGAAAGGAAAAAGCGTGTAACGAAAAATAATAATATAAGGGCGTTGCGACGCAGACTTCGTTATGTTTTTGGTGTCCCGAAATGTTCATGCTCATTAAAAAATTTCGACTCATGAAAGTTGCTCCTTACTGTTAAGTCCGCGTCCCATCCATATTTTAACAGAACTCACGCCCACAATCAACGTATCATAGACCTGTCTGTATGGAGCAGGCATTGGGCCTGTGGAGGCGGGCACCAAAAAGTTTAAATTGAAAGTTGTAATTTAAATTTATTAGGTTTCACATCTTAATTAATGCGCACTTCTTTTGCTTTGCCCGATTTAGTGCTGCCTTTCTGTATGAAAGCATTTTTATTATAGTCCTTCGGTGAAAATTAGATAAATGGTATAATTTCACATAAAATTTCAATGAAGTCAATATACAAGCTTTAACATACAATTGAACTTAAGTTTATATACCACCGCAGTTAAGTGGTAACTTAAAATAAGTGATCGACATAGGATCGATTATATCAGGCGTAATTTCCCAAACCTTATAGGAATTATAAAAATAATATAAATTATAATTATATTATAATTTAAATAATTATATTATAATTTAAATTATAATTTAAATAAATAATTATAATAAATAAATTATAAATAATAACAAAAAGGAAAGCTAAATTGGGGCGGTGCCGAAGTTTATATACACTTGCAGTTATAATCGGATATATCTCGCTATGAAAATTTTATTATAAAACCAATTTCTAAGAATTTCAATTTTCCATCTTAAAAAAAAAAAGTTGTGTCGTTTGGATCGTTCAGTTGTATAGTAGCGATACTATATTGTCAGGTGATCCTTTAGGAATTTGGCACAAGATTGAGCCCGACATAAAAAGTTTCATAGTTTTAACTTAAACAAAAAATGACGGATATAATCGAGTTTTCCGACTATTGTCCGATACTCAGCTCCTGATATTGAGTAAAGATTCTAAAAACAAGAAAGAAAAGCTAGCGGCTGGAATAGGTGGACGTTTCGTTTGGAGATTGCCCTTTAGCTTCCGCAGATTTTGATACCTCGGTTATATCTGGATTAACTGTAAAACACAAGATAAAGTCCTATAAGTGGAGATACCAATGTTGTGCAGTCGACCGTTTAAAGCTGTGAAGAAGGGCGTTACGTAAACGTATATGACGTATATGATTATTTTATATGTTACATGTACAATGTGCGATTCAAAAAAGTTGTTTTTTGGAGTTTCTGGAGCACATCAAGTGTAGGTGTTTTTAGGAGGCTTTTAGGAGGAGGGTAATTGTAATATTCTATAGTTTTCAAAGTAAAACTCCAACTTAATACATACTTGTTTATAAATTTGTATTAAACAAAATTATTTTAATAACGAATAAAGGATTCTCATAAAATCCGATAGTTTCGATCCGATATATACACTGCGCGCCACCAATCAAGGCGCTACCCAGGGGGCTACCATCATTCGATGTGAAATATTCTGTAATATATTTAAAGGGGCTTCTACCTTGTGTACAAATTGTGAAGCTTTAAAAAACTGTACTCTAAAACTGGCCGAATTTTCATTCTCATACCTATCATACTTTCCGAAAAAAAAATTCTAGAAAAGGCAGATTTTGGGGCCCCCAAGGTAGAAAAACCCCTTAAATGTACATTTTTATAATTGTTTTCCAAAATAAGTCGATAAATATACAAAATTAAAGGACACAGAGAAATTCAGGACCTTCAATGGATTTTAATTTAAATAAAAACTGAAGTGTTGCTTACTTAATTTTTTTCGATTGATTTAAAAATAAGTTACATCAACCAATTATATTGTTTGGTTTGACAAAAATTCATACAAAGTTTTCAAAAAGTAGGATGATTTTATAATAAAATTTTTATTTACAAAGATAGTTATTTACGCTTTATAAAGGTTCATTTCTATGGAAAATTGCTTGACACTCTAGCAATTTTATGCCAGTACCTTTTTGCAGATAGTATTATATTTTTCGCCAAATGTGTGCAGCGCAGTGAAGGAGACATCTCCGATCTACAAAGTATATATATTTTTGATAAGAGTCACCCCCTAAACTATTATGTCATGTCCATTGTTTCACACTCAAGACTCAGTTATCAAGCTAACACATTTATTCATTAAATTATTATTTCCACAGTGTGGAGTGGAAAGGCAAAATATGCTTCATTTGTTTTTTTTTATAGGTTCACAAATTAAAATGTTATTGGCCTTAAGTGATTTGACCAAAGGTGTGGGGGTAGGGAGTGGCCAAAAAAATTAGCTGGCTAATAGACTCGAAATGCACGAGAGCTTGGGGTAAATGGAAGAACCGATGACTCAAGTAATAACAAGGAATAAAGAACGGGAAATACTCCACGAAAGAAGGGCCACGCAAAAGGACACGCGAATCCCATACCTAAGGATCAAAAAGACAAGGGCACAGAGCACAGCGAATTGTAATGCGGCCAGAAAAGTTCACAAATTAGCAAATTTAAGAATCTCAATTTCGGGGAGTCGTCAAGTCAGCAAGGAAGCAAAGCAAACAACGGGCAAACGGAAGGAATTCCATTTTGTCTATAAGAAGCCTTAGGTGAGAGTGATATCTATAATACCCTTGGGTGGGCCGTCCGCCCACTGACAGATACAAATGTTTTTTCGCGTGAAACAGCCATAAAAAGACAACAAAAAGGGAGAGACAGCAATACTTGAATGATGCGACAGTTTTAGACCCTGTGCCATTGTTTACAATTTGTACAAGGTAAATAGTAAAAAGTAAATAAATCTATATTTTGTGAAACTTGTAATACTTGTCAATACTGCCTTTTGTTCCTATTTCACAAAGAAAGAATATTTTTATTTATT
The DNA here is from genome assembly GCA_018153455.1 of Drosophila parabipectinata. Classification (NCBI taxonomy): domain Eukaryota; kingdom Metazoa; phylum Arthropoda; class Insecta; order Diptera; family Drosophilidae; genus Drosophila; species Drosophila parabipectinata. The sequence goes on along the minus strand of JAECYA010000403.1, from coordinate 1,292,093 downwards.
ATTATTATTCAAATTCTTTGCGTTTCGAAAACTTATTTTTAATGCTTCAAAAAATTGTTTACAAAAGGTTTGGATGACATAATCTTCACGGAACTCAAATAGTTTCAAAAGTTGTACGTTTTAAAATTTCTGCCACTTATCCCGAACTAAAAATCAAAAAGACTTATCATTATATATTTTTTTATGAGCGCACGCTGTCCTATCTATAAAAGTTTTAAAAGTTCTAAGTTTTAAAATTTCTGGCACTTCAATGTCAATGTCCCAAACTAAAAAATCAAAAAGACATATCATCTAGTATTTTTTTTATAAACGCACGCTGAAGGAGACATCTCCAACATCTATAGATAGGATATAAAAAATATTTTATAATATTTTTGGTTTTTACAACAACAAGTCCTGGTATGCCCAGTTGGTCTGACTGGGCAAGGTATCTAGAGCTACGAGTAAGAAATGAACCCGCGTCATTGTAGTCCTATTCGTCGTTTTTTGTCGCTGCGGCTGTCACTATGAGCAAGCTGGGAAAATGTTGTCGGGAGCAGGGGGCAGCTGAATATCGCGGTAAGTGCCCCAAAAGACAAACGGGAAAATAAAAACGGCATGCAAAGCGCACAGAGGGGAATGGAGCTGCAATAATAAACAATTGTGCGATGGAAATCCGCGATTGTAATCCGCAATTTTTACGGCTTTTGTTGGTCCAGACTGCGGCAGGGAGGTGGTGGCTGGGGGAGGCGTCATAAATGGCGGGGATGGGGACTCGATGGGGACGGAACTTCAGTCACCAGGCGGCAGCTATCGCTCGACACCATCTTCATTCGTTTTTGAAAACAATCGCATCGCAATCTACGAACAACGAAAACGGACAACAAAAGTAACGGCACTCAGTATTTCATACTCTAGGATGGTTAAAACAAAGGGGCGAAGAGAGGACTCGTCATTGAATTGGGGCTAATGGTCAGTGCATCGATGCTGAAAAACATACGGTGAGCTTTATTTCCCTGCTGGCCATGTCCTGCAAGTAGAGATGCTGATAGGAACACGGATACTTACCTGCCACAAAAATCCGGCTTTTCATTGTGCGAATCACACATTTGTAGACTTCTAAGGTTGTGTCAGACCGAGTAGGTGGGCTTTCTTCACACTCTGCCTTCTAAAAATAGTTAAGGCCTGGAGACATTGGTTTCAATACCGTATTTATAAACTACAAAGCTTGATTGTTATTGAGAAATTAATTACCCCTTGCAGTAAAGATCGGATAACTATTGCAAATATCGGATATAGTTGCAAATTCCTATGAAAACAAGAAAGGAAAGCTAACTTCGGGCGGAGCCGAACTTGAAATACCCTTGCAGTTAAAACCGGATATATAACGCAAACATCGGATATAGTTGGCCGATCCTTATGATTACATCATAGTAAAACCAATTAATTAAAATACAAAATCTAAAAAAAAGTCCGAAGCTTCTATCTTCAAAAATACAAAAGTTGATATTTTTACCAAATACCATTTCCGATCGTTCAGTTATATGGCAGCTATAGGATATAGTCGGCCGATCCGCGTCGTTCCGACTTATATACTTCGTGCAAAGGAAAGAAGGGTGTGTGCAAAGTTTCAAGACGATAGCTTTAAAACTGAGAGACTAGTTCGCGTAGAAACGGACAGACAGACGGACAGACGGACATGCTCATATCAACTCATGAGGTGATCCTGATCAAAAATATATATCCTTTATAGAGCCGGAGATGTCTCCTGAAAGGGTATAAAAAAACTAATTTTGAAGACAGTCCAAAGCTTCTATCTTCAAAAAAACCAAAATTTGTTCGTTTTCGATCATTCAGTAATATGAAAGTTATAGGATTTAGTTCGCCCATTTCTATGAAATTTGGCAGAAGTAGTCTAAAATAAAATACATAAATAGTTCCATCTATCTTAATTAAAAAACACCGAGAGAAGGAATCATCTCCCACCCCATGGATTTTTTGATCAATCATATATATAGAAACGGTAAGATATAGTAGTCCGATTTCGCCCGTTCCGAATTATATACTACGTGCAAAGAAATGAAAGATGATAGTCTAAAATCGATAGCTTTAAAACCAAGAGACTAGTTTCGCAGACTAGACTTTCGTTCGCAAGTCATTTTTCGATGTCCGCGAATAGTGGTTTTAATATATATGCATAGACCTGGTATTTATATATACTTTATGGGGTGGGAGATGATTCCTTCTCTCGGTTATATACATTCATACGAATACAATATACCTTGTTCTCTACGAGTACCGGGTAAAAAATAATTCGATTGTGTCATTTTAAAAGTTTTGTTTGTTTTTTTCTTATTATATTGAAAATTATAATTTTTCTTTGAAAGTTATGAGTTAAAATAATTTTTAGTGCGAGAAATACACCCTTTTTTGTGGCTTTACATATCTGAAGAGGGATGGACACGTCATACAATACAAACGCTCGCACAGTGGCCAATAGAAAACAAGCACATAGGGGATGAGAATCAATGTTTAAAATTATTTCATCAGAAATTTAAAAACGAGTGATACATCATTATTCTACAACCGGATCCAAATTCTAGATATATATCAATTAAGGAAAACTAATTGAAGAATGATTGTTAATACACGAAATTTAAACGAACCGACAACAGGCATAGAAATACGAAGGAAAAGCTAACTTCAGGCGGAGCCGAAGTTGGTATACCCTTGCAGTTAAAAGCGGATATATATCGAAAATATCGAATACAGTTCTCCGATCCCTATGACAATTTCATTATACAACCAATTTATTATAAAAACCATAATAAAACCTTACAAATTTCATACAGATCCGCAAACTATAAGCTAAGCTCCTTTTTAACTGAACGATCAGAAAAATTTAGATGATTTTTCAAAGTGTGTTGTCTGCTAAGAATCAGTACATATTTTGGTCGAAGCGCTTCATCCATGGAGCTATTGGCTGAGCTATGAAGCTATTCACTCCATCGAATATTACTCATCATGTGAATCAAACTCCACTTTTATGTCATGTCACAATGCATAATTAAAAATTGTAAGCCACACCACACAAATAATCCCCAGATAGAAGCTGTAGTGCAATGGGAACCGGGGTTGTTACCCAGTACATGTACACATAATGGAGGCTGGCAAATTCGTTTCCGAGCCTAAATGCCGTTGAATCTGTGTGTACTTGTCACACACATACAAATAGAGTCATGCCCGCTAGGGTGAAACCCTTAATGTCTTAATAGTTTGTGCCGACCTACGAACACAATATACCCCAGTGTTTCCCTCGCAAACACAAACAAAAATCTGCAGGAAACCTACCCCAAAAAATTTATAATTATTACTTGATGTGTGGTCGTCATCTCACACAACCATAAACCTCCAGATATAGTATTTAGGATGGGTGTGGCTACTGGAGAGGCTGAAAAAAATACCCTGAAACGATTCAGTTCTGTTACCATTTTTAAATAAGCTGTTCCACTAAAATGAAACAATAGGGTTGCGTAGGATGAACTTAAATATATTATTTTTATAAATACACAAAAAATTTTTGAACATCATAAAATATGTACACACATAATCATATGTACCCTTGCATACAAACTTAGAATATCTAATAATAAGACATTCTATTCATTAAATAAAACCTAAAATTGCAAATACATAACAGTTAACCGTTTAAAAAAAAAGTCTTATTTATGGACCCTTTAAACAACTTGTCAAAATCGAACCTTTTCATTCGGTTGTTGAATTAAATGGTTTCACTCTGAGCTAAAAAAAAAAAAAAAAAAAAATTACATTAATTACATTTATTACATGATTGCCATTAATTAATGTATTTCGTATTATTTTGCGTATTATTAAAAACAGCACTCATGCAAAATCCGATCTGTCTAACTCTAAAAACACCAAATTTATACCATTTCCGATCAATCAGTTATATGGCAGCTATAGGATATAATCGGGTGTGGTGGGTGGAGGGTGGGTGCAAAAGAAAGAAGAAGGGTGGGTGCAAAGTTTCAAGTCGATAGTTTTAAAACTGAGAGACTAGTTTGCGTAGAAACAGACAGACGGACATACGTACATGCTCATATAAACTCTGGAGCTGATCCTGATCAATATATACTTTATAGGGTCGGAGATGTCTCCTTCATTGCGTTGCACTCTTTTGGACAAAAATATAATACCCTCTGCAAGGGTATAAAAATATGCATACATATGTACGTATCAGGAATAACCATCTTTTGGAAACAGAATGCGCTGAATGTTTCAGTAAAAAATGCGATCCAACAGTATCAGAGTCACTTCAATAGTTAATCTCTAGGAAACATCTGCAGTAATTCGGGCGTAATATTTAATATTAAACAACAGTCTACATTCGATCCCATCTTGTGAAGAACAAAGGCTCTCGGAAATCTCTCGAGAAAAACCAAGAAGCCTCCTTTGTTGTTGCAACTGCTGATAGCTCTTTCGTATTATTCGAGTGTCTGCTGTAAGGATGGAGTAATTGATGCGCATTGTAGGCAAAAATCATCATCCATATTAGTTTTCAGACAGGAGAGATCTATATCATATTTGATACGACGTCACCCGGTAATATTCCACAATGCCAGCTTATGTATGGTAAAATGAATAATTATTTATAATTATTATTAATTCTAATTCTAAATTATTTATTTGTTTTATTATAATTTTGTAAGATAAAATGTAAGATAAATATTGAAAGTGTCCAATATATGGGCAATAAAGTTGACCTATTCTTTCGAAACATACATATGTACATACACGTATCAATTACCGTGTATAGTTAGTCGATCCTTAAAGCATTAGGGACTTTATTTAAAAACTATATTTAAATATTTAAAATATTTAAAACTATATTTAAATATTTAACAAGAAAGCAAAGCTAACTTCGGGCGGAGCCGAAGTTGATATACCCTTGCAGCTAAAACCGGATATATATTGCAAACATCGGATATAGTTGGCCGATCCTTATGATTACATCATAATAAAACCAATCAATTACAATAAAAAATCGAAAAAAAGTCCCAAGCTTCTATCTTCAAAAATACAAAAGTTGATATTTCTACCAAATACCATTTCCGACCGTTCAGTTATATGGCAGCTATAGGATAGAGTCGGCCGATCCTAATGAAATTTTGTGGGTCGGATTAACTGACCAAAAATAGAATGTGTACCAAGTTCCAGCTGTCTATATTCAAAAACACGAAAGTTGGGTCATTTCCGATCGTTCAGTTATATGGCAGCTATAAGATATAGTCGGCCGATCCCGTCCGTTCCGACTTATATACTGCGTGCAAAGGAAAGAAGGGTGTGTGCAAACTTTCAAGTCGATAGCTTTAAAACTGAGAGACTAGTTTGCGTAGAAACAGACAGACGGACAGACGGACAGACGGACATGCTCATATCAACTCAGGAGGTGATCCTGATCAAGAATATATATACTTTATAGGGTCGGAGATGTCTCCTTCACTGCGTTGCACACTTTTGGACAAAATTATAATACCCTCTGCAAGGGTATAAAAACGTTCAAATACGCAATTCGTAAAAATGTTCATACTCTCTGCAAGGTATGTTCAACGGGTATTTAATACTTCAAATGAATACTCCATAATTTATTTACATACTGTTAAAAAGTTTTAGAGGGATGAGGTCGTTTTTGTATTGAACTAAATCAAATTAATATTTAAATCAAAACCAAAATTTCAATTAGGAGATCTTTGGACCATGTATGTATCTTTATAATTAAAAGTAACATTGAATTAAAGGTACTTTATTATTTAAAGCAAGGTAGTAAAAAAGACGATTAAAAAATTATTAGTAAATGAAATTAGTAAATGCGATTGTTTTAAAATTTTTTATGTAGTAAATATGTAGTACTTATTATCTAGTACTTATTTTTTATATTTATAAATAAATATTAATTATTTTATTTATATATATTTAATACTTATTTTTTTATTTCGTTTCTACCAAACCACATAAATATGTAGTACCTTAAGTACTTAATTCGCATTGAATGGAATTTTTTATCAGCAATGGACTTTAATTCGTTCCTGCTTATCAGTGGAATGGCAATTATTTTAAAAGGAAAAGCGATCAATTTTTCATTACATGTACGATTGTAAATTTTTCAGGATTCGCATGTTTATCCATTATAATCTTTATATGCTTTTTCATCAAAATTAAAATATTACCAGATACAGAAAATACTTTTGTTTCCTAATTTAATACATTGTACCTTGTTCATGATTCATAGTCATAAATACTACAATTTAAGAAAGCTGAATAAAAATTCTTTAACTCTACAAAAAAATAGCATTTAAAATATTTTGGCACCCAAACCTTTAACAATAAATATTAAAAAAACCATACTTTTTTAACTCCAAACAACTCATTATTTTAATCCAAACAACTCACTATAACATAATTCTTATATTATAAGATCTTATGTATGTATATATTGAATTTGGTGTGCTTTTTCGCATAATTAGCCGACAATTGAAAATTATATGGAAAATATAAAATCGTAAGAATGTCGTAACAAAATCATAAGAATGTAATGCTTGTCCATATCATAAAATATAACTTGCTTTGTTTAATATACATGACTAGAGAGGTATCTATATTAAGCTCGGATTCCCCAAAGTTAGCTTCTCATTTTTTTTAGGTTCAAAACCCTCAAATAAGTTAGTTTGCACATTAAAGAATTTCTCCCAATCTCTTCGTCAATCATATGGCAAGAAGAATTATTATTTCATTGCACTCCACAATTTTTTCTCTTGGCATTCACAACCTAAAATTTTATTAACAAAAAATTGTTTTTTCGCTTACCCGATTACGGTGACGGTATTAAATTGTTTATAATCCAATTATTACAGATCTATACTTTGACTATTCTATAAATAAATTCCTTTTAATACGGGTGGTACTTTTTAATATGGTACGGTCAATCGTTTTCATAACACTAATAGAAGACAGTAGGTTGGATTTCTCTCCCAATCAGCCATGACTCGCCCTTAAGAACACAAAATAGTTCGGCCAGACTATTTAGTCAGACAATGGAAGCTCTCATAGGCCCAAATACATGAGGCTAAGAAATGGGACAGCGATTTGACTCAGACATGCCAACGAACTGAATTTGATAAATTGATGGACCAAATTGACGCCCAGTCGCCCTGCACATCCACATGTGCGTGTCGTCGTCAGCGACAAGCGGGCTGTCACAGGTATACATACGAGTTGCATGCCGGTACCTGTTTTCCACCGCCGCCGCCGCCACCTCCGCTACTGATCTTGGGCAATTTGAATTCGAGGCTGTTTATGACGGAACCTCTGGGCCCCAAAATTTGAGCGGCTTTGTTTAAGGTCGAACTTGCTAATCGACCTTCTCTGCTCTCTGGCGGCAATGGCATTTAGCTGCCTTGCGTCTGTCTGGTTGTCCTTTTCGTTCCTCGTCCTTCGTTCGTCTGCCTATGTTAAAACAAAAAATGCGATCCATTCTACAGTGGGCGAGTCTCGCAGTTGGCATGGATTTATATAAGGGGCCATTATAAAGTTTCGACGACATGTTCGAAGCGAAACAAAACCCTTTCGGCGTGCAGGGGTTTTATCACCCGGTTAGCAAAGTTCTCATGAAGCCATTGTATCCCTTTCACTTAATTATTAGGTACATAATGTGCCATATTCATGGTAACCGCCGGTCGTGTCCAACAACAGAGTTTTCGTTCTCTACCCATGTCCTTTTTCCTCCCTTTCCACACATTTCCCTCTTCACCCTTTCCCGAGTCCAAGACCCTGCCTACCTGAGTTCGCAATTGTGTAATAGCCGAGTACTTTAAAAAGGCCGCATGGACCTCTCAATTTCATTGAGAATTTGTCAAGGGCACTGAGCGATTATTACACCACCAAGAACATGCAAACGCAATATATTCCGTCGTACGGAATCCCTTCCCGCGCCTCCATTTTATCAAAAACACTCATCTATCTACATACATACATAGAAAAAAATTGACGTCTTTTCTAAGGTACTTTGCAAACGATCTGGCTTCGATCGACATTCAGTTATGTATGTATATACATATATAAACATTTATACACATATGTATGTATGAGTGTGTAATTTTCTTCTTTTACTTTTTCATTAAACTATTCTGTAAATCAGTAGTCGATGTCCTTAATACTGACAGATAAGTTATCACAAATATGTACATATATACATAGGAAGCACAAATTGTCCTTTACCTCCCATAGAATTCCAAAAAGGCCCTTAGGAAATGAATTAAAAAAGTTATCAAAGACGTGTGTAGCTTCAATGGTATAAGAGTCTATTTATTTTGAGGTTTTGCTTCGGTGTGTATGTGGAACTCTTGTTTTTTGATTTTTGTTAGAAATTAAAAAGTTAACCAGAAAAATGGAATTGTCTCCTCCTCCTCTACTCCACTCCACACCATTCTACTTCCATTTCACAATAACATTTCCAGGGCCTATTGCTATTGCTTTGCCCCCTGCAGTTGGTCAATGCTAGTCAACACTTTCGATTTTCCTTTCTCTTCCATTGTATGGCGAATCGCTTTCATTAATCAAGCATGGGTATGTGTTTCTTGTCATTCCCACTTCCAATCTCCCGTCCAGATTTCATAAATAATTTCTATCATATTATACCGATTATCGTTGCTGTCGCCGACATCGTCATCTTCGCTCGGTTGGAATCGAAATCGAAGTCAGGGTATCGGGGAATCGGAGGAAGGCCAATCGCTCCAAGTCCAATTCTGCCTCTGATCCAATGCTATTCCATGGACTGGATGTGTAAAGTTCTTTATTAACACGGCACTGCACGGCACCGTTCCCTTTGTACCCCAAATCGAGGTCCAAGTTTAAATCGATCAATCATTTTTTACATTTCGTCGTCCTCGGCAAGGTGAAGTGGATTGGGACAGGGGCCCTGTGGAGTACGTTTCTTTGACGGCAAAACGGGCACATAGATCAGACACCGGATTGCATGAGATAAATTTCTCCCATGACCGCCGCGGTGCGTACTTGACTTCGTGTCAATAAATCGTTTCAGATTTTTCGTTTTTGATCGCTCTTCCTCATTTTTTGAAAATACAATTTACTCCGACACAAACGTTATTAAAAATCCATTAATAACTTCAAAGCCACATCGATTACGGACGATTCTGGTCCAACACAAATTCCCGGACCTAAATCCAAACTCGGGCAAATAGCTAGGGCCAAGGCCCATGGGAAGGCGGACGTTCGATATAGTTCAACGCTAACATATAACCCAGGCAACTGAGTCACAGCTCATACTTAAAAACATTTTTCCCATATTGTTTTCCAAATCATCTGCGATGTACATCCACGCCCCAGGCTTTCTTGAGCAAGTACAGTCATGATTTTTATTTTTAGTATCGAAACAAGTATGCATATGATTTTTGTGGACCATATCTTAATTGTAAAAGAAAAATAAAAAAATTTAAAATATAAAGCATTTTTGTTATTTATCCCCAAAAATTGTTTTATGAAAGTTTATAATTTTCTTTAAAAAGTTTTTGAACCCTTTGAAGATTTTATTCATTGAATGTCTCCTACCCTATAAAGAATATATGTATATTCTTCCGTCCGTATGAACGCGAAGGTCTCAGACTATAAGAGATGGAACTATAGGATTTGGATTGGAGACTCCTTTAATACCCACGCAGTTCAAGTTTGTTTCAAATTTTTTTACAACCCCTTTGCCCCAACCCCAAATCACAAATTTCTGTAGCGCCAGTACGGGAAAGTATTCTGAAAAACTTATGATGCCAAAATATTTCTATAGCTAATATTTATTATATATGTATTATAATTATTATCTTATCTGGAAAACAAGTTTCAACCAAATCGGCTGATTTTTAGAGGAGAAACGTGTACAAATATTGAACTAGATAGAACTATCCGACTTGAAACTTGGACTCGTATGGTATTCACGCAAATCAAATTTGTAACAAACTTTTGCCATGCGTTTTCCCGCACCCAAAATGTAAATCTCGTGTATCGTGGATCAGAATTTTACAAATCTGAAAATTATAGTCCTTAAATTTTTATACCCTTGCAGAGGGTATTATAATTTTGTCCAAAAGTGTGCAACGCAGTGAAGGAGACATCTCCGACCCTATAAAGTATATATATTCTTGATCAGGATCACCTCCTGAGTTGATATGAGCATGTCCGTCTGTCCGTCTGTCTGTCTGTTTCTACGCAAACTAGTCTCTCAGTTTTAAAGCTATCGTCTTGAAACTTTGCACACACCCTTCTTTTCTTTGCACACAGTATATAAGTCGGAACGGCCGGGATCGGCCGACTATATCCTATAGCTGCCATATAACTGATTGATCGTGTTTTTTTGGTGTTTTTAGAGTTAGAGAGTTCAAATTTGACATGAGAGCTATTTTTGGCAACACATTACGACATGCCAAATTTCATAAGGATCGGACGACTATATCTTATAGCTGCCATATAACTGAACGATCGGAAATGACCCAACTTTCGTGTTTTTGAAGATAGAAAGATGGAACTTGGTACAGATTATATTTTGATCCATCCTACCAAATTTCATAAGGATCGGCCAACTATATCTGATGTTTGTGATATATATCCGGTTTTAGCTGCAAGGGTATATAAACTTCGGCTCCGCCCGAAGTTAGCTTTCCTTTCTTGTTTAGTTTTTATTCAGTTTTAAAAAACACGAAGTGAAAAAAATAATGAGAGGAACAATTTATACTTTGTTTTCTATTCGAAAAAAACATATTCCGCTCAATTGCAATGTTCCATGTATTTCAAACAACTAAAACTTCAAAGCCCCACATTCGGACGAGCTTGCTTAAGGTTATTACAAGATTAATATTGAAAAAAAAGTTTTTTTCAAATTTAAAATAAATGAGTTAAATGTACTTTAATATTTAATACTTAATATAATACCTTACTATAAAATATATGAATTAAATGAATTTTAATTCAAATGAATGAATTAATACTTAATTAATGTAAGTATTTTAGAAAACGCCGACCCACCTCCTGAATTAAAATAAACATGCCCGTCTGTCTTATACTACGCGAACTAGTCTCTTAGCAAGGCCGCTTAGATTCGACTTAGCTAGATCTTTAGGGCCCCTGGAGCAACAAGGAAATTGACCAATAAGAAGGGGCCCTACCAGGGACCCTTCCTTTCGGGGGCCCTGTCTTTCAGATTTAAAGCTATCGATTTCAAACTTTGCAAACATCAATTTCCTTTAAATTTTAAAATCAGTGTATACATAAGTGATTATATAATACATAGTAAAATCATTACATATGTACATACATAAGTCAATACAATACCCATCGACCTCATTAAAATTTGAAGGTTGAGATTTTCTATGCATTCTTTTATGTACATAGCCGGTACTAGAAGAGTACAAGGGTTTATTTTAGTCTGGTGAATGTACAATGGTGAATGTATGTATGTAACATAGAGAAGGCCTCATCTCCTTAATCAGCATCAACAGCCGAGTCGATATGTCCATGTCCGTCCGTCCGTCTGTATGAACGCGTGGATCTTTAAGATCAGAAACTATAAGAGATAGAGCTTTAGGATTTGGCATGCAGACTCGTACAACTCGTACAATACCTACGCAGTTCAAATTTGTTTCAAAATTTCTTCACGCTTCCTCCCGCACCCACAAATTGCAAATTTCTCGTTTCAGGTTTTCAGTTTTTTTCGGAAAACTTTTGATGCCAAACTATTTCTATAGTTAATATATATCTGAATCGGCCGATTTTTACAGAAGATATACCCATTGATGTACAATTTCCCATACAAACGGGCTAAAATTTTGAGCTCATGGATCTCGAAGACTATAAGAGAGAAAACTATTAGATTTGGAAATTGAAATCGTATAATATCTGCGCAGATCAAGTTTATGTAAAAATTTTGCCATGCCCACTCCAGTCAAATCGGATAATTTTTGAGGATTTATACATTTTAAATCTGCATCCCCACTGAATCGGCAGTATGGCAGTAGGTTTTTTTTTTGTTGTTTTTCCGAAGCGCCAAAGTATTCAACAAAATTTTTTTCTGAGTATCCATACCGTTAAAGTTTACATTTTAAAAGTTATTTAAATTTTGGGTGAAAAAGATGAGTACCGGGTATAATATAGTCGGGAAACTCGACTATACCCGTGCTTTCTTGTCTTCCCTATTAAAATGAGCAAGCAATTTTAATTAGGATCGTCGAACTATATCCTACAGCTGCTTACATCACTGAACAATCAAAAATGTCAAAATTCATATTGTACAAAATTGATCGGATACTTGAATTCCATAAAGGATGCAACTAGTTGACTGATCATATAATCTACCCTCCAGTAGGCAGTTTTACAGTTATAATTTGTTTTTGAATAATATAGTACATACAAGAAAAATGTGCCTTATTTTAAGTTGCTTGAAGAAAATGTTTAAAAACACAACTTATGTTATATTTTTATAATAATTTGAATATTATTAAATAGCCACGGTTTTTTCATATTAGCCCTTTTTCAATAATTATTCAAATAAAAAATATAAAACAAATTAGAAAACTGAGTGCGTCTAACCCAAGACCAGCAGTGTATATCACTCAATACTAGACTTAATTTGCGATGTACATTTGCGATGTACATCCGATGTAAGATCCGATGTACCTATATCCGGTCCGTCTTAGTAATTAATTTAACTCACAAAGTTACCGATTTGAAGAATTTAGCGAATTTAGAATTTATTTTCAACCGAAAGTGTTGTCAGTTAAAATAAATTATGTTACAGGTTTAATCTTACAGGTTTCCTTTTTGTAATTAGTTTTACATTATACCATGGTTGAAAATATTCCGATGTGGCGTTATTTATGTAACTATGTATGTAAGTATGTGTTTTTAAATGAGCCTAAGTTATTCTGAGCCCGTAAAAATCGTCAGAATCAACATATTTAACAATAGTTATTCCCAAGGGCGTTCCCATGGGTGGCAATGGGGGCCGCTGACCTTCCCTTGCTATCTGACTTTTTAAATGTATGTATGTATGTGTTTACGTTTATTTGTATGCACATACACACATATAAATATGTATATAACTTAAATGTATAATGAATATGTACATACATATGTACATAAGAACGAATTTCGACGGAATCATGGACCGTAATTACAAGCAATGAAAAGGACAAAAGCACAATGAACAGGAGGAGTGGGCAAAAGAAAAACACAACTGAACCGTCAGATGTACATACATACATACAAACATATGTATACTTATGTATACATATATACATAAGTATATAAATATTTATGTAGTACATACTTAAATATCTTCAGAGTGCAAGTGGCCACATATGTAAATACATTTCCATTTTCCCATGATTATCGAAATGCATACATACGAAATTATATATGTATATACATGTATGTATGTATATATATTTAATGCTTTGTATGTGTGTGTAAAAGTTTTTACGATTTACATAAAAGAAAAGAATGGGGACGGATGGAAAAGGTGACGAGGAGCAAAGCGGACATAGACTCAGAGGAAAAATGGAAACGGGGAATAAGAAACGGTGTTTGGGTTTGGTGGAGAACTAACAGAAGCGAAAGGAACATGAGCAGGAGCTAAAAATGTAGAACAGCGCAGCGACAAAAACACGACGACGACGTTGGCGACGTCGGCGACTCTTCGGGACCTTTGTCACCGGCCAAGTGCTCGAATTCCATTGGTGCAGGACGACGGTAGAAGTCCAATCGCCTCCAAAGTGTCGAGCTGTGTGTGACATCCGTGCACCCACACAGGCGTGCGACACACGCACACACTGTCGACTCGATTGTGGCGCAATCGCAATCGCATATCTGCAGCCAGTAAAGCAAGAGAGAGGCACACACACCACTCTGGCACACACATCGAATCTGGCCCAAATAAATATTTGTGTGTGCCAGAAGAAGACGGGCAGAGCGCTCGGGGTCCGGGTTTCTTCTCTCTCTCCAACAAACTGTTTGCTGCGGACAAGACCTCAAATGACAAAATTTTAAAAGGGAACCGAACAGCAAAAAGCAGCGTGTGACGACAATAACAAAGCAGCTAACGATGTGGGGAAAGGGTGGAGTCGGAAAGGGGCAATGAGTACTGGTAGCGGGTAGTGGACAATTGGCCGTTGGCAGCCGGCAGCGAACGTGAACTATGTACACACATATGGCATATGCGGGCAGCGACGCTGCAGCGACAAGCTAGGTGCTAGTGCTGGCCATCGCTATTTCATTCGGCGTCCTAGCCACTCGTTTCGACTCTGTCACACGCAAACTTGCTGTAGGCGACACACTCGCACTCACACAATCAAAGGAGCGTTCCGTTTGGCTGTCGTGGATGTGCGACCGAACGGTTTTGTGTTTGTGTGGTCAGCAGCACAAATACATTTGTCGCATGTCAACTCACTCTGGTTTCGTCCATTCAAACGACAGTGTGCAAGCAGGCTGGCGATAGCTGAAACGCGCTCACATATAGGCGTCTCTATTCCGACGCATACAAATTAGCCAAACGACCATGCAACACAACGGCTAAGAGAATTAAGAGCGAACCAAGACACCTCTCTTCGTTGGGCACTGCTTTGCCGACTCCATGCCAGACTAACTCGCCCGAAGCGCTACTATGCTGAGCGAGCAAGACGCCTGACATGGGTACTCGCACATGCCCTCCTGCTCGCTCTTCCTTTGGCTCTCCTAGTGACCCATCGCGACAATGTGTCACAGCCAGCCGCTTCAGGGAAGGCCAATTCCATTTTCAATAGCTCGCTCTCTCGCACCGCCACTCTCGACTCTTCCATGTCCATGTCGTCTCTCCACGCACACAAACATTAACCACATCACCATAGCATTGGCATCTACTCGTCGTTTTCAGGTAGACAATTGTGGGGCAGTTGCGCTAAACTTGTCCAACACTGCGTGTCTCTAACGGGAGCGAGCGAGACCAAAGTGTCACCCACCCCCAACCGTGTTTGTGTTAGTGTCCGCGACTGTGCTTCGCATTTGTCGTCGCTGTTACATTTTTCTGCCTGCTGACTGCGACAGAGCAGCATTCGCTGCCGCTGCTGCCTCGTAACCTCGTCGTCGACACAGCGACAATCATTGTCACCCACGTCTTCCGAAGAAGTGGTTCTCTCGTTTCTCTGCTTAGCCTCCGCACACCGCACTCCGCGTAGCGTATACCGTACACTGCATTCGTGCCCGCATCCTAAACCGAATCTCGGTTCCGCCACTTCTTGTTTTGTACTAGCGTTAGAGTGGTCGTCTTTTAAAACGAACGACAAGAAACTTTTTTTAATATCGGCAACAATGCTCTTGAATAAAACCTAACTTTAAACGAACTTTAAAAAAATACCTATTGAGCTAATGAAAGTGAACCACTGCGTCGGAAATTTGACTAACTGATTTTTTTTTTTATATGGAAACGTAGTGAAAAACCAATTGCAA
Organism: Drosophila parabipectinata; assembly: GCA_018153455.1. Taxonomy (NCBI): domain Eukaryota; kingdom Metazoa; phylum Arthropoda; class Insecta; order Diptera; family Drosophilidae; genus Drosophila; species Drosophila parabipectinata. The sequence continues at coordinate 1,276,556 of JAECYA010000403.1, read as the reverse complement.
CAATTAAAGTGAAATTTATACGAACAATAAGAGTTACGTAAATTAAAAACCGTATTGTCTTTAATTTTTATTAAAGGTAAGTGAAGACACAACTTAAATTTTTTCGAGCTCGAATTACCGTCGGTAGTCGTTAGTTCCGTATTTTGTGTCGGAGAGCCTCAAAGATTGTTAAGATTAGGACTATATCTTCAATCGCTGGCAGAGGCAATAAACAATAATTTTATTGCATGAGTGATAATTAAAATCCATATAGTTTTCTACTGCAGAGTTTTGGAGTTTGTCGTTCGAGAAAGAAAAATACATAATACCTAATACATACATACATACATAAAATTCGTCTTACGGCGATCCCATGATACAATTATATAAGGTAGTCCATCCACTGACATATCGTTCGGGTTCGGTGCATTTATTTCAAACTGTCAAACTGAAAGGTGATTTTTTTTTCAAAACTTTAACCTTTAAGTGGCCAAGCAAAAAAAAGACTTTGCAGTTCTTGTCGCAAGCACGTGCTAGGCGTAAAGTTTGTTTTTTTTTTTGTTTTTTTAAAACTAAAAATTCAAAACAGACATTGTTAAACGCCGCTGGAAAGGTCGATATTGGTGTAAATATAAAAAAAAAAAATTATTTTAAGATACGCATACACTTTAGAATTAAGAACTTAAACAAAAGAATGGGTATCCAAAAACAAAAACAATGAATAATGTCAAACTCTAAAGTTATTAAAATAAAATTATAAACACTACAACTCTTGTCATAACTAAGAAAAACTTTTAGCCCCATGCTCCGTATAATGGTTAATCAAAGTACTGTATAGCCGTTTCACTCGCACTATTCAACGCTTACTATGTTAAAATAAAAACAAGAAAGGAAAGCTAACTTCGGGCGGAGCCGAAGTTTATATACCCCTGCAGCTAAAACCGGATATATATCGCAAACATCGGATATAGTTGGCCGATCCTTAATTCCTCCTGAAATTTGGTAGGTTGGATCAAGTGACCAAAAATAGAATCTCTACTAAATTCCAGCTTTCTATCTTCAAAAACACGGCCGATCCTTATGAAATTTGGCATGTCGTATTATTTTGAGCGCTCGCCCAAAAATAGCGCTCGTGTAAAATTTGAACTCTCTAACTCTAAAAACACCGAAGTTATACCATTTCCGATCAATCAGTTATATGGCAGCTATAGGATATAGTCGGCCGATCCGGGCCGTTCCGACTTATATACTGCGTGCAAAGGAAAGAAGGGTGTGTGCAAAGTTTCATGTCGATAGCTTTAAAACTGAGAGACTAGTTCGCGTAGAAACAGACAGACAGACGGACAGACGGACATGCTCATATCAACTCAGGAGGTGATCCTGATCAAGAATATATATACTTTATAGAGTCGGAGATGTCTCCTTCACTGCTTTGCACACTTTTAACCAAAATTATAACACCCTCCGCAAGGGTATAATAATGCACTTAAGTCAACGAAAGGACTACCTTATATAATTGTATCATGGGCGAGCCAGTCATCAGAACAAAGTCAAATGTCAAAGTTCTAGTTGAGATCTAGTCTGATCAAATTGGGCGCTGAAACATGATTCTTCTTCTTCGAAACTATGATCACCCCAACCCTCACAACAACAGCTTCTCTGAAACTATTATTGCTATTGCCGCTTTTATTATAATGTACTACTTCTATTGCGGGAAACTATAGAAGCAATTAGAGAAGCCAAAGTGAACGCGGATCGTATGGGTTTGCGTCGCTGTGTTTAAGTCTTCTGGACCTCGGAGTTCTTCACTCTTTCTCAGGGTAATTCAACATTTTGTTGCCCAATCTGCTAGCCGCTGACTGCTGGCAATGGTGCCGATAATAACAATTAAAAAAAAAAAAAAAAAAAAAAAAACATCAAGTCATGTGATTGGTTTTCCCCGTCTGCATTTCTGCGCTTGACAAAAATAATTACCCATATACATACATATACATATACATACATACATCACCTGGCTCTGTCGAGCGATACACTGCAACAAAAAGCACAAAAGCACTAGTCCTAGTTGAAACAATTTTTATACCCTTGCAGAGGGTATTATAATTTTGGTCAAAAGTGTGCAACGCAGTAAAGGAGACATCTCCGACCCTATAAAGTATATATATTCTTGATCAGGATCACCTCCTGAGTTGATATGAGCATGTCCGTCTGTCTGTCTGTTTCTACGCGAACTAGTCTCTCAGTTTTAAAGCTATCGTCTTGAAACTTTGCACACACCCTTCTTTCCTTTGCACGCAGTATATAAGTCGGAACGGCCCGGATCGGCCGACTATATCCTATAGCTGCCATATAACTGATTGATCGGAAATGGTATAACTTCGGTGTTTTTAGAGTTAGAGAGTTCAAATTTGACATGAGAGCTATTTTTGGCAAAACATTACGTCATTTCATGTCAAAAGGATCGGCCGACTATATCCTATAGCTGCCATATAACTGAACGATCGGAAATGACCCAACCTTCGTGTTTTTGAAGATAGAAAGCTGGAATTTAATACAGATTCTATTTTTAGTCAGTTGATCCAACCTACAAAATTTCATTAGGATCGGCAGACTATATCCTATAGCTGCCATATAACTGAACGATCGGAAATGGTATTTTGTAGAAATATCATTTTTCGTATTTTTGAAGATAGAAGTTTGGGACTTTTTTTTAGATTTTGTATTGTAATAAATTGGATTATATATTCCTATTCCCATAAGGATCGGCCAACTATATCCGATGTTTGCGATATATATCCGGTTTTAACTGCAAGGGTATATAAACTTCGGCTCCGCCCGAAGTTAGCTTTCCTTTCTTGTTTTTTTTTTTTTTTTTTTTTTTTTTTTTAATTTAAAGTTTGAACAGTAAAGTTGGGTAGGTAATATTTATAGTTCGTATTAGTCAATAGTAGGAGTTACACAAATATAATGAAAGCCTCATATTTTAGGAAGTCATTTAATGGAATGAGAGACCGACTAGCTAACTTTCGTACCTAACAAGTCAGTTCTGTCACGAGAATGAATATACAATTTTTTTTTCCAACACTCGACAATGGATTTTCGCCGTGTACTTACAGTCATTTTAATGCTATTGTTGTTATCGTTACTAATGAGCCCTATAAAAGTCCGCAATCTCCATCTCCTGGTTGCCGAAGCTACACTGTGAGAGTGTTTTTATTATAAGTATCCGTGTATCTTTCTTGTAGATGTATTCCAGTCATTGTATCTGTGTATTGGTAAGGTTTTCGCTGACATTGGGCCAGCGATGTTCGACTTTTAAGATCGATTCCAGATAGCAAGCGGCGACATCGCACAAGATCATCATCCGCATGTTACTGCCACATGTCCAATCCAGCAATTGTCCCCAGTTGGAGCTTTCCCGCCTCATACCCTCTTTAAGCATTCCCATCTCATTTGGGGTGCGCAAATTTACGGTAGCTTGAATGCAACAATAAAATACTCGGCTAAGCTGCTAGATCGGATGGTATTGGGAGGGTGTGGATTGGAACGAAATGAATCTGACGGGATCGCCACAGGTCACCGCCGCTGACGTCGCAGAGGCGAATTTAATTGCCAAAAGGCCGAAAAGCTGTACGCGATTTGGCTCAAACAAATGAGAAAACTTGTGCTTACACGACCGTGTGAGAGTAGGTATCTTTTTATACCATCCGACTTCTTCAAATCTCACTTCACTTAGAGTAAAGACAAACTGGTTGCCAAGTGGGTTTCTCAGTTGGGCATGATGTTATTAGTCATTTTCTTTGCCTTCCTTAACCGAAATACCTTTACAGGTTTCTAAGAAATTCTTCGACACTAAACAGCTTGGATTTCTTGTCATTTGTATTTCAGTTATCTGAAATGACTTTTTTCACGTTATTTAGATACATAAATATGAATATTTTGTAAGTGCAAGTGTATACAATACAATGTTCTAACGCATTGAAAACAATTTCAGTTATGTGACGGCAGACTACTAAAAATTGTAACATTTCGCTCGCTAGTTCGCTCACTCGATCGCTACCGACCTTTTTTTTCGTAGTCTTTCGTTTTGAATTTAATCCACTGATGATTTGTTTGTGCTTCAAAACAATGTCTATTCCGGGTGCGTACCCCAAATGGCGTGTGAGCCCAAGAATGCGTTCTAGTCAACATATACTGGGAGGTTGGTGTGAGGTCACTGTCGGAAAAAGAGGCTGTTTGACTTGGTGATAACGTATCTTCCAGATAGTTTTCTTATAGGCAGTGGCAAAATGAAAACGGGATTTGCACCACGTAGTGACTGACACACAGACACCCCTGGCATTAGTTCGAGATTGCTGATTGACCGAGTGAGTGCCTCTATGATTGACATTTCTAACGACTCGTTTTTTTTTTCTTCATGTCTTTTTTCAGCACAGCAAAACTCCAGAGAAAGACCAAATAGTATGGAGCATATGATGAATCCGTTCGTGTCGCCCGCTTATCTGCTCGCCCATGGTCCACATCCGCACGCACATCCACATGTCCAGCACACCCACACGAAGGGTAGTGCCTCCTCGCCGGCCAGCTCTCCTGGAGGGTCGACCGGATCGGGTGCAGCATCTGGCGGAATCTCAAAGCTGAAGCGCTGGGGATCACCGCCTATTAACCTGGCGGGACAGTTCATAAATCCTTCGACGGGAAAGAAGCGAGTCCAGTGCTCAATCTGCTTCAAAACCTTCTGCGACAAAGGTGCCCTTAAGATTCACTTTTCGGCGGTGCACCTGCGGGAAATGCACAAATGCACGGTCGAGGGCTGTAACATGGTGTTTAGCTCGCGTCGTTCCAGGAACCGTCACAGTGCCAATCCGAACCCAAAGCTGCACTCACCACACATCCGGCGCAAGATCTCGCCACATGATGGCCGCACGGCCCAGCAGTTTCCTGTGTTCGGGACAGGAGCCGCGGCTGCCGCCGCAGCTGCCGGTCACCTTCCTGTAGCTTTTCCTGGTCTTCTACCACCGCATCACTCGCACCACACGCAGTCCTCGTACGTTATGTTCGGCGGCCAGGGCCGATTGCCCGGTCTGAACGTGCTTTCCGGCTGCCTGGAGCTCCCTGATACAGAGTCTGAGGCAGCCATCGATACGGAGACAGATGTGGCGGAAGGGGTTGGCTTCGAATACGTTGACATTCAGGCAAACAGTTCCAGCTCGACTGCTTCTTGCGAGGAGGAAAACGACCAGTACCAAGATCAAGATGAAGAGATGCATTGTAGTCTGAGCCTAACGAGCAGCAGCACCAGCAGCAGCAGCAGCAGCAGTAACGACGATGAGGACGGGGGCGACCAGCCTTTGGACTTTAGCTTGCACAAGCGACGGGACCGCAAATGGGAGGAGGAACTAAATCAGGAACAAGGGTCGGAAAAAGAACATAACCGCAAAAAGCTTCTTCATAGCAAGGAATTTGAGCTGGAGAAGCGATCGGCCAGCCCCAGCGGAGGCTCTTTCTCTATGGACAGGCTTCTAGAAAAACGCAAGCGACATGACAGCAACGCATCCAACTCGACCCGTTCCACATCTGCCAATGCCACTGCCGATGGTGATGCTGCCTCTTCTACTCTTGGTCTCGCCACAGAAAGCAGCATGGAGTTGGAAGGTGACACCATAGACCTGTCTAGCCGACGGCTACTGCCACCCCCAATGCTGGAAATGGACGAGCAACACCATATCCGACTGCTGCAGACACAGATGTTTGCCGCCGCAGCGGCAGCCGCCGCCGCTCAGTCGCCAAACACGTTCGTTTTGCCGTCGGGTGGATCACCAGTGGAGCCACTGGGTGGGTCGCCGCCAATGTGGAGCCTGCTGTCTGAAATGTACCGCTCGATTCTGCTAAAGACGCAGCAGCAGCAGAAGCATGAGCCCTTCCACCAGACCCAACAACCAGAACATCATTTGCACCTGAGTCATCTAACACTTGAGCGCCACCATCAGCAGCAGCCGCCAAAATCGTCACCGGTGTCTAACGCAGCTATATCGGTATAAATTGCGGGGGATTTGCTTAGTCAAATTTTTTTTGTTTTTAGTTCTTGTTTGTAAAGTCGTATTAAGAGGGGCGGAAATCGGAAGTAGAAATAAAATGCATTAGCCGAATAGAGGTCATTAAATGGCTGGCAGCTCTTAAACACCGCCGCGCCCTGTACCCCAGGTATTACAACACGGAGTTGATTTAGCTTTTAGCGGAATTTAGCTTTTTCGTGTTATATAAACTAGAGTTATATACATTTTTTTAAGTATGAATGTTTAAAGAAACATCTATGTGTATAGTATTTAATCTGTTCCTCAGTGCATCGGCAGGGTTCAAAGAGTGTGAGAGGATAGGATCTCAGTTTTTTTTTTTTTTTTGCTGGGACGAAAGAACAGGCAACGGGTTCGGGTTCCTGCCATCTCCATGGGTGCACAACGAAGTATTAAAATAAAAAATAGGTAATACACGCATATATTAAATAGTTCTAAGTATTTTTTTTTGAAACCCCTAAATATGTTGCGTTGCAGTACTAACCGCATGCAAGCTTTACTGAAACATATCCGAAGTCTAACGGAATGCTCCAAACCTGTAAGCAGCTAAATGTAGATCGTAAGTGAACAAAATGTAAATGCTCCCAAGAAATAGTATTGCTCTATACGAAACGATTGTGTACTGTATAACATGATTTTGTATACTGTATAACATGATTTTAAGTTTTTATTAAAAATAAATACGTCAAAATTGGAAAAGAATGAAATTGTTTTTTGGGGTAAAACTATTTGCGGGAAAACAAAAAGTTTTTCGCAACAGAACATTTTTGAGACGCTCCCAGTAAACATGAAACTTATCCCCAAAAACCTGCTTATTTGACCAGTTTCGCAATTGGTTTTAACTCCATACGAAATAGGAATATCTTCCGTACCGTCGTTACGAATGTGCGGCTAAAAAAATACAAAATTAACTTGAAACCCTTTATGCTTTCGACTTTATTTTCTCTGTTTTTGTAATAATAAAATCCATATTATTAATAATTTGTCGAACACGAACACTTTCGAATTGAGCTTTAATCCGCTCCACCGTTTCTGATGGACATTGATGACGTGGAACCTGAAGGCCTTTGATGTGACTTTTGGTTGGTAGTGTTGGTACATACATAGTTGCCTTATTGGAGAGCTGGAGAACGTCCAGATATTGAGGCGTACATGTGCCCCGAACAGACATAGTTTTCAATGTGTGCAGATTGAATTTGATGGGATTTTTAATCGAAACGCCTTCCAAAATATCTCTCCGCGCTTGTGCGTTTATCAGTCGGTGTATTTGTTATATGGTACGTAAATACACACATGTGTATGTGATTTATGTGTTTGTGAATCAATGTATTTCTTCTGGAGGCGTGACACGCCGAATGTTTTTGGCTTGGACCGAGTCCCCTAACTACGGTCCGCTGGCAGCTGGCAGCTGACCGATGCCTGCTGCCCACCTTCCCCGTCATATAAATGACCACTCATTGGTCACAGCGGCATTAGGTCGGTTTAAGATAGGTGTTCGAGGATTGGGGGATTTAGCGTTGTAGGGCTTGGAATTTTTGGAGGCTACTTATGGACAAATTAGACACTCCGTCGCACACTCGTCCTTGACGCACTGACACTGTACCAATTACAAAGACTTTCAAATGAATAGCAGAACCCATGCATACTTTCTTATGTACGTCGGCTCATATAATTGATAAAAACAGCTGCGGTTTTATCAGCATCGCAATACCAACTTCGATCTTGGTAGGAAATTTTTCTAAGAGGTGTGCATAACGCACTGGAGGCGACACATCTGACTCTCGTATATTTGGGACCATTATCGCCAGCCGCAGTCCGTGTCTTTTCTAAGGTCATCGATCTGTACCTCATACACACCGTTCCTTCTGTTACAGGTAAAAGACAGAACGGCTGGTTCTGCCCACTTTTTCAGCTCTAAAGATAATAAATTGCCGAACAATCTGGACCATTTTTTCAAGTTCGGTCAACTATGTCCAATGGATTTCATAGAAACGACCTGTAATTGTGAAAATTACTTTTAATAGTGTCACTCAAACAACACGCCAACTCTTCAATCTAACAAATTGGACAAACAATTGATTTTAGTCGAGTGTCATTGTGAACCGTGTCGTGTATAAAATTTCAACACAAATTTTAAAAAAGTCCCAAGCTCCTATCTTTAAAAAAAACGAAAGTTGGTTCATTTGCGATCTTTCAGTTATATGGCAGCTATAAGATATAGTCGGCCGATCCTTATCAAATTTGGTCGATCGAATCATCTGGCTAAAAATAGAATCCATTGAAACTGTGTATCATAAACACTCTAAAAACACCAAAATTATGCGATTTTCTGTTATATGGCAGCTATAGGGTGTAGTCGTCCTGTTCCAGCCGTTCCGAGTAACGTATATTAAAGACTGAGAGACTAGTTCGCGTAAGTTCGAAACAGACCGACGGAAATGCCTATTTCATGCTTATACATATATAAGCATATACATTATGTATGTCACTGAAATCTTCAGAGTGTTGCACACTTTTGACCCAAATTATAGTTCCCTTTTTAAGGGTACAAATATGGATCCATAATTACGTACATATGTATGTATATAACTATCCGAAGAGACTGCTGCCCAGGTCTGTTCCTTCCCCATCTTGCGGAACACATCTACCTGGGAATAACTTTCGACAAACGCCTTAATTTTGTCTCGCATATTCGGAACAGCCTGGTCGAAAAATTTTGACGGCTCCACTATTAAGAGGTCGAGTGAACTGAGCCTCACTAACATAAAGCAGTACTAGCTCTGGTAGGGAAATATGGCATTGCCATCTAAGGTGTCGCTGCAAAGTGTCACCTGAAAAAGGTCAGACCCTTTTAAAACAGTTTTCTGCGAATGAAAACTTTTGCAAAAAAGGTACATTCGGGAACACGATACACGATACTATGTACGGGAACATAAGGTGCCGGACATTCGCATAGCACAGTACAGTCTTCTTATTTATTAATATAATTTTATTCTTATCCAATCTGTTGATCATAATAGTATTTACCGAAATATTTTTAGCTGCAAAATAATAAAAAACAATAATTCGTTTTTAGAATTACGGCATGTTTTCTTTAAGTTAGACAAAATATTTTGTTTTCCAGAAACTCTAGCGTTTTAATCTGACGAGTCCAAAAGGTTTTCATAATACATATATTAGGAAAATTTGCTCAGAATGACCAGTTTTTGACCAAATTAAGTGAGTCCTTTCATAGACTTTGATCAAAACTGTGCAACGCATTGAAGGAGACATCTCCGACCCTATAAAATATATATATTCTTGATCAGGATCACCTACTGAGTTAATATGAGCATGTCCGTCTGTCCGTCTGTCTGTCCGTCCGTTTCTACGCAAACTAGTCTCTCAGTTTTAAAGCTATCGACTTGAAATTGCACACAATCTTCTTTCCTTTGCACGCAGTATATAATTCGGAACGGCTGCCATATAACTGAACGATTGGAAATGACCCAACTTTTGTGTTTTGAAGATAGAAAGCTGGACCTTTGGAAAGGTGAAAAGCTGGAAAGAGTGTATTTTTGGTCAGTATGTGAGAGCTTTTGGAAAAATAATATGACATGCCAAATTTTATAAGGATCGGCCGACTATATCTTATAGCTATCATATAACTGAACGATCGGAAATGGTTTTTGGTAGAAATACCAACTTTGTTTTAAATTTTGTATTATTATAAATTGGGTTATATTATCATATTCTCATAAGGATCGGCCAACTATATCCGATGTCTGCGATATATATCCGGTTTTAACTGCAAGGGTATATAAACATCGGCTCCGCCCGAAGTTAGCTTTCCTTTCTTGTTATTAGACATTTTATTGTAATTAATTGGTTTTATTATGATATTCTCATAAGGATCGGCCAACTATATCCGATGTTTGTGATATATACCCGGTTTTAACTGCAAGGGTATGTCAACTTCGGCAACACTTTCTTTATTCATTGCAATGTCAATGCATGCTTTATTAACTTAATTTAACAAATATGTTAGGTTGCTGTAAGGCGAAAGGGACGAGGCTTTCGGAATGACTGTTTTGCCTTTTTTGATTGTAAAAAAATGTATATATATATATTACAATGATCCGCATCAATCAGGCTGTCTGTCAGTACATTGGACTGATTGCCTGCATAGGTGTGCAAATCTTTTAGATTTCATGACTAAGATCAGCTAAGTCATGCGTGTGTATGGACATTGCGATACACACGCCGATCGAGTCTATTTTGAATTTTTTACTGCCGCCTTTATTATTGAAAATAGTTGTTTCATATTTTTTAACATTGTGGCAGACAAATCTATTTTACTGATGCTCTTGGCTAGGATTTATGTATGTATGTAAATATATTTAATCATATGTAATCGTATGTATTATTCAAATTTAAATGCAATAACCATGACCTATAAAATAAATATTTAAAGTATTTAATTAATTTATTTACTCAAGGGACATGGAACAAATGAACGTACATTTTTGTCCTGAATTTGAATGAGGATTTAGATGTAGATGGAGATCAAAATAAAGCTACATGAAAGGCAAACAAGAAAGCAAAGCTAACTTCGGGCGGAGCCGAAGTTGATATACCCTTGCAGTTAAAACCGGAATATAGAATAGAATCTGTACCAATTTCCAGCTTCCTATCTTCAAAAAACACAAAAAGTTGGGTCATTTCCGATCGTTCAGTTATATGGCAGCTATAAGATATAGTCGGCCGATCGTTATGAAATTTGGTAGGTTGGATCAACTGACCAAAAATAGAATCTGTATTAAATTTCAGCTTTCTATCTTCAAAAACACGAAAGTTGGGTCATTTCCGATCGTTCAGTTATATGGCAGCTATAAGATATAGTCGGCCGATCCTTATAAAATTTGCCATGTCGTAATGTTTTGCCAAAAATAGCACTCATGTCAAATTTGAACTCTGTAACTCTAAAAACATCAAAGTTATACCATTTCCGATCAATCAGTTATATGGCAGCTATAGGATATAGTCGGCCGATCCGGGCCGTTCCGACTTATATACTGCGTGCAAAGGAAAAAAGGGTGTGTGCAAAGTTTCAAGACGATAGCTTTAAAACTGAGAGACTAGTTTGCGTAGAAACAGACAGACGGACAGACAGACGGACAGACGGACATGCTCATATCAACTCAGGAGGTGATCCTGATCAAGAATATATATACTTTATAGGGTCGGAGATGTCTCCTTCACTGCGTTGCACACTTTTGACCAAAATTATAATACCCTCTGCAAGGGTATAAAAAGGGTATGTGCAAAGTTTAAAGTCGATAGCTTTAAATCTAAGAGACTAGTTGGCGTACAAACAGACAGACAGACAAATAGACGGACATGCTTGTATCAACTTAGGAGGTGATCCTAATCAAGAATACTTTCATAGACATTGTATTTTTTGGTTGTGGTTGCCCTTTCTGGAGAATTACCCATATGTATTTCGGTTCCAAAATTTATAAACCAATATATCTTTATTGCCGATATTGGTAGTCTTCCCAAGGTCAATTATTGTTATACCCTTGCAGAGGGTATTATAATTTTGTCCAAAAGTGTGCAACGCAGTGAAGGAGACATCTCCGACCCTATAAAGTATATATATTCTTGATCAGGATCACCTCCTGAGTTGATATGAGCATGTCCGTCTGTCCGTCTGTCTGTCCGTCTGTCTGTTTCTACGCAAACTAGTCTCTCAGTTTTAAAGCTATCGTCTTGAAACTTTGCACACACCCTTTTTTCCTTTGCACGCAGTATATAAGTCGGAACGGCCCGGATCGGCCGACTATATCCTATAGCTGCCATATAACTGATTGATCGGAAATGGTATAACTTTGGTGTTTTTAAAGTTAGAGAGTTCAAATTTTAGGTGAGAGCTATTTTTGGCAAAATAATACGACATGGTAAATTTCGTAAGGATCGGCCGACTATATCCTATAGCTGCCATACAACTGAACGATCGGAAATGACCCAACTTTACCCCAAGTCGTGTTTTTGAAGATAGAAAGCTGGAACTTGGTACAGATTATATATTTGGTCAGTTGATCCGACCTACCAAATTTCATTAGGATCGGCCGACTATATCCTATAGCTGCCATATAACTGAACGATCGGAAATGGTACTTGGTAGAAATATCAACTTTCGTATTTTTGAAGATAGAAGTTTGGGACTTTTTTTAGATTTTGTATTGTAAAAAATTGGATTACATATTCCTATTGCCATAAGGATCGGCCAACTATATCCGATGTTTGCGATATATATCCGGTTTTAACTGCAAGGGTATATAAACTTCGGCTCCGCCCGAAGTTAGCTTTCCTTTCTTGTTTTCCTTTGCACTCAGTATATTAGTCGGAACTTTTTTTTATATATATTTTATATATATATAAGCTATTTCCTACAGTTGCCGTATAAGTGAACGATCGGAAATGGTATCATAAAGATCGGCCAACTATATTCAATGTTTGCGATATACGATGTATATCCTGTTAGTTCGAATCCACGCGTTCGAAATTTTGAAACAAACTTGAACTGCAGGAGTCTGCATCCTATAGCTCCATCTTATGTAGCCTCTGAGAGCCAGGCGTTCCACAGTGGTCGATTTGGCCTCGCTAGCGGCATTTAATTATGATTTTCAAATTTAAATAAACGTTAATTTAAGTTTACCTATCGATAGTATACACCTTGATTAGATGCTAATTGATGTTTTCTAAGCTCATCAATAAGCTGATGATCAGCTGTGAACTGTCAAAGTCAACATATGTTTCAGCAGTTGATATTTACAATTTTGGCGCCCTTTTACTTATTGGTTGCATATTCGAATAAATAGTGCAATTTACGATTAGTCTAGTGCAAGTTTGGTTTTAAACAACTATTAAGGTATGTGCTACAATGCTGATCAATATATGTATATACTTTATGGAGTCGGAGATGATTCCTTCTCTGTTACATACATACATTCACACGACTACAATATAGCCTTGTACCCTTGTTTACAAGTACCGGTTATAATTATGGGGAACTTTTAATAAATAACATTTTAATATTGGTTCCAGAAAAATCTTTTCAAAATAAGATCCCCAAAATTAATATTTGCACCAATTGGAATGCCTCTCAGAATCTATAAGATTCAACTTTCGTAACAGGAAAGGAAAGCTAACTTCGGATATATATCGTAAATCGTATCGTATATCTTATGATAACATCATAATAAAACCAATTAATTACAATAAAAAATCTAAAAAAAATTCCCAATCTTCAAAAATACGAAAGTTGATATTTCTACCAAATACCATTTCCGATCGTTCAGTTATATGGCAGCTTTTGGATATAGTCGGCCGATCCTAATGAAATTTGGTAAGTTGGATCAAATGACCAAATATGTACTAAGTTTCAGCTTTCTATCTTCAAAAACACGAAAGTTGGGTCACTTCCGATCGTTCAGTTATATGACAGCTATAGGATATAGTCGGCCGATACTTATAAAATTTGGCATGTCGTATTATTTTGCCAAAAATAGCTCTCGTGTAAAACTTTCTAACTCTAAAAATACCAAAGTTATACCATTTTTGATCAATCAGTTATATGGCAGCTATAGGATGTAGTCGGCCGATCTCGGCCGTTGCGACTTATCATATATACTGCGTGTAAAGGTGCAAAGTTTCAAGACGATAGCTTTAAAACTATAGCTTTAAACAAAATTATAATACGCTCTTCAAGGGTATAAAAAATGGCCCAAATATAATTATATATGTATATAAATATTTATATAGATACATGTATGTACATATGTACATATAAGTTTTTAAGAGTGACAAACATGTCAATATCAACTCGTGTGAGGGGACCAAGTGCATTGGCATATACAACCTACATATGTATATTTTGTTCATGGTAAAATATACCATTGGGTGCATGAGCATGAGGCTAAGGAAATTGACAAAGTAGTCAACGGCTATTTATGGCTAGTATTTCAGATGTTTGCTTTCTTTCTCTTGTTTCCCCGTGCATACAGAACATGACGCCAGTAAAGGGCGTTCGTACTCCGGAGAATAGAACACACACTCGTGTGCAACCACAAACCGCGAAATTGACATGAATACGAGATTGTAAAAATGTCAAGTGGCTGGAAGCGGTGGATACCGAAACGAGGACCGCTATCCTCTACCCGTCGCGGGGAGGTGCACGTTCAGATCGCACAGCTCGGAGCCAGGAGTATAGAGCCAAGAACATCGGCACAGCCAATCCGTCAGTGCCCCATTGCGAATACAAATACATACGACGATGTAGGTGGTGGGATGGGGAGAGGGTTAGCGGGAAGATGGGGTTTGAGACAGCTGAAGTTAAGCGTTTGCCACATTATGAGATGATCCTTGGCAGCAATGTCACTTGAGACGAACAGTCGTGCGGGCAACGAAACAGAATGGAATGGAAATGGAAATGTGGAAAGGCAATGGGAGTGGGAAATGTGGAATGGGGTAAGGGACAAGCCAAAAATGAGAAGGAAAAAGGCATAAGAGAAGGAATGAGACAGGAATGATGCGAACTCATCTCTTGGGATCTATTTACTTTTAAGTCTGTGAATTGGATGATGTCACGATGCTGACATGACTGACTTGAAGTCGCGGGGATGAAGAAGTCGAAAAAGACCGCCAAGTGGGTGTCTTTTATAGCCGAATATATGGTATCGGTTATTCAAAATTTTACGCCGATTTTAATTTCTCTTTTGGTAATTTTTTCCCAAAGTCTGCAAAAAGAGAATCCTCTTACTTAAACTTAGCCTTGACTCTATTCTTGAACATAACCCTAAATATAATGTATAAATATAAAATAAATACAAATAAATTAATAAAAGGAAAATCTGATACCCCGTTTTTGTTATTCATGGTCATCAAAATAAAGGTAAGACTTTGTTTCCATTATTTTGTTTCCATTTATTCCATTATTTCAAAATCACTTAGCTTGTATGTGCGTATCCATACTCCGTTAAATTTTTTACGGAACCCCTTAGAAACAGGTCACTCCACAACGACAAGGTCTTGAGAACGAACAGATGCAAAATTTGTCGAAAAGTTTAAGAGCATTCCAACTTCGGGAGACGTGGTTCAAGTTGTCTGTATGCTGGGTGCTCCTTTAGCATTATGAAATATTACAGAAAACGTACAAAGCATTAAAAATTTCAAATGCGATTCCTATTGACTCGCATGTGTGGCGGCAAATGTGCGTTCGCCGGCTTTGAGGGATGCGTATGCGGGTGTTTTTGGAGACAATTGGAAACCACTAGAGGGCTATTGAGATGTGACAGTCAAGCAGTTGGAGTCGAGAGAGCTTAGTTTTGCGGCACGTCGAGGTAACTTGACATTTGAAATAGGATCAATGTTCTCGACCATCGTTGGCCACACTCCCGATGCCGATGCGAGCTCGGAATACTGAGGAAATTTGCGCTGTCCAATGCTTGTCATGAGGGGACAGATCTTCATGATATGCGAGTGACACGATGATTTGTGCTTGTTGCCTATGATTATGGAGTTGGCCGTGTCATCCATCTAACGGTTGTTAATTTGCATAGGGTGTGGAGGGCTGTGTTACAAATGGATAAAAGTAACATTCAAATAGTGTTCTTTGTAAAAAAAGAAGGATGAATTTTTTAACATCAAAACTATTTTATGTAGTTTTTTTTTGCACGTGCCGAATAAGAATAGTTTTTAATGTGTAGATTTATATACCTCTATTGAATTTTTCGGTCCCAGATATATCCGATATTTTGGGCCAGCTGGCGAGCTCGTCACTGTTATTTTACCTCGCCAAGATGTTTTTATACCCGGTACTAGTAGAGTACAGGGGTATATTGTAGTCGTCGGAATGTATGCAACATAGAGAAGGAATCTCTAACCCCACAAAGTATATGTACATAAGTATGTATGTATTCTTGGACAGCATCAAAAGCCATGGCTATATCGAAAGGACATGGCTATATCGACTCGGCTATTGGTTGTGATCTAGAAATTATAAACTTAATGGGGTCGGAGATGATTTCTTCTCTATTTTACATACCTTCACACGAATACAATATGTATAATATATCCATATACTCTACTCCCTCCAAAAAACAAAATTTTTAAGCGTACATGTATGTATTTACTTATGTACAATATATACTTTTACGCATGTGTGTATGTTTACAGCTGTACACAGGCGGCTGCACAAAATTGGTAGCACTACTTATAGGAATTTATCTTGTGTTCTAGAGTTATCCCAGATATAAACGATATATCAAAAGTTGCGGAATCTCAAGGGCTATCTCCAAAGAAATGCGATTTCAATCGTCAGACCCAATATTGAGAAAAAAAAAACAATATTGTAGAACAAATTTTGTTGTATTCAAGTAACTAAGATCTCCAATTTTTTTTGGATCGTCAGAAACCAAATAGTGCAAACAGACAAAAAGAAGGACACATTAGATTTCATTTTAAAGAAGAAAAAAATTCGGCTTATCTTGAATAACTTCTAATCAAAACGGATTCAAATTATCGAATTGGTATGATTGAGGCGTCAATAAACGCTTTTTATACCCTTGCAGAGGGTATTATAATTTTGTTCAAAAGTGTGCAACGCAGTGAAGAAGACATCTCCGACCCTATAAAGTATATATATTCTTGATCAGGATCACCTCCTGAGTTGATATGAGCATGTCCGTCTGTCCGTCTGTCTGTTTCTACGCAAACTAGTCTCTCAGTTTTAAAGCTATCGACTTGAAACTTTGCACACACCCTTCTTTCCTTTGCACGCAGTATATAAGTCGGAACGACCGGGATCGGCCGACTATATCCTATAGCTGCCATATAACTGATTGATCGGAAATGGTATAACTTTGGTGTTTTTAGAGTTAGAGAGAGAGAGCTCATATGACATGAGCGCTATTTTTGTCAAAATAATACGACATGCCAAATTTCATAAGGATCGGCCGACTATATCCTATAGCTGCCATATAACTAAACGATCGGAAATGACCCAACTTTCGTGTTTTTGAAAATAGAAAGATAGAAACTTAATACAGATTCTATTTTTTGCCAGTTGATCCATCCTAACGAATTTCATTAGGATCGGCCGACTATATCCTATAGCTGCCTTATAACTGAACGATCGGAAATGTCCCAACTTTCGTGTTTTTGAAGATAGAAAGCTGGAACTTGGTACAGATTCTATTCTATATTCCGGTTTTAACTGCAAGGGTATATCAACTTCGGCTCCGCCCGAAGTTAGCTTTCCTTTCTTGTTTAAAATAAGAATGTTATTAGAAAAACATCTTTTGCCTGGAGACTCCAATGTCTCCACTAGTCAGTATTGAGTAAATCAAAATCATTTCGCATTTACGCAAATTTTACATTTACTCATGTCTAAGTGATAGACTTTTGGCAAATGTTGTGACAAAACTTATTAAATTAGACTTATTAATTAGAGCAATATTGTTTTATTAGATCAATACCTTTTGTTTCATATATTATACATACATATGCCTCATTCAGATCAGACGCACACAGAAAATTTGTAATTCTGCGGCTATATACATATAGTGTTTTCACGCGCACGGTAAGGCATGCGGTTCGCCACCATGTGCACTGTCGCGCACAGTGATACCCTCTGCAATTGTATAAAAACAAAGAAAGGACGGCTCTAGTCGAGTTTCGAAAATATATGATACCCGGGTCCCGGTACTTACATATATATCTCTTCAACCAGATACATACAATCAAATATAAATCAAAGATATATAAAAATTAAAGATATACAATCTATTAAAAAAAATTCTCAGGAAAAAAAATTTTATTTCTAGGTCGGGTTAACTGACCAAAAATATAATCTGTACTAAGTTCCACCTTTTTATCTTATAAACTGCATGCAAATGAAAGAAGGGAGTGTCCAAAGTTTCAAGTGGATAGCTTTAAAACTAAGAGACTAGTTCGCGTAGAAACAGGTAGACGGACATGCTTATATCAACTCAGGAGGTGATCCTAATCAAGAATATATATACACTTTAGTGTCGGAGATGTCTCCTTCAATGCGTCGCACACTTTTGGACAAAATTATAATACCCTCTGCAAGGGTATAAAAAGCTAAACATCTTAAGGTTACTTAATTAACCAAGACTAAAAATGTAAAACAAGAAGGTGGATCTGAGCGACTGAAAGCGATTGAGCTATATTATTTCCGTGTAGAATACTTAGAAAGGGTGTGTTGCATACGTTTAAAATTTAAATGCATTATTGCAATGATCTGAAAAAATACAATGATCTGAAAAAATACTTTTTATAATCGCTACTCTTAAAATCTGTTATACTAATTCGATTTTGGGCAATCGGTTAAAGTAAAGGTTATATTATAGAACCAATTGCAACATATGGGCCAATCGGTCAAATATTGCCGTTTTATGCAAATGAATTGATGTGAGAAATCAAGAATGGGTTAGATTCAGAGGATTCTCCTTTGGGCTTAGCTTGGGTGTTTATGGGTAAAAACGCCAATTGAAATGCAGTGACATGAATCAAGTGGCAGTTGGGGTAACTGTTTAGAATGATTAAATTTGCGATTGAAATGATTTCTGCGGGCGGAGTCCTTTGTCATCTAGTGAATGCACCACTTCGTTGGAGAGAAAAGACCCCAGCACTCAAATGCCACTATATGAATACTGTGTGACGTTAATGTAGACAGGCACATACATAGTATCATAGCTGGAAATAAAAAGGGGGAAATATTACCATAAAAAACAAATACAACTCGGGTAAAAACACCAGTAATCAAGTGTATGCATACAAGGGATTGGATGTTGCACGGCCAGTTGTTCTGCCCGTGGGCTCTGCGATTTTAGATATGGGATGCGGAATCTGACAAGTAATGGGGTGGCTAACTCCACGTATACAAATAGGCATAGGTCGCCCCACCATTAACCGTTGTACATTTGTTTCTTTTTTGTGGTCAAATTCTTTTGCATGTTAATGTTAGTTCATTGATTTTTATAATGCGAGGCGAGTCCATCAAGGGATCAGAATAATGCTGCCCTTAAGTCGCTGGATGTGCAAACATTCGAAACAAGCAACCCACCCAACAGGCAAATAAACAAATAGCCCAGCTTTTGTGGAAGGGGAAGGATAAGGCAAATTTAGCTTTGATGTTCCTTCCTTACGTTTCATCACCGAAGTCGGTGACGTCGATGTCAATAAAAGGAACTTAATGGGTAAACACCCGGCTCCGAGGATCATGATGGTTGAGGCCCCTGCTTTCGTTAAACTAAAAAAACCAAAACTTTTGGAAGAGAAACATTGCGGTTCAAATCCAAATATTTGTGGGCAAAGCTTTTCCTTGTTTAGCATCAGCTAATATTTCGAAGTAGATGAATACTCTACTTAACTCTACTATCCATTAACTGTAAAGGGGTTTATCCACGTTACTGTTTATTCGATACTTTGTAATGGATGGTACACTCTTTAATTTACATTATTCGAAGGTAATTTTTGGTAACTTTCTCGGTTCTAAGGAGTATTGGTAAAATACAAGAAGTAAAAATTCCCAAGGTATATATATAATATATACCTTTTTAAATCCACAAACTACATATGTGGATAGTTACATACTATTCACAGTAAATTAAGAGCTGTAAAAATGCCATAATTTCCAGAATTTTTTAATTTTGTTAAAGTATTATATAGTTGTATAAGTATATTTTGTATAAGTATTATATACTGCAAATTCAATAGCTTCCAACTTTGGGAATTTTAATTTTAATAATTTTAAACCGATAATATTTTACGTTCGTCATCTACTCTACCACCTTTTCTTCTAAAAAGGGTCGCTGCTGAAATTGAAAAATTCTAGAAGCATCAATCACTTATGCTAAATTAAGGCATCAGGTGCCAAAGGGAGAGTCGAAAGGAAGAAAGTTCATGGGCTTACATAAGTGGGGTTTTCAAAGAAAGCGGGTATTAAAGTGGATATGGTATCCTACGGTACTGCCACTGTTAAGGATACGGACTCATATGAATGTGACAACCAAAGTAGTTAATGTGTAATTACCCAAAATAACTCAAGCTCAACAACTACAATCTTTTTTAACATATTATAACATTTCATTGATTTATCAAAAGTTTTTGACAAAACGAACGAACAAGATCTTCGTGGGTCGTATTCTTACCTTCATAGTACCTCAAAAACCGCATTATACAGAAGCAATCCCCTAGCTCCCTTTTAATTCGGGCAATCTGACTGATTTTTTGTTCCTAGATATAAATTGTCTTTTAAAAAGGTGAATAGTTTTTGATCTGAATTGATCTTCTTCATTTTTTAAGAAATGAATTTAACCTACTGAATTAAGTGTTCTACAAATACTGTCTTCCTAAATTTTAGACTTAACTGAAAAAATTTCGTTTAGAAAGATTTTACCGTTTCAATGTGGAATAAAGCGTTTTATAAAAATAATTGAGTCTTTGACTTTTCCACTTGTGCGAGAGTTCAGTACGCTGATTTCAACTCTTTTCATTCCGCTTCTCTTCCACTAAACGATTCGGTTCATTTCCCTGCGGCTTTCCGCACAGGTATCCCAAAGGAAAGGCCACCGTTTAACACACACGCACCCAAATAAACCCACTCCCGTGTATACCTGAGAGCTTAATGAAGCTTGTGTAATTGATTTTATGTTTGTTGAAAACGGCAGAAAAAGAAGAAACACTCGTGCAGCCGGTTAATTTCGGTATTGATAAAAAAACAACATAAACACAGTACCCGACAAAAGGAAAAACCATCTTTTCTGGTCAACCGGTAACATCTGGTAGGTAACAGTTGACAAAATACACATTTTTGTTTAAGTATTATTATTTAACACAGGATTCGTAATCTATACTTTTTAGATTCGTAGGTGTCTTTTTCACTGCGATGCAAAACTTTGGACCAAATTTGGAAATCCCCTCTACAAGGGTATGAAAAGGTTTTTAATATGAATGTATTAAAGATTAAAATTACCCCCTTTTAAAAGCCATTGGCACACGTAAGAACACTTACTACTTACTATCGCCCACATCAGTACACAGGGGGCTGTACAAAATTGGTATCTCTACTTATAGGACTATATTTTGAGTCTGCAGATTATACCACATATAAGGAATATATCAAAAATTGCTTTGTCTTAAGGTGTTATATACAGTTGTGATTGATTAAAAAATCGATTTTTTTTATTGCATATTCTTTAAGTATATACTGTTGAGAATACTTGCATAAAAATCGATAACGATCGATAACGATAAAACTTGAACAAACTTGAAACTTTAAACGTGATTGTTAAGAGGAGCCCTAAATAGATAGGTCTTACTCCAATGAGCTCCTTATGGAAACTGATTTTATTTGGTAAAGTTCTCTTATAAGTATGATACATGAGAATCTTAAAACTATTTAAAACTACTTGTCAACGCACTGCACGTTGACCTGCTATGCGACCCTTTCTCCAGTGCGATAAGCGCACCACTTACGTATTTGTTTGTGTTAGGCTGCAGGGTATCGGTTTTGAACCATCTGTTTGACTCATATTTCATGGGTCCGATCCCTTGAAACTCTAACTTAAGAATTTCTATACAAAATAGTGTTCAATGCTTGAACATTCTGGAAAGGGCCACAAAAAGAGGCGTAAATTTTATGTGTTTTGGATTAATATTTTTTGGATAAATTTGATTTTACTTTAACCTTTTCTTCGATTATAATTTTTAGTGGACTGTATGTTTGTTTTCGTATTTTGTTAATACATTTTTTTCTTTTATTAATTTGTGCAAGAATTATTTAATTTGAATTATAATTATTTTAAAATTATTTAAGCTTTTATATGTTATGTTCAACCTAATCTTTGAACAGTGATTATCTCAGAACCTTTTTTTTGGGATATTGCCTTTGCACACGGTGGACACGATTACTAAAAAACTACTAATCCGATCAACACCAAATTTTGACCACTTATTTATTATGATATTAGTTAGTCCGTGAACGAGGAATTTTTCAATTTTTAAAAATCCTTCGTTCACGGACTAGACAATACAATATACTAACTACATTTTTTGAATTTTGAATTTCGGATGAACCGTTTTCGGGATATCATGTCCACCGCAAGACACCTTCGAAAAAAGACGATCCGGGAATTCGGCTATAACATTTTTATTAAGTAATATTTTTTTATGAACAAATTTAAATGAGTACCCAGAAACATGTACTAAACAACGTCGATAAAACATTTTTCATTAATATTTTCTATAGTGTCAAAAAAAAAATCGATAAAATTCCATTTTTTTGTTCGGTACAATTGTATATAACCCCTTAACAGCTTTAGTCAAACGCAACAAAAATAAAATGTAGATAGCCTTATTTGTTCTGTAGTTATGCATTCTTATATCCGGTACTCGTAGATCATGTTCGACCCCATAAAGTACATATGTATATGTATGTATTCTTGATCAGCATTAACAGCCGAGTGGAAGTAGTCATGTCCGTCAGTCCGTCCATCTGTTCGTATGAACGCGTGGATCTCAGAGACTATAAAAGATAGAGCTATAGGATTTAGCACGCAGTTAAATATTTGTTAAATTTTTGCCACGCCCCTTCCGCGCCATAATTTGCAAATTTCTGTAGCGCCAGAACAGGAAGGTTTTTTGAAAAACTGTTGATGCCAAACTATTTTAAAAGGTAATTTATACCTGAAAAAAATGTCATCCAAATGTATATGTATACATTTCCCTTACAAAGGGCTAAAATTTTAAACACGTTAATCTCGAAGAATATACGAGATAGAACTATAATATTTGAAACTTAGACTCGTATGGTATCCGCGCAGATCTAGTATTTGTCCGAATTTTGACATGCCCACTTCTTGTTAAATTTAAAAAATTGTCATACGCTTGCAGAGGGTATAATAATTTTAGTCAAAAGAGTGAAACGCAGTGAAGAAGACATCTTCGACCCTATAAAGGATATATATTCTTGATCAGGGTCACATACTGAGTTGATATAAGCATGTCTATAAGCATAAGCATGTATAAAAGCTTTGGCACCGCTAAAGTTTACGTTTCATTTTCAATAATTAAATCGACGTTAAATTTTCAGTGTTATGGTATTTATTTTAGTCTGTCCGAAATTTCACATACATTCGATATCCTTCTCTCGTAAACTTGTATTTTTACACGTCCGAGACTGTGGTGTTTTACAAAGGAACGATGCAATGTAACTAAATAGATAAATAAAAAAAACCGTAAAAGGGTAAATTGGGCGACATGTTGGAAAAACATGCTACCGAATTTCTGTTTACGATCGCAGGACACACTGAACGACCCACGAACTAATCATGTGAGGCTAAACATGTTCACCCAGAGAATTGAGGCCCGGGACGGGTGCTAGCCGAGTATCATTATAAAGCTTATGTCGGCGAGGCTGTTTAATCTAATATATTTTGTAGGATCGATCTGTTGTTATTAGGATCTTTTCAGGTCGTCCCGAATAAGGTTGGGTCGCGATCGGGGTTGGGTCGTGTCAAGTAGAAAAAGGATCACTTTTCAAGAAAAACATCAGCAAGGGCAATTAACACATTAACAAACATTGTGTTCTCAAACTCTTCGATGATAATAATGTGATCTAAGCTATGTGGAGGTATTTTTTGGAGATCTCACATGGAAGGATGTCTTGGATTTTAAGGTATACAGCGTTCCTTGTGTCAACAACAATTCTACAAAGAATAGAAAAATAGGCTTCTGTTTTGTTTCTGACAACCTAGTGGGTAAGTGCTAATTGGGTTTGCCCGAAACCGATTACAAAGCTATCCGTGAACCAGCTGTATCACATCTTTTTACCTCCGACCTCCGGCAGTAGTGGTTGGTGGATATATGCATATATATCAGAGGTCGGCACGGGCCTATCTCGGGGGCATAGGAAATTTGTCTGCCCGAGCTCTGCCACACACACACAGTATACATGTGTGAAACGTCCTGCTCACAGCCTACTTTCTGCTATTCGTTACTAACACTAATGCGGTAAAATCATATCAATGTATTGGGGTGCCGACCACTGATATATATGTATATTCCCATTGTCATTTAGAAAACACGAAACTTTAAATTTCGCGTGTTCACGAAATGAAGCACAATGATTTTCGCTTTTCTGGACCATAAAGATTACTGAGTGATTAATTACTGGACTTCAACTTTTATATGACACTTGTAATTAAGTTAAATAATACATAGATGGAATATCTTATAGAAACAAAAGTTTTCCTATGTCGGTTACAACAATTCAAAATATTCAATGTGAGTCCAATCTAAATAAATGATGTACCAATCGAAAGATATTGTTTTTAAGAGTTCAATAAGTTACCAACAATTGGTTGAATTTAGAGAGAATTTGGGTGAAAGTTAAAATAACTTGATTAATTAAATTAGAGCTGGAGGGGACATTGGAGTCGACAGAAAAAAAGAATCACTTTTTAATAAAAAAGAAAGGAAAGTTAACTTCGGGCGGAGCCGGAAGTCAGAGCAAGGCGGAGCCTTGCAGTTAAAACCGGATATATATAAAAAAAAATCGGATATAGTTGGCCGATCCTTATGAGAATATCATAATAAAACAAATTAATTTCAATAAAAAATCGAAAACAAAGCCCCAAATCTTCCAAAAAACAAAAGTTGGTACCAAATACCATTTCCGATCGTTCAGTTCCGATATGGTAGCTATAAGACATAGTCGAACTATATAGTATAGTTTTAAATTTGGTAGGTCGGATTAACTGACCAAAAATACAATTTATACGCAGGTCTAACTTTCTATCTTCAAAAACACGAAAGTTGGTCATTTCCGATCGTTCAGTTATATGGCAGCTTTAGGATATAGTTGGGCGATCCTTATGAAATTTGGTATTTCGTATTATTTTGCGTATTATTAAAAACACTCATGCAAAATCCGATCTTTCTAACTCTAAAAACACCAAAGTTATACCATTTCCTATAGTATGTAAGTATATAGGAATATTTTTATATTTATCCTTTAGCTGCTATAGGATATAGTTAAATAAAGTTAAATATTTATCCTTTAGCTGCTATAGGATATAGTTAAATAAAGGATAAATATAGAGAACCCTAGTTCTCTACGAAGGTACTCTATAGGGTATAATTATATCAATAACACAGCTCCACAAAAAAAAAAAAAAAAAATTCAGAGATCAGACCATACCTCCTATATGGATTTGGGGTCGCTGAATCCGAATCTGGGGTCAGTTGGTCGCCATCACGTCAGGTTTTCGAGAAAATAACGGTTGAATAGTCGAAAAACGCCGTTTTTGGCCATTTTCGAAAAATCGTACCGCAAAATTCTGATGTCTTACAAACCTAATTCAAAATGGAAATGAAAGGCTGATTTGTGATCTTTAAAACGAGCTCCATGTCAAATTTTTCGCATGCACCGTTAGGACAGGGGGTGCGTTTATATGTAGGCATCTTAGCAAAAAATGTATGCCGAACGCAAAAATTTCAAAATTCAGCATATTCAAATAAAACATGGTACCCGGGGGTTTTTGGGGTCGCTGAATCCGAATCTGAGGTCAGTTTGACGCCATCACGTCAAACTTTGAGGTTATGAGGTTTGAGGTTTTTTTGAGGTTATGAAGAAACTTGACGTGATGGCGTCAAACTGACCTCAGATTCGGATTCAGCGACCCCAAAAACCCCGGGTACCATGTTTTATTTGAATATGCTGAATTTTGAAATTTTTGTGTTCGGCATACATTTTTGCTAAGATGCCTACATATAAACGCACCCCCTGTCCTAACGGTGCAAGCGAAAAATTTGTCATGGAGCTCGTTTTAAAGATCACAAATCAGCCTTTCATTTCCATTTTGAATTAGGTTTGTAACACATCAGAATTTTGCGGTACGATTTTTCGAAAATGGCCAAAAACGGCGTTTTTCGACTATTCAACCGTTATTTTCTCGAAAACCTGACGTGATGGCGACCAACTGACCACGGATTCGGATTCAGCGACCCCAAATCCATATAGGAGGTATGGTCTGATCTCTGAATTTTTTTTTTTTTTTTTTTGTGGAGCTGTGTAATCATTATTTACGGTTGTTGGTAGTTTTGTGTGCCTACATACATTTGTATGTTTATTAAATTTTTTCGTCAAAAAAATTAATATCAGTTATTTTGGGCGTGGCATGTGCGTTTGTCACTGGTATTTGATCTCGTCATGAAGTTTCTAAGCCGTAAACAATACACAAGAGTATATTGTTATACCCTTGCAGAGGGTATTATAATTTTGTCCAAAAGTGTGCAACGCAGTGAAGGAGACATCTCCGACCCTATAAAGTATATATATTCTTGATCAGGATCACCTCCTGAGTTGATATGAGCATGTCCGTCTGTCCGTCTGTCCGTCTGTCCGTCTGTCCGTCTGTCCGTCTGTCCGTCTGTCTGTTTCTACGCAAACTAGTCTCTCAGTTTTAAAGCTATCGACTTGAAACTTTGCACACACCCTTCTTTCCTTTGCACGCAGTATATAAGTCGGAACGGCCCGGATCGGCCGACTATATCCTATAGCTGCCATATAACTGATTGATCGGGAATGGTATAACTTTGGTGTTTTTAGAGTTAGAGAGTTCAAATTTGACATGAGAGCTATTTTTGGCAAAATAATATGACATGCCAAATTTCATAAGGATCGGCCGACTATATCCTATAGCTGCCATATAACTGAACGATCGGAAATGACCCAACTTTCGTGTTTTTGAAGATAGAAAGCTGGAACTTGGTACAGATTATATTTTTGGTCAGTTAATCCGACCTACAAAATTTCATTAGGATCGGCCGACTATATCCTATAGCTGCCATATAACTGAACGATCGGAAATGACCCAACTTTCGTGTTTTTGATGATAGAAAGCTGGCGCTTGGTACACATTCTATTTTTGGTCAGTTAATCCGATCTACCAAATTTCATAACGATCGGTTGACTATATCTTATAGCTGACATATAACTGAACGATCGGAAATGCTAATTGGTAGAAATATCAACTTTCGTATTTTTGAAGATAGAAGCTTGGGACTTTTTTTTAGATTTTTTATTGTAATTAATTGGTTTTATTATGATGTAATCATAAGGATCGGCCAACTATATCCGATGTTTGCGATATATATCCGGTTTTAACTGCAAGGGTATATCAACTTCGGCTCCGCCCGAAGTTAGCTTTCCTTTCTTGTTTTTATTTGGTGTCAAATTTAAGCAAAAAGAAAAAATTTTCGCTGCAACGGATCCCGATCTGTATAATTGTATCATGGCTTTTATTTGGATAAATACGATTCAGAGTGACAAATATCATACTCAAGCAAAAATTGTTTTGAGTGGGATGTTTTAAAATGAGTAAACCTTAGCGAATATTGTCAAAAAGCTAAATATGTTATTCCATTCCATTCCAAACGAAAAATAATTAATTTCTGGATTAATTTTTATCCCATGGACTTTACACAGAATTCGAACTTTTTTGTAGTATATGTATGTTCGAAGAACCCCACATCAACGCACCACTTGAACCACGCCCTCCCCTTTTGTTTTGTCCTCCCCATTACAGACAAGAGCATTGTTGGCTGGTTTTATTTGAATGCGGACGGCAACTGTTATTGTTTGGGTTGCCCCTACATCCTTTTCAGCCGCCTTACCAGCGTCTACTGGCCACCCCACTTGATGCAGACAATGAGAACGGTGCGCTTTGATGCTGTATTGATGTGGTCGCTGTAATTTGTGTAAAGTAATTTAATTAATCACAAAAAAAAAACGGAAAATATGCAAATCGTTTTTATTATATACTTGTCAGTTTTGCACTTTTCCGTTTTAAGAAACTTTGGTGGACGCTTTTAATGATTAGGCTAATAATTCTGGACTGGAATTCTGGAAGTTAAAAGTTCAATGAAGATTTAATCTTTGAGTTTGATTTTAGCGAGGACGCGACTTTTTTTTATTTTCTGCTTCATCACTTTTTGCACCAATTTCTTGCAACGTTTAGTCCGAGTTAGTTCTCCTAACCGGTTTTTGCTCATGGACACAATATGTGATGCTTTTTGAC
Organism: Drosophila parabipectinata; assembly: GCA_018153455.1. Classification (NCBI taxonomy): domain Eukaryota; kingdom Metazoa; phylum Arthropoda; class Insecta; order Diptera; family Drosophilidae; genus Drosophila; species Drosophila parabipectinata. Next base: position 1,248,352 of record JAECYA010000403.1, on the reverse strand, counting down.
GAGAAACGAGATGAAAAAGATAAGATGATATTTTCGAACTTCTGCGACTTGCAAAAACAATGAGAATTTCGTTCGTAATTTTTTTTGACAGTTTCGACCAAAGCACGACGGGTGCAAGTTGGTACACCAGGCCCATAGATCCAGCATCAAACGCCATCTAGCTTGGTGGGCCCTAGCATCCTGATGGTTCTGATTTCCTGATGGTTCCTGATACGCCAGTGCGTGAGAAATTGGATGAATAGCAGCTTGGAAGTCTGGGATTTTGAGGCTTGTGGTTCGTGGCTGTTCCGCTGCTATTGGCGATTGGCTGGCGGTGACGGTGGCGATGTTGTTGATTATGTTGTTGACAACAAGCTTTACGCATTTTGCGTGTATGTATTGCGTAAATATTTATACAATGCAGCAGGTAAAATTTATGCACATGACTGTGTGCGAACACATTCATCTGTACATTTGCACACAAGCCCGCGGCGTCCGCATACACTCCACACTGAGACCCATACTTACTCTCGCACTCGACGTGTCGGCAGGGCCTGAAATTCTGTAAGTTGTTGATAGCAAAATATTTGCATTGGGCTCTGGTAAAGTAAATAGCCATTTAAGTAATTACTGCACTTAATTTTTAATATTGATTTTGCAAATTTATTAAAACATAATCAATTGTTTTACCATACAAATAAATGCAAACGAGCAAGAGCTCAACCACAGGTTAACCTACATTCCGTTCCATTCGTCGGCGACAGGTGTCAAATAATGCTCCTGGGTAAATGTTGTGTGTTGACTGTGCGGTAGGAGAATTTTTCGTCGAATGCTGCGTCCAGCGTTGTACCTTCAGTATTAACTGTTCATACGTGATTTTTGAAAAAATGTCTGTATTAAGGGGGGCCAACAAATCAATAAATCTTAAATTACATAAAAATAACAAGTAAAAGCTTGCTACGGGTTGATACGGCTTGCTTGCTAAGTTGATATACCCTTGCATTAAAGATCGGATTTACATACATATATGGCCAATTCTCCAGAAAGGTCAACCGCAGCTAAAAAATTCAAAGTTCATAAAAGTATGTTTTTTTCGCATATTCGTGCAATGCATTTATTAAATGTAACTCATGTAAGCCAATTTTATGTTTACTCATAACACATTTTGAAATATTTCAATGCAAAGTAGACCAAGTGCGAAAGTTCTGCTTTGGGCGTTTCTAATGCTCGTTTTGTTATACCCTTGCAGAGGGTATTATAATTTTGGTCAAAAGTGTGCAACGCAGTGAAGGAGACATCTCCGACCCTATAAAGTATATATATTCTTGATTAGGATCACCTCCTGAGTTAATATGAGCATGTCCGTCTGTCCGTCTGTCTGTCTGTTTCCACGCGAACTAGTCTCTCAGTTTTAAAGCTATCGACATGAAACTTTGCACACACCCTTCTTTCCTTTGCACGCAGTATATAAGTCGGAACGGCCCGGATCGGCCGACTATATCCTATAGCTGCCATATAACTGATTGATCGGAAATATATTTTATATATTGGATTGGATTATATTTTCATATTCACATAAGGATCGCCCAACTATATCCGATGTTTGCGATATATATCCGGTTTAAACTGCAAGGGTATATAAACTTCGGCTCCGCCCGAAGATAGCTTTCCATTCTTGTTTTTGGATAATTTTCTTAAAGAGAGTCATTGAGCATTGATATTCGCTTTTCTAAATCTCCATTTATATTCAAAGAATATGAAAAATATGTAAAACAAACTATGCGATTACTAATAAGGGCGAATTTCGACAGTGAAAAAGAATATTTGTTATCAGTGCATCCATAGTTTTTGTCAAAGGAGCAAAAAAATTTAAAAAAAATTTGGTTTATAAGCAGCAATTCGAGTTTGGAACTTTTTTAAAGTTTGTCGCGTGCGACATTAAAAGTAAAAAAATACATTTTTTTTTTGTTTTTTTTTTTTTGTTTTAATATTTTTTATTTATATAGCAGTTTTGGGGTGAACGAATGCAGGAAACGAAAAAATCAAATCCAACTGAAAAACGTTGGCGAGAAAATATTTAATAGATAAACAAAAATTATTGAATTATCTTCCTATTATCCTATTTAGTTAAGTTTGAAATTGATGTAAGAAAAAAATATTGAATGCATTAAAAATAATTTAAATAAATCCTTTGCACATCTTATTACTTAAAAATAAACAAAAACAGCATAAAAAGTATGATGGAAGAAAATGTCCCGTGCGACATGCAGCGTGCGACATTGATTCAAATTCAATTTAAAAAAAAATTATTTCATATTTTTAAGTCAAACGAAATGCATCATTACGAACAATCAATACTTAACATTTTAAAATTAATTGCATTACAATTATCCATCACGTTTCGCAGAAATCAGTGCTTGAGCTGGTTTTCGAAAAAGTTAAAAAGTTAAAAGTCTGTCTGTGTCGCGTGCGAATGGTATATCTTTGGTGTTTTTAGAGTTAGAGTTAGAGTTAGTTTCAAATTTTACATGAGAGCTATTTTTGGCAAAATAATACAAAATGCCAAATTTCAAAGGGATCGGCCGACTATATCCTATAGCTGCCATATAACTGAACGATCGAAAATGACCCGAAAACGATTTTTATATCGAAAACGATATAAAAATGATCGAAAAAATCTAATGATTTTAGATTTTGTATTTTAATAAATTGGATTATATTATCATATTCTCATAAGGATCGGCCAACTGTATCCGATGGTTGCGATATATATCCGGTTTTAACTGCAAGGGTGTATCAACTTCGGCTCCGCCCCAAGCTTTCCTTTCTTGTTTGAATTGAAATCGGATGGGACGACAGTAGCGGGTAGATGATTGGCGAAGGTTTATCCATATTATTTTATTATGTGAACAATTGGGCGATTGCGTTATCGTTTGAAGTGGGAAATATGATGTTACAAATAAGTGGTCCTCATCAAAATCATTTTTGACTTTCTGCTTATATTCGCTCCCATCAAAGCCCTATTTGCCAATTAACGTCAGGCAACAAGGTTGATCAAGGTCTCGAACCACATCGCTTTGTAACTCTAGTATTCTAATAGCGGTGTGGTCTAACAAGTTATGGAGCTCTACCTCACCATGAGCTTCGCTCATTGTGATATTTTCCGGGTAACTTTTTTTTTTTCCTTTAAAATGTTTTCGTAGCATGGAAAAACAATGGCACCAACTATGAATTTATTATTTCAGAAGCAATTCTGAAATCATCAGATGCAGTTTCATCTAATTCAGCTAGTTGTGCCAAGCGTCGCTGTTTTGTTCTATTTGAACACTCTATAAACGACCTCTATATTGACTAGAGTGTATTGATTGTGTGTTAAATGGGTTAAGCATTATGATTTCCTTTACTTTAAACCAATTAAAATAATTTTTAAGAACATTTGCATTAGTTCGGTGGCTTTTAACCCACATTTCTTTTATCTTTTTTAAAATGGTAACCGGTTCTTTGTTTTTAAATCCGTATCCATTCATTTCCAATTGTTGCTTATTTGATCGCCTACGTGTTTATCCTTTATTGCATAAGAACCCTTCAATAAGCACCAAATATCAAAAATGATAGAGCATGAAATTTCACACTGAGAGAATGAGCCAAGAAATCGAAATTTATAAGGAAATAAAGAATGGTGTTATGATAAAATAATAAAAATAAAGAAAGATAAAAACAAAGCACGAAAAAAGCTCCATCAATGGATAAAAACGAAAACACGAAAGCTAAGAACACACAAAATGAAAGTCACGAAATTGAAAAAAAGGTAAATAGCGCATGAGATCAGTTTGATCACAGAAACACTTTAATTTTAAAATATAAACATTTTTTCACTATTTCCATTTTAAATTACTTTAATATTCCTTGAATTGATATTTTTTATAAATTTTTTAAGGGCGAGCTGACTTTTTCGAGTTGCTTGACTCCACGTTTGAAGTTTTAATCTCCGATTTAAGAAAGCTTTTACAATGAGCTTGTTTAAAATAGAGCAAAAGTAAATGAACAGTTAAATTCTTTACCATTTCAAGAATCAGTGATGCCAATTTGGCGACCAAATTCAAACATTTCTATACCCTTGCAGAGGGTATTATAATTTTGGTCAAAAGTATGCAACGCATTGAAGGAGACATCTCCGACCCTATAAAGTATATATATTCTTGATCAGGATCACCTCTTAAGTTGATATGAGCATGTCCGTCTGTCTGTCTGTCTGTTTCTACGCGAACTAGTCTCTCAGTTTTAAAGCTATCGACTTGAAACTTTGCACACACCCTTCTTTCCTTTGCACGCAGTATATATGTAAGTCGGAATGGCCGTGATCGGCCGACTATATCCTATAGCTGCCATATAACTGAACGATCGGAAATGGTTTTTGGTAAAAATTCCTGTTGAACGCAAGATGGAATAGGATTTTATTTATGTTCTGGACACAAGGAAACTGGTTCCATTGGCTCTGGGGACCCGTTTCTTTACGATCTCTTTACGAGCCACCAAGCAGCAAGACGAGCCAAGAAATCGAAGAAGACTGCGAAGAGTTGGTGCGAGGGCAGGAGATTAAGAAAATGCGAAATGAAACGCAAACGCGGTCACAATTTTCAGATTAGGTAAACGCGACGCAACAATGGAACGTGCTGTGTTTGATCCTGATAAGAGCCGCATCATCTGACATCTGATTCCCACCTTCACCAGGCCTTTCATCTGAGATTGGGTGTGTATCCGCTGTTAGTGGTGCTGCACTTATGCTGATGCTGTCAAAGACAATGTGTCTGGAATAATGCTTGTTGGTTCTTTGAAAGGCAACGCAAAACGAGTCGGCAGCTCTTCAGTTTATTTTTCCTCTTGTAATGCCGGCTGGATAAGGCTTTGACTCTGAGTTTCAGTCTGACTGGCCTGCTTGAAATCGCTTTCGGCTCTTATCCGTACTCATTTTTTTTCAGATCCGCAATGGAATTTTTTTATACACAATGCCATGCTGCTACTGCGATCTGGGAGCTCTTACTCGAATTCGGTCGAGTCTAAAGCTTTCGCTCCGATCACTTGCGATTGCGATCGGTTCAGTAACAAAGCGATAATGCGAAAATCATGTAATCCATTAGCGTAACTTTTTGCAATTTGTGACAATGACAATATTAAGATAGCACATCCGATCACTACACAATCACTAAAGCGCATATCTCTTGGGATTTCAGTTGTTCTTCGGTGGCTCTTAAGTTATTTGAAACAACCTTTGCAAAATTAATTTGTACTCTCGAGTTTGGTGGTCTTTTATTAGCGGTCCACAAACTTCATCGGCTTGTAAGAAGGTATAATGCAATTTAACGTATAGGGTAAAGTCGACCTGTACCAGCCTTTCCTACTTATATACTGGGTGAAAAGGAAAGAAGCACGTGTGCATAGCTAAATTTGATAGACTAGCTTACGTAGACAAATACAATCAGACAGACGGACATGGTTTAGCCGACTCAGGAGATAATAATCAAGAAAATAAAAAATTTCTTGTTCACTTTTGCTAACCTCTGTAATAGTAATAGTAATGGTGTAAAATTGTATGTAGTTTTCTCCTATTTATACAACATTGACACAATAACATCATAAAATATATAATTCCATTTTCCTGAAAGAGTACATCGACTTCGCTTTAGCTTTCCTTTCTTACTATATTTACTATTGGAAAGGGTTATAACTTCAACAATGTTTATAATTTCTTAATAAAATTATTCTCGTTTTATTCAGTATTAATGAGTCAACAATAATATGTGTCATAAATAACATAATTTGTAACCGAAAAATGGGCTTCAAAATCCGATAAAATGCGAAAATGTAAGTTTGCTGTGTAGAAATGTTGTCTTTTTTGTTAAAAAAAATGTTTTTCAAAAGCAATAAGCCAAAACTATCCAAAAGCGCCGGCTATTTTGAAATCGGTTTAAAATTACGCATTTATGAATTTTTAAGCGCTAAAAATTACCGAAAAACGTTTTTCTTTTTAAATAAATTAAGATTTTTAGGGTGTTACACATAGTATATCAAACACTGGTTTGTGTCAACAAAAAGCCATCTGTCACACAGACTGCAAAAAGTATTTGACAACTAGTTTTTTGAGGTGACGGTAAACAAGACACCTTGCAGCATCTATTCCAACGGGCGGATGGACTCCCGTTGGGCTGAAAGCCTCTCTTCTATATCCCCATTCCATATTCCGCATCCCCACCAGCCACCAACCGCACCCATCCTAGCATCGCGTCACACCCGCGTTAAACAAACGAACAGAAATCAAATTGTTTTTGGAAGCATCCGCGGTTCTTTAATTGAAGACATCAACACTAGCTAAAAATATCGAAGACATGTGTATGTTGGCTAGTTGCGGGGTATATGTAATCAATAAAGGGCGGGGTGTAGAATCGGGAGTGAGATGCGAGATGCATGTTCAAGAGAAAATGCCACATCTCTATAGGAAAATTTTGTTTGGTCTAGCACTGCTTTTCCCTAGCGCTGGAACTACTCCTCCCATCATTTTAATGTGTTCAAAAAACTTTGTTTTATTAATGCATAACTAAAACTTAGGGTTTTCCATCTTAGTGTTTTTGTGGTATTTTAAGGAGAGAGAGTTTGACTGTTTCTACGGAAACTACTCTCATCAAGCACACAAAGTTTTATTCCTTTCTATGAAAGTATGTATATAAGGCATATAAGGTATGGCCGGGGTCGGCCACATCGACCTATATCTTTCTCATAATTGAATAATTAAATGGTCTAGCTTTTGTGTTTTTGAGAAGTCCGAACTATAACAAGGCCAATTATATACGATAATTGTGAATTACATGTATACGATCTTCACTGCAAGGGTATATAAACCTAGGCTCCTCCCGAAGTTACCTTTTCTTTCTGGTTATACCCTTACAGAGTGTATTATAATTTTGTCCAAAAGTGTGCAACGCAGTGAAGGAGACATCTCCGACCCTATAAAATATATATATTCTTGATCCTGAGTTGATATAAGCATGTCCGTCTGTCTGTTTCTACGCAAACTAGTCTCTCAGTTTTAAAGCTATCATCTTGAAACTTTGCACACACCCTTTCCTTTGCATGCAGCATATGTATAAGGCCGGGATCGGCCGAATGCTATTTTTGGCAAAATAATACGAAGTACCAAAATTCTGTTATTTTTGGCCAAACTTCATAAGGATCGGCCTACTAAGTATATAATATAGCTGCCATATAACTGAACAATCGGAAAGTTGGAGCTTCTACTAGTTTTCGAGTTCGTCATAAGGTTCGAGGGAAATTCTGTGGAAGTTGCATGTATTCCCTTTCTGCGTTCAATGTCAGTCTCTCACTTGTCATCGGTACAATGTGCATTTTCTTATAAAATATTTTTCTTCAACAACATCCTAATTTTCAATACGCGTTTATACGCGATTTTCGGCGCGATTTTCGGCGAACGAACGGCGATGTTTGTGATATATATCCGGTTGTAACTGCAAGGGTATATCAACTTCGGCTCCTCCCGAAGTTAGCTTTCCTTTCTACTTCAAACATCCTTTGTTCTACAATTTTTCATTAATTTTTTTACAATTAAGGGTTAAAATTAAAAATAAACTTTCTAAATTCACAAAAATTCAAATCCTTATAACTTAAGAACCAGTGGAACTATCAAAAATACTGTATTATGTAATAATGCAAGGTTTTTATTCGTTTTATTCAAAATTAACGAGACAATATTGATATGTGTCAAAAATGATACCATTTCTTGGAAGTTAAACCGAAAAAACGGCGTCAAAGTTCGAAAAACACGACAAAAAATCAAAAATGTCAGTTTCTTGCGTTAAAGTTTTATCCTTTTTGTTAAAATAAATTAAAGATCTATTTTTTTCAAAAGCTCCAACATTTAACTATTGAAAAACGTAAAAAAATTGGAAATCGGCCTAAAATTACGCTTTCAGGAATTTTTAAGAGCAAAACACTTTCGAAAAACCGTTTTTTCGAAATAAATCAATATTTGAGGGTGTATGAAAAATTTCAAACATGGTTTTATACTATACTCGACCTAATGAACAATTCCTACTAGGTCTCTTCAAAAGTTCCTCCAACTTTTCTTTTTTTGTCGCACTGTGTAATGAGAGGTGCCACGCCCACAATTTTTTCACATCTTAAGGGGTTATATACAGTTGTACCGCGAAAAAAAATTTGGATTTTTATCGATTTTTTTTGACACCATAGAAAATATTTATGAAAAATGTTTTACCGACGTTGTTTAGTACATGTTTCTGGGTACTTAATTACATTTTTTCATAAAAAAATATTACATAACAAAAATGTTATAGCCGAATTCCCGGATCGTCTTTTTTCGATGGTGTCTTGCGGTGGACATGATTTCTCGAAAACGGTTCATCCGAAATTCAAAATTCAAAAAAGTTTACTTAGTATATTGTATTGTCTAGTCCGTGAACGAGGGGTTTTTAAAAATTTTGATTAAAAAAAAAATGGCGACGTTTTTAACAAAAAATGTACTTTTTCAAGGTATAAGATTTTCGTTTTTTGTGCTTTAAAAAAGGAGTTTTCAAAAAAAATCACTCGTTCACGGACTAGCTAATATCATAATAAATAAGTGGTAAAAATTTGGTGTTGATCGGATTAGTAGTTTTTTAGTAATCGTGTCCACCGCAAAGGTAATTTCCCAAAAAAAAGATTCTGAGATATTCGCGTTTAAAGTTTCAAGTTTGTTCAAGTTTTATATGCAGATAGTGCGCTATAAATAGCTACAGCTTCGGTTCTAATGCTCCGATCGTTATGAATTTTTGTGAGAGTATTCCCAATAGAATATACTTAAAGAATATGCAATTAAAATAAATCGATTTTTTCATATATCACAACTGTATTTAACCCCTTAAATCTATTCACCATGTGAACTCAAATCAAAAATCATAACTTAAATATCTTTCATATCCATTCCTGAGATATTAATTTTGTCCAGAAAAAGTGGTCAAATTTCCTATAGTGAGTTGTAAAGCTTGGCGCTACATACACATATACAAAGACATACTTGGAATTCGTACATTTGGAGTTTGTGCTTACATACATATATTTGAATTGTTCTTGCTGACTTGGCTAATCGGCAGTTACGAGGAGGATAAATGTTATCTTCCATATTTTTTTATTTTGGTTATTAAGGGGATCGGCCGACTATATATCCTAGAGCTGCTATATAACTAATTGATTTTATATTAGCAACTTTCCACCAAATAACTTTGGTGTTTTTAGAGCTTGAGTTTTCTATGCTTAATTTTTTATGAGCTTATGTTATGTATGTATACATATATGTATGTACATACATAAAAAAGTAAAATATATATAATATATAACAAACTATAGGTGGTAGGGTGTATTCTAATAAATTCGATATGTAACAGAAATAAACATCGGAGTCTTCGAATCGTTGGCCAAAAAAGAGCAGCCTAGGAACAACGTTGAATTTCTTTCCAATAAACATGCAAGGAAAATATGTACATTTTTTGCACGCCGTGTGTTGTGACGTTGGCAGCCGTTGACGTTTTGAGTACAGAGGGTATTTTAATTTATTTGACAAAAATGTCATGCGCCAAAGAAGGCTTTCGCGACTAGGGGTCGAGTGAATGCAGTCTGACCCTGACCACCCGTGTCTGCCAAAACACGAATCGGATTATGGTTACGTTATAACCGTTATGATTTTGGTTAATTTATCCTATTTGATCATTAAAGAGCCTAAAATATCAATTCAATCAAAATTTTTTTGTTTAATTTGGAAACTTTAAAGCAGGGTGAGTATAAAGTCGTCGGCACGATGATTGTCTTCGAAAGTATTTTCGTGCCTTGCTCGTAAAGTGAGTTTAACCAACCCAATATTTTATTTCCCAGTCCGCACATATACATAATTTTTGTGGCCTTATTTACAAATTAAAGGGTGGCATCGAAGGCAAATGGATCGAATTCGTCATCTTTGGTGGTCAGAAAATGCAAATTAATACAATTTGTATACCCTTGCAGAGGGTATTATAATTTTTCCCAAAAGTGTGCAACGCAGTGAAGGAGACATCTCCGACCCTATAAAGTATATATATTCTGGATCAGGATCACCTCCTGAGTTAATATGAGCATGTCCGTCTGTCCGTCCGTCTGTATGTCTGTCCCTCTGGTATAACTTTGGTGTTTTTAGAGTTAGAGAGTTCAAATTTGACACGAGAGAAAAACATTACGACATGCCAAATTGCATAAGGATCGGCCGATTATATCTTATAGCTGCCATATAACTGAACGATCGAAAATGACCCAACTTTCGTGTTTTTAAAGATAGAAAGCTGGAACGTAGTACAGATTCTATTTTTGGTCCAACCTACCAAATTTCATTAGGATCGGCCGACTATATCCTATAGCTGCCATAGAACTGAACAATCGAAAATAGTATTTGGTAGTAATATCAACTTTCGTATTTTTGAAGATAGAAGCTTGGGACTCTTTTTAGATTTTTTATTTTAATTAATTGGTTTTATTATGATGTAATCATAAGAATCGGCCAACTATATCCGATGTTTGCGATATATATCCGGTTTTAACTGCAAGGGTATATCAACTTCGGCTCCGCCCGAAGTTAGCTTTCCTTTCTTGTTGTTGCACATACTGTGTAGGTGGATATTATTGGGCACTATTTGAGAAATTCTGCAACTAGAGACTAGACTTTAGAGCGTGACTGTTCAGAGTGATGTGTGTTATATCAACACCCCTCTATATGATTGTGTTTTAGTCACGAACGGGGTTATTTTTAGATTTATCACTGGACCATGGAACACAAAAGCTGCGTGCCCCAGCCGGAGTACTGCTTATATGTACTTATAATCCGCTGACGGATATTCATGTGGAATATTGTCGCGCGAATTTCCGCCTTCGAAGAACACGAATTTTATCTTTTAAAAGAAATTGATCAAATTTTAATGAATTTTTGGAGACAGTATATAATTGCGTAATCCATAATATTTTCTTAAGCACACAATTTTTGATAAGCTTATGTACCGAAGGATATTAACAAACTTTACCCAGCAGTTGCCATATTTTTGAAATACTAATTTTTTCCCCTATTGTTCTACGTAAATTTTAATGTTTGAAATGTGTACAGTTTCTGTATTTTAATTTCATTTGTAAGGAAACATCTAAAGTTATTAACAATATGACTCATGCATATACACAGGTAACACGTATTTATGTACATATGTATGTGTATGTAGCTTGTTTTAGTAGCTAAAACTGCTTTAATAAATATAAAATTTCCTTTTGAGCCGACTTTAGAACTCCTTTCAAGTTCTGTTCCTACTAATCGCGCAATCCACCCAGAACCGCCTATATTAAGCAGACGAAGGTGTCAATTTAAAATGCTGTCAAAACTTCTGCGCGAATACGTGAAAGGTAAAAGGGGGAGAGCTGTTAACTTTTTGCCAAGTTTGTCACACTCTAGTTAAAATTTTCAACACTATTGTACAGCTAAAATTTTTAATTCTTAATTGGATAATTATTTGAACAAATTTTATAAATAAAGAATATTACAGTTTACTTCTTTGATTTTAAGGTATAAGGTATACAAGAAAGGGTTAAAAAGTCATCGCATCGAAACAAACTTTTACACATCACCAAGTAAGACACATACATACATAAATATTATACATGGGCATATACATATGTATGTATATGGGAAACATCTCCAACCCTATAAACCCTATTTTTGATCAGCATCCGAGTCGATATAGCCATGGCCGTTTGTCCGTACGTCCGTATAATCGTGTGGATCTTAGAGACTATAAGAGAAAGAACTGGGATTTGGCATGGATACTCCTACAATACAAACGCAGTTCAAGTTTGAGTCAAAATTTTAAATCGGATAGATTTAAGAGGAGTTATAGACTTTTTAGTCTGCTTCCCTAATGAATCGGTCGTATGGCCGATAGTAGTGGGGCTGCCGTTGTTTTTTTTGCCCAAGCGCATAAGTATGCAACAAAAATGTGTTTCTGAGAATCCATACCGTTAAAGTACCGGGTATAATATAGTCGGGAAACTCGACGCTTTTTGGGACAGAGATAGAGTTGTTGATAACATATCAAAATATCAATATATCGATATTTTTTCTAATAATGATATATTTATATCGTAATATTTTTTTTGCCTAAATATCGATGTTTGTTTTTGATATTTTTTCCTTGGTCACTGAATTTCAAAGCAACGCGGATTGAACTTCTTTACCAAATTGAGCAGTAGGATATGGCATTTTATGGCTGGGGTCGCTTTATGGGATTTCCATACATCCAATGGGTTGCTTTCTCACGCAGCTTGAGGCAATCTGAAGTATAATTTCAGCTTCTTATTTTGCTCCGACATAAGGAGCTGAAATTATATGACGGACACACACATAAAGCAAAGGGTATTATTAAAATACCTAAATTCAAAACATTGGGTTTAATTTTGTATATCATAAAATAAAAGTTAAGTTTATACAACATATACAAATATAATTAAATAATTATTTAGGAAGCTTGGCTTTTTAGTAAGAGATTCAACAGTTAAGGGAATCCACAATTGTGCAGTAAAACAATTTATTAGAAACAAGAAAGGAAAGCTAACTTCGGGCGGAGCCGAAGTTTATATACCCTTGCAGGTAAAACCGGATATATATCGCAAACATCGGATATAGTTGGCCGATCCTTATGGGAATAGGAATATATAATCCAATTTATTACAATACAAAATCTAAAAAAAGTCCCAAACTTCTATCTTCAAAAATACGAAAGTTGATATTTCTACCAAATACCATTTCCGATCGTTCAGTTATATGGCAGCTATAGGATATAGTAGGCCGATCCTAATGAAATTTTGTAGGTTGGATCAACTGACTAAAAATAGAATCTGTATTAAATTCCAGCTTTCTATCTTCAAAAACACGAAAGGTGGGTCATTTCCGATCGTTCAGTTATATGGCAGCTATAGGATATAGTCGGCCGATCCTTATGAAATTTGGCATGACGTAATGTTTTGCCAAAACTAGCTGTCATGTCAAATTTGAACTCTCTTACTCTAAAAACACCGAAGTTATACCATTTCCGATCAATCAGTTATATGGCAGCTATAGGATATAGTCGGCCGATCCGGGCCGTTCCGACTTATATACTGCGTGCAAAGGAAAGAAGGGTGTGTGCAAAGTTTCAAGACGATAGCTTTAAAACTGAGAGACTAGTTTGCGTAGAAACAGACAGACGGACAGACAGACGGACAGACGGACAGACGGACATGCTCATATCAACTCAGGAGGTGATCCTGATCAAGAATATATATACTTTATAGGGTCGGAGATGTCTCCTTCACTGCGTTGCACACTTTTGACCAAAATTATAATACCCTCTGCAAGGGTATAAAAATCAAATATATCGATAATTCCCAGTGATATTTTAAATATTATCATCATATATTTTTTTAATATTTGACAACCCTAGACAGAGATCATTTTCACTGGATGGCGCAGAGTCCAATACCCTCGAAATCCGAGCAGGAGTACCCCTACCCTGGGTCTTGTCCCCATTACATTATACATAATTCACACATGATATGCCTGCGAGTCGAAATAAACAAAATTTAATAACGGCCACTTTTGCAGAACTTTTGCAACATTTTTTGCAAGAAAAAAAGGGTATTCGCGGCTACAAATGCGCTGCAAGAACAAACTCATAGATTTGAAGAATGGTCCAAAAATTTGAATAGGGGTATTCCCAGCAAATGCGCCAGTGTGACCAGTTACCAAATGAGCAAATACGCCATGTATCCACAATCCTGTCCTGTGTTTAAGAGTCTTAAGGGGTCACGCCACCCTGAAATTTTCAAAAAATCGATTTTTTTTTTACTTAATTTAAAAGACTATATTCTTACGCGTATTTTAAGACGTCCCCGAAGACAATATCTTGATAATTATGGAAGTTATGTTTATTTGAAGTCGGCACTGCAGGAGGGCACCTAAGACACTTCTTTTTCTACTTTTGCGTTTTTCTCGAAACCACTTTTTTCAAGACGGTGGGCATGATAACTCAAAAACTGTTCAACCGATTGACTTGAAATTTGAAACACATCTTACATAGATTTTCCGCAGAGTGACGTAGGATTTTTTCGATCCAATGGATAGAAATTTTTTTATGCAATTTTTAGTACGAAATTTTTTTGCCCAAAACATTGAGTCAAGTTTTGAAGTGCTCTCATTTGCGTAATTTTTTTTTTTCTTTAACGGCTACGTCACTCTGTTCCAAATTTATCACTTTTTAAAAAAAATTTTGTTTACTTTTTTCTGATGAAAATTGACACGTGAATCATGCCCACCATCAAGGAGCACTCCGGAAATACCCATGATCGCCGATGTTCATATCTCCGCCATTTTGAATTGAAAACAAATTTTTTTTTAGAATTTATAAAGCTCATTAGTTGTATTAAATAGAAATAAAAGTGTAAAAATCCTATCTCAACTAGTTTAGTCACAAGAAATTCCTGAAAAACCGTCCCTTTTCCACGCGGTCAGGGTGGCGTAACCCCTTAAATTTAAAGAATTCAAAAAATTTGGCCCAAAAGACGATTTAGACAATCGGCAAACTTTCCGAACCCACATGGTGTCCATTACAAAGTAGAGCGGGAAAACAATTAATGTTTGAGACCATCGATGTTTTAAAAATAAAACATAAAATAAAAATAAAGAATTTTTTTTATTAGAGATCATAATTCTTAATTAAAAACATGAGCTGAAAAACTAAGCTAAAAACAAAAAAAACGTTTCCTCTTTGCGTATTTGTGCATGCTGTGTTTCAATTGCCTCTTCATTCTCCTTTTTGCCGGTTCATATTGATCTTACTAAAATATTAAAAATAAATATTTACTTACACTTTGTCCTCAATGCACAGATCATGATACAATTATAATTATATCATGGTACAGATATAACAAAAACAATCGATAGTGGCCGCAAAACCATCGATGTTTAGAAAATTTAAGAAACATCGTAGTATCGATAGTGCCATTGATTGTTTTCCAGCTCTGTTACAAAGCTCATTAATACAAAGCTGAATAAACAAAAAAGGCTTTTTAATAATCGGAACAAGTTATCCCTAAGGAACAAGGTTTAATATACAAAGCGGTAATTGCTATCTCATGGCACTACGTGCTTCACGTATACGGCATCAAAATATAGTATATTGCACCAAAATCGAATATTATTATTCAAGCCTCAAAAGTACTAGCAAGGATTATAAAGTACATACATACATAGATGGGACATCAGGGCCCGAAACGGTCAACTTTTTGCGTCGAGCTTGTTGGTGAGGGGACGCACATGCATACGATTCTATTTTTAGAACTCTTTACATGTATCCGTCAACAAAAATGTGAACCTATGTATGTATGTGTGACTGCTCGCACGACGTAAAAACGTTTTGGCTTCCAAATTTCAATTTCAATTTCTCGTTTCTGTTTGCAATGCGCCGATGTGGTAGTTACAACAAAAAGTAGAACAAATAGTATTTTTAATCGCCGCATAGCGTAATGCATAGAGTAGTTACTCTAGGTGTAATTTTTCTGTGTTCAAATCCTCGTAAAGACTTTGAACTTTTTCTTTCTTTTATAATTATTTTTTTTATTTTTCTACAATTGTAATATTTTTCTTTAATTTTACAATTGTAAAATTGTTTTATTCTTCATTATGTCCCGCTAATAAAATGCTAATAAAATTTCAAGCGAGTCCTTTCGGCATTTTGTCATCCAACACGTCCGTCACTTATTTTTACAATAATTGTAGTAGAATGCAATTAAAAATAATAAAAAAATAACGTTAAAATTAAAAGTAAAAAAAAAAATTAATATAAAAATAAAAGTAAATATAAAAAGAATCATAAAACTAAAACTTTATCAAAATCGAAACAACCGCCCGCTACTGACGTCGAACCCAGGACCCCATGAATAAGGACCACGCACTATCCATCTAGGCTACCCTCGGTGTTGATTTTATGATACTTAAAATTGGTGCTAAAGGAGGCGCTAGAATGTATAACAAAAACAGAGTTGACGAGTAAGGATAGTAAAAGATATTTCTGATCTCTTTACTCTTACATTAGTTCGGTTACAACGTTTCAAACTTTCATCGTTCCAAACATGTTACGACCTAAAAATAGAATTCTCTCTTTCCATCTCTCATCTGCCAGCCGTTTGTCGTGGAACCCGCTCTCAAATGTTTTCATTATTACAGCGGGTTCCACGACGGAAAAAATGAAAACATTTGAGAGCGGGTTCCATGACGCGGCCTACCAAAATGCCGTAGAACCCGCACTTATAGACATTTTTACAGCGGGTTCCTCTACGAACTGAGACGATGTTAAGATGATTTTACAATTTTGTATTTTTTTTTATTGGTTTATTAATTTAGGAAAACACATTAAAATAATAAAACAATAATATAAATAGATTTAAAATTAAAAAAATGGACTTCCCGAACCCGGTTTGAACTCGTTTTACTTTGCACACCAGCCAAGCACTCTACCACTCGGCTATTCCTCATTCGTTGTCGCGCGAAAAATTTCTCAAACTTAACTTGTCGCGCGATGGAACCCGCTCGTTCCAGCGCGCTGCAGCGGGTTCCACTGCTTATTTACAGTCTTCTGATTATATCTTATAGCTGAACGATCGGAAATGGTATTTGGTAGTGGTAATGGTAATATCCACTTTGGTATTTTTGAAGTTAGAAGTTTGGGATTTTGTTTTTAATTTTTTTTAAAGAATTTTTGTATTTGTATTTTTGTACTTCGTTATATAATCGAAAGAAATACTTATCCATATACAGGGTTGCCCATATTCGACGGACCCATGTTTTTTTTTTTTAAATCAAAGAAAAAAATAAAAATTTGGCGGTTGGCAATCTTAATCATTTAATTTGTTCCAAGTAGATTTGTTTACATCAATTTTTATACCCTTGCAGAGGGTATTATAATTTTGTCCAAAAGTGTGCAACGCAGTGAAGGAGACATCTCCGACCCTATAAAGTACATAAAGTTGATATGAGCATGTCCGTCTGTCCGTCTGTCTGTTTCTACGCGAACTAGTCTCTCAGTTTTAAAGCTATCGACTTGAAACTTTGCACACACCCTTCTTTCCTTTGCACGCAATATATAAGTCGGAACGGCCCGGATCGGCCGACTATATCCTATAGCTGCCATATAACTGATTGGTCGGAAATGGTATAACTTTGGTGTTTTTAGAGTTAGAGAGTTCAAATTTCACATGAGAGCTATTTTTGGCAAAATAATACGACATGCCAAATTTCGGCCGACTATATCTTAAAGCTGCCATATAACTGAACGATCGGAAATGACCCAACTTTCGTGTTTTTGAAGATAGAAAGCTGGAATTTGCTACAGATTATATTTTTGGTCAGTTAATCCGACCTACGAAATTTCATTAGGATCGGCCGACTATATCCTATAGCTGCCATATAACTGAACGATCGGAAATGGTATTTGGTAGAAATATCAACTTTCGTATTTTTGAAGATAGAAGCTTGGGACTTTTTTTTAGATTTTTTATTGTAATTAATTGGTTTTATGATGATGTAATCATAAGGATCGGCCAACTATATCCGATGTTTGCGATATATATCCAGTTTTAACTGCAAGGGTATATAAACTTCGGCTCCGCCCGAAGTTAGCTTTCCTTTCTTGTTGAATATGATATCTTTCAAATGGCCGCCTCTGGCGTTGATGGCGTATTGTGCCCTTTTTGCAGCATTTTCCATCGTTTTCGCCAACATTTTGGCCGGAATAGCGGCTATTTCTTCACGAATGTTGTCCTTGAGCTCTTCTATGGTCCTTGGCTTGTTAACGTAAACCTTTGACTGAGAACGGCGTTTTCGGGATGTTCTTATGGACCTCTCAACACTGACTCGTACGGCAGCGATATTCTCGTCCGATCGCCTTGGTTGACTTTTATTTGGCCTCTTCGGATTAGAAAGAGCCTCACCAGTCGTAAATTTTTCGTATAAACGCTTAATGGTGTTCTTAGAAGGCGCACTTTTCACATTTTTTAATTTTTTAAAAGCACGTTGAGTTTTCACAATTGACTTGTTCTGTTCAATGTAAATTTCAATTATTTCAGAGCGCTCGCGTGGCGTGTATTGTTCCATGGTAAAAATCTGCTTGGACTGACGCTTCAAACGCGGTATGTCATTAAGCGATCTGCCATCTCTGTCAAAAGTTATGGCGTCGTCAGATGGGTCCGTCGAATATGGGCAACCCTGTATTTATGTATATAAATATAAATATATATAAATATATATATATATATATATATATACATGTATATACATGTATTCACACTTATGTACATATTTACGTATATTCTTTGTAAAACGTGCAAAGTTTGAAGTGGATGGCTTCAACTGAGAGACTAGTTTGCGTAGAAACAGACAGAAAAACGAATAGACAGACGCACATGTTTAAATCAAGTCAAAAGTATAATTTCATTTATTTTCATGTATTATTTAATCAACAAATGAAAAAAGTTCTTTCGGTAGGAATAATAATTTTTAGGCCGGCGAGCTTAGGACACCTAAACTTTGATGACCATTTCCCTGTTGTTATATACCTATTACCATATGGGCAATTCCATAGAAAGGTCAACCGTGACCGAAAAATTAAATGATAATAAATCCATATTGTATAAACTTTTTTAAACTAAGAAATAGTTAAATTTTTATATATTAAACAGTTTCAGACTCCAATATATTCTAATGGCAAAATACGTGGGCCTAAAGTTCAACATGTACATTTTTTCATTTCGCTACATTTTTGATGGCTTTCCTTTTTAATTCATTATTCTAAATAGAGATCAACTATGCTTATACCAATGCGCTTTTATCTATCTCAGAGAAATAGAGAAGAAAAAAAATACACGGGAAGATAAGGAATGCATAATCTTAGCTTACGTCTTAATTTATATTTCGCTAATTTCAATGTCGCGTGCGTTCCGTATTTGGAGCATTTGTTATCATTACATCGGTGTCGATCATTGAAAGTGGTTGAAAATTTATTTCTAAACAGAGTTTATAGCCTAAAAACTAAAAAATATTTTTCCATATTTTTACGGTAAGAACTTGTTAAAGTTTTTAATACATTAAGTGTGTCGCGTGCGTTCCCAATGTAAGTAAAAAATTATAATTTTTTTCTACATTGATGAGCTGTGTATATAAAATGATTCTTAAAATTTATAGATGACTCCAGGTGCTGTTTTAGGTAGGTGCTGTTTTAAAAAGGAAAGTTTGGCAAGTTGTAAAAGCCAAACATTTAGTACTAAAAGACGAAATTTCATTAGGATCGGCCGACTATATCCTATAGCTGCCATATAACTGAACGATCGGAAATGGTATTTGGTAGAAATATCAACTTTCGTATTTTTGAAGATAGAAGCTTGGGACTTTTTTTTAGATTTTTTATTGTAATTAATTGGTTTTATGATGATGTAATCATAAGGATCGGCCAACTATATCCGATGTTTGCGATATATATCCAGTTTTAACTGCAAGGGTATATAAACTTCGGCTCCGCCCGAAGTTAGCTTTCCTTTCTTGTTGAATATGATATCTTTCAAATGGCCGCCTCTGGCGTTGATGGCGTATTGTGCCCTTTTTGCAGCATTTTCCATCGTTTTCGCCAACATTTTGGCCGGAATAGCGGCTATTTCTTCACGAATGTTGTCCTTGAGCTCTTCTATGGTCCTTGGCTTGTTAACGTAAACCTTTGACTGAGAACGGCGTTTTCGGGATGTTCTTATGGACCTCTCAACACTGACTCGTACGGCAGCGATATTCTCGTCCGATCGCCTTGGTTGACTTTTATTTGGCCTCTTCGGATTAGAAAGAGCCTCACCAGTCGTAAATTTTTCGTATAAACGCTTAATGGTGTTCTTAGAAGGCGCACTTTTCACATTTTTTAATTTTTTAAAAGCACGTTGAGTTTTCACAATTGACTTGTTCTGTTCAATGTAAATTTCAATTATTTCAGAGCGCTCGCGTGGCGTGTATTGTTCCATGGTAAAAATCTGCTTGGACTGACGCTTCAAACGCGGTATGTCATTAAGCGATCTGCCATCTCTGTCAAAAGTTATGGCGTCGTCAGATGGGTCCGTCGAATATGGGCAACCCTGTATTTATGTATATAAATATAAATATATATAAATATATATATATATATATATATATATATATATATATACATGTATATACATGTATTCACACTTATGTACATATTTACGTATATTCTTTGTAAAACGTGCAAAGTTTGAAGTGGATGGCTTCAACTGAGAGACTAGTTTGCGTAGAAACAGACAGAAAAACGAATAGACAGACGCACATGTTTAAATCAAGTCAAAAGTATAATTTCATTTATTTTCATGTATTATTTAATCAACAAATGAAAAAAGTTCTTTCGGTAGGAATAATAATTTTTAGGCCGGCGAGCTTAGGACACCTAAACTTTGATGACCATTTCCCTGTTGTTATATACCTATTACCATATGGGCAATTCCATAGAAAGGTCAACCGTGACCGAAAAATTAAATGATAATAAATCCATATTGTATAAACTTTTTAAACTAAGAAATAGTTAAATTTTTATATATTAAACAGTTTCAGACTCCAATATATTCTAATGGCAAAATACGTGGGCCTAAAGTTCAACATGTACATTTTTTCATTTCGCTACATTTTTGATGGCTTTCCTTTTTAATTCATTATTCTAAATAGAGATCAACTATGCTTATACCAATGCGCTTTTATCTATCTCAGAGAAATAGAGAAGAAAAAAAAATACACGGGAAGATAAGGAATGCATAATCTTAGCTTACGTCTTAATTTATATTTCGCTAATTTCAATGTCGCGTGCGTTCCGTATTTGGAGCATTTGTTATCATTACATCGGTGTCGATCATTGAAAGTGGTTGAAAATTTATTTCTAAACAGAGTTTATAGCCTAAAAACTAAAAAATATTTTTCCATATTTTTACGGTAAGAACTTGTTAAAGTTTTTAATACATTAAGTGTGTCGCGTGCGTTCCCAATGTAAGTAAAAAATTATAATTTTTTTCTACATTGATGAGCTGTGTATATAAAATGATTCTTAAAATTTATAGATGACTCCAGGTGCTGTTTTAGGTAGGTGCTGTTTTAAAAAGGAAAGTTTGGCAAGTTGTAAAAGCCAAACATTTAGTACTAAAAGACGCTTATGCATTTTATGAATGCGCAAAACAGCATATAAATAGTGTTGAACTACTATATATTTCTACAAAGGATGTTGACGAGTGTACACCACTCTTAAATAAAAAATGGAGGAAAGTCCCGAGTATTTATGGACTTCATAAATTGCATCACTTATCATGTGATCGAAATTTATTAACAAAAGCTGCACAGACTGCATTTTCTGCTAAAAATCGTGCTTTTTAAAGTCGCCTGATATTAATTTTTTTGGTAGATTTAATAAAAAACTATTGAAATTACTTAATTCTTTTCTTTTTACATTTAATAAAACTGATTTCTTTTCATAGGACTTGTTATACCCTTGCAGAGGGTATTATAATTTTGGTTGTTTTCAAAAACAACCTTCGTGTTTTTGAAGATACAAAGCTGTAATTTAATACAGATTCTATTTTTAGTCAGTTGATCCAACCTACAAAATTTCATTAGGATCGGCAGACTATATCCTATAGCTGCCATATAACTGAACGATCGGAAATGGTATTTTGTAGAAATATCAACTTTCGTATTTTTGAAGATAGAAGTTTGGGACTTTTTTTAGATTTTGTAGTGTAATAAATTGGATTATATATTCCTATTCCCATAAGGATCGGCCAACTATATCCGACGTTTGCGATATATATCCGGTTTTAACTGCAAGGGTATATAAACTTCGGCTCCGCCCGAAGTTAGCTTTCCTTTCTTGTTTTTAATGTGATATGGTACTAGGGAAATTTTTGTCGAGTGCGTTCTGTCGCGTAACGTTCCAAACTTTAATTTTTTAAAAATAAACTACCTAATATTTTTTAATGAGTCATATATCGAAAGAAAGGTACACATGTCCCCTTAATTTTGTAAAAGACCGCATTAAAAAATATCAAGCCAATTCGCTGAATTCTAAGCTTGAGTGGACTTAAAAAAAAGCCACTTCCGTTTTTTGTCGCGTGCGTTCCACACAATGTTTGCTCATATCTTAAGAACCTTTCATCGCCAGCCCTCAAATTTTTTACCAAAAATAGTTCAGTATTAAGACTCTTAAACACTGAAAACATTGGGTGAAAAAAACCAATACTTTTTTTTTATTGCACTTTTAAACGCGTCCGATTGTCGCGTGCGTGTATATGGAATTGCCCATATGTACATACATAAGTACTATATTTAAAAATTCTTTCCATTTTGAAGAAAAGTGGAATAGTTACATAAATTTATAGACGCTTTATTGTTCCTTTCCATTCCATAGGGCTTGGTACAAACTGGATGAGAAGCCTGCGGCAAAGGGAAGTATACCGGATTATGCAAGTGCCAGAACCACTTGATGCTCTCGCCAGCTCTGCCGGTAATGCCGTTGCTTAGTAGAAAGTCACGCTGCCATTTTGCGTGTTTTGATTGATGGATAAGCGCGATATTTGTTTTGAAAACACTTGACAGGCGGCTTGATTAAAAAACTTCACTGCTCACATGGGACTTGACTGGCTGCCACCCGACGACGGGTTTGGGTGTCTCCGGATCAGGCTAGCCCGTACTCTGTCGTCTCAAAAACCCACCCCGCCCAAATACTGCCATTGGCGCAGGAGCGAACGAGAGGCCTGCACCAGAAACAATTATCAGGGGGCAGCAGATACAATTTACATGAGCCTACCACCAGTGCCTGATTTGTTGTCGCCATTTATTTCACGACCTTTGTTGAACATGTAAATTAACACAAATGAAATTGTTAAAATGCTGGCAGAAGACCGCGGAATAATTTTTCATCCTGTCAGATATGTCATCTTGAAATCTTCTTTCTTACAAATGAAAGTCATACATTGATTAATCGAAAATACATAAAGAGGTACAGACTCCGACGCTTAGTCAAAGTAAGATATTTCTTTTATTCGGGTTCCATTCTCTTTCTTTAAATATTATGAGGACTTTTAGTGACATTTAGTTAAGGAGACATCTTCGGACATAGTAAAGTGTATTACTTTATACATTAACTACATGGATGAGACTAGGCAACAGCTTGCCAGTGCGGTAACCATTTTAACGTTAACCGTTAACTTTTCTTTGTCAGTCATGGCTGACATGTCCGTCTGTCACTCGAAAATTCTTAGCTTTAAAGCACTTCATCAAAAATGTTTAATCAACATTTTGCACTCAAAATTATTCTCAAGCCAAAAAGGAAAGCTAACGGGCGGAAGCGAAGTTAATATACTCTTGGAGATAAGTGGAACCATATACATACGATAAGATATGTATCGGATTGGATATGAATGCCAATATCGGATGTAGTTGGCCGATCTGTGGAAAGTCAATCGGCATTCTCTTTGGTCTTTTCCCCTGCACACCACTAACACTAACCGATCACTCGCTACAAGAAGCTTAACTCTCTCGCCCACATCGGCTATTAGTTACAACTAATAAATATTCTTATCCATACTAGCACTACTAGCAAGTTTAAATTTAATAAATAGTGTAGTTGACCAACGTGGTTTCGTTTCTGTTGAGCATAAAAGCCTCCAAGATCTCTATGCGAATTTCCCTTTTAAAATATTTGAATACAATAATATTTAAATATGTTTTTAAAAATTCAAAAGTTTAAATACAAATTTTTGAAATAATCTAAATCTTTTAACTTAAGAGATACTTAAGTTATAGCAATTCTGATGAATCCTCGCCCGGCCCCTCCCGAACTCCCGAATTAAAACTTTTTCCACTTGGGATTTTTGTACCCATGCAGAGGGTATTCCAATTTTGTCCAAAAGTGTGCAACGCAGTGAAGGAGACATCTCCGACCCTATAAAATATATATATTCTTGATCAGGATCACCTCCTAAGTTGATATGAGCATGTCCGTCTGACCGTCTGTCTGTTTCTACGCGAACTAGTCTCTCAGTTTTAAAGCTATCGACTTGAAACTTTGCACACACCCTTATTTCCTTTGCACGCAGTATATAAGCCGGAACGACTATATCCTATAGCTGGCATATAACTGATTGATCGTAAATGGCATAACTTCGGTGTTTTTAGAGTTAGAGAGTTTAAATTTTGCAAGAGAGTTTTTTTTTGGCAATAAAAATACGACAATAATACGACATGCCAAATTTTTATAAGGATCCTCCGACTATATCCTATAGCTGCCATATAACTTAACGATAAGAAATGACCCAACTTTCGTTGAGTTTTTTATTTTTTCAAACATATTATTATTATTTGCAGTAGCTTCAAAATGTAAATTTGGGACTGAAATGAAATGTCGTCTTAATCTTTGTTTTTATTATCTTTTTCCAATTACTTGAAGTTACTATATTTATTTATTACCTCATCTAAAGTAAAGTATAACTCTGATTGGCATTCGGATGATAATATCCAAGTTTCATATTCAAAAAGTATCAATAAGATATTGCCTTGAAGACCCCAATTACGGTACCTATGTAATGACCCATTTATCATCAGCCCATTGATAATCAACTAATAAAAAAAATGGGGAGTCTGTGAATTTCGGTTAGGGCGTTAAAGGGTTGCACGTCAGTTACTTTTAAGAAATGCCTCACAGGCATGCGATACTTTGTATTTATTTAGACAAAATAAAGATGTCATAAAAAACTAATTCTAATTTTGTATTTTGGAAAGCCAGCGGGCGAAAAGATTCATAGCCCATTCGAATTGGCCTTTTTGTGAGGAACCACAATTGGGGTAATTTAGACAGCCATATCTGCTGCACGGTAAAAAAAAACTTTCCTAGTCAGTTTTGGAGTCAAATAGTTATATATATTATTTTGGCTTATTACGGATGTGTTAATAAAGACTACAGATTCGACTAGGTCCGAAAAATAAATTACCTTTCAAATTTGATCAATCTGGAAGGGAAGGTTTATAAATGCGTAACAATAAAAACCAACTTGCAGAAAAATGATCAGGCATTATCATGTTAAATTAACTCAGTTTTGATCTCTGTGTACAATTTGCTACCATTTCGCTAAAAAAGGGTTTGGAGCGAGCACACATTTTCCAAATCCCTGGAGAGGAAAGAAGAGAGCTTTCTGAGAGGATGTTGTCACCCTTCTACTAGAGGTCCGCCTGAGGGATGGGCGGGAGTCACGCTGTCCACTATGTTGAACCGAAGGGTTGGGCTTAAATGATTTGTCGCCTTTTACGCGAACGATTACCACATTATAGGATAAAGCGTTCCTTGTATCTGGAAACACTTTCGTTTATTACAACTGTGTACACAGAATTCCCACTTGTGGGGCTCCGGATACGTCTGGCTTCCTTGTTAGAAAGGGGTCCAGGGCCCTCGTAGGTATTGCGGCCAGGCGTAGGTTGGCATTGCGACACATTCATCGAATTTCCCATCGGATCCATAAATAATTTCCGAGCAATTCGTGTACAAAGAATTACACCCAAGAAACACGAATTCAATTTGGATCCATAAATAAGACCCAGTCTGATCCTGTTCTTTTTCATCTTTGCTAATGATTCTGCAAGAAAGGCAAACAAATTGTTGAGACCCTAATAAAGTAGTGGGATGTTTAAAAAAAGTTTTACATATCACAGGTCTTTGCAAGAAGAACCTAAAAATTTTGTCCAGCCAACAATTTTAGGCCATAAATTTGTATACCCATACAATGGGTGACTTAGTTTTTTTAACATTCCAGTGAAAAAAAAATCCCCGACCGTAGAGGGTACGTATATATTTTCTTTATCAGCATCACCTCCTCTGTCCATCCGTAATTTTGATGCACAAGGAGTTGAACACCAAACCTTAGTTTGCCTTACATTATACACAGTGTACAGAAACCGTTGAATGACGTTGATTTTTCGCACAAAAGCTGTAAGTCCAACTAATTTCAATATCTAGCAATATTGTGCGCCACATCAGATTCCAAGCCAGTTTCAGAACAAAAGTTTTTAGAATCACTGTTCGGGTAATGGTCGCCAAATGACACAATATTCATTTGTCAAAAGCACTACAAAGAGGATAAACCGTTCAGCAACTACCAGGTAGTTGTGGCGAATATCGCTGCTATCCGACAATTGCCAGAAACAAAAAAAATTCGGTTCACATTCCAGCCCTTCAATGTCCCAGATGGGGTCGTACGTGGTGCTGGTTTTTGTGCCAACTTTGCCATCTTACCAGTTGACCACAAAACTGTTTTGTTTTATTAGTTGTGTCAATTTCGTGTGGCGGGTGATGAGAGAATGAAAATATTTTCGACATTTACCAAGCTCAAGTTCTAAACGAGCAAGCCGCCTGCTCGTGTTCTCCTACCAGCTGAAACCCTGCTGAAACCAGCTGCTGAAAGAAAATTGGTGATATGTCCAGAAGCGATGCCTCAAATTAGTTGTTTAATGCGTATGTGTCTGAAACTCTAACAAATTGAATTCATTTCGTTTACATTGTGTTAATCACCGAAAGAAAAACTGGCATCAATTACACGAAGATTGTTTATACGATAGTAACAAATAAAAATATAACAATAAAAACGTATATTACAAAAATCAATAAATAGAAAATAGGTGGTGAAAATAATCATTTTAAGACACAAAGCCGTAAAATTTGGATTGTTAAAATTTGTACCCAACATTTTTCTTATTTTTTTCAGTGTCTGCCTGATAGTTCGCGTGCTGATAAGCATTTTCGGGCCTGGACACATCTATTTCGCACACATCTCCAGCCCTGGTCAAAAACAATGTGATAAATAAGCGGCACGTAAGTTATTTGCTTGACTTTGTCCTTTGTTCGTTGACCACTAGCCAAAGCACATCAGATGTTATGGTCAAAAAAAAAAAGTGTTTTAATAACAAGGTTAATGACAAGTGGAATGCCCGTTACGTGCATGCGACTGCTCGGTTGGCTCGAGAGATAGCTTGAGTCCTTTCCGTTTGACAAACAAACAACTTTTCCGATGTCGCTTCACGTCAAGTCCTACATTTATACAGAGACTGAGTCAATCTGCCAAGCATGTCGGACGTGCGGAATGCCAGAATCTTAGAATGCTCAATTGCTAAAGGTCCAATAGATATGAACTAGCATCAAAATTTAATTATTTCTAATATTTCACATGTCACTACGACTAGAAGTCCTGAGTTGGGTACTTCTTTCTAATAAAAAGCCACAGACAGCGGTCACGACTGGCTACTATGCAATAGCCACAAACCAAGTTCTGGGCACTGGAGGCGCCACTGCCAACAAGCAGTTATCCATCCACTTCATGGATTATTAAAGCAAATTTTACCAAAAAATACATATTTCGTATATTGCTATTAAGATGTGAGCATCTTTGGACGTATAAACGCTCGCCTATTCTCTTCTCCTCTGTGGCTTTTCTTTCCAACTGCCCCACACTCTGCAACTGCTATCAATACATGCATAAACCCCTATGACTTTGTACGCTTCACGCTTTCTCTTGTCCGCCCTAAAAAGATCAGGAACTGAAGTAAACTGGGCTATGGGTTGCTTCTAAGCGGCCACAAGACGTCAGTCAGAACCCAATCCCAAACTCAAAGCAAAACCGAGAGTCGCCATTGGCAGGGCAATATTTTAACATAATGTAACGGAAAATAGCCAAGACGTGGTCATTTAAATTATTTTATTTTACTTCAGAGAAAAGGTGTAACGACATAACGAAAGAAGCCGCAGACGCCGCAGAAAGCAGAGAGCATGACAGCTTACTATATGACCCGTTAACTTCAGATACTTTTCCATCCACTCACCCACATTCGACCGACATCCACTCACGTGGTAAAGACTATGTACGTACGATTCAGGCAGATGGAGCTGACCATTTATGGCAATAAAACACTTTAACGAGTAAGGCCGGGACACATTGAGCCCTTCTCCACAGCGATTTGAAATTTTGAAAACCTCGTTAGAGTTATAAAATATTGATTCAACAAATGTACATTTATATCGGTTAAAGTATTTCGTGTCTACCTATCTTGCACTATAGGAAATTCGACCACTTTTTTCTGGCCAAAATAACTATCTCAGAAACAAAGCAAGATATTTAGATACGGTTTATCATACTCGGTACTCGTAGAGTTCAGAGGTATTATTGTATTCGTGTAA
This sequence comes from Drosophila parabipectinata, assembly GCA_018153455.1. Classification (NCBI taxonomy): domain Eukaryota; kingdom Metazoa; phylum Arthropoda; class Insecta; order Diptera; family Drosophilidae; genus Drosophila; species Drosophila parabipectinata. Next base: position 1,219,970 of record JAECYA010000403.1, on the reverse strand, counting down.
ATTTATGCAACATATACTGCGTTTATGCGATACCGAATTCTCGCTTTCATTTTTTGATTCGTGTGTGCATAAACGCCATTTCGTGTATTCGGCAACACATGAAAGTTGACTATGATTTCAGCCTCAAAGCGTAAATTGGTGGTACAACTTAGGTGGCAACACCGTGCATAAAAGCTTAATTGAATATTTAATTTAATTAATTAATTAATTAAATTTAATTGAGTTAAATAAAATTTCCATCCAGCAACTTTATAAATTAATTTTCTGGTTCTTATTTGCTGTTGTAAATGAAAAATTTTTATTTTTTGTGAATGTTTGACCAGACTAAAATACCTAATTTTACACGGCTGGCATCTCTACTAAAATCAAATCACGAAATGATGTGTTGCATAATCAGGGGTTATTTCCTTAAATATCTATGGAAATAGTATGGATTCAACAGTTTTTATACCCTTGCAGAGGGTATTATAATTTTGGTCAAAAGTGTGCAACGCAGTGAAGGAGACATCTCCGACCCTATAAAGTATATATATTCTTGATCAGGATCACCTCCTGAGTTGATATGAGCATGTCGGTCTGTACGTCTGTCTGTCTGTTTCTACGCGAACTAGTCTCTCAGTTTTAAAGCTATCGACTTAAAACTTTGCACACACCCTTCTTTCCTTTGCACGCAGTATATAAGTCGGAACGGCCCGGATCGGCCGACTATATCCTATAGCTGCCATATAACTGATTGATCGGAAATGGTATAACTTTGGTTATAAATGCTAAATTTCGTAAGGATTGGCCGACTATATCCTATAGCTGTCATATAACTGAACGATCGGAAATGACGCAACTTTCGTGTTTTTAAAGATAGAAAGCTGGAACTTGGTACAGATTATATTCTTGGTCAGGTAATCCGACCTACCAAATTTCATATTGATCGGCCGACTACATCTTATAGCTGCCATATAACTGAACGATCGGAAATGGTATTTGGTAGAAATACCAACTTTGGTATTTTTGAAGATAGAAGCTTGAGACTTTTTTTAGATTTTTTATTTACCGATGTTTACCATATATATCCGCTTTTAACTGCAAGGGTATATCAACATCGGCTCCGCCCGAAGTTAGCTTTCCTTTCTTGTTTTTTCTTTATTCATTGCAATGTCAATCCATGCTTTATTAACAATTTAATTTAACAAATATTATATTTTTATTCTTTCAAGGTTTTTTCCAAAATATATAGCTCAATCAAGAAAAATACAATTTTTTTAAATCACCTTAACATCGCACAGTGGGGGAAAATCAAAATTTAGCGGGATTTAATTGTTTTGATATTTATTTGAATGAAATACATTATTTTTTAACTTAAACGTTAGTTTTCATCAATTTTATTTTATTATTACATTATGTTATATTATATGTTATACAAAATTATTATATTGGAGTCATATAGAAAATTTAATCCAAAACAACTAAAACTAAAAAAAAATAATTATAAAACAATAAAAAGTATTTATTAATTTGCGATTGGTAGGGCCAATAATACTAAAACGTCGTGTTCTAGTGGACTCTGACTTTTTATACCCTTGCAGAGTGTATTATAATTTTGTCCAAAAGTGTGCAACGCAGTGAAGGAGACATCTTTGACCCTATAAAGTATATATATTCTTGATCAGGATCACCTCCTGAGTTGATATGAGCATGTCCGTCTGTCTGTCCGTTTCTACGCGAACTAGTCTCTCAGTTTTGAAGCTATCGTCTTGAAACTTTGCACACACCCTTCTTTCCTTTGCATGCAGTATATAAGTCGGAACGGCCGGGATCGGCCGACTATATCCTATAGCTGCCATATAACTGATTGATCGGAAATGGTATAACTTTGGTGTTTTTAGAGTTAAAGATTTCAAATTTGACACGAGCGCTATTTTTGGCAAAACATTACGACATGCCAAATTTCATAAGGATCGGCCGACTATATCCTATAGCTGCTATATAACTGAACGATCGGAAATGGTACTTGGTAGAAATATCAACTTTCGTATTTTTGATGGCTCCGCCCGAAGTTAGCTTTCCTTTCTTGTTTTGGGAACATTTCGCAAGCTGGCAAGGAATGGATCCGAAGATACTAGCAATCTATTCATAAGATCTGTGTTGGTATCTATTCTTGATGTTTTCCGGGTGAACATTTCCCGGTATCTTCTCACATCCTTATTCCTTGCCTTTTGAGCTTCTTCTGTGAAATTAACCTGTGAATAAGTTCCAGATTAAGACCTGTTATCTCAGCGGTAATCTTGGAATTTCTGAAAAAACGTCTTGCGGTATTCCCGTCATTAGTGTTTCCTGCCTGTGGGGTTGGGACGTCTATCAATAAACCAAGTTTCTCTTTGAATTTATTTTGAATAAATTCCTTTCTGGCTTTCACATGTTGTTGTATTTTGAAACCTCTGGCTTGCCATACTTTTACATCAAGCCTATACGCTACATGAAGTAAACATTCCATGAATCTAATCCATGAATGCAGGGGAGATAATCCAAAGCTCATGGCTTGATCATTTAAAGGCTTATTTAAAATTAATTCGGGCCTGTTCATTTCCGAAGACTTGGCGCCACATATGTAACATGTTTGAGTTGACGCTACGTTAGATAAAGTACTGCATAACATTTTTTTTTTACACTCCTTAATTTTATCATAGGAAGGCAACAGATTTTTAACGATTTTATTAATTCTTTGACGTATTGTGTCATATTGATGAACCGATAAATTGGCATCTAGAATCATACCCAACGCTTCTTCAGTAGGTATAGATGATTCAGTAAAATTTTGATTTTGAACATTTTTTATTTGGGTTCCTTTATTTGGAGAATCCAATGTCAATTCTTTAACCATTGCAGCAGAGTTGCGTTTACCTTCCTTAAATAGGTTAACCTGGTTTGCAACTGCAATTTCTTCAGGGCTAGTGGAATCAATAAGATCTTGTACCTTTCTTCGTTTGGTGCGATCGCAGCAATCCTCGAATTTTTTTTGTGGTCTCCCAGGCTTAGATGAAAGAGAAATTTCTTGCAATACCGTGTATGGTAAATTCAAATTACCATTCAACCAGATTTGGTTTTTTTTTTTTAAAACCTTTCCTCATAACGATAGCATTGATTCCATTTTATTTCAAATTTCGAAATCAGATTGTAAACACAGATTTTTTAGAAAAGCCTTTAAGTCTTTTTAGAGCCTTCAGAAAATGTAACTAAACGATGATTATTCAAAAAAAAATCACAAACCGCAGCCAAACGCTTGTTTTTATCACTTGCAATCCAAATATCATAAATTTGTTTTTTCGTTAGTTCGGTAGACATTTTGAAAAATAAACAAGAAAGGAAAGCTAACTTCGGGCGGAGCCGAAGTTTATATACCCTTGCAGTTAAAACCGGATATATATCGCAAACATCGGATATAGTTGGCCGATCCTTATGGCAATAGGAATATGTAATCCAATTTTGTACAATACAAAATCTAAAAAAAGTCCCAAACTTCTATCTTCAAAAATACGAAAGTTGATATTTCTACCAAGTACCATTTCCGATCGTTCAGTTATATGGCAGCTATAGGATATAGTCGGCCGATCCTAATGAAATTTGGTAGGTCGGATCAACTGACCAAATATATAATCTGTACCAAGTTCCAGCTTTCTATCTTCAAAAACACGACTTGGGTTAAAGTTGGGTCATTTCCGATCGTTCAGTTGTATGGCAGCTATAGGATATAGTCGGCCGATCCTTACGAAATTTAGCATGTCGTATTATTTTGCCAAAAATAGCTCTCACCTAAAATTTGAACTCTCTAACTTTAAAAACACCAAAGTTATACCATTTCCGATCAATCAGTTATATGGCAGCTATAGGATATAGTCGGCCGATCCGGGCCGTTCCGACTTATATACTGCGTGCAAAGGAAAGAAGGGTGTGTGCAAAGTTTCAAGACGATAGCTTTAAAACTGAGAGACTAGTTTGCGTAGAAACAGACAGACGGACAGACAGACGGACAGACGGACAGACGGACATGCTCATATCAACTCAGGAGGTGATCCTGATCAAGAATATATATACTTTATAGGGTCGGAGATGTCTCCTTCACTGCGTTGCACACTTTTGACCAAAATTATAATACCCTCTGCAAGGGTATAAAAAAAATGTATGGGTGCTGCAAAAATACGCACGATGTTTCAACTGAATGTGAAAGCCAGCACTGCTACTTCTTATACTGAAATAATAAGTAATAAGTAATAATCTACTTATACTGAAAGTTTCGAGCTCAAACTTTAATAAGAAACCAATTTTTTTCTCCTCTCAACCTCTCAAAAGTCAATTGAAAATAACCAACAAAAAAGATCTGTTCCTTAGATAAGAATTGGGCTTAAAGTACCGTTTAAATAAAGCTCTAATTTTGTTTATCGTACCTTAACGAAACTATGAACAAAAGAAAAGCAGAAAAAAACAATTCGAATTCCACTGTTCTCCAAAGAGTGAGAAACAGATTTCGCTAAGTACCGTCTTTTAATTTTTTTATTTTATTTCTAGTGCGACGACTAGAAAAATAGTTTATATAATAATTATATACATCTAATAAGGCATTAAAAAAAAATTATTCGTGCGAATTTGGTGAAAGTTGAAAAATTTACTTTTGTACAGTTAAATTGTAAGATTCCCACACTGTGCATCGCCTCAGTTCGTTGTTGAACCCGTTGAAAAAATCTTTATATAAAAAGAAATATATAAATAACCTCATACATGTTAAGAGTTCTAAAAATAGAATCGTATGCATCTGCGTTCCCCTCTACAAGCTCGACGAAAAAAGTTGACCGTTTTGGGCCCTGATGTCCCATCTATGTACTTTATAATCTTAGCTTTAAGACTAAGTGAGTAGTTTGCGTAGAAACAGACAGACGGACATACGGGCTTCAAAAATATATATACTTTATACCGACTCTTTAAAGTATATATATTCTAGATTTGGATCACCTCCTGAGTTGATATGAGCATGTCCGTCTGTCCGTCTGTCTGTTTCTGCGCAAACTAGGGTAGTTTTAAAGCTCGAATTGAAACGTTGTACACACCCTTCTTTCCTTTCGGGATGTGTCCGAATACGGGCGGGATCGGGCGGGATCGGCCGACTATATCTTACAGCTGCCATATAACCATTTTTAGAGTTAGAGAGTTCAAATTTCACACGAAATTTCAGCTATTTTTGGGAAAATAATACGAATACGCCAAATTTCATAAGGATCAGCCGACTATATCCTATAGCTGCCATATAACTGATTGATCGGAAATACTATAACTTTAATGTTTTTAGAGTTAGAGAGTTCGGATTTTGCAACAGTGCTATGTTTGGCAAAATAATACGACCTGCCTAATTTTATAAGGCGGATCGGCGGACTATATTCTATAGCTGCCATATAACTGAACGATCGGAAATGACCCAACTTTCGTGTTTTTGAAGACAGAAAGCTGAAACTTAGTACAGATTTCATGTTAGGTCAGTTAATCCGACCTACCAAATTTCATGTTGATCGGCCGACTACATCTTATAGCTGCCATATAACTGAACGATCGGAAATGGTATTTGGTAGAAATATCAACTTTGGTATTGTTGAAGATAGAAGTTTGGGACTTTTTTTAGATTTTGTAGTGTAATAAATTGGGTTTTATTATCATATTCTCATAAGGATCGGCCAACTATATCCGATAATTGCGATATATATCCGGCTTTAACTGCAAGGGTATATCAACTTCGGTTCCGCCCGAAGTTAGCCTTTTTTTCTTGTTGTTAGTAAGAGATGTCCCATCTATGTACTTTAAATTCTTTTGGACAATATTATAATACCCTCTGCAAGGGTATAAAAAGTGAATGTCTCGAGCCTAATTTGAACTCATTTCACTCTGCGCATCAGCCAAGCCCTCTACTGCTGGGCTATCCCTCATTCGTTGTCGCGCGAAAAATTTATTAAACTTAACTTGTCGCGTGGAACGCGCTCGTTCCAGCGCTGGAACCCGCCATAGAACATTTTTCTTTGTTCGAGATGTCCTATCTATGTACTTTATAATCTTTGGTTGTATCTATTATGCCATATAGGAAGAGAGAATATTGGAATATACATTGAAATATTTTTCAAATTGGATGTTTTAAGTCGATACCAATTTCATATACGTACGAAGAACTTTCAAAAAAACAGCAACATTACGTGACTGAACAAACCTGCAAGCTTCGCCGAAATCAGGTTAAAGGCGCTTTTACTTTAGATGTGCGCCGTTTGATACATGAGATTCGAAGCTGGGGTAGCGTGCGTGCAGCCGAATGTTTATAAGTATATTTTGTGCGAGTGGGTCGGTGGTTACATATTCGATTTGAAATTATTGGCTACTCCCACGGGTGTCGTAAGCTCGGACGGAACGCTTTTATAGTTAGCCCACAGTTATCAGGCCGGATGAATAGACGACTGATGTTTAGCCTGCTGTGGCTTTTCACCTTTCAAAAGCACTACTAGGCACAACTAGTGTTCACTGCTTCTTTTTGTGACAATATCACTACCAAGTAAAAGAATAAAGTCATTTAAAATTCAGTGCATGGTTTCTATATATTATGTTCATTACAATACCCTGCATTACCTTTTTCGTTCTTGTTTCCTTACCAAAAAAACAAGGAAAGCTTCGAGGGAACCCGAAATTGATACACCCTTTTTAGTAAAGAGCGGATTTGTAGCGCAAATATCCGATAAGGTTGGATATACATACATATATTTATTAATACGTGTATATTATACAAAAAAATGTGGTATCATTAATTTTTAATTTCTTAAAACACAATTTAAAAAAAAAGTCCCAAGCTTGAATCTTTAACCAAACATACAGTAACGGATAAAAGTCTACATACACGACCCCCCCCCTTTTTTTTTTATTTTACCTACTTCTATCGCTTTTAAAGCACAAGCCATGAAAATTTCAAAAAAAAAAAAGAACTAAGTACTAAAAAAAACGCACTGAAAAAACCGTGCACACGATTTGTAACTTACTACTTCTAACTAAAATAATGGGCATAAGTGACTATTTTAATATTGTGTTGGCGAGTTTCTGACAAAAAAGTTATTAAATAATCAAATTCAAAATAAATAATAATTTTTCAGGTTAGTACTATGTTTTGTTCCTCATATGTCGTGTGTTTCTTATGAATTTTTCTAACAATTTGTGTATTTAGCTTAAGGTGTCATATTGTGATTTTTGGAAAGAAAGTTGAACTTTCCAAAGGGTTTTAAAACAAGAGAGGAAAGCTAACTTCGGGCGGAGCCGAAGTTGATATACCCTTGCAGTTAAAACCGGATATATATCGCAAGCATCGGATATAGTTGTCCGATCCTTATGAGAATATCATAATAAAACCAATTAATTACAACAAAAAAATCTAAAAAAAGAACCCCAAGCTTCTATCTTTAAAAATACCAAAGTTGGTATTTCTACCAAAAACCATTTCCGATCGTTCAGTTATGTGGCAGCTATAAGATATAGTCGGTTGATCGTTATGAAATTTAGTATTTCGGGTTAATTGAAAAAAAATATAATCTGTACTAAGTTCCGGATTTCTATCTTCAAAAACACGAGGGTTGGTATTTCCACCAAAACCATTTCCGATTGTTCAGTTATATGGCAGCTATAAGATATATTTTTTTTTTGTTATTTTTCTCTTTGTTTTTATAAATAATTTTATATTTTATTAAAAAAATCAGGTTTCACCAATTTTTTTTTTAAATTAAAAATACAATTTTAATTATTGTCACTTATTGATAATTATATCAATTGTCACTTCTTTTATCTATCTACAAATATTTATAACCTTGTTAAACAAAACAAAAAAATTTAAAAAAAAAGTAATATTTTTTATACGTACGTCATACATACATACATTTTTTTATATTTTAATTTTTTATATTTTAATTTGCTTGAAAAGTCCCAATTTTTTTTTTATATTTTAATAGTTTACACTAAAATGACTTAACACCACCACCTGCTTTCACTTAATGCGAAGCAATTACGATAACATTATGTTTTGGGTCGCGAACGTACGATTAGAACATAGTTAAAAATCAAAATACAAATTAAGAGGTAATTGAACATTTGTTCGCCCTCTTTGAATTTTTCTCGTCTTATTAGATTGTTATTAAGAGATTTAGTACAAAAAAGAGCAAACACATCATATGTTTTTCTTGAGAAATAAATAAACATAAAAATGTCTTTAAAAGTAAAACAAGAAAGGAAAGCTAACTTCGGGCGGAGCCGAAGTTGATACACCCTTGCAGTTAAAACCGGAATATAGAATAGAATCTGTACCAAGTTCCAGCTTTCTATCTTCAAAAACACGAAAGTTGGGTCATTTCCGATCGTTCAGTTATATGGCAGCTATAGGATATAGTCGGCCGATCTTTAAACTGACCAAAAATAGAATCTGTATTAAATTTCAGCTTTCTATCTTCAAAAACACGAAAGTTGGGTCATTTCCGATCGTTCAGTTATATGGCAGCTATAGGATATAGTCGGCCGATCCTTATGAAATTTGGCATGTCGTAACGTTTTGCCAAAAATAGCACTCATGTCAAATTTGAACTCTCTAACTCTAAAAACACCAAAGTTATATCATTTCCGATCAATCAGTTATATGGCAGCTATAGGATATAGTCGGCCGATCCCGGCCGTTCCGACTTATATACTGCGTGCAAAGGAAAGAAGGGTGTGTGCAAAGTTTCAAGACGATAGCTTTAAAACTGAGAGACCCGGATCGGCCGACTATATCCTATAGCTGTCATATAACTGAACGATCGGAAATGACCCAACTCTCGTGTTTTTGTAGATAGAAAGCTGGAACTTGGTACAGATTATATTCTTGGTCAGTTAATCCGACCTACCAAATTTCATTACGATCGACCGACTATATCTTATAGCTGCCATATAACTGAACGATCGGAAATGGTTTTTGGTAGAAATACCAACTTTGGTATTTTTAAAGATAGAAGATAGCTTGAGACTTTTGAAGATTTTTGAAGATAGCTTGAGACTTTTTTTAGATATTGTATTAAATTGGATTATATATTCATATTCCCATAAGGATCGGCCTATATCTACTATATCCGATGAACTATATCCGATGTTTGCGATATATATCCAGTTTAAACTGCAAGGGTATATAAACTTCGGCTCCGCCCGAAGTTAGCTTTCCTTTCTTTTTTTTTTACTTTTAAAGACATTTTTATGAGATATGCTATGAATCCAAAAGATTATGAAAAATTGGATATTTATTAATAAAAATACAAAAAAAGAATCGAGGAATATGGATATTTATTTTTTCGGTCCTGGTTGACCATCTGCCGGATTAGCCCATGTGCGTTTTTTGCGGTTTTAACTTGTATTATTAGGAAGCAATATCTTGATCAGCAATGCAGAACTGCTAGAAGTGTGGCGTAAGCATACGAGCTTTGCGAGAAACTTTTGAGTCTGCAAATAATATCGACACAAGGAAAGACGACAATACACATTTTTTATACCCTTGCAGAGGGTATTATAATTTTGGTCATAAACGAGCATGATATATGATATATGATGTCCGTCTGTCTGTTTCTACGAGAACTAGTCTCTCAGTTTTAAAGCATTCGCTTTGAAACTTTGCACACACTCTTCTTTCCTTTGCACGCAGTATATATGTAAGTCGGAATGGCCGGGATCGGCCGACAATATCCTTTAGCTAACATGTAACTTATTGATCGGAAATGCTAAAGCGTTGGTGTTTTTAGAGTTAGAGCGTTCGAATTTTGCATTGGTGCTATTTGGCAAAATAACACGACCTACACGTCCTATATACCTATATACAGTGCCGTGAAAGTCTGAGTACATGTATGCAACTATTGACTTTGGCATCGCATAAAATTGTTTTTACTGTAGTAAATGAACCCAAATTTATTGTGTTAATTCTTTGAATATTTATTAACAAAATCATATACATACATAATATAACAAAAAAAACTAGTTCGTCTGATTAAGAAATAAAAAACAAAAATATCTCGCATGTACTCAGTTATGCTCATTTTGAACTTTTTATTAAACGTTGCACAGCTGATGCAACAGAAAGCACAATTACAGAATTTTACCGTTCATTTTTAAAAAGCTTATGTTTTTAAGTGATTTATCATAGCTTTTACCTAAAAACATGAAATCTCACGTGTTTTTGCTCTTTTGTATTAAAACTAAAAAAATGAAGAAGTTGCCTAGAGACGTTGAAGATTCAGTTGTAAACTTAACTGAAAATGGATGTTCGACACGAATGATATCCGAAAAGTTAAAAATCAGTCAATCCGTAGTCAGTCGTGTGCAAAAAAGGCGTAACGCTGTACCCAAGGTACGTCGAAGTGGTCCAAGTCGAATTTTGACTGATGCAGATGCAAGGCTTATGATGCAAAAAATTAGAAAAGAGAAAAATTTTAGACCCAAGGATGCATCCGGAGCCATAGGTAAGCCCGTCAGCCAGTGGACAGCGTGTCGAGCACTTAGGCGCATTGGATACATCTCAGAAGTTAAAAAGAAGAAACCGGCCTTGTCCGACAAAAATATAAAAGCACGGTTAAAATTTGCGAGGGCGCATAAAAATTGGAATCTGGACGACTGGAAAAAAGTTATATGGTCTGATGAATCTAAATTCAATCGTTACCAGTCGGATGGTAAACAATATTGTTGGAAGAAGCCTGATGAGTCGCTGCAGAGACGCCACGTACAAGAAACTGTGAAACATGGAGAAGGAAATGTCATGGTCTAGAGCTGTTTTACTTGGTGGAGCGTCGGACCAATTAAGAAAATAGATGGAATTATGAAGAAGGAAGGCTACCTTGATATTCTGCAAACCCATATTTGCGACTCTGTTGACAAATGTGCATATAAGGAGAGTGACATCATATTCCAACAAGATGGGGACCCACACTTCCAAAATCGTTAAAGAATGGATCGCAAAACAGCGTTTCAATTAATGGAGTGGCCAGCACAGAGTCCTGATCTCAATCCTATCGAAAATTTGTGGTCGATAGTGAAAAGACGATTGGGACTCTACGAATCGGTACCAGCAAACCAGCATGAGTTGTGGCAAAGAGTCCAAAAGAAATTTGAAATTTGGAGAGCAATTCCAAAAGAAATTATTGAAAATTTGGTAGAAAGTATGCCAAATCGCATAGATAGCGTTATTAGAAATAAGGGTCTTTGGACCAAGTATTAAAAAGAAGCGTTTGCTGAAAAGTTTCAATATGAGCATGCGTAACTGAGTACATGCGAGATTTTTTTGTTTTTTATTTCTTAATCAGACGAACTAGTTTTTTTTGTTGTATTATGTATGTATAAGATTTTGTTAATAAATATTCAAAGAATTAACACAAAAAATTTGGTTTCATTTACTACAGTAATAACATGCGACCCCAAAGTCAATAGTTGCATACATGTACTCAGACTTGCACGCCACTGTATCTATATACCTTTCAAATTTCATAACGATAGGCCGACTATATCCTACAGCTGCCATATAACTGAACGATCGGAAATGGGATTTGGTGTTTAGTAACAATACCAACTTTTGTATTTTTGATAATAGAAGCTTGGGTCTTTTTTTTAGATTTTGTGTAGTAATAATTTGGTTATATTATGATATTCTCATAATGATCGACGAACTACATCCGATTGTTATACCCTTGCAGAGGGTATTATATTTTGAAGGAGACATCAAAAGTGAAGGAGACATCTCCGACCCTAGAAAGTATATATGTTCGTATTCGCATTGTCCGTCTGTCTGTTTCTACGCAAACTAGTCTCTCAGTTTTAAAGCTATCGACTGGAAACTTCGCACACAACTTCCCTTGAAACTTCCCTTCTTTGCACGCAGTATAAAAGTCGGAACGACCGGGATCGGCCGACTAAATCCTATAGCTGCCATATTACTGAACGATTGGAAATGACCCAACTTTCGTGTTTTTGAAGATAGAAAGCTGGAACTTGGTACAGATTATATTTTTGGTCAGTTAATACGACCTACCAAATAACGATCGGCCGACTATATCCTAAAGCTGCCATATAACTGAACGATTGGAAATGGTTTTTGGTAGAAATACAAACTTTGGTATTTTATAAGATAGAAGCCTGGGACTTTTTTTTAGACATTTTTTTATAATTAAATGGTTTTATTACGATATTTTCATAAGGATCGGCCAACTTGGTTTTCGTTGTTGCTTTAACTGCAAGGATATATTAACTGCTGCTCAGCCCGAAGTTAGCTTTCCTTTCTTGTTTTTATTTATAAAAGTTTGCTTAACACAAATTACACCTGCACAGAAAAATCTTAAAAACCAAACAAAAGTCCTGTATAAAGGCGCATTTATTTATAGTTTTTAGTGCAACAAATGCTTGTTGCAGCCGTTGGCGCTAAATGACTAACAAATCATCAACAGAATGTGACGAAATAAAGTAAACAAGCTGCCAAATGTCAAGTCTTTTTCATAAACATTACAGATTTTTTATACGCTCGTTTGGGTATTGGAGCCCATTTAATGTGCGAGTACAGATTTTTTCTCAGTATCTATCTCCGCAACTTTTGTTGACACATTAATTGGTTGCCGTTACTGTGGAATATTTTAGTCCAATATTGCAACAATGTACCTGTATAAAGACGCGGATTATGAAACGTAGAGATAAAAAATTGTTAATGTAGACTCCTAAGTTTCCGCGCAGCAAACATTTCTTGAAAGTTTTTGGCACGGCAACTGCCGCCCTCAAATGCAACAGCTTTCTAAAGCTATTGGCACCTTAATTAGCCGATCCGACAATCCGTTCAAAAATTATTTAAGAAATTAGATTCTTCTTCTCAGCTAAAAATATTTTGTCTAATTTGTACATCCGTTTGTGGGATTATCTGTTTGTTACCTCTTCAGAAAAGTCTAAAAAATTGGCTTGTTCACTATCATTTTTATACCCTTGCAGAGGTTATCATAATTTTGCTCAAAAGTGTGCAACGCAGTTTATATTCTTCACCAGGATAACCTCCTAAGTTGAAATAAGCATACATATATTGATTGATATATTGATTAATATATTGATTAATAGGAAATGCGATAACTTTGGAGTTGACGTTTTTTATGAATTTAATTTTTGGCAAAATAATACGATATACCAAATTTCATAACGATCGGTCAACTATATCCTATAGCTGCCATATAACTAAATTTTTGTGACTAGTGACTTTGGGGTAAATGGGGGTTAAATATTACAAGTGAACCAAAAGAGGTTTATAATTGCGGTTTTTTTGTATTATGTTAGGCTTTATGTTGTTGTTGGGTTTAGGCTATATAAAGGTACTAGAAAAAGTGGTCGTGTCAACACTCCCGCCGCCCACAAAAAATAGAAAACAAATTTATATTACTAGCATTTTTATTGCTAGACTTACCAAATTTCATCAGCACCTCGCGTATACATGTTGCCGTCAAATTAATCTTAGCCTAGAATTTCACCACACTTCTTTCCTCCCCCATATATTAAAAACAAAATTTATATTATTACCAGTTTTTAAATTAGGGCCATTGTTTATACAATTTTTGATGTCCTGAAAAATTGATCTATATTGACCAAAAAACACGTAAGTTATTCAATAAAAGTATCTTGCCACCCCTTCCGGCAACTCCACCTAGCAAACAACTTTACTTTGGAAAAGACGAGGTAACCTAAGAGGGTACCTAAATATCCAGTAGTGCGGAAAAGGGCACAATGAGACTAACAGATATTGATTTAGAAATGAACAAACTACAAAATACATTTAGACTCACACCGAAATTTAATACAAAACAATTTTTAAAGTCCAAATTTATTTCTAGAAAATAAGTTAAACAAGAAAGGAAAGCTAACTTCGGGCGGAGCCGAAGTTGATATACCCTTGCAGTTAAAACCGGAATATAGAATAGAATCTGTACCAAGTTCCAGCTTTCTATCTTCAAAAACACGAAAGTTGGGTCATTTCCGATCGTTCAGTTATATGGCAGCTATAGGATATAGTCGGCCGATCCTAATGAAATTCGGTAGGATGGATCAACTGGCAAAAAATAGAATCTGTATTAAGTTTCTATCTTTCTATTTTCAAAAACACGAAAGTTGGGTCATTTTCGATCGTTCAGTAATATGGCAGCTATAAGATATAGTCGGCCGATCCTTATGAAATTTGGGATGTCGTAATGTTTTGCCAAAAATAGCTTTCCTGTAAAATTTGAACTCTCTAACTCTAAAAACACCAAAGTTATACCATTTCCGATCAATCAGTTATATGGCAGCTATAGGATATAGTCGTTCCGACTTATATACTGCGTGCAAAGGAAAGAAGGGTGTGTGCAAAGTTTCAAGACGATAGCTTTAAAATGAGAGACTAGTTCGCGTAGAAAACAGACAGACGGACAGACAGACAGACGGACATGCTCATATCAACTCAGGAGGTGATCCTGATCAAGAATATATATACTTTATAGGGTCGGAGATGTCTCCTTCACTGCGTTGCACACTTTTGGACAAAATTATAATACCCTCTGCAAGGGTATAAAAATGACGGGTATAGTCAAGTTTCCCGACTATGCAATAACGGGTATTTATCTCTTCCACCTACAATTTAACTAACCTTCAAAGTTTAGACATTAACGGTATGAATTCTCGGCAACAAATATTTGTTGCATACTTTGCGGTTGGGCAAAACATTAACCGCAGCCCCCTACAGCCATACTACCGATTTAGTAGGGAGGCAGACTGAAAAGTCTATAACTCCTCTAAAAATTATTCGATTAGGCTGCATTTTAATTTTTAGGTGTAGATTCTGAAACCATTAAAGAACAGGCGCTACAAAGATATTAATGTTTTGGAGGCGGGAGTGGGCGTGGCAAAATTTGGTGACAAATTTGATCTGCGTAGATCTAAGTTCCAAATTCCATAGCTCTGTCTCTTATAATTTCTGAGATCCATACAGACGGAGGGACGGGCATACGGACATGGCTGTTCATGTTGATCAAGAATATACACCATATACTTCAGGAGGTCGGAGATGATTTCGTTCCTATGTTACACACATTCACACGACCCTTGTACTTTACGAATACCGGGTAAAGGCTTCTGTAAAATGACAACAATGTTAGTACACATACCCACAATTTGAACAAATACTCTAATTCAGAGGTCGGCACGGCCCTATCTCGGAAGGAAATTTCTCTGCCCGAGCTCTGCCACACACACACAGTATAAATGTGTGAAACGTCATGCTCAAAGCCTACTTTCTGCTATACGTTACTAACACTAATGCGGTAAAATCATATCAATGTATTGGGGTGCCGACCTCTGCTCTAATTGAACACACAGTAAAAACCTGCCAGAAGACTATTTATAACTTTTTATACCCTTTCAGAGGGTATTATAATTTTGTCCAAAAGTGTGCAACGCAGTGAAGGAGACATCTCCGACCCTATAAAGTATATATATTCTTGATCAGGATCACCTCCTGAGTTGATATGAGCATGTCCGTCTGTCCGTCGGTCCGTCTGTCCGTCGGTCCGTCTGTCTGTCTGTTTCTACGCGAACTGTTTCTAGTCTCTCAGTTTTAAAGCTATCGACTTGAAACTTTGCACACACCCTTCTTTCCTTTGAACGCAGTATATGTCGGAACGGCCGGGATCGGCCGACTATATCCTATAGCTGCCATATAACTGATTGCTCGGGAATGGTATAACTTTGTGTTTTCAGAGTAAGAGAGTCCAAATTTTACACGAGAGCTATTTTTATAATACGACGTGCCGAATTTTATAAGGATCGGCCGACTATATACATACCATATAACTGAACGATCGGAAATGACCCAACTTTCATGTTTTTGAAGATAGACAGCTGGAACTTAGTACAGATTATATTTTTGGTCAGTTAATCCGACCAACCAAATAACGATCGGCCGACTATATCCTAAAGCTGCCATATAACTGAACGATTGGAAATGGTTTTTGGTAGAAATACAAACTTTGGTATTTTTGAAGATAGAAGTTTTGGACTTTTTTTTAGATTTTTTATTATAACAAATTGGCTTATATTATCATATTCTCATAAGGATCGGCCAACAATATCCGATGTTTGCGATATATATCCGGTTTTAACTACAAGGGTATATCAACATCGACTCCGCCCGAAGTTAGCTTTCCCTTCTTGTTTTTTTACCCATTGCCACTCATTTCCATTAAAGAATGTACTAATAAGTAAAGGCACTTCAAAAATATAGCAACATAAGCCCAAGCGCTCTCATTTGCAACAACTGACTTTACAGCTGTTTTTCTCTTAACAGACTGTTAAATATAACATTTTAGGATTACTAGGTAAAGCATAATAGTTTGATGTTTTCTTAATGCATTTACAATAGTTTCTAGTAATTTAGTTACTTTCTACCCAATTTGAAAACTTTTCAAAAACGTCGAAATGCCACACAAAGTGGTAAAATACCCCCTAGTGCACTGAACTAAACGATCGGAAATTATCAACTTTTGAACTTCTCAAGATAGAATTTTCGAACTTTTCTTAAAATTTATTGAATAAAAAATTTATGTGTAATAATAAAATTCTCATAGGCAACGGCCATGTATGTTCCATACAGGGTGACAATAAATAACCCAGACAAACATTTTTGATCATAACTTTTTAAGGAACTGTATTTGAGAAAAAATGCAGATACACAACTATTAAATAGGTATTGTGTTAAAATATATACAGCTGGTTTAGAAGTGGCTTCCTTGGGCTGCGATGCAGAGCCCTAAACGTTTCCGATAATCGATCCCATTCTCGGAGCAATGATTGCTTCAGCGCCTCCAAACTTATGTGGCGTTAAGCACATGCCCTGGACTCCAAAATAGACCACACACTGTAGTCCATCGGATTAAGATCTGGCGAGTAAGGTGGCCATTCACTGGATGTGATAAAGTCCGGAAAATTGGCTTTGCACCAGTATTGAGTCAATTAGGGTCTATGGGCTGGCGCTGGATCCTGTTGAAACGTCCACTCCGTATCACCGAAGTGCTGCTGGGCCCAAGGAAGCACAACAGTTTCCAAAATGTCCCGGCGGTACACTTCCTGATTGATTTTGACCTCTTGATCGATGAAAACAAGGGGTGTTTTGCCGGTGGCGCATATTCCTCCCCAAACCATTAAAGACTGCTCACATTGACGGCGCTCGATTATTGCAGAGGTACCTGGAGCTTCAGCAAACCAGCTTCTGTCATTTTGGTGATTGTGCGCCTGTTGGATGGTGAATATCTTCTCGACCGTGAGGAGAATACGCTACCATTTTTGTTCTGCGGCCCAACGCTTTAGCTGACGGCATCTTTGGAGTCTCACGCGCTTATTGTCATCCGTAAGAAGATGCATTTTTTGGAGCTTGTAGGGCTTGAGATTAAGTTCATTTTTTGCTATCAACCGAACACTTCCTCGATGCACTTCGATTTCACGCTCTATTTTTCTGACCGAGACTCTGGAATTCCGAGTGATCCGCTTTTTCACGATCTGGCGAAATCTGGAAGTGTTAGGGGTGCATGGTCTGCCTCGTCCGGGACGGTCACCTTCATGGCCAAGCTCATTAAATCGCCGGATAGCGTCTGAGACCGTTTGTTTTGGTATGCCAAGCAAACGATCAATGTCGCATTGGCGATTTCCTTGTTGAAACAGTTTTAAAATTGCACAACGATTGTTAGACATCCCGAAACAAATATCAAATTGATGGGAATCACAAAAATGTAAATAAATTTGTTTCAGAAAAGTACAAGCTATCGATAAATGCATTTATTTAAGGGCTGCATCATAACACATTTATAATAGATTGCTTCAAAGTTTGTCCTGGTTGTCCGAAAATCACAACTACAACAATTATATCAAATTCAGATCCGCCCGAAAAAAAAATAACCCAGTAACATGAAAGGAAAATAAACATTGGGCGGAGCGGAAGTTAATATACCCTTAAAGTTATGATCCGATATAAATCGTTATGATAAAAATATATAAACATTAGAATTCATAATTTAAAAAAATTCCCAAGCTTCTAGTATATCCAAAAATACCAAAGGTTGTATTTTTACCAAATACCATTTCTGATTGCAACTATAAAATGTAGCCGTCCGATCCTTTTGAAATTTAATAGTTTGGATCAACTGACCAAACATAAAATCTGTAAGAAGTTCAAACTTTCTGTCTTCGAAAACACGAAAGTTGCGTACTTTTCCATCGTTCAGTTATATAAAAACAATAGTATATAGTCGGCCGATCTCGGCCGTTCCAACTTTTATACTGCGTGCAAAAGAAAGAAGGGGGCTTGTTTTGGGGGCGGGATTTGGCGGTGCACAATTTTGAAAAAAAAACTTGATCTGCGCGGACATCATACTAGTCCAAATCCAAATCAGATAGTTCTATCTCTTGTATTCTTCGAAATCCGCGCGTTTAATATGTTATCCCGTTTGTATGAAAAAGGGTATATATTGACTATAATAGTTTGGCATCAAACGTGTTTTAAAAAATCTTCCTGTACTAGCGTTTCAGAAATTCGCTATTTGTATAGACGGTTGGGGGCGTGGCAAGCATTTGAAACAAACTTGAACTGCGTTGGCATTATAGGAGTCTCCGTGCTCGTATCCGTGGTCCTAAATCCTATAGCTTTTTTTTATAGTCTCTGACATCCACGCTTTTATACGGTTAGATGGACATGGTTGTATCGACTCGTTTGTTCATGCTGATAAAGAATATATATTATATACACACGACTACAATATGCCCTTGTACTTTACGAGTACCGGGTATAAAAACTTTTTCACGAGGTAAAATAACGGTGACGAACCCCTGTGTAGATCGGGTAGAACCTTTCTTCTTTTGCAGAAGGTTTGTCTTTGTTTCTAATTTTTTTAAAGGTTTGCAATTTTGTATAACGTCATTGTTGATTGTGGATGGGCGGTGGGGGCAATAAATCGTTTAAATAATGCGCCGAACCCACTGAAGCCATGTTCCCATTAAAAATATGTTTACCTTCTATTAAACCAGACACAGTACAATTTAAAGCTAGCAATTTTTCCCAGGAGATATGAAAATTTGCAATTTTCTTTGCAAATGTCTTTTTTGCTGAAATGACACCAGGCACCATTTTACAAACAATAAGCTTTTAGTCTGGTCCGATGTACTCTTAAATCTTTCTGTATTTATTTATTTAAAGCCCCTTAGAATAAACCATTAAAAAATTTAAATATGAAAAGCGCAAGTTACAGCCAAGCTAATTGTTGCTCGGTTAAATTTGGCTTTTGATTGAAGACGCGAAAACACATGCCGCAGTGTCACTGCTTTCAGTCAGTCATTCAATCACAGGGTTAACTCAACGATAAAACCCTGACGTCGTTATCCTCTTAATTGCGATAATCATCCATCAATGTGACATTTGCGTTTGACATCTTTGAGCTGAATCACAGCAATGATTGATTTGGTATTCGGCAGTACTCCATTGAACTTCGAGATAGTTGGCAATTTTTGTCATCCAATATGACTTTGTGTAATATGCCTTTGCAAAGTCAACTTGCCCCTGTTTAAAGCATGATACAATTATACAAGGTAGTCCATTCGTTGACTTAAGTCACTTATTTTAATTTTAACATAGTAAGCGTTGAATAGTGCGAGTGAAACGGCTATACAGTACTTTGATTAACCCTCACACGGGGCATGGGGCTAAAAGTTTTTCTTAGTTATGACAAGAGTTATAGTCTTTATAATTTTATTTTAATTAGTTTTGAATTCGACATAATTCTTTGTTTTTGTTCTTAATTCTAAAGTATATATGTACGTATCTTAAAGTAATTTTTTTTTTATATTAACACAAATATCGACCTGCTCAGTGGCGTTTAACAATGTCTGTTTTAAATTTTTAGTTTAAAAAAACTAAAGAAAAACAAACTTTACGCCTAGCACGTGCTTGCGACATGAACTGCAAGAAGTCATTTTTTTTTCTTGGTTAAAGTTACTTAAAGGTTAAAGTTTTGAAAAAAATCACCTTTTAATTTGACAGTTTGAAATTAAGGAACCAGACCCGAACGATATGTCAGTGGAATGGACTACCTTGTATAATTGTACTATCATGCCCTAGTCTATAATAGGAACAGACGGACATGCTTATATCAACTCAGAAGGTGATCCTGGAATATATATACTTTATAGGGTCGGAGATGTCTCCTTCACTTCTCCTTCACAAAATTATAATACCCTCTGCAAGGGTATAAAAATATAACATTACATTTTTATAGGATTTCCATTTTTGAGGTTAAAAGTTTTAATATAAACGGAATTGAAACTAGCTTATACTTTGGGAAATTATAGTTCAAATATTCAAGAATTAAAAAAGTATTCGAAATTTTTAAGTCCATGACTATTGAAAAATTGGATTTATGGCAGCATCCGGACCACTGTGCATTGTAGTGATTGGTAAGCTGAAGCTTTCGTTATTCATTTACGCTTCGAAAAGCACATGACTGCCAGTGGCTCATAATATAAACTACATGCGACTCGTACTCGAGTTGGTTTCTCGTAAGTCACCAAAGACATTAACACATTAATTATTGAAGCGATTGTAACGTTATTGTAATGGCAATGGTGGTGAAATAAGGTAGACGTTCACGAGATGTTACTAACAAACAATGCCTTCAAATAATCAATCTATATGGACCTATGGGGGAGTTTATTTGAAACTGTCCAACAGGGACAACCATTAAATATTGTGACAGAAAACTTGGCTTATGTGTAACTTAAATCAGAGGTGGAAAAATAAGTAAGAAAAATAATAAAAATAATAAAAATTAAAAATAAATAAATAATAATAAGTTGTCGAGGAGAGTGGTCCCCAATTCTTTGGGGTGGTTGTGCTTCTGGATCTCCTCCTTCACCCATGGGAAGCCAAGCACCTCGTGGACTGTCTGGGCTCTATTTTCAAATGTCTGGATATTCCAAATATTATACTTGCTGGCCGTGCCCCAAAGTTGGATGTCCAAATTGGCCGAATAATCGCCTTGTAGATTAGGATTTTCGAAGAGGTTCTCAGCTTCGACCTCGACACTGCTTTCGCTTTTGGACTAGCTGTCTAGCGTGAAGCCCAGTAGACGGAGAGAAAATGTGGTGGCGGTGGATTTCTCGTTATTCACTTGAATATTCCACCTTCTCTGCCAATTGCCAAGAAGATCTAGTTGCTCCTGCATGGCAGCGGCTGCTTCTGTAGCGTTGTCAGCAGCGGTCAGGAAGGTGGTATCGTCCGCATAGGTCGCTGCCATTATGTTGGGGCTCCGCAAGACTGGGAGATCGGCCGTGTAGACGTTGTATAATAAAGGGCCCAACACGCTGGCTTGGTGGTCTCCGGCGCGGACCTCCCTGAGTCCGAAAGTGGCCTCTCCGCATCTAACTGCAAATTTTCGGTCCTTCAGGAACGAATCCAAGAAGAGTTAGTAAGGTATGGGCCGGTTAGTCTTCAATTTAAGCAGGAGACCGGAGTGCCAGACCCGGTCAAAGGCTTATTTGACTTCCAGCATTACAGCCAGGCAGTACTTCTTGGTTTCGATTGGGCATCTGACCAGCCTCGTCCAGTACTGGCAACGCTCTACTCAAAAACACACTTTCGAGTATTTTGGAGAGATATCGATAGACTAATCGGAAGATAAGAGATAAGATCGGCTTCGGGTTTTCCGGGCTTAGATACCATGGTTACCTGAGTATGTTTCCAGTTGGTGGGAAAGTACCCAATATCTAAGCATCTAATGTAAATTTTCGTCAGTATCTTATTGCTTGGAGGTGGCAGAAGTTTTAATGCGGTTGCATTGATGCCATCATCGCCCGGGGCCTTGTTGTTGCTCAACACTGAAATCTGGGCGGCTGTCTCCTCTTCCGTCACAGGTGGTATTCTGTCGTCGCCTCGTGCGGGCATATGTACATATGTATACGTACCTAGACTTAAGATTTTTTTTTATACCCTTGCAGAGGGTGTTATAATTTTGGTCAAAAGTGTGCAAGTGTGAAGGAGACATCTCCGACCCTATAAAGTATATATATTCTTGATCAGGATCACCTCCTGAGTTGATATGAGCATGTCCGTCTGTCCGTCTGTCTGTCCGTCTGTCTGTTTCTACGCGAACTAGTCTCTCAGTTTTAAAGCTATCGTCTTGAAACTTTGCACACACCATTCTTTCCTTTGCACGCAGTATATAAGTCGGAACGGATCGGCCGGATCGGCCGACTATATCCTATAGTTGCCATATAACTGATTGATCGGAAATGGTATAACTTTGGTGTTTTTAGTTAGTTAGAGCGTTCAAATTTGACAAGAGAGCTATCTTGTACATCAATAAGAGCATCAGCTAGCATTCCTGTATTCATCATAAAGCTTAGAGGCCCAGATGACCGAGGGGCGCTCGAGAAACGATTTGTTAGTACGTATTAAACTATTTGTAATTTGTTAAGCTAGGTGGAGTTAGTAAGAAAATTTAAAATTCTATATTTTAAGTTAGAGGGACAGGAAAGAGATGTAATAGAGTAGAGACCATTGTAGTTCGAACATAATACCCTAAAAGGGTCATGCAGTGCATATGTCGAACTGCAATGGCTTAGAAACAAAGGACTAAAGTTTTGAGTCCTTCTTTTAGGAATGTTAAATTTTAAGCGTGTTAGTAAATGCTGGCTATCTACATCCCCGGAAAAAGAAAGACTACACCGAGCATTGTCCTACGATTTGTTAAGCTAGGTAAGTTTATAAGTAAAAGTCTGCTCCTGTAGGATGGAAGCTGAAGATTTGCATCCCAGTATAGACCTCTAAGCGCAAATATTAAAAAATTTTTTGTACGGATTCTTTGCGGTCCTTATGTACTCCATATTGGGGACTCTTGACACATGAACCGTACTCCAGTATCGGACGGACCAAAGAAATAAATAATGTTATGGTTATGTATGGGGCATTAAAATCTTTTGACCACCTTATAATAAAACCAAGGACTCCTTTAGCCGTATTAACCATTAAGGAAATATGGTCGGAAAATTTAAGTATAATGTCTAATAGGATACCGAGATCATTAACCTGAGCTAATTTCTCTAAGCCAATCCCATTAATAGCAGTGGCGGATGCAGAGACGATTCTTGGGGGGGGGGGGGGGGGGAAATTGAACTTATTCTTCGATTTGGGGTTCAAACTTTTTATTGCGAGAGATATACAGTACAAATTATAAAACAAAAATTATACATCGCAATTTTTAGGTAAACAAAGTGGTTATATTTGAAAAGTCATGCATGCATTACAGAGTGGCTCATTTTATTCGAAATTCAAACAGAAAAATGCTTTTACATAGCGTGTTTTATAATGCGAAAAGATGGCTGCCAAGTTTTGCGAATCTTTCGATGACTTCTTCGGCGGTGATTTCGATGTCATGATGCGTATGAAGCAACGCTAATCCAACTAGTCTTTCTTGAAGCATGGTCGTCCTAAGCCATGTTTTGATGCGGCGAAGACAAGAGATAGAACGTTCAGAGCTCGCATTTGTTATGGGAAGTGAACAGAATACTCGGAGATAGGTGTGGATTGTTGGGAATATGTCGACATCACATTTTCTTAGTGTTTCCAGTGCAGAAGTTGGAATTTCATTGCCTTCAGTTTTTTGTTTCTGCTGCCAGTGACATTGCCAGTAACTCAATTCACCTTTGAATTTCAATTTTTGTACGCTCTTGTCATCATCCAGAAGATTCCCGAATCTTTCTATCAAGCATCCGATTAGATCATCCATTTCGTTTTCTTTTAAAAGACTCACTTTTTCTGGGAGCAACACACTCAATTGGTAACCATCCAAAACTTCCTTTGAAAAACGAGCATCCAAATCTTCTTTGATGGTATCCAGCAGAGGTATGTAGACAGAGACCCTGTAGTAATCTTCGCAAGTTTTCACGTCGTAATTTTCGCGTTTCGTTTGTCGACCACATGTCCTCGGGTTTGCTTTATCAATATCGAGTTTTTCCGCCATTTTCTTGGCATCTGAATAAATCAGTCGGAATATATCATCAACTTTTTCCCTCTTATTTTTCAACGTGGCAAGC
This sequence comes from Drosophila parabipectinata, assembly GCA_018153455.1. Lineage (NCBI taxonomy): Eukaryota > Metazoa > Arthropoda > Insecta > Diptera > Drosophilidae > Drosophila > Drosophila parabipectinata. The sequence continues at coordinate 1,195,787 of JAECYA010000403.1, read as the reverse complement.
AACGTCCCAATTATTTTTGATGCCTTCGCCAAATCAATTGCTTCCTTCTGAAGAACTACGCTGAGTGGATGGGTGAGGGATAGAATGTCGCTGAGACAGAAGAGCCCGACGATGAATTCATACTTGCACAAAGCCGATAGGAGAATGTTTGCTTTGCCTGCTGTTTCTCTGTTCTTCCACTCACTGATTTTTGACAGAGCTTCGATTATCAACGGTAACTTTGCAACAAATTGAAGGACAGCATCGTGTCTCTCTACCCATCTTGTTTCACACAACTGGACAATTTTTTCACCAAGTATCTTTGCTAATGCAGTCACACTGTTTGGAAATGAGTTCTTGAAGAATTTGTCCATTCTCGTATGGCACTGGCAACGTTTTCGATTGATCGTACTTTCACTGACTTTGAATCTCTGGGGTATACGATAGTCGCAAGCGGCATCATGTCCATATGTTTTTTGTGGTTCTTCGTGTCAACTGACGCTGGTGTCACTGTTGTATAAGTAAAATTTTCAGGTTCTGTGGTTCCATGGGGGGGGAAATTAGGGAAATTCATATTATTCCATATTATATTATTCTATATTATTCCACCCATCATATTCAGTTTTCTCAACAAGAGTGAGTGATTAACTGAATCAAATGCTTTGCTGAAGTCTGTGTAAATTACATCGGTTTGATATCCCTTACAAAAGCCATCTATGACAAAGGATGTCAACTCCACTAAATTTGTGGTGGTGGAGCGACGCCTAATAAAGCCATGCTGACAGGAAGAGATAATCGAAGAGCAAAGGTGTTGCAAATGAGGGGTAATAAATTGTACAAATAAATTTGGAATTGCCGGCAACTTAGAGATGCCTCTGTAGTTGGCAGCATCGGACTATTCCCCTTTTTTATGTAGGGGAATTATGAATGATTCGTTCCACTTAAAGCCTAGTACTCTGACGACGAAAATCCGCTGTAACACGTGTGATAGCGAAATCGCTCTTTATTTGGCTACCGAGCTAGTGTGACCAAAAAAAATAAAGAAAAAGGGTAATACTGAACAGCTGTTCTCTTTCTCTCTCTCCCTCTAATATTTCTCTTTCAATTTTCGCTCCTTGTTTGGGGTGTCAAAATAAATCAAATTAATTATTTTTACACCGCGATATCAGCTATTTACTATTTTGATCCGGCAACGCCATTCAATTTGACAGCCATCATTTTCGTCGTTAGAGATAACTTGAAAAGTCTTCGAAGAGGTTTGCACAGAGCCCTGGCACAGTACTTTAGCACTCAGCCTGGTACTCCATCGGGGCCTGGCGAATAAATGGGTTTGACCCTTAGAAGATCAGATATGGTAATAAGTTGCTTTCAGAAAAAAAAGGACAAAAAATAAGATTTGCTGCTTGAATGTTATATGCGTAAGGCTGATCTGTCAATTTAGGCGGACAATAAGTTCTTTAAAAAAAATTCTGCGAATAGATCGTCAATGGCCTAATCAGAGGTCGCAGAGGAATTTTCAAACGTAAGCAGAGGTGAAAAAGATACGTGTTTACGCTTAGAGTTTACAAAATCGTAAAACTGCTTTGGATCCTGAGTAAATTGTATCCCGCAGCGGCGAATATAATTCCTTTAACATTCAGCGTTATGCAAGGTAAAATTTGACCGAGCTAGTAGATATCTTGAAAAATCAATACTACTGCAGGTTTATTTATATTTAAGTAAAAGCTTGTTTTTAGTATTTTTTAGGTTAGTGAGGCACCTTGTAAACCAAGGAGGATTTGTTGATGCGGACGGATATTTACATGGCACACATGAGTCAAAAAATTTATTTAAAGTACAATACAATTTTTCTAAGGTCACGTTAAGATCAGTGCATGCCAGAATATGTATCGGTCATATTGGTCATATTGAATATTGGTCATATGTATCGATAAGGCTATCAAGTTTATGAAAATCATCCTTACGGAAACAGCGAATCTTATTTACCCCGCCATCGTGGTACCATCGATCAGATGTCTCCACGATCGATACCAAGAATGGTTTCGGTTGATACCTCCATTGATCCTCTGGCGTTGAGAGGGAAAAAGCTCTGAAGAGAGCGGTACCATCAGGATCAGATACAAAACATAAGTCCAAAAGCCGACCTAACGAATTTCTAACATGGTTAATCTGACCTAGGGACATGTCAAACATGCCCGCGGTGAAGTCATGGTGAGTGATAAGTGACATAGATGGTGAGTTCTCGACGTTGGACCTCTTTAATTCTGGTATATTAAAGTCGCCCACCGCGATGAGCTGGTCACGATCAGTCATAAGATTAAAACCGGATTGAATAGCGGACAAATGCTGCCAATATGTGGGCGGTTCAGACGAAGGTGGTATATACGAACATGTAATGTATAAAGATTTCTCGGACAAAATGATTTTAATGCAAATAAACTCAATGTCACCAAACTCTTGTGATTTCACCTCTTCAGAAGCAAAAGTAGATTCTACCGAAATGAGGACTCCACCTCCTCTTCGCTGAGATCGATCCCGTCTAAAAGTGGTGTACTTACTTGGAAAAACTTCGGAGCTAAAGATCTCCGGATTTAACCAAGTTTCTGTAAATGCTATTATATGGGATGCAAAGAAAGAACTATCAGAATATAGCTTAGGGAGTTTGCTACGTAGCCCCCTAGTATTCTGATAGGTAAGAGTTAGTGAGGAAACTAGTTTTTTAGGTTAGTGGCCAAAGAAAAGGTGGAGGGTTGGTCAGTGGTTCCGATATTGGGAAGTGTCACTCCCACTAGTTTATAAACTTTTTTTTCACGGAACTAGGCTGATGTTCTTGGACGAAAAGATTCTCTGGCCAAAAACTGGGAGAACAAATCGTCTTGAACATCAGCGCGGGCACACGAATCTTGAAAGAAGACGTGCGCCTTGTATAATTATATTTAAATTTTTGTATGTCCTCCACCTTTATATCGGCTTTAGTTTTGGCTTTGATAGAAGCCGAGATATCAATCTCTGAAGCATCAGGGGCAAGCCGAGAAACAAATATATGTTTCGATGGAGGAATCACCTGTAAGGGTTTTGGTGTCGCAGGTACAAGAACTCCGGCATCAGTCAGTGCCGGTGGTCCGGACTGTGGAATACCCTTTTGGGTGACTCTAACGGGGGTTTCGTTCACTAGGACCTGTGGCATCACTTGAAGGGATGCCATGGCGGACATATCGGACAATTGCTCATTTTCCCTGAGAAATTCAGACGAATTGTTCTCAGTTCTAGCCCTTGGAGTGGCCAGAGATATGAGCGGATGCATTAATTTTGGCTGAGTCGGATCAGAAACACCGGATTTCTTACGCTTAGAGGACTCATTTAGCAGCTGAAGGCCACTAAACTGAGTGTCAAGCGCACAGAGCTGGTCATTGATTTTACGAAAACCAGTGATTAGCTCATTAAATCCATTCTTGGTCTGTCTCATGAACGACCTCATTTCCCCATGAAGAGCACGACAATTTTCACAACAACAATAAATACCAGACCTACGGGAAATGGCATCCGAGACTGAGGCAGTGAACCCCGCACACTTGGCGTGTACGTTTACACATAGCCAGCAATGGGATGAGGAAATTGTCTTGTTACAAGACTTCATAGCACAGACAAGTTTAAATTACCTATTTTTAATTAATAAAAACAAAAATTAATAAATAAAAAGATAAAAAACGCTATACCTTGGACCACTGTGCCAAATAGGAAGACGAAGCGGGAGCTTTGGAAAGTGCAAAGGAAAAGTGCATAAATATAGATAAGACGGGGAAGAAGCAGAGCTGAGTTATGCTTGGAATTGAATTTAGACAAATTATTGAATCTCCTCCAAATATACCACAGCACTCGCGAAGCGATACGGTTTAGGTTAAGATTCTCAAAACTTAAGATTCTCCATAGATTCACAAGTAAGTAAACACCGGTTTACCAATATGTATTTATCATTAACGCAGTGCGCAAAAAAAAAACACGACCATTCGCTTAAGAGGAAAAGAGAGAAGTGAGAGATTATCTGTCGAAATTGCTCATTTTATTTCTTTAAAAATACCAAAGTAAATACCATTTACTAAATACCATTTGCAATCGTTTATTTATATAGGATTAATTAATAGGATTAAGTAGGATTAATTGGTAAAAAATAAAATCTATGGAAAGTCCCAACCTTTTTTCTTCAAAAACACGAAAGTTGGGTTATTTCCGATATTATATTATTATTATTATTATTATTATTATTATATTATATATTCCGATATAATAGTTATATGGCAGCTCGGCCAACCCGTATACAATTTTGTGGGTTTTTTTTTTTCCAAGTGTAGAATCCATCTAAAAAATCCCAACTCTCTATGTCTAAAAACAACAAGGTTATGGCATTTCCGATCAATCAGTTATATGGCAGCTACAGGATATAGACGGCTGATCTCGGCCGTTCCGACTTATATATTTTTTTTTATAACATTTAAAAGTTTTATTTACAATCTGTCCTCAGTTAGGGACAATAATTAAATTTTTTAAGTGAACCTTGACAATAGGAGTTTGATAAATACAAGTTATGAATCTAAAAAGTTAATTAAGTAAATCCAGTGGATGCTTCCTCTTGAGTCTTCTGGTGGTGGTGCTGCTGTCCAGCAAATTGGTGGCACATGTGTTGGAATGTCGTGTTAGCCTGTCTTTGTATTCAGCGGCGAACCTTCTAACTTCAGCGCTGACTGTAGGGATGCCCCTACATTACCCTATACATTAGTTGTTTTACCCTCAGCTTCAGGGTTGACTTTCGTCCAATCAACCAGTAAAGCACCAGTTTGCACAGTAGATGGGTCCTCCATGTTAGAAGCCTGTCCAACGTCATTCACAAGTATTTAGGGGTTGAGTTAGATGGTATGCCAGTGCCTCCTATGCTAATCTGTGGACAGTCGCCTCTCCTCAAGGTAAATGTAGTTGGGCGGACGTATCATGATTAATCGCAATGTTCCATCTTTGAAGCCACGGGTCAAGGGCATCGAGCTGACGCTGGAGACAGAGGCATCCTATGGAAAGCTTGCCGAGGCTAGGAAAGCTGTGTCGTCTGCATATGTTTCGGCTAGCAAACCTCCTTCATCTATAACAGGCATATCTGCTCTGTATAGTTTGTAGAGTATTGGGCCAAAAACACTGCCCAATACTGCCTTATATGTATACTTCGCGCAAAGGAAGGATGTGTGTAAAGTCGATAGCTTTACAACTGAGAGACTAGAAACAGACGAACAAACGGACAGACAGACATGCTTATATAGGAGGTGATCCTAATCAAGAATATATATTCTTTATAGGGTCGGCGATGTCTCCTTCACTGCGTTGCAGACTTTTTACCAAAATTATAATACCCTCTGCAAGGGTATAAGAATAGCTTGGCATCAAAAATTTTTCAAAAAGACTTCCTGTACTGTCGTTACAGATATTGTCAATTATGGGGGCGAAAGGGGACGTGGCAAAAATTTGAAACAAATTTTAACTGTGTGGGTATTATAGGAGACTCCGTGACAAATCCTATAGCTCTATCTCTAGTAGTCTCTGAGATCCACGCGTTCATACGGACAGACGGACAGTCGGGCATACGGACATGGCTATATCGGCTCGTCTGTTGATGCTGGTCAAGAATACATATATGTATAATTTATATGGGGTCGGAGATTAATCCTTCTCTATGTTACATACACTCACACGACTACAATATACGCTTGTACGCTAAGAGTACCGGGTATAAATATTCTTTGCTTTCGCTTAACATAATCATTCTATCATCACATTGTTATCCAAGTGGCTCCTCACTTATATGTACACAGACATAATATAATGGAAATTGCATGTCTTTTAATACATATTAAACGGCTTATTTAACACATTGACGATGCAAATTATGACATAAATTTAGGAAAACTTGATCCTGGGTCTGGCCCCATCTTCAAAGGCACGGACGAAGAACGCGAAGGATGCGCAGAGAATCGCACATTTACATATGCAAATCAATTGCACAAGGGGGGTCGGTCAAAACGGAGCCACATCGTAAAATACCCTTGGGTTTTCAATCATATCTCAAATTATAAGCCGGCGCTTTGAAACACCACAATCATTAGCAAATCCTTTTCTGTATGGTATGGTTCTTTAGCTGGGGTGCATGATTTGTAAAAAATTAAATTATTGCTTTGTTTGTTTAAACTAAATTACGGCTATATTTTATATAGAATTGTATTCTATATGAACATTAAAACGGTATATTGTGAATCTGACCAGTTACATTAAAAAAGAAGAAAGAAAAGCTAACTTCGGACGGAGCCGAAGTTGATATACCCTTGCAGTTAAAACCGGATATATATCGCAAACATCGTATATAGTTTGCCGATCCTTATGAGAATATGATAATATAACCCAATTTATTATAATACAAAATTTAAAACAAGTCCCAAACTTCTATCTTTAACAATACCAAAGTTGGTATTTCTACCAAAAACCATTTCCGATCGTTCAGTTATATGGCAGCTATAGGATATAGTCGGCCGATCCTAATGAAATTTGGAGAAAAGACTATATGCTATAGCTGCCATGTAACTGAACGATCGGAAATGGTATAGAATAGAAGAAGCTTAGATAGAAGCTTGGAACTTTTTTTTAGATTTTTTATTGTAATTGGTTTTATTATGATGTAATCATAAGGATCGGCCAACTCTATCCGATGTTTGCGATATATATCCGGTTTTAACTGCAAGGGTATATCAACTTCGGCTCCGCCCGAAGTTAGCTTTGCTTTCTTGTTTTATATGGAGTTCGGCCGCTGTAATACGTGTGACAGCGGATTTTCGTCGTCAGAGTACTAGGCTCTAATTTAAAAGCTCGTGAAGTTATAAAAAAATGTGCATACTTGGACGAAATATGGAAACTCAAATTATGTCCAAAACAAATTATATACCTATGTATTATATGCAAATATATACATATATTTATGTATGTGAACCCCTTTAAGAAAAACGAATAATTAGGAGAAGAGAAATACGCTCGCAGCAAATATGCAAACGAATGTCTAGCGACGGAAATCGTCGGATGGACAAATAAAAGTCTAGTTGTCCATCCAACTATATCATTTTTGAAACTAGGGATGAGCTGGGACTGCGTTATAGTTAGTGATTCATGAATATTTAAACGTCACATTTGGTCGCACTTTTCACGATGCTCATTAATAAGGCAAGACGGAGAAAAGACTTAAAATTAAGAAAACGTGGCGATCATCGCCGCTTCGTTTGAACGTTTGTTTCGCGATTGTGTTCGCGTTCGCGTTTCATTCGTTTCTGGGGCAGTGAACAAGTGCTGTCTCTATGCACATGGACTTGGCACGGTTGGAATACTGTGTGGCGGTAAAGAGTTTTCTTTGTTTCGGTTTCGGACATGGGCACATGCATGTGCATCGAAAAAATATCTGGGGGCTCTTCTGGTTGTTGAATGTAGCGCAGCACTTGGATATGCAAGATAGAGCTGAGGCGAGCGTCGTTTCAGATACATTTACGAGTTGGATTTAATTTCATGCCGCAGTAGTTCGCGCATTCTCTTAACGCCCCAGCTTTTCCAGCTAAATGGCAACGAACGAATATGCAGAGACGTGGACGGTAACCAGAAAGGGGTGGCATATTAACTTATGCATGAATACATAAACAGGAACTGTCAGCCGATGCCAGTCCATAACATCTTCACGGGGTCTTTACATGCGGATAGTGACCACAAGAACCTTTATATTTGCCACTGCGAACCTAAAACGGATCCAAGGCTTTTGTCACCTATTGTATGTATATATTTTACGGACTTCTTTGCAGGTGCGGCCCTAGCCTCACTTCGTCACGGTCAATAAATACAAATATTAAGTAATTCCAGCACTCAAATGCAGCCCGAGGCTCTGGCCGCATTCTACTCTGTCAACAGTAACATATTAAAATCAGAAAACCTTGTGTAACTAGGACGCAAAACTTTAAATTGAAATTTTCTCTGATACATACATATGCATCTTCTAATACATAATTAATCTAATTGCTCATAGCTATTGGACATATGTATGTGCAACTGTAATAGGAGTATCGGTAACAGTGCGACACAAAAAAAGTGGAGGAACTTTTAAAGCGGCATAGTAGGAATTGTTTATCAGGTCGAACATAGCACAAAACTATGTTTAAAATATTTGTAACACCCTCAAAATCTTGATTTATTTAAAAAAAACCGTTTTTCGGGACTTTTTTGCGCTTAAAAATTCAAAGGCGCGTAATTTTAGACCGATTTTAAAAGTTTTCGACCCTTTTTAATAGTTTTTTAATATACATAATAATATAATAAGTTTTTTAATAATATCGGATATAGCTCCTTATATAAAGACGATTCTTCTAACAATAATCATTATAAAACCAATCTAAATCAATCTAATAATACAAAATCTAAAAAAAACGTCCCAAGCTTTAAAAAATCATCTTTAAAAATTTCAAAGTTGGTATTTTTAACAAATACCATTTCCTATCGTTCAGTTATATGGCAGCTACAATATATAGTCTGCAGATCCTTTTGAAATTTGGTAGGTCGGATCATTTTGCTAAAATAAAGAATCCGTAGGAAATCCCAACTCTTCTTTTTGCGTCGCCGAAAAACAGGTTGTACCAGCCCAAGAACGTAAACTCCCCAACCCGAGACCGGGTTGCACTATGGGGAATTTGACCAATTTTTGTGACAAAAATTAATAACTCAAGATCGGAGCAAGATATTTGACTTCTGCTTTTTGCATGGGGTTATATTGACCAATATCTTTTACCAATAAGAAAATAGAGGCCGTGGCACCTCCTCTTTTTTTTTGTTAGCTAATGTAAATTTCTGCAGATTTTTAGAGTACTTATCAACTAGTTCTGTGACAGTATTTTGTTGTATTTCATAGAAAATGGTGGGCGTGGCACGCCTTCAACAATGTCTTACAGTTTTAAGAAGAAAATCCATCTAAAGCATCGTGTGCCCCTGCAATGAAAGACAATTAATAATGTATAGAAGACAAAGGTCCAGCTCTTCGTTCTCCAACTCAATATTATTTTGATGTTCAAAATTCACATTATCAAAAGAGCTTTCATCCTCACCCGCCGTGATGTCGTCGGGATTTGATTAGCCCTCTAATAGGCCCAATACCTCAAATGGAAGACACATTTTCTGTTGCTATATTCTTCTATCTAAATTCACTAGCGAAAATTATCGGATCAGAAGGACCTGTAGCTCGCAGAAATACGTCTGGACTACAAGTCTGGATGCACTACAGCGTGCTTTCTGCGAGATATATTTCCCTTCGAATGAAAAGGCAGTGTTGGCCTACAGGCTTCTTGGTTTTCGGAAAATGTAATAGTTTTTGAATTCAGCCCAACTGCATGATTCCGGCGCTACTGACTTAAGATAGAAGAGCACCTCTTCCACATATGCGTCAAGCGGTAGCAAAATTTTTTACTCTCTTGGTCTACGATATGGCTATACTCTTCAAAATTCACTCCTGAGATGAAATCTTTAATAAAATGAAAGACAGCGTTCTCCTCTGCAACTTTTTCCTTTGCTTCGAAACATTTCGCAAAAAAAATTTGAGTTTGCCAAATTAAGGTTATGTTCTAAAAATGAAAAATTCTCGCATTATCGGAAAAAGTGGTATTTAAAGTTACATTTATTTGAACAAGAATTTAATACTCTACAACATACAATAGGTTTCGTCGATGGACTCTTCTAGACTCATTTTAAATCCCTTATGGAACATGAGACTTCATCCAAAATATGGAGTGGCAAGGCTACTTACACGATTACACGACAACACGATTTTATTCTACAAATGACGATCACAAACATATAATACAAGCCACACAGAATGATATGCATTTAAAAAAAAGTTATTATATTTTTTAGATTTTTAATTCTAGGCTCTCAAACTTTGTTAACAAAACTTAATGTTTTAGTCGCCTGTGCTTTGCAATTGCAACAGCTGTGTTTGTCAGCTGATTCCTTTGTTTTGGCGCCCCCTATCAAAATTTTTGTTATGCACCACTGAAGATTGGTGAATTTGGAATACGTTACACTGAAACTTATTTTAATTTTCCGACTTTCAGAAAATGTGTTTTTGTCACAAAAACTGGTCAAATTCCCCATAGTGGGTTGGCTGCAGACCTAGCCACCCGATATTGTCAATCAGCCAGTAGATAAAGTCATTCTCTATAAAACACACAAACGAATACGCTTATTTCAACTCAGGATGTGAACCTGATCAAGAATACATAAGTATTATAAATGTTTCCTTCTCCTATAATATCCTCTGCAAGGGTATAAAAATCATGTGATAGAAATTTGAAATTATCTATTTTAAGTTAAAATTTTATGATAGGCACTTACGTTGTATACAAATATACGTATATATAAATGTACATTTTAACGTTTTGCAAATAATAATGATACATATTGTTCCTTAAGTAAATGGCACATAATGAGTTATACAGGGTGACAATAAATAAGCCGGACAAACTTTGAAGCAATCTATTATAAATGTATTATGATGCAGCCCTTAAATAAATGCATTTATCGATAGCTTGTACTTTTCTGAAACAAATTTATTTACATTTTTGTGATTCCCATCAATTTGATATTTGTTTCGGGATGTCTAACAATCGTTGTGCAATTTGAAAACTGTTTCAACAAGGAAATCGCCAATGCGGCATTGATCGTTTGCTTGGCATACCAAAACAAACGGTCTCAGACGCTATCCTGCGATTTAATGAGCTTGGCCATGAAGGTGACCGTCCCGGACGAGGCAGACCATGCACCGCTAACACTTCCAGAATTCGCCAGATCGTGAAAAAGCGGATCACTCGGAATTCCAGAGTCTCGGTCAGAAAAATAGTCCGTGAAATCGAAGTGCATCGAGATAGTGTTCGGTTGATAGCAAAAAATGAACTTAATCTCAAGCCCTACAAGCTCCAAAAAATGCATCTTCTTACGGATGACAATAAGCGCGTGAGACTCCAAAGATGCCGTCAGCTAAAGCGTTGGGCCGCAGAACAAAAATGGGAGCGTATTCTCCTCACGGTCGAGAAGATATTCACCACCCAACAGGCGCACAATCACCAAAATGACAGAAGCTGGTTTGCTGAAGCTCCAGGTACCTCTGCAAAAATCGAGCGCCGTCAATGTGAGCAGTCTTTAATGGTTTGGGGAGGAATATGCGCCACCGGCAAAACACCCCTTGTTTTCATCGATCAAGAGGTCAAAATCAATCAGGAAGTGTACCGCCGGGACATTTTGGAAACTGTTGTGCTTCCTTGGGCCCAGCAGCACTTCGGTGATACGGAGTGGACGTTTCAACAGGATCCAGCGCCAGCCCATAGACCCAAATTGACTCAAGACTGGTGCAAAGCCAATTTTCCGGACTTTATCACATCCAGTGAATGGCCACCTTACTCGCCAGATCTTAATCCGATGGACTACAGTGTGTGGTCTATTTTGGAGTCCAGGACATGTGCTTAACGCCACATCAGTTTGGAGGCGCTGAAGCAATCATTGCTCCGAGAATGGGATCGATTATCGGAAACGTTTAGGGCTCTGCATCGCAGCCCAAGGAAGCCACTTCGAAACCAGCTGTATATATTTTAACACAATACCTATTTAATAGTTGTGTATCTGCATTTTTTCTCAAATACAGTTCCTTAAAAAGTTATGATCAAAAATTTTTGTCCGGGTTATTTATTGTCACCCTGTAAAAGTAAAATTGTAAGCGAAGGCACAGACCGTGAGACCAGACAGGGACTGTAGAAGCCAGCTCATTCTTTTCGCTACGCTTTATCAATGCACATTTTTTGATAATTGCTGGTTTGGTCGGCCCATATTTTCAGTTTCTGTGGACGTCGTTTTTTATATTTCCTTTGGCTTGAATTGTTTTTAGTGGTTGTTTTGGTTCCCCAACACTAATTCCCAGAACAAATTGGAGTTACGAGCTCCCCTACTGATGGGCCAGTATTTGAAATTCTGTAAATGTCCTTAAAAGAACATAATAAGTTTAACTCTCAGACTTTAAAAACTAATTTCTAACAGGTTTTTCATAAAAAAAATTTTTGCTATATATAAAAAGGCCGACAACTTTAACGCATATTCTCCTCCCCATAACCATTAGGTTCCCCTGAACCAAAGTCAAGAATAAATATAGGTTCCATCACCCACAGTTTTCGCGGTATATCTAAGGGAAGAAATTAATCAAATTTTGTCCATGTATTGAACTTATTTTGAAGATTTGGGACTTTTTTTTAAAATTTTGTAACTGCTTGATGCCAGTTTTTAATTTGAGGTGGTACACATACATTTTAAAAGTATGCGCCGAAAATTGTTCCCTCAAAATCCATATCTTTAAGATTTAAACGTTAGTTAGGGTATTATACCCTATAAAGTGTTTTAAGGTGTAAAGTGTCTTAGTTTTAAAACTATCGACTTGAAACTTTGCACACACCCTTCTTTACACGCATAATATAGGTCGTAACGGCCGTAATCAGCCGATTATATCTAATACGTTCCTATAACTGATTGATCGGAAATGCCATAACGTTAGTTTTTTTAGAGTCCGGATTATGTATGAGTGCTACTTTTAGCAAAACAATTGCGAAAAGTTGCGATTTGTATGGATTATATTTTGGAAAAATGATACGACATACAAAATTTCTATATCCTATAGGTCTATATCTTATATCTTCCATATAACTGTACGATCGAAAATGGTTCTTGGTATTTGGTAAAAATACAAACTTTGGTATTTTTGTAGATAGAAGCTTGGGACTCTTTTTGAATTTTTTATTCCAATATTATATTTATACCCTTGCAGATGGTATTATAATTTTGTCCAAAAGTGTTCAACGCAGTGAAGGAACATCTCCGACCCTAAAAAGTATATATATTCTTGATCAGGATCACCTCCTGAGTTGATATGAGCATGTCCGTCTGTCCGTCTGTCTGTTTCTACGCGAACTAGTCTCTCAGTTTTGAAGCTATCGTCTTGAAAATTTGCACACACCCTTCTTTCCTTTGTACGCAGTATATAAGTCGGAACGGCCGGGATCGGCCGACTATATCCTATAGCTGCCATATAACTGAATGATCGGAAATGGTATAACTTAGGTGTTTTTAGAAATAGAGAGTTCAAATTTTACATAAAACTACTTTTTTATTTTTATTTTGCTACTTTTGGCAAAATAATACATGCCAAATTTCATAAGGATCGGCCTACTATATCTTACAGCTGCCATATAACTGAACGATCGGAAATGACCCATGTTTCGTGTTTTTGAAGATAGAAAGCTGGAACTTGGTACAGATTATATTTTTGGTCAGTTAATCCGACCTACCAAACTTTGGTATTTTTATTCCCTTGCAGAGGGTATTATAATTTTGGTCAAAAGTGTGCAACGCAGTGAAGGAGACATCTCCGACCCTATAAAGTGTATATATTTTAGATCAGGATCACTTCCTGAGTTGATATGAGCATGTCCGTCTGTCCGTCTGTCTGTTTCTACGCAAACTAGTCTCTCAGTTTTAAAGCTATCGACTTGAAACTTTGCACACACCCTTCTTTCCTTTGCACGCAGTATATAAGTCGGAACGACCGGAATCGGCCGACTATATCCTATAGCTGCCATATAACTGATTGATCGTAAATGGTATAACTTCGGTGTTTTTAGAGTTAGAGAGTTCAAATTTTACAGGAAAGCTATTTTTGGCAAAACATTACGACATGCCAAATTTCATAAGGATCGGCCGACTATATCTTATAGCTGCCATATAACTGAACGATCGAAAATGACCCAACTTTCGTGTTTTTGAAAATAGAAAGATAGAAACTTAATACAGATTCTATTTTTTGCCAGTTGATCCATCCTACCGAATTTCATTAGGATCGGCCGACTATATCCTATAGCTGCCTTATAACTGAACGATCGGAAATGACCCAACTTTCGTGTTTTTGAAGATAGAAAGCTGGAACTTGGTACAGATTCTATTCTATATTCCGGTTTTAACTGCAAGGGTATATCAACTTCGACTCCGCCCGAAGTTAGCTTTCCTTTCTTGTTAAGATAATCCATAGTCATCGAAATCCACTCTTTACTTTAAGAGTAAGTTGTTGGTTCTAGATTCAATAAAAAGATGGGTCTGACGTACCATGTATTACATATCCTCACATTTTTCTGCCGCTTCATTCGTTACAAATTTACTGGATGAGATAGCATTTTTCATAGAACAAAAAAAAAATAATAATTATAATAATAATAAGCAATAATAATAATAAGTCAATCCACTTGGAATGCAGTTTATAAACTATAAACAAAAATTAGATAAAAATAACGCTTTTCAAAAATGTTTCTTTTCAATGAATTTTTTTTCTCCTTCGATTACTAAAGAATAATACCTTTCATAGAAAAAGCAAATAATAAAAAGTTTTTTAAGCGTAGCATAAAAAATAATTTTATTTGAAAAATTTTATTTTAAAAAATTTAAATATTTAAAATTTTGTAATAAAGCTTGAAGGTTAAGAGTATGTAGTATTATATGAATATAAATAAGTTCGGCCTAGCACCACTGATTACTAACTAACTATTATAATCACCTGAAAAAAATCCTTCAAGAACACACACTTCCACAAACTCAGATACCTGAGTGCCTTTGAGTACAGTGACTTTGATTTTTTGTGTATATTTTGGCCGGTGCCTATCGAGCACTCTTTCTCTTGAAAGGATCGTCATTATCAGATTGAGATTGACTACTACACCTTAAAGACGTTAGATTGCTTGCCTGTATTGACCACCATTCTTTATCCGTTAATACTCTGTTTATAATTTGTCAAAATCACTACGCGATTGAAATTGTTTAATGTCATGTAATTTTTTAATATCATTCAATGGCTGCTTCGATAAGCTATAAGCTACATATATATGTAGCTATAAGCTATATATAATTATAAGCTTTAAGCTAATAGAACAAAATAATAAAACTCTTAATTCGGAAAATAATGTATCATTGACCGCTGGACATAAAAAAATATTGGGAGAGCAAAAGTTGATATACCCTTGCAGCTGACAGTTTATATTATATTATAAGATATGGGCAAATCCCAGAAACAGTCCACCAGCGACCAATTTTTAAATTTCACATTTTTTAATTTTTCTTTATATGGAACATTAAAGTAGATATTGAATTTTAAGAATTTAAAGCAAAAAGGAAATTTCGATCATTATAAATGCACAAATTTTTATCAAACCCAACCCAACCACTTTGTGTGCACTTTTATGACAAAAGTTGACATTTTTCGAAATTCCGAATTTGACATTAATGTTAACACAATGAATTGGAGCATAAGTAGTCATATTACTTAACTTATGTTCTTTAATTTTAGTGAAAAAAAATATTATTTTTCTTTTATAGAAATTTTAATTTTAATTTGAAAGTAGTGCCCTAGCGCTGTAGCGTGCGACACGAAAATAACGTTTTTTTTTATATAGCTAGTGTGAAAAATTTTTTTTTTTGATTCAACTTAATTTTTAAATCATAATTATATTGTGCTTTTAAAAACATAAAAAATTAAAATTATATATTTACATGAATATATTTTTTTTGGCACATTTATGCTTGTAGCGTGCGACACTTCACAATTTTATTAATTATTTTCAAAACTGTGACTCCAGTGAAATTTAACCTTATACCCTCCGAAAGTACTCTCAATTTACTCTAAGCACATGACAAAAGTTTACGGTAAATCTTTAAAGAACCCCCCAAAAAATGGATTTTCATTAGCTAAAATCGTGCGAATGTAGCGTGCGACACGTGGGATTTGCCCATATGTATCCGATTAGCTACATATACATCGCGATAATTAGAGATAGTTGGCCCATTAAACTAAGGGAATACCAAGACTCTATTTCACTTTTCAGGGTCGACGATGTCTCCTTCACTTCGTTGCTCACTTTTGACAAATATTATAATATCCTCTGCAAGGGTATAAAAGAGGGTGATTTAAAATTCTTATCCACGAATTACCTTATGAATGCCCATCATATTCTTAGGCTCTTAAAGGATTTAAATGAGCAGCAACAAGATACCGTTATCAAAAGCTTACAAAAAATTAAGAATTCTCGGCATATCGATATTTTCGGCAATAAATTTATAACCTGGCTGAGGATATTACATTTTTAGTCAAAAGTATGAAACGAAGTAAAGGAAACATCTTAGGATCACCTCCTGAATTGATATTAGCCTAAACGTCTGTCTGTCTTGTTCTACGCGAGCTACTGTCTCAGCTTTAAAGCTATCGACTTGGAACTTTGCACACATCCTTATTTACTTTGCACACAACATATATGTATAAGAGGTAGGTGCCATTTCCTTGATTGATCGAAACTTAAATACATTTTTTTCAAAATAAAAGATTTGTACAAATTATTTCTTTTTAACAAATTTATATGTTTCACTAAATTTAAAAAGAATCGGCCGACTCGGTTCCGATTGACCTTTCCAAAAAGAATTACCTATATTTAAAAAATATATATGTAAATACAGTGTACAATGGCAACGGGAGTGGATGTCGGGAGTGTAAATGTTTATATCGGCATGTTATTTAATTCTAAAGACAACCTGCTGTGCCTTTGAAAGTCTCAAGATGAAACGGTCTTTATCCATTTCGTACACACTTGCACACTGCTTCTCAAAATAAGATAAGAATGTTTTTTTTTTGGAAATTCAAGTGCCTTTCTATCGAATATACCTCGAGTAAAGGTACTATGGGAAGAATAACAACTTTCTTATTCGTAGTTTTTTTTTTAATAATATTATTTCATACCATCAGGTCTAAAGGTTGACTTTGAGTATGTAACTTAATAAACCTAACTAACTAAACTAAACTAACTTATGTAAAATAGCTATGTCAAACAGGCAAAAACCCAATACATTTATAAAAAAAATACACATTCAAAAATATTCTGAAACGACGGTCTGTTCTGTTTGATTTTTTGTATGTTTATTAAGAATATGTTCATTATAATGGTTTTAGTTTTCTAAAACTAAAAAAATAGCTCTTTAGTTTTTCTTTTAACCTATGTAAATTTGATTTTTATACCCCTGCAAAGGGTATTATAATTTTGTCCAAAATTGTGCATCGCAGTGAAGGAGACATCTCCGACCCTATAAAGTATATATATTCTTGATCAGGATCACCTCCTGAGTTTATATGAGCATGTCCATCTGTCCGTCTGTCTGTCTGTTTCTACGCGAACTAGTCTCTCAGTTTTAAAGCCATCGATTTGAAACTTTTCACACACCCTTCTTTACTTTGCACGCAGTATATAAGTCGGAACGGCCGGGATCGGCCGAATTTGTGTTTTTAGAGTTAGAGAATTCAAATTTTACACGTGAGCACAAATTTTTTGCTAAATATTACGAGGTGCCACATTTCATAAGGATCGGCCGACTATATCCTATAGCTGTCATATAACTGAACGATCGGAAATGACCCAACTTTCGTGTTTTTGAAGATAGAAAGCTGGAACTTGGTACAGATTATATTCTTGGTCAGTTAATCCGACCTACCAAATTTCATAACGATCGGCCGACTATATCTTATAGCTGCCTTACTGAACGATCGGAAATGGTTTTTGGTAGAAATACCAACTTTGGTACTTTTGAAGATAGAAGCTTGAGAATTTTTTTAGATTTTGTATTGTAATAAATTAGATTATATATTCATATTCCCAAAGGATCGGCCAACTATATCCGATGTTTGCGACATATATCCGGTTTAAACTGCAAGGGTATATAAACTTCGGCTCCGCCCGAAGTTAGCTTTCCTTTCTTGTTTTTAGATATTTTATTGTAATTATTTGGTTTTATTATGATATTCTCACAAGGATCGGCCAACTATATCCGATGTTTACGATATATATCCGGTTTTAACTGCAAGGGTATATCAACTTCGTCTTCGCCCAAAGTTAGCTTTCCTTTCTTGTTTCTGTAAATTTGTTGATCATTTAAAATTTAAATTATCAACAAAGGAGCGCCGAAAGCAATGGGGCTGGGCACCCCTGTTTTAAATAGTAACCTTGGTAGTAAAAAGTAACCTCGTACCAACGTTCGCCACAAATGTATGTATATGTACATCTGATATTTCGTCTGATATTTCATGTGTACGTCTGATATTTAGCGTATTCTTATAGCAACGAATATTTTAAGAATTGTTTCGAAGATTGGGAAAATATTCCACTGTGCATGGCTTATAGACAATGCCTTGGTTGCCATCGTGCCGAGTGTAGCTGTACCCGGCATCAGCTTAGCAAGAATTTAATTCGATGGGGCCATGTGTTGCACATCATTCGCACTTGGTTTCTGTCGGTGAGCTGCCCTATATTAATGGTAATTTTTTACTTTTTGTATACAATTTGCCGTTTGCTTTTTTTTCTATTTTTTTTAGGAATATTCCGATGTTAGAAAAGTATCCTATGTGTACGACTAAGTCGCAGACTTTTCCAGTCGTTTGCTTTGCTATTTATTTAAGATTTATGCTTTTTGATACTTAACAGTTAAGTATTTTTTACATGACCAAGGAAGGACGAGTGGAAAATAAGGTATGTACATATGTACATACATATTTTGGACTTCTGTGGATAGCTGTTGCGTAAGACTGTGTATATATGTATGTATGTATGTACATATACATTTTAAATATACATTATTAAATATTACATATTATTAAGCATAAAAAAATTAATAATACATTATTTATTCTAAAAAATTGAATATTTTGTTTAAGTGTAGACACAAAATAAAATTATTAATGTGGTAAAGCGCGAAACCGACATGCATATGTATATATGTAGATACATACAAACATACATACATATGTTCATTAATGGGCCTTTAGAACGGATTGCCACCCGTTCATCAAGGCACATGCATAAACACTAAACGCACCAGAACCAATAAAAAAACTGTATTAAAAAATTTAAAGAAACAGTGTGAAACGTTCTAGTAGTCTTTATTTTTACTATTTCATGTGAAAGAATTACGATGAAAAATGTGCTCTAATAACAATAATACAAAAGCAAACAAACGCCAGCCAAACAAATCTCTAGAAATAGTTTCAACGGGGGTACGGGCGATACATATGTGCGTGAATTTATGTATACATGGACAAATACACACATATGTATATGTAAATGTACATACGTTCGTTTACTTGGTGATCATGGTAGTCTTGCCAATTAAGTTAAGAGTACTAACATTTAATGTTAAATACATGTGTATGCGCTTGACTTCACGCAATACAATGGGGGGGAGGGTCCCCTTAACTAAGTATTTTTAAAGTAGCCTGTCAGCTGACGTCCGACCTTTCGTTCGTATGCCTTTAAGAAATAACAAGAAAGTAAAGCTAACTTCGGGTGAAGCCGAAGTTGATATACCCTTGCAGTTAAAACCGGATATATATCGCAAACATCGGATATAGTTTGCCGATCCTTATGAGAATATGATAATATAACCCAATTTATTATAATACAAAATCTAAAAAAAATCTAAAAAAAAAAGTTGGTATTTCTACCAAAAACCATTTCCGATCGTTCAGTTCTATGACAGCTATAGGAAATAGTCGGCCGATCCTTATGAAATTTATGTCGCATTATAATTTTGTCCAAAAGTGTGCAACGCAGTGAAGGAGACATCTCTGACCCTATAAAGTATATATATTCTTGATCAGGATCACCTCCTGAGTTGATATGAGCATGTCCGACTGTCCGTATGTCTGTTTCTAAGAACTAGTCTCTCAGTTTTAAGCTATCGACTTGAAACTTTGCACACACTAATCTTTCCTTTGCACGCAGTAAATAAGTCGAAACGGCCGGAATAGGCAGACTAAATCCTATAGCTGGCATATAACTTAAATAACAGTAAATAACAACAGTATAAATAAATAAATTTAAATAAAAGTTAATCCTATAGCTGGCATATAACTGATTGATCGGAAATTCTGTAACTTTGTTGTTTTTTGAGTTATAGAGTTGTATGAGTGCTATTTTTGGCAAAATAATAGGACATACCAATATTCATAAGAATCGGACCACTATATCCTATAGCTGCCATATAACTGAACGATCGGAAATGACCCAACTTTCGTGATTTTGAAGATAGAAAGCTGGAACTTGGTACAGATTCTATTTTTAGTCAGTTGATCCGACCTACCAAATTTCATAAGCATCGGCCGACTATATATTATAGCTGAATGATTGGAAATTGTATATGGTATTTGGTAAAAATACGAACTTTAGTATTTTTGAAGAAAGAAGCTCGGGACTTTTTTTATGTTTTGTATTGTTATAAATTGGTTATATAATAATATTCCCATAAGGTTGGGCCAACTATATCCGGTGCTTGCGATATATATCCGGTTAGCTTTCGGGCCAAGAAAGCTCCGCCCGAAGTTAGCTTTCCTTTCTTGTTAATTATATGTTAATTTCTGTTTGAGAGATTAAATTGATCGTTCAAGTGCCAAGAAAAAATGCCAACCTAGTCAGGCATAAAATGTGTTTAAACAAAAAAATGCTTACATATACTGGTAGCAGCTCTTCAAATAAATTTGTAAACCTAAGCCACCTCCTTAGCCAGAATACCAGAACCGATTTGGTCGGGATGGTGGGTGAACAACGTATAACATTTAAATGCCTTCTATAATTTTTTTTCGATCCAGGGTAAATATTTAGCTGAAAGTAAACAAATATAAAGCACTTAAAGGCATTTTCGTAGTCGCCCCTTCTGCACAAAAGTAGACATTTGGTTCATGCCTCGTTCATTTTGGAATGTATTGTTACAAATCTTTTCGAGAGCTCGTTTATGTATGTACAGTACAAATGATTTCTTTCCGTCGTCATTTTGTTTGTGTTTAAACTTTTGTTGATTTTAAGAATAATATGACTCATGAGCTATTAACACTTGAAATTGGGCGACGTTCGGCATGGATTCAAAGTTTAAAAGTTATAACTTTATACAGAATTATAATTTTTATACCCTTTCTGAGGATATAATAATTTTGTCCAAAAGTCTGCAACGCATTGAAGGAGACACCTCCGACCCTAGTGACGCAGTGAAGCGATCCGGGCCGTTCCGACATATATACTGCGTGCAAAGGAAAGAAGGGTGTGTGCAAAGTTTCAAGACGATAACTGAGACACTAGTTTGCGTAGAAACAGACAGACGGACAAACGGACATGCTTATATCAACTTAGGAGGTGATTCTGATCAAAAATACATATTCTTTATAGGGTCGGAGATGTCTCCTTCGCTGCCTTGCACACTTTTGGACATAGTACCCTTTGCAAGGGTATAAAAAAAGTCGCAAGCTTCTATCTTCAAAAATACCAAACACGAAATACCATATCCCATCGTTCAGTCCGCTATAAGATAAATTCAGCCGATCGTTATGAAATTTGGTTGTTCGAATCATTTAAAAAAAAATAGAAACTGAACGAAGTTCCAACTTTCTATATTTAACAAGAAAGGAAAGCTAACTTCGGGCGGAGCCGAAGTTTATATACCCTTGCAGTTAAAACCGGATATATATCGCAAACATCGGATATAGTTGGCCGATCCTTATGAAAATATGATAACATAACCCAATTTAATATAATACAAAAACCAAACCTAAAAATATCCCAAACTTCTATCTTCAAAAACACAAAAGTTGGGTAATTTCCGATCGTTCAGTTATATGGCAGCTATAGGATATAGTCAGCCGATCCTTATAAAATTTAGTAGGTTGGATCAACTGACCAAAAATAGAATCTGTACTAAATTCCACCTTTCTATCTTCAAAAACACGAAAGTTGGGTCATTTCCGATCGTTCAGTTATATGGCAGCTATAGGATATAGTCGGCCGATCCTTATGAAATTTGGCATGTCGTAATTTTTTGCCAAAAAATGCTCTCATGTCAAATTTGAACTCTCTAACATTAATAACGTCAAAGTTATACTATTTCCGATCAATCAGTTATATGGCAGCTATAGGATATAGTCGGCCGATCCGGGCCGTTCCGACTTATATACTGCGTGCAAAAGAAAGAAGGGTGTGTGCAAAGTTTCAAGACGATAGCTTTAAAACTGAGAGACTAGTTCGCGTAGAAACGGACAGACAGACAGACAGACAGACGGACAGACGGACAGACGGACAGACGGACAGACGGACATGCTCATATCAACTCAGGAGGTGATCCTGATCAAGAATATATATACTTTATGGGGTCGGAGATGTCTCCTTCACTGCGTTGCACACTTTTGGACAAAATTATAATACCCTCTGCAAGGGTATAAAAACACGAAAGTTGGGTTATTTCCGATTGTTCAGTTATATGGCAGCTATATCCTTTAAGTCACCCGATTCTTATGAAATTTGGTATTTAGGCAAAATAGCCTTCATACAAAATCCAAACTCTCTATCTTTAAAAACACCAAAGTATAGCATTTTCGATCAATCAGTTATCAGTTAATCAGCAGCTATCGGATATAGTCGGCAGATCCCGGCTGTTCCGACCTATTCACTGCGTGCAAAAAAAGTTCAAACTTTCTATCTTTAAAAACCCGAAAGTTGGGTCATTCCTAATCTTTCAGTTATATTGAAGCTATAGTAGGCTGATACGTATGAAATTTTGTATGTCGTATCCAACTCTATAACTTATAGCAAAGATTATAAAGTACATAGATGGGACGTCAGGGCCCAAAACGGTCAACTTTTTGCGTCGAGCTTGTTGGTGAGCGGGGAACGCACATGCATACGATTCTATTTTTAGAACTCTTTACATGTATTCGTCAACTACAATGTGAGCCTTTGTGTGACTGCTCGCACGACGGCGTAAAAAGGTTTTGGCTTCCAAATTTCAATTTCAATTTCTCGTTTCTGTTTTCAATGCGCCGATGTGGTAGTTACAACAAATAGTAGAACAAATAGTATTTTTAATCACCGCAGATCGAGACAGGACGGTAGCGTAATGCATAGAGTAGTTACTCTATGTGTAATTTTTCTATGTTCAAATCCTCGTGAGGACTTTTGAACTTTTTGTTTCTTTTATAATTATTTTTTTTTTATTTTTCTTCAATTGTAATATTTATACCCTTGCAGAGGGTATTATAATTTTGTCCAAAAGTGTGCAACGCAGTGAAGGAGACATCTCCGACCCTATAAAGTATATATATTCTTGATCAGGATCACCTCCTGAGTTGATATGAGCATGTCCGTCTGTCCGTCTGACCGTCTGTCCGTCTGTCTGTTTCTACTCAAACTATTCTCTCAGTTTTAAAGCTATCGACTTGAAACTTTGCACACACCCTTCTTTCCTTTGCACGCAGTATATAAGTCGGAACGGACGGGATCGGCCGACTATATCCTATAGTTGCCATATAACTGATTGATCGGAAATGGTATAACTTTGGTGTTTTTAGAGTTGACATGAGAGCTATTTTTGGCAACAAATTACGACATGCCAAATTTCATAAGGATCGGACGACTATATCTTGTAGCTGCCATATAACTGAACGATCAGAAATGACCCAACTTTCGTGTTTTTGAAGATAGAAAGCTGGAACTTGGTACAGATTATATTTTTGGTCAGTTAATCCGACCTACGAAATTTCATTAGGATCGGCCGACTAAATGCTATAGCTGCCATGTAACTGAACGATCGGAAATGGTATTTGGTAGAAATATCAACTTTCGTATTTTTGAAGATAGAAGCTTGGAACTTTTTTTTAGATTTTTTATTTAAATTAATTGGTTTTATTATGATGTAATCATAAGGATCGGCCAACTCTATCCGATGTTTGCGATATATATCCGGTTTTAACTGCAAGGGTATATCAACTTCGGCTCCGCCCGAAGTTAGCTTTGCTTTCTTTCTAACTCTAAAAACAACGAAGTTATACCATTTCCGATCAATCAGTTATATGGCAGCTATAGGATATAGTCGGCCGATCCGGGCCGTTCCGACTTATATACTGCGTGCAAAGGAAAGAAGGGTGTGTGCAAAGTTTCAAGTCGATAGCTTTAAAACTGAGAGACTAGTTCGCGTAGAAACAGACAGACAGACGGACAGACGGACATGCTCATATCAACTCAGGAGGTGATCCTGATCAAGAATATATATACTTTATAGGGTCGGAGATGTCTCCTTCACTGCGTTGCACACTTTTGACCAAAATTATAATACCCTCTGCAAGGGTATAATAATAATAATAACGTAAAAAGTAAAAGTAATAAACAAAAAATAAAAGTAAATATGTATAAAAAGAATCAAAACTAAAACTTTATCAAAATTGGAAAAACCGCCCGCTAATGTAATCGAACCCAGGACCCCTTGAATAAGGACCGCGCACTACCCATTTAGGCTACCCTAGAAGTTGATTTTATGATACTTAACAAGAAAGGAAAGCTAACTTCGGGCGGAGCCGAAGTTTATATACCCTTGCAGCTAAAACCGGATATATATCGCAAACATCGGATATAGTTGGCCGATCCTTATGAAATTTGGTAGGATGGATCAAAATATAATCTGTACCAAGTTCCAGCTTTCTATCTTCAAAAACACAAAAGTTGCGTCATTTCCGATCGTTCAGTTATATGGCAGCTATAGGATATAGTCGGCCGATCCTAATGAAATTTGGTAGGTTGGATCAACTGACCAAAAATAGAGTCTGTACTAAATTCCAGCTTTCTATCTTCAAAAACACGAAAGTTGGGTCATTTCCGATCGTTCAGTTATATGGCAGCTATAGGATATAGTCGGCCGATCCTTATGAAATTTGGCATGTCGTATTATTTTGCCAAAAATAGCTCTCATGTCAAATTTGAACTCTAACTCTAACTCTAAAAACACCAAAGTTATTCCATTTCCGATCAATCAGTTATATGGCAGCTATAGGATATAGTCGGCCGATCCCGGCCGTTCCGACTTATATACTGCGTGCAAAGGAAAGAAGGGTGTGTGCAAAGTTTCAAGACGATAGCTCTAAAACTGAGATACTTGTTTGCGTAGAAACAGACAGACGGACAGACGGACATGCTCATATCAACTCAGGAGGTGATCCTGATCAAGAATATATATACTTTATAGGGTCGGAGATGTCTCCTTCACTGCGTTGCACACTTTTGGACAAAATTATAATACCCTCTGCGAGGGTATAAAAATTGGTGTTAAAGGAGGCGCTAGAATCTATAGCAAAAACCGAGTTGACGAGTAAGGATAGTAAAAGATATTTCTGATCTCTTTACTCCTACATTGGTTTGATTACAACGTTTCAAACTTTCATCGTTCCAAAGATGTTACGATCTAAAAGTGGGTTCTACAGCGGGTTCTACGACGGCGGGTTCTACGACGGAAAAAATGAAAACATTTGAGAGCGGGTTCCACGACGCGGCCTGCCAAAATGCCGTAGAACCCGCACTTATAGATATTTTTACAGCGGGTTCCACTACAAACTGAGACGATGTTAAGGTTTTTTTTTTTGTTTTTTTTATTGGATTATAAATTTAGAAAAATACATTAAAATAATAAAAATATAATATAAATAAATTTAAAATTAAAAAAAATATATGTCCCGAGCCTGGTTTGAACTCGTTTTACTTTGCACACCAGCCAAGCACCCTACCACTCGGCTATTCCTCATTCGTTGTCGCGCGAAAAATTTCTCAAACTTAACTTGTCGCGCAATGGAACCCGCTCGTTCCAGCGGGTTCCACTGCTGGAACCCGCCATAGAAAATTTTTCTTTGTATGAGATGTCTATCTATGTACTTTATAATCTTTGCTTATAGCTATAAGATATAGTCGATTGATTCCCGCCGTATCGACATACATATATACTGCGTGCCAAGAAAAGTGAATAGCTTTAAAACTGAGAGACTAGTTCGCGTAAAAAAAAACAAACAAGCCGACGGACATAGTCATATCGACGTTTGCGACGAAAATTATAAATATATTTTAATAATAAATAAATATTTAATAAATATTAATATGAATAAAACATGAAAATAATAATATGAATTAAACGACCAAGGCAAAAACCAAAATCATTTGTGTTCATCTTCTTTTTATCAACCGAGAGATTGACTTGCATCTTTGCCCCAGTGCGTGAGATGATCGATTTTTTCCAAGTTCGTTAAAAATCGCGGCTTAGTCTCGATGGCAGACAATTTGCGTTTTCTGACATGGTTTTTTCAAGTCCTCGCAGTCTGTTCATGATGGTGTCTTTTTGCCTGTCCGTGTGAATCCGAGGAACGATCATCGTATTATTCTGAGTTGACGGCGCTTAGGGACCTGAAGTAGCTTTAAAAAACCGGCAATAATAATAATACCACCAAAAGACGTATGAAAAGGATGCAGACGAAAAAGTGGTTAAGAAATTGCAAAAAAAAATATTGTGTCCACCTATGTGTCTGGATTTTGGATGCAACTTTTTGACTTTACAGCCAGAAGGACACACCCACCGGGCGATTGGTGAATATTCTGAGTTAAATTTCATTAGGGTTCATTCTATAAGCCAATCTGAAGTTAATATTAGTTTTTGCAGTGTCTTCTTTGATATCTTTTAATGGCTCAAACCGGAGCTGATGGATGGGTCCATTTTTTTTTCTCATTAACCACATTTTTTAACCAGCGGATTTGTCGTTGATATTTATTTTGTTTGGTGACCATCCAGTTCTTGTCCCGGGGCCCGAATTAGTCAGAGTCCCGGCAGCGATTGGTTTCGTTTTAAATAATGTAGATTTTAAGAGAGCCCCGCATGGCTCACGGCGGCCAGATCGCAAATATCGGATAAAGTTGGCCAGTCCCTTTTTCATTATAAAATGAGAATATAGTAGGCCCTTCTCGGACGCTTTGACATGCGTTTAAACTTTAAAGATAAGAAGGATGTGCGTGCTCTCTCCAGCAGTCATCAAAGTGAAAGCAGCAGCAATAGTAAAACGAATTACTACGGAAATAAGAGTAATTTGTGGATCAACCTTTTTTATTCCTTGGCCGTTCTCATCTTTTTTTTTTGTGGCCTTGTCCGGCCCCAAACAAAGGCAAACCAATTTTAGTGCAACCGAACAAAACCATCGGCCACAAAACAAACACGAACTTCGTCTTTGGAAGTAGTTCTCTAAAATTTCTAGCTTTAAAACTGAGAGTTAAGTTCGACTAGAAAGAGATAGGTAGATGGACAGGCGGACATACTTATATCGACTCAGGAGGTGATCCTCATCGGGAATATGTATTATTTATAGAGCCGCCAATGCCTCCTTCACTGCGCTAGACAATTTTGACTAAAATGATAATACCCTGTGCATAATAACAAAGGGTGTCAAAACGATAGAAAATTTGTCTTTATTTGATTTAACATCCTTATACACTTACATCCAACTTTATACATACATACATCCTCAACCATCGACAAATCCATTTGCCTGCCAAAATTTTATTTGTTAATTTATTATTATGTTCCGATGAAAATTATTCCTGAGTCCTCCAATTTCCCATTATGAATGCTCGTATCATCCTTCATAACTGAACATTGGATATAGCCTCACGCGAACCCAAATTCTGGTAGAACGTTGTGGGACCGACACCAAATTGGAATTTTAAGCACTGCGTTGATTCGTCGAAACTGATTAATTATTTTATTATATTGTGTTTCCCCTTTTTTCTTCATCCTTATGCAAAACTTGGTCATTTAGGTTTCTACATACATATACATACATATCTGAACAAATGATTTAAATTTTTTGGCAAAATAATGATACATAAGCGTTTCGTTAACCCACTATATTTTGACAGTTGTTGTTGTACAGGCTTTTAGGTAGAATTCAATTTGTGGGTTTAATTCTAAATCTTATTATAACCAATTTGAGTTACTGGTGAGTTCAATTTCGTCCATTTCAATAGTTTTAGTATAATAAAAAACTTTACCCCTTATTTGGCGATGACTTTGTGTCTTCTCCTTGTTTTTTTTATACCCTTGCAGAGGGTATTATAATTTTGTCCAAAAGTGTGCAACGCACAAGTCGAAACGGTTCGGATCGGCCGACTATATCCTATAGCAGCCATATAACTGAACGATCGGAAATGGTATTTGGTAGAAATATCAACTTTCGTATTTTTGAAGATAGAAGCTTGGAACTTTTTTTTAGATTTTTTATTGTAATTAATTGGTTTTATTATGATGTAATCATAAGGATCGGCCAACTATATGCGATGTTTGCGATATATATCCGGCTTTAACTGCAAGGGTATATAAACTTCGGCTCCGCCCGAAGTTAGCTTTGCTTTCTTGTTTTTCATAAATTTGTATGATTAATGTTTAAACCACGTATAAATCTGCAACGTTATATTGTTTTGTTATTTTGGCCATCGCCGATACTGCCTTCGTGCCGTTTTAAGGAAATAAGAGTAATTTGTGGATCAACCTTTTTTATTCCTTGGCCGTTCTCATCTTTTTTTGTGGCCTTGTCCGGCCCCAAACAAAGGCAAACCAATTTTAGTGCAACCGAACAAAACCATCGGCCACAAAACAAACACGAACTTCGTCTTTGGATATTTCGGTACTAAAATGCTCCCAATTGCCCTTGACCTCGACTCGGGAACTCCATTTCGTTCGTCTTTCTTCGTCATCAAGTGAATAGACTTAATGACAGTAGATATTGAAATTGGCCATATCTTTTCTACTCACAGAGCCCCATTTCAACTGCATTAGTTTTTTTTTTAGCTTCCCCATTTTTAGCTTCATTGGCTTTAAATATATAAACATATATACATACGCGTATATGTATCAGAATATAAAGCGTATTATCTCTTACTATAAAATTTAATTTTCTAAAAAAAAAAAACAATATGATGAAAATACAAAAATAGAATCTCTTAAAATACATATTTTAAAAATGTCTCAAGCTGTTATCTTCAGAAATATCAAAGTTGTGTAACTTCCGATCCTTCAGTTATATGTCACTGTTAGTTAGCTACGCAAGTTTGACTATGAATTAAAAAAGAAATGACGGCGGTAATCGAATTTTCTATATTGTACACGGTACTCATCTTTTCCACCCACACTTTAACTAACCTAAGTTTCAAGATATGGATTTTCAGCAAAAAATCGTGTTTACGAAAAAATTTACGAAGTTTAGGGCTTCGGAAAAAATCCGACGTCCCCCACTACCCCTACGCTTCTACGTTACTACTACCGACTTAGTGGGGATGTCTATAGTCTAAAAACTCTATAACTCTTCTACAAATTGTCCGATTTGGCTAAATTTCTATTTTTAGGTGTAGATTAGCCATTGGAACAGTTTGGGATCAAAAAATTTTCCAAAAAAATTTTTGAACTGCTGTTACAACGAGATTTTTGTTTCGGGGGGAGTCAGTGGGCGTGACAAAATTTTGACATAAGCTTGGTCTGGATATCATACGATCCCAAGGTCCAAGTCTCTTATAGTCTTGATCTGGGCAGATACAATACGAGTTGATGATACGGAGATGAATCCATCTCTATGTTACCTACATTTACGCGAATGCATTATACCTTTGTAATCTACTCTCTCGCAAACACAAAATTAAAAAAAAAAATAAAACAAAAAAATAATCGTACATGTGCATATGCATAATATAAACGTATACGCATGTGTGTATGTATGTACATGTGTACGTAAAGCTTATCTTCAAAATTGTTATTTCCTCTAATAGGACTATATCTTGCGTTCTAGATAACTAAAGTTGCGGAATCTCAAAAGCTATCACTAAACGAAGCGTGATTTTAATCTTTAGACCCGCTTTTGAGAAAAAAAAATATTTATTTTCAGTGTATTATTTTTTTAACATTTGGTTTTTAAGAAAGAGTAATAGACATAAAAACAAGAAAGGAAAGCTAACTTCGGGCGGAGCTGAAGTTGTTATACCCTTGCAGTCAAAACCGGAAATATATCGCAAACATCGGATATAGTTGTCCGATCCTTATGAGAATATGATAATATAACCCAATTTATTATAAAACAAGAAAGCAAAGCTAACTTCGGGCGGAGCCGAAGTTGATATACCCTTGCAGTTAAAACCGGATATATATCTCAAATATCGGATATAGTTGGCCGATCCTTATGATTACATCATAATAAAAACAATTAATTTAAATAAAAAATCTAAAAAAAGTCCCAAGCTTCTATCTTCAAAAATACGAAAGTTGGTATTTCTACCAAATACCATTTCCGATCGTTCAGTTATATGGCAGCTATAAGTTATAGTCTGCCGATCGTTATGAAATTTGGTAGGTCGGATTAACTGACTAAAAATATAATCTGTACCAAGTTGCAACTTTCTATCTTCAAAAACACGAAAGTTGGGTCATTTCCGATCGTTCTGTTATATGGCAGCTATATATATATATAGTCGGCCGATCCTTACGAAATTTTGCGTGTCGTATTATTTTGCCAAAAATATCTAAAATCATGTAAAATTTAAAACTATAAAAAAATTGAAAACTTAAACTATATCCGATGGTTGCGATATATATCCGCTTTTAACTGCAAAGGTATATTAACTTCGGTTCCGCACGAAGTTAGCTTTCCTTGATTGTTTTAATTTAAAAAGTTTTTTAACATTTTTTTACGTAATATTAATGTATTTTAAAAAATGTTAAAACAAATTTTTATCATATTTTACTAAGATCTCCCATTTTTTATTTATTGGAGATTATTTTTATTTCTCATTTTTTATTGGATTGTAGGAAACAATTGTAGTGCAATCACACAAACAGAAGGACACATTAGGCCAAGGACACACATTTTGGAAAAAGAATAAACGCCTATTACTTCAATAACTTCTAAACGAAAAGGGAAAATCGGATTGGGATGGTTGATGTGTCAATTACGCGTATTCAAAATTAGAATGTTATTTATTCTGTCTGGAGTACTGTCAAAATACTTGTCTGGAAACACCGATGTCCTAACTAGACGAAATTTAGTAAATTAAAATAATTTCACATTAACAAACATTTTTTCAAAACTGATAGACATTTGGCAAACATTTGTTTTGATAAAAATTATCTAATTAGAGCAATAGCTCTCGTTCGTTCGTGTCGTTTGATTATATCTCATTCAAATCAGATGCACACAAATTTATTTTTAATTTTTGTACTGCATCCAAAGGAAAGAAAAGTGTGTGCAAAGTTTGAAGTCGATAGCTTCAAAACCATTAGAACTAATAGCCAAGTTTTTTGCGTAGAAACAGTCAGATACAGACAGACATGCTTATCTCGACTTGTGAGGTGATCCTGTAACTTCGTCATAAGTAAACTTTGTTTAAAATCATTTTTTGCTGTGCATTGTTACTGGTAACCGCTTGCAATCGACACATTTGAAGTTATGTATATGCTATATATAAACGTATTGGTTGTAGCCGCTATATCTTACAGTGTATGTTTTGTAATGTGCGAATGCAAATGGCCATAGTTTCTGACGGCTAGAAGTCAACCATGTAGTTTCTGAACTTCGCGCTAATGTTGCATCAGTTTAACATTAAACGCAGTTGTTCACTTAACGCTTGAGGGATAACAAATGCCCTTGCGAAAAATTCTTATACTTAACATCAATTTGCCCTCCATGTGTTTCGTCTGAAGTAGTTTCTAAAACTGATTTCCCAATGTTTTTGAATGTCATATTGAATGTGTTGAAGTGGCGAGTTCACTTGGAACCGGAAATATAAACGGAAAATAGCATTTTTTGCAAGAAAACTATAAAAATATCCGCACTGTACAATAGCAAATCAATAAATACTCTTGGAAAATACTCCTTCCAAAATTTAGGTTTATTTTCACTTCCCTCTCTTTCTTTCAAGCGAACGGTCGTGTTTTTTTTTGTGCGCACTGCGTTTATGACAAATATTGGTAAACCGGTGTTTACATACTTTGTTAATTAAATCTTGTTGATCATAACAATCTTAAAGCCTAAACCGTATCGCTTCGCGAGTGCTGTGGTATATTTGAAGTCAAATTAATAATTTGTCTAAATTCTATTCCAAGCATAGCTCAGCTCTGCTTCTTCCCCGGCTTATCTATATTTCTGCATTTCTCTTTTTCACTCTTTCAAAGCTCCCGCTTCGGCTTCTTGTTTGGCACAGTGGTTCAAGGTATTGTGTTTTTTAACTTTTTAAATATTAATTTTTGTTTTATTAATTTAAAAAAAAAAAAAATGGAATTTAAACTGGTCTGTGCCATTAAGTCTTGTAACAAGACAATTTCCACATCAAGGCCTAGCATCCATTGCTGGTTATGTAAACGTCGTGCACGCCAAGTGTGCCGGTTTCACTGCATCAGTTTCGGATGCCATTTCCCGTAGGTCTGGGATACACTATTGTTGTGAGAATTGTCGTGCTGTGCAAGGCGAAATGAGGTCGTTCATGAGACAGACCAAAAATGGATTTAAAGAGCTGATCACTGGTTTTCGAAAAATCAATGAACAGCTCTGTGCGCTGGACACTCAGTTTAGTGGCCTTCAGCTGCTAAATGAGTCCCCTAAGCGTAAGAAATCCGCTGTTTCTGATCCGCCTCAGCCTGCTCAGCCGACATTAATGCAGCCGCTTATATCTCTGGCCACCCCAAGGGCTAGAACTGAGAAAAATTCGTCAGAATTTCTCAGGGATAATGAGCAATTGTCCGATATGTCCGCCATGGCATCCCTTCAAGTGATGCCACAGGTCCTAGTGAACGAAACCCCCGTTAGAGTCACCCAAAAGGGTATTCCACAGTCCGGACCACCGGCACTGACTGATGCCGGAGTTCTTGTACCTGCGACACCAAAACCCTTACAGGTGATTCCTCCATCGAAACATATATTTGTTTCTCGGCTTGCCCCTGATGCTTCAGAGATTGATATCTCGGCTTCTATCAAAGCCAAAACTAAAGCCGATATAAAGGTGGAGGACATACAAAAATTTAAATATAATTATACAAGGCGCACGTCTTCTTTCAAGATTCGTGTGCCCGCGCTGATGTTCAAGACGATTTGTTCTCCCAGTTTTTGGCCAGAGAATCTTTTCGTCCAAGAACATCAGCCTAGTTCCGTGAAAAAAAAGTTTATAAACTAGTGGGAGTGACACTTCCCAATATCGGAACCACTGACCAACCCTCCACCTTTTCTTTGGCCACTAACCTAAAAAACTAGTTTCCTCACTAACTCTTACCTATCAGAATACTAGGGGGCTACGTAGCAAACTCCCTAAGCTATATTCTAATAGTTCTTTCTTTGCATCCCATATAATAGCATTTACAGAAACTTGGTTAAATCCGGAGATCTTTAGCTCCGAAGTTTTTCCAAGTAAGTACACCACTTTTAGACGGGATCGATCTCAGCGAAGAGGAGGTGGAGTCCTCATTTCGGTAGACTCTACTTTTGCTTCTGAAGAGGTGAAATCCCAAGAGTTTGGTGACATAGAATTTATTTGCGTTAAAATCACTATGTCCGTGAAAGCTTTATACATTACATGTAAATATATATACCTCCTATGTCTGAACCGCCCACATATTGGCAGCATTTGTCCGCTATTCGATACGTCTCTAATCTTATGACGGATCGTGACCAACTCGTAGCGGTGGGCGACTTTAATATCCCAGAATTAAAGTGGTCCAACGTCGATAACTCACCATCTTTGTCACTTATAACTTACCATGACTTCACCGCGGGCATGTTTGAGATGTCCCTAGGTCAGATCAATCATGTTAGAAATTCGCTAGGTCGGCTTTTAGACTTGTGTTTTATATCTTATATACTGCGTGCAAAGGAAAGAAGGGTGTGTGCAAAGTCGATAGCTTTAAAACTGAGAGACTAGTTCGCGTAGAAACAGACAAACGGACAGTCGGACATGCTCATATCAACTCAGGAGGTGATCCTGATCAAGAATATATATACTTTATAGGGTCAGAGATGTCTCCTTCACTGCGTTGCACATTTTTGGACAAAATTATAATACGACATGCTTAATTTCATAAGGATCGGCCGACTATATCCTATAGCTGTCATATAACTGAACGATCGGAAATGGTTTTTGGTAGAAATACCAACTTTTTTTTTAGATTTTTTTTAGATTTTGTATTATAATAAATTGGGTTATATTATCATATTCTCATAAGGATCGGCTAACTATATCCGATGTTTGCGATATATATCCGGTTTTAACTGCAAGGGTATATCAACTTCGGCTCCGCTCGAAGTTAGCTTTTCTTTCTTGTTATTTTTTCGCTCAGAGAATAATGATTATTTAGTGATTTTTGAAATAGAACTCAAATTGATTACGGTCCTTGGTTTTTAGAAAATGTTTTGATCCCAAACTGTTTCATTGGGTCTGCACTTACAAATTTAAAAAAAACAGCCAAATCGTAGGAATTATAGACTTCTCTACTGAGTCGGTAGTATGCCCGTAGGTTTGTTGTTGTTGTTTTGCCAAAGCGCAAAAGTATGCAACAAAAATTTGTGGCTGAAAATTCATACCGTTAAAGTTTAAACATTAAAGGTTAGTTGAATTGTGAGTGGAAGAGATGAGTGCCGGTCATAGTATAGTCCGGAAACTTTCTTATTATTTATGTATATAATGTTTATAATGTGTTAATAATGCATATCGGAGACTATAAAAGCTATAAGATTTTGCCCGTAGACTCCTATAGTATTCACCTAAGTTCAGTTTCTTAAATTGCGCCCCCAGGAAACACATCTCTTTTCCGACTAGAGGCGCCCGTAATTTTATAGCCGATAATTGTGAAGAACAACGGTGTATTGTAATCGCACGAATATACTTACGTTACAGAAAATAATTCCCGACCCAATAAAGCGAATATTTTTCATCAACAGCCGAGTCGATATAGTCATATTCAACAATCTGGCTCCATAAAAATCGAAAAATATCCAAAAGTTGGCTCCCCTAGATTGATCGTGGTCAAATTTTACCACATTGTTTTTCTATTTACAGATAAAAGTATACGTTTGAAATGCTTTGAGTATTTTGGTTTAAGTGCTACGATAACCGAAATCCCTAAAATCATTTACTTTCCGCGATTTCATTGCGTTTGTCAATTTCTCCAGCTTCTTTGTCCCAAAAAAATGTTCATCGACCCTTCGGTTTCATTGGTTTTCGTTCCTGGTATGCGTCCCTTTAAAGTGGTACTCAGTGCACGTGAGTCAATTACTCCAATTCCAATTGCCAATAGACTTTCCCCGCGGCTCTAGAAGATAAAAATTACGGATAACACCAAACCTCTTTTTGTAGGAGCTATTTTTATCGGGGCCAATGGTAAATATACATATGAAAAATGTGTACCTTTCTGTGTTAGAAGTATTTCCTATTATAAACTTTCCCAAAAGCATTTCAACTCAATACTCTTAATGTTTAAATAGATTACTGCTATCACTTAACGCAGTGAAGAAGACATTTCCGACCCCATAAAATATATATATATACCTGAGATGATATGAACATATATTAGCACCATATGAGCATTAGATGATTACGTCTATCCCTCTGCCTGTATGTTTCTACGCGAACTAGTCTCTTAGTTTTAAAGCTATCGACTTGAAACTTTGCACACATCCTTCTTTCATTTGCACGCAGTATATAAGTCTGAACGGCCGGATCGGCCGACTATATCCTATAGCTGCCATATAACTGATTGATCGGAAATGGTATAACTTTAATGTTTTGAAAATTAGAATCAAATTTTGTATGAGTGCTACTTTTAGCAAAAAAATACGAAATGCCCAATTTCTAAGAATCGGCCGACTATATCCTATGACTGCCATCAAAGATTATAAAGTACATAGATGGGACATCAGGGCCCAAAACGGTCAACTTTTTGCGTCGAGCTTGTTGGTATGGGGGGGAAAGCACATGCATACGATTCTATTTTTAGAACTCTTTACATGTATCCGTCAACAAAAATGTGAACCTATGTATGTATGTGTAACTGCTCGCACGCGGAGTAAAAATTTTTGGGCTTCCAAATTTAAATTTCAATTTCTTGTTTCTAGTAGAACAAATAGTATTTTTAATCGCTGCAGATCGAGACAGGATGGTAGCGTAATGCATAGAGTAGTTACTCTATGTGTAATTTTTCTGATGCTGATAATATATACTTTATGGGGTCGAAAATGATTCCTTGTACTCTACGAGTACCGGGTATAAAAACTCGAGTCTAAGAATCCGGGTATAAAAAACGCCAAGAAAAAGAAAAAATATACCGTCTTTGGTTTTGCTATTGTGGTTGTTTCATCATTCTCACTGAACACGCGCATACATTTTTTATTAAATTACGTATAGTGAGAAGGAAGTGGAGTGCACTGACCAACAAGAGTCCAAGAAACTCTTCACGAGTCTAGAAACTCTATTATTGGAACGTCATAAAGTGTCTTCTATTTTTTTAAGGGGGTCGTCTACCTTCGTGATTTGAAAAAATCGATTTTTTTTCGCATATTTCTATTGTAGACATAACTAAAAACATGCAATGTGAAGTATTTGATCGAAAGCATGCTGGTTTACGAAATATCGAGCCTCAAACATGGCCCCGCAGTGCTTATTTACATCGCTCATTTATCTTTAAACGCGTTTTCCCAAAAGTAGTGTTTTTCGAAACGGTCGTCAAGATTCCTTCGAAACTATAGAAGATATTCTAAATCTGTAAAGCGTCACTTATTCACAAAACAAATGGCTATGACATGACACAAGCTTTTTTGAAAAAAATTGTTGGACTTTTTAGAGTCTTCTTTAGATTGGAAAACATGGTCAAAAAATGAAACTTTTTTTCAAATCGCTGCCATTTTGTGAAATTTTCAAATTTTGAAAAAAACTTGTGTCATGTCATAGTCAACGTTCTTAAAATGAAGTTTAAAGAAATTTTGTATTATTTCCAGGTTCTGAAGCTGAAATACCCTGACGACCGTTTGACCTCGTCGTTGTCAGTGGTGCCTTCAACGACGCGCAAATTTCAAATTTCACGACAATTTCAAGTTTTTTTATTCTCTTTGAGTTTAAGGATTAATTCAATCAAATAAAAAAAAATTTGTTCAAATATCATGTGTAGTTTTTTTGCAATCCATCCTTGAACAAGAGGCCCGAAGGTAGACGACCCCCTTAAAACTGGTTCATAAACGGAAGCTTAAATAAATTTTTAACTTTGATTATTCAAAAAATATTTTAAACAAAAACACAAAAAAAAAAGATTCTGGGTTCTTTAAGACCCAAGTCTTCAAGAAGGAAGCCACCGACCACGTAAAAAACAAACAAGAAAGGAAAGCTAACTTTGAACGGAGCCGAAGTTGATATACCCTTTCAGTTAAAACCGGGTATATCGCAAACATCGGGTATAGTTGGCCGATCCTTATGAGAATATCATAATAAATGAAATAAAATAAATAAAACCAATTAATTACAATAAAGAATAAATTATAAACACACAACGCAATCAAAAGAAGACAAATCTACAAATCGAACAGCTCGTCCTCGAAAAGCGACGCTTACGTCGAGAATGGCAATGTCACAGATCGCCATCTGCTAAGCAACGCTTCAAACATGCCTCACGTCAACTTGATCAAGCTCTACAGCAAGAAGAAACGTATGTCCACCACCGCTACATAGAGCAATTGTCAACTAACAGTACGAAACACTCACTATGGAGAGCTCACCCAACTCTGAGCTCACCGAAAGAAACCGTGATGCCTGTTAGAAATTCCACAGGCGGGTGGGCGCGCAGCGGCGCAGACAGAGCCTGCACGTTTGCCAAACACCTTAAAAATTGTATTCCAACCAAATCCTGCCACCATTGCGTTTACTTTGCCGACTCTATCAGATGAGCCTCAGCCTCAACATGAGCCGATTGAGTTTCGCCCAAACGAAATCGTTAACATCATCAAACGACAATTGAATCCAAAAAAATCCCCGGGCTGCGACCTCATAACTCCCAAAATGATCATTGAGCTCCCATACTGCGCCGTTTGCACTCTCACCTAGCTATTTAACGAGAGTACTGTACTGCCATATTTTTAGATGTCTCTCAAGCATTCGATAGAGTCTGGCTGGAAGGTCTAATGTACAAGATCAAGACAATGCTCCCCTACAGCACCCACAAGATTTTGGAGTCTTACCTTCACCACAGAAAATTTGTCGTGCGGTGCAACACCGCTATATCCGATGATTACACTGTTGAAGCTGGAGTTCCTCAAGGCAGCGTGCTAGGGCCAATATTATATG
This sequence comes from Drosophila parabipectinata, assembly GCA_018153455.1. Lineage (NCBI taxonomy): Eukaryota > Metazoa > Arthropoda > Insecta > Diptera > Drosophilidae > Drosophila > Drosophila parabipectinata. The sequence continues at coordinate 1,157,460 of JAECYA010000403.1, read as the reverse complement.
TCCTCTACACAACAGATATCCCGACTAGCACACGTCTAATAACATCCACGTTTGCCGATGACACAGCTATTCTTGGCCGCTCAAAATGCCCGATTTAAGCAACTGCGCAGCTAGCTCATCATATGGTCGATGTCGAAAAATGGCTGTCAGATTGGCGAATTAAAGTGAACGAACTAAATTCAAGCATGTTACGTTCACTCTGAACAGCCAAAATTGCCCGCCGATAACATTAAACAACACTCTACTCCCACAAGCAAACGAAGTAACATACCTAGGAGTACATCTCGACAGAAGACTCACATGGCGCCGGCACATTGAAGCCAAAAGAACACACCCAAAGCTAAAAGCCAGCGGCCTTCATTGGCTTATCAACGCTGGGTCACCTCTTAGCCTTAAATATAAAGTCCTGCTGTACAACTCGGTACTAAAAGCTATATGGATGTACGGCTCCCAGTTATGGGGGAACGCCAGCAATAGCAACATTGACATAATTCAAAGAGTTCAGTCGAAGATCTTGAGAACAATCACCGGGGCACCGTGATACGTTCGCAACGAAAACATACACCGCGACTTAAACATTCTACCAGTCAAAGAAGCGATCGCAGAACAGAAGGTAAAGTACTAACCAAGCTATCGGTGCACCCTAACCACCTGGCGAGAGGTCTAACAAGGTTGAGCAACCAATTACGCCTTCGTCGCAATGACTTACCCACCCAGCGACCGACCTGAGGGACGCGCAACCAGAATGCAGTCTTAGTATACTGTTAGTTAAATTTTAATGTTAAGATTCGTCAACTTATTGTTAGTCTCAAAATTAAGAGTAGATTCAATAAATAAAAGCAAAGCTATAATAAAAAAAAAAAAAAAAAATTACAATAAAATATCTAAAAACAAGAAAGGAAAGCTAACTTTGGATGGAGCCGATGTGGATATACCCTTTGCAGCTAAAACCGGATATATATCGCAAACATTGGATATTGTTGTCCGATCCTTATGAGAATATCATAATATAACCAATTAATTACTTTTAATTAATTGCTTTTTATTAATTAAAAAAAAAACCCAAGCTTCTGTCTTCAAAAATACCAAAGCTGGTATTTCTACCAAAAACCATTTCCGATCATTCAGTAATATGGCAGCTATAGGATATAGTCGGCCGATCCGGGCCGTATACTGCGTATAAAAACGCAGACACAGACAGACAGACGGACAGACAGACGGACATGCTTATATCAACTTAGGAGGTGATCCTGATCAAGAATATATATACTTTATAGGGACGGAGATGTCTCCTTCACTGCGTTGCACACTTTTGGACAAAATAAGAATACCCTCTGCAAGGGTGTAAAAATGACGGCTATAGTCAAGTTTTCCTACTAAATTATACCCGGTACTCATCTTTTCCATCCACAATTTAACTAACCTTTAAAGTTAAAGCTTTAATGGTCTGGATTCTCAGCAATAAATTTTTGCTCCATACTTTTGCGCTTGGGCAAAACAACAATAACAAGTCTACGGTCATACGTCCGATTCAGTAGGGAAGCAGACTAAAATGTCTATAACTTCTCTTAAAATGGTCCGATTTTGCTGCTTTTTGGTTTGTACATATGTAGGTGTAGCGTAGCCATTGAAAATAAGTAAAGAACAGTAAACAAATTTTCTAACAATATTAACGAACTGGTGGTAATATCAGTGTTTTGTTTCGGGGGGCGGGAGTGGACGTAGCAAAATTTTGAAACAAATTTAAGCTGCGTGGGCATTGTAGGAGTCGGCATGTTGAATCCTATAGCTCTATCTTTTATAGTCTCTGATATCTACTCATTTATACGGACAGAAATATATTGCTATATCGACTCTGATCAAGAATAAATATATTTTATGGGGTCGAAAATGATTCCTTCTCTATGTTCAATTTATTCACACGACTACATTATTACACGACTACCTTGTACTCTACGAGTACCGGGTATAAAAAGGTTATAATTCCCATAAAATTACCCTACTTAGCTAAATTTAAGCAAGTCGATAAACTAATGTCCATCTGGTTTTTATACCCTTGCAGAAACTATTATAATTTTGTCCAAAAGTGTGCAACGTATTGAAGGAGACATATCCGACCCTATAAAGTATATATATATTCTTGATTAGGATCACCTCCTGTAGCTGTCATATAACTGAAAGATCGTATTTTTGAAGAAAGAATGTTGGAACTTCATACAGGAAGAAAAAATAGTAAAATAGAAAAAATTCGTATTTGTACTCTCCGGGTACTAATGCCCTTAGGGGTAATTGAAACAGGTGAAGCAGGCGTCTCGGCATTTATGATTACTGTTTCAGAGTCATGTCTGGGAGACCAAAAATGGTAATCTCCATTGTTATGCAAATTATGTCGCTTGACACGTAAACGCAAATTACCTCGGTAGCAGTTGACGCTTGCTTACCCACCAATGTCAACGCAAGTTGAACTTGAAACAGGGCATTCTCGGGTTGGCAGACTTGCTTAAAATCGTCCACATAGTTGACGATAGACAGTAGCTATTGATGTTTAATATTATAATTTAAAGCAAATTAATTCAATGACTTACAATCAGGCGACTTTGATGAAGTCCGTACGTTGAAAGACAATACGATTTATTTATTCTATGTGTACATATGTATGTAATAGTATTAGCGTACATACTATGTATATCTAAGATGACGTATTCCATTTTCTAAAGTAGTGATAATTTGATAAAGATCTTTATAGACTACGCGTATTTCCATTTAATATAGTTCTATTAAGCTTAACTGGATTTAAGAAAGTTTTTTGAAATCGGCTTTCCTTTTCTTTTTACTTTTTCTCTTTCTCTTGGGAACTCACACCTTTCATTAAGGCGAGTTTTAATCTTGTAAAGTAAAAAAAATCAAATTTTATATCCGGTACTCGTAGAGGACGACAGTATATTGTAGTCGTGTTAATGTATGCAAAATAGAGAAGGAATCATCTCTGACCTCATGAAGTTCGTATATTCTTGATCAGTTCATACGCGTCCGTATGAACGTGTGGATCTCAGAGACTATGAGAGAAAGAAATTATAGAATTTCGCATGGACATGCTTATAATGCCGACGCAGTTGAAGTTTGTTTCAAATTTTTGCCCCATAAATGCCGAATTTCTGTACCACCAGTACAGAGCGGTTTTTTGAAAAACTTTTGATGCCAAACTATTTTTTTAGTTAATTTATATCTGAAAAACAAATTTCATCCAAATCGGAAAATTTTTAGAGGAGATATACCCGTATACCATTTTCCACACAATCTGAACGCGTGGATCTCGAAGACTATAAGAGATAGAACTATCCGATTTGGAACTTAGACTCGTATGGAACTCGCGCAGAACAAGCTTGAGTTGAAATATTGCCACACCCACTCCCGCCCCCAATTCAGCCAAATTGGACCGGATGTCCGGCATATCCGGATAGATACATGTTTAAATTGTAGTGTAGCAAATTTATAAAATCTTCTAAATTACAAAATTTATCATCAGTTTGGTGGAACGGTGTCAGGCGCGGGTCAGCGTGTTTAATTTTCTAACGCGTTTATCTCGAAATCGAGTTTTTCGAGGACTTTCACCACTACAGGCCCGGAAAATTGAGCAATCGTCATGCAACTTTTGTTCCTCAAAAATATGTATCTGCATCCGTGGTACCAAAATAGTGGGAAAATATTGAAAATTGTTTATTAAAAAAATAATGGGTAAAGAAAATATAAAAAAGAGTCAATTATTTTTTCGAAAGCTCATTATCTTCATTCTGGTACCTACGAATGCAGAAAAGTGTACAGATAAAGGACATACTATATTCATCTATTGCGACTCCGATTTTTTTAAGGACTCTACAACTTTTACCATGGTGACTAGTTGCCGCGGATATTCCGCCATAATAGGGATCCTTCCCTCCCCCATTCACTTGGATCACTCGGAAAAAAATTGTGTAACTTCTGTACTCTAATAGACTGTACTCTAAAATTGGTTAAAATTCATTGTCATGCCTATCATACTTTCCAATAAAATATTCCAGAAAAAACAGCAGGTTGTGGAGCCAACAAGGTAGAAACCCCCCTTTACATTTTTCATATAACAATATTGCAAGTAGTTAATAGTACATTAACTTGATTTAAGGTTTGGCTTGGTTTATATTTTTATGTACCCAATTATGGGATTTTAATTTACATATCGCTGTAAAGGGTCTTCATTTAAATAAATAAATTAACACATTTTTAAGAAAACAGAAAAGGAAATCAATCTTAGGGAGGAACCTTTTAAGATTGGATATATTTGGTAAATATCGGCCGATTCTTGTGAGAATTTCCTAATAAAAACAAATTATTGGAAAACAAAACAAAAAAATTAAATAAAGTTCCAAACTTCTAGCTTCAAAAAAACCAAAGTTGGTATTTTTACCAAATACCATTTCCGATCGTTCCGAGTTATATGATAGCTATAAGATATAGTCTTCCGATCCTTATAAAATTTGGTATGTCGTATTATTTTGCCAAAAATAGCATTTATACAAAATAACTCTCTAACTCTATAAACACCAAAGTTATAGAATTTCCGATCAATTAGCTACATGGTAGCTATAGGATATAGTCAGCTGATTCGGAGAGTCGGAGTCGGCTTATATACTGCGTGCAAAGGAAAGAAGGTCATGCTCATATGCATGCACCTTTGTTAATCAGACCTTTATTGTTATAATTAAGGTTCCAATTCGCCTTTACCTAATACAAAATGCATTTATTCACTCACTCTTAGCTATCATACACTCATTTAAGAAGTGGTGTAAAATTTACGGAACAGTTGTAAATTTTACCACTCTTTAGGACCAAATTTATTTTTATTTAAGTCGCAAAATTTTAAAAACTTTTGCTGCAACGCGGTCAGGATCGACGAACTATTTTCGATATTTTCAATACATATCTGATTTTAACTGCAAGGGTATATAAACTTCGGCTCCGCCCGGAGCCTATTAAATTATAAATTTGTTTCTTTGTTTTTATGCCCTTGCAGAGAGTATTATAATTTTGGAGAATTTACACATATACGAGCCGCGACCACTATTAAATCGTACGGAAAGCTTTTTTAGACGTACGTAATGTTCAGAAAACGATATTGTCAATAATTAGGTATACAACACATAAAAATGATTTTTTATAGTATTGTAACTTTATTCTCTTAAGTTTAAAACAAAACAATTGTATTGTACTTCAACAAAAAGTATGGTATTCCTCAATTGAGGATGGTATTACTCAATTCTTCTGCCTGCGATATTTAGTATTTTAGTATATATCATGCGCATATGGAAAACATCACTAGTGTCTGTGCTAAAACGTAGGACCCTACCAATCGATGATTGTTATACTAAGTTTTTGGTTACCCTTTTTAATATTATTGATACTTGTGCCCCTGTGAGGGTACGAAGTTAAAAAACTTAAAGAATAGAAGGGATAAGCATTACAAAAGATTTATAAAAGAAAGATTTACAGGGGAGTCTCGAGCAGAAGAGCTGTACTGGCAATTTAAGCGGGAATTTGATTTCCTTAATAAGTTCCTCTACAATCAATATATATAATTAATAATTAATAATTTCATTCCTGCCTATTAAGTTGGTTCGAATCTTATCTGGCTGACCGACCTTGCCACGTTTCCATTGGAGACGCTATCTCAAGTCCATTTGTCACCTCCTCTGGTCTTCCACAAGGCAGCTCTCTTGGACCTCTTCTATTTATAATTTTCATTAATGACATCTCGTCATGCTTTCGTCATTCCCACTTTTTAATGTATGCGGATGACCTTAAAATCTATAAAGCCATTAGCTGCATTAGTGATAGTTACTTGTTACAGGAGGATATATCCAGAGTTTACTCATGGTGCTTCCGTAATATACTTCCATTAAGTTTATCTAAGTCTATTGAAATCTGCACGGGTTATTCCATCAGTAATTATAATTTGGCAGCTAAAGAAGAGGTTTTAGACCTTGGTGTTTTATTTAAATTTAAAAATTTAAATTTTCTGGTCACTTAGACTATATTCTGCCTAAAGCGTATGCTATGCTGGGATTTGTTAAGAGGCACGTGAACCAGTTCAAAAGTCCATATTCGAGCCTCAACGTCTATGCTGCATTTATTCGGTCGAAGCTGAAATATGCCTCAATCATTTGGAATCCGGATTGTAAAGTTCGTTCCAACAGAATCGAGCGACTCCAGAAAAAATTTTTAAAATTTGTACTTCTGCCTCTAAGGTTTAAGGATCCTGTTCCTTCATACCAGAGCCGTTGCCTTCTTCTGAATGTTTGCACGTTGAAGGATCGGCGTAAACTGGCAGCTTTAACTTTTTTAAACAATGTAGTCGTTGATATCATTGAGTGTCCTTTTTTATTGAGGCTCATTAATTTTAGTGTTCCTCAAAGGGATCTTCGTACCTTTGCCCCCTTTCGGGTCAAGTGTCATAGGGCCAATTATCTTTTAAATGAGCCGATTGAGCGGGCTCTTTCCTATTTTAATTTTTTGCCGCCTAGCCTCCGAATTGCGTGGGGCTCTGATAAGGCTGTGCTTAAACGCATGTTCATCAGGCACTTCTTAAGTTTGTATTAGTATTGTAGTATTATTTATTAGTTTGTAAGTTGTTATTATGTAGCCATGTAAGGATTTGTCCGTTGGCGAATAAATAAATAAATAAAAAAAAAAAAAACAACAACAATAATATATCATTCTTTTAATGTGTCATTAAACTGATAATATAAATTCGACCACTATTAATTCGTACGGTGCCAAAAGCTTAGCTTAGAATAAAAAGAAGATCAAAACAAAAGGGAACAGTGAAATATAATAACTATCTAGTATTCTGTTGTAAACAGTTTAACAAAGCAGAATGCAAAAAATGAGCGATTGGTGAAAATTACTCACAGTTTAGCTACGATGGCACGTGGAAAGTTCTGGATAATTATAAAAATGAGAAAACTTTCGGTGAAATTGCCAAGCAGTTTAATCTGGCTAAGTCGTCCGGTCAGGGAACAATTTAAAAATTTAAGGAAAATGGCAATATTGAAAATACAATCGCAAAAAGAGGACGAAAATCGGAAATAACAGCACGTGACAAAAGGGCCCTGGCGGCACTTGTAAAGGCTGATCGTCATCAAAATTTACGAAATAGCATCTGAGTAGTCTATAAAATCGGAAAAGGTATTAAGCGTGAGTGTACGCGCCTGAAGTTGCGTGAAATCGGATATGCATAAGTTTTATAAGGTATGCACATTGATAGACTATGTTACATACTTAAAAGATTAACTTACTCTTAGGCCAAGAAAAAACCATTGCTTACGCTTCGTCAAAAGAAGAAGCGTTTACAATGGTCACGGGAACAGATGTCCTGGACTCAAGGCAATGGAACACTATCATATTTAGCGATGAAGCTGTAAGTGTCGGCAATGCGCAAATGAGAGTCATCCATAATAAAACTGAAGCCTACCATAAAGACTGCCTTAAAAGAATAGTTAGGTTCCCAGCCAGCATTATGGTGTGGGGTTGTATCTCTGCCAAAGAAGTAGGCCAACTGAACTTTATTGATGGGGTGGTCAACGCAGAAAAATATGTTAACATACTCGAAGAAAGCTTTCTGCCATCAACACCAAAGCTGGCTGACTGTGGCGAATACATATTTCAGCAAGATGGAGCATCATTTCATACTGCCAAACGAACTAAATTATGGCTGCAGAATAAGAACATTGAGGTCTTAGATTGGACATCTTAGTCCGGACCTAAGCCATATCGAGAATATATGGGGAATAATAAAATAAAACTAAAAAATGAGCCTCAAAGAATCCTGTTTGTAAAAAAGGCTATTGCTATTTTTGTCTTAATATTATGACCCGCCAATGTCATAAGGATCGACCGACTATATCCTATAGCTGGCATATAACTGAACGATCGGAAATGATCCAACTTTCGTGTTTTTAAAGATAGAAAGCTGGAACTTAGTACAGATTCTATTTTTGGTCAGTTGATCAAACTTCGGCTCCGCCCGAAGTTTCCGTTCTTGTTTTACGCGAACTAGTCTCTCAGTTTTGAAACTATCAACTTCAAACTTTTTACATAACCTAGTTTTCCTTGCACGAAGTATATAAATCTGCACAGTCGGTATCGGTCCAACATATATATGTTTCGGTCCTATATGGTTTTATTATAAACAATTTTCTTTTAAATGACATTCAAATAGCAAAAAAATATCGTAAAGGAAGAAAAGAAAATTTTATTTAACGATAAAAAATATCGTCAAATAAAATTGAATTTGGCGATATTGACAATATTTTGTGAATTTAAGAAATTGGTCTGAAACTAATTTCAGATAATAGAATTTTCATCAGAGTCGACCAACTATTAGATTCAATGTATTTCTTACAATCTTAAGAGCGGAATTAATTAAATAGAATATTTTTTTTGTATGTAAAAACACTGTTTTTTTAATCAGACAAAGTATTAGGTATTTTCGACTTTAATTTGTATTTGTACATTCTTCAATATAGAAACGTGATGTTACACAATGATCCTTTGCATAACCGTGTTGCAAAAGATGCTGTATGATAACTATGATGCTGAATGCAGCTTGCGTGTTTCTGGTTGAACGTAACTATCTGTGTCCCTCCACTGGCAGCTGTGGGCACGAGATGCAAGCTGGCACACACCAAATGGATGCTATATGACCAGGTAATCATAATCAATGCCGTCATCGTCGACTTTTTAAAGACGAAGGTTGAAAAAATACTTGGCATTGTGACACTGAGAAAAATGTGCTAATATCATTAAAAACGCCAGTTTTAAAAACTTTGTGTTGGATAAGGTCGAATTTCATGTAGATATTATGAAACCTAAAATGTTACTCTAAGCTACATACTAGCTGCAGGGGCACACGAAACTAAAGTTCGTAAATTACGTAAACTTCTGAACGAAATTTTTGAGTGTAGATCCACATTTTTCTTAGGGCTAAATGCCCAACTGTCGATCGTTCGCTGTTGTGGGATCGCAACGTCGACTGATTCTGCCTCCCTTCGTCCCATGTTCGGATGTGTCCATTGAGAATTGTCTGGCAATGCACAGTGGCCGGATTGACAGATTTTTTTGCATAAAATCCAAAAATAACCCTACAGTGCTGTAACTTGGCACAATTGATGATAAAATCACCACAAGGATATAGCCAAAATTTGAATTCGATATGACCACGCCCACACCTACCGCCCCAATTCCATTAATTTGAACAAAAACCATGTACGCATGAATATTATTAAAAGACATTTTATATATTTTATTTTTGTTTTTAATGTTAAAACTTAATATTATTCGTAGTAGTTATATTATTTCTACGTCCAGTTCCAATGAAAAAGAATCATTCGAATCGGAGCTTGAGTCGCTGTGTTCAGCTTCAGTTGTACTTTCGCTTGACAAATTTAAAAGAACTGTAGGACTTTCCAAAAGTTCGATTACATCATGTGGGAGAATTTTTGTTTTGTTTTTGCATAGTCTTTTGTTCAGATAAAGGCTGGACAATAAAGGACAATCAGAGGAGTCCGTGGACCTATATTGAAGGATGGACCTATAGAGAAGCTATATTTCTATTGTATTTAGCTATATTTTGGCTAAAATATATGTTGAAACTCTTGACTTTTTTCAAAATGTTGCTTTTAGCTTCCGAGTCAAGATTTTTTATGCACAGTTTTTCCAAAATGTAATCAGATACAGCGTCTTTGTTTTTGTTGCTGCGGAGCCAAACCCCAAAAAGTGTGCAGTGGCTGAATTCGACCTTGTCTTTAATCGACAACGATAGGAAATGGAGCAAAAAGGAGCAAAAGTTTTTAATAAGATTATCAAGAACAAATATAGATTAATACTTCTGCAAACTCAAATGGTGACAGAAAGTGACAGAAAATTAGTTATACTCCATAATGCACAGACACTTTTAAGGGGAGGGTAAGGTCAAATCATGCGAAAAAAGCCATGTTTTTGTGATTTTTTTCCTGACGACACAGTTAAAATTTATTTATTCAACCAACGGTATATTAAAGTATGACATTAGAAGAATGTTTTATAAAATTTTTACAAAAAAATATTTACAAATATGGCAATGGTAGCAATTGTCCGGACGTGTCGCCAAAAAAAGTTGAATTGCGGTGCCCCTCATAACTCGGTGCTGGATCATTTGTAATCAAAAAATGAAAATTCATTCGTTAGATAATAGTTCGGCCCAGGTAACGCTGTGAAGGTTTTTTGAAAATTTCAATTTTTTAATTTTTTCGAAGACTTTGAAGTGAAAAACTCAAATTTTTGGGAAAGAATCGGTTAATTTGTCATTGCAAAATCAAAATTATGAACAAAAAAAAAAAAAAACTCGACAGCGTTACCTCGTAAAATATGTACAGAAATAGTGTTTAAAATTTCAAAATGATCGGTGCAGTAGTTTTGAAGCTATGAGGGGCACCGACTTTGAAAACGTGAGTTGTGGGAAAAACGCTTTAAAGTTTTAAACACCAGTGTAATCCAGTGTAAAACGTTTATAAGCAACTTTGTCAATAACTAATAACTTCGTCAATTTTGCTTTAATTGACTTGAAACTTTGACACAATATTCTTCAGATATTATGCATTCAATTTAAAAAATAAAAAAAAAGAAAAAAAAAAAAAATTTAATACCTTACCCTCCCCTTAATACAAATTAACTATTTTAAGACATCACGAAAACAATTCACAGAAAAAACACGTAACGCTGATAACAAATTGGTTTCATTAAATTATATTTTACATACCACAAATAACATTTTCCATTTTGTTTCGTTAAAATTGGTGCCCGTATTACAAATTGCGGAAAGTTCAAAGTCTGTGTACAGCTTTCCGCCTTTTTGTTTGCGATAACCTGCTGATCTGTTAATGAACTTTGCAGCCCTGGTAGAAGCTCAGGGATGCAGATATTTAAATAAAATTAATGGTTTATATATAGTTGGAGAAGCTACTTTAAGAATCCATTGACCATATACGTTTGTTTTGTCATGAATATTTGGATTTTATGCAAAAAAATCGGTCAATCCGGCCACTGTGCAATGGCAGAGCCATTGCTTCTTAAAGCCAACAACAACGAATAGAAGGCTACAGCTAAAGTCGAAGCTGGAGATGGAGTTTAAGTTGGAGCTGGAGCTGGGAAATTACATGTCTTCGTATCTAAACGCACATTAACAATAAAGCTGGGAACTAAAGAAGGCTCGAGGTAAGGAACCTGCAATGGGAACCCTTTTTTCTGTTTCTTACAAAATCACAGTCGGTCGGTTGCGCATTTTTCTTTCCTTCCCTCTCTCTTTGAGAACTTTTCTTATTTAATTTCGATCGATCACTTAAGGAGAAGAAATAATAAAAATTTTCAAAATCAAGCCGCTGCACTATGGGCGATTTTTCATAATGGGCGGCATAAAGTCATAAAATTTATGGTGAAATATTAAGGAAATGTTTTTATTTATTAATAGTAAACAATTCAGTTAGCTGAAAAACAATTTTTTTTTTTAACGGGTAGCAACTCTCTTTTTGTGGCAGCCCTTCAAAACCAGATGATCTGTTGATGCTCGCAATTATATAAATTGACACGAAAAATTGCATGCTGTTGAAAGTGCCTAAATTATTATTGGCTTCGTTTAAATTAATAAGTTTAATATGGATAGCAAAGCTCAAGGTATTTAGAATCTTTTATTTACGACAAATGTGTATAAATGTTCGTGGTGTTTTTAATTCCCAGTGTTATTGTTGATTGTATTTTTAGCAAAAATCTAACAATTTTAATTGTGATCCGTGGAGTATTTCTTGAAAAGTGCATATCAAAACATCCAACTAAAAATGGCAAGTTACTAACGAAAGTGTCTTGTTTATTGTAGTAATCATGTTTTTTGCTCTTTTTTGTTCCTTTAAAAGAAAAATGCACTTGAACATCCAACATCAGAGCTGAGTTCATACAATTTTTTTAATGATGAAGACACCGAATCAGACAACGAAAGCGATGACAAACATGAGAATTCTTTTGTTTTAGATGAAGAAGATTATTAACTTTTTGTTTTTTTAAGTTTAGAATATTGTTAAAACATGGTAAAATATTATTTTTTCTATTTTTATGATTTGCTTTATAATAAAAATTTAAATTTTTGTACAAGTGCCGGGGCTATAAAAAATTGACTATATTGACTAATATATATATTGACTAAAAAAAAAAATCCAAAAACAAACTAAAATATTAGTAACCTAAAAAAAAAAATTAAGCTCCTAGCTCTATGTGTGGACTTTATGCCGCCAAAATCAACTAATCGCCCATAGTGCGCTGGCAAGAATACTGACTTTCTTGTTGTGAACTTTACAGATGCACATACACCTTATACTTTCTGTCTTCAAACACACAAAGTTGGGTCATTTTTGATCGTTCAGTAAAATTTGGTTTAGACCTTCTAACTAAAGCAGAGGTCGGCACGGCCCTATCTCGGGGGCATAGGAAATTTCTCTTCCCGAGCTCTGCCACACACACAGTATAAATGTGTAAAACGTCATGCTCACAGCCTACTTTCTGCTATTCGTTACTAACACTAATGCGGTAAAATCTTATCAATGTATTGGGGTGCCGACCACTGAACTAAAGGAATGCCAAAGCATTTTATGTCAATAAGATATTAGTATGGAAGGTTTAGATATAGGCGGCTGATCGTGACTGTTTAGAATTATATACTGAGTGCAGTTTATTCGCGTTTATAAGTTTGAAGTTTGTGTGCAATTTTTAAACTTGATAGCTTCGGAACTGATAGATAAGTTCGCGTGGAAACGACAGATAGAAATGCTTATACATATCTACTCTAAAATGATTCCAAAAAAATCCGAAAAAACCAACAAAAAAAAAAATTTTTTTTTTTTTCATTATTTATAATGAACTGTTATTCTAGATTATTATAACTAAAAGTAAGGATAAATTAATCTAAAAGAGATTCCATAATTTTAAATTTAATTACATCTAGGGATAGTTCAAAGGATAATAAATGGGACAATGAGTTTTAATTTGTACAAATAACGCGAAATAGATCGTGTTTAGCTAAATTAGACCTAGAAATTGGTAACCAAAGGGGTCGGATTGATCTAGTTGATAATAGGAACAGGAAAAATTAATTTTTTGAGAAGTAATTTTGAGTCCACCTTTCCAAGAATATGTACATGAAATAGCATAACCCCACCACAAAAGTTTTAATAGTTAGGTTTAATTCTTTCAACCGGCAACGATACGATGGAAGGCAAGTGGCAGTATCCCAGTTTTCATTTTTTAATGCAAATAACAGTAACTGATTTGGACAGATTCAATCCACTTTCGATAAACAAGTTAAACGCACGAAGCGTATTCCAAGATAGGACGAACCAAAGATACATATATACGTTTTAGTTGTAAAAGGATCATCAAATTCTTTTGACCAACGTTTGGTAAAAGCTAGCACACCCCTGGCTTTATTAACTGTCAATGATATATGTACATACATATGTTCATTGAACGACAGCTTCTTATCAAAAAGGACTCCAAGATCGTTAATTAAGGAAACCCGATCTAAGACGTTATTCCATAATGAGACGATTTGAGGCACACTGCGATTAAATGTCAGAACCTTACACTTTGAGCAGTTAAGTAAAAGGAGATTGTTTAAGCACCACAAGAACACATAGTTTATAACACTAGGTAAATCGTTAACAAAAAGAATAAATCTGTGATATAATCTGTGATGTAACGTTTTTGAACAAAACAAGGTTCGATAGATGAAGGTTAACCACTGTACGATTTTTGGAGAAAACCCCATATGATACAGCTTATGAAGGAAGAGATGATGGTTCAAAGAATTGAATGCTGTTCTAAATTCAGTGTATGCCACATCAGTTTGAATGCGGCTCAGAAAAACCCTGGGGATGATCGAAGTTAATTCAAGAAGGTTAGTTGTGGTAAAACGATGCTTAACAAAACCATGCTGTGAAGTGGAAATAATGCCTTTACAAAAATCTTGCAGTTGGGGAGTAACCAATTTCTCTAGCAATTTGAGAATCGAAGATAGCTCAGCAATTCCGCGGTAGTTCTCAATAAGTGCTTTTAAGCCTTTCTTATGAAGCGGAATAATAAATGATTCATTCCATCGCTTGGGAAGACATGCAAGCTCCAAGGATAAATTGAATAAGATAGTAAGAGGATAGCAAAGGATATTAGAGCAGTGCCTTAGAACACAGCTAGTGACATTGAGACATTGTTGAGAGAGCTTTAAACACATCCTCAAATCGAAATTTTGGCAAATGTTGTTTATTTGTGGTAATTTATAGGGATAAGAAGAATCGAAGTTATACTATATGAATCGGATGAATAAGATATTTGAAAAAATTACGCAAAGAGATTAGCAATACCTAGCTCAGAAGAATGTGAAATATTTTTATATGATAGGGAAGGAGGAAAAAGATTTGATTTACGTTTCATATCGACAAAAGAACAGAAGGAGCTCGGATCATTTCGAATGTTTACCTTTTAGTTCATAATATACCGCTTATACAAATGATTGTTGAGAGTAAACTGGTTGCGAATATAGAGAAATGTTTGACTGATTAACAAGGATCCTGATTTAAGAAACTTTTTACTTAAGAAACTCTTAGGACGAGAAAGGAGTTTATCAAACAAAACCAAGGTGGTTTTGTTGACAATGATGATGGGAATTATTTCGTAAAACGAATCAGTAGCAGCTTCAATTGTGTTTATAGATGATAGAAAATTCCAATGGATTTAACCCAAAGGATTGCGAAGGGCAATAAAATCCGTCTTTTCAAAGCATTTAAAAGGCGACATCATTATGTGGCGCATCAATTAACACCGATGCTAATAGTGTAGGATGGTGAATGTCTTCAGAAAGCGATAGCGGCGATGACCGAACGACTGTCACAGAGGATGTCACATTGAAAAATATAAGGTCCAGAAATCTGCCGTGAGCGTTTTATGAATTGGGTTAAGTTGGAGTAGTGCAAAATCAGTTAAGCCATCGATAATGTCGTTATGACAACTGGAAAGCAGAAATCGTGAACGATACAGGCCAGGCTACAGGATCAAGTGCTTTTTCGAGGTAGGAATCCGGTAGGACTATTGTAAAAGAAGATATAGAACGCTTATGTTTAAAGTAAACTTAAAAACAGCTAGGACCTACTTTAACAGGTGACTTCTGACATCATCAACAGTGGCATCCGGCATAAGGAGAGATACAAATTAGTTGTATATACAATAGTATATTAGCAGTTGTTGTTTGGAATTTTTCTTCTTGGAGATTGCCTAACAGCTTTAAACCAGGGAATTGGGTTTCAAGTGTAAGGAATTTCTCTTTAAGGGCTGGGAAGTGCTTGCGAACGTAAAGGAAACCTTTTCTAGTCTGTTTCATAATAGTCCGCATCTCTGACTCGATTTCTCTGCAAGCGATGCAATACCATGTATGGCCAATCTTCTTATTGTTAAGATCACATCAGCACATTTAATATGTGAGCAGTTGTTGCACAGCCAGCAAGACAGGTATGAGTTACCCGTGATGGATCCACCGAATTCACATTTTTTGGCTGACCACTGTAGTAGAGTGAAAAGAATTTAGATAGGCACTCTTTAGCTCTCTGTAGCCAAGAGTAATCGATCAGATCTGATGTAAGAGACGACGTTATAAAATAGATGTGCAACGAAGGCTAGGCGTCGTGAAGAACAACAAACTCCATAGTAAATACGATGTAACGGGTTACGTCCAGAGATTATACCTCGGAGAAATAAATAGTTCAATGAACTTATTAAGTCTAATATATTTAGAGAATTAATCGTTATATTTCCACTTGTCGCGAAAACTTTAATTCTATGATGGAAGATAAATGCAATCTGGCGAGGGCGATCAAAGAAACACGTCCGGATACAGCTAAGTGAGGCAACGAGAGCTTTGTTACATGTTCTTCGTTATGGTTAGTCTTCTTCAATGGATGTCAAGGGATCCGATGGATGTTTTATGTTAAATAAAACAATACCTTTCAATTGATTTATAATTTATCCAAAAATTCAATAAATATAGAACCTTAATGGCACTTAATGTCACAAAAATTGATATCAGCTTCATCTTTTATCTTTAAAAACACGAATGTTAAGACATTAAGACAGACAACGACCAGTTAGTCAACCGATCCTTATTAAATTTGGTGAAAAAAATCAATTGGTCAAAAATAAAGTCCATAGAAAATCCCTCTCTCTAAAAAGAGAAAACTTTCTAACTCTAAAAAGGAAGAACGGCTTTAGTGGAGTTTCTCGACTTTTCTACCTACGCTTTAACTAAATTTCAAAGGTTAATACTCTCAGCAAATTTTTTTTGCATACAGTAGGGAAGCAGGGAAATAGTCTATAACTCCCTTAAAAATTGAGCTGAATTGAAGGTAAGAATTAGGCATTGGAATAACACAGTGCGACAAAAAAAGAAAAGTTGGAGGAACTTTTGAAGAGACCTAGTAGGAATTGTTCATTAGGTCGAGTATAGTATAAACCATGTTTGAAATTTTTCACACACCCTCAAATCTTGATTTATTTCGAAAAAACGGTTTTTCGAAAGTGTTTTGCTCTTAAAAATTTCTGAACGCGGGAAAAGCGTTATAACTTCAACAATTTTCATAATTTCCTAATGAAGTTGGTTTTTTTTTATTCAGAATTAACAAGACAATATTGATGTGTGTCAAAAATGATACATTTTCTTGAAAGTTATACCGAAAAAATGGCGTCAAATTTTGAAAAACATGACAAAAATTCAAAAATGTCAGTTTCTTTTGTAAAATTTGTATCCTTTCTGTTTAAAAAATTTAAAAGATATATTTTTTCAAAAGCTACAACATTTAACTATTGAAAAACGTAAAAAAATTGAAAATCGGCCTAAAATTACGCGTTCAGGAATTTTTAAGAGCAAAACACTTCCGAAAAACCGTTTTTTCGAAATAAATCAAGATTTGAGGGTGTATGAAAAATTTCAAACATGGTTTTATACTATACTCGACCTGATGAACAATTCCTACTAGGTCTCTTCAAAAGTTCCAAATCACTGTCGCACTGTTTAATTTGTCATCAAAATATTTTCACAAAAACTAATGGGAACTGACGCTTTATCGAGATTTCCTTTTGAAGCGAAAGTGGGTGCGGCAAAATTTTGACATAAGCTCTATCTGAGAAGAAGCCATAGAAGTCCAAATCGAATCCATAATTTTAACTCTTTAATATGGAAATCGGTATATAAATTTCTATAATATATCTAACAAGAAAGGAAAGCTATCTTCGGGCGGAGCCGAAAAACCGGCTAAAACCGGATATATATCGCAAATATCGGATATAGTTGGCCGATCGTTATGAGAATATCATAATATAACCAATTTATTACAATAAAAAACATAAAAAAAGTCCCAAGCTTCTATCTTCAAAAGTACGAAAGTTGGTAATTTTACCAAATACCAGTATATCCGAAGCAATTTCCGATCGTTCAGTTATATGGCAGCTATAAGATATAGTCGGCCTTTCGTTATGAAATTTGGTAGGTCGGATCAACTGACCAAAAATATAATATGTACGAAGTTCCAACTTTCTATTCTCAAAAACACAAAAGTTGCGTCATTTCCGATCGTTCAGTTATATGGCAGCTGTAGGATATAGTCGGCCGATCCTTATGAAATGTGGCATGTCGTATTTTATCAAAAAAAACATTCGTTTAAAAAACCGAAACATTCGTTTATAGCATTTCCGATCAATCAGTTATACATATGGCAGCTATCGAGTCGGCAAAGGAAGGAAGGGTAACTGCAAAGTTTCAAAACAATAGCTTTAATACTGAGAGACAGACAGACGGACAGATAGACGGACTAACGGACATGCTTATATCAACTCAGGATGTGATTCTGATCCAGAATATATATACTTTATATGGTCGGAGATGTTTCCTTCACTGCGTTGCACACTTTTGACCAAAATTATAAAATCCTCCTCTGCAAGGGTATACATTTTCGAATACGTATTTTATTTGTTTAAACTGATTAAAATAATAGTTTTCATTTTTTCTGGGCGTTGTTAAGTTATAAATTATAACGGTAAAAAAAAGAACTTTACTGCGTTTTAAATATTTGGTTGAAGTTATACTAGGCTTTGAATGGGTTAACATTTTCAGAGATGTTTCCTAAACTGAACTGAGTTACATTTAGGAATAAAAAGCCAATTAGAAAATCCAAAGACTGTTTAAAAATTGCTATATCAGTGGCCTATTAAGCACAATTAGAGCGGGCACTGATGTGGTGGCATTAAATTAGTATTCTGTTGATAAACTTTGTTGTATAGGACCATATTAAGCGAAGAACTCACTGTGGATCAAATATTAACCATATGAATGTTTTAAATCTATTAGGCATATTATACAAATAATATTGAGAAAAAACTTATTAATTTAAGAATCTTATTATTTACACTCAAATAAAAAATCAATTCACATTTTTAGAATTTCTCTTAAGAGTAAACATTGAATAAAAATACTTTGACCTATTTAAAAACTTATTAAAAAATTTGTTTTTTTCCTTTTTTTAATTAGATCAGAAGCGTCTTGAACAGAATGGTGCATGTCCTACTGTTCACAATCGAAACACTTGCTCTTTGAAAGTTTTCAAAGAACTCACTATCATAAATTGTTCAATTATTGACAAAGCTTATCAGGATTGAGTTAATTAATTTGAATCTATCTAAAACTAATTTAAAAAAAACATTTATTATGGGGTGATTTATACATTTCACAGTATTCACAATGTATATACCATATAATAAAACAAGAAAGGACGGCTACAGTCGAGTTTCCCGACTATATTATACACTGTACTGATCTCTTCCACCAACTCTTTAACTAACCTTAAGGGTTGAAACTTTAAACTTTAAAGATATGGAATATCAGCAAAATATTATTGTTGAAAGCTTTTGCGGTTGGGAAAAAAAACAACCGAAGGCCCCCCAATACCCCCCCACGTCCCTACAACCGATTCAGTAGGGAAACAGACTAAAAAATTAATTTTGATTTAGGTTAAGATAATCAGTTTGGCATCAAAACATTTTCCAAAAACTTAAATGAACTGGCGCTTCAACGAGATTTCTGTTTTGGGGCGAGATTGGGCGGATACCATACGAGTTTAAGTTCCAAATGGGAGAGTTATTTTAATCCTCTAAATTTCAAAAAATGGTTTTACAGCAATTAAAAAAAAGACCTACATTTTTTACAACAGCTTATTATTATACTATGACAAATATGCAGAGCTTATTACTTTAAAAAAAATGTTCTGCGAAGAACAAATTCATCGCTTCAGGTCGACCATTTTGGCAGAAACAAAAACAAGAATGTATTTCTTGCAGTGAAAAGTTTTCGGCACTCCAACAACAAAATTCATTCGGATTAGCACGATTAAGGGGACCCCCCCCCCCCATTCTCGGTTTTAAAAAATCGTTTTTTTTTTAGTTTAATTCGAGCTTATAACTATTTAAGAATGTTCCCTGAAAATTTCAAGTGAAAATTTCAAAAACTATTGAAGACAGCCGATTTATGGTGGAAGCCTCAGGCGACGGCGAGAGCCGTCTCAAAACTTTAAACGCGTTTTTCCCAAAACAGTGTTTTTACGACTGGCCCATGAGGTTACTCAAAAACTATTAATCCAATCGGTTCCAAATTTTAACACGTTATTCTATACATATATAGCTCTCGTATGAACTAGGATAAATCAAATCGGTGAAGATCTTCTTTACTTTTCAACTCGATTTGTGGCTGAAAAAAATGGAATTTTTCAAAAAAAAATTTCAAAGGTCCGCCATTTTGTTAATTTTTGAGCGCAGTTAATAATCCTAGTTCATACCAGAGTCAAACATGTACTTTTTCTAATCCCGTTGGAATTTTTGGATTCAGATGTTCCAGTGAGCGGAAATCACATGCGCCGCCGAAGATAAGGGCTTTTCTTTGATCAACAACAAACAACAACAACAAAAACAACAAAAACAAAACAAAAAAAAATTCTGTGAAATGGTTTTCTTCCTTTTTGTGTCTTAAGGGGTTATATACAGTTGTACCGCGGAAAAATATAGATTTTTATCGATTTTTTTGACACCATAGAAAATATTTATGAAAAATGTTTTACCGACGTTGTTTAGTACATGTTTCTGGGTACTTAATTACATTTTTTCATAAAAAAATATTACATAACAAAAATGTTATAGCCGAATTCCCGAATCGTCTTTTTCGATGGTGTCTTGCGGTGGACATGATTTCTCGAAAACGGTTCATCCGAAATCCAAAATTCAAAAAAGTTTAGTTAGTATACTGTATTGTCTAGTCCGTGAACGAGGGATTTTTAAAAATTTTGACTAAAAAATAAATGGCGACGTTTTTAACAAAAAATGTACTTTTTCAAGTTATAAGATTTTCGTTTTTTGTGCTTTAAAAAAGGAGTTTTCAATTCAAAAAATTGAAAATCCCTCGTTCACGGACTAGCTAATATCATAATAAATAAGTGGTCAAAATTTGGTATTGATCGGATTAGTAGTTTTTTAGTAATCGTGTCCACCGCAAAGGTAATTTCCCAAAAAAAAGATTCTAAGATAATCGCGTTTAAAATTTCAAGTTTGTTCAAGTTTTATATGCAGATAGTGCGCTATAAATAGCTGCAGCTTCGGTTCTAATGCTCCGATCGTTATGAATTTTTGTGAGAGTATTCCCAATAGAATATACTTAAATATGCAATAAAAAAAATCGATCGATGCAATAAATAAATTTTTTCATATATCACAACTGTATATAACCCCTTAACATATATTAAAGCACAGTTACAAACCTAAAAAATAATTTATGTTCATTTGCCAGCCCATTGAAAATCGTCAAAATTTAAAATCGAGAATGGGGGGGGGGGGTTCCCTTAAGGATGTAGTCTCATGTTCCGGCCTACTTTTTAGAGGTTATTTCAAAAAAATTTTTTTGTAATAAAAAATAATGCGATCGTTTCAATTTTCACTTATGTTTTTATAGGCATCATAAACTATTTGAAAATATTTTGTTTAATTTATTCTTGTCTAGTTTAATACACTTTACAGCATGCCAAAGTATGCATATAAAAAAAAGGTAGGTCCCTGGCGCAGGTGATTTCGACTGCTAAAGTCATCCGAAACAAAAAATTAGAATAGATTATTGTTTTGTAAGCTTATGGCTCTGTCCCGTACTAGAATGAAATATTTTCATCAATAAACAACAAAATGGCAAACTCAAAAAAAAAAAAAATTTTTTCAATTTAAAAAATTGATTTTAAATTAATGATAAAAAAAACTAATCATTAAAAATAAATGATTCTAGTACGGGACAGAGGTGTTCCTTTTTAGAACAACATATCCAAATTTCAGCTAGATCGGTACCATAGAATTTTGTGAATCACCTGCGCCGCACACAAAAATGTCGTTCCGAGAAAAACGCGTTTAAAGTTTAGACGCTACCGAGAAACTCATACTTTTCGGTGTAGGCGCGCTGGACATGATTTCTCGAAAACGGTTCATCCGAAATCCAAAATTCAAAAAAGTTTAGTTAGTATACTGTATTGTCTAGTCCGTGAACGAGGGATTTTTAAAAATTTTGACTAAAAAAAAAATGGCGACGTTTTTAACAAAAAATGTACTTTTTCAAGTTATAAGATTTTCGTTTTTTGTGCTTTAAAAAAGGAGTTTTCAAAAAAATTGAAAATCCCTCGTTCACGGACTAGCTAATATCATAATAAATAAGTGGTCAAAATTTGGTGTTGATCGGATTGGTAGTTTTTTAGTAATCGTGTCCACCGCAAAGGTAATTTCCCAAAAAAAAGATTCTAAGATAATCGCGTTTAAAGTTTCAAGTTTGTTCAAGTTTTATATTCAAGTTTTTCCCTTAAGGATGTAGTCTCTTAAGTTAAAGTTTAGATGCTACCGAGAAACTCATACTTTTCGGTGTAGGCGCGCTCTCGATTATGGGCTGTATCTCTTAATAAACATTCTTAATAAACAATACTATCGAAATATGTGAAAAAAAATAATCGATTTTTTCAACCTCACACATGAGACTACATCCTTAAGGAGAATGGGGAAAACACGAACAATTTTTATTGTAATTGCCCTTTGCCTATGCTGGGACCAACGAAGCTTGTGGCGTGAGCAACGGAACCTTATGGCGTGAGCAGTCACACACAACTCCGTTATGCATGAGCATTTGCAAAAACAAATGAGCAGCGAGAGTAATGGGATGAGCAACCCTGCTATAGAGACTATAAGAGATAGAGCTATAGAATTTGGCATGGAGACTCCTCAAAGACCCACGCAGTTCAAGTTTGTTTCAAATTTCAACAGTAAGGGAATGTTTTATAAAAAAAACTATTGATGCCAAACTAATTTTGTAGTTAATTTATATCTGTAAAACATGTTTTAAACAAATCGGCCAACTTTTAAAGGAGATATAGATAAACTATATTTATGCGATGGCAATCACGATTTCTTGAAAGCGTGATATAGAACGGTGGCGGATCTAGGGGTTCTGGCGCCCGAGGCAGATCAAAAAATTTCCTGTGTACCGTTCTTCCATATGAATGTGACAGATTATGTTAGGTATAACAAGAAAGGAAAGCTAACTTCGGGCGGAGCCGAAGTTGATATACCCTTGCAGTTAAAACCGGAATATAGAATAGAATCTGTATTAAATTCCAGCTTTCTATCTTCAAAAACACGAAAGTTTGGTCATTTCCGATCGTTCAGTTATATGGCAGCTATAGGATATAGTCGGCCGATCCTTATGAAATTTGGCATGTCGTAATGTTTTGCCAAAAATATCACTCATGTCAAATTTGAACTCTCTAACTCTAAAAACACCAAAGTTATACCATTTCCGATCAATCAGTTATATGGCAGCTATAGGATATAGTCGGCCGATCCCGGTCGTTCCGACTTATATACTGCGTGCAAAGGAAAGAAGAGTTTCAAGACGATAGCTTTAAAACTGAGAGACTAGTTCGCGTAGAAACAGACAGACGGACAGACGGACATGCTCATATCAACTCAGGAGGTGATCCTGATCAAGAATATATATACTTTATAGGGTCGGAGATGTCTTCTTCACTGCGTTGCACACTTTTGGACAAAATTATAATACTCTCTGCAAGGGTATAAAAATACAATGAATTTATTTTAGGTATTTAAAGGTTTATTAATTATCTTATCCTCATATGAATGAAATATTTTATTATATTATAATTATTTTGTTTCGTGCAACGCGAAAGAACATCATAATTCATGTTTTTGTATGAAAATTAAATATTTTTTCTGAACTATAACATTTATGGCCTTTATTGACGGAAATTAAGCATTAATATCAATGTGGTCGAGTGATGCTGCTACTTTATTTTCGATGGAAAGTATAGATAAATTTGACAGCCGGTCCTGTTTCGTGGGTGTCCACAGATCAGAGGTCGGCACGCCCCTATCTCGGGGGCATAGGAAATTTCTCTGCCCGAGCTCTGCCACACACATACAGTATAAATGTGTGAAACGTCATGCTCAAAGCCTACTTTCTGCTATTCGTTACTAACACTAATGCGGTAAAATCATATCAATGTATTGTGGTGCCGACCACTGCCACAGATAATGGTAGAGTCAGCGATTAAAATGTGGTGTTACAGAGTTATAGTTCTTTAGGCATGCACTACAGATTTTCCCGAGTGCTTACTTGCGGGAAAACACAAAACCTTCGAAACATGCAGTGTAGGTCAAGCTCGATTTTGCGCCCTTAAATTTTGTCGCCCGGTGTGCTTGCCCCTTTTGCCACCTCCTAGATCCGCCACTGATATAGAAATAACCCCTGTTTATGCGACACATATAATTTCGTGATTTGATTTTAGTAGAGATGCCAGTCGTGTAAAATTAGGTATTTTAGTCTGGTCAGACTTTTACAAAAAGTAAACAATCCCAGCAATGCGATATATGTATAAAAATTAATTTTTTTTTTTACAATCGGCATATAAAAACCGGAAAATTAGTTTCCAGAGTCTCTAAGTGGACATTTTAGTCAGTTTCAACTTTTATTCACGGGGCATTCGACATCATATAAACACAGTAATGGAGATACATACATACATACACATATACTTTTTATTCTGCTTCTCTACTGAATCGGTGGTGTGGCCGTAGGGGGTTATAGAGGGGAGATACATACACATATACTTTTTATTCTCCTTCTCTACTGAATCGGTGGTGTGGCCGTAGGGGGTAGTAGAGGGGCTCCGGTAGTATTTTTCCGAAAAAAAGTTTTTTTGCTAAGAATACATACCTTTAAAGTTTAAACCAGTGGTCGGCAGAAAGTAGGCTGTGAGCATGACGTTTCACACATTTATGTGCGTGTGTGTGTGTGTGGCAGAGCTCGGGGAGAAAAATTTCCTATGCCCGCGGGATAGTTTAAATCAGCCGACCACTGCACTATGGGCTTTTGGACCACTTTATGTGACATTTAATCATTTTTTAAAAGTTCTCCGATTTAAATAAAATTAGTGGGAATGCATTAGCAAAGCATCAAACTGTTATGTATCATACTCAAAATATTAATTATTAGCACCATATGTTAGCATAACAACTGCAAAGTCAGCTGTTGCATCCGAAAGCACGTGCGCTAAGTTTGTAATTTTCACATAGTGATTTGTTATATTAGATTATTCGTGTAAAACACCATTTGAAAAGAAAAATAGTAATGCACAATGATTTCACCGGCTTGTACTAAATGTTAAATGTATTAACTCTTTAAATTGTGCGTGTATATACTAAAATTTTGTCATTTTATAAATGCACCTTAAGCTGAATTTTGGGAAACAAATTTCAACTTTGGGAAGAAATAGAAATAGAAACTTTGGGAGTTTTGAAATAGAAGAAATATAAAGTTTTCAATGCGTCCAAGTGTATGTTGTAGCGTTGTCAATACTGAGCAAAGGCTGTTAGTCTTATTGTGCACTTTTCCCCACTATTGGTGCAATTTGAATTTTTCTTAGATAACCTCACCTTCTCCAACGCCGATTTGGTCGCTGCTTGGAACAGCGACAAATGGCTGTACAATGTTTTTTGAACGTCACGCAAATAACAATGTGGATAATGGAATCTTCAAAAAAAAAAAGCCACCAATTTCAAATGGAAGTAATGGAAAATACGGTGCTTATTTTGGAGAAGAAGCGTCTGAGTCCCGAAACAAGCTGTATAAATCAGACAGGCTTTGCCACTCAAGAAAGCACAGCCGATTACATTCCTTCGCTGATGTGTTCAACAGAGCTATGAATACATCAGATCCAATTATTTTATCCCTTAATTTATCGAGACGCATAAAAAACTAAAGAGTCTTTCACTTCCAATTGAGGAAATTGTGACGATTGCGAATACGAAAATAATGTTTGTCTCGAAGTAGACGAATTTAACGATTCCAGCTTGTTTTTTTTAGATAATATTGATACATATATTATAGAAAATGAAATAAATGAATAATAAGATTAATACTACCAAAGATTATACAGTACATAGATGGGACATCTCATACAAAGAAATATTTTCTATGGCGGGTTCCAGCAGTGGAACCCGCTGGAACGAGCGGGTTCCATTGCGCGACAAGTTAACTTGGAGAAATTTTTCGCGCAACAACGAATGAGGAATAGCCGAGTGGTAGAGTGCTTGGCTGGTGTGCAAAGTAAAACGAGTTCAAGCCAGGCTCGGGACATATATATTTTTTTAATTTTAAATCTATTTATATTATATTTTTATTATTTTAATGTATTTTGCTAAATTTATAATCCAATAAAAAAAAATACAAAATTGTAAAATAACCTTAACATTGTCTCAGTTCGTAGTGGAACCCGCTGTAAAAATGTCTATAAGTGCGGGTTCTACGGCATTTTGGCAGGCCGCGTCGTGGAACCGCTCTCAAATGTTTTCATTTTTTTTGTCGTGGAACCCGCTGTAATAATGAAAACATTTGAGAGCGGGTTCCACGACAAACGGCTGGCAGATGAGATAGGGAGAGAGAGAATTCTATTTTTAGATCGTAACATCTTTGGAACGATGAAAGTTTGAAACGTTGTAATGGAACCAATGTAAGAGTAAAGAGATCAGATATATCTTTTACTATCCTTACTCGTCAGCTCTGTTTTTGGTATAGTTTCTTGCGCCTCTTTTAAAACCAAATTTAAGTATCAAAGAATCAACTTCGAGGGTAGCCTAGATGGATAGTGCGCGGTCCTTATTCAAGGGGTCCTGGGTTCGATTACATTAGCGGGCGGTTTTTCCAATTTTGATAAGGTTTTAGTTTTGATTCTTTTTATACATATTTACTTTTATTTTTTTTTTTTTACTTTTACTTTTTACGTTATTATTATTATACCCTTGCAGAGGGTATTATAATTTTGGTCAAAAGTGTGCAACGCAGTGAAGGAGACATCTCCGACCCTATAAAGTATATATATTCTTGATCAGGATCACCTCCTGAGTTGATATGAGCATGTCCGTCTGTCCGTCTGTCCGTCTGTCTGTCCGTCTGTCTGTTTCTACGCGAACTAGTCTCTCAGTTTTAAAGCTATCGTCTTGAAACTTTGCACACACCCTTCTTTCCTTTGCACGCAGTATATAAGTCGGAACGGCCCGGATCGGCCGACTATATCCTATAGCTGCCATATAACTGATTGATCGGAAATGGTATAACTTTGGTGTTTTTAGAGTTAGAGAGTTCAAATTTGACATGTGAGCTATTTTTGGCAAAACATTACGTCATGCCAAATTTCATAAGGATCGGCCGACTATATCCTATAGCTGCCATATAACTGAACGATCGGAAATGACCCAACTTTCGTGTTTTTGAAGATAGAAAGCTGGAACTTAGTACAGATTTAATTCTTGGTCAGTTGATCCAACCTACCAAATTTCATTAGGATCGGCCGACTATATCCCATAGCTGCCATATAACTGAACGATCGGAAATGGTATTTGGTAGAAATATCAACTTTCGTATTTTTGAAGATAGAAGTTTGGGACTTTTTTTAGATTTTGTATTGTAATAAATTGGATTATATATTCCTATTCCCATAAGGATCGGCCAACTATATCCGATGTTTGCGATATATATCCGGTTTTAACTGCAAGGGTATATAAACTTCGGCTCCGCCCGAAGTTAGCTTTCCTTTCTTGTTTTTAACTGAATTACAATTATTGTAAAAATAAGTGACGGACGTGTCGGATGACAAAATGCCGGAAGGACTCCCTTGAAATTTTATTAGCATTTTATTAGCGGGACACAAGGAAGAATAAAACAATTTTACAATTGTAAAATTAAAGAAAAATATTACAATTATAGAAAAAAAAAAATAATTGTAAAAGAAAGAAAAAGTTCAAAGTCCTACGAGGATTTGAACACAGAAAAATTTCACATAGAGTAACTACTCTATGCATTACGCTACCGTCCTGTCTCGATCTGCGGCGATTAAAAATACTATTTGTTCTACTATTTGTTGTAACTACCACATCGGCGCATTGAAAACAGAAACGAGAAATTGAAATTGAAATTTGGAAGCCAAAACCTTTTTACGCCGCCGTGCGAGCAGTCACACATACATACAAAGGCTCACATTGTAGTTGAGTTCTAAAAATAGAATCGTATGCATGTGCGTTCCCCCCTCACCAACAAGCTCGACGCAAAAAGTTGACCGTTTTGGGCCCTGATGTCCCATTTATGTATGTACTTTATAATCTTTGATACTACTCTATGAAGGAATTTTTCTTTTTAAACTTTTATATGCATTTGTATGGAAAAACACTGAAATCCGGTATTTTAAACTGATTCCGAGGGAAAGCGTTATCAGATTTGGTTCAAAATTTCTATATGAAAAAAGTATTAAAAAAACAACAAATATGAGCTCCATAAATTTTATTAATTTATCATGTGTTTTACCCGATCGTTCCAATGGGAGCTATAGGATATAGTTTCCTGCTCCGAACGATTATCATACTATATGAGCCTAGGATAAAATAATAACGATTGGTAAAGTTTCATGTCGATATATCCAAAACTGACCGAGTTATTAATTAATGCCACAAAAACAAGTCAAAAACCCCATAGTGCACTGATTTAAACTTTAAATGGGCACTACGGTTCAGACAACACCTTTTTGTGGCAAAAAGTAATTCTTGAGAACGCGACCATATTTTTTAGTTTTGCTTCCTGTATTTTTTTAATAAACATAAATATTATACTTTTAACAAGAAAGGAAAGCTAACTTCGGGCGGAGCCGAACTTGATATACCCTTGCAGTTAAAACCGGATATATTTCGCAAACATCGGATATATACATCATAATAAAACCAATTAATTAAAATACAAAATCTAAAAAAAAGTCCCAAGATTCTATCTTCAAAAATACGAAAGTTGATATTTTTACCAAATACCATTTCCGATCGTTCAGTTATATGACAGGATATAGTCGGCAGATCCTAATGAAGTTTGATAGGTTGGATCAGCTAACCAAAAATCTGCACTAAGTTTTAGCTTTCTATCTTCAAAAACACGCAAGTTGGGTCATTTTCGATCGTTCAGTTATATGGCAGCTATAAGATATAGTCGGCCGATCCTTATGAAATTTAGCATGTCGTATTGTTATACCCTTGCAGAGGGTATTATAATTTTGGTCAAAAGTGTGCAACGCAGTGAAGGAGACATCTCCGACCCTATAAAGTATATATATTCTTGATCAGGATCACCTCCTGAGTTGATATGAGCATGTCCGTCTGTCCGTCTGTCCGTCTGTCTGTCTGTTTCTACGCGAACTAGTCTCTCAGTTTTAAAGCTATCGACTTGAAACTTTGCACACACCCTTCTTTCCTTTGCACGCAGTATATAAGTCGGAACGGCCCGGATCGGCCGACTATATCCTATAGCTGCCATATAACTGATTGATCGGAAATGGTATAACTTTGGTGTTTTTAG
The DNA here is from genome assembly GCA_018153455.1 of Drosophila parabipectinata. NCBI lineage: Eukaryota > Metazoa > Arthropoda > Insecta > Diptera > Drosophilidae > Drosophila > Drosophila parabipectinata. The sequence continues at coordinate 1,128,341 of JAECYA010000403.1, read as the reverse complement.
AGTTAGAGAGTTCAAATTTGACATGAGAGCTATTTTTGGCAAAATAATACGACATGCCAAATTTCATAAGGATCGGCCGACTATATCCTATAGCTGCCATATAACTGAACGATCGGAAATGACCCAACTTTCGTGTTTTTGAAGATAGAAAGCTGGAACTTAGTACAGATTTAATTCTTGGTCAGTTGATCCAACCTACCAAATTTCATTAGGATCGGCCGACTATATCCCATAGCTGCCATATAACTGAACGATCGGAAATGGTATTTGGTAGAAATATCAACTTTCGTATTTTTGAAGATAGAAGCTTGGGACTTTTTTTAGATTTTGTATTGTAATAAATTGGATTATATATTCCTATTCCCATAAGGATCGGCCAACTATATCCGATGTTTGCGATATATATCCGGTTTTAACTGCAAGGGTATATAAACTTCGGCTCCGCCCGAAGTTAGCTTTCCTTTCTTGTTTTTTAACTAACTTTAAAACTTTAAAAACATTAAAGTTATACCATTTTCGATCAATCAGTTATATGGCAGCTATAGGATATAGTCGGCCGATCCGCGTCGTTCCGACTTATATACTGCGTGCAAAGGAAAGAAGGGTGAGTGCAAAGTTTCAAGACGATAGCTTTAAAACTGAGAGACTAGTTCGCGTAGAAACGGACAGACAGACGGACAGACGGACATGCTCATATCAACTCAGGAGGTGATCCTGATCAAGAATATATATACTTTATAGGGTCGGAGATGTCTCCTTCACTGCGTTGCACACTTTTGGACAAAATTATAATACCCTCTGCAAGGGTATAAATATACGAGACTTGAAGAGTACTCATTTGTCTGCTATATATCCGCCATATGACAAGGTCGTAAGAGCGAATCTGGAGTGCCGGCCTAAGGATATAGTAGTTACCGAAGTTTCATGTAAAGTTACCCTGCAGGACTTGCTCAACCACACCGCAACCAGAATACTACAAATGCAGGAAGATGTTTTCAGTTCATTTAAAACGATCAAAGATTTGATTTTAATCGTGAGCAAACCCATAGCTATCTACAGGGCAAGGAATCTACAAACTAAGATATAAAGATGATTAACCAACTTGCAGCGACCACTCTTTATTTTTAACAACCATAATTCCACATAAATAAGTGGATAATATTGGTACAATATTGTGGATAAATCGAACACCACAGTCAGTAAGGTTTTGCAGACCCTTAAAATTAGAATTTAAAAAAGAATCTTCAGAACATATTCTTACAGAAAAAAAATGATTTGGATGGGCAACTAAAAAATTTGTCTCCTTTAGTACATAAAATTACTAAAGAACAAACAGTAACTACATTTATCGTTTGATCTTCATATGGCGTTGATGGTAAAGTGCTTAATGTTTTAACAAACACAAATTCTTGCCAAAAATGTCCTGTATGCGGCAGCAATTTTGAGACGGCAGCAAATTTTCTCAAAACAATTTTTTGAGACCGATGACATACATTCAAAAACTTTTAAGCCAAACCAGAAAGCCTTCAATATGGTGTTATCCCACTGCATGTATGGATTAGATTCTTGGAGTTTGTGTTGAACATAGCTTACAGAATTAATATTTGTAAGTGACAAATTCGAGATAACAGCAAAAAATTAATTATGGCGGCAGCAAAAAGAATATTCAAGACAGCATGCGAAAAGAAATAAGCCTAAATGTTGACAAGCCAAAACAAAACAGTAGCGGAAACACTAACGACGGAAACACGGCTAGAATGGCGTTTAAAATATCTGCCAATAATTGTACATTATTAAAGATTGATTTTTATATATTAAATAGATTTAAGATTATTCTTATCGCCATATCCTGTAAACTTTCGATCAATACTAAAAAGTTTCATGACTTCTGTGCAACAACTTTTAAATTGTATCTATTAAAATATCAGTGGTGCCCAATGTCATCTACCGTTTATAAAATTTTAGAACACGGGGCAGACATAATGAAATGTTCAGTGGTACTTCTCGGCTGTCTAGGCAAAAGTGCGTCAGATGCACGGAATAAATTTTATAAACATTATAGGCGATCTCACGCACGGCAGAATTCGAGACTGAATTACATGTTAGATGTGTTCCAAAGGTCCATGGACTCCTCTGATCCTTTATTGTCCATCTGAACAAAAGACTATGCAAAAACAAAACAAGAAAGGAAAGCTAACTTCGGGCGGAGCCGAAATTGATATACCCTTGCAGTTAAAACCGGAATATAGAATAGAATCTGTACCAAGTTCCAGCTTTCTATCTTCAAAAACACGAAAGTTGGGTCATTTCCGATCGTTCAGTTATATGGCAGCTATAGGATATAGTCGGCCGATCCTTATGGGAATATGAATATATAATCCAATTTATTACAATACAAGATCTAAAAAAAAGTCTCCAGCTTCTATCTTCAAAAATACCAAAGTTGGTATTTCTACCATAAACCATTTCCGATCGTTCAGTTATATGGCAGCTATAGGATATAGTCGGCCGATCCTTATGAAATTTGGTAGGTTGGATCAACTGACCAAAAATAGAATCTGTATTAAATTTAAGCTTTCCATCTTCAAAAACACGAAAGTTGGGTCATTTCCGATCGTTCAGTTATATGGCAGCTATAGGATATAGTCAGCCGATCCTTATGAAATTTGGCATGTCGTAATGTTTTGCCAAAAATAGCTCTCATGTCAAATTTGAAAAATTGAAATGAAATGAAATGCCAAATTTCATAAGGATCGGCCGACTATATCCTATAGCTGCCATATAACTGAACGATCGGAAATGACCCAACTTTCGTGTTTTTGAAGATAGAAAGCTGGAACTTAGTACAGATTTAATTCTTGGTCAGTTGATCCAACCTACCAAATTTCATTAGGATCGGCCGACTATATCCCATAGCTGCCATATAACTGAACGATCGGAAATGGTATTTGGTAGAAATATCAACTTTCGTATTTTTGAAGATAGAAGCTTGGGACTTTTTTTAGATTTTGTATTGTAATAAATTGGATTATATATTCCTATTCCCATAAGGATCGGCCAACTATATCCGATGTTTGCGATATATATCCGGTTTTAACTGCAAGGGTATATAAACTTCGGCTCCGCCCGAAGTTAGCTTTCCTTTCTTGTTTTTTAACTAACTTTAAAACTTTAAAAACATTAAAGTTATACCATTTTCGATCAATCAGTTATATGGCAGCTATAGGATATAGTCGGCCGATCCGCGTCGTTCCGACTTATATACTGCGTGCAAAGGAAAGAAGGGTGAGTGCAAAGTTTCAAGACGATAGCTTTAAAACTGAGAGACTAGTTCGCGTAGAAACGGACAGACAGACGGACAGACGGACATGCTCATATCAACTCAGGAGGTGATCCTGATCAAGAATATATATACTTTATAGGGTCGGAGATGTCTCCTTCACTGCGTTGCACACTTTTGGACAAAATTATAATACCCTCTGCAAGGGTATAAATATACGAGACTTGAAGAGTACTCATTTGTCTGCTATATATCCGCCATATGACAAGGTCGTAAGAGCGAATCTGGAGTGCCGGCCTAAGGATATAGTAGTTACCGAAGTTTCATGTAAAGTTACCCTGCAGGACTTGCTCAACCACACCGCAACCAGAATACTACAAATGCAGGAAGATGTTTTCAGTTCATTTAAAACGATCAAAGATTTGATTTTAATCGTGAGCAAACCCATAGCTATCTACAGGGCAAGGAATCTACAAACTAAGATATAAAGATGATTAACCAACTTGCAGCGACCACTCTTTATTTTTAACAACCATAATTCCACATAAATAAGTGGATAATATTGGTACAATATTGTGGATAAATCGAACACCACAGTCAGTAAGGTTTTGCAGACCCTTAAAATTAGAATTTAAAAAAGAATCTTCAGAACATATTCTTACAGAAAAAAAATGATTTGGATGGGCAACTAAAAAATTTGTCTCCTTTAGTACATAAAATTACTAAAGAACAAACAGTAACTACATTTATCGTTTGATCTTCATATGGCGTTGATGGTAAAGTGCTTAATGTTTTAACAAACACAAATTCTTGCCAAAAATGTCCTGTATGCGGCAGCAATTTTGAGACGGCAGCAAATTTTCTCAAAACAATTTTTTGAGACCGATGACATACATTCAAAAACTTTTAAGCCAAACCAGAAAGCCTTCAATATGGTGTTATCCCACTGCATGTATGGATTAGATTCTTGGAGTTTGTGTTGAACATAGCTTACAGAATTAATATTTGTAAGTGACAAATTCGAGATAACAGCAAAAATTAATTATGGCGGCAGCAAAAAAGAATATTCAAGACAGCATGCGAAAAGAAATAAGCCTAAATGTTGACAAGCCAAAACAAAACAGTAGCGGAAACACTAACGACGGAAACACGGCTAGAATGGCGTTTAAAATATCTGCCAATAATTGTACATTATTAAAGATTGATTTTTATATATTAAATAGATTTAAGATTATTCTTATCGCCATATCCTGTAAACTTTCGATCAATACTAAAAAGTTTCATGACTTCTGTGCAACAACTTTTAAATTGTATCTATTAAAATATCAGTGGTGCCCAATGTCATCTACCGTTTATAAAATTTTAGAACACGGGGCAGACATAATGAAATGTTCAGTGGTACTTCTCGGCTGTCTAGGCAAAAGTGCGTCAGATGCACGGAATAAATTTTATAAACATTATAGGCGATCTCACGCACGGCAGAATTCGAGACTGAATTACATGTTAGATGTGTTCCAAAGGTCCATGGACTCCTCTGATCCTTTATTGTCCATCTGAACAAAAGACTATGCAAAAACAAAACAAGAAAGGAAAGCTAACTTCGGGCGGAGCCGAAATTGATATACCCTTGCAGTTAAAACCGGAATATAGAATAGAATCTGTACCAAGTTCCAGCTTTCTATCTTCAAAAACACGAAAGTTGGGTCATTTCCGATCGTTCAGTTATATGGCAGCTATAGGATATAGTCAGCCGATCCTTATGAAATTTGGCATGTCGTAATGTTTTGCCAAAAATAGCTCTCATGTCAAATTTGAAAAATTGAAATGAAATGAAATGCCAAATTTCATAAGGATCGGCCGACTATATCCTATAGCTGCCATATAACTGAACGATCGGAAATGACCCAACTTTCGTGTTTTTGAAGATAGAAAGCTGGAACTTAGTACAGATTTAATTCTTGGTCAGTTGATCCAACCTACCAAATTTCATTAGGATCGGCCGACTATATCCCATAGCTGCCATATAACTGAACGATCGGAAATGGTATTTGGTAGAAATATCAACTTTCGTATTTTTGAAGATAGAAGCTTGGGACTTTTTTTAGATTTTGTATTGTAATAAATTGGATTATATATTCCTATTCCCATAAGGATCGGCCAACTATATCCGATGTTTGCGATATATATCCGGTTTTAACTGCAAGGGTATATAAACTTCGGCTCCGCCCGAAGTTAGCTTTCCTTTCTTGTTTTTTAACTAACTTTAAAACTTTAAAAACATTAAAGTTATACCATTTTCGATCAATCAGTTATATGGCAGCTATAGGATATAGTCGGCCGATCCGCGTCGTTCCGACTTATATACTGCGTGCAAAGGAAAGAAGGGTGAGTGCAAAGTTTCAAGACGATAGCTTTAAAACTGAGAGACTAGTTCGCGTAGAAACGGACAGACAGACGGACAGACGGACATGCTCATTCAACTCAGGAGGTGATCCTGATCAAGAATATATATACTTTATAGGGTCGGAGATGTCTCCTTCACTGCGTTGCACACTTTTGGACAAAATTATAATACCCTCTGCAAGGGTATAAATATACGAGACTTGAAGAGTACTCATTTGTCTGCTATATATCCGCCATATGACAAGGTCGTAAGAGCGAATCTGGAGTGCCGGCCTAAGGATATAGTAGTTACCGAAGTTTCATGTAAAGTTACCCTGCAGGACTTGCTCAACCACACCGCAACCAGAATACTACAAATGCAGGAAGATGTTTTCAGTTCATTTAAAACGATCAAAGATTTGATTTTAATCGTGAGCAAACCCATAGCTATCTACAGGGCAAGGAATCTACAAACTAAGATATAAAGATGATTAACCAACTTGCAGCGACCACTCTTTATTTTTAACAACCATAATTCCACATAAATAAGTGGATAATATTGGTACAATATTGTGGATAAATCGAACACCACAGTCAGTAAGGTTTTGCAGACCCTTAAAATTAGAATTTAAAAAGAATCTTCAGAACATATTCTTACAGAAAAAAATGATTTGGATGGGCAACTAAAAAATTTGTCTCCTTTAGTACATAAAATTACTAAAGAACAAACAGTAACTACATTTATCGTTTGATCTTCATATGGCGTTGATGGTAAAGTGCTTAATGTTTTAACAAACACAAATTCTTGCCAAAAATGTCCTGTATGCGGCAGCAATTTTGAGACGGCAGCAAATTTTCTCAAAACAATTTTTTGAGACCGATGACATACATTCAAAAACTTTTAAGCCAAACCAGAAAGCCTTCAATATGGTGTTATCCCACTGCATGTATGGATTAGATTCTTGGAGTTTGTGTTGAACATAGCTTACAGAATTAATATTTGTAAGTGACAAATTCGAGATAACAGCAAAAAATTAATTATGGCGGCAGCAAAAAAGAATATTCAAGACAGCATGCGAAAAGAAATAAGCCTAAATGTTGACAAGCCAAAACAAAACAGTAGCGGAAACACTAACGACGGAAACACGGCTAGAATGGCGTTTAAAATATCTGCCAATAATTGTACATTATTAAAGATTGATTTTTATATATTAAATAGATTTAAGATTATTCTTATCGCCATATCCTGTAAACTTTCGATCAATACTAAAAAGTTTCATGACTTCTGTGCAACAACTTTTAAATTGTATCTATTAAAATATCAGTGGTGCCCAATGTCATCTACCGTTTATAAAATTTTAGAACACGGGGCAGACATAATGAAATGTTCAGTGGTACTTCTCGGCTGTCTAGGCGAAAGTGCGTCAGATGCACGGAATAAATTTTATAAACATTATAGGCGATCTCACGCACGGCAGAATTCGAGACTGAATTACATGTTAGATGTGTTCCAAAGGTCCATGGACTCCTCTGATCCTTTATTGTCCATCTGAACAAAAGACTATGCAAAAACAAAACAAGAAAGGAAAGCTAACTTCGGGCGGAGCCGAAATTGATATACCCTTGCAGTTAAAACCGGAATATAGAATAGAATCTGTACCAAGTTCCAGCTTTCTATCTTCAAAAACACGAAAGTTGGGTCATTTCCGATCGTTCAGTTATATGGCAGCTATAGGATATAGTCAGCCGATCCTTATGAAATTTGGCATGTCGTAATGTTTTGCCAAAAATAGCTCTCATGTCAAATTTGAACTCTCTAACTCTAAAAACACCAAAGTTATACCATTTCCGATCAATCAGTTATATGGCAGCTATAGGATATAGTCGGCCGATCCCGGTCGTTCCGACTTATATACTGCGTGCAAAGGAAAGAAGGGTGTGTGCAAAGTTTCAAGACGATAGCTTTAAAACTGAGAGACTAGTTCGCGTAGAAACAGACAGACAGACAGACGGACAGACGGACAGACGGACAGACGGACATGCTCATATCAACTCAGGAGGTGATCCTGATCAAGAATATATATACTTTATAGGGTCGGAGATGTCTCCTTCACTGCGTTGCACACTTTTGGACAAAATTATAATACCCTCTGCAAGGGTATAAAAAAAGTTCTCCCACATGAGGTAATCATGTGGGATCACTTTTGGAAAGTCCTATAGTTCTTTTAAATTTGACAAGCGAAAGTAGAACTGAAGCTGAACACAGCGGCTCCAGCTCCGGTTCAAATAATTCTTTTTCGTTGGAACTGGAAGCAGTTATAGCATAATATTAAGTTATAGCATTAAAAACAAAAATAAAATATATAAAATGTCTTCTAATAATATCTATGCGTACATGGGTTTGGTTCAAATTAATGAAATCGGGGGCGGTAGGTGTGAGTGGTCAGATCGAATTTTGGCTATAACCTTGTGGGGATCTTATCATCAATTGTGCCAAGTTACAGCACTGTAGGGTCATTTTTGGATGTTATGCAAAAAAATCGGTCAATCCGGCCACTATGCATTGCTTTGCACCCAGTATAGATGTTGCAACGGTCGGGATCGACCGACTATATTCTATATCTGTTATATATCTGAACGATCGGAAATGCACAACTTTGGTATTTTTGAAGATAGAAGCTTGGAACTTTTTTAAAAAGTCAGCGGGCTCCGCCCGAATTTATCGTTCCTTTCTGTTATTGCACAGCTCGAAAATTGCATTAAATGTTTGCTTAATGCATTCTTCACTAGTATTTTATATTTTTTAGAAATCTTTTTCGTTAGTTCTGAGTACTTTAATTTCGTTAATCAGATGAACAGCATGAAAGAACAGATGAGAAGCAGTTCTGAGACCTATCTTCACTTAAGTAAAGCCTAGTGAATTGCATATTTTCCATGGTTGTTATGAGTTATAAGCGATATTTTGATCTTAATCACTTATTCACAACCGATACACGGAGACACTCACAAGCTGTCAACGCATTTGTTTCACATATTACCAAATGTCTGGGTCCCGATCCCTCTTCTAATTTCGATCCAGAACATGGTCCCATCCCTATTCCCCTTCCTATGCCAATACCGGTTATTATTTTCGGTTTTGGCCCTTCACCTTTATGATTTTTAGCCCCTGTGACAGTAGGACCCATTGCCTTTATATGTACGTTTTGTCGCTCCGTGGTTGGTGTTTCTGTAGTTTTTGTTGTAGTATTGCCGTTACGGTCGTCGGCGGCAGAATTAAAAAGAAACAATTTTTATAGCAGACTAATTATAGATTATCACTCTTCTGCCATCACGTCCGCCTTCACAATTTGTGTACATGCATACATATTTACAAATTTATATGTAGCTACGCGATTCGTAGGATCTTTCGACCATCGAAAAGTATCCATAAAAAATGACACCGCATTGTTTTATCTTTACTGCATAATTGCGGTTAATTTCTTCTTTGGTCCGGTGTGATCTTTTCGCTGCCTCCGATTACGATTTTGATTTTGGTTTCGGCTTTTGCTTTTGATCATTTTCCACGGCCACATTCTCGTTCTATAGATTGGCCGAAGCCGAATCATCGGGGCGCCGATGAGCAGGAAGGTAGATGGGAAGAGGAAACGGGGAGCGGAAAGTTTCCTGAATGAGCCTGTTTTTTTTCTTTTTTTTTTTGAAGACAGTCCCTACCCCTTGTGGCTCTCTTCTCCATTTCTTGACATCAAATCTATAACCGCTCTAAAGTCATCGGAAGTTAACAATATTTCTTTATATTTTTAATATTTTAGTTTGGTAACATTTCAATTTTCATTAAGAGGGGTTTCTACCTTTTTAGTTCCAAAAACCGCTTAGTTTCATAGCCATAGAAAATATGAACACGCTGACCCACGTGTTAAGAGATTTAAAATGCCAAATTAAATTTTTTACTTCACAATTTAGAAACCCCTCTTACAAACCCCAATTTAAAAGGGACCGAACCAGAAGTTTAACATTAAAACTTAACATTTAATGTTAACAATACCAAAACTCTCCTGTAACAAGAAAGGAAAGCTTACTTCGGGCGGAGCCGAAGTTTATATACCCTTGCAGTCAAAACCGAATATATATCGCAAACATCGGATATAGTGGGACGATTCTTATGATTAAATTATAATAAAACCAATTAATTAAAATACAAAATCTAAAAAACAGTCCCAAGCTTCTATCTTCAAAAATACGAAAGTTGATATTTCTACCAAGTACCATTTCCGATCGTTCAGTTATATGGCAGCTATAGGAAATAGTCGGCCGATCCTAATGCAATTTGCTAGGTCGGATCAACTGAAAAATATAATCTGTACTAAGTATTAGCTTTCTATCTTCAAAAACACGAAAGTTGGGTAATTTTCGCGTCAAATTTAAACTCTCTAACTCTAAAAACACCAAAGTTATACCATTTCCGATCAATTAGTTATATGGCAGCTATAGGATATACATAGTCGGCCGATCCGCGTCGTTCCGACTTATATACTGCGTGCAAAGGAAAGAAGGGTGAGTGCAAAGTTTCAAGACGATAGCTTTAAAACTGAGAGACTAGTTCGCGTAGAAACGGACAGACAGACGGACAGACAGACGGACAGACGGACATGCTCATATCAACTCAGGAGGTGATCCTGATCAAGAATATATATACTTTATAGGGTCGGAGATGTCTCCTTCACTGCGTTGCACACATTTGGACAAAATTATAATACCCTCTGCAAGGGTATAAAAATACCAGGTAACTGGTATTTTACGATACGATAATAACGATAGCCTTTATAAATGGGAAATAACTGTGCGCCAGCAAAAAAAAAAAATTTTTGAATAAGTTTTGATGTCAAACAAACGAAAAATTTGATGCTACATTTTAACTGCCAATTCAGCTAAATCGGATCATTTTTCCAGGAGCTATTCGATGTATATTCTGCTTTCCTACTAGATTGTTCAAGCTGTGTTTCAAAACTACTAAAGTGTGGAAAATCCGAAGAGGTAGAAACCTAAACCCTAAACCTAGATCGTTAAATGAGAAGAAGATGGCTGAATTGGTTTATATGAATCAAATCTTGTAGAATTCGATAAAAGCGTTAGTGTTCTTGCAAGTTTCCTATTGCTTTGCCAAAACAGTGGTAGTTTGTTGGGAAAGTCTTTGATTCCAGAACGGAAGGATTGATAAGCCTTACACCATGTTCCTTCATTTATTCGTTATTTCTTATCTACTTGTAGTAGTCGCTTAGGGCACTTTGCAACGGAAAAGCAAGTAAAATAAATTACTAGTGCTTTGTCTTTGCTGACGTTTCGCAAAGTGTGGCACCATTGTGACCAGGCAACAACGACCTTGGCGTTCTGCGAAGTACACTGTCCATTACAAATCCAAAATTTAATATAGTCATCCTCTCGATTCCCAACTACCGCATAAAAGCACTTTACACTGCTTAGCCGACGATTGCAAGAGAGCCACCATAAAGGTGGATGACGTGAAAGAGAGAGAGTCAAAAAAGCGCAAAGAAATCCTTCTCTTCTTGGGCCATGCGCAACTTTCCATTCCGCATTCGACCAATGTGATGGGAGTATGTGCACCTGCTGGCAAAGAGGCTGGTCGTACAAATGTTCTGTCAGGAGTGTGGCCGGCCGAACGACAAATTTTATGCCCACTCCATAGCTGACCACAAAATTTTGTGTGAGGACTGGTAAAAGGAAGATCCGTATGAGTTTGCTTGTCAGGCTGCAGAGGGTCGGAAGCTCCATCGGCCCACACCTATTGCTTGGGTCGGAGACGGCGTCTCCCCAACCATGGGGTCCCCTTTTCACTTATGCTGTGAAAAAAAAAACAGAATGCTGTAGAATTGCACATTACAACCCTAACATTATTCACTATGTTCTGACCCCCAGAAATTGCAATTTTATATATGTATGTACATACAATGTACATGCCATCTATGGTGGTGCTAACAAACATACATATGTATGTGTGTACCCAATCCAATATCCAAATTGTGCCTTTAAATCTAACGCACGAATAGTGCCAGTTTCATTCAGTATCAAATCATGTATCATACATACAAATATATACATATGTTATAATGAATATATCTACATGAATGCATATGCACATATATGTACATATATGTACGATTGATTGTCTTATTAGTTCTGAGTCTGTAGATATTGAATAAAGTCAATAGTTCTAATGATATCTACTCTAAATGTAAGTCAATGATACCCCATTACAGTTGAATTTATTTATGTATTGTAATAGCAAATACATACATACATATGTACAAAGCGAAAAAGTTTACCGAGGGCCTGATTAAAGGACCATTTAACAATAGATTCCGATGTTGTCATGTTTCGAGTGGTTCAATAAAATACATAATTTGATCTGCAATAATTTGTCACCAATATTTCTTCTAGCACTCATAAATATTATATGAGTAAAAGGTATACATATTTTATTTGTACAGACGTTAGGGCCACATCTCATAGCATGGTTTGAGAAAAAAATGAATATGAATTAGAACCTTACACGTAAACACTCATTATCGTATACTTCCAAATTACTCTATACTCGTATTCGTTAGTAAATCCGTTATACTCGTAAACGCACGTAATCTAAATATTAGTATGCCATGTAATTGTATTAGTTTCGCAGAATTTTAAGTATTCCAGCCAGCAGTGACACTTAAGAGAGAGCTTTCTCTCAAGCCATTATTTAAATTTTTTAAAAAAGGAGCCATATTTCCACAAATAGCAATATGATGAATAAGGTACAGTTTTTTAATGTTAACTAATAAAAAAAATGAGCTGCAATAATTTTCAATTTGATTTGCCTATTATTACAAAAAATGTAATTTGTGTTTTATTTATTTAATAAATTCATTTTTTAACAAATACATCAAATGGTAATTGGTATAGTAAGCATCGAGTTGTACTTGATAATTACCTAGCACACATTCTAATGTTCAGTAATGTCAAGCCTAAGTACATAAGTATTTTGTACTTACAAATTTAAATAAAATGTTTTGAGTTAAGGTTGCGAACGTTTTTATTTCCATTTTGAGGCTGACTTTCGAATACCTTAATACGTTATGACTTAATACGACTATACGTCAAGCTGACTTAATACGTTATATTTTTGGTATAACGTATATGTTAAAAATAACATGAAATTTATGGTTTTTACTCTTTTTTAGTGTAAAAAACCTTGAAAACATACATACATACAAAACATACAATACATATTTATTATATTTATATAAATTATATATAAAAAAAAAAAAATCTATAAATATATATCCTAATTTTCTTTCAGACGGCTTGGTTACCAAGCCTTGGTATTTTTTCGCAGACAAAGAGTTAAACATAAGCAGTGGTATTTTTCATACATATATACATATATAAATAAATATGCGTATATTTTTTATGGTTATTTATTATTATTTAAAAGAGTAAAAAATTATTAAAATTTTTTTTGCAGACAACAAAATACGTTTGAAAGAAAATATGCTGACAAATGCATCATGTTTGATTCATCATTGAAATGTAAAAACACTTAAAAAAACAAATTGTAATTAAATTTTTTTCATATATTTGTATACTATACTTGTAGAGCTCTTGTAGATTTTAGTTTTATAGGGTGACCAGGCTTCCGTATTAATCCGTATACACCTCTGTGTCCGTTAGTCCGTATTTTTCAAGTTTTTGACGAAAAAACAGGTTGCACCTGCAATATTTCCGAAATGAGTTCCTAGACTTAAACATTCGAAAGCGCCCGCCCTTGGAAGACTTCGAATGGTTAAATTTAAAGCCAGGAAAAGATTTGAAAGGTATGAATCTGTTGCATTTCTCGCATCCAAAAATATTCAAATTGATTCAAAATTGTTCGACCAGTTTAATAATTTGAAAAAATTTTTAAATGAAAAAGAAAAGCAACAAAAAGAAGCAAGAGATGATTTTTTCAAAAAAAATTGCAATGAAAAAGTCTGTGATTTTCTTTCTGCTAACAGTTGTCTTGAATCATGTTCTGAAATATTCAAAATTACTCAATATTTCTTTGCGATTCTCTGTCACAACGCAATTTGCGAACGCGTTTTTTCACTTGTTATTATTCAATGGAGCGACGAACGAAACAAGTTTGTTTTCGAAAACTTGAAAAGTATAATCTTGGTTTAATTCAATTTAAAAAAATATTCCTGTCAACAGTTTCATACATTTTGAAAAAGAACACTGCTTTGTTGAAACAAATCGGGAGTAATGACAAATACGCATAAATTTTGTTTTACTCTAGGTGACAGTGCCTTTTTTTTTGGTTGGTGGCGAGAAAAGTGTTCGTATTTTTCATTTCAGCTATCTGGTCACCCTATAGTTTTAGAACTTGTAGAGCTCTCTTCGATGTTTCAGATCTCAATACTCCACACCCTCGATATTATCGGTAGCAGTGAAGACATGTCAAAGAGAAGCTCTCTTATTTATTTTTGCTCTCTTAATTATTGTGCTCTCTTATTTATTTGCCGTTCAGCACTGCTTGCCTGTGCTCTTTCTAACGAAGAGTGACTTATACGAGCTTGTAGACGCGAATGGTTTTGTTTGGTTTGGGTTCGAGTTAATGGGAGTAAAGAAGCAGGCAATACAACCGTTGAGTGCTCGTGTGTGTGCCAACGGCTAGGTTGGTCATTTTATGCGTGCGTAAGTGTGTGTACAGCTGTTGGCTCCATCCGCAGCAGAAGCAGCGGCGACGTGATTTTAGTCGAGTTGCCGCTGCCGCATCAGATCACACTTCGCCTTGAAGCGCACTTTTAATCGGTAATCGGAATCGGAACCGAGTCTTCGTCTGTTATCGTTTCTGTCCGCCTCTTTTTTGTCACCAAATATCCAAATGTAAAGTACAAAATATATAAAGGAAAAGAAGAAAAATATAAAAAACAAGAAAAAAACTGAAGAAAATAATTATTATTTTAAAGAATTTTTTTATTTAATGTGCAAGATGACCGTAGTCCCGTCATATATTATATAATACATTTTAAAGTGATTAGCATGTGCAGTACGGTTTCTGCTGGTGCCGAGTGGTAACATAAACAGTTAAGGATGAATAAGATATGTCCGTATATGTATACATATGTACATACATATGTAATACAAACTTGTACGGACATTGTGCCGTCCGATCCGATCCGCGTGCATCAAAAAATGCTTCGCCTTTGGTTTGTTCGCATTCCAATCGAAAATTGGCTATTTTCATCCCACTCACACTGCCGCACAAGTGTCCCCGCCGCTGTCGTCATCGCCATCGCCGCCGTTTGTCGCTTGCCGTCATCGTCAACGTCGTCGTTGCTGCGTCCTCTGGATTGGCTTTCCGATTCCAAAGAGTTCGTTTTTTATGCCTCTGGTCGTCCGACTTTTTCACCGAAAGTCGATTGGATTACATGCTCCTTGAGGCTCTTCTCAATTGCTTTTTCACGCTGTTTTTTTTCTCGTTCTGTGTCCTCAGCATCTGCGCTGACGCTGACGCTGACGCCAGCGTTGACGCTACTACGACGACAACGATATTTCGTTTTTTGTGATTCGTTTTTTGCGTATGCTCCGGGGTGCTCTCGTGTGTGTCTCGCGTGTGTGTGGCTCATGCTTGTTTTTGTGTGTATGTATGGGGGTCTTGAATATTGTCGTAGAGTGTCATTGGTCGAACAGCGACCTCAAAACATCGTATTTTTAAGTTCGACTAGCCGCTGAAGTTTCTGATTTTGAGTGCGGGTGTTGGCCACTGTGAACGGACGTGTGAAAGAGAAGGAACATTAGTGCATGCATCTGTAAGTATATGACACGGCGGGGGCGAGTATAAAATGCATGGTAAAATGGCGACAACGACATCTAAAAGAGAAACAGAGGCTACGAGTCATTTAAGATCGTGTGACATTTTTGTAATAATAACTTTAAACATTTTCGGGAACTGAAATCGTTCCAGCCTCGTTTTACAAGAAAAACATCATCTATATTTTCAGTTACGCATTTGGAGATCCAAATAATAAACCTTACTTGTATAAACATTAAACAGCACTAAAATTAATGAAGTGAAAGGTGCAACGAAAACACATCATCAACTTATAGCTTAAAATATAATATTTAAGTGCACGTGGCTGTGTTCAATAAATCAACAAACTCAACATAAAAAAAAAAAATTATAGCAGCGGACGTTTTAAAAATCCATACATAATACATCCATACAATCCGTTTAAACTTATGTACAGGTACTTCAAGATGCAAATTAAAAAGTGATTTGCATTCATATGTCACGATATGTCGACGATATTTAAAAAAAATAATAATGTCCATATGTATATTCTATAAGTACATATATTGCATCTCTATTGGATATATTGCATATATTGTATCTCTCTATTAACTAAAAGGGCAAAATTAAGTTTTATTTTTTATACATTTTAAAGTTTTTGAAATCTGTATTTTTATACCGTTGCAGGGTATCTCCCTATAAAGTATTTATGTATATTATTGATCAGGATCACATCCTGAGTCTGTATAAGCAAGTCCGTCTATCCGTTTCAACGCTGTCTTAAGTCTATAGATATCAACTTCAAACTTTGCATATACATCCTTTTTTTTTTTTGCAGGCAGTATAAATGTCGGCCTGAACGGGATCGACCGACTATATTCTTTAGCTGTCATATACATACATACATAATTGAACGATCGGAAAAAACGGAGTATTTTTAAAGACAGCAGCTTCGTTTTTTTTTTTTAAATTTGTATTCTTAAAAATTTGTTTTATAATGAAATTTTCATAAACATTGGCCAACTATATCCAATATTTGCGATATATACATATATGTTAGGGTGTCCCAAGGTGGGTTTTTTTCTGAAAGCTGGAAGTTCCAGCTTTCTACTTTCAAAAGCACGAAAGTTGGGTCATTTCCGAGCGTTCAGTTATGTATATGGCAGCTATAGGATATAGTCGGCCGATCCTTATGAAATTTGGGATGTCGTATTATTTACTCTCTAGCTCTCCAAAAATAGCTCTTGTGTAAAATTTGAACTCTCTAACTCAAAAAACACCAAAGTTATACCATTTACGATTAATCAGTTATATGGCAGCTATAGGATATAGTCGGCCGATCCGATTTATATACTGCGTGCAAAGGAAAGAAGGGTTTGAGCAAAGTTTCAAGTCGATAGCTTTAAAACTGAGAGACTAGTTTGCGTAGAAGCAGACAGACGCACAGACAGACATGCTCATATCATATATATACTTATAGGGTATATACTTATATACTTTATAGGGTAGGAGATGTCTCCTTCACTGCGTTGCACACTATTGGACAAAATTATAGTACCCTCTGCAAGGGTATAATAAAATTAAACAAAAACTAATAACAACTCAAAAATTTACATTACTTTAATATCCGGTATTTGTATTCGACGCTATTGATGATATCTGCGTTTGGTGTACACGGCGGTCCAATTCACTCCAAAAATTTTCAATAGGATTAAGATCAGGTGATTGGGGCGGCGTTTTCAAGAACTTTGGGCAGTTTTAAAGCATCCACGACTTGACTTTATGGGCCTTGTGCCTTGGGTCATAGTCCTGATATAATTTAAATGTGTTTGCAATTTTTGTTTGCAGTTTCCATTTTCTCCGCCGACTGCTGTAAATGTTCCTTTAAAATTTTCAAATATTCGTCTTGGTCCCTAATTCTATTTATAAGTACTGAATTTCCAACTCCTTTTGTGGAAATATAGCCCCAAATCTTCACACTTCTCCCGCCGTGTTTTACTGTTGACCTCACGTGATTTTTATGCAACTCTGTATTTGGTTGCCGCTAAACGATTAAACCGAAAAGATTAAACTTTCTCTCATCTATGAAAATGAAATCATCCTACCAGCTTTGGTCCTTTTTGGAGTACTCCTGGGCAAAGTTTTTCCGGAACTTTCGGTTGCGCTCAGAGAGAAAAGGTTTTTTTTGAGCGATTCTGCCGTTGTACCCTTGTTTTTATGGTACGCCGAATAGTATAGGCCGATCATGGGAAGGCAGTTTCATCGTAGAGTTCAGCTGAGGATTTCCGCAGTTTCCTTTTAAGTCTTACCCTCTAAGTGAAGCTGGAGGATAAGCTTTTGCTGCTCCAAGGATGAATTTTTACCTTGCCGGCCCATCTTTAAAATCGGTGCTCGTGGTATCTTTTTTCTTGGTTTGATCGTAGGAAATGAATAACACTCATACAGTGATGGAAAAAATAATAGAAACGAATTTTCCCTTTGGGTTAAAATACGTATTTTTAATAAAAAACGTGGTAATGAGTGAAAATTTTAATTTTTCTTCAATATAAATACATATATCTTACATACTAGAAATTAGAAATGCATTTAGATTTATTCATTTAGCTGAAAAATTAAACTAAAGTTAAATTTTATGTTTATGGAAATAAAAATAGAAACGAAATGACTAAGCATTCCAAAAAGGGTGTGTGAAAAGTTTCAAATCGATAGTTTTAAAACTGAGGGACTACTTTGCGTAGAAACAGACAGACAGACGGACATGCTCATATCAACTCAGCTGATTAGGAGATTTTTGCACAGGAAACGCAATAAACTTTTTTTTTTCTAAAATATAACTTTTTTTGTAAAGCCTCCTTTGCACCCATATCGGCTATTCCAGCGGATGGTCAACCAGGACCAAAAAAATAAATGTCCATATTCCTCGATTCTTTTTTTGTATTTTCGTAAATAAATATCCAAATTTTCATAATCTATTGGATTCATAGCATATCTCAGCTTTTTTTTTTTTTTTTTTTTTTTTTTTTTTTAAATCCCGAAAAGTCAAAAAATGAAATTTTCACCTTTTTTTACTTTTAAAGACATTTTTATGTTTATTTATTTCTCAAGGAAAACATATCAACATATCAATCAACCCTTTCCATATTCGGTGATAAGGAAATCATTTTTGTATTTTGTTTGTCATTTATTTTTATAAATCATTTGCCTTTTAAGGGACCTTGTCCGGATTATTTTTATATAACCATATCCATTTTTTAGTTTTGTTAACTTCGAAAGGCTCTACGATTAATAAAGTAGGACCATCTTTTGCGCGAAGAGGCTGACCAGATCCGCCGATTAAAATTTTTGCGGGGGAACTCAAAACTCCGGCCCCAATATGACGGATCTATCCGTCCGTGAAAACTTTAATCCTACTTTAAAATGAGTGTGATTTTGACCCATAAATTACAATGTAATATATTTACCAAGTATTTGGTTCAAGTAAAAATTTCCTGTTAAACAATGTATTAGCGATGGCTTTTGGCCGTAAGTTTTTTACTTACCTTATGTTACTTTGTAACATTACTTTTTTAAGTTCGTACATAACACCTTTCAATACCCGGTACTCGTCGAGTACTCGGCCCCCCCTACGGATACCGATTCAGTAGCGAAGCAGACTAAAACCTGGGGGCAGACTTGGGAGCGGGAGTAGGCGTGACAAAATTTTGACACAAACTTGATCTCCGCAGATACCATACGAATCCAACTTCCAAATCGGATAGTTTTCTCTCTTGTAGTTTTCGAGATCCATGGGTTCAAAATTTTAGCTTGTTTATTAGGGCGGGTCAATTTGTTCCTGTCCAAAAAATCCTGAAAATCGTCCCCCATAATCGGAATCTACGAAGAATTCTAAGAAAATTTCACAAAGAAACCATGTGTCTAAAATGAATTCCTAGCTCGCGCCGAGAAGCTTCAAGATTGCACTATGAGGTACATAAGCTATTTCGAGGTATTTAAGACATTTTAATGTATTTAAAAAAAACGTACGCATTTTTCAATTATGTTGGAGTCAATTCTGATTCATCTTTTTACAACAAATTTTATAATTTTTTTTTTAATTTATTTAACTTATAAATTATTTGTAATTTCTAAAGAAAGAGTCAAACTAGCCATGTACTTAGTCTCATATATGAAAGTTGGATCAATGAGTCTGTAACTTTTTAACGAAGTACGGTATCGATCTGAAAATTAAATATATATTCAAAGGCATTTTAAGTAAATAAAACTAAACTAAATACATAAAACATAACTAAATAAAAGTAGGCGTGGCATGATAAAAGGCGGAATTTAATTTAATTTTTTATTATAAAGTTTATTTGCTTTCAAACAAGTAGGTAGTTTTTGCATTTTCTTGACTTGGACTATACCGTCATCTTAATAGAATCTGAAGTCTTTCTTTGACTCCATTTGAGGAACTTTGGAACGATTTTCTAAAGTCAATGACATAACAGCATCTCGATTCTGTCGCATAACTCGCCGTGAGACATGTGTTAACAACTGCACACATCGTTCGGTGCCCTGTATGTGCGATGGAATTGCTGGATCTGGCAGTGGTATTTTAGCAGAATTGATGTATTCCAACAAGTGATCGTGTGGGATGAACAAAACAATCCAAAACAGTGCATTCTTCGCCCATACAGAAAATATTTTGTTAACAATGCTTTTCGATGAAAGAAAAACAGTTCGCGAAAGTGCAATAAATAAAATTATGTATTATCGCGAGAAATTATATGACCCAACTAAATTTAGAACTTATAAAAAGAATCGCATTAATTGCACCGATTAAATGCATTTAGTTGACTTGGATAATGACGACATCTCATTTGAACCTCCATTTACTGCAAACATCCCACATGATCACTTGTTGGAATACATCAATTCTGCTAAAATACCACTGCCAGATCCGGCAATTCCATCGCACATACAGGGCACCGAACGATGTGTGCAGTTGTTAACACATGTCTCACGGCGAGTTATGCGACAGAATCGAGATATTGTTATGTCATTGACTTTAGAAAGTCGTTCCAAAGTTCCTCAAATGGAGTCAAAGAAAGACTTCAGATTCTATTAAGATGACGGTATAGTCCAAGTCAAGAAAATGCAAAAACTACCTACTTGTTTGAAAGCAAATAAACTTTATAATAAAAAATTAAATTAAATTCCGCCTTTTATCATGCCACGCCTACTTTTATTTAGTTGCTTAAAATGCCTTTGAATATATATTTAATTTTTCAGATCGATACCGTACTTCGTTAAAAAGTTACAGACTCATTGATCCAACTTTCATATATGAGGCTATGTACATGGCTAGTTTGACTCTTTCTTTAGAAATTAAAAATAATTTATAAGTTAAATAAATTTAAAAAAAAAATTATAAAATTTGTTGTAAAAAGATAAATCAGAATTGACTCCAACATAATTGGAAAATGCGTACGTTTTTTTTTAAATACATTAAAATGTCTTAAATACCTCGAAATAGCTTACGTACCTCATAGTGCAATCTTGAAGCTTCTCGGCGCGAGCTAGGAATTCATTTTAGGCACATGGTTTCTTGGTGAAATTTTCTTAGAATTCTTCGTAGATTCCGATTATGGGGGACGATTTTTGCGAAAAAAAATTGACCCGCCCTATTGTTTATATTGTATTTATTGGGAAATTGTATTTATATCGGTATATCTCCTCTTAAAACCGTTTGATTTGGATGAAATTTGTTTTTAGATATATGTATATCAACTACAGAAATTATTTGGCATTAAAAGTTTTTCTAAAAAACCGCCGTACCGCCGCTGTAGATATTCGGGATTTGTGGATACGGGAGAGGGCGTGTCACAATTTTAAAACAAGCTTGAAGTGCGTGCGCATCGACTCTGCTGCTGATGCTGATCAAGAATATATATACTTTATGGGGTCGGAGATGATTTCTTCTCTTTGTTACATAAATTCACACAACTACAATATACCCTTGTACTCTACGAGTATCGGGTAGTAAAATATGTCTACTGTTTTTATACCCTTGCAGAGGGTATTATAATTTTGGTCAAAAGTGTGCAACGCAGTGAAGGAGACATCTCCGACCCTATAAAGTATATATATTCTTGATCAGGATAGTCTCGGAGGAGCGAACTGAGATACTAGTCTCAGTTTTAAAGCTATCGACATGAAACTTTGCACACACCCTTCTTTCCTTTTCACGCAGTATATAAGTCGGAACGGCTCGGCTCGGGATCGGACGACTATATCCTATAGCTGCCCAGCTTTTGTGTTTTTGAAGATCCCTATCCTTCTGTCCCTATCTTCGGTTGAGTACAGACGTGTTTTTCGCTCGCTCCGTATTAAAAATCATTTTCGGCTGAAATACGCTGCTTTTTGGAAATAAAATTGTGCGTTTATAATTCGGAACGGCCCGGATCGGCCGACTATATCCTATAGCTGCCATATAACTGATTGATCGGAAATCAGAAATCAGGAAATCAAATTTTACACAAGCGCTATTTTTGGCAAAATAATACGACTTGCCAAATTTCATTAGGATCGGCGGACTATATTCTATAGCTGCCATATAACTGAACGATCGGAAATGGTATTTGGTAGAAGTATCAATTTTCGTATTTTTGAAGATAGAAGCTTGGGACTTCTTTTTAGATTTTTTATTTTAATTAATTGGTTTTATTATGATGTAATCATAAGGATCGACCAACTATATCCGATGTTTCCGATATATGTATGCCCGGTTTTAACTGCAAGGGTATATCAACTTCGGCTCCGCCCGAAGTTAGCTTTCCTTTCTTCTTTTCTGTATTATAGGTTTCTTGAATTGTAATTTATTTTTGGGAAAAGAGTTTATTTTTTGTCCTTACTGTTAATATATTTAATTAATTGAGAAAAAAACATGCTACTAGCGAATTGGGCTCATTAACGCGTATACTTCCTTGAATGATCGTCATTCTTTCTCACAGGATAGCCACAATTTTGCACGAAGATCGTAGACCGTAGCCAGCGGTGGCAGAAATTGAAATTGCAACGAAAGCGGCAATAAAAACAACAACTATAACAAAAACAAGATGAAAAACAACAACGCACATGAACATGTAATGCAGACCACAGATATAAGACATGAAACCTGCGATGGATACGTCGGCGACATCAACTTACCTTAGTCTTACCAGCATCGTCTTCGCATCTATACATCCATTTCCATTCCCTTCGCGGTAATCGTTCTCCTTGCTTTGTGACGTTCTCGCCTCCGCAAGCCACAGGGTATAATTGCAAAGGTGCCACTGCTGCTTTTGGATAGTGGCTTAAATCGCAAAAAAATTCGTCAATTTTTATGGGAAAAACTTGGCTTTTTATACCCGGTAGTAGTCACACGATTGTAGTCGTGTGAATGTATGTAACATAGAGAAGGAATTATATATATTCTTGATCAGCATCAACAGCCGAGTTTATATTGCCTTAACCTGTTCGTTAATCCGTCTGTCCGTATGAACGCGTGAATCCCTTCCGCAACTATAAATCGAAAATTTTCTGTAACACCAGTACAGGAAGGTCTTTTGAATAACAGTTGATGCATAACTATTTCTATAGTTCATTTATATCCGAAACAAAAATTTCATCCAAGTTTCATCCGGCCGGTTTTTGGAGTATATATCTACTTCTATATGTCCTATATGTCTACCATTTTCCATAAAAACGGGCTAAAATTATAATCGGAGGTATCCGATTTAAAGTCGTATGATATCCGTGCAGATCAAGTTTGTGCCCACTCCCGCCCCCCCAAATCTTGTTGTAGCACCAGCTCCTTAATGTTTTTTAAAAATATTTTGATGCCAACTGTTCCAATGGCTAATCAAAAAAACAGTCAAATCTGATCTTTTTTAGAGGAGTTATAGACTTTTTGGTCTCCTTTCCTACTGAATTTGTAGTATGACCGTAGGGGCGCTGCAGTTGTTGTTTTGCCCAAGCGCAAAAGAATGCAACAATTTTTTGCTAAAAATCCATAACTTTAAAGATTAAATAAATTAAGCCAATAGAAATTCAAAAATTTTAGATTTAATTACATCTAGGGATAATTTAGGGAATAACAAATCGGAAACAAGGTTGTAATGTTTACAATTAACACGAACCGTGTTCGTGTTCAATAAAAGGTCTACAAATTGATTACCAAAGGGGTCGGAAGGACCTAGTTACCCTGTTGGGAACTGAAAAGTTTAAGTTTTCCAGAAGTAATTGGGAATTCACCTGTCCTAGAATTAGCATATAAAGAAGCATAACCCCAGCTCAAGCACCGCGTTCTTGGAATGAAGGTAGTTTTAATAGTTTAAGCCGGTAACGCTACGACACAATGCAATTAACAGTATTAAAGTTTAAATTTTTTAATGTAAATGAAAGAAACTGCTTTTGAACCAAGTGTTGCTGAATTCAAACGCACGAACATTATTCTAAGATAGGACAAAACAAAGATACATATAGAGTCTTAGTGGTGAAAGGATCATAAAGGATAAAACATTAATCCAAAAGAAAAGAGATCAGATGTACCGTCTACCATCTTTACTCCTAACTACATGATTTTCTCCTGTTGCTATGGCCACCGCCTTAAGCTAAAATATTTCTCTGCTGGAAAATTCGTCGAAAATGATGGAGTGGTAGAGAATGGGGCTAGGGGGCTTTTTAGTTTTACTTACATTTTTAATTTTTTTTTTTTTTAATTTTAAAACATTGGAGAAAATCGCATCAATATCATCGTCAAACTATATATCGTTAAACTATTTTTATACCCTTGCAGAGGGTATTATAATTTTGGTCAAAAGTGTGCAACGCAGTGAAGGAGACATCTCCGACCCTATAAAGTATATATATTCTTGATCAGAATCACCTCCTGAGGCCGACTATATCCTATAGCTGCCATATAACTAATTAATCGGAAATGGTACAACTTCGGTGTTTTTTGTGTTAGAGTTCAAATTTTACATGAACGTTATTTTTTACGTTTTATGTCATACGACATGCCAAATTTCGTAAGGATCGGCCGACTATATCCTATAGCTGCCATATAACTGAACGATCGGAAATGACCCAACTTTCGTGTTTTTGAAGATAGAAAGCTGGAACTTGGTACAGGTTATATTTTTGGTCAGTTTATCCGACCTACCGAATTTCATAACGATTGGCCGACTATATCTTATAGCTGCCATATAACTGAACGATCGGAAATGGTTTTTGGTAGAAATACCAACTTTGGTATGTTTGAAGATAGAAGTTTGGGACTTTTTTTAGATTTTGTATTGTAATAAATTGGATTATATATTTCCCGGCCAACTATATCCGATGTTTGCGATACATATCCGGTTTTAACTGTAAGGGTATATAAACTTCGGCTCCGCCCGAAATTAGCTTTCCTTTTTTTGTTCAACCTAGCGTTGTTTCAATATTGTTGAATGAAATATGTATAAGAAAAATGGACGGTTAATCATAAAATAAAAAATGTTCTCCAGTTCCTCATAGGATTCCTCACAGAACCTGCGACTATACGTTTTAAAACCAGAATCTCTACACACTAGACCACAATGCTAATTGTTTGTTTAGTGATAAATACGACCCGTATTGTCCTTTTGCTCATTCTGCAGAAGCCGAAATCCATAAATTAAAATTTGGAAACCGAAACCCTCTTACGCCGTCGGGCGTGCAGCGACACATACATATGTACATACAAGGGCACACATTTTTTTGATACTACATGAAAGAATTCTAAAAATTGAATCGTATGCATGTGTGATCCCCCCTCACCAACAATCTCGACGAAAAAATTTGACCGTTTTTGGCTCTGATGTCCCATTTATGTATGTACTGTATAATCCTTTCTTAAAATTTGTGAAGTAAAATAAGAGGGGATTGTTTGAACACCAGGGGAAGACTTTGTCAAGGTCCAATAACTAACTTGACACCATCAAAATACATTAAGTACGAAACTAAGTACATAAATCGTTAACGAAAAGAACAAACAGATAAGGTCCTAAGTGATTAGTATATAGATGAAATTTTTTTCAATCAGTCCAATCCAATTCATTGATTGCGAAGTCTTGCGACATTTGGAGCGAGGTTGAACCTTAAAGCTAGCATGATTATTAGGCACACCGACAACAACTTAGCACACAACTTAGCTGCAAGGGTATATACATTTCTTTTCGGCCCAAATTTTCTTCTTTCTTCTTCTTTTTTTTTATACCCTCGCAGAGTTTTTATAATTTTGGTCATAACTGTCCATTGCAGTGAAGGCACTTATAAACTATAAATATTTTTGATCAGCATCAGCTGCGGAGTTGATACAAACATGTCCTTTTGTCTTTTTCTAAGGAAACTAGTAAAACTTTATTATTGATCCGACCTACCAAATTTCATAAGGATATGCCGACTATATCCTATCGATGCCATATAACTGAACGATTAAAATTGACCCAACTTTGCTATTTTTAAAGATAGAAGCTTAGGACCTTTTTTAAACCCTTGCAGAGGGTTTTATTATTTTGATCAAAAGGGAATGTCGGACGAAGAATGTCCAATGTTTGCGATATAACCGAGTTTAGCTGTAAGGGTATATCAACTTCGGCTCCGCCCGAAGTTAGCTTTCCTTTCTTGTTTCTTTATTTGTTTTTTTTTTCTTGTATTATAATAACTTGGTTTAATTAATGGAAATTCTCATAAGGATCGGCCAACTATATCTGATATTTGAAATATACATATGTATGTATATCCGATCTCAACTGCAATGGTGCGGCTCAACGGCTCCTCCCGAAGTTCTTTTTTTTTTGTTTAATACAAATTGGAAATAAATCTTATTACCGATTTATTGAATAAAAATTTAAAAAAATCTTTATTGATTTTTTAATAAAAATTTTAATAAATTCGGACTTTGAAGTTTATATTTTTAATTTTAAAGTTTTACGGTCCCTGTCCAAAACACAACAATTTTCAATCGATAATACATACATATGTACATACATATGTGTTCACGGAAATAGCAGTGCTTGCGACCTGCACGTTTAGTTAAAAACAAAAAAACTATTACAAAGTAGTGTTTGTTAAAAGTTAAAAGTTTGTTAAAGTCTTACACCTACGTGACATGGAGTCCACCAAATCCTGACAACGCTTGAAGGGAATCTGGCACCATGCCTCCTGCACAAGTTGCAGGGATTTCTTTGACATACATATAGCGCTTGATGCCCCCCCATAGGTTTTCGATAGGATTTCAATCCGGGGACTGTGCTGGCTATGGCATTACATAAACTTGTTCCTTCTTAAACCACTCCTTTGCCACCGTGCTGGTATGTTTAGGATCCTAGCATCCCTACACCATGATTTTGAGGCCATAGTGCTTTACAGTTTTCAGCGTATGGTTTTGGTGGTGCTCTGTATTTTGATGTCGACGGACTTGTCTTGATCCTTTTCCACCAAATTAAACCAGTTTGAACTCAACAGTTCTAAGGATAATACGCCATTTAAATCACTTCAGGTGGCTTTTGGCGAACTCCAATCAGGCTTTCTCCGCTTTTATATCCCTTGAGGATGCAAAAGGATTGGCTTAGCTGAAGCGCATTATGCGTCGGTCCTCTGTAACTATGGTTTTGCGAGTCCTCCCCTCGATTTTCGGGCTTCGGATCATATTTAATGGCATTGAAAACCACCTTGAAAGAACATTCACCAGACTTTGAATTTCTTTTATATGTACGTTTTGCTCTCTTTTCTAAACCGAATAATGTCTTCCCTTTCTTTCTTGGAACAGTGAGGTCCTCCACGCACGGAAATTCAATTTTTTGCGTAGTAATGGTGTGTTGTTATATAAACTATAATAAATAACCTAAATAAACTCACTTTCAACAAAATTACGAAAAATTTCGATAGTTTTCGCGGAACAAAATCAAAAACTGCTTTTCAGTGAACAAAAAATACATAACTTATTTCGTATAAAACGAAAATAAATCAAATCTAACGAAATTTTTGCTTATTTCTTACCTCCTTCTAATCTCTCCTTCCATTTTACAAAAAAAGAAAGCAATAGAACAGTTGACCAAAAGGAATATGAAAAAAACACAGCTGAACATATACAAAATTTTAATTTTTGAATTAAATTAAATTAATTTAATTAATTTAATTAATTAATTAAATAACTTAAATTAATTTAATTAAATTAATTTTTTTTTATTTGTAATGTTCTTAGAACTATTAACTATAACAAGAGATCAAAAACAATGTGGAACCATTAAATATTTTTTTTAAAATACATTTTTGTGCCATTTTTATTTTGCAAACAATTTCTTGACAAACTGTATGTATATACACGTGTATTTAACAATTGTTAACTTGTCGTTGTTCGCGTCTCGTACTGGGAAAATCTTTCTGGCATTCGGACTTTTAGATACTCGACGACTTGTTTAGCCTCTGACGATATGAAACAGTTCATTTCCGATATTTTTTGGCGGAGCTCGCAGCATATGGGAATAATCAAAGATATTGTCACTTTTGTGTCTGCAGAAATGGATACGGTTGCATCCTGAAATGGATTGAGTATCTCAATCAGTTCCCTTATTATTTTTATTTCATCTGCGGTATACGGCGGTAGCGATTTTGGGGTTTTTAATCAAACCTTCGAATTACTTTCATTCGTAGCCAAAATACGCTGCATCATAAAAAGAGCACTGTTCCAACGCGTTGGCACCTCCTGGATCAAACCGTACGGCTTACTAACGCCTTGCTCTTCTTTAAATTTCGCATAAGCTACATTGCTAGATTTAAAAAATGCGACTGTACGCTTGCACTTTAAAACAATGTTTAAAACGCATGGCAGTTTTAAGACATCTTGCACTAATAAATTTATTGTACGTGCAAAATAGGGAATATGCACTATCTTAAGATTCTCGCATGCCTTTTTCATCGATGCATCATTGTCTGTGACAATGCAAACGACTTCGCCTACTAAGCCCTATTAATTTAAAACATTACTTATAGTATCAGCAATGTTAACAGCTGAATGATTTGTTGACGTAAGTAATTAAGTGGTTGACAATATTTTGGAAGCAATCTCAAAAGACTGCGTTACAAAATGGCAAGTAACCGTTATGAAGGATTCATTGGCTCTTGATGACCAGCCATCGGTAGTTAGTGCAACGCTTTCGATAAGCTCCAGTTGTTTTTTTAAATTGTCTTTTAAATTGTTATACTTATTTATTAAAAGTACATTGCGCAGGTGAGTCTTGCTTGGAATTTTATATCGCGGATCTAACTCATTCATTAGCTTTTTAAACCCGACACAATTAACCACATTTAAGGGAAAGACATCGGACGCGACCATATTAACAAGCAACTTGTCAATGAGTTTTTTTTTTCAGACGTATTTGAATATGGAATATCACGCTCCAGGAACTTTTTCATGCAGTTTTCCTTTTCTAAGGACTGTTCTTTTAATAGCGTAGGATGCATACGCTTCAAATGATCCATTAGGTTCGTCGTGTTTCCACCGGTTTTATACTGCTTACCGCACTGTTAACATATAGCCATATTGCTCTCTTTGCATTTTTTAAAGACTTGCCAAACTATCGACGTTCCCCTTTTGCGTTTTTCTGCATGCACCTCTTCATCGTCAGCACCACGCCTACAACCAACACCACCGTTCGCTTCCAAGTTATTTAAATTTCACATGTGATCAAAAATTTAATAAAATAAAGTCAAAAATAAAATGTACCAATTTTACTTAAACGTTGCCCTCAATGCACAGATACAATAAAAACAATCAATAGTGGCCCAACAACCATCGATGTTAGAAAATTTAAGAAAAATCGATAGTATCGATGGTGCCATTGATTGTTTTCCAGCTCTATTTGTAGGTGTAGATTAGCCATTGGAACAGTTTGACATCAAAACATTTTCAAAAAATATTAAAAAACTGGCGCTACGACCAGATGTTGACACAAATTTGATCTACGCGGATATCATACGATTCCAATACGCCTCATATGTACATATGTACGGGGGTAATAATATTTTGGCTTCCAAATTTTAATTGCAATTTCTCACCGTTTCTGTTTTCAATGCGCCGATGTGGTAGTTAGTAGAACCAATAGTATTTTCAATCACTGCCAATGGAATCTGGGTGGTGCATAGAAAATGCATAGAAGTTGCTCTGTGTACAATTTTTTTAAGTTTAAATCCTCCTAAGGATAGAAAGCTGGAACTTGGTACAGATTCTATTCTATACTCCGGTTTTAACTGCAAGGGTATATCAACTTCGGCTCCGCCCGAAGTTAGCTTTCCTTTCTTGTTTTTCTTTAATACTACAATAAAAGATAAATAAACAAGAAGGGGAAGCTAACCTCGGGCGGAGCAGAAGTTGTAATACTCTTGCAGTAAAAACCTGATATATATGGCAAATATCGGATATATTTGGCTGATTCTTATGAGAATATCAGTAAAAACCGCAGTAAATTTTTTCGCGGTCTTTCAGAATTTGGAAATGGCTTGTGCATCAATAGGAGCATCAGCTAGCATTCCTGTATTCATCATAAAGCTTAGAGGCCCAGACGACCGAGGGGCGCTCGAGAAACGATTTGTTAGTACATATTAAGCTAATTGAAATTTGTTAAGCTAAGAGGAGTTAGTAAGGAAATTTAAAATTCTATATTTTAAATTAGAGGGACAGGAAAGAGATGTAATAGAGTAGAGACCATTGTAGTTCGAACATAATACCCTAAAAGGGTCGTGCAGTGCATATGTCGAACTACAACGGCTAAGGAACAGAGGACTAAAGTTTCGAGTCCTTCTATTAGGAATGTTGAAATTTAAGCGTGTTAGTAAATGCTGGCTATCTACATCCCCGTTAATAAGGTTATGCAGAAAAACTACACCGAGCATTGTCCTACGATTTGTTAAGCTAGGTAGGTTAATAAGTAAAAGTCTGCTACTGTAAGATGGAAGCTGAAGATTTGCATCCCAGTATAGACCTCTAAGTGCAAATATTAAAAGTTCTTTTGTACGGATTCTATGCGGTCCTTATGTACTCCATATTGGGGACTCCAGACACATGAACCGTACTCTAGTATAGGACGGACCAAAGAAATGAGTAAAGTTTTGGTTATATAGGGGTCATTAAATTCTTTTGACCACCTTTTAATAAAACCAAGGACTCCTTTAGCCTTAT
Organism: Drosophila parabipectinata; assembly: GCA_018153455.1. Classification (NCBI taxonomy): domain Eukaryota; kingdom Metazoa; phylum Arthropoda; class Insecta; order Diptera; family Drosophilidae; genus Drosophila; species Drosophila parabipectinata. The sequence continues at coordinate 1,097,636 of JAECYA010000403.1, read as the reverse complement.
TAACCATTAAGGAAATATGGTCGGCAAATTTAAGTTTTATGTCTAATAGGATGCCGAGATCATTAACCTGGGTTAATTTTTCTAAGGCAATCCCATTAATGGAATACGTAGCTTGCAGAGGGCAAGAACGATAAAAAGACATATGCTTGCATTTTGATCCATTAAGTATTAGATCATTAGCCAAACACCATTTTTGAAAGTTATCAAGGTCAGACTGAAGACTGCATTGGGCAGAGATGGATTTGTACTGAAGACAAAGCTTTACATCATCTGCATACATAAGAACTAGAGAGTTCGTTAAAGCAGGGGGCAAGTCGTTTATAAAAAGCGTAAATAATAACGGGCCAAGATGACTTCCTTGAGGGACGCCGGATGTAGCACGGACCAGACGGGACTGTATGTTTTTAAATAAGACTCTTTGTGTCCTTCCATCTAGGTAGCTGGAGATCCACGTTAAGAGGTCTTTAGGAAAACCCAGCATATTCAGTTTACTCAACAAAAGTGAGTGATTAACTGAATCAAATGCTTTGCTGAAGTCTGTGTAAATTACATCGGTTTGATATCCCTTACAAAAGCCATCTATGACAAAGGATGTCAACTCCAATAAGTTTGTGGTGGTGGAGCGACGCTTAATAAAGCCATGCTGACAAGGAGTGATAATCGAAGAGCAAAGGTGTTGCAAATGAGGGGTAATTAATTTTTCAAATAACTTTGGAATTGCCGACAACTTAGAGATGCCTCTGTAGTTGGCAGCCTCGGACTTTTTCCCTTTTTTATGTAGGGGAATTATAAATGATTCCTTCCACTTAAGGGGAAAAATCGAGTTTTCCAAAGATAAGTTGAAAAGTCTAAGTAGAGGTTTGCACAGAGCCCTGGCACAGTATTTTAGCACACAGCCTGGTACTCCATCGGGGCCTGGCGAATAAATGGGTTTGACCCTTAAAAGACCAGATAATAAGTTGTTCTCAGAAAAAAACGGACAGAAAATAAGATTTGCTGCTTGAATGTTATATGCGTAAGGCTGATCAGTCAATTTTGGAGGAGAATAAGTTGTTTGAAAAAATTCTGCGAATAGATCGGCAATGGCCTGATCAGAAGTCGCAGAAGAATTTTCAAACGTAAGCAGGGGTGAAAAAGATACGTGTTTACGCTTAGTGTTTACAAAATTATAAAACTGCTTTGGATCCTGAGTAAATTGTATCCGACAGCGGTCAATATAATTCCTATAACATTCAGCGTTATGCACGGTAAAATTCGACCGAGCTAGTAGGTATCTTGAGAAATCAACACTACTGCAGGTTTTTTTATATTTAAGTAAAAGCTTATTTTTTTTATTTTTTAAGTTAGCGAGGCACCTTGTAAACCAAGGAGGATTTGTTGAAGCGGACGGATATTTCCAAGGCACACATGAGTCAAAAAATTTATTTAAAGTAAAATAAAATTTTTCTAAAGTGACATTAAGATCAGTGCACGCCAGAATATCAGACCAGTCAAATGTATCAATAAGGCTATTAAGTTTCTGAAAATCAGCTTTACGGAAACAGCGAATCTTATTAACCACGCTCGGAGACATCTGATCGATACCAGGAGTGGTTTCGATTGAGACCTCCAGTGTGGGGTGATATGGATCCTCTGGGGATGAAAGGGGAAAAGCTCTGGAGAGAGCAGTACCATCAGGATCAGATACAAAACATAAGTCTAAAAGCCGACCTAACGAATTTCTAACATGATTGATCTGACCTAGGGACATGTCAAACATGCCCGCGGTGAAGTCGTGGTAAGTTATAAGTGACAAAGATGGTGAGTTATCGACGTTGGACCACTTTAATTCTGGAATATTAAAGTCGCCCACCGCTACAAAAAAAAAAAAACCGGATATATATGGCAAATATCGGATATATTTGGCTGATTCTTATGAGAATATCATAATAAAACCCATTAATTACAATAAAAAATCTAAAACAAAGTCCCAAGCTTCTTTCTTCAAAATTACCAATGTTGGTATTTCTACCAAAAACCATTTCCGATCGTTCAGTTATATGGCAGCTATAGGATATAGTCGGCCGATCCTTATGAAATTTGGTAGGTTGGATCAACTGACCAAAAATAGAATCTGTTTTAAATTCCAGCTTTCTATCTTCAAAAACACGAAAGTTTGGTCATTTCTGATCGTTCAGTTATATGGCAGCTATAGGATATAGTCGGCCGATCCTTATGAAATTTGGTAGGTTGGATCAACTGGCCGAAAATAGAATGTGTACCAAGCGCCAGCTTTCTATCTTCAAAAACACGAAAGTTTGGTCATTTCTGATCGTTCAGTTATATAGCTATAGGATATAGTCGGCCGATCCTTATGAAATTTGGTAGGTTGGATCAACTGACCAAAAATAGAATCTGTTTTAAATTCCAGCTTTCTATCTTCAAAAACACGAAAGTTTGGTCATTTCTGATCGTTCAGTTATATGGCAGCTATAGAATATAGTCGGCCGATCCTTATGAAATTTGGTAGGTTGGAGCAACTGACCAAAAATAGAATCTGTATTAAATTCCAGCTTTCTATCTTCAAAAACACGAAAGTTTGGTCATTTCTGATCGTTCAGTTATATGGCAGCTATAGGATATAGTCGGCCGATCCTTATGAAATTTGGTAGGTTTGATCAACTGACCAAAAATAGAATCTGTATTAAATTCCAGCTTTCTATCTTCAAAAACACGAAAGTTTGGTTATTTCTGATCGTTCAGTTATATGGCAGCTATAGGATATAGTCGGCCGATCCTTATGAAATTTGGTAGGTTGGATCATCTGACCAAAAATAGAATCTGTATTAAATTCCAGCTTTCTATCTTCAAAAACACGAAAGTTTGGTCATTTCTAATCGTTCAGTTATATGGCAGCTATAGGATATAGTCGGCCAATCCGTATGAAATTTGGTAGGTTGGATCAACTGACCAAAAATAGAATCTGTATTAAATTCCAGCTTTCTATCTTCAAAAACACGAAAGTTTGGTCATTTCTGATCGTTCAGTTATATGGCAGCTATAAGATATAGTCGGCCGATCCTTATGAAATTTGGCATGTCGTATTATTTTGCCAAAAATAGCTCTCATGTCAAATTTGAACTCTCTAACTCTAAAAACACCAAAGTTATACCATTTCCGATCAATCAGTTATATGGCATCTATAGGATATAGTCGGCCGATCCGGGCCGTTCCGACTTATATACTGCGTGCAAAGGAAAGAAGGGCGTGTGCAAAGTTTCAAGACGATAGCTTCAAAACTGAGAGACTAGTTCGCGTAGAAACAGACAGACAGACGGACAGACGGACATGCTCATATCAACTCAGAAGGTGACCCTGATCAAGAATATATATACTTTATAGGGTCGGAGATGTCTCCTTCACTGCGTTGCACACTTTTGGACAAAATTATAATACCCTCTGCAAGGGTATAATAAAAGCGAGAATAAATGGAAAAAACAGAGCTAAAGAGTAAAGATTATTGAAGATATTTCTGATTTTTTTGCTATCACACTGGTTCGATGTGAATGTTTCAAACTTTTATCGTTCCAAAGATGTTACGTTCTAAAAATTGAATTCTCTCTTTTCCCTCTCTTATCTGCCAGTCGTTTGTCGGGAACTCAGTCTCAAATGTTTTCATTTCTACAGCGGGTTTCACTACGAACTGAGGCAATGTGAAGGTAATTTTAAAATTTTGTATTTTTGATTGGATTATAAATTTCGGTAAACAATTAAAATATAATATAAATAAATTTAAAAAAAATAAGAAGTTGGTGTCTCGAGCCTTGATTCATCCGGACCTCAGGGAACTTCGGACTCGGCTATCCCTCATTCGTTGTCGCGTCCCGCTGGAACGGGTTAAGAACCCGCTGGTACCCCATTCCAGCGCTGGGACCCGCCACTTTTCTTCCTATGAGATGCCCATCTATGTACTGTGTAATCTTTGATTATATCTTCAAAAACACCTAAGTTATGGCATTTACGATCAATTAGTTATAGAATATAATCGGCCGTGCCCGTCCGTTCCGTTCCGGCACACGCAGTTGAGGAAAACAGGTGTATGCGTCTCAAACATTTTGCAGAATAATAATGCCCTCTGCAAACATTTATCGATGGAAAATCCGCCGTTTCAAAAAACCAACGACCAGTATATTGGAAAAAAAAGGAATATTTAATTATTGTTAAAGATTAAAATTGGTTAAATTTTTATAATTATTATTTTATTTATATTTAGGTTTCGAGGCTTTACATACATTTTTACTTAAAAGACGTTTCTTACACAATGGATCTGATAGAGCCCAATATACCAGAACAGGGCATGTTGTTCAACACTGTACTGTTCGAAACATAAATTTAATAAAAGTATGAGTTGAAGAAAAAAGATCAAAGACACGGTCACTTAGCATGTCGAAGATGGAGTAAACCCAGCAGAACATGGGAACAAGTTCTGTTCGAATTCACTTAATGACAAGATCAAAACGCTAACGCTTGGCCGGAATACCGGGAAAAGAATACCGAAAACCGGGCCAGAATACGGGGAATTACCGGGAAAAGTTTGATGGTTGGCCTTGTCTGGAACCCTATACATTGATTACCTGCATACTACCAATATTCGCATCCCAAGTTAGTTCGGGTTATAAGTCACAAAGCAATTACATTAAATTGCTTTTCACAGGTACCAGTCGAAGTCCAAAACGTGATTTTCAGCTTTAGGTTCACAAATTCAAAATAAATAAAAGCTTCTGCAATGTCGGCAATGGATGACGTTAAGAACACGATGGACATGAAAAAGAGAAAGTTGTGTTTCATGGGTTGTGTTTTAAGTTGGGGTAAAAAATATCTTCGGGGTCAAGATTTCATTCTGGCCCATTCATTAATTGAATGATAGTCAATAGATAGAAAAATTTGTTTATAAATAAGTGAATTTGTATCTAAATATTTTAGAAAATACATCTTTTGAAACATTTTTCTACACTGCAGTAAGAAGACTGTACAAATACTAAGAATTTTGTAACCTTATGATGTAAAAATATGCATTGCGTATTAACCTATGTTGGTGACAGAGGAACAATACAAATGCATACGAGTCTATTTTTGGATAACTTGTATTTATACCCGGTACTCGAAGAGTATAATGGTATATTTTAGTCGTGTGAATGTATGTAACATAGAAAAGGAATCATCTCCGACTCCATAAAGTATATGTATTCTAGATCAGCATCAACAGATTAGTCGATATAGCCGTGTCCGTCTGTCCGTCCAACAGTCCGTCTGCCCATCTGTCCGTATGAAAGCGTGGGTTCATTACAAGAGATTACAAGAGATAGAGCTATAGGATGATGTAGCATGAAGACTCCTACAATGTCCACGCAGTTCAAGCTTCAAATCTCAGAAATCAGAAATCTTTTTAGAAAATTTGAAACAAAAATCTCGTTTTAGCGACAATTCGTTATTGTTTATGAAAAAAAAAAAAAATTATAAAAGAAAAGTTGATATTTTTTTTTATACCCTTGCAGAGGGTATTATAATTTTGTCCAAAATTTTACAACGCAGTGAAGGAGACATCTCCGACTCTATAAAGTATATGTATTCTTTATCAGGATCACCTCCTGAGTTGATATAAGCATGTCCCGTCTGTCTGTTTATACGCAAACTAGTCTCTCAGTTTTAAAGCTATCGACATGAAACTTTGCACACACCCCTCTTTCCTGCAGGCAGTATATAAGTCGGACCAGCCGGAATCGGACGACTTTATCTTATAGCTGCCATATAACTGATTCATCGGAAATGGTATAACTCTGGTTTTTGTTTTTTGAGTTAGAGAGTTCATATTTTATATAAGAGCTATTTTTGGAAAAATAATACGACCCACCAAATTTCATAAGGATCGGCCGACTATTATCTATAGCTGCCATATAACTTAACGATCGGAATTGACCCAACTTTCGGGTTTTTGAAGATAGAAAGCAGTTCATTAGGTCAACCTAACAAATTTCATAACGATTCTCTCATAATGATCGGCCAACTATATCCAATTTTTTCCCATATATAGCCTGTTTTAACTGCAAGGGTAGGTCAACTTTGGCTCTGCCCGAAGTTAGCTTTCCTTTCTTGTTCTGCTTTATCATAAATACGGTAAATACATTGATATAAATGATATAGTAGGCCTTGAAATATAATAATCCTCGAGAAATGACAAAAATCTCGCAAAATATCCGAAAAGTAATACAAAATCTAATTTTTCACTCATGAAAACTGGACATTTAAAGTGAAAAACTGATTTATGTTATAGGTAAGTCCGTTAACGAGCATTGTATGATACATAGTATTGTTTAGCTAACGTCATTTGTCCCACTGGGCTTCTCTATGTTATATTTATTCACACGACTACAGTATATCCATGTAATCTACGAGTAGCCTCGTAGCCTTTAAAATAGTTTATTTTACATTTAAAGCAATAGAGAATCGATATACTATCAAAAAATCGTACAGAGACTGGTTTTCCATTGGGCTTACAGTTAGTCGATTCACATTTAAAGCTTCGAGGTTGCCTTCTTAAAATATAAATTGCTTTAAAAGTACGTAAATGTGCACTTTTCAACTACACTCACTTGAAAAACAATTAAATATACAGACAATACATCTCCTGGGTGGACTCTGCTGGATTCACTTTATACCCGTTATTTACATACAATTTCACTTTATTTCGGGAACCACACAAGTAATTTAAACAGTTGATGACGTAAAAACATAATGTGAGCTAATATTAATTTAATTAATATTAATGTTGGCTCTTTAGTGGTGCAGTGCATTTTTTTTATATTCACAATCATGATTTTGCTATTGGAATGGGTATTTTTGCCGCCCGATAATTTTAAAGTGGCGCCATTTAATACAATTTCTTAAACATATTTAATATTTAAGATTGATCTATTTTGACTCAAAGAATAGAACACAGAACAACACTTATTTTGAGACCCCATTAATCGGTTAAGGGGAGGGTAAGGTCAAATCATGCGAAAAAAGCCATGTTTTTGTGATTTTTTTCCTGACGACACAGTTAAAATTTATTTATTCAACCAACGGTATATTAAAATATGACATTAGAAGAATGTTTTATCAAATTTTTACAAAAAAAATATTTAAAAATATGGCAATGGTAGCAATTGTCCGGACGTGTCGCCAAAAAAAGTTGAATTGCGGTGCCCCTCATAACTCGGTGCTGGATCATTTGTAATCAAAAAATGAAAGTTCAATCGTTAAATAATAGTTCGCCCCAGGTAACGCTGTGAAGGTTTTTGAAAATTGCAATTTTTTAATTTTTTCGAAGACTTTGAAGTGAAAAACTCAATTTTTTGTGAAAAAGCCGGTTAATTTGTCATTGCGAAATCGAAATTATGAACAAAAAAAAAAAAACTCGACAGCGTTACCTCGTAAAATATGTACAGAAATAGTGTTTAAAATTTCAAAAGGATCGGTGCAGTAGTTTTGAAGTTATGAGGGGCACCGACTTTGAAAACGTGAGTTGTGGGAAAAACGCTTTAAAGTTTTAAACAAAAAAAAATCCAGTGTAAAACGTTTATAAGCAACTTTGTCAATAACTAATAACTTCGTCAATTTTGCTTTAATTGACTTGAAATTTCGACACAATATTCTTCAGATATTATGCATTAAATTTAAAAAATAAAAAAAAAAATGAAAAAAAAAAATGTAATACCTTACCCTCCCCTTAACAGTTATTTGTAAGCTATGAATTTGAGTTCCTTTTGCTTAAAATTTTTTAATTATCTAACTTGCATAAAATGGTTTTTGGCCAGAAATTTTCCTTATTGGAGCGCTAGCCCAAGTCCCGCCACTTTGCAGCCCTGAAAAATTTATGTTAGGATATATGTATGTACTTTGATTTAGGGTCGATATCAGAGTAAGAAAACCACTGGTTTGGTTAAATTAGGTTAGGTTGAGACGACTGTCGAATTGAATAAATCCAAAATACTGAGACATTTTTATACCTGGTACTCGTAGAGTACAAGGGTGTATTAAACTCGTGTGAATGTATTTAACATAGAGAAGGAATCATCATTTATATAATGTTATATTTAAGCTATAGCTATTGATCAGCGTCAACAACCAAGTCGATATAGCCCCGTTGGTCTGTCCGTATGAACACGTCGATCTGAAAGACTATAAGACATAGCTATAGGGTTTGGCATGGATACTTCGTCAATGCCCACGTAGTTCAAGTTTGTTTCAAAATGTTGCCTTCCGCCCCCACAAATTGCAATAGCGAAAATTCCGTAACGCAAGTACTGGAAGGTTTTATAAAAAAACTTTGGAAAACTATTTCTATAGGTATATATCTAGAAAAAAAAACTCAACCGAATCGTCCAATTTTTGGTGGAGATATACCCATATATACAGGTATTGAAATGTATTGACATCATCTTTAAAATGACATATAGTTTGTTTAAATGATGTTTACACGTTAAAAAATTACAATCGATTGAAATGGAGTTCACAAACGCAGAAATTCGGGCAATTTTGAAATTTTACTTCCCACAGGGAAAAACTGCTGCAGGGAAAAACTGAGATAACAAACTATCAATTCAAGCCGCCGAACAGTGGTTTTTCGATACCGAAACACCCAAGCATTCCGGACGACCAGTGACCGTTGATACGGATAAAACCATGGAAATAGTGTTTAAAGTCAAAAAATTTAACAATAAAGCTCGATGTATGAATGCGTCATGAGTTATCCCAAAAAAACCTTTTCGACCGTGTATCAATCTGTGAATCTTTGTTGCACCATAATAAATTTGACTCATTTCTGGATCGGTAAGTCACTGGTGATGAAAAATGGATCACATATGACATCATAAAGCGTAAAAGATCCTGGTCGAAGCACGTTGAGTCGTCTAAAACGGTGGCAAAGCCAGGACTGACGGCTTAGAAGGTGTTGCTGAGTTTATGGTGGGATATCGGAGGAATTATCCATTATGAAGTGTTGCCCTTTGGCCAAACCATCAATTCTGACCTCTACTGTGAACAACTGGAGCGGTTGAAGATTGAACTTGAACAGAAGCGGGTAAATCGTAAGGGCGTTGTGTTCCATCATGACAACGCCAGGCCCCACACATCTTTGGTGACGCGTCACAAGTACGGAAGTTTGGTTGGGAAGTGTTAATGCATCCATCCAATTAATAGAGACAAGGAATTCTTTAGGAGAGCCATATACAAGTTACATTAAGAAAAACATCGAAGGCAACCGTACATATAGCATTTAAATCGGACAATGCTAACTATGTTAAAATCGTCGTCAAAAATCAATAAAGAAACCGGTGTCATTACCAAACAACTTACCAATATATATATACACTGCGCGTCATCAGGTTAGCGCCCCCCATCTAACTCAACATTAGTGATTATTTTTCGGTAAACACATTGAGCTACATTGATGCAATGAATTTACTTTAAAATGAAACTAATTTGAATCATATAACGCTTTAGATAAGATTTTAATGAATTTTTTAGAAAAATGTTCAAGAAAAACGTAACATAAAATTGGTCATCAGGATAGCGCCATCTGACATAAATTCATTTTAAATTGTTTTTAAAGCAACAATTATGCGATTTAATACTTAAATACTCTTTTTAAACAAACTTAATGATTAATTAATAATGTGTGGATCCGCCTTTGTTGGAAATTACTTCGAAAATTCGATTAGGAATAGATTTGTACAGCTGATCTAAGTAATTTAATGAAATGGTGCTCCAAGCGTGTTTTATTCCATCTATCAATTCTGTTTTTGTTTTGTACTGTTTTCCGGACTCATACACCTTCCTAGCCAGCCAACCCCAGACGTTCTCGATGATATTGAGGTCGGGAGAGTATGGTGGCCATTCAAGGACATCAACGTTTTGAGCTACAATCCACGACTTCACGGACCGGGCTGTGTGAATTGGAGCATTGTCGTGCTGGAAACTCCACTTCAAGATTTGGAAAAGGTTTTGCATTTGCGGAAATGCCGTTATCAAAACATTTTTGTAGTTTTCGGCATTCATACGCGATGTTAAAAACTGCAACTCGCAGGTGCCAAAGTACGATATGGCCCCCCACACCATGACACCCCCTTCCCGGCTGTGCAGGCGGTCCAGAGTATGCTCCTCTTTGCGTAGGTCATGAAAGTAATAGTTATACCCATCGGGCCCTTCTAAATTACATTTTTTCTCATCAGAGAAAACAACGTATTGCCACTCAGTAGTCCATGACATGTGCAAGCGAAAGAAATTTAAGCGTGTTTCTTTTCTTTGGCAATTAAGAGGGGTTTTTTCTTCAATTTTAATCTCTTAAGATGTGTAGCTTTTCTAATGATTCTTTGAACTGTAGACAAACTCGCTTTAACACCTGAGTTTTCTATTTTTTTGCAGATGAGTCATGCGAATTTGATGCTTGCCTTAGTATCGATCGCCTGTCAACATCAGAAATTACACGATTATTACCGCCTTTAAAGTTTTTTCCATACTTTTCTTTACTTCTAAGAAAACTTGATATTGTTTTCCTGTGCCTTCCAGTTTTCTCGGCGATTTTGTGAAGAGATAGTCCACACTCATAGTATGCCTCAATCTGTGATTTTTCCTTCTCAGATAAAACTGTTCCTCTTCCCATTTTTTCGATTTTTACAGAGCTAATTATTGTTTTAAGTTACACAAAAAATTTGGTGACTGTACGCGGCAAAACAAACGAGATAATTGAAATCACATTTGCAGGCGCTATCCTGATGACCAATTTTATGTTACGTTTTTCTTGAACATTTTTCTAAAAAATTCATTAAAATCTTATCTTAAGCGTTATATGATTCAAATTAGTTTCATTTTAAAGTAAATTCATTGCAGTTTATTCAAAAAATTATTGGATCAATGTAGCTCAATGTGTTTACCGAAAAATAATCACTAATGTTGAGTTAGATGGGGGCGCTAACCTGATGACGCGCAGTGTATATATAGTTCTACGCTGGATCCCATTCGGACGTACAAAGTTTGAATTGATAAATTTCAAGCTGAGAGACTCGTTCGCGGAGATATCAACCAACAAACTGTCACACGGACAGGTCGTCTCTGTCAAATGTCAAATGACTTCTTGAAAATTGTTGACATTTTGAAGGCGCTCTCGAAAAGCCCCTACTTTGTGCATTTAACGACAAAAAAAACACGCTAACCTGCCAAAACTGGAAGGCTTCACAAATTCAATCTAAAAATCGAGAATGTTCAGGGCAGAGACCGTACGTGGAAAATTTCTGTTAAATTTTGGGTTGTCTCCGCCCAAATGTATTGAAATTCTTCTATCAGAACAACCTTTACCGCGGCCTTTGCTTTAATGGTCCGTTTTTGAATTGGGTTTTAAACGAACCTTTTCCACCTGTCTACCATTTCCTACAAATCATAATGGGGTTGATGTGCTTTTACGTTATGTGCGTTTTTATACCCTTGCAGGGGGTATTATAATTTTTTTACTAAAAAGTATATATATTTTTGATCAAGACCACCTCTTGAGTTAATATTAGCATGTCCGTCTGTCTGTTTCTACGCAAACTAGTCTCTCAGTTTTACAGCTATCGACTTTAAACCTTTCACACACCCTTTTTTTCTTTGGACGCAGTATATAAGTCGGACCGGCCGCGATTGGCCGACTATATCCTATAGCTGCCATATAACGATCGGAAATGGATCGGATCGGATTGATCGGAAATGGTATTACTTTGATGTTTTTAGAGAACTCAAAAAATTAATATCATTTTAATGCTTTAGTATTAGTAACGAATAGCACAAAGTAGGCTGAGAGCATGAAGTTTCATACGTTAATACTGTGTGGCAGAGCTAGGGCAGAGAAATTTCCTATGCCCCTGGAAAAGAGACTTCGAATGCTATAAGAGTTCAAATGAATGTTATTTTTTGGCAAAATAGCTGCCATATAACAGAACTATCGGAAATGACTCAACTTTCGTGTTTTTGAAGATAGAAGTCGCTTAGCTGAGACAAGCGAGGGGAAGAGTTATATGCTGGTGTGTGGAGTTAAATAGGGCCTAAACCGATCTCCCTAAAAGAATGCATTCCAGTTAAGGAGAAATTATAAATGTATGTATATCGACCCTATAAAGTATAAGAACATATAATTTGATGATTTGATGAAATGTTAAGGCTCCAAATCACTGAAACATTTTTGCCCTGATACACAATTCCGATGGTTTAACCAGATTGCATGATCAAAATTTAATTTGTTGCTTGTTATTAATTTTTAACGACTAGTAGTTCTGAACGTCTTGTAGTTCTGAACGATGGCTCTGCCACTCACTTCAGCACTCACAACACCCATACTCACTTTACCCATATTGACATTTCACTCTGCTCTCCTAACCTTGCTCCATATGCAAACTGGAAAATTGACCAAGACCAAGTGGTCATTTTCCCATTATCACTTCTTTGTTTCAAACAACTACCAACCAAAACACGGAGTCGCACCCAAAACGAAAATTCCTACAACAATTTGCCAACTGGGACACAAGTTTGAGAAATTAACAGCAACATTAAATCCAAAGCATCAAGCCAGTTCAAATATAAACCAAGAAGCAGCAAACTTAAAAAAATCATTTTACAAAGCGGCAATGAATCTATTCCCCAATCTTCGGTTATTAAATCTAAACACAATGTCCCCTGTTGGAACCACAAGCTAGCTCTTCTTCGTAAATCGAAACAAAAACTATGGCACAAATTAAAAAACAATATAACAACTGAAAACTTAATTAACTACAAAAAAACCAATGTACTCTTCAAAAGAGAATTAAAATTAGCCAAAAATGCAGCTATGCACGACTTTACATCAGATATACAACCAACTTCCAACCCTAAGATTATTTAAATAAAAACACGAGATTTTGTGGCCTAAAAACTTCTATACCCATTCACTGCATTTTGCCAATTAATCAAACTAATCAGCCCATTGTAGAGAAAAGAGATATAGCAAACGAATTTTGCTCCCTCTGGTCTAAAAACGCTGATGACTCTAACTTCGATAGTAGCTTTCTTGCAAATAAAAACTCCACACTAAACAATATTTGTTCCTTAACTTATCCATAGACAAAAATGCAACTCTTATTAAAGAAGAATTCTCAATTTTAGAACTCCACGCGGCTCTTAACAAACTAAAAGGAAAAACTCCAGGGAGTGACAGGATTACATACGACATGATTAAAATTTCCTCCAGTATTATAAAACATAGACTACTACAATTGTATAATAATATCTTTCAGAGTTGCATACCGCAAAACTATAAACTGAGTATTGTTGTCCCAATTGCTAATCCAAACTCTGACAAAACATCGTCCCATTTCACTAAACTCTTGCTTTGCCAAAGTTCTCGATAAAATGATAGCCAATAGGCTTTGGTGGCTTTTAACTAGCAATAAACTATTAAATAATAAGAAAGAAAAGCTAACTTTGGGCGGAACCGAAGTTGATATACCCTTGCAGTTAAAACCGAATATATATCGCAAACATCGAATAACATTATTACATCATAATAAAACCAACTAATTACAATAAAAAATCTAAAAAAAAGTCCCAAGCTTCTCTCTTCAAAAATACGAATGTTTATGTTTCTACCGAATACCATTTCCGATCGTTCAGCTATATGGCAGCTATAGGTTGTAGTCGGCCGATCCTTATGAAACTTAGCATGTCGTTTTATTTTGACAAAATTAGCTCTCATGTAAAATTTAAACTCTTACTCTAAAAACACCAAAGTTATACAATTTCCGATCAATCAGTTATATGGCAGCTATAGGATACACTCGGCCGATCCGGGCCGTTGCGACTTATATACTGCGTGCAGGGTGGAAAGAAGGGTGTGTGAAAAGTTTCAAGACGATAGCTTTAAAACTGAGAGACTAGTTTGCGTAGAAACAGACAGACAGAAGGACATGCTCATATCAACACAGGAGGTGATCCTGATCAAGAATATATTCTTTATAGGTTCGGAGATGTCTCCTTCACTGCGTTGCACACTTTTAGACAAAATTATAATACCCTCTGCAAGGGTATAAAAATCAGCTTTGGTTCATTAAAGGTAAATCGGTATCTGAAGCTCTTACTCTTGGTAGATCAAATCTTTACAGAGAAAAAACCATAACTCACTACTATCTCTGGACTTCCGTAAAGCTTTTGAAAAGCTTTTGACTTCCGTAAAGCTTTTAAAATAAAAATGAAAATAGGGAATGCTTTCTCCAGAACGTTAGACCTCCATAATGGAATCCCTTAGGGATCACCACTATCCGTCGTCATTTTTACAATCGCTTACAATAAACTATGTATGCGAAATAATTCAAACTCACAAAGAAATATCGTTCTGCTCCTACGCTGACGATTTCAACATAATTCGCCCTCTTGGTAAACCTAAAAACCTTGATAATTACTTTAGCAACATACTAACTGACATTCAAAACTGGTGTAACTACTCAGGTGCAAGCCTCTCAGTAGAGAAATGCAAGCACATACACATATGTAGGAAATATAACTGTAGGTGCAAACTCACTACATCAGGATTCTATATATATTAGATGTTGACACCCTAAAAATTCTCGGACTTACAATTAATAAAAAACAAAACTGGAATTCGCACATAAAATCCATTATTCTTCAATACAGAGTAGACTTAATATAATTAAAACTCTCTCTAGCAACAAACTAAATTGCAGCTCACAAACTTTATGAAATGCAACCAAAGCGCTAATCATCTCTAAAATAGACTATGGTATTTTTATTTACGGATATTCTACAAAATCAAATCTTAACAAAATCAAGACAGTCCACAACGCAGCTATAAGAGTCAGCTTAGGGGCGTTTTCCTCAACGCCAATTTACAACTTATTACACGAATCTCATATATATCCACTGCAGATTAGACGTGACCATATAACCTCATGTCAACTTAAGTCTTTATCAAATAGCAATGACTCTCCTATCTTGACTCTGGTGAAACAAATCAAAAGATCTAAATTACTTGTTAAATAAAAACTTCAATCTGTCTTAGGAAGAATAGTGCGTTTCTCTATAGATCATAATTTACCTACTACTCTACCAAAATTCATTAACAATAAGACCGCCCCTAATTGGCAACTAAATAAAAATTCAATAAATCTTACTCTCACTACTAACAATAAGCACAACACCAGCCCAGTAATATATCAAAAGCTATTCTCTGAAATTAAAAATGCTCTAAAGGACTTCGAATTTATTTATACAGACGCTTCTAAAACAAAGAACACAACCAGCTTTAGCATCCCCTCAATTAACAAATGTATAAATAGCAGTATTCTACCCACTATACATCTACTCAGTCTACTCAGCTGAGTTAATAGCAATTTTCCAAGCCATAACCCTACACAAAAACTCTTAAAAAAAATAGCCATCTGCTCTGAATCACTTTTTTCACTTAAAAATATATCCAACCCCAACACCCAATGCATCTACGCTAAAAATATCCGTAACACTCTTTACAATAACCGGAATACCGGGACATGTCCAAATTACAGGTAATGAATTCGAAGATACGTCTGCAAAAGCGGCTTGTCCTAGACCCCTCCATATGACATCAAATTTAACTTTCGAGTCATCAATAGATACCTAAAATTTACTTCCAAAAACACTTTCCATGACTCCTTTTTAAGAACATATAACCTAATATAATTATACCCTTGCAGAGGGTATTATAATTTTGTACAAAAGTGTGCAACGCAGTGAAGGAGACTACTCCGACCCTATAAAGTATATATATTCTTGATCAGGATCACCTCCTGAGTTGATATGAGCATGTCCGTCTGTCCGTCTGTCTGTCCGTTTCTACGCGAACTAGTCTCTCAGTTTTGAAGCTATCGTCTTGAAACTTTTTACACACCCTTCTTTCCCCTTAAGCTATAGAATAGAAACTTTGTCATATCTTTCTTTCCTTTGGTATTTTTATACCCTTGCAAATTATAATTTTGGTCAAAAGTGTGCAACACAGTGAAGGAGACATCTCCGACCCTATAAAATATATATATTCTTGATCAGGATCATGAAAGCGACATGAAAGCTATTTTTGGCAAAATAATACGACATACGACCGGGATCGGCCATATAACAACCACCACATCGGCTGCCATATAACTGAACGATTGGAAATTACCCAACTTTCGTGTTTTTGAAGATAGAAAGCTGGAACTTAATACAGATTATATTTTTGGTCAGTAAATCCGACCTACTAAATTTCATAACGATCGGTCAACTATATCTATAAGATAGAAGCTTGGGACTTTTTTTTAGATATTTTATTGTAATTAATAGGTTTTATTATGATATTATCATAAGGATCGGACAACTATATCCGATGTTTGCGATATTTTCGGTTTTAACTGAAAGGGTATATCGACCTTGGCTCCGTCTGAAGTTCTTTCTTTCTTGTTTAAATTAGAACTATTAGAATTATTAGGTATTCTATTGCCACAACTGAGCCGATGTAGTAAGCTATAAGGTTTTCAAAATGATTGGATATCCTTTGATCGAACCGAATTGTTGTAATTTGCACAATTACAATAAATTCTTCTAGTTTGGGAGTAACAGTAACAAAAATAACACTTCATTATAAATTCAAGACGTAATAGGAAGATTGTAGTCGAGTTTAGAGCACCACTTAGGTATATTTACATAAATACAATGTGAATAATTGACAAAAACATTAAAATGGTTTTGCTAATAAGCAGATTATACTATATTTATTTGTATTTATCATCACAAGTAGAAGTAGTGCTAATGACAATAAAATTTGTGAGCATCGTTTTATTGAATTTGTTAACACATTTGTGTAATATTTTGTATTGAGATTCAAAAAAATTTATTTTTACCAAGAAAGGAAAGCTAACTTCAGGAAGAGCCGAAGTTATACTCATCATAAGTGACAGTTTAAATTATAAAATAAATATACCAAATATTGAATTTAATCGGCTAATCTCCTTACGAATTTCAATTTCATATAATACAAATTTTGAAAAGCTTATATTTACAAAAAAAAACAATGATACATATACCATACAACTTCCAATCGGCCGATCCCCGTCATATGTGTGGAACAGATCACGCTTACGCAACTTAAGAACCAGTGAAGCTGGTTCATGTCATTTGAGGAGTTTTTTAAATCTCCAAATCTCTTTCTTCAAGGTTATAACGCTCTTGGTTTTAACGATTTAAATTATTTTACTTTTGGAGATAGCCCTTGAGAGGTCGCAACTTTTAATATATCAATTATATTTAAAATAATCCGCTAACTGAAGATAGAGTCATATAAGTGGAGTAAACGATTGGAAAGCCATGTTTGTACAGCTTCTAAGTTTGTCACACATTTATACGTAGAAATATACATACGTACATAATATGTACTAGGGGTCTACAGGAATACATTCTTATTGCCTTAGCCATAGAATACATCCGAATGGTATAGAATAAATGAGTTCAAGAGACACAACAAATTAAGTGAGAGGGAGTGAGAGAGTTAGAGAGCATTCTAACTGATATGCATTCTCTTGCTTTGAAACCGAGAGAGTTGGGGTGGAAAGCAAATACAGTGCTTTTGGAATGAGGAATGCAGCCGAATGTCTCAAATGGGTTTTAACACACTCTATGCCAGTGGTGCCCAAGCTCTGCATACGGGAGAGTAAACTCCCATACCAATGCAAAAAATCACCAATGCATTGCACTATAAGAAATATGAACACTTTTTCTGGCCAAAAATAATATCTCAAGAACGAAACAAGATATTTAAGTTCAGATTTTTGATTTGAGTTCACATGGTCAATAGATTCAAGTTTTAAAAAAATGTGGGCGTGTCACCGCCCACTTTTTAAGAAACACATTCTAACTCAAAAACTAAGCAAGATATTTAAATTTTGATTTTTGATTTGAGTTTATATGGTGAAAAGAACTCAGAAATGAAAAAATTGTGGGCGTGGCACCGCCTCTTATTTAAAAATAAAATGCTAACTGTTCGGTTTTGCACTAGTCTCACAGCTAACAGATTAACATTCAAGGTGTTGAGGTTGCCTCCTTAAATTAAGAATTTCTTCGAAAGTGCATTTTTATGCATATTCATATTTCACTCATATGAAGAAAATTAAACAATCTACAACATGGACTAAATTACAATGTCCGTACATGTGACTTATTTCTAAAAATTTCTTTTGCTAGACTGCTTACATTTTCACTTTATTAAAAAGACAACACAAGTTTTTTGGACACTTCACATACACAAAAACTTAATACAAACCACATTAAAAAGTACTCATTTCAAAACTTTTGATTTTGTCCATAAAATTTTCAGTATTGGCGTTTTTAAAATCGCACCAAAATCGTGAATGGTATGCAGTTAAAATTATTTTAATCTTTTAACTTTCAAAAAATGGTTTTTGGTCAGAAAAAGTGGTCAAATTTCCTATAGTGCATTGGTGCAAGAATTTATTTCCCATCCATGTGGGTGCACTGAAAAATAAAATTATTTTCACATTTACAAAGGGTCTAAAAAAATCAATATAAAAAAAATACATTTTATTACAGCAATTAAAAAAAGGACCTACATTTTTTACAACAGCTTATTATTCTATGACAAATATGCAGAGCTTATTACTTAAAAAAAAATGTTCTGCGAAGAACAAATTCATCGCTTCAGGTCGACCATTTTGGCAGAAACAAAAACAAGAATGAATTTCTTGCAGTGAAAAGTTTTCGGCACTCCAACAACAAAATTCATTCGGGTTAGCACGATTAAGGAGAATAGGGAAAACACGAAAAATTTTTATTGTAATTTCCCTTTGCCTATGCTGGGACCAACGAAGCTTGTGGCGTGAGCAACGGAACCTTATGGCGTGAGCAGTCACACACAACTCCGTTATGCATGAGCATTTGCAAAAACAAATGAGCAGCGAGAGTAATGGGATGAGCAACACTGCTCTATGCATTTATTTCTGTGGAGTAAAAAGCTTCTTTCAATACTTCTTTAATAATGTGGGAGTTGACCAAAAGGTAAATTATAATGAAAGTGCTTTTTTTGCGATTGTTTGAATAATTATTTTATACTTATGGGCGGGCGGGACGACCGCTAGGCATTGCTTCGCCCGCCACAGGCCCCAACTCTCCACCCTACCGCCTCTCCTGCGCGATGCTCCTGGGCCTCTGCATTAACGCTGCAGCAAAAGATGCTAGCGTCCCAGAGCATCTGGTTCTCCAGCATTACCTTCAGCATTGACAACGTGCCTGGCGTCCTCGCCTATCGATCTCCCGCACTCCGGGCACCAGTCATCCTCCGCGTGGCCAAAACGCTTCAGGTATTGCTGGAAGCAGCCATGTCCACTCAAGACCTGGGTCAGGTAAAAGTCGACCTGCCCGTGGCTTCGCAGCAGCCACCTTCTAAGGTTAGGAATGAGGGTGTGTGTTAGAGGTCTGCATGATTGCACTCAAAATTTTCGGTTATTTGAGTTATTCTTAGTGAGATGCAACGCAGCTACTTCGGGCGAAGTAGCAAGGAAGCGCACTCGGCCCGTGTCTATATGTTTTGTATACTGCGGACATTCCTACCAGCGCACAACTACCAACCTCAACGTTCGCCGACGATACCGCTATCCTTAGTCGCTCCAGATACCCAACGCAGGCAACAACCCAACTGGCTAATCATCTCACAATAGTGGAAAGGTGGCTGTCCGACTGGCGCATTAAAATAAACGAACAAAAGTGTAAACATATAACGTTTCCTCTTAATAGACAAACATGCCCTCCGCTTTTACTAAACGGTATGCAGAGCCCTCAAGCTAACGACGTAACGTACCTTGGCGTTCACCTTGATAAACGACTTACCTGGCGTAAGCACATCGAATGCAAAAAGATGCACCTAAAACTGAAAGCCAGCAGTCTCCACTGGATCATATACTCACGATCGCCACTGTGCCTTTACTACAAGTTACTACTGTACAACTCAGTCCTAAAACCAATCTGGACGTATGGCTCCCAGCTGTGGGGGAACGCGAGCAGCAACATAGACATCATACAGCGCGCACAATCAAAAATCTTGAGAACTATCACAGGGCACCTTGGTATGTTCGCAACGAAAACATCCACCGGGATCTGGGCATCCTCGCAGTGGAAGACGAAATCCAGAAGCAAAAAGAGTCATACAAAGAAAAACTGTCTTCGCACCCAAATTTTCTCGCTCGAGGATTGACTCGGGTTTCTAGCGTATCCCGCCTTAGACGCAACGACCTCCCAACCCAGCAATCGATTTTTAGGGCCGTCTAACTCCGTATCAGTCAAAATGACTGTTAGTTAAGTTAAAAATATAAGATTTGGTACACCTCGCAAAGAGAAGATTCGCAAATAGAGGTCTGCATGATTGCACTCAAAATTTTCGGTTATTTGAGTACAATAAGTTTAAGTTGCAATTGAGCGTGCCAAACCGTTTCAACAAAGTGAATTGCGGATTGGTAAGGGTTGTTTTCGTTGTATGCGAAATGAGTAAAATTCAAACCAATGTGGAATGGATAGAATGAGTGAGTGCAGATAAATGCTTCGAGTACTCGGATAAAATTTTGGCATTCTCGTCGTTCATGGCAGGTAGAGCAGAAGATAAAACTAGTTGCACAATTTTTTGTATACCTGCAAGCAGCTCGGCAAGCAGGTAGCAAGCAGCTACCTGCAAAGAGCCTTTTCAGATGCTAGAAATTTAATTTCTGAAAAGCGATGTATTATTGCTAACAATGCAGATACAATAAAAAAAATTATGTTTTTGCATTCTGTTATGAAAAATTAAATAAATGACATACATATGTATATATAATAATTAATCCATGCCTTTCTATTTTTCTATTTCTTGTATTGAAAAGCAACACAAAAACAAAAACAAAAAATAAATTTGACGTCACAAATGCGACGCACAACTAACCGAGTACTCGGTTACAAAACTCATTTGGTTATTGCGTCGCCGTTCGGATAAAGTAAATTTTTTACTCATGCCTTTACCACATTTGCCAAATCCGTTTTACTCAATGTCTCACTCAGTCAGTCAGAACTTTGAGTGAGAGTGCCAAATGCTGCTTTGACTGTATTCATGCAGACCTCTAGTGTGTGTGTCCATCTTCCCTTCGGCGACGCGTCCCAGCAGTCCTGCCAGGCTGTGAGCGACCTCTCCTTGGCGTCCTCCCTTGCAGCTGTATTGGGGGTGCCGCCGGCACCCTCATTGCGAGCACTGGTTTCCTTAAGCTCCTTGAGCTCTCGAGCGCGCTCCTTCAGCAGGAC
The DNA here is from genome assembly GCA_018153455.1 of Drosophila parabipectinata. Taxonomy (NCBI): domain Eukaryota; kingdom Metazoa; phylum Arthropoda; class Insecta; order Diptera; family Drosophilidae; genus Drosophila; species Drosophila parabipectinata. The sequence continues at coordinate 1,076,261 of JAECYA010000403.1, read as the reverse complement.
CATCCCCGCAATGACCAGAATGGCGTCGTCGGAGACTGTCCTGAAGCCGGACGCGACTCTTATAGCACCCAGCCTGTAAACTGCATGTACCCCTCTCCTGTAGCTGGGCGTATTCATCGCCTCAGCCCAGATGGGCGCTGCATACAAAATTTGCGGCGAGGCAACGCTCACGAGGAGCCTTCTCCTGTTCTGCTTGGGGCCTTTGGTGTTTAAAAGGACCCTGGCGAGGCCCCTGGTAGTGGCTGCAGCCTTGCCCTGGATATAATCAAGGTGCTCGCGGAAGGAGAACCGGGCGTCGATCATCACACCCAGATATTTTATGGCTGGCTGGGAGGTTATGGCCATTCCACCAACCCGGATTGTCGCCGTTTCCAGCACCTTGCGGCTGCTGACCAGTCTTTTGCGGGGCTAGGCTTAGACCGGCATTTTGGAGCCACATCTCCATTGTTCGCCTTGTTCGCCTTGTTCGCCGCTCTCTCCGCTTCCTCCCTGTGCTTGGCTTGGCTACGTCGTCTGAGAAGCCTTTGTATGTATGTATGTGTAACTGCTCGCACGACGGCGTAAAAATGTTTTGGCTTCCAAATTTCAATTTAAATTTCTCGTTTCTGTTTTCAATGCGCCGATGTGGTAGTTAGTAGAACAAATAGTATTTTAAATCACTGCCAATGAAATCTGGGTGGTGCATAGAGAATGCATAGAGTAGTTTCTCTGTGTACAATTTTTCTAAGTTCAAATCCTCCTAAGGACTTTGAACTTTTTGTTTTGTAATTAACTCTTTTTATACCCTTGCAGAGGATATTATAATTTTGTCCAAAAGTGTGCAATCTCCCACCCTATAAAGTATACATTAGGGCGGGTCAATTTTTTCCTGTCCAAAAAATCCTAAAAATCGTCCCCCATAATCGGAATCTACGAAGAATTCTAACAAAACTTCACCATGAAACTATGTGTATAAAATGAATTCCTAGCTCGCGCCGTGGGGCTTAAACATTTCACTATGAGGTACATAAGGTATTTCGAGGTATTTAAAGCATTTTAATGTATTTAAAACCTACGCATTTTCCAATTATTCAATTCTGATTCATCTTTTTACAACAAATCTTATAATTTTTTTTTAAATATATTTATATATTATTTTAAAACTATCCATGTACTGAGCCTCATATAAGAAAGTAGGAGCAATGCGTCTGTAACTTTTTAACGAAGTAAGGTATCGGTCTGAAAATTGAAATATATATTCAAAGGCATTTTAAGCAACTAAATAAAAGTAGGCGTGGCATGATAAAAGGCGAAATTTAATTTTATTTTTATTATAAAGTTTATTTGCTTTCCAAATAAACTTTTTGCATTTTGTTGACTTGGAATAAAACGTCATCTTATTAGAATCTCAAGTTTTTCTTTGCCTCGATTTGAGGAATTTTGGAACGACTTTCTAAAGTCAAAGTCATGGCTAGTTTGGCTCATTTTGTCTAATTAAAAAAAAATTATAAGTTAAATAAATTTAAAAAAAATTATAAAATTTTTTGTAAAAAGATGAATTAGAATTGACTCTAACATAATTGGGAAATTCGTATGTTTTTTTTTTTTTAAATACATTATACCTCGAAATACCTTATTTACCTCATAGTGAAATCTGTAAGTTTCACGGCGCGAGCCGTTTCATGAGGAAATTTTCTTAGAATTCTTCGTAGATTCCGATTATGAGGGACAATTTTTGCGACAAAAAATTGACCCACCCTAGTAAACATATTCTTGATCAGGATCACCTCCTTAGTTGATATAAGCATGTCCGTCTATCAGTCTGTCTGTTTCTATGCGAACTAGTATCTCAGTTTTAATCTCGTCAGTTAACTGATTTTTGGTCAGTTAATCCAACCTAGCAAATTTCATAACGATCGGACGACTATATCTTTTAGCTGCCTTATAACTGAACGAGCGGAAATGGTATTTGTTAGAAATACCAACTTTAGTATTTTTGAAAATAGAAGCTTGGGACTTTGTTTTAGATTTTTTATTGTAATTAATGGGTCTTATTATGATATTTTCATAAGGATCGGCCAAATCATTCATTTCATTTCAAATCTGTCATTTTATCATCCGACACGTCCGTCACTTATTTTTACAGCAATTGTAATAGAATGCAATTAAAAATAATAATAATAATAAAGTGATTATACTCACTTCACTTTTAAAAATAAATTCACTTTTTAAAAACAGAAACAACCTTACACATAAAATCGCACCCTGAACCCCAATGGTAAGGAGGACACGCTTTCCATCTACATAGGCTACTCTCGAAATTGATTTAGTGATACTCGAAGTTGGTATTGAAGCGAGAATCAACAGAGCTAAAGAGTAAAGATTATAGAAGATATTTCTGATCTCTTTGCTGGTTCGATGTGAACGTTGTATTTTTGATTGGATTATAAATTTAGGAAAACAATTAAAATATAATATAAATAAATTTAAAAAAATAAGAAGTTGGTGTCTCAGCCTGATTCACTGGATTCACTCAGCCTGGATTCACTCCGTACATCAGCCAAGCACTCTACCACTCGGCTATCCCTCATTCGTTGTCGCGTCCCGCTGGAACGGGTTAAGAACCCGCTGGAACCCCATTCCAGCGCTGGGACCCGCCACTTTTCCTTCTTATGAGATGCCCATCTATGTACTGTGTAATCTTTGATTAAATCTTCAAAAACACTTAAGATATGGCATTTCCGATCAATTAGTTATAGGATATAATCGGCCGTTCCCGTCCGTTCCGTTCCGGCACACGCAGTGTGCGTGCAAAGAAAAACAGGTGTATGCATCGCAAACATTTTGCAGAATAATAATGCCTTCTGCAAAGATTTATCTATAGAAAATCCGCAGTTTTAGTCCGTTTGTATGGGAAATTGTTTATATAAATATGGGTATATCTCCTCCAAAATATCTGCTGCAGGCGATTTGGATGAAATTTGTTTAACAGATATGTACATATGTATGTATATTAGCTATAGAAATAGATTGACATCCAAATTTTTTAAAAAAAAAACCTTTCAGTACAGGCGCTAGTACTGACTAGTCTACGAGTACCGGGTATAAAGAGGCCCAAGCTTTACAAGAAAGTAAAGCTAACTTCGGGCGGAGCCGAAGTTGATATACCCTTGCAGTCCAAACCGGATATATATCGCAAACATCGGATATAGTTGGCCGATCCTTATGAAATTTGGTAGGTTGGATGAACTGAACCAAAAATAGAATCTGTACCAAGTTCCAGCTTTCTATCTTCAAAAACACGAAAGTTGGGTCAACTCCGACCTTTCAGTTATATGGCAGCTATAGGATATAGTCGGCCGATCCTTATGAAATTTGGTAGGTTGGATCAACTGACCAAAAATAGAATCTGTATTAAATTCCAGCTTTCTATTTTTAAAAACACGAAAGTTTGGTCATTTCCGATAGTTCAGTTATATGGCAGCTATAGGATATACTTGTAGTTAACCTTATGAAATTTGGTATGTTAAGAGACGATGATAAATTAAGAGACGATGAAGCTTTGACGTAGACTGCTACAATACCCAGGCAGATCACTTTTTTGTTAAAAGTGGTTTTTAATTTTGGCACGTCGTAATATTTTGCCAAAAATAGCTCTCATGTCAAATTTGAACTCTCTAACTCTAAAAACACCAAAGTTATACCATTTCCGATCAATCAGTTATATGGCAGCTTTAGGATATAGTCGACCGATCCCGGTCGTTCCGACTTATATACTGCGTGCAAAGGAAAGAAGGGTGTGTGCAAAGTTTCAAGTCGATAGCTTTAAAACTGAGAGACTAGTTCGCGTAGAAACAGACAGACAGACAGACGGACATGCTCATATCAACTCAGGAGGTGATCCTGATCAAGAATATATATACTTTATAGGGTCGGAGATGTCTCCTTCGCTGCGTTGTACACTTTTGGACAAAATTATAATACCCTCTGCAAGGGTATAAAAAAGGCCTCTTGTCGCAAAAATTGATGTCATATACTTTGGGCGTGGTTTTCGGGTTCGTCACCGTTATATTACCTCGAAAGTCTGTCTGTCTGGTGTTTTTTGAGTGAGAGAGTTCAAATTTTGTATGAATGCTATGTTTGGCAACATAATTCGACATACCAAATTTCATAAGGTTAACTACAAGTATATCCTATAGCTGCCATATAACTGAACTATCGGAAATGACCCAACTTTCGTGTTTCGACGATATCTTATAGCTGCTATATAACTGAACTATCGGAAATGCTAAAGCTCCGGTGTTTTTTGGGTTACAGAGTACGAATTTTGTACGAATGCTATTTTCGACAAAATAATACAACCTACCAAATTTTATATACTCGAGCGACTATATCCAATAGCTTCCATATAAGTGAAAAATCGGAAATGACCCAGCTTTCGTGTTATTGAAGACAGATAATTGAAACTTCGTACAGATTTTATTTTGGCTTAGTTGATCCCACCTACCAAATTTAGCTGACATATAACTGAACGATCGAAATGGTATTTAGTAAAAATACCAACTTTTGTATTTTTGAAGATAGAAGCTTGGGGCTTTTTTATACCCTTGCAGAGGGTATTATAAGTTTGGTCAAAAGTATGCAATGCATTGAAGGAGACATATCCGACCTATAAAGTATATATATTCTTGACCAGCATTACCTCCTGAGAATGTCCGCCTGTCTGTTTCTTTCTACTCGAACTATTCTGTTAGTTCGGGATCAGCCGACTATATCCTATAGTTGCCATGTAACTGATTGATCGGAAATGCAGATTCTATTTTTGGTCAGTGCATCTGATCGGCCAAATTTCATAAGGATCGGCCGTTTATATCTGAACCTAACAATGGGAAATGGTATTTGGTACAAATCGCAATTTTTGTATTTTCAAGGATAGAAGCTTGAGACTTTTTTTTCCGATATTTGTGATTTATATCCGGTCTTAACTGCAAGGGATCAATTTCGGATCCGCCCAAAGTTAGCTTTACTTTATTGTTTTTTTTCAGTGATTGAAAATGCTATGCTAATGCATCAGAGTATATTTTTTTGCTCCCGCTATTTGAATGAGAGCAACTTCAAAAATGCTACGAGAGCGACGCAGTTGCTACGAGAGCACAATATTCTTTTCGTTGGCTCTGCTTTCATCCCGCTGTCGATGTTTGTTCTATTGCTACAGCTACAAATAGCGTGTCGCACATTTTCTTGCTATTGCTATAGCTCCGTGCTCCTCCGTTCAGTGTTACAGAGCAGAGCAGAGACCAGCCGTTTTGCTACAGAGTCGATCAAAAACAGAGCAATAGCAGGAGCAGAGCAATATTTTTACTTAAATTGCTGCTATGTAGCAGCAAATGCAAACGCTGGTTTTTTTATCACATCATTTTTAAAACCGTAAAAGATTAACTTTCTGGCATAGACATGTAAAACACGGCGCCAAATTTGATGTTTTATTTCTTTTGATTGCTTTGTGTGAATCATCGTGATCGGCAATTAACCCGTTTCATTGTTTTTGCTTACAGATTTACAAAGAATAGCACCTCAACAAAGAATTTTTTGAAACAAAAATGAAAAATTAACTTATTATTATTCATGAAGTAAGTAATAAGTAAAAAGTAAGTAAAATCACTAATATAATTTTTATATTTTAGAGTGCATACGAGTTTGTGTACTCGGACAAGTCGCTGTTTAAAGAGGATGTTATAATCCATACCATCCATTATATAAATTTTGTGCAAAGAAAATGTACATAAACAGCTGATCACAATCTAAGATAAATTAAGAGACGATGAAGCTTTGACGTAGACTGCTGCAAAAAAAATCACTTTTTTGTTAAAAGTGGTTTTTAATTTTGGTTGTACATACAGACATACCAAAAATACACCAACTTTAATACGCAACTTTTAATGGAGTAAGGGCCATTACAGGTCATTTGCTAAGCTAGACCAAGTTGAATTATATAATTTAATGTTTATATAACCCGTCCCCTCCATTTATTAACAAACAAGAAAGGAAAGCTAACTTCGGGCGAAGCCGATGTATATATAACGTAGAAGTTAAATCGTATATATATCGCAAACATCAGATAGTTGCTCAGATACAGTTGCCCGATCCTTATGAGAATATCATAATATAACCAGTTTATTACAATAAAAAACCTGAAAAAATACCAGGCTTCAATCTTTAAGAACACCAAAGTTTATATTTTTATCAAATATCAAATACTTTTTCATTCCAAATACATATTATACAAAATAACTCTCCAACTCTAAAAACACCAAAGTTATAGCATTTCCGATCAGTTATATGGCAGCTATAGATAAAGTCGACCGATCCCGGACGTTCCGACTTATGTACTGCGTACAAAGGAAAGAAGGGTGTGTGCAAAGTTTCATTATATTGTATACCCGGTATAGACTATATTATACCCGGTACTCATTTGTTTCACCCCTTCCTCATTTAGTTTAATCTTTAACGGTATGGATTCTCAGTAACACATTTTTGTTGCATACTTGTGCGCTTGGGCAAAACAACAACTGTTCAAGCATTGAACACTATTATATATACAAATTCTTAAGTTTGAGTTTCAAGGGATCGGACCCATGAAATAAGAGACAAACAGCATGGCCTAAAAACGATCCCCTGCAGTCTAACACAAACACATACATAAGTGGTGCGCTTATCGCACTGGAGAAAGGGTCGCATAGCAGGTCAGCGTGCAGTGCGTTGATAAGTAGTTTTAAATAGATTTAAGATTTTCATGTATCGTACTTATAAGAGAACTTTACCAAATAAAATCAGTTTCCAAAAGGAACTCAATGGAGTTAGACCTACCTATTTAGGGCTCCTCTTACAACAACAACAAATCTACGGCCATACTACCGATTAATTTGGGAAGCAGACTAAAAAGTCTATAACCCCTATAAATTATCCGATTTGGCTGATTTTTGATTTGTTGGCGTAGATTAGCCATTGGAACTGTTTGGCATTAAAACATGTTCCAAAAACATAAAAGAAATGGCGCTAACACCTGATTTTTCTTGGGGTCGGAGGTAGGCGTGTCAATATTAAAAAAAAAAATTGATCTGCGCGGGTTTTATACGATCCAAAGTTCCAAATCTGATAGTTCTATCTCTTATAGACTTCGAAATCTACGCGTTCAAAGTTTTAGCCCGATTAAATGGGAAATATGGAAATATCTCCTCCAAAAATGGGCCGATTTGGATTGAATTTGTTCAGATATATTCAGATATATATTAACTATAGAAATAGTTACGCAGCAAAAGTTTTTCAAACGACCTTCCTGTACTATCGCTACAGAAAATCGCGATTTGTGGGTTCGGGAGAGGGCGTGGATTGAAATAAACTTGTACTGCGTGGGTATTGTAGGAGTCTCCATGCCAAATCCTATAGTCTTTCAGATCCACGCGTTCATACGGACAGACGTTCTGTCTATCTTTCTGTCTGTTTTGTACACAAACTAGTCTCTCAGTTTTAAAAATATCGACTTTAAACTTTGGACACACCCTTGTTTCCTTTGCACGCAGTATATAAGCCGGCCACATTGTTTTCAACAACTTTCAACTTTTTTTGGCTTTAAATTTTCTATTAAAATTATAATAGCATCTGCAAGGGTATACAAAAATTTAACATCATCAATTAAAAGAGAAATCAATGAGAACAATATTGTTCGAATTATGAAATGCACATTTTAATTCAATTCATAAAACAAGAAAGAAATTGCCTTTATTATACCCGGTACCCATCTCTTCCACCCTCACTTAAACTGGTGCTCGGAAAAAAAACAACAAACGGTAGGGATGGAAAAGGGTAAAAAAGGCGCGTGGCAAACAATTGAAAATAACTTAAACTGCGTGGGTATTAATAGTGTCTCTATGCCAAATCGCATAGCTCTATCTCTTATAGTCTCTGTGATCCACGTGTTCATACAGACAGACGGACAAGGCTTTTTCAACTCGGTTTTTTTATACTGATCAAGGATATATATACTTTATGGGGTCGAAGATAATTCCTTCTCTATGTTACATACATTCTCACAAATACAATACTCTTGTACTCTACCAAATCGCATAGCTCTATCTCTTATAGTCTCTGTGATCCACGTGTTCATACAGACAGACGGACAAGGCTTTTTCAACTCGGTTTTTTTATACTGATCAAGGATATATATACTTTATGGGGTCGAAGATAATTCCTTCTCTATGTTACATACATTCTCACAAATACAATACTCTTGTACTCTACGATTATTCTACGAGATAATTTTTATGAGGGTATTATCCCTTGCAGAGGGTATTATAATTTTGTCCAAAAGTATGCAACGCAGTGAAGGAGACATCTCGGGCCCCTATGTATTCTTGATATATATATCGAGTCTGTCTGTTTCTACGCAAACTAGTCTCTCAGTTTTAAAGCTATCGGAACGGTATACAAATAAGTCGCTATATAAGTCGGAAGTTCCGACTCGGAACGGCCGCGAAAAAATAAAATAATTCTCAAAGGTCCGCCATTTTGTTAATTTTTGAGCAAAGTTAATAATCCAAGTTCATACGAGAGTCAAACATGTACTCTTTCCAATCGGCGATCGGCAGCTATCCTATAGCTGCCATATAACTGAACGATCGGAAATGACCCAACTTTCGTGTTTTTGAAGATAGAAAGCTGGAACTTGGTACAGATTATATTTTTGGTCAATTTATCCGACCTATCAAATTTTATACCGATCGGTCGACTATATCTTATAGCTGCCATATAACTGAACGATCGGAAATGGTATTTGGTAGAAATACCAACTTTGGTATTTTTGAAGATATAGATGCTCGGGACTTTTTTTTTTTAGATATTTTATTGTAGTTAATTGGTTTTATTATGATATTCTCATAAGGATCTGCCAACTATATCCGATGTTTGCGATATATATCCGGTTTTAACTGCAAGGGTATATCAACTTCGGCTCCGCCCGAAGTAAGCTTTCCTTTTTTTTTTTTTTACATTGTTTTTCATCTTTTTTTTATTGTTTAGTATTCTCACTTGTCGAAAAAAGGGTTGCTTATACTAAAATTTCTTTTTAGATATTAATTTTAAATATTTATTTTAATACACGTTAAAGCGTTTTTAATTCATATCATTTAAATCTGACCCCTTTCCCTTGATAGAATAAACCAGTTAAATAGATTTAAGTTAAATTTTTATAAAAAAAAAGTCAAAAATTATGTTTAAATTTGACGCGGAAAGAAGTGCAATATAAAAAAAAAGTAACTTTGTACAAAAATAGTAATTTTCTAGAGCATATAGTTTTCCGAGTAACCTCTAAATGACACGACTTAATAAGGGCGACTTAAGGGGACCCCCCCCATTCTCGGTTTCAAAAAATCGATTTTTTTTAATTTTGTTCGAACTATTAACTATTCAAGTACTCAAGTACTTCAAGTTAGTACAAGTACTAACTAATGTTCCCTGAAAATTTCAAGTGAAAATCTCAAAAACTCTTGAAGATATAGCCGATTTATGGTGCTAGTCTCAGGCGACGGCGAGATCTGTCTCAAAACTTTAAACGCGCTTTTCTCGAAACAGTGTTTTTACGACTGGCGCATGAGGTTACTCAAAAACTATTAATCCAATCGGATTATTCCTTAATAATGGATTAATAAAATCCTTAATAATCCAATCCCTTAATAATGACACGGCGCTCAGGTAGGCGCGAAGTGGGTATTTCTTATGGTATATTATATAGAAGTCCAAATAACTTATAAAACAACAAATACTTCATACAAGACAAAATTGATTAGAATTAAGGGTACAGTTCAATTGTCTGGACGTACTTTTCCAATCAGGAAGCAAGTCCTTTACACACAGCATAAAACCCTTTATATGTAGATTAGCATAAATGAAGAATTTCTTGAAGACATCTTCGATACCTTTTGCTGAGTGTAAAATGTCATTTATAGAGGACAATGATACAAAAGTATGATATGATATGATAGTAGGACAATGATACAAAAGGTGCCAGAGGAATAGTTTGGGGTAACTCTATAAATGCGTTGAAGTCACTTGGGCAGTCGTCTGACTTCATGTCTGACTTCAGTCGTCCCCACAGAAAATAATTAGTCCAAAGACAAGGAGATTGTTTTTAAGTCTATTTCAACAACCATTTGAATCATTTTGAAAACATACTTAAACTTAAAACATAGTCAGGACTATGTCGCCTCGTTACTCAGGTATTATTGGCAAAAAAGGAAGCGCCTTATTTTGGAATTAATTGATGCAGCTGGTCTTAGTTTTGGGTACTTAAATCAAGGACCGTTATTATTTTTATTATAAAAATTATAAAATAAAAAGAAAGGAAAGCTAACTTCGGGTGGAGCCGAAGTTGATATACCCTTGCAGTTACACCGGATTTATCTCGCAAACATCGGATATAGTTGGCCGATCCTTATGAGAATTTAATAATATAACCCAATTTATTATAATATAAAATCTAAAAAAAAGTATAAAATCTATAAGATATAGTTGGCCGGTCGTTTTGAAGTTTGGTAAGTCGGATCAACTGACTAAATATATAATATATAAGCTGTTAAATGTCACTGTTACTAAAAATAACTCATGGTTTGACAAGCAAGTTGCTGGCGTTTTTTAATATCTTTAAATGTGAACAAAAAGAATTGAAATATTTTATATTTTATAATATTTTATTATTTTTTTTGTGTATGTCTATTGAAGGAATTGATCGTTTTTTTCTTATTGGGTGTGTATGGGTACCCATTTAAAGTATACTTGTTAATAGAAAATCTAAAATTTGAATAGAGAAACAAAAAAAATTTCATTTAGTTTTACCTTAATATTTATACTGTGTTATAGAGTGTTTTATCCTCTTTTAAATGAATGTAGTCTTAAGTGCACTTTTGTGCCTTTTTTTTGAGCAATTCGCATTTTTCTGAGCCGAGAGCAAAAAAATTTGCTTTACTTGGGTCTGTTCTCGCCTGTATATGTCAGTTAACACGGTTTCCCAGCAACACACAGTGGTCGATTCGGTCTTGCCAGCGGCATTAAATTAATAACTTCTGAAATATTAGAGATATCTTCAATCGGTTTTTTATTTTCGGTTTTTTACTAAATTTTGCATTATGTGGACAAAAATGAAATTTATAGTGTTTTAAAAAATTTTTTTTTTTATAATTAAAAAAGACTTATTAAATTTTTTGTATTCTAAAAAAAAAGAGTAAGAAATAGAATTATAACTTATATTATGCAAGAAGCAAATAAGAAACATATAGATTATATAAAATTCTGTGAACAGACGATGGCATGTCAAACCAAGGGTATTTATTAACAAAATTTCCATAGCGTACGATCCGAATGCATTGGTGTTTAAGTAATGTCCACAGGACAATGCTCACAGGACAATGCTAAATCGGAATATTAAAATTTGGTTACTCTTTTTATGCGCGCAGCTAAATTTGGAAAAAATCTTCGTGCAGTGTTTCCATTGTTTGTACTTTCAGTACCGGCCGTACTTCCAGTTTTTATAATATCCCCGGTAAGCTCCTCGTCAGCATTCAGCTTCGACACAATTTTTGATGTATTTTCGTCCTCATACGAGCGGCTACTTGCAGCCAACAACAATGCATCCGTCGAGACTTTCTCCAAAATGCCTGATAGTTTGTTGATTTGAGGTATTCTGCATCACTCCGAAATACTTTTCTCTGGGCGTCCAACATTTCTAAATGATGATCTTTCCATCAACACCTGAGGCGTGTCTAGCCATTCTTTATTCCTTTTTTCAAAAGCTGCCTTATTTATATCGCATTTCTTCCACCACTGGACAAGCCCACTATTAAAACTTTTATTTTTCCCCAATTTTGCAAAACTCCTTTTTGTTACAATCATATTCAATTGTAACGGCTTCGCCGTGCCATACTAAGAAAAGTGCGCGCTTCGACACTGGCATTCTTCCTTTCCTAAAAAGTGAAATAACTTGTAGATACGCAGGACTATGCACTTAATTTTTGACATTTCGGACAGATAATAATTCACACTTTAACAAACAATTGCAACCAGAGTGAATGCAGGTGAATTTGTTAAGTTCTACTTCACGAAAGACAGGTGTCGCTCTATTCCGCACATTGTTAATACACTCCAAATCCACTAGAATTTATAAGTAACACATAACTGACACGTCACAAGCACAGATTTTCTATGTAGCACATACCTTAATAGTTGTTAAAAACCAAACTTGCACTAGAATAATCGTAAATTGCACTATTTATTCGAATATGCAACCAATAAGTAAAAGGGCGCCAAAATTGTAAATATCAACTGCTGAAACATATGTTGACTTTGACAGCTGATCACAGCTGATCATCAGCTTATTGATGTGCTTAGAAAACATCAATTAGCATCTAATCAAGGTGTATACTATCGATAGGTAAACTTAAATTAACGTTTATTTAAATTTGAAAATCATAATTAAATGCCGCTAGCGAGGCCAAATCGACCACTGTGCAACATGGAAGTTTTCCAGCTGATTATGCATAACCGTCATGGAAAGTACCAAGTCTTCTTATTCGTGCAGTACGTGCATCTTAAAATAAATCCTTAAAAAGGACATTAATCAATTGGCGCCCAACGCACAGTGGCCGATTTGGGTAATTTATCGTCAGATGTGAAATATCATTAAAAAATAATGATAATTTTAAAAAGTTTTTATGGAATTTATGGAAGTCCAAACTTTTATGGTATGTTAACCCAATAAGAAATAAAATTGAGTAATAAAATGTTATTTATTTTTTTAATCAAGTAAAATTTTTTATTTTGTATATTTTTAATTTAATTTATTTTTTTATTTTTTTTTTTTTTAAGATGCTGTTTTAAAAAATAAACTAGTTTTAATTCTCCTAGTTTGAATCTAAATTTTTTTCTGAGTCAGAATCCGAGTTTTCTTGTTGAGCATTGTAGTCCAGAAGAAGATTGGCCTTCAATCTCAAAGGAAACTGCCTTGCTGGAGTTATTGGCCGAACTTTTGGAAAAGATTGTAATTAGTGGATATGAAGATACTACCAATAAATGCAAAAGATTTTCCGTTGTGTGTTGTCGAGAGTTTTTACGCGTATGGCTCAAGCGAAAATATCTTATTCTTTGTTTCGGGTTTCTGAGGCTTCTTCTGACATCATTCCGATCGGAAGTGGTACATTTTCTATAATATCGGCCCCGTGAATCTATAATAACCAAAAGTACCAAATGTTCGGTTAACCAACCCGAGTTCTACCTCTCGAAACGCTCCTTACATCTATTCAATCTATGCAGATATATTTCCTATGCCCTCGGGATAGGGCCGTGCCGACCACTGCACTATAGTATATATACATATAACCTACAAGTTTATAGTAAAAGCAAACGAATCTGGCATTAGTGAAACGTGACTCAGACAGCATGTTTTGTGTATCTCAGCGTCTTCAAAATGACGTTCTTGTTGACACGTGCTCAATTCAACAGATTATGTAAAACGCAACAGGACGCTTACCTGGAAAAAGTGTGTGACGAATCCGATGACTAAAGCGTAGATCTTTCTGATAGTGATGACGATGATGGGATTCCTAATGAGAAAACAAGAAAGGAAAGCTAACTTTGGGCGAAGCCAAAGTTTATATACCCTTGCAGTTAAAACTGAATATATATCGCAAACATCGGATATAGTTGGCCGTTCCTTATGGGAATATGAATATATAATCCAATTTATTACAATACAAAATCTAAAAAAAGTCCCAAACTTCTATCTTCAAAAATATCAAAGTTGGTATTTCTATTACAAACCATTTCCGATCGTTCAGTTATATGGCAGCTAAAGGTCGTTCCTGTCGTTCCGACTTATATACTGCGTGCAAAGGAAAGAGGGGTGTGTGCAAAGTTTCAAGTCGACAGCTTCAAAACTGAGAGACTAGGTTGCGTAGAAACAGACAGACGGACAGACAGACGGACAAACGGACATGCTCATATCAACTCAGGAGGTGATCCTGATCAAGAATATATATACTTTATAGGGTCGGAGATGTCTCCTTCACTGCGTTGCACACTTTTGACCAAAATTATAATACCCTCTGCAAGGGTATAAAAACAAAAAAAAGTATCTGATAACGAAGAAAATCGCGCAGATGAAAATGATTCCACGCAAGTTGCCAATGACTATTCTGAAAGCAATGCCGACGATATTACGAATACAGATGTCGACGCAGTTTCAACTGCACGTACGTTTATCGCCAAAGATAAAACGGTTTGGCAAAAAACACCATCTAACAGAACTCAAACTCTCCGTCACAATATTGTGAGACAAAGAGCTGGTTCCAATCGATCAACCAAAACTCTCTCAGCTCAAAATTTTCAAAAAAAAAAAATATAACCCATAAAATACTGGATTTGATAACTCGTTACACTAACCAGAAAGCTAATCAAGGTATCAATGAATGGAATGAAAAAAATTCAAATCAGTTGTCGAGGACGTGGAAAAACGTAACACATCCAGGAAATGTATTCGTTCTTCGGAATTTTGATTGCAGCAGGTGTCAACAATAGTAACAAGGACCATACAACTGCGATGTAGAAAACATCATCATTCCCTCTGTACAGGGCTACAATGAGCCTAAATCGTTTTTGGAACATCTTACGTTTTATCAGATTCGATGATGCACTGACGCGAGAACAATGATCCAAAGAGGACAAAGCAGCTCCAATTAGTGAAATCTGGTACATCATTAATCATCTGGTAAAAATCTGGTAACCGAACATTCCAAAGAAGATGACTGCGTCAAAGGATCGTGCAGAATAATCCACACTTTTCGGCTTTCACGAAAATACGACGATTTGTTCGTATGTGCCGTATTCGTATTCGGATACCCGGTCATTGATATCTTAGACAAAAACGAGCAAAAAGAAATAACGGTGTCAGAACATAACAGGGCTCATAGAACCGCTCAGGAAAACGTGAAACATATTTTGCAAGACTATTTTTTTCCCAAAATGACTCATATGGCAAATGAGGTGGTCGCAAATTGTAAAATATGGCAGAAGGCAAAATACGATGGACACCCTCAGAAACAGATTTTCGGAGAAACACCCATTCCCTCATACACAGGCAAAATCCTACACTTTGACACAATTTCGACAGACAAAAAATACTTTTTAACTGGCGTAGACAAATTTTTAAAATTTTCAATTTTTTAACCAATTGTTTCCAAAACCAATGCAGACGTGCAAACCGATTTTACAACTTATTAATTTCTTTCGGGGACCAAAAACAATATATTGTGATAATGAGCCCTCTATAAAATCTGAAACAATCGAGGTATTGAGAACACGGTTGAATTAATACTCCTTGCGGCTATATAATACTATAGAACCATTCACTCTGTAACAAATCGACATAATTCACTCATCAACTATAGAGCTTAACGCAGAAATTAGAGATAAAGTCTCAAATGCACTGAAAATCCAACTACGTAGATTAAATAAAACAAGAAAGGAAAGCTTACTTCAGGCGGAGCTGAAGTTGATATACCCTTTCAACTAAAATCGGATATATATCACAAACATCGGATATAGTTGGTTGACCCTTATGAAAATATCATAATATAACCAATTTTTTTACAATAAAATATCTAAAACAAAGTCCCAAGCTTCTATATTCAGAAATACCAAAGTTGGTATTTCTACCAAATACCATTTCCGATGGTTCAGTTATATGGTATAAGCTATAAGATATAGTCGTTATAAAGTTTGTTAGGTCGGATCAACAGACACTATAGAATATGTACGAAGTTCCAACTTTCTGTCTTCAAAAACACAAAAGTTGGGTATTTTCCGATCGTTCATTTATATGGCAGCTATAGGATATAGTTGGCCGATCCTTATGAAATTTGTTAGGTCCGATTAACTGACTAAAAATGGAATCCGTACGAAGTTCCAACTTTCCATCTTCAATCTTCTATCTTCAAACACAAAAGCTGGGCAGCTATAGGATATAGTCGGCCGATCCCGAGCCGAGCCGTTCCGACTTATATACTGCGTGCAAAGAAAAGAAGGGTGTGTGAATAGTTTCGTGTCGATAGCTCAAATAATATAGACTAGTTTGCGTAGAAACAGAAAAACGGACGGCCAGACGGACATGCTCATATTAACTCAGGAGGTTATCCTGATCAAGAATATATATACTTTATAGGATGATGTCTCTTTCACTGCATTGCACACTTTTGGACAAAATTATAATACCCTCTGTAAGGGTATAACAAGACAATACAGAAATTTTCAAGTAGGAAACAAGGTTCTCGTAAAATCAAATAAGAGGTTGGGAACTAAACTTTCAAATTTGTACACCGAGGAAACCATAGAAGCAGACTTTGGGGACCACAGTCTCAATAAAAGGGAGAGTGGTCCATAAGAAAAATTTGAGGTAATTATAATAAATTTTATTTTTCTTTTATTCTTTTATTTTCAACACGCCAGGACTTGGACTAAACTTTTTCTCGCCTTATCAAAAACGGCCAACAACAACCGATTACACGGCTTCAAATTACATACCAGTCATAGACGGAGACACGACCGTTTGGAAAGACTTTCAGTGTCTAAAATGATCGACCAATTTAACAATGTATTCGGAGATAGTAAAGGACACGGAAGAAATGGAAGACCATTTCCCTCGGTCACATATGAAACAGATTTTAGACACATTAGAACTCTTTTAGCTACAGTGAATGTTCACCTTAGGCCCTCTAATAGCATCATCTTATTAGGCACCGCATCAAACATCGAAGCCGGTACTCCAGATTTCGATGACTTCGAGAAAATTAAATTCACTCAAAAAGAACCCATAGAATCAGAAAATAGACAGACAAATAACTACACAAAGACCCAAAAAGAAATAAATATCCTAACAAACACAGTAAAAAAAATAAATACAGAAAACTTATATGAAAAATTACTATCATTAGAGTTGTCAGCTACACTTGGAAAAATTGGTATAATCAACCCCGCGATTTTAGATTCAAATGATTTACAAAACCTAATTAATAAACATTCTACAAATGTTACTATTACTGATCTAATAGAAGTTGCTCAAATAAAAGTTTTATTAAAAATAACAGTGCGAAAGAAAAAAAAAATTGGAGGAAGTTTTAAAGAGACCTAGTTGGAATTGTTTATTAGGTTTATTAGGTACTTTATTCGACCTAATAAACAGTTCCTACTAGGTCTCTTTAAAAGTTTCTAATCACTGTCGCACTGTGTAATTTTCTACACTTTATACTAAAATATCATAGGTCGTACGTAGCTTGTAAGAAGGTAATCTTGCACCCTGTGAAACAAAACGGTGCTATTCTTAATTTTGCTGAAGATAATATTATAGTTGACTGCGGTAACAAAACTGCCGATTGGAAAATACACCGCACTTACAAGAACATTTTGCACACACTGTTCGACTCGCACCAGCCACTTTCAATCACTAAAAATCATCGATGATGGCGTCATAATTCTTAATGACGGAACAATTACGATCTATTGACAACTGGTAACCGGAACGTTCCTTGTTACATTCGCCGACAAGGTAAAAAAAAATTACTCCATATACCGAAACTTGAAGAGCTACGTAAAAAATCAACAGCCCTCGCTGCATCAACAGTCCTTTCCCCATTTCGCTTATTTCTCATAATAAAATTAATAAAAATATAATAAAACATTTGTAATAACCCTTCAGTACCATATCTCAAGGATTACTCAAGGAATCGTCTAGGTACTAGTATTGCCACCCGAGGAATCCCCGGGGTATGTTTCATACAAACCATCCAGGAATTTCCATAGAAGAGTTCCTCGCATCGAGGAATTCGAACAACTCAAGGAATACTGCAGGATTCCTGCAGTTATTCGAATAGCATTTCGAACTAAATACCCCAGGGAATCCCTGAGGTATACTCTGAGGAATCGTTGAGGAAATACTCCAAGGAATCCCTGGGGTATACTCTGAGGAATCGTTGAGGAAATATACCAAGGAATCCCTTGGGTATTCTCTGAGGAATCTTTGAGGAATTTCACCCCCCCCCAACCACCTATTTTCCATTCAATAAAAAAGAATTCAAAAAAATTAAAAATTATTATTATTTTTATTATTATTATTATTATTACAAATTATTTTTATTATTTATTTATTATTACTAATTACTAATTATTTATTTTTTTTGTTTTTTATTGTTATTATTTTTTATACAAGTCAAAGCGTGCCCCAACACTTTCTTCGGCGGTTTCCCCGGATCCAACATAGATAAAATAAATAGAAATTAGATATAGCTTACATTATTTGTAATAAAAATACATACCAATCAAAACTCCATAAAAGTTTGGAAACGCCTTTAATCTCTTCTTCCCACTTACTCCGTCAATATTGTAATGGACGATCAGGTCCTCCACGAAAATATATTTTAACGACTTTGTAAGGGGTCCGCGCTTCAATATATTCGTCACTGCGGTGGTCTGCAAAAATTAATAGGTATTAAACATTTTTTTATATTTATACTTATACATTTTACATTTATACATTTTTTTATATTTATAAATATTATAAGTACACATTCTTCCTTCATGCCGCGGCCTAAGGCGAATTCTAACGCTGCCAATGCGTCTTCGGTGGGAATTGGGAATTCCATAATGACAGCATTGCTGGTGGCCTTGCTAATAAATAAGTTTATTATATGCACTACTCACCAGAATTAGTTATTATCACCAGGTCACTTAAATGTTTTTAAAAAAATTTAATTTCTAACGCAACAAACAAACGCGTGTAATTCATATGCAACTTGACATAAAATGCAAAGGGAAGGGGAGAGGCAAGACAAAACCGAAAATTGACAACCGATAATTCTGGCTCGTGCCAGGGTATAGTCGACCAACGCAATGCCTTGTAATTAGAATCGCACAAGAAAAATAATCAAACATGAACATTTTGGCTTTGCCTAAAGCCAATTATTAATACATTTCAATATACCATATGATTAGATAAGAAAAATTAATTAAATATAATCTTAAATATATATAAATATTTCAACATATTTTAAAAAGGGTATTCTGACGTCGCTTCCATTCATTTGGTTTTCGACACCTTCTTTTTTTTCTCTCCCTTCCCTCCATCTACATCTCTCTAATTGTCTCTCTGTCGCGTGCCTCTGCACCGAAAATATGACGTAGTAGCTTCGAGAATCATCGTCGAAAACCGAAAGCAGGTAGAAGTTTCGTTTCCCCTTTTGTTTCGGACTTGAGTAAACGAAGCCCATGCAATTTGTGTTTGTTTTTCGAACATGTCGCCAAGAAATGTCGGGGAAGGAATTTTGGTACTGAAGGGAAAATGCAATTAAAAATAATAATAAAAGTAAATATTATAAAAATAATCATAAACTAAAATTCACTTTTTAAAAATTGAAACAACCTGACACATAAAATCGAACCCTGGACGCCAAGGGTACGGGCCGCGTGCTTTCTACCTAGGCTACCCTCCAAGATAATTTAGTGATACTTAAAGTTGGTATTGAAGTAAAGAGTAAAGATAGATAGATTTACTAAAAAGTAAAGATAGTAGAAGATATTTCTGATCTCTTTGCTTTCTCGTTTCACTCTCTCATCTGCTAGCCGTTTGTCGTGGAACCCGGTCTCAAGTGTTATCATTTTTACAGGGGGTTTCAGGACGCGGTCTGCCAATATGCCGTAGAACTCGCACTTATAGAAATTTTTACAGTGATTTTAAAATTTTGGTTTTTTTCTGGATTGAATTATAAAGTTTGCAAAACTTTTTAGATTTAAAATAAAAAAAAGTGGATGTCTTGAGCCTTATTTGACTCTTACTCTTACCCCTTACCCTTATTTCCCCTTAAGCCTAGTACTGTGACGACGAAAATCCGCTGTCGAAAATCCGCTAGCGAAATCGCACTTTATTCAGCTACCGAGCAAGTGTGAAAAAAAAATTAAGGAAAAGGGGAATACTGAACAGCTGTTGTTTGTAAACAAAAAACAAATAAGCAAAAATGAATTCAAACCGATTGGATTTTGGTGTTTTCTTTATGTATTTCGCCGCTAAGGAGTTGGTTAAAAAATGAAAACTGGGTCAAAATCAAAATCAATCACAAATCATTTCAATTCCATTTTATGGAATTAAAATGCCCCTTGTATATCAAATCCCATATTATGGGCTTCGCCTTGACCGCACTAATAAATATTAATTTTAATTTCTCCTCGCGCGCCTAAATTTTTCCTAAATTTTTTCATTTCATCAATTTTCCCTCCATGTTTTAGCTATCGAAATAAATAAAATTAATTCATTCAACACCCCAAAATCAGCTGTTTATTTTGTTTGATCCGGCAACGCCATTCAATTCGATAGCTAAAATTTTCGTCAGAGTACTGGACAAATCTAGGAGACAAAAATTTCTTCTTCCTTTTTTTACACCGTTTTTTTTTATAGTTTGACAGATGTCACTCGTGCGACAGCGGATTTACGTCGTCACAGTACTATGCTTTACTCTTTTATTTGAAAGGTCTAGCTTTAAAAACGTCCAAAGTATTTCGTTTTTTTTGGGAGATGAGGGCGCCGACATGCCCACTTTTTTATACTAGCTTTTAAGGTCCATAAGCTATATAGTTAAAAATAAACTCAGTGAAAAATCTCTTTCAATTTACTGGTACTATTTAAGGTCACAAAAAGTGGTCGTTGGTCGTTGTTTATACGCAAACTAATCTTTCAGTTTTAAAACTATTGACTTTACACTCCATATTTACGCCATATCCTTCTTCTTTCCTATAGTTGACATATTGACTGATTGAATGGGAAATCTATAGGTTTTGTGTTAAGAATTTGAATGCTATTTTTGGCAAAATAATAGGACGTACTAAAATTTATAAGTATTCGTGTTTTTGAGAATAGAAAGATGGAACTTCGTACAGATCCTTTTGGTCAGTTGATCCGACCTACCAAATTTTATAACGATCGGCCGACTATATCTTATAGCTGCCACATAACTGAACGATCGGAAATGGTATTTGGTGGTATTAAAAAACCAACTTTTTTTTTTAGAAGATAGAAGCATGGGACTTATTTTTAGGTATTTTATTGTAATAAATTGCTTATATTATGATATTTTCATAAGAGTCAACTAACTATATCTGTTGCTTGTGATGTATGTATGTCCGTTTTTGGCGGCAAGTGTTGTTTTAAATTACAACAATTCTTTACCAATTATAAGAGTTTGAAAAAAAGAAAGATTAATCTCTCAGCGCAGTGGAGTGTACTATATTCTTCGTTAGTCAATCTTAATCCAGAAAAAATAAACTGGATCGATTTTGCCACTCGAGGACATGCCACATATACATACATAGCTGTCCGTGAGAAAACCTGTGCTGTGAAAAACGGTGCTTCCAAATCTACGCCCCATACAAGTAATGGTGGGACTTAATAACCGTCATAGCTAATGCCAAAATATTTAAAAATTGAGGGCGTTTGAATTCAATTGGCAGATCTGTAGGAATCATATTCGTGTTAGAAGCACATTTTCGCATCGAAACTTGCCTTTTAAAATGATGGCTTCATTGGCGTTTTAATTTATTTCTTAATACCTAATCGTGTACCATTAAACAGACGTGGTGGGTTGAAGCTACGAAGTATAATAATCGGAGCTCTAAAATTAAATTCAGTAGTGCCCAAAACCCTATACAAAGGGGTTGGAAATTTCTCTGCCTGCACACCGACACTGTTAACACTGTAAAACGACTGTAAATGTTAGCGTGATTACGAGAAAATTGTACTCATTCGAATACAAAGGAAAGTATAACATGTGAATACATTTGTGTGGGCAGTGCCCACACAGGGTAGCCTAAGACTACTAGGGATCAGTCAAAAACCATGCTCTTTATCTCTTCTTTACATGGTTCCGATTCTTTTGAAACTTTATTTTTGTAATTCATAGTTATTCTTTATTATTTTCAACGCTTGAAGATTCTACAAAGGGCCATAACAATGTGTAATTTTGGGATTAATATTTTCATTATAAACTCTATTTAAAATTAACGTTTTACAGTTTAAATAGAATTGAAATTTTAAAATTGTATTGAACATGGTCATTAACATTGATTAAACATTTGAATACTGTAAGTTATGGTTTAATTATACCTATAATAAAACCATCAATTATTACTTTTCCTGTATTTGTATTATATACTGTCGGATGTTTCAACCGCTGGAAAATCAGGCTGCAAATAATTTGTGTGCCCTGTTATGTCACGCCTCTCTACGATCTTTCAACCCCGTTTTGTCGGCGCCGTTGGTAACTCTCTCCGCTATAACGCTCCTCATCTTGCTCATTATCGGGGAAAACCAATACACTCTACACCCGATACACCGATACCGAAACCACACACTCTTATTTTCTTTGCACATAGTATATATGTAAGTCGGAACGGCCGGGATCGGCCTTCTATATCCTATAGCTGCCTATATTAGAAAAAAGTCACTGTTTTGCTTTTCAGCGTTAAATAAAATAAAATTAAAATAAAATTAAAATAAATTAAAAAATAAAATCTGTAAAACGCACAGATTTTACAATTTCACTGTACAAATGTACAGTTTTAGCCAGAATGCGTATGTACTTTTAGAAGATCTGGTGGATTTTCAGGAGTCTTTAAAATCTGTTGAGGTGGTTCCCGTGGCCATGCTAAATGTTCGACTAGTGAGGTGAAAACTTTGGTGTCCGATTTTAAGGCCACACACAAAGAACTGTCGGAGCTGGATATATCCGGTCTCAAGAGCGAGGTGCGCTGTAAATTTAATGATTTAGCGAGAGAGGCTAGGTTCACCATCGACGAGATGCTCATTCGGTGCTTCAACTCAATCATTCGGAACGAGCTTCTTGGAGAATCCTTTGACGCTTCCTACCAATAGCAAAGGTTATTCTGAGTGGCTGGAGTTCCGATCGTTATTTTTAACGATGGTACACCAATCCCTTCATCAGTAAAGTAGAAAAGCTGCAGCGCCTGAGTTCTTGTTTACGGGAATCTGCCCTCGAATTGACGGACCGCAATTACGACGTAGGCTTGCCGTTATTAAATAGCAGGTTTAGCAGACTCATTTTCCAGGTTCATGTAAGCTATATTTAAATTTGAAGGGCCGTTGAAAGTGTATCAGCGGCAAAGTTAAGGGAACCATACAAGTTAAATTCTTATATACGTGCCGCCAGCATCGGCAGCACGAGCGAATTGCATGCTGCATTGTTGCGTTGGTGTTGTTGCAAAAGCTTGAGATGGAGTTGTTGGAGATCCTTGAGTTGTCGGTGCCGTTATACACACAAAGTGCTAAGGCTGGAAGATGCAGGAATTTGAACAAAAGAAATTCCTCCATCGTTACAAACACCTCTACTGCGGCATGCATGATCTGTGTAGGGCACTCCTACATAATTAATTCTTGTCCTAGATTTTAAAAACTTTCTTCGGAGAATTAACTTTAGGAAGTGAGGCGAATGGGTCTGAGCCGCAAGTGTTTTGTATCCGGTGTTGTATCCAAGTGTTTTGTCGTGCACTTGCTCTCGTGCACTATCGTATGTGTGGTCGTATGCACCGCAGCTTATTGGAGCTAGCCTCTTCTACAAATTTTTGTGCGTTGCACAAATTTAGCTTTCGCCTGGGCTACCTTTAGTTCAGAAAACACGTCTTTGTTGGGTAGTCGGAGGTGTGGCGGAGGAGGAGCTGAACGTGGCAAGGTCCTCATGGCTACGGAAAATTCCCATTTAATGAATGAAGGAATCAGGACACGATGAATGAGCGGCTCGACATGCTTCTGCGTCAATTTTGGGACGTCGAAAATGAGTGCACCGTCGATCCAGTGAAAATATGGTAATCTCTTTAGTATCTTCTCCAAGAAGCGCCCATGTAGTTGATTATCTTCCGGGGATCAGCCCATCTTTGGATTCCCTATCAAGGACTCCCATGACTCGGCGAAAGATCGGTATGTTGGCTACAGCTGGACCTTCTTATTCATCGCCTTCGCCTCACTTTATTTGGTAGCGCGATCTCTTTGGTAAAGGTGCCTGCTCCAGCCAACTTTCTCAGCTTCGGAAAGATTTCCCTTGCCCACCTTATAATCTTGGCCTGGTCCTGGCTGGAGTTTGCTTTAGGGGCCCCGCCGGTTGGTAGAGGGGTTGACCCTGAGGTTTCCTCTCCACGCTGTTCAATGGCTGCATGGCTATTCACGCTTTAGAGAAAGTTGTCTTGGCATCCTCCCCCGAACCGGCACATCCCGACTCCGGATGTTGCTTCTCTGTAGGAAGCTACTTATTTATCCTAGCGACTTCTTGGCCATTGATAGTCTTGAATTTTACGGGTCATTGACCCCATTTCCGGAGGGAGTTCCGATCTCCCCTTTTGGTTTTTTGTGTGTTTGATGAATTTATGTTTTGGATCCACGAGTAGGCAAAAAGGGGTTCGTTCATCATGACATAGCCAGAAACAATAACCCTGGTTAATACGGGAAGGTCGGCCGGGCCCCTAGAGTTCGCATATGCGAAGCATGCATGTCTAAATCATGCGAAGCTCTGCTCCAAAACCAATTAATGAGTGAAAACTGGGGGAGAATTTTTCTGCCAGTTTTGAAGGATAACAGACAGCAAAAGTTAATCAATTTATATAATATAAAATGGATTTTGAAGCTAAAGGTATTTATTTTACTTTATGAAATTAAATTGATATGGGATTAATAACAAACTAACTTGATATGTGAAACCTAATTGTTTTTTCCCACACGATTCCTCATTAAGAATTTTTTTAAGTACCCGTTTTCCCGTTTTTCGGACTACAACTCAAAACTATTGAAAGACGCCGGCAATTTGGAAATCGATTTAAAAAAACGCATTTATGAATTTTAAATGGCAAAGAAGTTCCAAAAAACAGTTTTTAACATTTAATAAGTATTTTAAGGGTATTGTATTGTTTTATATTTCAAACACGGCTTTGTTTTTTTTTTTTTTTTTTTTCATGTCAATCAATCAATAGTTATATTTAAAATCTATCCGGAGTTATGGACAATAATTAAATTTTATAATGGGACCTTAACTTAATGAAATATTGAGTAGTACAATGTTTACTTATCCTAGGAAACTAATTTTAACAGTAAACTTTAGTCGGGCCCTTTAGTGGGCCTTGTTGGTTTTACAACTGCATCTCAGTCCCGTTCGCCCGAGTGGCAGAGGTCCAGTGGGTGGGTCCGTTTCAGCCTCCTTGTGGTGTAGCTGTTGTCCATAAGATTGATGGCCTCAGGATTAGGATGCCGGTCCAGCCTTTCCACGTACCTATTGGCGAATCGCTGAACTTCTTCGCTGACATATGGAAACACGGCTTTGTGTTATATTCGATCATATAAAATATTCCTACTGTGTCACTTTTAAAGTTTATAATCAGTGTTGTAATGTAATTGATTAATCTACAATGTTATGGCATAACATTGGTGCTTTCGAGTGTTTTTTTTTCCAAGCGAAAAAGATGCAAACAAAAAAATTGTTGGTGAATATCAATTTTAATGAGGGGCAAACTCCCATTTTCCATAGTGTAGTAAAGGGTTCGAAATTCTGCCGCACCGCTGCCGGCACACTGACATTGAGAGCGCTGTCAATTTTTTTTTAAAAGCTCTCTTATTTGCTCCCATTTTGCCCTATTCGTCAGCTCAAACTTAAAAAAGGATCATAATATAATTTCCGATCGTTCAGTTATATGGCATCTATAGGATATAGTCGGCCGATCCCGGCCGTTCCGACTTATATACTGCGTTCAAAGGAAAGAAAGGTGTATGCAAAGTTTCAAGTCGATAGCTTTAAACTGAGAGACTAGTTTGCGTAGAAACGGACAGACGGACATGCTCATATCAACTCAGGAGGAGATCCTGATCAAGAATATATATACATACTTTATAGGGTCGGAGATGTGTCCTTCTCTGCGTTGCACACTTTTTTGAGTCTCCTTTGTCTTCGACTCCATAAAGTATGCCTACATATACATATATTCTTGATCAGGATCACCTCATGATTCTTGTCACCTCATGTCTTTCTGCCTGTCCGTCTGTCAGTTTGAAAAAATATCGTCTGGAAACTTTGCGGCCACTCTTCTTTTCTCTGAACAAAGAATATGTGTAAGTCGGAACGGCCGACTTGATCCTATAGCTTGATTGACCTGATTGATCGGATATGTCGTAACTTTTTGAGAATAGAATTATAGAGAATTATATAGAATTATATATATATAGAATTATATTATATAGAATAACTGAACAATTTTTGTTGTAAAAATAGTGTTGTAAAGCACCTACAAAAGCAATTCTTATCGTAGCGTCACTAAAGGAAAAAGGGAATTGATCTTAAGTACAGTGTGTTTTTATTGTTGTAAAATCGGGACGCGCCGCGTGCCTTTTAATTGCAAAATGCAAAAACAAGAACTCTTGTAAATTTTTTGCTCTTTTTGTGTCTTTTTTCGTTGTATTTCCCTTTTTCTTTCACTTCTTTGCAGACAATTAGTGAGCGTGGACGCGATTTAAATTTTGTTTACATTTTGGAGAGATCTCCGACCCTATAAATATATATATTCTTGATAAGGATCACCTCCTGAGTTGATTTGAGCATGTCCGTCTGTCCGTCTGTCTGTCTGTTTCTACTCGAGCTAGTCTCAGTTTAAAAGCTATCGACTTGAAACTTTGCATACACCCTTCTTTCCTTTCTTTTCTTCCTTCTTTTCCTTCTTGAGCAATCGAAAATGACCCAACTTTCATGTTTTTTGCGATATACCATAATCTGCTTTTAACTGCAAGGGTATATCAACTTCGGCTCCGCCCGTAGTTAGCTTTCCTTTCTTGTTAGATTTTGTATTTTAACAAATAGGTTTTATTATGCAGGGACCGTAATTAATATAAGTAATATTTTAAAAACTACTTTGTAATGATTACTTATCGATTTTTAATTTTTTAAATTAAGACTAATAATTATTTTTGATCGAAAAAAATAAAAATCAACAATAATCATTAGGCTTGAACAAAAAAAATAAAACTCAAAAATAATGATTATTCGTGATTTTTATTTTTATTTTTTTTTCAAAATAAAACTCACCAAGCAATAACTTTTGATCGTTTAAGGATATTGCCAATATTGTCCTATGTCCTTATAAAGGGACCCTAGAGCAATAATTAACAACAACAAAAAAAAAATGCATTTACCTGTGTTTGTTGCTATTATTTTATATAATGTTATAGCTTCCATATTTGGTATTTGGTAGAAATACCAACTTTGGTATTTTTGAAGATAGAAGCTTGGGACTTTTTTTTAGATATTTTATTGTAATTAATTGGTTTTATTATGCTATTCTCATAAGAATCGGATAACTAAAATCCGATGTTTGCGATATATATCCGATCTTGACTGCAAGGGTATATAATTTTCGGCCACCCTAAGTTTGCTTTCCAATCATGTTTTTTTAATTATTTTAATACTTATTTTTTAACTTATTGTTTAAAATCCAATAGAACAATAGTAAAATTAGACAAAAAATTTAAAATTTTCGAAAACAATATGATAAGAAATATTTTTATTTTACAATTCTTTCTATCATCAATTCATAATGCAATAATTATATTTTTCTAAAATATTATATTTATATAATGTACATGAAAATATTTTTTTTTTACCTATTGCATGATTGACCAAAATACTTTTGACAAAGTATAAAGGGAGCAATAGACCTCCCAAGCACAGCCCACTTCAGGAGGTCCAAATATCCACATGGTTCTTGAAAAAAAAATAAAAATAATGATGTGACATATTCTGAGTGTGCACTTCATGTCATGTGACCTGAAGAGCTGTATGGAGACACGCACATAATCGTGTTGCAGAAGAGAGCAGCGTGACATGACAATCTGGGAAAGACTGTTTTTTTTTTATGTCAGAAAAAGCAAAATATGTACGTTATTTGGGCGGTGGAATAGACCACTTCAAGGAATCATGTCACATTCTCGTGAAAGCCCGAAATGTCGATCTAGACGTTCAACCGTAAGGAAATGGTTACATTTAATAAAAAGTACTTTCTGAGATTCTCAAGAATAGTCTAATAAATTTATCTTCCAAGTTTCCTGTGAAACTAAGCTTCACCCTTCAGTACCAAACTTCCTGTCCCTGACTTATTGACTCTTACAAAATTTAACAGGGGCGTGGGATTAAAAGGGGCTTAAATATTTTGGTTCAACTTGACTTTTGGGTTTTACACATGCCCGTTTTGTGTGATTTCAAAAACACAGATAATCTTGCTCGTGTTTTGGCTAAAATCAGTAATGAATCTTCTCTTTTATAAGCTGTGTTGAATTTGTGGCTAAACTGCGTCAAAAAAGATTTTTAAATTTTATTGGATTGTATTTTAATAAATTTTTGTTCAAAATTAATAAAAAACAAGAAAGTAAAGCTAACTTCGGGCGGAGCCGAAGTTTATATACCCTTGCAGTTAAAACCGGTTATATATCGCAAACATCGGATATATTTGGCCGATCCTTATGGAAATAGGAATATATAATCCAAATTATTACAATACAAAATCTATAAAAAGTCTCAAACTTCTATCTTCAAACATACCCAAAGTTGGTATTTCTACCAAAAACCATTTCCGATCGTTCAGTTATATGGCAGCTATAAGATATAGTCGGCCGATCGTTATGAAATTTGGTAGGTCGGATCAACTGACCAAAAATATAATCTGAACCAAATTCCAGCTTTCTATCTTCAAAAACACGAAAGTTGGGTCATTTCCGATCGTTCAGTTATATGGCAGCTATAGGATATAGTCGGCCGATCCCTACCAAATTTGGCATGTCGTTATATTTTTCCAAAAATAGCTCTCACCCAAAATGTGAACTTTAAAACTCTCTAACTTTAAAAACACCAAAGTTATACCATTTCCGATTAATCAGTTATATGGCAGCTATAGGATATAGTCGGCCGTTCCGGGCCGTTCCGACTTATATACTGCGTGCAAAGGAAAGAAGGGTGTGTGCAAAGTTTCAAGACAATAGGTTTGAAACTGAGAGACTAGTTTGCATAGAAACAGAAAGACAGACAGACAGACGGACATGCTCATATCAACTCAAGAGGTGATCCTGATCAAGGTGATCCTGATCAGGTGATACTATATAGGGTCGGAGATGTCTCCTTCACTGCGTTGCACACTTTTGACCAAAATTATAATACCCTCTGCAAGGGTATAAAAATGTATCTTAGATAATTTAAATATTAAGTTTATTAATATGATGAGATATATTATTATACATATACATGGCTATGTACCTCACGCATGATAAGATTATGTAGAAAACAAAACCCATACTTTACGACGTACATACTTTACGAGTACCGGGTGTAAAAAAAACTTCTGCAGAGGGCTCCTTAAATATAAATGGAAAATTCTTTTTTTACCTACCAATAAGTCAAAAATATATTATATATGTATATTACTTATTTATTTTTATAATTATTTATTGTTAAAAGCTAAAACGATAGAGGAGTGGAGATATCAAATGCAAGAAAGTTTACAAACAAAACAAGAAATAAAAGCTAACTTCGGGCGGATTCGAAGTTGATGCAGTTGCATTCGGATATGTAACGCAAATATCTGACAAAGTTATGCCATTTCTGATCAATCAGTTATATAACAACTATAGGATACAGTCGGCCGACTATATACATATATAGTTTCGACTTACTGCGTGCAAAGGAAAGAAGGGTGTGCAAAGTTTCAAGGGTCGGAGTTGTCTCCTTCACTGCGTTTCACACTTGCGACCAAAATTGCAAGGGGAAAAAAGTGAAGGAAAAAAAAAGAATTTAGTAAAATATATTATTTGGTTTCAGTCTGGTGTGTAAGCTCCAACTTCTAAACCGAATCATCATAAAGAGATCGATAAGAGAAGCCGGCGATGCTATGTCGCCGCGACCGAAGAAAAAAATGCAAGTAGCTAAGTCTGGGAAACTTCCCAACAACAGCAACTATTACTCGCCGCTTCAAACTATTAAAGATAAAGATGATGATAACGAAGACAATGGTACAGAACACATTGTTGAAAAATCAAATAATTATGTACCTCCAATAACGGTGCTTAAATGCTCCATAGAGCAAATTCAAATCATTTGCAAAACCTTATTTATAGAAAACTACTCAATCAAAAAAATTTCACTTGGAGCCAAACTTCACTGTGAAGCGATGAGTGACTACATAAAAGCCTGCAATTTTATGAAAGGCAAATATGAATTTTTTTCCTATGCAATTAAAAATGAAAAGCCGTATAAAGCTATTCTTATGGGTCTTGATACTGACCAACCAGAGCACGTCAAACAGAAACTAGTTAGCATGGGTCTGCAATGCACAGATGTCAAGTTTGTTCGTAGGAAACGGCCAAACGATACCACCTTTACCTTCTTCGTAGTTTATTTCGTCAACAAGTCCATAACTCTTAGCGAGCTGAAGAAATCTCATTCCGTCATCGACTATGTTCGCGTCAAGTGGGATTACCAAAGGCGTAGGAGCAACAAAATAACCCAGTGCTACAGCTGCCAAATGTTCGGGCATGGATCAAATCAATGTGCTGTTAAGGCGTACTGTGCTGTCTGCGCAGGAAACCATAAAACTGCTGACTGCAACGAAAACTCATGCGTTAAGTGTGCCAACTGTCATGGAAATCACAAATCGTCCTCGCTCGAGTGTCCTTCTCGAGAGAATTACATCCAGCTAAGAGCGAAGGGCTATCCTAGACTACTTAGAAGTAACCCAGTTAAATCTCCTTCTCTGCATTGCCCAATTGCTTTTCCAAAGCTGTCTAAGCATACTCCTCCCCCAGTAAATCCGTGCTGGCCTAATAGCCAACACCGTCAGAGCGATGAGCTACTTTCTTTAGAAGAAATCAAAAATCTCACCTTTGAATTAATTAAGCAGCATAGAAACTGTAAATCTAGAACAGATCAACTAGAGGTAATTACTTCTCTAGCATTTAAATTCATTTCTTAATGTTAATGGATCAATCGTAGCGTGGAATGCTAGGGGCATTCGAAATAAACTAAATGAGTTGGGTCACTTTTTATATAAAGAAAATATTGACATTTGTCTAGTGTCTGAAACATGGTTAACCAGGAATATGCCCAGTAAATTACGAAATTACATATGCTATCGACATGATCGAGCCGATATTAGAGGAGGAGGGGTAGCAATCTTTGTTAAGAATAATGTACGCCACACCCTGCTACCTCTCCCCAACACATCAGTACTAGAAACCATAGGCATAAAAATAATCAATTCTCAAGGTACTGAGGTTAAAGTGTACTCGTGCTACTTTCCTGGAGGTAGTTCCAACCCTACTGCTAGAAGACTCTTCCAGGCGGACATTCACAATCTAACTAGTTTAAACGGTCACTACATACTAGGCGGCGACTTCAATTGCAGGCACGGTGCGTGGGGCTGCTACAGGGCTAACTCATGGGGGAATTTATTGAAGCGGAAACTAGACTCACAGAACTTCTATATAATCCACCCGGCGGACCACACCTACATCCCAGCAAGAGCTTAAGGTCTCTCTTTAACATTAGATCTATTCATCACAAATTGCCCGCAACGCTTTTCACATGCGCGAGCAATAAACGATCTGGGATCTGATCACCTACCAGTCCAAATTACTTTACTTACTAAAAACGCAAATTGGGTAGAATATATGCGCCTTATCAACTCTCAGCTACCAACAATAAACCCCAGCTCAATCTGTCTTCCCCAAGACATTGACGAGCAAATCAACATCTTTAATAACACAATATCTGGAGCTAAAACTGCCAGCATACACCAAAAAAGAACTCGCTATTCACCCAAGCCGCTTCCTAGAAATGTTACCAACTTGATAAGGAATCGGAATCATTACAGACGGAACTGGCAAAGGTTTAGACATCATATCGACCTAGAATTGTTTAAGTTACATAACTTTTTGATATCAGAAGCGTTGTTCAACCTTAGAAATAAGGCTTGGAACACAACACTATCATCCTTAGACAAGGGCTCTTCTCCCTTTTGGAAACTAACAAAAGTCATTAAGAAGAAACGCATAGTAATGCCCACCCTTGTGGAAAATTCTACTCGATATAACACTCCGGAGGAAAAAGCAGAAGTATTGTCCCAGTTGTTCCATCGCAACCACTCTTTGTCCGCTGATCTTAGTGACCCATCAACCATTTCCACTGTAAACAGCTCTAACCATGCCCTTGCGAATACGCCTATTAATCTTACAAACATCCCACCACTAACGAGAGACCAAGTAAAAGGTGTCTTAAAATCCCTAAATAGACAACCTATGTCTTAGGCATCTACCTCGCAAGGGTATAAGCTTTCTTACAGTACTGTTTAACAAATGTCTTCAACTCTGCTACTTTCCAAATGCTTGGAAGAAGTCGAAGGTAATCCCCATTGCCAAACAAAACAAACCGATAGATTCACCTTCTTCGTATAGGCCAATTAGTCTCCTTTCCTCAGTAAGCAAAATATTAGAGAAAATAATTAAAGAGAGGCTTATCCAGTTCCTTGAGGATAATGCCTGCCTACCTTCTTTTCAATTTGGGTTCCGGCGTGAGCACAATACAGTCCAACCTCTTGTAAGAATCAAAAAAATCGTAAATAGAAGTTTTTCAGCATCCCAATCCACCGGAATGTTACTGCTAGATATTCGAGCTGCTTTTAATTCCGTTTGGCACGATGGACTGATACATAAAATGTTCATTCTAAACTTCCCCCAGAAATCATTAAGATAGTGAAGAGCTTTCTTTCCAATAGGTCGTTCTCGGTACACATAGAAAGTGCAACGTCCACCATAAAATACATCCCAGCAGGCTGCCCGCAAGGATCCGGCCTTTCTCCAATCCTGTATAATATATTTACAGCAGATTTTTCAGTTCTGCCCGGTTGTTCCATGTCGGTATTCGCTGATGATACAGCTATTTTAAGCTCAGATAGATTATCATCGGAGATCACCAACAAATTAACTCTAGCGTTTGAAAAAACTAACACATACTTCCGAAAATGGAAAATCCTCGTGAACTCTGATAAAACCCAGACAATCTACTTTACAAGAAAACGGAAAAATATCTACATTCCCAATGGAGCAATCATGCTAGGGAATACTTATGTTAGCTGGGAACCTAGCGTCAAATATCTAGGACTAATTTTAGACAAAAAACTAAAATTTGGCGACCATATAAAAAACACCATTAAAAAGGTGAACATCACGGTTCGAACTCTCTACCCCTTCATAAACAGAAATTCCCGCCTTAGCTTAGAAAATAAATTATTTCTATTTAAATCAATTTTCCAAGCAATAATTTTTTACGGTGCACCTGTCTGGGCAGATATACCGAAATGTCATTTAAAGAAGCTTCAAGTGTCCCAAAATAAAATATTAAAAATGATTTACAACCTACCTTGGTACCACGCTACGACTGATCTTCATAATACTGCTAACATTGAGTTAGTTTCAGATAGACTTCCACGCCTTACTCGGTGTTTCTACTTAAGATGTCAGAATTCGACGTACCCTCATTTAAACGATCTAGCCTTAGATTATAACTTTTAGTTGTAACTTAGACCTAAAGTTTTATTTTTGTAGGTTAAGATATTGTAACCGGTTTTTGTATTTTTCCCGCACACTTTAATATTGGATACACCAAACAATTTGTCACCACCCATTATCTATTCTAAGTTGAGAATCTATTCTAAGTTCTATTCTAAGTATTCTTCCTGAACTCTTAAAAATCTATCCCAAATAAGTATCACGCACTTTTTGTAAATTTACGTTTGTTGAGTGAATAAATTGAATTGAATTGAATTGAATTATTTGGTTTCAATAACTTTTTTCAGGCTTCTAGTTTTATTCTACGAAAGAAGAATAAAGAATTTGGTTCTTTTGAGTTTTATGAGGGATCCGACGTTTTCAATTATATTTAAATTTGGATTTTGAGGTAACCAGTCCAAAATGGTAACACCAAAATAAGAGTGTCCCTTATATGGATATCTTACTTCTTTATAGATGCTAAAAGGAATATAAATGCAAAATTTACCTTTTCGGCATAAATTCAACCCGTGCCGACCGAGCTTCAAAGTTTACGTATTACAACAAATTAACTACATAAAATATATGTCGATGGAATAAGATGAGGATTGATAATCTTCATCTTATTCCATCTATATTTAACAACTGTGATAAATACAACAGCATAACAGAAAATGTTTCAAGAAACTTCAAGAAAAGAGGCATTTTCAAAGCAAAAAGAAACATCTTTTTGAAGAAAGCTGTCGTCGATCTGCAGTCGAAATAAAAAATTGCTTTTCCTTAAAACAAAATCATCCAGCGTGTTGCGGGAATTCGAAGTTTTTTAGCGCCGCCCGAGTAAAGACGCCCGTGTAGATAATTGTTTATTGTTTTCTTCATTTATAACGGGGCAGCAAGGGCTAACAGTGGTACAGTCGGTAACCACTTTGCGATAGCAGCACTTTAAATTCCTAAGAAATTCTTAGAAGTTGTACAATTCATAATTAAAACTTAATTCTATCTCCTCACTTTTCGTCCGCTTCCCTCCAGTGTCAAATAGAAAAGAAAAGCTAAGGCACATGGTTACCGGCTGAGTTAACAGAGATTTAACACCCGCTTAAACTATCGGTTCCGCAACTTCGGCGTTGCTGGATGCAGCGGGAGCAGTTTTGCTATCTATCGTAACACTCCCCTACCAAACCAAACTCGATCTACCAAACTTCTCTCGATAGATAGAACTGCCAGCTTCGTCGCGGGTCTTGTATAAACGCCAGATTGGGTCCTCACCGCGGCGCTCCTCACTTGACCG
This sequence comes from Drosophila parabipectinata, assembly GCA_018153455.1. Classification (NCBI taxonomy): domain Eukaryota; kingdom Metazoa; phylum Arthropoda; class Insecta; order Diptera; family Drosophilidae; genus Drosophila; species Drosophila parabipectinata. Next base: position 1,041,288 of record JAECYA010000403.1, on the reverse strand, counting down.
TCCGAGCAGGATTCTTCCTTTCGGCCGCTGGCTACGCGGCTGTCCGGGATCGCACACATACACGATATCCCCTTCTACAAGAGGCTTAGCCCTTTCGCACCACTTGGTCCGCCTAGTGATCACTGGCAGGTATTCTTGAAGCCATCGCCTCCAGAACGAGTCCGCCAGTTGTTGTGATTCCATCCAGCTCTTCTTGAGCTGCACTCCTTCGGGTAGGGGTTCCATCGTCGGTCCTCTTCCAGTTGAGCTTCCAAGCAGGAAATGATTCGGTGTCAGTGATTCTTCGTTCTCATCTTCCAATGGTATGTATGTTTGGGGTCGCGAGTTGACGATCGCCTCCGCCTCCATTAGAGCGGCTCTCAGAAACTCATCCGATGGTCGTTTGTCAAGGAGGATTGATTCCAACGCTGTCTTCACGGAACGCACCAAGCGCTCCCATGCCGTTGTCGCTCCAGAGTTCCACTGGGCACCCTCGTCGGGCCATAAAACTGCGCACCACTAGAATACAAGAGTCAGTTGTTAATGAATACGTTACCTCTAGATGTATTGCCCTTGTAGGGAGGCAGGTGAAGAGCACGCCGTATCGTTTCTCTGAACTGCGTCTGACCCGCACCATCAATTCCATTCCTGACTCGTCTCCTTCTTCCGCCTCGGTCAGTGGCCAAAATTGCCTCTCTTGCCAAAGAAATCTCGGCCCATTCAACCAACGACTTTCTCGGTTAAAATCAGGTCCTTTGTTCCACTTAGTGGCGTCGTCCGCCACGTTCTCGGAGGAAGGTACCCAGCGCCAGTCCTTGACGCTAGTACCGTCTAGAATCTCGATCACACGGAATGCTACAAATTGTTTGTACTTCCTCTGGTCCGATCGCAGCCAACTCAGCACGGTCCTCGAGTCGGTCCAGAAAGTCCGCTCAGCTTCGCGCCAAGTGAAAGCTCCAGAGTTTGAGCCAATCTCGCTCCAAGCACTGCTCCCATGAGTTCAAGCCTTGGTATGGATGTCGGTCTTAGAGGCTACCTTGGTTTTGCTACCCAGTAGACTGCAGTGGATACCTGCCCCATTTTGAAATCGTATATAGCTCATGGCGGCAAATCCATTCTCGTTTGCGTCCACGAAGGTGTGCACCTCCACTTCTGAATCCATCAGCGACTCCTTCATGTGGCATCTTGGGATGGTCATTTTCTCAACGTCCGGGATATACCGAAGCCATCGCTTCCATTTAATCCATTCTGCCTCAGGTATGGGGTCATCCAAGGTACATCCACTTCGCCATATTTCCTGAAACATTATTTTTGCATACATCACGTAGAAGGATATGAGCCCTAAAGGATCATAAATAGACATCAACACACTGAGAAACTCTCGTTTGGTGGGTCGTTGCCTTCCTTGGAGAAGTTCTTTATGGCGATATCGTGGGGATACACGGTAGCGGATGAGATCTTCTTTCGTGTCCCACCACATTCCCAGCACCTTCTCGGTCTGCCCATCCGTTGTTTCGTCTAGTCCCACTAGCGTGGATGCTCCTTCGCCGAGTGCGCTTAATACTTCTCTGGAATTTGACACCCAGTTTCGAATAAGGAATCCGCCCTGAAGATGAATGTAGTGGACCTGACGCGCGAGGCTTATAGCTTCTTCCTCGTGTCGCCGCGATATCGCCGCCGATAGCAATACGTTTCTCTCTAAACCTGTGAAGTATTGGTACCAACTGCGCTAGTCGGTCAGGTCCCTTCAGCAGCAATGTGTTCAGCGAGATCCCTTCCGTCTTCGCAGCCGCATCCCAGACTATGCGAAGCTTTCCTGGCTTGTTGACGTTTAGAACGGGAAAGATAGGTAGATACCAATATGGCTTTTCCTCAGCTTCTTCCGACGTAATGGACCGTGCATATCCTTTCTTCACGTACTCATCTAGCTGTCGGCGAATCCCCTTCGCAAGCTCCGGCTCGCGAGTCAGTTTCTGGTACAGGCATCGTGCCCGCTTTAGGGCTGTAGGTAAACTATCCGGCACCTTGTCATCTTTATACCTCCAAAGCAGACCTGTTTCAAATCGGCCATTTATACGCCTCGTGTTCTTCTCCAGCTGCTGTATAGCCAACTGGTCATCATTGGATACGCTCTTGCTATTCATCTCTGGTCTAGGGCCGCCGTCCGACCACATGCACTGCTCAAGCAGGCGCAAGATCTCCTTGTTCTCGTCAGCTTCACATGCACATATGTGAAACACGTGGTAGTTTGGGGTTATGTCATCACCCACACTGTTGGAGCTTCTTCCTTTAATCGTCCACCCCAGGCGGGTCTTCTCAGCGATCGGTTCTTCTATTGTGCCTTCCTTGGTGTGAAGCACGCGCCCTAGTTTGCAATTATTGAGACCTATCAGGAGCCTGGGCTGTGCTGAGTCGTATCCGGACAGTGGTAGATGTCGAAGGTGTGTGTGCTGTGCTTTCAGGTGGGTTATATCTAACGACCGTGACGGGAGATCAAGAGACTGGACCGAGTGAACGTCGCGAAGATCATATAGCTTCGTTTGGCAATGGGGCGTCGATCAAGGTTAGAGATGACCCGTCGTCGATGAAGGCATACGTGTTGACTTGCCTACATACGTGTTGACTTACCCTGAATAGCATTTCCACACCTTCTTGTCGGTGTGCATGGCACCTGGCTTGGACGGGAGCCGTGCTGCCGCGATGCAATAGGGGATGATGGCGTTCTAGGCATCCATCTATTCCGCAAGGATTGGGGACGCCGCATCTTTCCACCTTGTGGCTCTGGAAACATCTCCAGCACAAGCCACACCGTCGAGTAGCATTCCAGCGATCGCGGGTCGTCATTTCCAGGAATGCTGGACACTCCTGCAGGGTTCTGCAATTGCGGGTGCACAGCCGACAGCCTTGGCGTACAGTGTGTGTATGTACCGTGCCCCTTCTCTCCGTTCTTGACGACGAGCTTGGGACTATCACATGGCTCGCTCCTTCTGCCATCTGCGATAGCCACGTACTAAACTCTGCCAACGTACACACTGTTAGAGAGGCTTTGTGCATTCCCCAAAACGTCTGCACCATCGATGGCAACTTGCTCACCAGCTCCTGCGTGAGCGCTGGGTTGTTTAAGTACTGGTCCCACTTGGAGGCTTTTATCGTAGCGCAAACATTTTGCACCTCTACCGAGAAGTCAACCAGCATTTCAAGCTTATTCTCCCTCACTTGAGGAAATTGTTTAATCCTTGTCACTAACAAGTCAATGATAATTTCGGGTCGCCCAAATCGCATTCTTAGCGTGGCGATTATCTGCGGAACACAGTCCGCATGCAGCATTAGACTTTGTACTGCGTTCTTGGCTGGTCCTTCCAAAGCATGCCGAAGCCGCATTAGGTTCTCGGCATCCGTGAATCCGCATAGCTCCGTCGTCTGTTCATACGTTGCGTTGAATAAGGGCCAGTCCTCAGACCTTCCGGAAAACTTCACCAACTCAGCCACGCTAGTCTTCCTCGCTGTCAATTGTTCGTAAGATGGTCTGCCCACAGGTTTAGTGACCCTAGCAGCTGAGTTGTCCTCCCCACTGGTAGAAAAGAGCCATGGGGGCCCAGCGTGGGCTCTCTGCGTACTGCCGTTTCCTTCCACAACGGCATCTTTACCAATTGTATCCGTACCAGCATTCTGGTACCGTGCACTAGATGCTCCAGGCATCTTTTCTGCGTGGCCAATCTCCGATAGCCTCTCCCTTGGGAGCTTGCCCATGAGCGCCTTTCGCCTATGTAGAAGTTGTTGTCGCAACTGCAGCAACTGATCTTCTTCCTCCAACAACCTTAGCTCCGTCTGCAGGTCCTGCGCTTCTTTGGAGGCCTCGTTGACGTCATTAGTTCCGATCCTCATCTGGTCGCCACCTGAGTAACTCTGGTAGTTGTCCCCAGCCGTCAGGCTGGTCAGCTTTTCTGTCCTGATCAACGTCGAATTCTGTGCATGGACGTCTACGTCACACTCTGCACAGATACATCCTACGCCGCCATCCTCTAGAGCAGCACACTTAGGATGGCACATGCTCACGCAGCCGGCGCCGATGCAGCCAACTGTCACGTGCTCGTCCTCCACTTCACAGAGGAAGCATGTCGCCACCAATCTTGCCTCTCCACCGGATCCAGTAGGCATCTCCATGTTGATTTCGCTCTCTGACTCAAGTATTCTCCAAGAATACACCAAGAAAAGAATTTGAAGAAATGTTGCGGGAATTCGAATTTTTTTAGCGCCGCCCGAGTAAAGACGCCCGTGTAGATAATTGTTTATTGTTTTCTTCATTTATAACGGGGCAGCAAGGGCTAACAGTGGTACAGTCGGTAACTACTCTGCGACAGCAGCACTTTAAATTCCTAAGAAATTAATAGTTGTACAATTCATAATTAAAACTTAATTCTATCTCCTCACTTTTCGTCCGCTTCCCTCCAGTGTCAAATAGAAAAGAAAAGCTAAGGCACATGGTTACCGGCTGAGTTAACAGAGATTTAACACCCGCATAAACTATCGGTTCCGCAACTTCGGCGTTGCCGGATGCCGCGGGAGCAGTTTTGCTATCTATCGTAACACAGCGTTTTCGGTCGGAGCCGAAGTTTATATACCCTTGCAGTTAAAACCGGATATATATCGCAAACATCGGATATAGTTGGCCGATCCTTACGAGAATATGATAATATAACCCAATATATTATAATACAAAATTTAAAACAAGTCCCAAACTTCTATCTTTACCAATACCAAAGTTAGTATTTCTACCAAAAACCATTTCCGATCGTTCAGTTATATGTTATTGAGCGGCAGAATTCGAAGCCACCGAAATCAGAAAACCGTGTGTATGCTTCGGAACTTTATTTGTGACTTAAATTGTATGCAAAGGAAAAATGAAAAGTTGGTATACATCATTTCTTATTCTCTACTTCTTAGAGAGGAACAATTATAACTACTTCAAGATCTCTATCTCTTTCCTATAACTATACAAGCGTGCATTGCATCATACTAATAATGTACCGGGTACTTTATTTTATACACCCTTCCTCAATGCAAGCTTGTTTACAAAAAGTATTATCAAAACAAATTAAACATTTTTGTAAGCTCTTCGTGTTTTGTTTTAGGAAGATTTTTTGTCAAAATATCTGCAATCATTTCAGTTGTACATTTGTATTTCAACTTGCCCTTTCTTTACAACTTCTCTAACAAAATGATAACTTATATCAATGTGCTTCGTTCTGGAATGATGAACAGGATTCTTGGTTAACGCCTGCGTACTCAGATTATCCCCATACACGAAGATCGGGGTGTCGTTGTCTCCGCAACCGATCTCCATAATCAGCCTTCGCATGACTATCGCCTCCTTAAATGCCGCCGATAGTGCCATGTACTCCGCCTCGGTACTGCTTAACGCCACACTTCGCTGCTTTTCCGAACGCCAAGAAATCGGACCACCTGCTAACAGGTAGATGTAATCAGTATATGACTTCCTGTCAAGCCTATCGCCTGCCCAATCCGCATCCACGTATCCACAGAACGATTGACCACATTGCCGATAGTGTAGTTTCATGTCAATCGTAGATGAGAGGTATCTAAAGATGTGCTTTATGCCAGCCATGTGTTCAGCATGCAGGTTTTGACTCCGCTGTGCCAATTTTGACACCGAGTGCAATATGTCTGGCCTTGTTGTAAGAGCTAGCCACATAAGCTCTCCTACTATGGATTGATAATTAGTGGGATCCACCTTTTTGCATTGAGGGCTTGTACAGTCTACTTGGAAACCAGTATCCAAAGGTGTCTTCGCCGACTTGCAAAAATCACTTCCATGGGTATGCAAAAGATCCATGATATATTTCGTATATCCCAAAGTAATTGCTCCAAGATCGCCATCTCGTTCGATTTCCATGCCCAGGAAATGGTTAAGTTGACCCTTGTCAACACACTCGAATTATTGTGAGATGCTGCTCTTGATTTTCAGCAAATCCTCGTGCGATTGGCAAGCTATGATTATATCGTCAACATATACAAGGATTAGTACAAGATTACCTTCGCAACAATGCTTGTACAAACATGGTTCGTTATCACAGGCAACGAATCCCATATTGACTAATACGCCATTTAGCTTCTCGTTCCAGGCCCTTCCTTCCTTCCAAGCCATATATTGCTCTCTTCAGAAGCAATACCTTGTCAGGATTTGATTCATCTGAGTACCCTTCCGGCTGCTTCATGTAGACCGTCTCACTCAGATCGCTGTTGAGATACGCGGTGCATACATCCATTTGATGAAGATGTAGCTTGAGCTCCGCCGCCAGTGCTATAATAAAGCGAACACTCTCCAATCGGCATACTGGAGAAAATGTTTCTTGGTAATTTACGCCAAACTGCTGGGAGCATCCTTTTGCTACCAGTCGAGCCTTGAAACGTTCTATTTGGCCATCTTTATCACGCTTCACGTTGAACACCCACTTGCTCTTTGATTTTTGGATAAATCAGTGACTTGCGAAGTCTGGTTGGCAACCAGAGAATCCCATTCTCGTTTCATGGCTTCACGCCACTTCTTTGCATTTATACTCTCCAGCGCCTCTTTGCAAGTTAACGGACGTCCAGGTTTTCCAGTCCGAATGATCTTAGGGCGGCCCTGCGTGTCTCCTCCTCGACCTCCTCGACCTGCTCACCCTTTTCTTCAGCACTCTCGTACTGATCTGTGCTCTCATCGGAGCTGTCGGCGTCTATGGATAAGTCAGAAACGACTTCTGCATCTCCGGGTCCCTGCTGCTGACGGGCCTCCTCCAGTTCCTCCAGCTCGATCGTCACAGTATCATTCTTGGATGCCACGTCACGTTCATCAAATAATATATCCCGTTTTTCGACCAATTGTCCAGTTGATGGGTCATATAGTCGATAACTTTTGGCTGCCACAGAGTACCCAACCATAATGTACTCCTTTCCCTTAGGTTGAAATTTGCTGCCCTTCCTCGGACCCTTGTCCAGAGCAACTGCAAGAGATCCAAAAACCTTTGGATGTTTTGCATAAGGTCTCTTACCCGTCCACGCATTCATAGGAGTCATACTCTCTAATGCGCTGGTAGGGGAGCGATTTTGCAGATAAACCGAAGTGTTGACAGCTTCTGCCCAAAAATCTCCCAGGGATCTCCCAGTCCCGCCTGGACCAGAGGGCATCTTGACATCTCCACTAGCGTACGATTTGCCCGTTCCGCTACTCCATTTTGCTGGGGAGTATACGCTATTGTTAGCTGTCTGTCGATTCCATGCTTCCTTAGACATTCGTCAAACTGTTTATTGACAAATTCTTCGCCATTATCACTTCGCAGGCATTTCAATCTTCTTCCTGTCTGCCGTTCCACCAGATTCTTGAATTCGATGAATTTGGATAGCACCTCGTTCTTTCCATGCAGGAAGTAAACAAAAATCCTCCTGGACTTATCGTCAATGAACGTTAGAAAATACTTGGAACCTCCGAGGGACGGTGTTGGAAAAGGTCCACAAACATCTGCGTGTACCTGATCGAAAAGCTCCTTAGCCCGATTACTCGTTGCAGATGAAAAAGGTTGAACATGGATTTTGCTAACCATACACGTTTTGCAATTAATATTCTCTGGCAACCGAATATTATCTATTCCTCGAACTATCCCTTTGAATACCATCTCTTTCAAGCTAGAGAAATTAATATGTCCGTATCTCTTGTGTAGCACAATTCCATCAACAGCTGACATGGCAAAACATTTACTTCGGCCACCTTCAAATAAGTACAAGTTGCCAATCTTTTTGGCTTTCACTATGCATTCTCCATCTTGCATCACCTTGGCATTCTCTATGTCAAAGGTCACCTTGCACCTGTTCTGGACAGCACTGCTCAGGGAATAGAAATTTCCGGTCATGCGATGTTCCTCATCCCTCACCCTCACTTCGACACTAAGACTTAATGTGCTCTTGTTCACCACACTTGAAACAAACGATATTTTTTCGTTTCTTCTGTCCATACGTTCTTGTCTGTGAGTTGTACTTGTGCGTTGCAGCAAATGCTTTAGTGTTGACTCGTTTCTCTATTATTTCTTTTCTTTCGCTCTCCTCCTTTAACTTTATGGTGAGAAATTCGAACGAAGGTAACTTATCTCGTGTTTCCATAGCGACCACGAAATGTTCAAATTGCTCTGGAAGACTTGACAGCAAAATGATAGTGCGAAGTTCGTCGGTTAAATCTATTCCAACTCCAGTTAGACAATCCATAATTTCCACAAATTCACTTATGTAGGTCGTCATGCTCTGCCCTTGCTCCATCCGTTTATTAAGCAGTTTCTTGTATAACTGTACTTTTCGTACAGGTCCGTTTGGTTGATGAACTTCCTTCAACTTGGTCCATGCCTCCACAGCCGTTAAGCAATTCTTGATGAAGGCCAATTGAGATGTCTTGACACTCAATGTTATTGTCGCCAACGCCTTACTGCCCAAGGCCGCAAACTGTTGTCCTTCCGGAACATTCGTTTCAGTTAGCTCTCCAGACGTAACACTCCACAGACCGGAATGCACTAATACAGATCGCATCTGTATTTTCCATGTTTCATAGTTCGTCCCCTCTAACTTATCAATTTGATAAAGAGCACTCAATGTTCTTAATCTTGAGTCACACACCGAATAACTTGAACTCTCCAATGCCTGGGCCCATAACCTATTGAGGGGCAGAATTCGAAGCCACCGAAATCAGAAAACCGTGTGTATGCTTCGGAACTTTATTTGTGACTAAAAATGTATGCAAAGGAAAAATGAAAAGTTGGTATACATCATTTCTTATTCTCTACTTCTTAGAGAGGGACAATTATAACTACTTCAAGATCTCTATCTCTTTCCTATAACTATACAAGCGTGCATTGCATCATACTAATAATGTACCGGGTACTTTATTTTCTACATATGTCAGCTATAAAATATAGTCGGCCGACCATTATGAAATTTGGTAGGTCGGATTATCTGACCAAAAATAGAATCTGTATTAAGTTCCAGATTTCTATCTTCAAAAGTTGGGTCATTTCCGATTGTTCAGTTACATGGCAGCTATAGTATATAGTCGGCCGATCCTTATGAAATTCGACATGTATTATTTTGACAAAAATAGCTCTCACCTAAAATTTGATTTATCTAACTTTAAAAACACCAAAGTTATACCATTTCCGATCAATCAGTTAAATGACAGCTATAGGATATAGTCGGCCGATCCGCGTCGTTCCGACTTACAAGGTGTGTGTCAAAAGTTTCCGAACTTTTCAAAAAGAAAAAAAACTACAAAATAGTGATCCAAATAATTAACAAAAATATGTTTATTTTATAAAGCTTTTTTTTTTTTTTCCTCCATGATACTATCCGGCCGAATACCGGATAGCTACGATTTGGCCGGATAGATATCCGGCCGATTTAAAAAAAAAAAGCTTTATAAAATAAACATATTTTTGTTAATTATTTGCTTTATTTAGTTAATCTTAAGTATTAAATTACACAATAGAAAGTAAGTACATTTGGTACTCATACTGCACTAAGGGCAAATTATGATGGATAAATACTAATTCCTCTGCATTGAGAGGTAGCAGGCGGTTGGGTTTTTCTTCATTAATAAGGCCAGCTTCAGAAAAAAGTCTTTCGCTATACACAGTAGTGCAAGGAGCAGAAAGGTAGATTTTTGCAAACTTTGCAAAATTTGGGCATTTGCTGCCCACCAAGAATAAGGGTGCGATCAATTTGCATTGACTAGAGATGAAAGTCCAGCTCACAGGTTATGGATATGGATACAACTGTTAACTTCACTCATCAACGAAAAAAACCAAATCGAACCGAGTCCACCCGATCGTTGGCGCGACGTCTACGCAAACGGCTAAGTTTTGCAAAACATTCGGATATTCGGCGGCCGGATATCCGGCTATCCGGCCAAATGGTCGGCCGAATATCCGGTATCCGGTATCCGGCCAAACTGCTATCCGTTTCATCTCTAATAATTATACCCTTAGCTTAGATTGCAAGTCGGCACGTGTTTAAAATTTTACACGGGAGCTATTTTTGGCAAAATATTGCGACATGCCAAATTTCATAAGGACTATATATTATAGCATTATAGCCATATAACTGAACGATCGGAAATGGTATTTGGTAGAAATATCAACTTTCGTATTTTTGAAGATAGAAGCTTGGGACTTTTTTTTAGATTTTTTATTGTAATTAATTGGTTTTATTATGATGTAATCATAGAATTGGCCAACTATATACGATGTTTGCGATATATATCCGGTTTTAACTGCAAGGGTATATCAACTTCGGCTCCGCCCGAAGTTAGCTTTCCTTTCTTGTTTTCTTATCGACAAGTTTGGTCGACAAAATTTGGTGGCTCAATAAATAATACGTCATGCGAATGAATGGTGATAAAAACCCAATTATACGCTTGTAAGAGTTGTATATTGTAGTCAAATTATCTTCGAGTTTTTGACAATTTGTTTGTATGTTGAAAATAATTTCTTCTCTATGTTATGTACATTCAAACAACTACAGTGTTTGCAAAAATAAACATGAGTACGCGTTTCTTTTTTCTTTATATCTAGATCAGTGGGGGGCAAAACGCACAAATGTTTAAAATGTGAGTGTATGCGTAGCAGAGAAAAACAATGAGAGCAAAACATTCAAAGCATTCAAAGCGAAAAAAACGTAGTTTTTTATTTCATTTTTCGTTAATTTTAAATGTTGGAATTGGCACTAAAATAGTGTATTTTACTTTAAAGAAAGCTTGCTAGCAACAGTTCTTCAACAAATGAAAAACTGCGCTTCCCTTTTTATATTTTCTATTCAGAAAACTTTTTCCAACCCAATTTCTGAGAAAATTTTTCTCAGTGGAAACATTTTAATACCCTTGCAGAGGGTATTATAATTTTGTCCAAAAGTGAACAACGCAGTGAAGAAGACATCTCCGACCCTGTAAAGTATACATATTCTTGATCAGGATCACCTCCTGAGTTGATATAAGCATGTCCGTTTGTCTGTCTGTTTCTACGCGAACTAGTCTCTCAGTTTCAAAGCTATCGACTTGAAACTTTGCACACACCCTTCTTTCCTTTGCACGCAGTATATAAGTCGGCCCGGATCGGCCGAGTATATCCTATAGCTGCCATATAACTGATTGATCGAAAATGGTATAACTTTGGTGTTTTTAAAGTTAGAGAGTTCAAATTTTACATGAGAGCTACTTTTTGGCAAAATAATACGACATGCCAAATTTCATAAGAATCGGCAGACTATAGCTACATCCTATAGCTGCTATATAATTGAACGATCGAAAATGACGCAACTTTCGTTTTTTTTTAAGATAGAAAGCTGAAACTTCATACAGATTTTTGGTCAGATAATCCGACCTATCAAATTTCATAACGATCGTTAGACTATATCTTATAGCTGTCATATAACTGAACGATCGGAAATTGCTTCGGATATACTGGTATTTGGTAAAATTACCAACTTTGGTACTTTTGAAGATATAAGTTTGGGAATTTTTTTAGATTGTGTATTATAATAAATTGGGTTGTATTATCATATTCTCATAAGGATCGGTCAACTATATCCGATGTTTGCGATATATATCCGGTTTAAGCTGCAAGGGTATATGAATCCTTGTACTATATATATGTGAGGAGAGTATTTAACTCCACTCAGTTTTATTAAAGATAGTTATGTGTATTAAATGTTACAGATTCTGATTCCTTATATTTTATAATTAAGATAATTTCTGCTGCTGCTTTCCGTCGTTCTCTCTGCTTTTTCTGCTTCCTCCATGCTGCCCTCTCGACGCTTTTTCTTCTAAGTTGCCATACTGCTGATCTTCATACTGCTGCCATACTGCTGATTTTTAACACTGCTGCCATACTGCTGATTTTATACTGCTGCTGTTACATCTTCCACTCTCTTACATATATAGTATGGTATATGTACTTGAACCACTGTGCCAAATAGTCGAAGCGAGAGCTTTGGAGGGTGCAAAGGAAAAATGCAGAAATAGAGATAAGACGAGGAAAAAGCAGAGTTGAGCTATGCTTGGAATCGAATTTAGACAAATTATGAATTCGCCTTCAAATATACCACAGCACTCGCGAAGCGATACGGTTAAGTAAAAACCTAAGATTCTCAATAGATTCGATTCACAAGTTAACACCGGTTTACCAATATTTATCATAAACGCAGTGCGCATAAAAAAAAACACGTCCGTTCGCTTAAAAGGAAGAGAGACCGTGTATATTCGTTAACTGCAATTTTTATATTTTTGCTGACCCTATAATCTGTAGCCTTTAACCTATCTTTGCTTTTATTTCTTGAATCTTCTCTTTGCGAGACTAACAAGAGGTGTACCAAATCTTATATTTTTAACTTAACTAACAGTCATTTTGACTGATACGGAGTTAGACGGCCCTAAAAATCGATTGCTGGGTTGGGAGGTCGTTGCGTCTAAGGCGGGATACGCTAGAAACCCGAGTCAATCCTCGAGCGAGAAAATTTGGGTGCGAAGACAGTTTTTCTTTGTATGACTCTTTTTGCTTCTGGATTTCGTCTTCCACTGCGAGGATGCCCAGATCCCGGTGGATGTTTTCGTTGCGAACATACCAAGGTGCCCCTGTGATAGTTCTCAAGATTTTTGATTGTGCGCGCTGTATGATGTCTATGTTGCTGCTCGCGTTCCCCCACAGCTGGGAGCCATACGTCCAGATTTGCTTTAGGAGTGAATTGTACAGTAGTAACTTGTAGTCCAAGCACAGTGGCGATCGTGAGTTTATGATCCAGTGGAGGCTGCTGGCTTTCAATTTTAGGTGCATCTTTTGCATTCGATGTGCTTGCGCCAGGTAAGTCGTCTATCAAGGTGAACGCCAAGGTACGTTACGTCGTTACCTTGAGGGATCTGCATACCGTTTAGTAAAAGCGGAGGGCATGTTTGTCTATTAAGAGTAAACGTTATATGTTTACACTTTTGTTCGTTTATTTTAAGGATGTAGTCTCATGTGTGAGGTTGAAAAAATCGATTTTTTTTCACACATTTCGATAGTATTGTTTATTAAGAATGTACTGTTAAAGTTTCAAATAAAAATATCAAATAATGACAGAGATACAGCCCATAATCGAGAGCGCGCCTCACCGAAAAGTATGAGTTTCTCGGTAGCGTCTAAACATTAAACGCGTTTTTCTCGGAACTACATTTTTGTGTGCGGCGCAGGTGATTCACAAAATTCTATGGTACCGATCTAGCTGAAATTTGGATATGTTGTTCTAAAAAGTAACACCTCTGTCCCGTACTAGAATCATTTATTTTTAATGATTAGTTTGTTTTTTATCATTAATTTAAGATAAATTTTTTAAATTAAAAAAAAATTTTTTTTTTGTGAGTTCGCCATTTTGTTGTTTATTGATGAAAATATTTCATTCTAGTACGGGACAGAGCCATAAGCTTACAAAACAATAATCTATTCTAAATTTTTGTTTCGGATGACTCTAGCAGTCGAAATCACCTGCGCCAGGGACCTACCTTTTTTTTTATATGTATATTTTGGCATGCTATAAAGTGTATTAAACTACACAAGAATAAATTAAACAAAATATTTTCAAATAGTTTATGATGCCTATAAAAACATATGTGAAAATTGGAACGATCGCATTATTTTTTATTACAAAAAAAATTTTTTGAAATAACCTCTAAAAATTAGGCCGGAACATGAGACTACATCCTTAATGCGCCAGCCACCTTTCCACTATTGTGAGATGATTAGCCAGTTGGGTTGTTGCCTGCGTTGGGCATCTGGAGCGACTAAGGATAGCGGTATCGTCGGCGAACGTTGAGGTTGGTAGTTGTGCGCTGGTAGGAATGTCCGCAGTATACAAAACATATAGACACGGGCCGAGTGCGCTTCCTTGAGGAACTCCAGCTTCGATGGTGTAGTCGCCCGAAGTAGCTGCGTTGCATCTCACTGAGAATACCCTATTGTACAGGTATGATTCCAGTAGCTTGTGGGTGTATGTTGGCAAATACGTTTTAATTTTGTGCATGAGTCTGATGAGCCAAACTCGTCTGATGAGCCAAGTCGAAAGCTTGAGATACGTCGAGGAAAATAGCGCTGCAGTATTCTCGCTGTTCTAAGGCTGAGCATTAGGGCGGGTCAATTTGTTCCTGTCCAAAAAATCCTGAAAATCGTCCCCCATAATCGGAATCTACGAAGAATTCTAAGAAAATTTCACCAAGAAACCATGTGTCTAAAATGAATTCCTAGCTCGCGCCGAGAAGCTTCAAGATTGCACTATGAGGTACATAAGATATTTCGAGGTATTTAAGACATTTTAATGTATTTAAAAAAAACGTACGCATTTTTCAATTATGTTGGAGTCAATTCTGATTCATCTTTTTACAACAAATTTTATAATTTTTTTTTTAATTTATTTAACTTATAAATTATTTTTAATTTCTAAAGAAAGAGTCAAACTTGCCATGTACTTAGCCTCATATATGAAAGTTGGATCAATGAGTCTGTAACTTTTTAACGAAGTACGGTATCGATCTGAAAAATTAAATATATATTCAAAGGCATTTTAAGCAACTAAATAAAAGTAGGCGTGGCATGATAAAAGGCGGAATTTAATTTAATTTTTTATTATAAAGTTTATTTGCTTTCAAACAAGTAGGTAGTTTTTGCATTTTCTTGACTTGGACTATACCGTCATCTTAATAGAATCTGAAGTCTTTCTTTGACTCCATTTGAGGAACTTTGGAACGACTTTCTAAAGTCAATGACATAACAGCATCTCGATTCTGTCGCATAACTCGCCGTGAGACATGTGTTAACAACTGCACACATCGTTCGGTGCCCTGTATGTGCGATGGAAATGCCGGCAGTGGTATTTTAGCAGAATTGATGTATTCCAACAAGTGATCATGTGGGATGAACAAAACAATCCAAAACAGTGCATTCTTCGCCCATACAGAAAATATTTTTTTAACAATGCTTTTCGATGAAAGAAAAACAGTTCGCGAAAGTGCAATAAATAAAATTAGTTATTATCGCGAGAAATTATATGACCCAACTAAATTTAGAACTTATAAAAAGAATCGCATTAATTGCACCGATTAAATGCATTTAGTTGACTTGGATAATGACGACATCTCATTTGAACCTCCATTTACTGCAAACATCCCACATGATCACTTGTAGGAATACATCAATTCTGCTAAAATACCACTGCCAGATCCAGCAATTCCATCGCACATACAGGGCACCGAACGATGTGTGCAGTTGTTAACACATGTCTCACGGCGAGTTATGCGACAGAATCGAGATGCTGTTATGTCATTGACTTTAGAAAGTCGTTCCAAAGTTCCTCAAATGGAGTCAAAGAAAGACTTCAGATTCTATTAAGATGACGGTATAGTCCAAGTCAACAAAATGCAAAAACTACCTACTTGTTTGAAAGCAAATAAACTTTATATTAAAAAATTAAATTAAATTCCGCCTTTTATCATGCCACGCCTACTTTTATTTAGTTGCTTAAAATGCCTTTGAATATATATTTAATTTTTCACATCGATACCGTACTTCGTTAAAAAGTTACAGACTCATTGATCCAACTTTCATATATGAGGCTAAGTACATGGCTAGTTTGACTCTTTCTTTAGAAAATAAAAATAATTTATAAGTTAAATAAATTAAAAAAAAAATTATAAAATTTGTTGTAAAAAGATGAATCAGAATTGACTCCAACATAATTGAAAAATGCGTACGTTTTTTTAAATACATTAAAATGTCTTAAATACCTCGAAATATCTTATGTACCTCATAGTGCAATCTTGAAGCTTCTCGGCGCGAGCTAGGAATTCATTTTAGACACATGGTTTCTTGGTGAAATTTTCTTAGAATTCTTCGTAGATTCCGATTATGGGGGACGATTTTTGCGAAAAAAAATTGACCCGCCCTACTGAGCATATTTCGGATGTTAATCTGTTCACTTGTTCGATGGTTCCATGGTTTCTTCGAAAGCCAAATTGGTGTGCCGGGATAATATTGCAAGCTTCCAGATGTGGTATTATGCGAGTTAACAAGCATTTTTCAAACAATTTTGACAAACAAGATAGAAGGCTTATTGGTCTGTATTATGACGGAATTGTGTGGTCTTTTCCAGGCTTCGGTATCATTATAATGATGGATTTCTTCCACTTTTTTGGGAAATAGCCATGATTAATGATTCCATTAAATAGTTTGCAGACGACCTTTATAGTACATTTTGGAAGTTCGATCAGCATCTTTGGGGTTAATAGGTCACCACCGGGAGCCTTTTTTGGTTTTAGCCCTCTTATAACTTTTTCGACTTCGTTCGGCCGGAATGAAGGTGCGGCTGGCTGAGGGGAGGACTCTAGCTGAATTACTGGCAGGAGGAATGAATTTGAGGCTGGGTTTGGCTGGAAGACACTTTAGAGATGTGTGGCGACTGTTTCAGCTCGGTCTTCGTCGCTGCGAGCCCAGCATCCCGAAGAGTTTCTTATCGGGATGGTCGTTTTAATTGGGGCGCTAAGATTTGGGTGGGCCCTCCACAGGGGGTACTTTGTGTTTGTTGGTGAGAGATTCTGGATGTACCTCAGCTGTGCATTTTCGTCCTTTTGGTCAAGAGCCTGGTCGAGTAATCGGGTTGCTTCCTTCAAAAAAATTTTTTTTTCAATTTTTTTTACTTAATTTAAAAGACTATATTCTTACGCGTATTTTAAGACGTCCCCGAAGACAATGTCTTGATAATTATGGAAGTTATGTTTATTTGAAGTCGGCACGGCAGGAGGGCACCTAAGACACTTCTTTTTCTTCTTTTGCGTTTTTCTCGAAACCACTTTTTTCGGTGGGCATGATAACGCAAAAACTGTTCATCCGATTGACTTGAAAATTGAAACACATCTTCTTACATAGATTTTCCACAGAGTGACGTAGGATTTTTTCGATCCAATGGATAGAAATTTATTTATGCAATTTTTAGTACGAAATTTTTTGCCCAAAAAATTGAGTCAATTTTTGAAGTGCTCTCATTTGCGTAATTTTTTTTTCTTAAATGGCTACGTCACTCTGTTCCAAATTTATCACTTTTTAAAAAAAAATTTTGTTTACTTGATTGAGATGAAAATTGACACGTGAATCATGCCCACCATCAAGGAGCACTCCGGAAAAACCGATGATCGCCGATGTTCATATCTCCGCCATTTTGCATTGAAAACAAGTTTTTTTTTTAGAATTTATAAAGCTCCTTAGTTGTATTAAATAGAAATAAAAGTGGAAAAATCCTATCTCAACTAGTTTAGTCACAAGAAATTCCTGATAAACCGTCCCGTTTCCACGCGGTCAGGGTGGCGTAACCCCTTTAGGCGTTGTTTTGAAGCTGGTGATCTGCTGTTTTGCCAATCACGACGCGTGCGCCTCTTTTCTCGCACGAGCTGTTCGATTTGCTGATTAGATTTGAAGTATTTGTTTCGGTCTACTTCTTTCCTATGAAGAGTAGAGATTTTAGCTGCCGCAACGAGTACTTCTTCCAGGGCGCTCGTAGTGTAGTCGATGTCCGATTCCATGTTAAATTCCGCGGCGAGTTCTATGTGGGCACTCACGTACTTTTTGTATTCTTGTCAGTTCGTTTTTGTCGTCGTCAGGCTGAAGGGGTGTTCTGTTATTTCTGGGCTTTGAAGAAGCGTTAAAAGCACAGGCGAGTGGTCTGATGATAAGTCCGAGACTGCTTTGGCACTTATTAGATTGCGAAGTATGTTTTTTGTCACTGCAAAATCAATAAGGTCTGGGAGCTTTCGTGAGTCTGTTGGCCAGTATGTGGGACTTCCAGGGGAAACGTAGTCCAGTTTATTTTTCACATTTATAATTGCATTGTACAATTGTCTTCCTTTGGGAGTCACTAGACGTGATCCCCTTATGTTTGGCGTTGTAGTCTCCTGCGGCTATAAATCGATCCCTAAGTGAATTGTAAAGTCCATAAATCCATCCTTCCGAGATTGAGAAACGAGGAGGGCAGTAAACGGCAGCGATTGAAAGGATTCCGCTGCTTGACTGAATTTTTATTGATGTGGCCTGCAAGAAGTTTGTTGCAAACCTTTTGTGAAAATGATGTTTAAGGCGTTCTCTGATTAGAACGCCAGTTCCGCCGTGGGCTTTCCCATCTGGATGATCTGTGCGGTAGATTGTGTAGCCTCTTATATGAAAGTTGTATTTGCTTGTAAGATGCGTTTTCACCAGTAGCATAACGTCAATATGGTTTTCGGTCAAGAATAGTGGCAATTCTAGTTTATGCCGTGAGACACCATTCGCGTTCCACATTGATATTCGTAGCGCCTGCATAGATTATTTAGACTTTTGTGCTACGAGCAGCTGGTTTTGAACAAGCGTTTGCATGGTCGTTTTCATGAATGACGTAAGCTCCATCATACTTTGTTGGAGGGTAAGCATCATAGTTTCCGTTTTGCTGTGTGGCTGTTCTGGGGCCTGTTGAGCGCTTTGAGAGTTAGGCTGAATTGGAATTTCCCTTCCAGATCGTAGAGCATCGACATAGGAGAAGCCGTTGGTGGTGTTTATTGGATTCTGGATTCATTCTGTGGATTTTGGTTGCGCGTTGCGGTCGCTTGACGCATGCGACTCCTTAACTTCTTATACACCATACATCCTCTATAGGTTGCCGTATGGTTGCCTCCACAGTTTCCACATTTCTTCACGGTACTGTCCTTGTTTGTAGTGCAGTAAGCGGATTTGCGGGCGTCTCCGCAGACTACACAGACAGCCCGGAGTGTGCAGTAAGACTTTGTGTGTCCATACTCTTGAAAATTAGTGCATTGCACTGGACCGTTGCGTTTATGTGGCTCTTCAACAGTGATTTTCCGATGCAACTATATCCAATGTTTACGGTTTTAACTGCAAGGGTATATCAACTTCGGCTCCGCCCGAAGTTAGCTTTGCTTTCTTGTTTTTGTTTTATTTCCTGCCGGATTACTCTGCGGGCTAAGCTTGCGCTTAATTTGGATGTAGCGATCCATTCCAGGCTGTGTGGCCGCTTTGGCACTTTCCGATGTTGTTGTTTTTGTACTCGCTGTAGTCGTTGATGTCGCGGTACTTTGAGTTGCAGTGGTTGTCGCTGTGATTGCAGAAATTGTAGCATTGCTAGTTGTTGGTGCGAGATTTGTTTCCGATATTGGAGGGGGGGTTCTACACTGCGAACTCCATGACGCGGGAGTCGGAGTGAGCAGAGCGGGTGAGCACGACCGTGCCCTTTGGGTTTCAGCGGTCAGTAAAGCCGGGTTGCTTATATTCGCCGATTTTTCCACTTCGGTATCGCGGGTTGAAAAGGAAGAGTAAAAGCCGTTTCTTTGGTTCACTGAACTTCTACGCTCGTTCTTTTGATCGTTGCTCAATGAGCTCATTGCGTGGCTCTTGCTTTTTTTTTTTTTAACAATGCACTAGTTTTGGTTTAGCACATCACAACTGTTATAAAAAGCTTGTCTGTCGCTTTTAGTAAATTGTAGTTCAGCGTCTTTTCGCTTATATTGGGTTACCCCAGTTATTTTTGGTTAGCTGTATTATGGTGCAGTTTTCCCGGAGGTCGGACAAAGCACGTCCGTTCAGTTCGGTAGTTCGATTGGAACTTTTGAAAAAAATGTTCTATCAAAAATAGTTACAATTAATTATTATAATTTAAAATTAGTCGGAGTCCCTACTCACATAGGAATATGAGCTGGAACTCTCCTTCTCCATGTCCTCTATTTCCTTTTGCAACTGTAGCTCTTGGTCCTCCAACATGGTCTGGTCGAATGAGCTGCTCGGTTAACTTTCGTCGAGGTACTCAGCAAACATGAGTTCTGGGTCCTCGAAAATTTGGAAGACGTTGACGCCTCTGGTGGTTTTGGTAGTGTCGTTCTGTGTATTTAGGAATTTAAAAATTTGTAAATTTGGAATTTAAAAAATAAAACAAATTTGAAAGCTTGACCCAAACTTACCGCCTTTTGTCCGAGAGGTCCGGCAAAAAAGTCATTTCTGACGCAAAATCCCAATCATTATCGTCATTCGCCTTCGGACCGGGAACAACAGACCCTCCAGCACTTCCACTTGGTTTTTTTTCTCTGGAGATCTTCTGGTGGTAGCGCATGCTGGCCCGCAACGATTTCCATGTGCTTTTGCAATCTTTCACTATAAAAGACTTAGATTTTAGTAACAAATTGATTAAATATTAATTACTTACCGTCTTTCTGTAACTCCGCGGCAACAGCCTCCCAGGCATTATTTAGGCTTATGGCATTAAAATGCCCCTTGTGGGTCAAATTCCATATTATGGGCTTCGCCCTGACCGCACTTATTAACTTCACTTTATCCTCGCGGGCCGAAAATTTTTCGGTCCGACAATTATATTTTCGTTTTGGGGTGTAAAAAAAATCAAATGAATTATTATCAAATGGTAACGCCATTCATTTTGACAGCCATCATTTTCGTCGTCAGAGTACTAGGCTTAAAAATCAAAATGTTTCCACTGAGAAAAACTTTGTTCAGAAATTGGTATGGAAAAAGTTTTCTTCATGGAGGATATAGATAGGGAAGCGTAGTTTTTCATTTGTTTAAGAAATGTTGCTAGCAAAGCTTTTTTTTTAAATAAAAAGTTCAATTTTAGTGCCCATTCCAACTTTTGAATTAACGAATAATTAAATAAAAAAAACCGTTTTTTTCGCTCAGTAATTCTTTGCTCTCATTGCACAGTTTTGACCAAAATTATAATACCCTCTGCAGGGGTATAAAAAGTAAGACTAAATATTATAAAAATAATCAAAACTAAAATTCACTTTTTAAAAATTTAAACAACGCCAATCATAAAATCGAACCCTGGATCTCAAGGGTAAGGAGCGCGCGCTGTCCATCTAGACTACCCTCCGAGTTGATTTAATGATACTTATAGTTGGTATTAAAGTAAAAGCGAGCATCCATAGCAAAAACAGAGCTGAAGAGTTAAGAAAGTATTAAGAAAGTAAGTAAGGGGTAGGGGGAAAGTACACCTCCTTGCGATGTGCGTCTCTTAACGAATCTCTGAATAGAATATCCTCCTAATGTTGACTTAAAAGTTCTGCTTACCAGGATCTACCTAACCACCTGGCACCTGCACGGATTGATTCTATGTCTAGTAAAGCAGTAAGCGCATATTCCTTGTCACTAAGTTCCATTTCGACGAACGTAGTGATCTTGTAGAGAGCCGTTTCTGTGGCTCGGTCCATCCATCCCATAAAGGGCTTGAAACTGTTGAAACAAACTTGAAACCAACTGACATTCCCTGTCTCCGTGTTTCCTGGAATTTCTTCTCCTGTGAGCATCCTGGGAAATAAGCCTCTTAGGTTTCTCAGGCGGGATGCCTCTAAGGGCCCCTGAATGCTTGTGCTGGTCCCAGGCGTTCCTCTTTGCTTTACGCAGTTCCTTGTTATACTGTTAAAGGTCCGCTTTATACGCCTCCCAAGCTACTTCTGTATTTTAACTTTTAGCAAAGTTAAAGGCTTTACGGGCTTTGGTTTTGAAGGGTGCATGTGATTGCGTCTACCATGGTTTCTTCGACTTGCTACTGCCCGATCTGCTCTTGGGACAAATCCTATTGAATGCCTTGGCGTAAGACCCGCCATGGCGTTTAGATCTTTCCGGTTGTTAACGCCCTTTTTTGGAGGTTTCCCCAAGGATGTGTTTGCTGGAAAGTCTGAGTAAAGAGTTATGTGAAGTACCTCCCTTCTGTTTTTGGCGATGAAGATGGGTTCTGAGCCCCTGTTACCCACTAGAAGTTTTGAGCTTAGGATAAAATCGAATATTGAATCACCCCTCTCGTTAGTGTCAGTGCTTCA
The DNA here is from genome assembly GCA_018153455.1 of Drosophila parabipectinata. Classification (NCBI taxonomy): domain Eukaryota; kingdom Metazoa; phylum Arthropoda; class Insecta; order Diptera; family Drosophilidae; genus Drosophila; species Drosophila parabipectinata. The sequence goes on along the minus strand of JAECYA010000403.1, from coordinate 1,019,396 downwards.
CCCACTGATGATGTTGGGCTCAAACAGCCACCAGCTGTTTGAGTAGCGGGTGCGAGGGGAGGGCATCCTGCTCGTGGCCCATTTACGCTGAGCTTGCCCTAAGAGGCCCTTTTTACCTGTTGTATCGTCCTGTATGTTGTCTCCAAGGATCCAGGGTTTCTGGATGAGGGCCATATCAGCTCCTATATCGGTGAGGTGGAATAGGAGGGCAGCTGACGGCACCTTTCTGCGATGGAGGTTTATTTGCAAGATTGTCAGAGACATCCTTGAGATTTTCCTTACTAACCTCTGCTTTCGCTCGGAGCTCAACAGAGAGTCCTCCTCCAACCCGACGCCTTTAAGGGCCCTTGCTAAGTCACTCTCCTCCGAGATTTACGCTTCCAAGATGTCCTCCTCCTCATTCGACATTCCTTCTGGGTGCCCTTTTTCTGTCGGTCTCTCCAAGCCTGACTCTTGGACGTCTGCCTCAAGCAGATGCCTCCAGTCTTGCTCCTGACATGCGAATTGTAAACCCGGACCGTGGCATGCTCGAAGCCGTATTTGATCCGGTACTCTGATTTTTTCAGGATCTCCAAGGTCTCCTCTTTAAGAATGAGGACGGCCTGCCTCCATAGTCCCTTCGCATCCTCCACCTTGCCGACTCTCCAGTCCGCCGTGGGAATTTTCGGGTTACAAATTGTCGGTCTTCTGCGTTCTAGCAGAAGAATCCATACAGACATGTGTTATTTGTAGAGCAGTACCAAAAGATATATATAAATTTGATTTGGTTGAAATTTTACGGTTTATCTAGTTTTCTTGCTTAGATAAGATTCTATGAATGTTATCTTTCAATAGAGAAATGAAAAGTTCGTGATGTAGGTAAGCCGTAGGTTAAAGCTAAAAAAAAAATAAAATACTGGTTGAGCTAGAAAGGAAATTGAGTTATAGTGGACTAGTGGTCATACCAATAGTGGACATACTAATGGCTGATTTGGTAGCTCGCGTTACTGGATTTAGCGAGGCGCTTACATTTTTCGACGCGAACTCTCAGTTGTCTCTTAGTTTTAAAGCTATCGACTTGAAACTTTACACACACTCTTCTTTCCTTTGCATGCAGTATGCAAGTCGGAACGGCCGGGATCGGTCGATTATATCCTATAGCTGCCATATAACTGATTGATCGGAAATGCTATAACTTTGGTGTTTTTAAAGTTAAAGGTTCCAATGACTGCTATAATAATACGACATACCAAATTTCATCAGGATCGGCCGACTATATATTATAGCTGCCATAGAACTGAACAGTATGAAATGACCCAACTTTCGTGTTTTTGAAGATAGAAAGTTGGAGCTTCGTACAAATTCTATCTTGGTCAGTTGATCCAACCTACTTAATTTCATAACAATCAGTTTTCCCAAAGGGATCGTTTGAAGATGTTTGAGAGCCAGGTAATAGCGATTTCGCCCGTGTTAAAGTTTGTGGGAGGGAAGGTTTCGGCTGACGGAGTGCCTGTTTTTGGCGAGCATCCGGAGAAGTGAGTATCTAGCAGCTTAGCTAAAATTTTTTCTTATTCGTTTTAGTTCAGGTGTCATCTTCTTTTTTAAAAAGATAAAGTTACAGATAAAAACTTTAAAACTTTATCTATCCGAGCAGATAAAGTTGCATGCGGTGCGCTTCGCTTTTTGAATGGTTTTTTCGTAGGTGGCCAGGGAAGCCTTATAGTCGATCCAGAGGCTTTTCTCGTTTCCGGCCTTTGCCCTGTTAAACAAAGTTCTGCTGGCCGATGGGTGGGTAGCTAGCTCTGACGACCACCAGGGGGGCCGTTTTTTTTGGGCTTGGGTAAATTTTTGCACCAGAGCGTTCAGAATTTCTACGGTTTGCGGATAGTCTGGTGGCTGTGGTGTTATTTTTCACAAGGATTTGTAAATATTTGGTCCAGTTAGTTTTCCTATGGCTTAGAAAGACTTTTGGCTTGGAGCTTTTATAAAGTAGATATATTTCTGTGGTCGGAGAAGGAATGCTTATCTAGCTCTCTCCAGAAAGATACATAGCTGGGTAACTAATTCGATACCAGTGTTAAAACTATCAATTCTTTTCGGTTTGTAATAATAAAAGTGGTGTCACTTTTCACATGGAGTTTCACTCCATGGTTGTTACCGTGTCGTCTGCTTATATAAAAATATTCTTATATGCTTTTTAGCAAGAACACTACTAATAACACTAGGATAGAGGGAGCACGCATTTTTTCTTACTTCACCTGCTTTATCCACTCCGTTGAACGTTTAGAAGTTTTGGCTCTCTCATGGCTTCGCAGTACTTGGCGAGTTCGTTTAGGTATATGTTTCCGCTATTTTCCTATAAATATAAAAACTAATCTTGAGATGTATGTTGGCAAAAATATGTATATATTGAGGCACCAAATTTGGTCCATTGACAAAAAAAAAACTATCAATTTTATCAACAAAATATTTGTGTTCGTGTTATACATAAAGATACCTATAAAAAATAACTGAAAAGTATATGAACACACGAATCGTCTCAAATCGTGAAACCAAAATGTTGTGTATGCGATTGCATTCTCTCGCGGAGCGATTTCGCTTTTCTGAAGTCAGTCTTCACTCAAGAAGACGTGAGTGACCCCATGTAGATCGAGCTGAAGTCACGGGCAGTTCATCAATTCCCTGTCATATTAATTAGCACCTGTACTATTTAATACTTCTATTTCTCACTATTTTATTACTTAGATAAATTTAATATATGCTTGCGCATATATAATATTGGCGACGAGGATGGGACAATTTTCGTTGTCCCATAGGGGAGAGAGAGATAGAGAGGAGAGATAGAGTGAGAGACGGAATGAACGGTGACGAGTATTTACCGACGTCCAATTGCGGTAGTCTTATTATTCTTGAAACAAACACTTGAATAAGCGCGTAACTGTCGATCAAGCTGAGAAAAGCGCCGGCAAAGAGGTAAAACAAGAGATAAGTGATAATCAATCAACTCCACGGGGAGCCTCGCTGAGAGCGGCTGTACAGTTGAGCCAAATACTGCGCCCAGTAGTAATAAGCGAAAAGCGGTCTTTCAAACTTGCGGAGTCGCCATGGCTGGAGTTGGAACCTTTCGACTCGCTAAACCCTGGAAAATGGAACGCGTACCGAGATTGCTTCAAGCTGTAACTTTTAGCAAATGGCATCGTGGACGAGGATCGGAAGAAGGCGGCGTTTCTTGCACTAGCGGGCGCACCCCTTTATGAGTAACTAGTGTCGTTAGCATCACCCAGGCAAGTTAGTGATTTGCAATTAACTGACGTGTATGATATATTAACCAGTCACTTGGCACCCCACCAATCGGAGATTGCTGCATTCTACCATTTCCACAAGCGTGATCAACACCCCTACGAGTCTGTCGGTAACTACATGGCCGCATTAAGAAGTTTGGCGGTAGGGTGCAATTTCGGACAAATGTTAGATCGCATGTTGCGGGACCGATTTGTGTGTAGCTTGCGCGACGAGATCTCCAGCGAAGCCTGCTAGCCAACCCCGAATCGACGGATGAAACGAGTCGTCACTAGTGAAGCAGCCGCTGCGACTCGTATTCGATTCGCGGCGACAATGACCGGGGCCTCGAGTCTTCGAGCACCGAGTCCATTCATGAAATAAGTTCGAGTTGCGCGGGTTTTAGGGGACATGCCCGCAAGAAGTGTCCATTCCGCAACGGCACTTGTCATCCCTGTAGTCGAACTGGCCACATACGTCGGGTATGCCGCTGTAACAGTCAAGCTGGGTCAACAAAATCTTCATCTTCTACGCCCAGTAACATGCGTAACATCAGGGCATCGCACGGACGCGTTCATCAAACAGTTCTAGTGGTCAGCCCCAAGAAATCCGTGGCCGTGGTCATCAATGGTCGCTCATGCCAGTTCGATGTTGATTCCGGGTCGCCCGTCACCATCATGAAGGAATCTTCGTATCGGTACATCTGGCCAAACGGTAATCCCGATCTCGTCAAGTTCCGGTATTCCGGTCAAGGGAATCACCGACACGTCAATCCGCTACAACAATCGCCGTATCAGTAATCTTCCATTGGTCATCACGTCCAGCACCGGGTCAATCCTTCTAGGATGCAACTGGTTTGAACCCCTCGGAATCCGCATAGAAGGCATTCATGGCGTGCAGTGCGTTAATGGTATCGCGGAAATTCTAAGGAAATTCGACCATTTGTTTTTATCAGAACTTGTCGGTATACGGGGCCGCCAGTGGCCCAGGAAGTTGGCCTCAAAGTGGACCAGGAAGTTCCGCCAGTCAGACTGACTGTAGAGTACTCTGGGTGGGCCCTCCGACAGTTCCCATAGTCAAGACAGATGGTTCCATACGCATTTGTGGAGATTATAAATCTACGCCTTATAAAGCGGAACAGCCGCATTGCCATCAAATTCCTGCAATCAACACGCTATTAGCTTCGATAGAAGGAGGCTCAATTTTCGCAAAACTGGATTTGGACCAAGCGAATCAACAATTGGTAGTCAGCTTTCATGCAAGCAATAGCTTCACAAAGGAGCATTTAAGGAGCACAAGACTACAATTCGGAATTTCAGCAGCCCTAGGAATATTCCAAAGCTGCAATGAGAGAATACTGCAGAACATATTTGGCGTCCTTCCGTATTTTGACGATATTGTAATAATGGGTAAATCAGAAGAAGAACTTGCGAATGGATTAAAAGAAGTTTTAGCCCGAATGGACCAGGCAGGATTACGTCTGCGCAAGGACAAATGTTAGTTTGGGGTCTCTTCCATCGAATTTCTTGAATTCATAGTTGACGCTCTCGACATTAGGTCATCAGCCGACAAGGCCATTCATGAAGCGCCACCGCTAAAATAGAAAAAACAGTTGCAAACGTTTCTAGGACTGACCAATTTTTATCACTCATTCTTGCCCCAGAAGGCCACCATTGCGGAGCAATTACATAGACTTCTAGACAAGAACGTACCATGGACATGGCATCCGGTGCACTAAAAAGCATGTGCAGAATTAAAGAATTTGATCGCATCGGATGCTGTTCTACTTCATTACGCCCCAGACCACCCACTGATCTTAACTTGCGATGCGTCAGCATACGGGTTTGGAGCAGTACTTGGAAGACGGGACACAGAAACCGATTGCGTTTTATTTTCGGACGCTGTCAAAGGCTGAGAGGAACTACTCGCAGATCGACAGAGAAGCAGTAGTGTTAGTCGCAGGTGACAAAAATGTCATAACTATTTATATGGAAGGAAGTTCACGCTTATTACAGATCATCGCCCACTGCTGGGAATCTTTTCGACAGAAAAGCCAATCCCTCAAATCATTTCCAACCCGATGATCGAGAAATTTTTTTGAGAGCGTATAAATTCAAGTTATTTCATCAGCCTGGAACCAAAATAAGTAATGCAGGTTTCCTAAGCCGCTGCCCAACGTCAGATATACAACATGAGCCTTGAACCAAAGAAGTTTTCATGATCGAATGGGCAACTGATCGCATTGTCACCACGAACACTCTAGCTACCAACACGTCTAAGGATTGCAGCCTCAGAAAGGTGCTAAACTGGACGTGAAGGGGATGGAGTAGAGCTAAAGCTCAGCGTGATGATGACCTGTACCCTTTCTTCGTTCGGCGAAACGAACTGACCAGTAACCAAGGAATATTATTTTGGTGTAATCGCGTAGTTATTTCCTTATAGACTGGCAGGAAATTCTCTCTGCGTTTCACGCGCATCATCCGGGAATCGTTAGAATGAAAGATTTAGCCCGCAGTTACGTCTGGTGTCCCGGTCTGGATGCAGATATCAAAAAGGCGATGAGTCAATGTTTAGCGTGCCAACATACGAGAAATTCCCCCCCAAGGTCGGACGAACATCACTGGTAGTCTGCCAAGAAATCATGGTCCCGCCTGCACATTGATTTTGCCGGACCGTTTCGAGGGAACACTTTTGTGTTGGTCGTCGACTCTTTTACGAAGTGGCTTGAAGTTTGCCCCGTAAAATCGACATCGGCGGCAGCTGCAATCACCTTTCTTCGGCAACTGTTTGCAACCCATGTCATTCCGGATGAAATCGCGTCCGACAACGGAACTGCTTTCACCTCCGAGGAGATTAAGTGATTTACATTCCGTCACAAAGCATTCGCCAGCGAAGTTACTGTTCAATAGAGAGCTCCAGACATTCTTTGACAAATTAAGTCCAGGCGAAATATGATATGGTAAGATTTGTGAGGCTCAAACTCGACACACGTCACGAAGTGAAAGGGATCGATTTTGTATTCGGTGTGTCTTGAGGACGACCGACCAGTCCTGGCAGCATCTGGATCAGCTGCTATTACGCAGTCCTTCGCAGCATCCAACACTAGAGGAGACATCATCACCAACTTGCTGTTCCCCTCTAAGCCCAGCTGAAGTGGTTGCTGGTGGATCCACAACTCCAGCAGGACCACCGAGCTCGCCTGAGCCAATCGGAAGTGGAGGACCGCCACGCAGATCGGCCCGTGACCGTCGCCGCTCCGCAGTTCAACGATCCGTCTGGGTGTTAAGGGGTGTTATGTGTGCGATTGCATTCTTTCGCGCAGCGATCACGCTTTACTGAAGTCAGTCTTTACTCAATCTTTACGGGTCAGGGGTTCGTCTTCACGGGCCATTCATCAATTCCCCGTCATATTAAACCACTCTACTTCTACTGCTACTCCTATTCCTCACTTAATTGTATTATTTAAATAAATTTCATATATGCTTGAACATACATAAAACAAAGCATGAATTCGATATCGCATAAACACAGTATAATATAGCCCTAACCTTACAGCATATAGACAACATATTTCATACAACGAAAATGGACGCAAAAATTTCTCGCGACAGGCCCCAGAGTGAGATCTTATTCTCTTTCTTACGCTCAACGTTCGTTTATCTTACGCTCATATTCTCTTTTAATGCTTTCTGTTTCTCAGTCTCTGACAGGAGCGCGATGAAGAATGCTGGTCTGCGCTGGATTGATCTTTGTATGTATTAGACATTAGGAAAAAGGAAACGAATTAAATGAATTGAGAATGTTAAAAACAGAGACGTTTCATTCGAATGATTCGAGTTGCTAATGTTTAAGTTTAAATTTAATTTATTTCTATATTAACAATAATTTACAAGTCATTTAAATTTGAATGCAAAAACATTATTTTGTTTCTGTTTTCTGAATTAGTGGCTATTTGACAACGCTTTTCTGTTAACAAATTTCTTGCGTTTGAAAATGTACTTTCTGACGCCGCGCTGCTCCCTGGAATGCAAAATATTTTGCAGCTTGTTTTGTGCAATAGCGGAAAAAATTGCTTATTCATATGCCACCAAGCTTAAGCATTAAAATCAGTGGTGTACATTGAATTAAGGTGTACATGCCACTTTGCAGCTTCTCTTTGATACCTATCGCGCCTTGCACAACCTAAATGTTTCAAACAAATTAAATTGACAAATTAAAATAAATAAAGAACAATATGTAATAAAGAACAATACATATTCAAGAAAACGGGGACGGAGCATCTTGCCGAAAACACAGTCTCTTAGCAGCAGTCACTTAATAGCTAACCAAACAACGGCAGCCAACAAGTGACCCACCGGCGCTGGTAAACTGTCTTTTCAACCAGCTGTCATCTGTGACAGTCCCTTAACAACTTGTGAAGGATTCTTGCAGAGGCGGAATAAGCAAAAGCCGCCTTGCATTTAATAATAAACTAATTTACGAGGTCAAATACAAATACATACAGATTCTACGGCTTCATTTTCTATTTGGTTTTCCATAATTTCGGCTTTGTTCCGGAGTTGTCAAAAAGGGAATGTATTGAAATCCTATCCAACAACTCAAATGATTCAAGTATACAAGGCATCGTCCATTCTCTTTCATATAGTTTGACCTGTCAAATTATGAGAGGAACAAAAACTTGTACTTATTCAATGACATTCCATTTATAACATTTCTTTCACTTCATTCTATTCTTTGAGACGTATGTTATGAATGTAATCATGCAGATGTCTAGTATGTATGCAGGTCCTCGTAGTGCCCTATCAATAAATTCGAATTGGAGTAGCCCCCCGTTGATTCAAAAAGAACCTACTGTGTCTACTCCAATGCGTGTCATGGAGTAAATTCCTCCTTAAACTTTATTTCTGAGCTGCTGTGTATTTTCCTTTCAAAATCTCTCACTGTCGTGCAAGATATTTTTCTTTGACCACATCCAACTTCGCTAGCAGTAGCTAGTGTCCTTAAATTTTAAATTGTAATGTCGTCGTTGCCAATCTCGCCAACCGAAAATCTCTGTTTTGTCCGTGGCTGCTCTACACAGCTCGCTTCATGGTTCACAGATGCCCTTAGTAAGGACAGTCGGTACACTCCGTTATGCCCAGGAGCCAGATTCCCTGGTGAGGAAAGAAAATGCTCTTTTATAGGCTTCAGACTTCATAGCGTAATTTAGGGAAGAGCATGGCGAATAAATAAAACAACAACTATGTTGCAGGTGGCCTTTATATGCCAGAAATGCGCGTCATTTTAAATTATCCCAACAAAACTACCGATAACACTTTTTTGGGAAACCAAATTGTATTGTTAACGGCAAATTAGATAAAGGCGCCGTTAAATTTCAAATTTATTTGAGGGTTCAATTTATCCCTACAAACGCAATGCCCCGGTACAATGTGCGAACTGTGAAGAATATGGCCACACAAGGTTAAAATGCGCTCGGTGCGTGTAATTTGTGGATAGCTTTATGACTCAGCACACTGCCAATTGAGCAAAGCAGGCTGCAACTTGAAAAAGTGCCGCAACTGCGGCGGCAATCAGTCTGCTAACTAAAGAGGTTGCCAAGTTTATAAGAAGCTTAAAAGTCGCATCCACCAGAAAGGAATTACTGCCATCACCCAAAATAAACAGTTGACATCCTTCAGATCAAACCCTGATCTGACGTCTTAGCCCTGAAGTGACTTCCCTACGTATATCTACGTGGAACTCTAACTGCGTTTCACAGAACAAGCTCGAGAATTTTCTTCTGGCACACCAACATATTGGCCAGATTGGCTTGAATATAAAGTCCTGCTGTATAAATCGGTACTAAAACCTATATAGATGTACGGCTCCCAGTAATGGGGGAATGCCAGCAATAGCAATATTGACATAGTCCAGCGAGCTCAGTCGTAGATCTTGAGAACAATCACCGGGGCACCGTGGTACGTTCGCAATGAAAACATACATCGTGACTTAAACATTCTACCAGTCAAAGAGGTGATAGCAGAACAGCTGAAAAAGTGTCAAGCTAATATGCTAGCTATATTGCACCCTAATTACCTGGCAAGAAGTCCAAGAAGGTTATGCAACCAACCACGTCTTCGTCGCAATGACTTACCTACCCAGCGACCAACTTGAGGGACGCGCAGTCCCCAGAATTCAGTCTTAGTATAGTGTAAGTTAAGTTTTAATGTAAACCCTTTACATGGCAATAACCCCGATTTCCATGATTCTTTTTTTGTTTGGTAGTCATATGTAAATAAAAAATAAAATTTGTTTTTTTTTTTTAATTTTGTTTCAAATTAACTACTTATTACCTTATTTTTAAAAAGAAAAGGAGTGATGCATTTCTGCATCATAAGTGCTTAAGAGGAAAATATTTTCTTATTACTTATTATATTTATTAATTCAATTGGAAGTTTGAAAAACAATTATTATGTTTATTAAAGCATAAAGAAACAAAAATTTATCGCACTCCGTTTGGGAGAACCCAGTTCAGTTTGGATCAGTGGTCGGCACCCCAATACATTGATATGATTTTACCGCATTAGTGTTAGTAACGAATAGCAGAAAGTAGGCTGTGAGCATGACGTTTCACACATGTATACTGTGTGTGTGTGGCAGAGCTCGGGCAGAGAAATTTCCTATGCCCCCGAGATAGGGCCGTGCTGACCTCTGGTTTGGATACTTGCAGCGCAGCCAAACAAGCAAATGACCGAATTCATCCTGCTGAACCATTTTATTTGGCGTTTGCTGTGAAGGTCCCTTCTGCTTCTTTTTATCCAATGCATATTGGATAATAGAGCCTCGATTCCCGTTATTTTTTTTGTTGCGTCCAATTAATTCAACGATCTGCTATTTCCATATGAAAATCCGGTGAGATAAGCAATTTTTGGTTTGATGCCGCAGCCTTGTGAACGCGCTTGTATAAAAGGCAAGCATTGCTAATAGTTATGTCTAGAAGGTGGAGGTGATAAAAGACTCTAACATGTCACCTTTGACCTTTGATACGGAAAACGGACTTTCAATCTGAATGTACTGGTTTTTATGACGATCGACGGGCAGAATCTTTGGGAACAAGTTCAGCCGAATTTGACTCCAATGTAACTTCTTTGTTGTCCATCCAAGATGTAAATAATCAACTCCACGGTGCCAAGTGATTTTTTTCCCCCTTTGGAAAATTTATTGAACTTGAAATTTATCGGACATTATGTATGACCTACACATACACAAAGATTATAAAAAAGAAGCAAATCAAAAATCGAATAATATTACATAAGAAACAAATCAAACATCAATATTATTCACCGAGATCAGGCTGAAAAAGTTATACAGTTGTCAGTATTTTTCTATGTCTATAGGCATTTTATTGCATACCTGCAACAAAGAAAAAATTTTAATTTACGTAAATTTTAATGCAAGAAACACAAAAACTCAACAACATATGAATACATATGGACATTTCCTGGGGTCGCGAACGTACGTTCGTACGCAATTAGTGCCAAAAAATTAAAGAAAAAAACATTTTCTTATACTTTTTTTTGTTTCGGATAGCATTTGGTGAGTTCTTTTTTTAGTTTAAATTATGGCTCAAATGGATTTTTCATTTTCATAATATTGGCAAAAAACATGAGGTCGCGAACGTACGCGAAATGGAAGTCGGTTTTGGCTTGCTGTAGCAAAATCAATAAATCTGCGAATTGGAATGGAATATTTTAATGCAATAACTTTACTTTTAAAATAGAGGCATGTAGCTTTCTATCGAGTCTATTTCCAATTAAATATCTCCATTAGTTTTTTTTTTTAAATTAAATGAAGTACGGGTCGCGAACGTACGATTTTTCCCCATATAAATTTTTTTTTTTTTTGTTAACCTCTTTGTTTTTATACCCTTGCAGAGGGTATTATAATTTTGTCCAAAAGTGTGCAACGCAGTGAAGGAGACACCTCCGACCCTATAAAGTATATATATTCTTGATCAGGATCACCTCCTGAGTTGATATGAGCATGTCCGTCTGTCCGTCTGTTCGTCTGTCTGTCTGTTTCTACTCGAACTAGTCTCTCAGTTTTAAAGATATCGACTTGAAACTTTGCACACACCCTTCTTTCCTTTGCACGCAGTATATAAGTCGGAACGACCGGGATCGGCCGACTATATCCTGTAGCTGCCATAAAACTGATTGATCGAAAATGGTATAACTTTAGTGTTTTTAGAGTTAGAGAGTTCAAACTTGACATGAGTGCTATTTTTGGCAAAACATTACGTCGTGCCAGATTTCATAAGGATCGGCCGACTATATCCTATAGCTGCCATATAACTGAACTATCGGAAATGACCCAACTTTCGTGTTTTTGAAGATAGAAAGCTGGAATTTAATACAGATTCTATTTTTGGTCAGTTGATCCAACCTACCAAATTTTATAAGGATCGGCCGACTTTATCCTATAGCTGCCATATAACTGAACGATCGGAAATGACCCAACTTTCGTGTTTTTGAAGATAGAAAGCTGGAACTTGGTGCAGATTCTATTCTATATTCCGGTTTCAACTGCAAGGGTATATCAACTTCGGCTCCGCCCGAAGTTAGCTTTCCTTTCTTGTTATAAATAAATTTATATTTTCTTAAAAAATCATGTTTCACCAAATTTTATTTATTTTTTTAATAAAAAATTAAATTTGAATTTTATTTTTAATTTTAATTATACATCTACATTTTATACATCTACAACTATTATAATTTATTTTATCTATTATAATTTATTTATAATTAATTTATTTGTTTATTTATAAATAATTTATACATCTACAACTATTTATAAGCTTGTAAAACTTTTTTTAAATAATATTATTTTGTATACGTACGTCATACATACGGTCGCGAACGTACGCCACTTTAAAATTAAATATAAAAAAATTTGCTTGAAAAAGTCCGAATTTTTTTTAAATTTCAATTGTTGGCTCAACAAATGAAGTTTCATCCACCTGCTTTCACTTAATGCAAAGCAATTACAATAAAATTATGTTTTGGGTCGCGAACGTACGATTAGAATATACATAGATAAGAATCAAAGTTCAAATTAAGAGGTAATTGAACATTTTTTCGCTCCCTTTGAATTTTTCTCGTCTTTTTAGATTGTTATTAAGAGATTTAGTACAAAAATAGCAAATACATCATATGTTTTCGTTGAGAAATAAATAAATATAAAAATGTCTTTAAAAGTAAAAAAAAGGTGAAAATTACATTTTTTTACTTTTTGCGCTTTAAAAAAAAAAAAAAAATAGCTGAGATATGAATCCAATAGATAATGAAAGTTTGGATATTTATTTATGAAAATACAAAAAAAGAATCGAGGAATATGGACATTTATTTTTTCGGTCCTGGTTGACCATCCGCCGGAATAGCTGATATAATAGTATTTACCTCTATGAAAATGTAAACTCCGTGAACGAACAACTTTTGTTTATTATTTACGTTTTAATCAGAAACTCTGAAATTAATTCATTTTACCACATTCACAAAATGCCATCACTTGCCAATGATCCAATTGGAAATGTGATCAGCTTTTGAGTTATATAAATACCTAATTTAGTGTGATCAAGACTTATTATATAAAAAATGAACTTTGCTGAACTGCATTAAAATCATGTTTAATTACTTTATAACGCACACGAAAAAATAATTTCAAGCAGATATGCATCACCACCACCTCTCTACGCGCGTGCTTTCAAGTCCCAATTCCGCTCTCAGACACGGTAGCCCATATCCTGACGACAATTCGCAAGTTCTTCAGCATTCCGAATACGCTCGGCAGAATGGATCTCCGGACTAGTTTTCTGGGAAACTTGCTCACCAGTATCGCTCTGCTCTCGTCTCCGCTTCTCTACATCAACCCTACTCTCGACGGTTCGAATGTGCTTCCATGTCCCGAATTCGTTTCAAAATGCGATATTCCGAAAAAGTCCTTGTCCGCTCAACAGAATCCTCTCGACGGATCGCATGTGCTTCCATGGCCCGAATCCGTTCTGGAATTTTAAAACTAGGAATAGTTATCCGAAAAAAATGCTCAGCCATTTTGCGTAACTTTTCTCGTTCCCGCTCCTTAGAGTCCTTTCGACAGGTCGCTTGTGCTTCCATGTACCGAATTTGTTCTGGAATTCGATATTCCGAAAAAAAACTCCTCTTTCGGATGGAATGCTCAGCAGTGTTTGGCAACTGCTCTCGTCTCCTCTTCTTCGTCTCAGCACCGCACGGGCTGCGGATTCCTGAGCCTTTTCTCAGGAAATTTAATTCGAATTTTATTTTTAACGGGTCCTGCTACATGTTAAAGCAGCTTGGTGTCGTTGCTCCTGGGACAAAAACGATTAACGTGACATTTTTCGGTGCTAATTGAAAAAAATTTATTTTATGGAGTTATAATGGAAATAAAGAAAGCTTATGTTTCAAATATTATTTTAAAACAGTTGACAACACACTTTTGGATAAATTTTCATGTTTTAATTTTAATAAATACTTTGAGAAAAATACTTTTGCATACTTAAATTTTTTGCACTAATAAAAATTACCCTTCAAAGAATATATATTCTGAATCAGGTGATTAAGAATTGTAGTTGGTAAAAATATTTGAAGTATTTGAAGAAGTGGTATTTTTGAAGATAGAAGCTTGGAAAATTTTTTAAATTTTGTTTTCTTATAAATTGATTTTGTTATGAATTTTTTACAAGGGTCGGCAAACCATATCCAATATTTGCGATATATATCCGATCTTAACCGCCAAGGACTATTAACTTTGGCTCCGCCCGTAGATAGCTTTCCTTTCTTGTTGTTGGCTGTTATCAACCAAACCCTCTGTCCCTGAGGCTCATTAAAAAATGTGGGTGAAAAAAATATGAAATTCGAGTCTATGAAATAAATCTAACATTTCAATAACAAAAAGAGATGCCAAATTTGGAAACGCCTTCCACTTTTTGCAAGATCCGCCCTTGAGCAGAGTTCCACGGGAGAGTACCAGTGGTCTGTCCGGAAGCGATGCCTTAAGCTGTATACAAGTCTGGGGGCTATCTTTGCGCCTTTCCTCCACCCTCCATGAGTCTCTGCTCCAATCGTACATAGCGCTGACCTCGGCTATACAAGATCATTTTTCCGTGAGTACGCACATCGGGAACCACTCGGTATTGAATAAAAATGAAATATTCAGGGTCTCGGGAATCGCTGAAAGATTTTGCTATAAAATTCGGCTACACCTTGGCAAACTGTCAGCACCAACGCACAACAACATCATAGACCAATAGCTTAGTAACGGCATAGGAGAAACTTTGAGGTTCACAGCTTCACATACAACCCACAATTCGTGATAGACATGGTCAACACACTCGCCACCCACAAAATAGATAAAATTAAATTTTACTGGTATTCTTAAAGCAAGACTTACCAAATCGGATCCACCACACGTAATTCTGTTTGATTGTTGTCAAATTGTTGTTGAAAAAATTGTTGTTGCACACTTTTCCACTTGGGCAAAACAACAACTGCAGCCCCCACGGCCATACTACCGGTTCAGTAGGGAAGGAGACTAAAAAGTCTATAATTCCTCTAAAAATTATCCGATTTGGCTACTTTTTGGCTCATAGGTGTAGATTAGTCATTGGAACAATTTGGTATCCTTTTCCCCAAAAACATAAAAAAACTGGCTGTTACACCAGATTTCTGTTTTTGTGGCGTAAGTGGGCGTTGCAAAATTTTGACACAAACTTGATCTGTGCGGATACCACACTGGTCCACATTCCAAATGGGATAGCTTTATCTCTTATAATCTTCGAAATCCACGAGTTGAAAATTTTAGCCAGGTTGAATGTGTAAATTGTGTACATTGAGGATGGAATCCAATTTACTTTACTTCCCTCTCTTTCTTTCAAGCGAACGGTCGTGTTTTTTTTTGTGCGCACTGCGTTTTTGATAAATATTGGTAAACCGGTGTTTACATACTTGTGAATTAAATCTTGTGAATTTAACAATCTTAAAGCCTAAACCGTATCGCTTCGCGAGTGCTGTGGTATATTTGGAATCGAATTAATAATTTGTCTAAATTCTATTCCAAGCATAGCTCAGCTCTGCTTCTTCCCCGGCTTATCTATATTTTCTGCATTTCTCTTGTGCACTCTTTCAAAGCTCCCGCTTCGGCTTTTTGTTTGGCACAGTGGTTCAAGGTATTGTGTTTTTTAACTTTTTAAATATTAATTTTTGTCTTATTAAATTAAAAAAAAAAAAAATAATAAATAAAATGGAATTTAAACTGGTCTGTGCCATTAAGTCTTGCAACAAGACAATTTCCACATCCCAGCCTAGTATCCATTGCTGGTTATGTGAAAACGTCGTGCACGCCAAGTGTGCCGGTTTCACTGCATCAGTTTCGGATGCCATTTCCCGTAGGTCTGGGATACACTATTGTTGTGAGAATTGTCGTGCTGTGCAAGGCGAAATGAGGTCGTTCATGAGACAGACCAAAAATGGATTTAAAGAGCTGATCACTGGTTTTCGAAAAATCAATGAACAGCTCTGTGCGCTGGACACTCAGTTTAGTGGCCTTCAGCTGCGAAATGAGTCCCCTAAGCGTAAGAAATCCGCTGTTTCTGATCCGCCTCAGCCTGCTCAGCCGACATTAATGCAGCCGCTTATATCTCTGGCCACCCCAAGGGCTAGAACTGAGAAAAATTCGTCAGAATTTCTCAGGGATAATGAGCAATTGTCCGATATGTCCGCCATGGCATCCCTTCAAGTGATGCCACAGGTCCTAGTGAACGAAACCCCCGTTAGAGTCACCCAAAAGGGTATTCCACAGTCCGGACCACCGGCACCGACTGATGCTGCAGTTCTTGTACCTGCGACACCAAAACCCTTACAGGTGATTCCTCCATCGAAACATATATTTGTTTCTCGGCTTGCCCCTGATACTTCAGAGATTGATATCTCGGCTTATATCAAAGCCAAAACTTAAGCCGATATAAAGGTGGAGGACATACAAAAATTTAAATACAATTATACAAGGCGCACGTCTTCTTTCAAGATTCGTGTGCCCGCGCTGATGTTCAAGACGATTTGTTCTCCCAGTTTTTGGCCAGAGAATCTTTTCGTCCAAGAACATCAGCCTAGTTCCGTAAAAAAAAAAGTTAATAAACCAGTGGGAGTGAGACTTCCCAAAATCGGAACCACTGACCAACCCTCCACCTCTTCTTTGGCCACTAACCCAAAAACTAATTTCCTCACTAACTCTTACCTATCAGAATACTAGGGGGCTACGTAGCAAACTCCCCAAGCTATATTCTGATAGTTCTTTCTTTGCATCCCATATAATAGCATTTACAGAAACTTGGTTAAATCCGGAGATCTTTAGCTCCGAAGTTTTTCCAAGTAAGTACACCACTTTTAGACGGGATCGATCTCAGCGAAGAGGAGGTGGAGTCCTCATTTCGGTAGACTCTACTCTTTCTTCTGAAGAGGTGAAATCCCATGAGTTTGGTGACATAGAATTTATTTGCGTTAAAATCACTATGTCCGTTAAAGATTTATACATCACATGTTCATATATACCTCCTATGTCTGAACCGCCTACATATTGGCAGCATTTGTCCGCCATTCGATACGTCTCTAATCTTATGACGGATCGTGACCAACTCGTAGCGGTGGGCGACTTTAATATCCCAGAATTAAAGTGGTCCAACGTCGATAACTCACCATCTTTGTCACTTATAACTTACCATGACTTCACCGCGGGCATGTTTGACATGTCCCTAGGTCAGATCAATCATGTTAGAAATTCGCTAGGTCGGCTCTTAGACTTATGTTTTGTATCTGATCCGGATGGTACCGCTCTCTCCAGAGCTTTTCCCCTTTCAGCCCCAGAGGATCCATATCACCCCACGCTGGAGGTCTCAATCGAAACCACTCCTGGTATCGATCAGATGTCTCCGAGCGTGGTAAATAAGATTCGCTGTTTCCGTAAAGCTGATTTTCAGAAACTTAATAGCCTTATCGATACATTTGACTGGTCTGATATTCTGGCGTGCACTGATCTTAATGTCACTTTAGAAAAATTTTATTTTACTTTAAATACATTTTTTTGACTCATGTGTGCCTTGGAAACATCCGTCCGCTTCAACAAATCCTCCTTGGTATACAAGGGCCCCTCACTAACCTAAAAAATAAAAAAAATAAGCTTTTACTTAAATATAAAAAAACCTGCAGTAGTGTTGATTTCTCAAGATACCTACTAGCTCGGTCGAATTTTACCGTGCATAACGCTGAATGTTATAGGAATTATATTGACCGCTGCCGGATTCAATTTACTCAGGATCCAAAGCAGTTTTATAATTTTGTAAACACTAAGCGTAAACACGTATCTTTTTCACCTCTGCTTACGTTTGAAAATTCCTCTGCGACTTCGGATCAGGCCATTGCCGATCTATTCGCAGAATTTTTTCAAACAACTTATTCTCCTCCTAAATTGACTGACCAGCCTTATGCATATAACATTCAAGCAGCAAATCTTATTTTCTGTCCGTCTTTTTCTGAGAACAACTTATTATCTGGTCTTTTAAGGGTAAAACCCATTTATTCGCCAGGCCCCGACGGAGTACCAGGCTGTGTGCTAAAATACTGCGCCAGGGCTCTGTGCAAACCTCTTCTAAGACTTTTCAACTTATCTTTGGAAACCTCGATTTTTCCCCTTAAGTGGAAGGAATCATTTATAATTCCCCTACATAAAAAGGGGAAAAAGTCCGAGGCTGCCAACTACAGAGGCATCTCTAAGTTGTCGGCAATTCCAAAGTTATTTGAAAAATTAATTACCCCTCATTTGCAACACCTTTGCTCTTCGATCATCACTCCTTGTCAGCATGGCTTTATTAAGCGTCGCTCCACCACCACAAACTTATTGGAGTTGACATCCTTTGTCATAGACGGCTTTTGTAAGGGATATCAAACCGATGTAATTTACACAGACTTCAGCAAAGCATTTGATTCAGTTAATCACTCACTTTTGTTGAGTAAACTGAATATGCTGGGTTTTCCTAAAGACCTCTTAACGTGGATCTCCAGCTACCTAGATGGAAGGACACAAAGAGTCTTATTTAAAAACATACAGTCCCGTCTGGTCCGTGCTACATTCGGCGTCCCTCAAGGAAGTCATCTTGGCCCGTTATTATTTACGCTTTTTATAAACGACTTGCCCCCTGCTTTAACGAACTCTCTAGTTCTTATGTATGCAGATGATGTAAAGCTTTGTCTTCAGTATAAATCCATCTCTGCCCAATGCAGTCTTCAGTCTGACCTTGATAACCTTCAAAAATGGTGTTTGGCTAATGATCTAATACTTAATGGATCAAAATGCAAGCATATGTCTTTTTATCGTTCTTGCCCTCTGCAAGCTACGTATTCCATTAATGGGATTGCCTTAGAAAAATTAACCCAGGTTAATGATCTTGGCATCCTATTAGACATAAAACTTAAATTTGCCGACCATATTTCCTTAATGGTTAATAAGGCTAAAGGAGTCCTTGGTTTTATTAAAAGGTGGTCAAAAGAATTTAATGACCCCTATATAACCAAAACTTTATTCATTTCTTTGGTCCGTCCGATACTAGAGTACGGTTCATGTGTCTGGAGTCCCCAATATGGAGTACATAAGGACCGCATAGAATCCGTACAAAAGAACTTTTTAATATTTGCACTTAGAGGTCTATACTGGGATGCAAATCTTCAGCTTCCATCCTACAGTAGCAGACTTTTACTTATTAACTTACCTAGCTTAACAAATCGTAGGACAATGCTCGGTGTAGTTTTTCTGCATAACCTTATTAACGGGGATGTAGATAGCCAGCATTTACTAACACGCTTAAATTTCAACATTCCTAATAGAAGGACTCGAAACTTTAGTCCTGTGTTCCTTAGCCGTTGTAGTTCGACATATGCACTGCATGACCCTTTTAGGGTATTATGTTCGAACTACAATGGTCTCTACTCTATTACATCTCTTTCCTGTCCCTCTAATTTGAAATATAGAATTTTAAATTTCCTTACGAACTCCTCTTAGCTTAATAATTAACAAATAACTTAATATACTCTAACAAATCGCTTGAGCGCCCCTCGGTCGTCTGGGCCTCTAAGCTTTATGATGAATACAGGAATGCTAGCTGATGCTCTTATTGATGCACAAGCCATTTCCAAATTCTGAAAGACCGCGAAAAAAAAAAAAAAAAAAGAACCTAATCTTTGGTTAACCAAATATATGCTTTTTGCAGCCCGAGGCGAGTTTCACAAAGTTTACCTCTACAGAAGTTGAAATTTGCTATAAAAATAGCGTGTGAAATAGTTCCAGCGCTTGACCGCTTTCGCACCCTCTCAACCCCACTTCCTTGACTTTGCCCCATGCTACCTGTCTTGGTGTGTGGAGAGACTAAATCTCCTCCCAGTATATATATTCTTGATCAGCATCAACACCCGAGTCGATATAGCCATGTCCGTCTGAAACTCTGTCCGTATGAACGCGTGGATCTCAGAGACTATAAGAAATAGAGCTATAGAATGGCATTCATTTGGCATGGAGACTTAAACAATGCCCACGCAGCTAAAGTTTGTTTCAAAATTTTTCC
The DNA here is from genome assembly GCA_018153455.1 of Drosophila parabipectinata. Taxonomy (NCBI): domain Eukaryota; kingdom Metazoa; phylum Arthropoda; class Insecta; order Diptera; family Drosophilidae; genus Drosophila; species Drosophila parabipectinata. The sequence goes on along the minus strand of JAECYA010000403.1, from coordinate 999,478 downwards.
ATTCCGCCCCCCGATCCCAGAAATCGCGAGTTTCTGTAGCGCCAGTACAGAAAGGTTTTTAAAAAACTGTTGATGCCAAACTATTTCTATAGTGTATTTATGTCTGAAAAACAGATATTGAATTTGTTTTATTGAGAAAAACAGACTTGAATTTTATCCAAATCGGCCGATTTTTAGACGAGATATACCTATTGTGTATTACAGGCGGATATTATCGAAAATGTACCACTTCCGATCGAAATGATGTCGGAAGAAACTTTAGAAGCCCGAAACAAAGATTTGAGAAATTTTCGCTTCAGCCATTCGCGTAAAAACTCTTGCAAAAACACAATGGAGGATATTTTGCACTTATTGTTAGTATCGCCAGATTCATTTATAACACGCTTTTCCAAAAGTTTGACCTTGATCGAGTCAAGGCAGTTTTCTTTGAGATTGAAGGCCAAAATCTTCTTATGGACAACAATGTCCAAGAAGAAAATTCAGATTCTGTCTCAGAAAACAATTTTGATTCAGACTAGGACAATTGAATCTAGTTTATTTTGTAAAACTACATCTTAAAAAAAAAAAATTTATTAAAAAAAACGCTTCGATGTAGCGGACCCTCGAAGTCCAAATAGCCACAGCAGAGGTCCGTAGCCGGGAGAGGCGAGAGGGCACGGACGGCGACCCGCCAACAGAAAAGTGGCGTGATCTTGGAAGCAGGATTAACGGCAGGAGCAGAATCTAGAAGAATTAACGGGCGCTCCAAGCAGTATATTAGGAGGCCGATTGGAGTGAATCGAGAGGAGTCTTTTTAGGAAGCTTGGAGCGTTGAGTTGGTGGACCACCTTTGGAGAGTCCGACATTCAAGTGTTAGAGCGTTTCTAAAAAGGACCCGGTAGTTTGAGTTAAAGTACCGGCTCTGCAGAGCCCAACAGCCCAAGGAGCGAAGTGTGCAGGGACTCGGCCTTCCAGCAGACAGAACCGAAGAAACCATGAGATCCATGATGACGAAGTGGGTGAACGAGTCCAAGGACTACGACGTGCTGGCATTGACGCGAGGGTTCGAGGAGAGATTCATGCAAAGGTCCACCCCCAGACAGAGAGGGACCAGCGAGACTCATAGAGACAGTGATTGGCAGTACCAGAGCCAAGCGCTGGAAGTCAAGGAAGTATGTCCTGGTTCAGGTGAACTACGCTAAAGTGACGAAGCAAGTGCGGGACTGGTCGTTTCGGTTCGACGGAACAGGAGACCCGTTGGAGTTCCTGGACCGAGTGACGTCGTCCACAAAAACATATGGACTGAACGTAAACACGAGCCTTAGGGCCATGTCAGAGTAACAGGGCTCAAAGATGGTTTATCATGAACGACGAGGAGTGGCCAACTTGGGCAGAATTCAAGGCATGCTTTGAAAACTTTTTTCTGCTGAAAGGATACTTCGAGAAGTTGGCGGATCAGGTTCGTCAACGGAAGCAGCGACGGGAAGAACCGTTTAAAGAATCCATGGTGGACCTTCAGTCCCTAATGAAGCCACTAGGAAAACCACGAAAGAGGTATTCGAGAGGCTCGTTGAAAACTGCATGCCAAGGATGAAAATGTTCATAAGGCCGTACGCGTGCGTATCCTTAGAAAAAGTGATTGGCCTGGCAGAGGAGTTTGAGGAGTTGGCACAGTGGTAAGCTCAACGTGGTCGCCGACGCGCTTTCCCACCAGCCAGTATTGGAAAAACTAAGAAGTGCCACTGAAATAGAAATCAAAGAATGCGTGTGGATAAGCGCGCTGAAGAACAAGATGAAAACGAGCCCGCAGAAGTATCCGGATTACGTAGAAGAAAAAGGCGGTAGATCAACCGCCACTTCCCGCATAGAGCCGGAAGCGAGGAAGTGAAATTGTCTTAGAAATTATGCGTGCCGATGGCACGAAAACCTTGACGCAACGACGGCATGAGACGTAAGGAAAACAATCGCTAAAGTGACCGCCAGATACTTCTGGCCAGGGATGCGAAGGGTCATCCGAAAATATGTCAGGAGGTGCGACACGTGGCTGAAGTACAAGCCGAGCCAGATGCAAGCGGCAGGATAGATGCCGTCCCAGGTCCCGAAAGAGCCATGGGCATGCGCAGACTTTGTAGGTCCATTGCCCAGATCGAAACATGGAAACACAATGTTGTTGGTCATGATTGATCGGTTTTCGAAGTGGATGGATTTGGTGCCACTTCGAAAGGCAACGACCGAAGCTCTACAGAGAGCGATTCGGGAAAGAATTGTCGCTCGATATGGAGTACCAAAGATAATGGTGACTGACAACGGCGTACAGTTTATCAGCCGAAACTTCAAGAAGTTCCTCGCGAAGCTCGGCGTGTATCACCAGTTCACCGGTGACGCCGCAGGAGAATCCCACGAAAAGAGCAAACCGGACGGTCAAGACGATGATAGCCCAGTGAGCTGGGAAGGATCAAAGGACGTGGGACGAGCACTGGCCAGAGCTAATGCTGGCAGTGTCGGAGTCCACTGGATATTCGCCGGGCCGGGCCGGGAGTCAAAGATGCCGCGAGCCCTGTTCGACAAAAACGCCTTAGGCACTGGAGTTGAACAACGAATCTGAAGGAGGTGTTCGAGATAGTGCGGAGGAACATGAAGCGAGCGGCCCAGGACCAAGCGCGCCAATACAACTTAAAAAGGTGGAAGTGGAGCCAAAGGTCGGCGAGACGGTGTGGGAAAAGGACCATCATTCGTCAAGGTGGCCGAAGGATTCGCGGGACAACTAGCGCCGCGGTATGACGGTCCGTACGCGGTCGTGGATTTCGTGTCGCCGGTGATTGCCATTTTACGTCGCGGCGGCACAAAGAAAGAGAAGAGGGCAGACGTTAGTGAGCTAAAGTGGCATGATGGAGTCACCGGTAAAGGCATAATGTGTACAAATAAACATGGGAAAAAAAGAATAGAATGTAGATAATTAGAAAAAAAAAGAAAATTAGTAATAATAATTAGTAATATTATAGAAAGAGCAAAAAAAAAAACTAGGATAAGGTATAAGAAGAATTGAGAAAGTGACCGCTCAGGGACGCTCAGTCGATTTTCGAAAAAGGGGGTAAGTGGATAGGATAGGGTTATCCCCACCACAACAAGCAGGAACAACATGGGAGCATTAAAAAGGAATCACAACAGTGAGCATCAAAATTTTTTGGAGACGGTTACGGTGAGTCCTGTGGAACATTGCCCAACAATCATTTCTGTCGTTTTCCGAAGAAAGGGGGAAGCAGGGTTTGCATTTACTACTCCGTAGCAGCGAGATGCACAGAAATATTGCTCTGCTCTTGCTACAGCTGTCACTTTTTTTCAGAGTGGGAGCAGAGCCGTAGCAGAAAAATGAAAATTGACTGCTCTGCTCTGCTCCGAGCTACGAAAAGTTCAAAGCTATTGCTATAGCAACAGCAGAAAAAAATATTTTGTGCTCCTCGTAGCCGTAGCCGTAGCCAAAAATCTAGAGCGAGAGCAGAGCAGAGTCAAAAATATTGTTTCATGTGCTACTGCTCTAGCTTAGTTTTGTTTTTGTTTTTTTCTCCCCTGATTTTTATGCACCGTCACTGTGTGACCACTTTCTTTACCTCCTTTCTTCCTTACCCACTTTCTTTACCCTTGTAAGAATGATATTCAGCCATGTATTTATTATTCTATTTAAAAATTTATTAAGTAAATAATTAATCGTCGTCTTCAAATAAACTCAAGTTGTCGATCGCATTGTCCAAATGTGTTGAGTTTAGGCGAACAAGGAGTATATTTTCTAATGTGTCGTGGCCTAAACGATTTCTGTTGTCCGACAGCACCAGTTTTAATGAAGAAAATGCCCGCTCTATGGTTACCTATAAATGTTTGGAAATTAAAATTTTGTTTCGAATTAAGTAATAGTTCTTACTTGAGTTGGCGGTATAGCAAAACATATTTTGCTTAGTTCGTAGAGCTCTACATCGCATGATTTCCTCTCTTTCCAAAAATGTAAAACATTTGTACTGGATTTCATATACGGTAATTTTAATGTTTCAATCTTTGCATGTACATCGGTTGACTCATTTGGCACAACGCTTACACTTAAAAAGTCATCAAAAATATCAAAATTACTTTTACTATTGCTGTCCTCTGAAGCAATTGAGCTAGTAGACGATGACAATGTTGCAATGGGACTATGCATTTTGATTTGTGCCCACAATGTTTTTAAGAAACCGACTGCCCTTTCCTTTTGAGAGCTGTCCAGAATATGATGGAATCTTGGGTCTAAGTATAAACAAGCTTCGAAGCCAACATTAGATGTAAATTTCTTGGTCCGTGTTTCCATACTTTCAATAAGCGCCTCTCCAATTGTATAAATAATTGAATCCGGAGCACTTTTTGACAAAATTTGATTAGTGGTCAGTTTGCAGACCAACCACAGAGCATAAAAATTCCCATAGTGAAGTTGCTCCTCTTGAAACTGCACTATGGTCTTTTGTAGTGGAGCCATAATAGTCACATACGACTCCATAAATTCCCATAACATTTCATTAACTATAAAATCGTCATCTCTTGATTTGTTCTCGACAGTTTCAATAAGGCTTAAAATACTTTTCGCCTTACTGAGTTGGTCAACCATGTTGTAGGTTGATCCCCATCTAGTTGGACAATCCAATTGAGGTAATTTAAAATTTTTCAGTTCAAACAAGTCACGGTAACCATTTGATTGCTTCCGAATGTATTTCGTAAGATTTCGGCACATTAACAAATATTCTCTAATATTTGCATTTTTTTTCACGTCGAGTGCACAAAGCTGTCCAGTGTGTGCTGCACAGCGACATATTTGTATATCACCTACAAGCGCAGTTTCAGTTTTTGCAAAAAGCTCGATTTGCTTAATGTACGCGACGTTCTCTTGAATACCGGCATCTTCCATGTCATCTTCGCTCAAGTTCATTTCTGATAAAATTTTCGTCGTCTTTATCATATTTGCCCCGTTATCTGAAGTAATTGACACGATTTGGCTTAGAGATATTCCGTATTTGTCTAATACAGATAGAATCTCCTTGGCAAGATTTTTGGCTGAACTTGACCCAGCTCCTCTGAGTTCCACCATTCCAAGAACTCGCGATTTTATTTCATCTGAACTAATGAATTGAGCACTGACACCAAATATATTCCGATCAAGTCGCGTTGCACTATCAATTTTTAATGATAGAATCCGATTTTTACATTCGTTATGTATTTCTTGTCGAATTTTTTCTGCTACCTGTCGAAGAACTGATTTGCACTTTGTTCCATTTAATGAAAAGTTTTTCCCACTTTTTTCTTTTAGACCTTGATATATGGGATCAATTATGTTACGCATATTGTCTGAATTTAGCACATTAAATGGGACGCTATTCTCGGTGACTAGACCAATGTAGGACCGGATTAATTGTTTTTTATTGATTTGAACTTTAATTTGCTGATGTTTAACTATTTTTTTTGGCTGCATGCCACTAGAATCATTTTCTTTTGTTCAGGTCGAATTTCATGCAACATTAAATGTTTCTTTAAATTAAAGGCACGATCTTTTTTTAACATTCGAAAACATGTTTTGCATTTAACGAGTCCGTTGTCACCCTCCTCAAAATAATTGAAAATATTGAACGATTTATTGGTCAGAGACATATTAGCACCTTGAATTCCAAATTACAAGTGACAAATCTGTTTTCTTCTTATCATTCTTACAAGGGTAAAGAAAGTGGGTAAGGAAGAAAGGAGGTAAAGAAAGTGGTCACACAGTGACGGTGCATAAAAATCAGGGGAGAAAAAAACAAAAACAAAACTAAGCTAGAGCAGTAGCACATGAAACAATATTTTTGACTCTGCTCTGCTCTCGCTCTAGATTTTTGGCTACGGCTACGGCTACGAGGAGCACAAAATATTTTTTTCTGCTGTTGCTATAGCAATAGCTTTGAACTTTTCGTAGCTCGGAGCAGAGCAGAGCAGTCAATTTTCATTTTTCTGCTACGGCTCTGCTCCCGCTCTGGAAAAAAGTGACAGCTGTAGCAAAAGCAAAACGAAAAACTACGGGAGTAGCGTAGCTTTTCAAACACTGGGGGGAAGTGTAAGAAGATTTAGTCTCCCCACACGCCAAGACAGGTAGCATGGGGCAAAGTCAAGGAAAAGGTGTTGAGGGGGTGCGAAAGCGGTCCTATTTCTCACATGCACTGCGGAGGCAAGGAACAGTGAGGGGGGCAGCGCGTCGGGAGAAAGCAGAGACGACGTGGAATGTAATGGTTCTCGGGGCGGCCGCGCAGCCGCGTTTAGAAAGCGCGGCGGGGTAAGCTTCAGAAAAGGTGCAATGAGCGGAGGGGGCGACGTAAAATGTAGCGGGCCCTCGAAGTCCGAATAGCCACAGCAGAGGTCCGTGGCCGGGGAGGCGGAAGGGCACGGACGGCGACCCGCCAACAGGAAAGTGTCGTGATCTTGGAAGCAGGATTAACGGCAGGATCAGAATCTAGAAGGATTAACGGGTGCTCCAAGCAGTTAATAAGGAGGCCCATTGGAGTAAATCGAGAGGAGTCTTTTCAGGAAGCTTTGAGCGTTGAGTTTGAGGACCGCCTTTGGAGAGTCCGACATTCAAGTGTAAAGGACGAGCTAAGAATGGATCCTTTGTAGGACGGTTCCTCTAATAACCCAGGGTATCAGAGTCGAGTTGGGCCATTCCCGACTAAGACAGGTAGTGTTGCTATGAAGTGAGAAAAGGACAAGTGTGGCGTACGCCAGACTGAATCGCGACGAACAGGTGTGGTCCTGCAAGACAAGGATAACCCAACTCGTAAACTTACGCCCAGTTAAAAAACCGATCAGAAACACCCCGGTCACCAGCCAACCAACTCCCAATCCGGTCTCCCTAGCGCGGTTGTTTCCCCTGTGTAGCGGAAACGCGTCGCACGGTCTTTGACGTTAACTGCCGATCCTGGCTCTCTAACATGTATGCGCTGTGATCCCAGCTGTAGTGGGGGCGACAAAAACAGGTGTTTCCAGGTGAAACGGAGACGGCAGTCAGCAACTAACTCCCGATCCAGATTCGCATGTGCGTATGCGCGGGGTTTGCCTGGTGTAGCAGAGCGGAGGATCGCTGCTCATTCTTTGATCAGTCTCAGACGACCCAAGAGGGTGTTCTGAAAGGTAGGAAGCCAGCGAAAGAGCGACTGTTGGGAAAACCTACGGCATCTGAGGTTTCCTCTACCGCAAGATGAATAGCAGCGGCGATGGAGCGGCGGCAACGACCGTGACACCAGGAACGTCCAACAGGAAGCGTTGACGACGGAGCCGGGCGGAACCAGAAGAAGCAGCAACCATAAGGAGCGGAACCCGACTGTTTGTAGGGGGCGTGGTTTCCGCAAAAGATTCCAGAATGGGGTTGAAAATTAGAAGTCGGGGGCGTCTTTAGTGTAATTACAAAAAACGCGTTCAGCTTTATTGGCTGCGTACATCGAATACTTAACTTAGAAAAGCAAACAAGGCAAAAGTAATAGAAAAATACGATCGACGACGGCCGACGAAGGAGCGAGAGCGCAAAGGGGGGCGAGCGCGGATGCGCTCTTCAGCGCAGGTGCGCTCTTCAGTGCTGGTGCGCTCTTCAGCGCGGGTGCGCTCTTAAAGTTGCGGCACAACGGCCCCTCACGTAAACATCCTCCCCCCCTTGCAATCGCTCAGGTTGCAATAGATCCCTCGTCGCTAGCTATGCGTCACTGCAGCTAGAGGGCGTACACGGGTCGATGAAGGCCCCCGTGTCGAAGATCCGGGTCCCGGTGTTCCGGGTCAGCAGCGACGATAGGGTGGGCGCAGCGACCGCGTCCTGCGGGGGCCCTCGAGGAGAGGCGGAAAGTTGCCTAGGCGCGGATGACGTGGGCGGAAGAGCGGTGGACGGCACCCGATGAGTGGCGGACGAAAGCAGTGGAGCGCTTGACGACTGCCAGCCAGTGGCGGAAGAATGCCGAGGAGTTATCGAAGAGTGCCGGGAGGTCGGCGGCCGTGGATCGGTTTGGGAATGCCGGAAAATGGCGGACGCAGGGCGAGAAACACCCGAACCGCGCCGGGAGTTGGCGGATGACGGCCGACGAGAGAGCGAGACACCCCGTGTACTGTCTCCCGCGGGCAGTGACCGGTGCTCCTTGTTCACGGGGTGCAGCAGCGTGTGGTGATCCTGACCACACGTCTTACAGCCGTCCCCACGCCGACAGGATCCGTCGGAGTGCTCGTGGGCCAGGCAGCTCGAGCAATAGCGGTTCACGAGAACCGCTCGGAGCCGCTCCTCGGCACTAAGGCGTAGGAAGCGCCGACACCTCTTCAATGGATGGATCCCATTGCAGACTCGGCATCGGTAGGATTGTGTACCTCGAGTACATCTGCTCTCCAGTGACGGATCAGTCGGATCATCAGCTGATTGCCACCGTGCAGCGTGATGCGATGTGTAAATCGAAGAAGGAGTCGAGACAGAGTTGTGCTCGCATCCTGAATCGAAACCATGAACCAGTGAGTCACCAAGGCTGCGGGCAACTCGTACGGAAAAAACAGACACGCTGCGGAGGTTAGCTGGAGACAATGGGCCTGTCAGCACCCATCCAAAAATGGTCTCCTGACCTAGAAGCGACCCGCAGATGTTAGCCTTGGAATTACAGAGGAGAATGGACGGAAGAATGTCAGCTCCTAATAACACATCGATTTGGGAGCTCTCAAAGACGTGGGGTCCGCCAGGGGAATGTCGGGCAGCCCCTTGAGAAGATCTCGCGAAAACGGATATGATGGCAGATTTCCTGCCAACTGCGGCAGAACGTAGGCCGCAGTCTCTAATTGTAGCCCGGGTCTAGACGGCGACCGAATGGAGAAATGGCACAATTTTGTAGACTGCGCGGAAATGGTCTGATTAAGGCCGGAAACTTGGGCTTGAATCGTCTTGAAGGGAGGCTTGACGAGGTTGAACAGTCGTTCCGTTATGAACGTCGCTTCGGAGCCTGAGTCTATCAGTGCTCGTGCCTGGACGGTGCACCCCAAATGGCACACGTTGATAAGGGCCGTGCCCAGTAGGACGGCTCCTGACCCGGAAGCGAAACACACCTGCACATTCGACTGATCCTCGGGGTCGTTTGTTGACGTAGGCGGACTTGGAGCGGTAAGCTGCGTAGGCGGACTTGGAGCGGTTGCGAATGGATTGCCGCGTTGTAAGAGGGTGTGGTGTCTGCTGTGGCATGTGGAGCAGGTGTGGGCGCTCGTGCAGTCTCGCTGCTGGTGCCCTCGGGCAAAACAGTTTAAACATAACTGCTTCCTCCTTATGTAGTCAGAGCGCCCATTTACATCCATTTCTAGGAAACGCGGACATAAGCGAATGGGGTGGTCCTCCCTCGAACAGAGATCGCAGCCCTTTTGGCCCGGAACCACTCGAGTCTCGTATGAAGTGAGCCTCCGAGCAGGGGCAGTAGGAAGTCCCGACCTTGGCGGAAATTGCACGGAGCCACTAGGCCTGACGTCGTCGATGGCCTCCAGAGTGCGATGGCGCTCTGTCAGGAAGTTATCTAATTCCTTCCATGTTGGAATCTCGGCCTTATTATGTACGGATTGCTCCCACATAGAAAGTGTGACCTTGGGGAGTTTTGACGAAATCATAAATACAAGGAGACAGTCCCAAGCCTCAACATTAACGGAGGACATTTCTAGGGCTGTCAAACAACTCTGAATGGTAGCTTGCAGGTCCTTCAGCGCGACCCCGGACTCTTGAGATATAGCCTGGATGTTGAAAAGGATCTTCAACTGGCTGTTGACCAATAGCCGCCGGTTCTCAAAGCGGTCGTGAGGCTTTGCCATGCGGCGACAAAACCCTCATGGGTAAGCGGAGCCTTAGAAACAATGGCGTGGGCGTCACCACTTGTTTTGGACAATAAGTGGAACAACTTCTCTACCGGGGTGAGCGGCGAGTTTTGGATGTAAATGGCCGTAAACAAGTCTGAAGATGGCCACCGAAGATAATCACCCGCGAAGACCTCGGTATCCACCGGAGGTAACCGGCAGCCTGTAGGCGCGGGCGTGTGGACATTGACGGGAGCCTGAGTGGATTGGGACGCAATTTTCTCCTGAAGCTGGGCAATACATCTCGAATAGACGGAGTAACAGTAGCTGTACTTCGCTTCCAGCACTGTCGAGGCGGCCGCATTGTCGTCGGACACGGCTAGCAAATCGGAGCAGCTCTCATAGCTCTTCTCCACCTTCTCCCATAGTGCCTGAATTTGGTCCCGATGAACTTCGCACATGTATTGGGAGCCTATTTCCGTTTCTGGGGCGCCCGGAGTACTTATGTTAGCCTCAAAGTGGATAATTCGATCTGTTGTGGCGATGAACTTTTTCAACGCCACTTCGACCGCACTTGGAGCCATTTTTGCAACGGAGTGAGTCTGCCTCTGTGAAGGACCGGGGGTTGTTTCGACGGATTCGTCACTCCTTGCCCTTGGACTGGCACTGGTAGCCTTAGGCTTCAAAAGAGGCGTCCGCGGAGATGCGGATTGAGATCTGTCCAAACGGATGGCTGGGATCGAACGCGGCTTTTTGTCGTCTCCCGTGGGCATTCTCAGAGTCCAATTCGCTGGCCAGCGCTTGTCGACTGACTCGCACAACAGGTGCCTTGTACGAAGTGGTGGCCGGTCGCACTAATGTGATGAGAACGGTGAGTTCGCGGATGAAAGGCAATTACAAGGAGCAAGTGCGAACCAGTGGCGCCGATGTGGAAAGGAAAGTCGTGTGCGGCACAATTCGAATGTGGAAAGAAAAAACTTCAGGCACCAGAGAAAACCCAAAAGGAGACGAGGTTTGTTCGGATTGTAGGCGGATGTTGCCGGATGCGGAGTAGAAGCAGAGTTAGAGGCACGAAAAAATGGAAAAAGTACCGGAAAATTCGTGCTTGTTCGGAAAAAAATGATGACGGTTTATATATGTATGTATATTTCGACTTGTGTGGTTCGTACTGAATTTAATATATACTGAGATATTAAATTCTTCACTATTTTCGAATTTGCGGAGCCGGAAGGTGGACTTAACTTTGGCTTGAATTAAACACACAAAAATATAAATAATTAATTTTTGGCTAACTTTCGGATTTAAATATGATGGAGCCAGAAGGGTGGAGTTGAAAATCTTAATTTTTAATCAATTGAGGTTAATTATCACGAAGCTGGAACGGTGGAATTGAAACCTAAATATTTAATTAATTGAATTTAATTAACACGAAGCCGGGAAGATGGAATTAAAAAAACCGCGGCTCTATTCGGACAGAAGGTGGATAATTAAATTAATTAATTATAATTTTCCGATAATTTAATATTCGACTTTAATTATTGAGTGGCCGGAAAGGTGAATTAAAAAACCTGGCCCTTTGCTCGAACGGAAAATAAGAATTAAATAAATTTGCGTAGTTATAATTATAAATACATAAATTTATAATTAATTGATTTTTTAATCTATTTTGTTATGCAGCCGGTTATGCCGTCGGCACCCTGTACGTACCTCAAAGAAAAATAAACAGAACCGAAAAACACAACACGGCTAGGTCGAGAATTTAAGCGACACAATCACGGATTTGTAGTGAAATGGCGGTTTATAATTGTTGGTTTTAGAAAATATAAATTATTTTTTAGATTTTATCGGCTATATATTTCCTGGAATTGGAGGCAGAAAATATTTGGAAATTATGTGGACATGCATGCAAGTAGGGCAAGGGCATGTGGGGCATATGATGGTACAGTAGAGCTTCGATAAGTGGACTGTATATGTTAAATTTTATCGGTTATATATTTCCTGGAATTGAAGGCAGAAAATATATGGACATGTATGCAGGTACGGATATATGTAAGGGCATGTGGGCATATGTTGGCGCAGTGGAGCTTTGATAAGTGGACTGTATAATTGGAGGAACAGAAAAGTTATGTGGTGTAAAAAATGACACTGATTCAGGAAGATAAAAACAAATATTACGACAGCGGCGGACTGTTCGGTGAATTTGGAAATTCCGGAACTAATTCACACCGGTGGCCAATATTAATTATGCCTTCTTTTTGTCACCACACAATTTCACTGTTCACTTGCGATTTTTTCGCGGATTAATTGCACCAAAAAATATGTATGTGCGTATGTATGTATGCGGATGCACATATGCCTCGACCGTTGGCAAGCGAATGAATAACGGAGAGGCCGAACACGGCGAGGAATATGGGCAGCACACAAAACGGAGACGGATAGAAAAAATTGCCGAATTTTAAGATTATTATAGATTATTAGAAAGTCTCAACCTGCCGTTGTGTCGGAAAACTCGGACTTGGAGTTGACACGGAGGGAAAAACAATCTTGCAGCAGTGTGAACGAAATTTAATGTTCGGATCACTGCTGAAGACCGGCAGAGAGATGGGAACGGAAAAATGTACTTATCTTTTGGCGGAACAATGCCGAGAACTGCTGGCAGAAGAAAATCCAGGAACTATCCGGCTCGAAGGACCAATGTTTGTAGGGGGGCGTGGTTTCCGCAAAAGATTCCAGAATGGGGTTGAAAATTAGAAGTCGGGGGCGTCTTTAGTGTAATTACAAAAAACGCGTTACAAAATACTTAACTTAGAAAAGCAAACAAGGCAAAAGTAATAGAAAAAATACGATCGACGACGGCCGACGAAGGAGCGAGAGCGCAAAGGGGGGCGAGCGCGGATGCGCTCTTCAGCGCGGGTGCGCTCTTCAGTGCTGATGCGCTCTTAAAGTTGCGGCACAACGGCCCCTCACGTAAACACCGACCATTGTTGGGATCAAAGAGTAGTTAATATTGTATTTGGGAAAAGTCTCTGAATAAAGAGTTTGTAAAATGTAATGCTATTTGTATTATTTCTGGGCTCGGGCAATCTCGTCGAACTATCAATTCGATGGAACAGACCCACAAACTCTGTGACCTAACCACGGCAAATGCAAATCGTCCAAATCGTATATAAACCAATTCCCATAAAAAAGTAAAATTTTTCGATTCATTTAGAGAAGATATACACATGTGTATATAAACCAATTCCCAAACAAAAGTCGAATTTTTCGATTCTTTTATACCCGGAACTTATCTCTTTCACCCACCATTTAACTAACCTTTAAAGCAGTGGTCGGGACTCAATACATTGATAAAATATGAATGAATTATTATTTGTCACGAATAGCAGAAAAAAGGCTGCGAGCATGACGTTCCATACATTTATACTGTGCGTGTGCGGCAGAGCTCGGGCAGAGAAATTTCCTATGCCCCTGGAATAGGGCCCTGCAGACCACTGCTTTAAAGGTATGGATTCACTGCAAACTAATTTTTCTGAGGAAAGAAAATTAAAGCAGAAATGAAGCAGAATATAAAGTCTATAACTCCTCTCAAAGTTGTCCAATAACGTTGAATTTGTATACGCTTGCAAAAACCAGAACATGGTGATACAGCTGCTCGTAGCACAACAGTCTAAATAATCTATGCAGGTTCTATGAATATCAATGTGGAACGCCAATGGTGTCTCACGGCATAAACTAGCATTGTCACAATTCTTGACCAAAAACCATATTGACGTTATGATACTGGTGGAAACACATCTTACAAGCAAATACAACTTTCATATAAGAGGCTACACAATCTACCGCACAGATCATCCAGATGGGAAAGCCCACGGCGGAACTGGCGTTCTAATCAGAGAACGCCTTAAACATCATTTTCACAAAAGGTTTGCAACAAACTTCTTGCAGGCCACATCAATAAAAATTCAGTCAAGCAGCGGAATCCTTTCAATCGCTGCCGTTTACTGCCCTCCTCGTTTCTCAATCTCGGAAGGATGGATTTATGGACTTTACAATTCACTTGGGTATCGATTTATAGCCGCAGGAGACTACAACGCCAAACATACGCACTGGGGATCACGTCTAGTGATTCTAAAAGGAAGGCAATTGTACAATGCAATTATAAATGTAAAAAACAAACTTGACTATGATTCCCCCTGAAAACCCACATACTGGCCAACAGACTCACGCAAGCTCCCAGACCTTATTGATTTTGCGGTGACAAAAAACATGCCTCGCAATCTAATAAGTGCCAGAGCAGCCTTGGACTTATTATCAGACCACTCGCCTGAGCTTCTAACGCTTCTTCAAAGCCCAGAAATAACCGAACACCCCTTTAGCCTGACGACGCTAAAAAACGAACTGGTTAAAATACAAAAAGTACGTGAGTGCCCACATAGAACTCGCCGCGGAATTTAACATGGAATCGGACATCGACTACACTACGAGCGCCCTGGAAGAAGTACTCGTTGCGGCAGCTAAAATCTCTACTCTTAATGGGAAAAAAGTAGACCGAAACAAATACTTCAAATCGAATCAGCAAATTGAACAGCTCGTGCGAGAAAAGAGGCGCACGCGTCGTGATTGGCAAAATAGCAGATCACCAGCTTCAAAACAGCGCCTTAAGGAAGCAACCCAATCACTCGACCAGGCTCTTCACCAATAGGAAGAAAATGCACAGCTGAGGTACATCCAAAATCTCTCGCCAACAAGCACAAAGTTCCTTCTGTGGAGGGCCCACCCAAATCTTAGCGCCTTAATTGAAACGACGTGGAAAGGTCCTTTAAGTGGAAAGGTGGCTGTCCGACTGGCGCATTAAAATAAACGAACAAAAGTGTAAACATATAACGTTTACTCTTAATAGACAAACATGCCCTCCGCTTTTACTAAACGGTATGCAGATCCCTCAAGGTAACGACGTAACGTACCTTGGCGTTCACCTTGATAGACGACTTACCTGGCGCAAGCACATCGAATGCAAAAAGATGCACCTAAAATTGAAAGCCAGCAGCCTCCACTGGATCATAAACTCACGATCGCCACTGTGCTTGGACTACAAGTTACTACTGTACAATTCACTCCTAAAGCAAATCTGGACGTATGGCTCCCAGCTGTGGGGGAACGCGAGCAGCAACATAGACATCATACAGCGCGCACAATCAAAAATCTTGAGAACTATCACAGGGGCACCTTGGTATGTTCGCAACGAAAACATCCACCGGGATCTGGGCATCCTCGCAGTGGAAGACGAAATCCAGAAGCAAAAAGAGTCATACAAAGAAAAACTGTCTTCGCACCCAAATTTTCTCGCTCGAGGATTGACTCGGGTTTCTAGCATATCCCGCCTTAGACGCAACGACCTCCCAACCCAGCAATCGATTTTTAGGGCCGTCTAACTCCGTATCAGTCAAAATGACTGTTAGTTAAGTTAAAAATATAAGATTTGGTACACCTCGCAAAGAGAAGATTCGCAAATAGAGGTCTGCATAATTGCACTCAAAATTTTCGGTTATTTGAGTACAATAAGTTTAAGTTGCAATTGAGCGTGCCAAACCGTTTCAACAAAGTGAATTGCGGATTTGTAAGGGTTGTTTTCGTTGTATGCGAAATGAGTGAAATTCAAACCAAAGCGGAATGGATAGAATGAGTGAGTGCAGAGTAAATGCTTCGAGTACTCGGATAAAATTTTGGCATTCTCGTCGTTCTTGACAGGTAGAGCAGAAGCTAAAATTTGTTGCAAAATTTTTTATATACCTGCAAGCAGCTCGGCAAGCAGCTACCTGCAAAGAGTCTTTTCAGATGCTAGAAATTTAATTTTTCTAATTTAATTAGCGATGTATTATTGCTAACAATGCAGATACAATAAAAAAAAATTATGTTTTTGCATTCTGTTATAAAAAATTAAATAAATGACATACATATATATAATAATTAATCCATGCCTTTCTATTTTTCTATTTCTTGTATTGAAAAGCAACACAAAAACAAAAACAAAAAATAAATTTGACGTCACAAATGCGACGCACAACTAACCGAGTACTCGGTTACAAAACTCATTTGGTTATTGCGTCGCCGTTCGGATAAAGTAAATTTTTTACTCATGCCTTTACCACATTTGCCAAATCCGTTTTACTCAATGTCTCACTCAGTTAGTCAGAACTTTGAGTGAGAGTGCCAAATGCTGCTTTGACTGTATTCATGCAGACCTCTATTGGCAAAGAGAAAAGCAACGTAAAAAAAATCAAAAAAAAAAAAATGCCCTTGCAGAGGGTATTTTTGATCTGTTTTTGAAAAAATAATGCGGTTTTGAAAACAAAAAGTTAGAACTTTGTACAGATTCTATTTTGGTCTGTTAATCCAAAATATATTTATATTATATTATATTTTATAGCTGCCATATAACTGAACTGTCGTAAATAGTAATAGTAGAGGATAATGGATAGTAAGGGCTTGAGAACGGACGGGACGGCCATTAGGCATTGCTTCGCCCGCCACAACCCAACTCTTCACCCAACCGCCTCTCCTGCGCGATGCTCCTGGTCCTCTACATTTACGCTGCAGCAAAAGATGCTACTGCGTCCCAGAGCATCTGGTTTTCCAGCATTACCTCCACAAGGATCCTGAATGGATCGAGCGGCCCGCCGTCGTCTCCAGTCGGTAGCGCTCTCATGCAAACCGTCGTCACTAAAAAACAACGTGCTTGACGTCCTCGACTATCGATCTCCCGCACTCCGGGCACCAGTCCTCCTCCGCGTGGCCAAAACGCTTCAGGTATTGCCGCAAGCAGCCATGTCCACTCAAGACGTGGGTCAGTTAAAAGTCAAACTGCCCGTGGCTTCGAAGCACCTACCTTCTAAGGCTGGGAATGAGGGTGTACGTCATCGTCCCTTCGTCGATGTGTCCCAGCAGTCCTGCCAGGCTGTGAGCGACCTCTCCTTGCCTTCATTCCTTGTAGTTCCATCGAGGGCGCCGCCAGCACCGAGTGAGTGCGAGTTTCCTTTAGCTCCCTGAGCTCTCGAGCGCGCGAGACCATCCCCGCAATGACCAGAATGGCGTCGTCAGAGACTGTCCTGAAGCCGTTGCATTAACCCCTCTCCTGTGCCGAGGCATCCCTCACGAGGAGCTTTCTCCTGTTCTGCTTAGGGCCTCTGGTGTTGAGAAAGATCCTGGCGAGGCCCCTGGTAGTGGCTGCAGCCTTGCCCTGGATGTACTCTAGGTGCTCGAGGAAGGAGAGCCGAGCGTCGATCATCACGCCCAGGTATTGTTGCCCGCTGGGAGATTATGGCCATTCCACCAAACTCCATCGTCGCCTTTTCCAGCACCTTGCGGCTGCTGACCAGCACCGCTTCCGTCCTTTGCAGGGCTAGGCTTAGTCCAGCTTTTTTGAGCCACTGCTCAATTTCCTTGTTTGGCGCTCTCTCCGCTTCCCCTCTATGAATGGCCAGACCTGGCTGCCGGCTGGGAATAGCGCTCGCACTCGGGTCCGTGGAGGACTGGCCTCTTGCGCGCTGCCTCTTCACCACTATCCGGTATACGTTGCCCCATGGGTTTTCCTCCGCTGAGTCATACAGCTCCAGGAAGCATTTCCTTTTGCTATCTCGGATGGCCACCTTCAGTGCTCTACGACGGTCCTTGAAGGCGAGGTGCCGCTCCTCAAAGTTGTCGCTGCCTCTCGCTCGTTGCATCAGCCTCCTTGCACTCATACACTCCGCTCAGATGGAGTCAATCTCGTCGCTCCACCAGTAAACGGGAGCGTGGTTTCGGCGGTAGCGGTTTCTTAACTGCATGCTCGTCATGCACGCTGCCCCGAGCTTTGCTGCCAGGGTGTTAGCCATTTCGTTGGCTCCGCTTGGTGGGACGTTGCCGATGTCGCGCGCTGCCTCGGTGAAATTCCTCACCTAGAGCGTACCGACTCTGTAGCCTCATGGGTTCTGTTCCCTCGGTCGTTCTTGCGGCCGTAAAGCTGCCGCTTATCTTCCAATTAGCGCCAGTCGCTACCGAGGGGCAAAGGTTTATGTCTCCACTTGGAAGCCCCAGTCCTGCGCCCACGCGTTGAAGTCCTCAGGACATCAAAACGGCCTCTGATGTCAATTCCCAGGCAGTCCATAATGCGCTCAAATTCATTGCTGGTCGGGCTAGGTGCCATATAGCAGCTGTAAAACCATGCCCCGCCTATCCGAGCCCTGACGAATTCCGCGGCACTGTGCACTGAGTGCATTGTCTCGCCGGTTGCACCGCAGCTCCAGATGGCAGCCTTCCCCGAAAGGTCAACTACCCAGCCTATGGGGCTCGCTTACGAGTGCTATGTCCGCCTTCGTCTCCCTCACAGTCTGCGACAGCACATCTTGAGCCGCTCTGCAGTGGTTCAGTTTAAGCTGAAGCACTAGCATCCTGACGTCCTAGGTCCACTTCTTTTCGCTGAAATGGGGGAGCTTCTGCTTTCAGTCTGATGCCTCACATCCTTCCCTTATCTTCACATGAGAAGCACCTAGGGTCCCTTTTTCAGGTGGCAGGTTCTTTTTTTCGCCGCGGAAGCAAATTCTGTCCTTCGAGCTCTTGCAAGCGCTGTGCCTCATTCCAAGCCACCTGCAGCAGCGAGCAACGACATCCTATTTCTTTATGTGCATACAGTCCACTCAACTTTCACCTTGCCCACAGCAATAATGGCCTTGGCAAGGCTCGCGGGGAAAGCCACGATAGCGGTCTCGCGGTGTGTCTCGTCATAGCTGCTTCTCAGTTTCACTTCAAGGCGCCCTGGTCCACCGCTGCCTGCTGCGCAATAGCCGCGATGATGTCCTCTGAAGTGGCTAGTGCGTCGGGTCCTCGTAGTGCGTCGAGTCCTCGAGTCCACCGCCTCAATGCAGCCTTTAAGACCCTGTGTTGAGTTCTCTTTCTTCCTGGACAATTCCAGTAACAGCCCGCCCTTGGCTGTCTTCCTCATTTTCTTGACGCATGGGCCCAGACGCATAGGTCGTCTTGCTTCCGGTCCTCCCTGCGTGTTACCATGCTTAGGATCTGGCTGTACGTCAGCCCTGCTGCTTGGGTCACTATGGCGTCGGGTCGGGCTCGTCTCCGCTCGGGATTTCTAGGCTTGGCCTTTATCCATTCTGGCCTCCTCTTGCTTGATTCGCCGTCGCTTCCTTTGCCGGTTTTGCCAATGCTGCTTTGGGCTTTGCCGCCGTGTTCGACTTCGCCTGTGCGGCGAGCTCCGCATTGTTTTTTCTGAACGGGTCTCCTGTTTTGTTCTCTTTGCATATTTTGCACTTGTAGTATTTCTTTCCAGGCGGCCAAGTGAGGCACCGCCTTCTTCGATAGGGGGGAAGTGGGAAGTGGATAAAGCATGGATGGATGCTGCGGATGGGGGTTTCTCCACTGCATTGTATCGGTGCGCTTAGAATTTCGGCGGGAGCAATGGGAGTTATACCGCTCTTTTTCGGTCGCCAGAGTCCCTTTTGTGGGTGAACCGCAGTAGCAGAGGGGTTGGCAGTTGGTCGGCTTCATGACCTTCAACACCACATGGCAGAACAGAGTTTTCTAGCCTCTTCCGCACTAGGTTGGTCAAAGGAACTGAGGTAGCAGCCCTGAAAGGTATGCTACCCTTCTGCTTCGTCTTGAGTCGCTGGCGCCCCCTAGCGGGCTCC
This sequence comes from Drosophila parabipectinata, assembly GCA_018153455.1. Taxonomy (NCBI): domain Eukaryota; kingdom Metazoa; phylum Arthropoda; class Insecta; order Diptera; family Drosophilidae; genus Drosophila; species Drosophila parabipectinata. The sequence continues at coordinate 979,997 of JAECYA010000403.1, read as the reverse complement.
TGCAGTCGCGTCATTGCGACGTTTCGCAGCCCTGGTGCGCTTGACCCGGAGCTAGCGCCCTCTACCGGCAGACCCTGTTAAATGACACTGTTGATTGACGATCAGCTGCGGTGACCTGCGCAATGCGGTGACCTGGTGGGGGCAGCCACGTTTCTTTAGCTCCTTCGACCCAGGAAGAAGGGACCCAGGGATACCTTTTCTAAATTCTGCCCGGGAGCGCCCGCCCGGCGCCTCCGTCCGTCCGTCTATCCGTCTATCTGTTTCTACGCAAACTAGTCTCTCAGTTTAAAAGCTATCCCATAGCTGCCATATAACTGAACGATCGAAAATGCTATAACTTTGGTGTTTTTAGAGAAGGAAAGTTGGGACTTTTTATGGATTCCAATTTTGGCAATACGACATATCAAATTTCATGAAGATCGGCCGTCTATATCCTATAGCTGCCATGTAACTGAACGATCGGATATGGTATTTCTTGTAAAAATACCAACTTTGGTGTTAGAGGAGCCATAAATAAAGGGTCTTTCTCCAATGAGTTTTGGAAACTTTTGGAAACTGTTTTTATTTTTTAAAATTCTCCTATGTATAACTAAGATACATGAATATCTTAAATCTATTTAAAACTACTTATCAACGCATTGCACGCTGACCTGCTATGCGACCTGCTATCTCAAGTACGGTAAGCGAACCACCTATGTATTTGTGTTTGGCTGCAGGGGATCGGTTTTAGACCATGCTGTTTGTCTCGTATTTCATGGATCAAATATCTTGAAACTCTTTCTTTAGAATTTGTACATACAATAGTGTTCAATGCTTGAACATTGTTGTTCTTTTTTAGAGATTTTTTAATGTCATAAATGGGTTTTATTATGATATTCTCATAAGGATCTGCTAATAATATCTGAGTTTTCTTCCTTTTCTGGTTTTTATTAACACTTCCGATCTTTTGTCAACTAAGCAAAACACGATTAGCCGTTTTGAATTTTGCGTACTTAGTTAGTGAATAAATATGTCCTTCTTATTTACATTTGAAGCACTTTTCAGCTCTCCTTTTATGGTTGGTCACATTGAAAGGCTCTAGATCATAGAGGGGCAAGCCCATGGCTCCTCGAGCTCTCGTTGCTCCCCTGCTCCCCTTATTCGTAATTTTTGAAGAGTGTGAAGATTTACAAAAACAATGCTACACAAATTCCGAGGAAGGTAGCGGGCCCAACGCCGCGGTCCCGAGTTTGCAACAACAAGTATTAAGGGTCGATTGCGCACAACGCGACAATAACCATGTTGGCCGAGCTGCGGCTCCGACCGTTAGATTTCGTGCTCATCTATGCTCTAGATTTTAGACTTTATATTCTCTTTTTCAGCTTCTTCAGATACTTGGAGCGCAGAATGAGGCAAAGCAACGTGAAGCTACATTCATTATATTGGAGAGGGCTGCTTAATTATTATCTCAAAATCGGGTTTTGACCATCCTTAATAGTTCTTAGCTCGGGAGCTAGAAAAATCCGCCATTGCCTTTCTTATTCTGTTATATTTTCTATTTGAGGTAAAATATATTCTAATTTTGTTTTTCCTATTCTTACATATCCAACTCAACATATCTTTTTACTCAAAGAGGCTTGATTAAGTATTAATATGAATTATTCGGCTTACAAAAAAATGGTATTTTTGTTAATTTATTATTAGGATACCATCAAACTATTCTATATTGCTGAAAATATTAATTTTCTCACACATTACTGAAGTACACTTTTTTTTGAGTATCTCTTTTATTTAGCAATTAAAAACTTAAACAACAACGGGTAGCTAACTTCGGACGGAGCCGAAGTTAATATACCCTTGCAGTTAAAAAGTACCAAGCTTCGATCTTCAAAAATACCAAAGTTGGTATATCTACCAAATACCATTTCCGATCCTTATATGGCAGCTATAAGATATAGTCGGCCAGTTCTTATTAAATTCGATAGGTTGAATCAACTTACTAACAAGAAAGGAAAGCTAACTTCGGGCGGAGCCGCAGTTGATATACCCTTGCAGTTAAAACCGGATATATATCGCAAACTTCGAATATAGTTGGCTGATCTTTATAAGAATATCATAATTTTCTTTTTTTTTTTTTTTTTCCGGTCTTTCAGAATTTGGAAATGGCTTGTGCATCAATAAGAGCATCAGCTAGCATTCCTGTATTCATCATAAAGCTTAGAGGCCCAGACGACCGAGGGGCGCTCAAGAAACGATTTGTTAGAATATATTAAGTTATTTGTTAATTATTAAGCTAAGAGGAGTTAGTAAGGAAATTTAAAATTCTATATTTTAAGTTAGAGGGACAGGAAAGAGATGTAATAGAGTAGAGACCATTGTAGTTCGAACATAATACCCTAAAAGGGTCATGCAGTGCATATGTCGAACTACAACGGCTAAGGAACAGAGGACTAAAGTTTCGAGTCCTTCTGTTAGGAATGTTAAAATTTAAGCGTGTTAGTAAATGCTGGCTATCTACATCCCCGTTAATAAGGTTATGCAGAAAAACTACACCGAGCATTGTCCTACGATTTGTTAAGCTAGGTAAGTTTATGAGTAAGAGTCTACTACTGTAAGATGGAAGTTGAAGATTTGCATCCCAGTTTAAACCTCTAAGTGAAAAAGTTAGGAAATTCTTTTGTACGGATTCTATGCGGTCCTGATGTACTCCATATTGGGGACTCCAGACACATGAACCGTACTCCAGTATAGGACGGACCAAAGAAATGAATAGTGTTTTGGTTATATAGGGGTCATTTAATTCCAATATAACCCAATTTATTATAATACAAAATCTAAAAAAAGTTCTAGCTCCTATCTTCAAAAATACCAAAGGTGGTATTTCTACCAAAAACCATTTCCGATCGTTTAGTTATATGGCAGCTTTAATATATAGTCGGCCGATCCTAATTAAATTTGGTCGGTTGGGTCAACTAAACAAATATAGAATCTGTACGAAGTTCCAGCTTTCTATCTTCAAAACACGAAAGTTGGGTCATTTCCGATTGTTTAGTTATATGGCAGCAATAGGATATAGTCGGTCCTTACGAAATTAAACATGTATATTTTGCTAAAAGTAGCTCTTATGTAAAATTTGAACTCTCTAACTCTAAAAACACCGAAGTTATACCAATTCCGATCAATGAGTTATATAGTTGGCAGTTATATAGTGAGGCAGCTATAGTTGGCCGATCCAGGTCGTTCCGACTTATATACTGCGTGCAAAGGAAAGATGGGCGTGTGCAAAGTTTTAAGGGGTTATATACAGTTGTACCGCGCAAAAAAATAGAATTTTACCGATTTTTTTTTGACACCATAGAAAATATTTATGAAAAATGTTTTACCGATGTGTTTAGTACATGTTTCTGGGTACTTAATTAAATGTTTTCATAAAAAAATATTACATAACAAATGTGTTATAATGTTATAGCCGAATTCCCGGATCATCTTTTTTCGACGGTGTCTTGCGGTGGACATGATATCCCGAAAACGGTTCATCTGAAATCCAAACTTCAAAAAAATTTGAAGTTTGTATAGTGTATTGTTTAGTCCGTGAACGAAGGATTTTTAAAAAATTAGATTTAAAAAAAAAAGGTGACGGTTTTAACAAAAAATGTACTTGTTCAAGGTATAAGATAAGGTAAAAGGTAAGGTCAAGGTAAAAGAAGTTTTTTCCAAAAAATTGAAAATCCCCCATTCACGGACTAGCTAATATCATAATAAATAAGTGGTCAAAATTTGGTGTTGATCGGATTAGTAGCTTTTCGTGTCCACCACAAAGGTAATTTCGAAAAATCAAGATTCTGAGATAATGGCTTTTAAAGTTTCCAGTTTGTCCAAGTTTGATGTGCAGGTAGTGCGCTATAAATAGCTACAACTTCGGTTCTACGGATCCGATCGTTATGCATTTTTGTGAGAGTATTCTCAACATTATATACTTAAAGAATGTGCAATAAAAAAAATTGATTTTTTCATCCATCACAACTGTATATAACCCCTTAAGTCGATAGCTTCAAAACTGAGAGACTAGTTCACGTAGAAACAGACAGACGGATAGACAGACGATTAGACAGGAGGACAGACGGTCAGACGGACGTGCTTATATCAACTCAGGAGGTGATCCTGATAAAATATATATACTTTATAGGGTCGGAGATGTCTCTTTCACTGCGTTGCACACTTTTAGACAAAATTATAGTACCCTCTGCAAGGGTATTAAAAGAAACGAAATCTTAATTTGGGAAGAACCGAAGTTTATATATCCTTTGATATCTTTTGGGATGAAAGTTAGGATGGGATATTATTGCTAATATCAGACACAGTTGGCTAAACCTTTTGAGAATACCATCGTAAAACAATTTCCTATAATAAAATTACAACATCAAAGTATGAAGCCCGTAGCTTTGGAAGTGGTAGACTAGAACGAATAGACACAGCCAGACGGACATGCTTATATTGACCCAGTAGGTGATCATGGTCAAGAATTTGTAGACCTTTTAGAGTCGGGTCACTGAGTTGCAAACTTTTAAATAAAATTGACTTTTCTTGTAATACCTTTTGCAGAGGTCTAAAAATAAAAGTAGTCAAAATAGTTATATATTAAATAATGTAATAAATTATAATATTAATACATAATATTAGTTTTTTTCTTTGTCCAACATTCTGTTTAATTTGTTCTCAAGTTTTTTTTTTTTTATTTTCAGTACACAAATTTGTAACAACGCTTTCTTAATACGGCGTAACCATTAGAAATTAAAGTCTGCAAGTTGAAACCTAATTGTGTGCTGCAACTTAATGAATATTGGTCCGGAAAAGCATACGCACTTGCATCCGCAATCGCAACAGTGCCAATATCCTCAACAACTGTCAGTTAATCACGAAAAAGATTCGAAAGTAAACTCTGTTTTTGGATCGACAAGACAGCAATGCTATCAAATTGACTATGCATACCCACTGATCAATCATGACCACTTTTCCTACCAATTACATAAGTCTAACCCTCACTTTTACCATGCAGTGTGTTTAAATTCCACTGCCGATTCGAGTATTCATTCTAACACCGAGTCCGGCGCTTTTTCAATGGTGATGACACCCAGTCGGTGTAGCTCGCCGTTTTTGCCGCTCACGATTCCTCTTCCATCTACACCGATACGTCACCAAGATCAAGAGCAGTTATCATCGGACTACATCCAAAAACCGGCTCAATCGCATACTCACCGAACGTCGCCGAAGCAATCCATGAGTGTAAACTTATCTCAATTGGCCCACGCACAGCTAGAGCTACAGAGCCATCTGCACCAAAAGCTTTCAATCAGCTATTTTCGTAATTCAGCCTCTCCTACGGACAGCGGCGGCGCTGTTGAAATAGAAAATGGTGGGAATCAAATTAGTGGTGGGTCCCGTGGAGTCACGCCACCGCTTCAGCAAAACTTAGGTGCCACACAAATAAATTCTTTGAGCGAACTTGAAAGCATGCAGCCTTTTGATTTTCGAAAGCTCAGGTCGGGCTCACTGAGTGCCTTCTCAAGTCCGTTACCACCCAGTCCAACAGAATTTTTTCCCCATCACCAACGTCACAGTAACCAGTTCTTCAGCGCCATGACTATGGCTTACCATTTACCGCCACCGCCGCCACCACTTCCTCTGCCGGCTCCGGCATCTTCGGTACCACAGACTTCCGGATCCCAATTGCATCCACACACTGGCGCGTCTACTACTCCTGAAGAAAAAGAAGCCATCGGAATGCAGATTTGTGGTGGAGGTAAAAACGACGGATCCTCTGCCTTGGGATCAGGATCTATGTCAGGCTCTGGCTCAATTGCGGGTACTAGCCCGCAACGAATTACCCGCTTGGTGCTGGCGTCAAAAAAAAGTCAGTTTCCCGGCGGCGGAAGCAATAAACGGCAGTGGGGGTCCATGCCGTCCAACTTGGGAACTCAGTTCATCAACCCAGTGACGGGGAAAAAAAGGGTCCAGTGTAACGTGTGTCTAAAGACCTTTTGCGACAAGGGTGCACTGAAGATTCACTTCTCAGCTGTACATTTGCGAGAAATGCACAAATGCACAGTAGATGGTTGCAGCATGATGTTTAGTTCCCGACGTTCAAGGAATCGACACAGCGCCAATCCAAATCCAAAGCTTCACTCTCCCCACTTACGACGCAAAATCTCGCCACATGATGGGCGAAGTGCGCAGCCCCATCCGCTTTTATTACAAGCTCCTAATGGACTCATGGCAGGCCTGACGCCGTTTGGCTCCTTTCCTCTGTTAACTCCCCCACCGGACCTACGTCACCACCATAGTGTAATAAGTGGTGCAGTAGCTCCGCCGGCGGGCGGAGCTGTCGATCTTAAGCACAGCCAGGAGTACTTGAAACGCCCATATATCGACAATGCAGTGGTACTCGACTCTGGAATATCTGATGTTCGAAGTCGGAAACACAAAGTGGAAGCAGAAGGTGAAGATGAAGATGACGATGAGATACTAGAGGTGGGTATATTTTTGCATTTTATTCCAAACAAATACACACTAAATCCGCAACCTTCGGGAGGAGCCAATTTTGATATACCCTTACTGTTAATTAACCATTTATATTATAAAATATATTAATATATGTAGAAATATATATATGTAGAATATTGTATATATACATATGTATAAAATATTAGATATAATTTGCCTATTCTTTTGGTATTTTCATTTTCTAAGTAATTTTCTAGCTTCAACAAGAGATTGATTCCCTATGGATTCAATCAGTCGGAAATGACCCAGCATTCGTGTTTTTGAAAATACGATTTGAAATTTCTTCAGATTATATTTTTTGCCAATTGATCCGACCCGCCAAATTTCATAAGGGTAGGCCGTCTACATCTCATACATCCATCCTATCTATAGCACACAATACATTGATATTATTTTAAAGCATTAGTATAAGTAACGGTTAGCAGATAGTAGGCTTAGAGCATGGAGTTTCATATAATTATACAGTTTGTGTGCAGCAGGGCTCAGGCAGAGAAATTTCCTATACAAGGGTATATAAACTTTGGCTCCACTTGAAGTTAGATTTCCTCTCTTGTTTTATTTTTATTAAAAGCTTAAATCTTTTTTTTTTAATGTTTTTGTTAACAATTTATAAATTTAAAATTGTTGTAAGAGGTACGAGGTAAGAGGTCATTCTACTTTTCCAAAATGGGTTCTAAACCACAGTAATAACGATTTTGAAAAACCGTTATTGTTCAACAATATAAATACCCAAAACTAGGACCACCTGCATTCATTAATTTTTAGCCTTGCGTCCTGTATTGCCAAAAACATCAACGCTACAAGGCAACAAAGTATTGGAAATGTTATGTGATTATTTTGATCGAAAACTTTCAAGTTCTCATATTGATTCCAACGGTAGTAAGAATAGACTCAAAAGCAACCTCCTTGACTTCTATGGGATTAAAGTTAAACGACTGCTCAAGTGACTCAAACTCATTCACAGAGTTTCCTGAAACTATAAGTGAAAATTTACACTCTGCAAGAGGTATCGTAGATGTCTGCAAGATATTCTTCACTTATGCTGAGTGCATAACATTTTTCCCAATTTCCAGTCGTCTAATTCGGAGGTTACTTGGAATAGTTTTTCAATACTCTAGGTAATGTGTCTTCCATAGGAAGGTGTGACATTTCCTGGGATGAAGACGTCAAAATTAACCTGCTTTGGATATTAGCCAACTGTTTAAACCATGATTTTGTATTTTGAGTTCCGTTTAAAGCTTTTGAGCTGACTTTAGCTAACCCACCTTGTACTGACGCAGTTCTATACTGACGTAAAGAGGAGTCTGAGATTAATATTGGTTAAAATTTTGAAATAAGTTTTTATAGTTTATGGTTATATTAAGTATTTTCTTGAAAAATTGACTAAACAACCAATTTAGTCCCACAAGTTTTCCATCTCTCTATAATTTTGTACAATATTATTTTTATACCCGTTACTCGTAGAGTAGAGTGTGAATGTATGTAAAATAGAAAAGGAATCATCTCCGATCCCATAAAGTACATATATTCTTAAACAGCATAAACAGCCGAGTCTATATAGCCATGTCCGTCTGTCTGTCCGTATGAACGCGTGGATATCAGAGACTATAAGAGATAGAGCTGTAGAATTGGAGCCTCCGAAAATGCCCACGGAACTCAAGTTTCGCGAAATCCTATAGCGCCAGTACTGGAGGGTTTTTTTAAAACTTTTGATGTTTAACTATTTCTAATGTAAATATGTATATTAAAAAATATTTTTATCTAAATTGGCCGATTTTTAGAAAAGATATTTTCATATATACAATTTCCCATACAAACGGGCTAACATTTTGAACGCGTGGATCTCGAAGACTATAAGAGATAGAGCTATCCGATAAGCCGCCAAATCGAATATTTTTTAGAGGAGTGTTTATGCGATGCCGAATTCACGCTTTAATTTAACGGTTTCAGCCAATTCGTGTGTGCATAAACGCCATTTCATGAACTCGGCAACACACGAAAGGTTCAGTCCCAAACGATTGACTACGATTTCAGCCCCAAAGCATGAATTAGTGATGCGCAACCAATTTAACGCTATACAAATCAGGTGGCAACGCCATGCATAAAAGTTTAACCTAAAAAAACAAGAAAGGAAAGCTAATTTCGGGCGGAGCCGAAGTTGATATACCCTTGCAGTTAAAACCGGACATATATCGCAAACATCGGATATAGGTGGCCTATCCTTTAAAGAATATCATAATATAACCCAATTTGTTATAATACAAAATCTAAGAAAAGTACCAAAATTCTATCTTCAAAAATACCAAACGTGGTATTTCTAGCAAATACCATTTCCGATCAATCAGTTATATGGCAGCTATTTGGCTAGGCTTCTGCGGTGCTCATTTAGACGTTCCATATATTTCCGAGCAAGTTCCTGCATCTCTTCTCCGAGCTTGGGAACGTTGAGATCTCGTTCGATGTCTCTGGTTCGTATAAACCACGGTTTCAGGTTGGTTGGTTGTTCAGGTTGGTTTTTGCAGCGATACCATATTCTACGAACCTGGAGTCATTAGAAAAGACTTGTTGCTACTGTGGACTTGCATATTTGCACCTTACATCCAAGTACGAGCTTATTGCGTGGTATGAAGAGCCAGGACATCCGAGCCACTTTAGTCCTGAAAGAGTTTTGGATACATGTAATGTGCCTGCCAAAAGTGAGTTTTTTGTCCGAAGTGACACCGAGATACTTGTATGCAGGAAGGCCTCTGATTGGACTAAAGTTGATGTTGACTCCTGGGCAGGTACTTCGGCAATTGGTGAACGTTACATTGCCACATTTTTCTGCGATTCCACAAATGTTCCAGTTCATGGCCCATTGGTGAAATGTGTCCATATACTCCTGTAATACAAATGCGGCAGCCAAGATACTACTGCTTTTGGTCAGAACAGCAGTGTCATCAGCGTAGGTCGCAATTATCACGTCTTGCTCATTTGCTTCAGTGATTGGAGTTTTTGTAGGCATATCTGAAGCATAGATGGGGTATAGAGAAGAGGGCCGAAGACTACCTTGGGGACGCTACCTTGGAACTCCAGAAGAGATCGGCTTGGTGGACGACTTGTATCCATCAGCAGATACGTGGAATATGCGTTCTTCCAGGAAGCTTTTCACGCGATGGAACAACTGTGGCGTAAGAATATATTTGGCTTTGTACAGGAGGCCAGGGTGCCACGATCTGTCAAAATCCTGCTGAATGTCAAGGAAGGCAGCAACTGCATACTTCTTCTTCTCAAAGTCTTCTAAAGCAAATTTGACAACTCTGTGCAATTGCTCAGTAGTTCCATGTCGAAGATGAAAGCCGAACTGGAATTCCGGAATCGCACTGGTGACATTCTGTATATAAACATATGTATGTATATTCACCGATTTCCAAACTTTCGGAAAGTAGCCAACAGTACGCTTTTGAACAACTTTGCCAGGCAAGGCTTTGCAAGGCTTGATCCGGTATAAGTCAGATCGTCCTGTTGTCCAAAGGGTCTTCACCGGGAGTTTTCTTTGGGGAAAGTTTACCTACAGGGTCTTTGAGTTCTGTCAGTGAGACAGAGTTAACAGGCAGACTCTTTTGAAATGGAGATTACAGGAACTCTTTAACTTGTCGACGTATGTTTTCAGGCGAGTATTCGTAAGGCTTGAAGCGTTGCTCAAGGTTGTTGGCGAATGCTAACTTTCTCTAGGCTTGTAAGGCACCAGCCTTTCTTATGGCTGATTTTGGGGTAGGCTGAGCCTTGTACCGGTTTGGGATACGCCACAGCGAGTACTTAGGACTAGCGTCTGTGTCCAGATTTTCCAAAAATCTGTCTATAGATTCTGGTTTTCTTCGGGCGAGCGCTTTGCTTAGACCGTTGACCATCCGATTGTGTATCTGATGGATTCGGGCGTCTCCCATTCTTGAATATTCTCTTCTTACTCTTTGCTTTAGATTGAGGAGCGCAATAATTCTGGGTGGTAGCTGGGGATGTCTAGAAGTCTCTACGTTGGTGATTGCTAGGTGCAGATATCTCAGCAGCCTGGTTTATCATGCGCATGAAAAGGCTGATGAAATTGTCAATGTCAGAAGGTTCCTGGATTTTTATGTTAACCTCGCTGTTCCAGGTGGACTTAGAAAGCGCTTAAATTAACACCTCTAGCAAGGAGTCGTAAGCGCTGGGGTTTTTTCTCAGGTTTTGTATGCAGTATGGCTATGATAGGAGTGTGATCTGAGGAGAGTTAATGAAGTGTTCTTACTTGTAGCCTGTCTATAGCGTATCCATTGATGAAGCAATCAAGCGCTGTCGGTGTTAACAGGAGGTTATATGAGTAAAAAGTTGTTAACCCGTGGGAAGTATTTGGTAATGCCCATTTACAATGACTCCTTGCTCGTAAGTCGTAAGTCGTAAGGCTCGTAAGTTTTCCCACCATGCATGTTTGGCGTTATAATCAACGCCAGCAATGAACTTATTTTCAAATCCGGCCTGCATTTTCCTGCATCAGCTTAAGTAGAATGACCAGTTTGGTATTGATGTCGCGGATGGCAATATCTATCGCTGTGAACTTATGGCTGAGCCTAGGATCGGAAGAAGAGCTTGGGTCAATCTGCAGGGTTGAGACAGTCTTTGCTTGCATATCGAGCTATATCAGCAAACGATTTATTCGTTCTTAAGGCTTCTGCTGGAATGAATCCACCGAAGCGCAACGTGGATCATTGGTTGTCGGGTGTCTAGGCCTCGGTTTTTGTTTTTATTTTTTTCAATTCTGACTGGGCAGCTTTAGTGACTCTGTATCTCCCAAGTTTTAGGGAATCTGCTATGTTTGCACCCTGCTTTAGGTTGGCATAAAACTAGTTTTTCCTAGTTTTAAAATTTTTTATCTTTGTTCACCTGTATATTCTTCCAATCTGTCTTTTTGGGGCTGTATATGTTAAGCACCTCAAAACCGTTGTCAGTAAATCCCTGTTCAATCTGTGTTTGAATTTGAATGTTTTCTTTTATCTGACGGTGTCAAATGGGCAGTTAAGCAAGCGATGCTACCCGAAAAGCGTCAGAGTTTGCGGCATATATTCTAGAAACACCAAATTTTAAAGCGCGAATGTTGTAGTTTGAGGAGCCAATTCTATGATCAAGAGACTTTTAAGATCTAATAAGACCAAGACATGCTCCAGGTCCTCCTGGTTTATTTTTTCTCTCGATTTTTGTGCATAGGTCACTAACTTCGACTATTAGTTGGTTGTAGTGTTTTCGGATTGCTACCAGAGTAGATAGACTATCACTGAATGTAATATATATTTTTCTTTGGTTTCAACTTCGTATTTTATAACTTTGGTAATATCATAAAAATGAATTCCGGGATTTTGTTTATTTTCTTGTGTAGCTGGTTGATTTTGAGTTGTAAATGTTTTTGGTTATTTTGATTCGTATTTATAGTGTAAGTCTTGTAATAGTTTATGTGATTCGGGGGATGAGTCATACTTTTTTGGGGCATCGATCGATGCTGATTGCTTAGACTGAGAAGAGGGGATAGGGGCGTTCGGGGGTAGAGGGATGGGCAGAATTAGTTGGGACTTCAATGGTTTTTAAACTTTTAATTTTATAATTTTTGTTTTGGTTTACATTTTGGCGACGATTATGTGAAGTTTTGACTACAGAAGAGTACGAAGGGGTATTAACCGGTGTTAAGAGGAGCCCCAATAATAAGGTCATACTCCAATGAGTTCCGTTTGGAAACTGTTTTTTGTACAATTTGTAAAATTTTGTACAATTCTCTTATAAGAAATATACATGAAAATCTTAAATTTATTTAAAACTACTGATCAACGCACTGCCCGCTGACCTGCTATGCGACCCTTTCTCAAGTACGATAAGCGAACCACCTATGTATTTGTGTTTGGCTGCAGGGGAGCGGTTTAAGATGTGATGTTTGATGTTTATTTCGTATTTCCATGGGTCCGATTCCTTGAAACTCTTTAGAATTTTTTTTTTTTTTTTCGCGGTCTTGCAGAATTTGGAAATGGCCTGTGCATCAATAAGAGCATCAGCTAGCATTCGTGTATTCATCATAAAGCTTAGAGGCCCACACGACCAAGGGGCGCTCGAGAAACGATTTGTTAGTAAGCTAGGAGGAGTAAGTAAGAAAATGTAAAATTCTATATATTAAATTAGAGGGGCAGGCAAGAGATGTTCTAGAGTAAGGACCATTGTAGTTCGAACATAATACCATAAAAGGGTCATGCAGTGCATATGTCGAACCAAAGATTATAAAGTACATAGATGGGACATCAGGGCCCAAAACGGTCAACTTTTTGCGTCGAGCTTGTTGGTGAGGGGGGAACGCACATGCATACGATTCTATTTTTAGAACTCTTTACGTGTACCCGTCAACAAAAATGTGAACCTATGTGTGTATGTGTGACTGCTCGCACGACGGAGTAAAAATGTTTTGGCTTCCAAATTTCAATTTCAATTTCTCGTTTCTGTTTTCGATGCGCCAATGTGGTAGTTGGTAGAACAAATAGTATTTTTGATCGCCGCAGATCGAGACAGGATGGTAGCGTGATGCATAGAGTAGTTACTCTATGTGTAATTTTTCTGTTTTCAAATCCTCGTAAGGACTTTGAACTTTTTCTTTCTTTTATAATTATTATTATTTTTTTTCTTTAATTGTAATATTTTTCTTTAATTTTAAAATTGTAAAATTGTTTAATTCTTCATTATTTCCCGCTAATAAAATGCTAATAAAATTTCAAGGGAGTCCTTCCGGCATTTTGTCATCCGACCCGTCCGTCACTTATTTTTATAACAATTGTAATACAATGCAATTAAAAATAATAAAAATAACGTAAAAATTAAAAGTAAAAAAAAAAATAAAAATAAAGAAATAAAAGTAAATATAAAAAGAATCATAAAACTATAACTTTATCAAAATTGAAACAACCTCCCGCTGATGAAGTCGAACCCACAACCCCATGAATAAGGACCACGCACTATCCATCTAGGCTACCCTTGAAGTTGATTTTACGATACTTTTGGTACGATTGGTGTTAAAGGAGGCGCTAGAATCTATCCCAAAAACAGAGTTGACGAGTAAGGATAGCAAAAGATATTTCTGATCTCCTTACTCTTACATTGGTTCGATTACAACGTTTCAAACTTTCATCGTTCCAAAGATGTTACGACCTAAAAATAGAATTCTCTCTTTCCATCTCTCATCTGCCAGCCGTTTGTCGTGGAACCCGCTCTCAAATGTTTTCATTATTACAGCGGGTTCCACGACGGAAAAACTGAAAACATTTGAGAGCGGGTTCCATGACGCGGCCTACCAAAATGCCGTAGAACCCGAACTTATAGACATTTTTACAGTGGGTTCCACTACGAACTGAGACAATGTTAAGGTGATTTTACAATTTTGTATTTTTTTATTGGATTATAAATTTAGAAAAACACATTAAAAGAATAAAAATATAATATAAATAGATTTAAAATTTAAAAAAAAATGGACTTCCCGAGCCAGGTTGAACTCGTTTTACTTTACCAGCCAAACACTCTACCACTCGGCTATTCCTCATTCGTTGTCGCGCGAAAAATTTCTCAAACTTAACTTGTCGCGCAATGGAACCCGCTCGTTCCAGCGGGTTCCACTGATGGAACCCGCCATAGAAAATTTGTCTTTGTATGAGATGTCCCATCTATGTACTGTATAATCTTTGCTCATATATATACATATGTATACATATATGTACATATGCATATATCTCCTCTAAAATCTCCTCCGATATCTCCTCAAAAAATCGGACGATTTGGTTGAAATTTGTTAAATATAAATTAACTATAGGAATAGTTTGGAAAAAGTTATTAAAAAACCTTCCAGTACTTGCGCTAAAGAGATTCAAAACAAAAATAGAAATAAAACAAAAAAAGTTGATTAGCGCATCAAGCCATTAGAAACTAAAAGAAACCAGGAAGAAAGATAAATCAAGCCAAGAAAGGAAAGCTAACCTCTGGCGGAGCCGAAGTTGATATACCCTTAAAGTTAAAACCGATTTTATATATGGAAAATATCACTGCGTTGCACAGTTTTGGACAAACTTTTAATACCTTCTGCAAGGGCATAAAAGAGATTAGTGGGAGGTTAGGACATTTGTCCAATTTGCTTTTAGAATGAAATTTTTCCAGGGATCGGACAACTATATCCAATATTTGCAATACGTATCCGATTTAAACTGCAAAGGCTGGGCTCCGGCCATAGTTAGCGTTTTCTTTCTAATTAAAAATTAAATTTTGGATTCGCTACTTGTTAATGTTCTTAGGGTGGATGGGTGGTACATACATAAATTATTCACTTATTCTAAGTGGATGCATCAATATTTTTTTCTGTTCAGTTGTAAGACAGAAAGCGTAAGAACTGCTTCTTGGGAAAAGATATCAATATATGAGGATATCAATAAATAAATGTGTATTTTTAAGTCTGGAGCGTTTCCTTCACAATTGCCTGATATGTTGACGATAAACAAAGATTTCTCAACAAGGGTATACGAGTTCTTATCTTAAATTAGTTGTTTTTATTATGTTTTGCTGAATCGCGATTAAAGGTTTTCAACTAACTTTATGTTACATTTTAAGATGTAAGATTTTGTATTTCAAAATATAATATAAAGTAGAAAAAGACACAAAGTCACGGTTTTGGTCTTAGCATACATGATTTGTCATTTCTAAAGGCATTTCTATAGAAACCAGTGAGCTAAGAACATCTTTGTCCAATCCTGCTTTCTTTAATTAATGAGAGTGACTTGTGGTACTGCAGCATTCGCCCATTTTTAGGGATTTAGGTTTCAACAAATCATCATTCTTACACGAGAATTCATATTGCATATGCAGACACACCTGGCCGCACCACTCACTAAGCTTTCCCAGCACTTTGCCACGGTTTGGGCATTTCTGTTTACGACCATAAGTCCTGTTTACGGGACACAATGTCCATACTCTTTCTGATGATACGCACAAGCCAAAGACCCTAAAACAAAACAAATCACGCAACCAACCTCTATGTCAAGGCAATAATTGAAAAATTCCCCCTAAAATGGTCTGGACTGTCATCAATCTTTGAGGTGTGTTTTGCTCCTGCCGCTCCTTTCTTGATTTCCTTTTGTGTGATGTTTTTACCAGCCCAAAGTAGACATTAAACATTTCAGCTTGGACACATGCATGGTCGGTGCCCAATTTCAACATTTTCATCCGCCTGAAACTCCCTTACTCTGTCAATATGTTGCTAAAATCTAGCATCAATGTAGCACACCAAAGGGAAGTTGTTACACGTTGACGTGATCAGAAATCTATATAAAAAATCGATTAAGAAATTCCTCTTAACTTGATTTATGTAAGTATCGACTAAATTTTAATCCTGTTCAAAGGTTGATTTCTCATGATTTCAATGCATTAATTTTAATAACGAATAGCCGCGCTTCAGTACTGAAACTCATGTTACCGCCTTTACAAAGCTGTTGCAGCGTCATATTCTGTTCCAATAACTCACAAAAATTATTAATTAATACCGATAACTACCAATCCTGCCCGCACCCTAATGAATTTCGAAGTAATGCCGGTTATATATTTGTTACGAATCTCCGCAGTTTTCTTAGCATTCTAAACTCTGCTCAGCGAGCCGATTTTGCGACGAAGATTCAAATTTTTCGTAGAAGGAAATAATATTTTAATAATAAAATTTTAATACATATATACATATATATCATTAATCAGTACATATATATCTTGACTAAAAAAAAACAAATCATTTTATTTTTTTTTATGCATTCCAGACATTCTGGTATCCCTTTAAAGTCGCTGTTTTATTGCATGAGTTTGAATCTAAAAAGCAGGGGAAAGATTTTGTTTTCTTGTCAGCGTGGCAAAATTTTTGTGGTTGAAGCAATTTTTACTCAAATTATGGAAAAGAAAGTATATATACTATTTTTATTAAAAACAAGAAAGGAAAGCTAACTTCGGGCGGAGCCGAGGTTTATATACCCTTGCAGTTAAAACCGGATATATATCGCAAACATCGGATATAGTTGGCCGATCCTTATGAATACATCATAATAAAACCAATTAACTAAAATATCTAAAACAAGAAATGAAAGCTAACTTCGGGCGGAGCCGAAGTTTATATACCCTTGCAGTTAAAACCGGGTATATATCGCAAACATCGGATATAGTTGGCCGATCCTTATGAGAATATGATAATATAACCCAATTTATTATAATACAAAAACCAAACCTAAAAATGTCCCAAACTTCTATATTCAACAAACACGAAAGTTGGGTCATTTCCGATCGTTCAGTTATATGGCAGCTATAGGATATAGTCGGCCGATCCATATGAAATTTGGCATGTCGTAATATTTTGCCAAAAATAGCTCTCATGTCAAATTTGAACTCTCTAACTCTAAAAACACCAAAGTTATACCATTTCCGATCAATCAGTTATATGGCAGCTATAGGATATAGTCGGCCGATCCCGGTCGTTCCGACTTATATACTGCGTGCAAAGGAAAGAAGGGTGTGTGCCAAGTTTCAAGACGATAGCTTCAAAACTGAGAGACTAGTTCGCGTAGAAACAGACAGACAGACGGACAGACGGACGGACAGACGGACATGCTCATATCAACTCAGGAGGTGATCCTGATCAAGAATATATATACTTTATAGGGTCGGAGATGTCTCCTTCACTGCGTTGCACACTTTTGGACAAAATTATAATACCCTCTGCAAGGGTATAAAAAGTCCCAAACTTCTATCTTCAAAAATAAGAAAGTTGATATTTCTACGAAGTACCATTTCCGATCGTTCAGTTATATGGCAGCTATAGGATATAGGATATAGGATATATAACAGACGGGTAGCAGGTTAGCTTTTTTCTACTTTTGGACAACATTGGTGTTGTCAACGCACACAAAGAACACATTATCAAACATGAACAAAGTCTTTATACCCCTGCAGAGGGTATTATAATTTTGGTCAAAAGTGTGCAACGCAGTGAAGGAGACATCTCCGACCCTATAAAGTATATATATTCTTGATCAGGATCACCTCCTGAGTTGATATGAGCATGTCCGTCTGTCCGTCCGTCTGTCCGTCTGTCTGTCTGTTTCTACGCGAACTAGTCTCTCAGTTTTGAAGCTATCGTCTTGAAACTTGGCACACACCCTTCTTTCCTTTGCACGCAGTATATAAGTCGGAACGACCGGGATCGGCCGACTATATCCTATAGCTGCCATATAACTGATTGATCGGAAATGGTATAACTTTGGTGTTTTTAGAGTTAGAGAGTTCAAATTTTACAGGAAAGCTATTTTTGGCAAAACATTACGACATGCCAAATTTCATAAGGATCGGCCGACTATATCTTATAGCTGCCATATAACTGAACGATCGAAAATGACCCAACTTTCGTGTTTTTGAAAATAGAAAGATAGAAACTTAATACAGATTCTATTTTTTGCCAGTTGATCCATCCTACCGAATTTCATTAGGATCGGCCGACTATATCCTATAGCTGCCTTATAACTGAACGATCGGAAATGACCCAACTTTCGTGTTTTTGAAGATAGAAAGCTGGAACTTGGTACAGATTCTATTCTATATTCCGGTTTTAACTGCAAGGGTATATCAACTTCGGCTCCGCCCGAAGTTAGCTTTCCTTTCTTGTTTTTTTGTCACACTGTGTAATTAATGCCACATAATGAGAGCAAATTTCCTGCAATTTCCGGCCGATCGTTCTGAAATTTAGTAGGTCGAATTAACTGACCAAAAATATAATCTGTACTAAGTTCCAGCTTTCTATCTTCAAAAACACGAAAGTTCGGTCATTTCCGATCGTTCAGTTATATGACAGCTATAGGCTATAGTCTGCCGATTCCGGTCGTTCCGACTTATATATTGCGTGCAAAGGAAAGAAAGGTGGAGAAGGAATCATTTATAATTCCCCTACATAAAAAGGGGAAAAAGTCCGAGGCTGCCAACTACAGAGGCATCTCTAAGTTGTCGGCAATTCCAAAGTTATTTGAAAAATTAATTACCCCTCATTTGCAACACCTTTGCTCTTCGATCATCACTCCTTGTCAGCATGGCTTTATTAAGCGTCGCTCCACCACCACAAACTTATTGGAGTTGACATCCTTTGTCATAGACGGCTTTTGTAAGGGATATCAAACCGATGTAATTTACACAGACTTCAGCAAAGCATTTGATTCAGTTAATCACTCACTTTTGTTGAGTAAACTGAATATGCTGGGTTTTCCTAAAGACCTCTTAACGTGGATCTCCAGCTACCTAGATGGAAGGACACAAAGAGTCTTATTTAAAAACATACAGTCCCGTCTGGTCCGTGCTACATCCGGCGTCCCTCAAGGAAGTCATCTTGGCCCGTTATTATTTACGCTTTTTATAAACGACTTGCCCCCTGCTTTAACGAACTCTCTAGTTCTTATGTATGCAGATGATGTAAAGCTTTGTCTTCAGTATAAATCCATCTCTGCCCAATGCAGTCTTCAGTCTGACCTTGATAACTTTCAAAAATGGTGTTTGGCTAATGATCTAATACTTAATGGATCAAAATGCAAGCATATGTCTTTTTATCGTTCTTGCCCTCTGCAAGCTACGTATTCCATTAATGGGATTGCCTTAGAAAAATTAACCCAGGTTAATGATCTCGGCATCCTATTAGACATAAAACTTAAATTTGCCGACCATATTTCCTTAATGGTTAATAAGGCTAAAGGAGTCCTTGGTTTTATTAAAAGGTGGTCAAAAGAATTTAATGACCCCTATATAACCAAAACTTTATTCATTTCTTTGGTCCGTCCGATACTAGAGTACGGTTCATGTGTCTGGAGTCCCCAATATGGAGTACATAAGGACCGCATAGAATCCGTACAAAAGAACTTTTTAATATTTGCACTTAGAGGTCTATACTGGGATGCAAATCTTCAGCTTCCATCCTACAGTAGCAGACTTTTACTTATTAACTTACCTAGCTTAACAAATCGTAGGACAATGCTCGGTGTAGTTTTTCTGCATAACATTATCAACGGGGATGTAGATAGCCAGCATTTACTAACACGCTTAAATTTCAACATTCCTAATAGAAGGACTCGAAACTTTAGTCCTCTGTTCCTTAGCCGTTGTAGTTCGACATATGCACTGCATGACCCTTTTAGGGTATTATGTTCGAACTACAATGGTCTCTACTCTATTACATCTCTTTCCTGTCCCTCTAATTTAAAATATAGAATTTTAAATTTCCTTACTAACTCCTCTTAGCTTAATAATTAACAAATAACTTAATATACTCTAACAAATCGTTTCTTGAGCGCCCCTCGGTCGTCTGGGCCTCTAAGCTTTATGATGAATACAGGAATGCTAGCTGATGCTCTTATTGATGCACAAGCCATTTCCAAATTCTGAAAGACCGCGATAAAAAAAAAAAAAAAAAAAAAAAAGGTGTGTGCAAAGTTTCAAGTCGATAGCTTTAAAACTAAGAGACTAGTTCGCGTTGAAACTGACCTACCAGGGCTGCAAAATTCATAAACAGATCAGCTGGTTATTGCAAACAAAAAGGCGGAAAGCTGTACACAGACTTTGAACTTTCCGCAATTTGTAATACGGGCACCAATTTTAACGAAACAAAATGGAAAATGTTGTTTGTGGTATGTTAAATATAATTAAATGAGACCAATTTGTTATCGGTGTTACGTGTTTTTTCTGTCAATTGTTTTCGTGATGTCTTCAAATAGTTTATTTGTATTAAAAGTGTCTGTGCATTATGGAGTATAACTAATTTTCTGTCACCGAGTTTGCAGAAGTATTAATGTATGTATATTTGTTCTTGATAATCTTATTAAAAACTTAAGCTCCTTTTTGCACCATTTCCTCCTCTTTTGTCGATTAAAGACAAGGTCGAGTTCAGCCACTGCAAACTTTTTGAGGTTTGACTGCGCAACAACAAAAACAAATACGCTGTATCTGATTACATTTTGGAAAAACTGAACCTAAAAAACCTTGACTCGGAAGCTAAAAGCAACATTTTGAAAAAGTCAAGAGTTTCGACATATATGTTAGCCAAAGTGTAGCTAAATACAGTAGAAATATAGCTCGCTTAAAAAAAATACAACTGACTGGATTAATTCAAACATGAGCATTGAATTCAGTTCAAAAAGCACACCTTTATCTCAAAACCTTAAACGAGGAAGACCTCAAATAAGTTATGAGGATGGAGGATAACGCCGGAAACATAAATTGGCGTCTAACCTTGCTGATTGAGGGGACAATAACACGAGTTTGTTGCTGCACGCAGCTACACTTTCAGCAAATTAAGCAAACCAAAAACACACCGCATGTGCTTTAAAGAATTCGGTGCTTTTTCTGATAAGAAAATGGAGCTAAAGAGGCAAAACAAAAATTATTTGTGGATATGTAAGATATAGTGGATTTACATATAAACGAATAAGTCTTAACTTATGCGTCTATTTTGATTTCCCTTTTGCTTAATAGTAACGATCTCGCTGGATCAGTTACCAGTCTCGTTCCATTGAAGACTACTTCATTCACGCTTTTAGTTCAAAAGTACTTTATGGGTACAAAAGAAAAATGTACTTTAAATCACAATCTTCTCTTTGTTTTAAAAGAATCTGAAAATTCGACCTTTGGTATAACTTGCGCTTAATTTACTTTCTTTTTGGAAAAATTGAATTTCCGGTTCTGAACCACACTTAAAAGGTGCATCTGTATGAGCTGGAAATGATGAGACTTTTCTTGGACAACATTTTGTAGGGAGCATGTTATTTAAGGATGTAGTCTCATGTTCCGGCCTTCTTTTTAGAGGTTATTTAAAAAAAATTTTATTGTAATAAAAAATAATCTTTTTTTATTTATTCTCACTTTATAGCATGCCAAAATATGCATATAAAAAAAAGGTAGGTCCCTGGCGCAGGTGATTTCGACTGCTAGAGTCATCCGAAACAAAAAATTAGAAGAGATTGTTGTTTTGTAAGCTTGTGGCTCTGTCCCGTACTAGAATGAAATATTTTCATCAATAAACAACAAAATGGCAAGCTCACAAAAAAATAAATTTAAAAAAATTTAAAAAATTTATCCTAAATTAATGATAACAAGAAATGAAAGCTAACTTCGGGCGGAGCCGAAGTTTATATACCCTTTCAGTTAAAACCGGGTATATATCGCAAACATCGGATATAGTTGGCCGATCCTTATGAGAATATGATAATATAACCCAATTTATTATAATACAAAAACCAAACCTAAAAATGTCCCAAACTTCTATCTTCAACAAACACGAAAGTTGGGTCATTTCCGATCGTTCAGTTATATGGCAGCTATAGGATATAGTCGGCCGATCCATATGAAATTTGGCATGTCGTAATATTTTGCCAAAAATAGCTCTTATGTCAAATTTGAACTCTCTAACTCTAAAAACACCAAAGTTATACCATTTCCGATCAATCAGTTATATGGCAGCTATTGGATATAGTCGGCCGATCCCGGTCGTTCCGACTTATATACTGCGTGCAAAGGAAAGAAGGGTGTGTGCAAAGTTTCAAGACGATAGCTTTAAAACTGAGAGACTAGTTCGCGTAGAAACAGACAGACAGACAGACCGGGACCGGGATCGGTCGACTATATCCTATAGCTCCCATATAACTGATTGATCGGAAATGGTATAACTTCGATGTTTTTAAAGTTAAAGAGTTCACACGAGAGCTATTTTTGGCAAAATAATACTACATGCCAAATTTCATAGAGATCGGCCGACTATATCCTACAACTGGCATTTAACTGATTATTTTGATAACCTATATGTCGCGGAACGGATTAGGCTATCGATAGTCAGGATTTTTATGAAGTCAGTATTTTTTATGAAGTCTAGTATTTAGTTTAGGTTATTTGGTCGCACTAAAATAGGGTAAACAGGAATAGAATATTTGGCGGATAAACACATCGATTTGCGCCATCACAGAAAGGGGAAGAGAAACTGCGGTATGTAGGATAAGTAATTATGTATCAGGTTAAGAACCAGTTTCTTTTAGAATAAAACGCTCGTTACACATCACTTCAACAACTGTCCTATTTGCGAGTGTTATAAGGCATTCCCGTGATCGGCCAAGCGGTGACAAATTCTTTTATTCGCACTCTGCATTGATGATGCCCACGAAGCACTCACCCAGGCGGAGCCCCAGGCTGGAAGCCTCGGGCGTTCCCGCAACAGCGACCACCACGGCCACAGCAACTGGCACCGCGACCAGCTCTGCGAGTGTGGCTGGTGATCGACAGAGGCCACAGACTCCGAAGGAAAGTGGAACAGCCGCCAGGAAAGCGGCAAGTAACCTGCAGCCCGAAGCGACGGGGCAGATTACGGATCCCACAACTGTAGTGGCGGCCTTAATGGAAAGGATCGCACGTCTGGAGTCGGAGCTGGCGAAGGCAAGAGCAAGTGGAGGACAAGCAGAGGCCGCCAGAGATCCCGTTGGAATCGGGGCACGCGGCGTTGGAGTGAGCGGTGCAGCGAATACACCGCCATGTTCGAGTGGAACGCTGCCACATCATGGAGCAGCGCCACGGCAGAGTTTGAGCGAAAACCTGCCCAGGCAGATGAGGGACAATCTGCAAACGGATCTCGGAGTGACGCCATCGCTGCAGTTGCCGGCACAAGTGAGTACAAATTTGCCGCCACAATGGAGGTGCGAATTTGGCGCCGACGCTTGGCGGCCATTGGGCAAACGGGCAACCTGTATCGACAACAACAATGCTGCACTATTCTCCGCCATCTTGTGTGACCGCCGCAGCACAGCCGGTGCTAGGTTATGTTCACCCAGAGGTACCTGCGCCATCGCCCATATCATATGGAGCGCCGACGACAAGCATACAAGGATGGACGCCACGCAGACTACCTGATTTTCCCTATTTCGTACACTGTACACAGACTTTGAACTTTCTGCAATTTGTAATACGGGCACCAATTTTAACGAAACAAAATGGAAAATGTTGTTTGTGGTATGTTAAATATAATTAAATGAGACCAATTTGTTATCGGTGTTACGTGTTTTTTCTGTCAATTGTTTTCGTGATGTCTTCAAATAGTTTATTTGTATTAAAAGTGTCTGTGCATTATGGAGTATAACTAATTTTCTGTCACCGAGTTTGCAGAAGTATTAATGTATGTATATTTGTTCTTGATAATCTTATTAAAAACTTAAGCTCCTTTTTGCACC
The DNA here is from genome assembly GCA_018153455.1 of Drosophila parabipectinata. Taxonomy (NCBI): domain Eukaryota; kingdom Metazoa; phylum Arthropoda; class Insecta; order Diptera; family Drosophilidae; genus Drosophila; species Drosophila parabipectinata. The sequence continues at coordinate 956,166 of JAECYA010000403.1, read as the reverse complement.
ATTTCCTCCTTTTTGTCGATTAAAGACAAGGTCGAGTTCAGCCACTGCAAACTTTTTGAGGTTTGACTGCTCAACAACAAAAACAAATACGCTGTATCTGATTACATTTTGGAAAAACTGAACCTAAAAAACCTTGACTCGGAAGCTAAAAGCAACATTTTGAAAAAAGTCAAGAGTTTCGACATATATGTTAGCCAAAGTGTAGCTAAATACAGTAGAAATATAGCTCGCTTAAAAAAAATACAACTGACTGGATTAATTCAAACATGAGCATTGAATTCAGTTCAAAAAGCACACCTTTATCTCAATACCTTAAACGAGGAAGACCTCAAATAAGTTATGAGGATGGAGGATAACGCCGGAAACATAAATTGGCGTCTAACCTTGCTGATTGAGGGGACAATAACACGAGTTTGTTGCTGCACGCAGCTACACTTTCAGCAAATTAAGCAAACCAAAAACACACCGCATGTGCTTTAAAGAATTCGGTGATTTTTCTGATAAGAAAATGGAGCTAAAGAGGCAAAACAAAAATTATTTGTACCCGAGCCGGTACCCTTAATTCCAATCGAAGCTTTGTCATTTGTCCTCGAAAATTCATTATGTAAATCTCAATATAAAAATAAGAAAGGAAAGCAATACAGGAGTATTTCACTTCTTAATTGTTCGGTGATATCTTTTCGAGTGGTCTCGCAGATTTATTGAATGTGTGGATATGTAAGATATAGTGGATTTACATATAAACGAATAAGTCTTAACTTATGCGTCTATTTTGATTTCCCTTTTGCTTAATAGTAACGATCTCGCTGGATCAGTTACCAGTCTCGTTCCATTGAAGACTACTTCATTCACGCTTTTAGTTCAAAAGTACTTTATGGGTACAAAAGAAAAATGTACTTTAAATCACAATCTTCTCTTTGTTTTAAAAGAATCTGAAAATTCGACCTTTGGTATAACTTGCGCTTAATTTACTTTCTTTTTGGAAAAATTGAATTTCCGGTTCTGAACCACACTTAAAAGGTGCATCTGTATGAGCTGGAAATGATGAGACTTTTCTTGGACAACATTTTGTAGGGAGCATGTTATTTAAGGATGTAGTCTCATGTTCCGGCCTTCTTTTTAGAGGTTATTTAAAAAAAATTTTATTGTAATAAAAAATAATCTTTTTATACCCTTGCAGAGGGTATTATAATTTTGTCCAAAAGTGTGCAACGCAGTGAAGGAGACATCTCCGACCCTATAAAGTATATATATTCTTGATCAGGATCACCTCCTGAGTTGATATGAGCATGAGGACGTTGCATCCGCGGCTCTTCCTGCAGAACCGGGACATGTATCCGGGCTCCAGGCACGAGAAGCACAGTCGTCGCTTCCTCGCGGACTCGATCCGTGTCGTTGTAGAGGCGCTGATGAAGTCCTTGCTGTCCCTGACCTGGTGCTGTCCTTCGCATATAGGGCAGCATCTGGGGCGGTCGACATATCGCTCCTCCTCGCGAACACTATTCGCGTGCAGAATCCTTCGCTTCGGTTGTTCCCTGGCTCCGGCGTCCGTGACAGTGCACACCAGTTTGGCGAATTCATGGAGCCACTCGCTCAGGTGCGCCACCGTCGGATACGGCTGTATCGTGGCCGCGTGCCTTGCCCAATCCAATGCTTAGCGGCAACTTGGCTATCAGCTCCTCCATTAGGGTTGGGTTGGCTAGGTGCTGGCTGCCGGTCGCGGTCGACTGCAGGAACGCTGACAGGTTGCTAACCTTCGTCGCGAACGGCACGATCCTCGCGATGTTGGCCTCCTGAATCGGCTGCACTTCGCGCACGCTCTCCAATTGGCTGCGGATCAGTTGCTCCGGGCGTCCATACCGGAATCGTAGCTGCTTCATAACAGCTTGTACGTTGCTGGGATGGATGAGCAACGACTTCACTGTTTCGCGAGCCTCTCCCTTCAGGGCTTTCACTAGCCTCTGGTTGTTCTCCAACTCGGTGCACTGGTAGGCTGCAGTTGTCTCCGTGAACGCACACAGGAATATTGGCCATTCCTCTGGCTGACCCTCGAAATAGGGAAAATCAGGTAGTCTGCGTGGCGTCCATCCTTGTATGCTTGTCGTCGGCGCTCCATATGATATGGGCGATGGCGCAGGTACCTCTGGGTGAACATAACCTAGCACCGGCTGTGCTGCGGCGGTCACACAAGATGGCGGAGAATAGCGCAGCATTGTTGTTGTCGATACAGGTTGCCCGTTTGCCCAATGGCCGCCAAGCGTCGGCGCCAAATTCGCACCTCCATTGTGGCGGCAAATTTGTACTCACTTGTGCCGGCAACTGCAGCGATGGCGTCACTCCGAGATCCGTTTGCAGATTGTCCCTCATCTGCCTGGGCAGGTTTTCGCTCAAACTCTGCCGTGGCGCTGCTCCATGATGTGGCAGCGTTCCACTCGAACATGGCGGTGTATTCGCTGCACCGCTCACTCCAACGCCGCGTGCCCCGATTCCAACGGGATCTCTGGCGGCCTCTGCTTGTCCTCCACTTGCTCTTGCCTTCGCCAGCTCCGACTCCAGACGTGCGATCCTTTCCATTAAGGCCGCCACTACAGTTGTGGGATCCGTAATCTGCCCCGTCGCTTCGGGCTGCAGGTTACTTGCCGCTTTCCTGGCGGCTGTTCCACTTTCCTTCGGAGTCTGTGGCCTCTGTCGATCACCAGCCACACTCGCAGAGCTGGTGGGTTCAAGTGGGTTCAGCGCTTTGACCACACTTGCCGAACTGGAGGTAAATCGGCACAAGTCAAAACCTGCTTCAGCGTGAATTTCCCTCACCCGTGTCGAGATGGCGATAGCTTCGTCCTCGCTGGCGAAACTGTCGACGTAGTCATCCACGTAGTGGTATTCGTTGATGGCCAGGGCTGCTCGCGGGTCCGTGCTGCTATACCGCAAGGCATTCACGGTCTTCACGTAGTCCGCCAAACATGGTGAGCAGGCCGCTCCGAACGTCATTACTGCCATCTCGTATACGTCCGGCTCTCGCTGGTCGTCTCCGTCTCTCCACAGAAACCTCTGGGCGCATCTGTCCTTCGGCTGCATCAGTACCTGATGAAACATCTCCTTGATGTCTGCACAAACTCCAACCGCTCCTTCCCGAAAATGGAAGAGCACTGCTGGGAGGGGCTTGTAGCGCTGTGGGCCTTTCAGTAGCGCTGAATTCAAGGACACACCGTCCACCTTGGCAGCTGCATCGAAAACCAGCCGGATTGAAGATTGAATTCCCCAAAAATATCGGTTTTGAACAATTTCATTAATTGCCGCAACCTATAATCGAAGTACCGGGAGCACGTCACTGGATCGGATCGGATTAACCGAGCCTTTTCGGAGCTGGAAAGAGCTGCCGCTTCTTCCTCGCTTATATCCCTATTGTCCAATAGAAGGGAAAGGATAACTAAAAGTTAGTTAGTTTCACTTAGTTTCAGCAGCAGAAAGAGTAATGAAAAAGGTTGGCAACCCAAATTGTCGAATCATAGCAATAACTTTTTTTTTTCAACCTTCCAATGAGCTGGTGCAGACCGCAAGCCTTTAAGAATGTGGTAGCCATCATCATGTTGAACAAGTCTGTCAACAAATGACTCATCCCGCAGATTACCAGCGGGAACTGCACCTGACTTTTTCCGTAAAGCATTTGAAATAGAATTTTGAATGCGCTGCATTTCGTAAAATTTATACATGTATAAAACTTTAGGAACTACAGCGCAGCGACGGTCGTAAAATCGGATTTGAGATCTGGCTTTTTTTGCATAGGTTGTATTTCCTTTAAATATTTCTCCGCAAGAAATAGTTGGAAAGGAAAGATCCTCTGCGTCTTCGTCAAGCGTTAAGCTTGTTGGGCGACGGCCTTCACCCGGTGCCAATGCAATGCGCTGAACAGCAGTATCATTATTTTCCAATAATGTTTCATGGCCTCCGGGATTTAAATTTTCTTCGAGCTCTGCAGCATTTTGGGATAGGTGTTGCTGCTGAAGAAGTTGCTCTACTGCTTCACGCTCAGATTCATCCGCAATAAAAGGAATTTCATTAATTCCTTGAAGTCCTGCTAGCCATGATTCGTTCAGTGTAATGTTATGCTTTCTGTAGAGCTCGGTATTCACTAAGTACCGTACAGCTTCAAGGACCCGAGCGGGTCGAATAGTTTCAGTCATGAAATTGTGAGCGTACTCTAGTCTCCTTTTTAAATGGACTTGGATGACATGAGTAGAGTCGAAAGAGCGCGGAAGCACAGTCACAATATCAGGAACTGAAATTGGAACGTTCACTACTGCCCCTCTGATTCCGCATTGCCTTTCATAGCCGAGGGAAATAATCCTCATAAAAGGAATTCACGGTGATATAAGGCGTTCTTCGAGGCAGGTGAGTCCATTTAAGCACTCAGGAATTTCTGGGAAGTCGAACCCATTGGAAAGGCAGAGTGATGGTAGTTTGCCAAGAGAGATGGCACGACGACAAGTGTTGCAAAAGTTATATTTGCCGGACGGACTGGGAAATTTTCGTGACAAATAAAAAGCGTTGCCAACGTTTAGGAGGGGAAATTTAGAGGAGATAGCCAGGATGTATAATCCACTTACCTGCGAACGGAACCATGTTCCTCCACAGCAAATACAAATTTCCGTTGGTCCTTCCTTTATGTTCCTGTGATAAAGATCCCTCGCTGATACTCGAATCCTATTTCGCCGTTGTTGGCGTTCCTGTTCCAGTTCGTCCTCCGAAAGTTGAGCTCTTGCGTCCATATTTCGTTGCGACTGCCTCTGGGAGGCATCCAGTCGATTTTGGGGGTCCATCCTGAAGTTCAACAATCGTTCCTCCGCTATTTGCCTAATTTGCCTTCCCGAATCCTTCGCTGTTGTCGTATTTCCCGGCGTTGTAATGTGTTTATCCGTTGCTCCTGTGTTCTTGCGATGGGATTTCTCCTGGTTGCTCTCTTGTAATCGGCGTCCCTTTCCCGTTCTCGCTGCCTGTATCCCTTCGTCGCTGTCGGTGCTCGTCAGTGTTTCTTTCCTGTTCCCATGCACCTTCTTCTGGGTCCTCGCGATGAGTAGCTCGCGCTGCGGCGTCCCGAATCCGCTCTTGAATTCGAAATTCGGGATTGGTCCTCCGCGTCGCATGATCAGCAGTATTTTGCACCTGCTCTTGTCGCCGCTCCTCGGAGTCCTCTCGACGAATAGCACACGCTGTGGCGTCCCGAACCCGTTCCGGAATTCGGTACTCCGGAATAGTCCTCCGCGCCGCATTGTCAGCAGTATTAAGCACCTGCTCTCGTCGCCGTTCCTCTTGGTTCTCCCGACGGTTCGCACGTGCCTCTGAGCCCGTGCTGCGGAATCCTGCGCACGACTTTCCTCCCGTAAGTCTGGGTTGCTTGCTCGTACATTGGCGATGTGTTGCGAGTTTCTGTTTCTTATTTCCACCGCATTTTGTTGGTAGCGGGCTCTGCTGCGGTTTAAAGCAGCTTGGCGGCGTTGCTCCTGGGATGTGCGTGAAACACGTGGCATTTTTTGGGTGCTGTTTAAAAAATTTAAATTAAATTGTAAAAAAGTAAACAATAAGAAGAATAAGAAATTTACGAAGGATTAAATTCCTTCTTCATAAATCTCATATTAAAGGACGCTTTTAGGGGAATAGACTTACCAAAATATATGTATCAACAATTAATTCATATATTTTTTAAACACACTTTTTTGTCACTGGTAAAAAAATAAAACTTGCACTTTTTAACTTTAACACTGGCAAAAAAATACTTTTCACACACTTTAAATTTTCTGAAGTTCAACCGGCAGAGTAACGTCGTCACTCGATTAAATTTTTTTAGACTGATCTACGGATTAGTGGTTTTTTCAATATATAGGCAAGTTAGGTAATATTGAAAAAAAAACGTTTAAAGGCTTACCCCTTTAAGGTTACACAGTTTAACCCTGTTTGTCATGGCAATAAAGTATCAGTATCATTTTATATACCTGGTTTACCTGTTGTGTAATGAACTTAGGCGTTACGAACTTAGGCAGCCCAAATTTGAGGGATAATGTTATTCCGATTTGACCAATCAGAAAAAGGATTAAAGGGTTTAAAGTTACTCAGTCCCCATATAAATTTCATTCATACCTGCACTACCTGTTACGCATTTGAAAACCCTTGCACGTGTTCATTCAACGAAGGAGGACTTCCATTATACCAATTGCTTGCATTACATGGCTAGTAGGTCATCATGGGATAATCCATTGGTTTTCTCGTAATACAAATTCGGGTGTTATTTAAGAAGGAAAGGGTACAACCCTTTACAAAACTTAACAGTGAAAATGAATGAAATTTTATGATCTTTAATAACCTTCTTGCCTGAATCCTATTATAACATATGAATATTTTAAATCACTTCCATAGCATTGTTCAAAATGATGAAAAGGCTAGCTATATCCTTATATAAAAGGATATAATTTGCCTTATACAAAAGGCTAAATTAAAAAGTATACTAAATAAAGAAGAATATTTTCAGTGCTCAATTTTTCCTACAATTTACTGCAAGGGTATATCAACTTCGGCTCCGCCCGAAGTTAGCTTTCCTTTCTTGTTTTTAAATGATCCCAAGCTATAGATACATCACGCTTCCTCCTCTTTGTCTCCTCATCCGATCGTGGCTGCTCGTTTGTTGTTCCTATAAAAATATGCCATATTAATTCAAAAGTACAACCACAGTTTAATGCAAAGGTAAAAATGAATGCAAGTATGTATGTATGCATGTGGACGTGCATAAAATTGTGATAAAAACTTGGCTTTTTATTACTTACTTTTCAAAGATCTGTCCATGTCTAATCGCCTTCGCACTCACGCCAACACCACCAACAAGTATCACTAAATTTAAAATATTCTGTTAGTAATTTATAATGAAATAATGGAATAATATCATTTTATTACAACTTACAAGTTATTCCTCAATCTTCCTCGAAGTGCTTTAGAGATGGAAAAACATTGATGTTGCCAATGTTTCGAAAACATCGATGACATCGATGTTTCTCCACCTATATCAGTCTCTGAAAGGAGCGCGATGAAGAAGGTTGGTCTGCGCTTGGATTGATCTTTTTATGTATGAGTGTCATATGGCTATTCGTTATTGGGTGAAATGACGAAAGAAATTATATTAAATTTTTCATATTTCAGCATACATTTTACATTTATTTACAAATAAGATTAAGTTTTAGCAGTAAAATGTCTTGTATATATGTATATATTATACGAATCATTAAAAATCAATATACTGAGATAGAAACAGGGTATTTTTGAGTCAACATAACTTAAAACGCCGATTGCTTTGTGCTTGCATACTTGCATAGGGTATGCAATTCACATGCAGAACAACAACTTAAAAGCGCACTTAAAATACAAAACAGAAAATATTGTAGTATAAAAACAGAAAAAAATACGATATTTAAAGGAAGCGTGGAGCGACGCTTAAGAAAGCCATGCTGACAGGGAGAGATGATCGAAGAGCATAGGTGCTGCAAGTGAGGGGTAATTAATTTTTCAAATAACTTTGGAATTGCCGACAACTTAGAGATGCCTCTGTAGTTTGCAGCCTCAGACTTTTTCCCTTTTTTATGTAGCGGAATTATGAATGATTCCTTCCACTTAAGGGGAAAATTCCTTAATAAATGGGTAAAAAATAAATGGGTTTGACCCTTAAAAGACCAAATAATAAGTTGTTTTCGGAAATAAAAGGACAGAAAATAAGATTTGCTGCTTGAATGTTATATGCGTAAGGCTGATCAGTCAATTTAGGAGGAGAATAAGTTCGTTAAAAAAAAATCCTCGAATAGATCGGCAATGGCCTGATCAGAAGTCGCAGAGGAATTTTCAAACGTAAGCAGGGGTGAAAAAGATACGTGTTTACGCTTAGTTATACCATATAACTGGTATAATTAAAGAAACTGATACTTTTTGATTTGATGAAACAGAAATCGTAGCGTGTCCAAAGGGGGATAGCAATCCCGATATGTCTTGTAAAATGTCGACTTTTGCTTCAGAGAAGGGCGGTGGAGCGTTATGCGAAGATACCAAAGCCAATGTAATGCCAATGTCCATATCATCAAACACATCATAGTTCCTTTTTTTGCCTTAATGGCTTCATGGTTTACTCGGAATGTGTCTTCAATGTCGTTGGAAAGAAGTTCAGCTTCTTCATTTCGCCAAGGATAGAAGAGCATTAAATGCTCTCGGAAAAAATCGGAAGGTGAAGAGTTAATGCTAAAGCGAACCCACCTTAGAATCAGGGGATGCCTGCGTTTATTAACACAACCAGACCCATCTATCAGTGGATAGCTTTGCTCAGCAACTTCATCTTCGTCATCTACCTCCACATCATTTGCTTCATCATAGTCTTCCCTATGATTAGCGGCAGATCGTGCATTTCGCTTGACAAATCTGTACCAAGCCGCGAAATCGGCTAAACAAATTCCTTCCAACTGCTCATGCCTTTGCACATATCGGTCAAGAATATTACGCTCAAAAATATCCACCGAGTTGTTTGGTAGTCGCTCCAATTCTTCATTTGAGCGAGTCAATCTAACTCGTTTGTCTGGATGGCAAGTGTTTATAAAAATAGTACCTTCACTTGCCTCCGACATATGCAGACCCAAAATATTGTAAGCTGCTTCTTGGGCTGATATTTCTGTAGCGTTAATAAACTTATTCCCGAGGTGCTGTAATTTCCTTTTAACAGAAATATTCCCATGGCTTATTTCTGCCATGGCTTCACGGAGCAACTGCGATACGCCTCTGTTCGATTTGTTTATGTAGTTTTTTTTTTTTTTTCCGGTCTTTCAGAATTTGGAAATGGCTTGTGCATCAATAAGAGCATCAGCTAGCATTCCTGTATTCATCATAAAGCTTAGAGGCCCAGACGACCGAGGGGCGCTCAAGAAACGATTTGTTAGAATATATTAAGTTATTTGTTAATTATTAAGCTAAGAGGAGTTAGTAAGGAAATTTAAAATTCTATATTTTAAGTTAGAGGGACAGGAAAGAGATGTAATAGAGTAGAGACCATTGTAGTTCGAACATAATACCCTAAAAGGGTCATGCAGTGCATATGTCGAACTACAACGGCTAAGGAACAGAGGACTAAAGTTTCGAGTCCTTCTGTTAGGAATGTTAAAATTTAAGCGTGTTAGTAAATGCTGGCTATCTACATCCCCGTTAATAAGGTTATGCAGAAAAACTACACCGAGCATTGTCCTACGATTTGTTAAGCTAGGTAAGTTTATGAGTAAGAGTCTACTACTGTAAGATGGAAGTTGAAGATTTGCATCCCAGTTTAAACCTCTAAGTGAAAAAGTTAGGAAATTCTTTTGTACGGATTCTATGCGGTCCTGATGTACTCCATATTGGGGACTCCAGACACATGAACCGTACTCCAGTATAGGACGGACCAAAGAAATGAATAGTGTTTTGGTTATATAGGGGTCATTAAATTCTTTTGACCACCTTTTGATAAAACCAAGGACTCTTTTAGCCTTATTAACCATTAAGGAAATATGGTCGGCCAATTTAAGTTTGATGTCTAATAGGATGCCGAGATCATTAACCTGGGTTAATTTTTCTAAGGCAATCCCATTAATAGAATAAGTAGCTTGCAGAGGGCGAGAACGATAAAAAGACATATGTTTGCATTTAGATCCATTAAGTATTAGATCATTAGCTAAACACCATTTTTGAAAGTTCTCAAGGTCAGACTGAAGACTGCATTGGGCAGAGATGGATTTGTACTGAAGACAAAACTTTACATCATCTGCATACATAAGAACTAGAGAGTTCGTTAAAGCAGGGGGCAAGTCGTTTATAAAAAGCGTAAATAATAACGGGCTAAGATGACTTCTTTGAGGGACGCCAGAGATATCACGGACCAGACAGAACTGTATGTTTTTAAATAAGACTCTTAGTGTCCTTCCATCTAAGTAGCTGGGGATCCACGTTAAAAGGTCTATAGGAAACCCATCATATTCAGTTTACTCAACAAGAGTGAGTGATTAACTGAATCAAATGCTTTGCTGAAGTCTGTGTAAATTACATCGGTTTGATATCCCTTACAAAAGCCATCTATGACAAAGGATGTCAACTCCAGTAAATTTGTGGTGGTGGAGCGACGCCTAATAAAGCCATGCTGACAGGAAGAGATAATCGAAGAGCAAAGGTGTTGCAAATGAGGGGTAATGAATTGTACAAATAAATTTGGAATTGCCGGCAACTAAGAGATGCCTCTGTAGTTGGCAGCATCGGACTATTCCCCTTTTTTATGTAGGGGAATTATGAATGATTCGTTCCACTTAAAGCCTAGTACTCTGACGACGAAAATCCGCTGTAACACGTGTGATAGCGAAATTGCTCTTTATTTGGCTACCGAGCTAGTGTGACCAAAAAAAAATAATGAAAAAGGGTAATACTGAACAGCTGTTCTCTTTCTCTCTCTCCCCTCTAATATTTCTCTTTCAATTTTCGCTCCTTGTTTGGGGTGTCAAAATAAATCAAATGAATTATTTTTACACCGCGATATCAGCTATTTACTATTTTGATCCGGCAACGCCATTCAATTTGACAGCCATCATTTTCGTCGTAAGAGATAACTTGAAAAGTCTTCGAAGAGGTTTGCACAAAGCCCTGGCACAGTACTTTAGCACTCAGCCTGGTACTCCATCGGGGCCTGGCGAATAAATGGGTTTGACCCTTAGAAGATCAGATATGGTAATAAGTTGCTTTCAGAAAAAAAAGGACTAGTTTCAAGGTGGGTCAGAAAATAATCAAAATTATTATATAAAGCTGCGTCTTTATTAGAAATGGTCCTTAAAGCTTCCTTAATTTTTTTGAACAAAGTTTTATGTTCTTCAACATTTACTTCGTTTTCTTCCATTGGATGCAAAAGAAGCGTTTCGGGCATAGGAGGATATGGCATATTGAATCGGCAGAACTCCTGTCCGCGTAACTCTCTCAGGCAGAAAGCACTATGCTTGTGGCGTTGATACTGAATTACCATTTGTAGTAATAAACCTATCGATAAAGTTTATTACTTGCTCGGTATTTTCGGCGTCTTCGAGCTTAGGAGCACCAGCAAGCCAGTACATTTCATGAGAGTGCGGAGATCCTCTGTGCTGGAATTCGATTCTCCAATAAAAATGGGAAAGATTGAATTCCCCAAAAATATCGGTTTTGAACAATTTCATTAATTGCCGCAACCTATAATCGAAGTACCGGGAGCACGTCACTGGATCGGATCGGATTAACCGAGCCTTTTCGGAGCTGGAAAGAGCTGCCGCTTCTTCCTCGCTTATATCCCTATTGTCCAATAGAAGGGAAAGGATAACTAAAAGTTAGTTAGTTTCACTTAGTTTCAGCAGCAGAAAGAGTAATGAAAAAGGTTGGCAACCCAAATTGTCGAATCATAGCAATGACTTTTTTTTTCAACCTTCCAATGAGCTGGTGCAGACCGCAAGCCTTTAAGAATGTGGTAGCCATCATCATGTTGAACAAGTCTGTCAACAAATGACTCATCCCGCAGATTACCAGCGGGAACTGCACCTGACTTTTTCCGTAAAGCATTTGAAATAGAATTTTGAATGCGCTGCATTTCGTAAAATTTATACATGTATAAAACTTTAGGAACTACAGCGCAGCGACGGTCGTAAAATCGGATTTGAGATCTGGCTTTTTTTGCATAGGTTGTATTTCCTTTAAATATTTCTCCGCAAGAAATAGTTGGAAAGGAAAGATCCTCTGCGTCTTCGTCAAGCGTTAAGCTTGTTGGGCGACGGCCTTCACCCGGTGCCAATGCAATGCGCTGAACAGCAGTATCATTATTTTCCAATAATGTTTCATGGCCTCCGGGATTTAAATTTTCTTCGAGCTCTGCAGCATTTTGGGATAGGTGTTGCTGCTGAAGAAGTTGCTCTACTGCTTCACGCTCAGATTCATCCGCAATAAAAGGAATTTCATTAATTCCTTGAAGTCCTGCTAGCCATGATTCGTTCAGTGTAATGTTATGCTTTCTGTAGAGCTCGGTATTCACTAAGTACCGTACAGCTTCAAGGACCCGAGCGGGTCGAATAGTTTCAGTCATGAAATTGTGAGCGTACTCTAGTCTCCTTTTTAAATGGACTTGGATGACATGAGTAGAGTCGAAAGAGCGCGGAAGCACAGTCACAATATCAGGAACTGAAATTGGAACGTTCACTACTGCCCCTCTGATTCCGCATTGCCTTTCATAGCCGAGGGAAATAATCCTCATAAAAGGAATTCACGGTGATATAAGGCGTTCTTCGAGGCAGGTGAGTCCATTTAAGCACTCAGGAATTTCTGGGAAGTCGAACCCATTGGAAAGGCAGAGTGATGGTAGTTTGCCAAGAGAGATGGCACGACGACAAGTGTTGCAAAAGTTATATTTGCCGGACGGACTGGGAAATTTTCGTTACAAATAAAAAGCGTTGCCAACGTTTAGAAGGGGAAATTTAAAGGAGATAGCCAGGATGTATAATCCACTTACCTGCGAACGGAACCATGTTCCTCCACAGCAAATACAAATTTCCGTTGGTCCTTCCTTTATGTTCCTGTGATAAAGATCCCTCGCTGATACTCGAATCCTATTTCGCCGTTGTTGGCGTTCCTGTTCCAGTTCGTCCTCCGAAAGTTGAGCTCTTGCGTCCATATTTCGTTGCGACTGCCTCTGGGAGGCATCCAGTCGATTTTGGGGGTCCATCCTGAAGTTCAACAATCGTTCCTCCGCTATTTGCCTAATTTGCCTTCCCGAATCCTTCGCTGTTGTCGTATTTCCCGGCGTTGTAATGTGTTTATCCGTTGCTCCTGTGTTCTTGCGATGGGATTTCTCCTGGTTGCTCTCTTGTAATCGGCGTCCCTTTCCCGTTCTCGCTGCCTGTATCCCTTCGTCGCTGTCGGTGCTCGTCAGTGTTTCTTTCCTGTTCCCATGCACCTTCTTCTGGGTCCTCGCGATGAGTAGCTCGCGCTGCGGCGTCCCGAATCCGCTCTTGAATTCGAAATTCGGGATTGGTCCTCCGCGTCGCATGATCAGCAGTATTTTGCACCTGCTCTTGTCGCCGCTCCTCGGAGTCCTCTCGACGAATAGCACACGCTGTGGCGTCCCGAACCCGTTCCGGAATTCGGTACTCCGGAATAGTCCTCCGCGCCGCATTGTCAGCAGTATTAAGCACCTGCTCTCGTCGCCGTTCCTCTTGGTTCTCCCGACGGTTCGCACGTGCCTCTGAGCCCGTGCTGCGGAATCCTGCGCACGACTTTCCTCCCGTAAGTCTGGGTTGCTTGCTCGTACATTGGCGATGTGTTGCGAGTTTCTGTTTCTTATTTCCACCGCATTTTGTTGGTAGCGGGCTCTGCTGCGGTTTAAAGCAGCTTGGCGGCGTTGCTCCTGGGATGTGCGTGAAACACGTGGCATTTTTTGGGTGCTGTTTAAAAAATTTAAATTAAATTGTAAAAAAGTAAACAATAAGAAGAATAAGAAATTTACGAAGGATTAAATTCCTTCTTCATAAATCTCATATTAAAGGACGCTTTTAGGGGAATAGACTTACCAAAATATATGTATCAACAATTAATTCATATATTTTTTAAACACACTTTTTTGTCACTGGTAAAAAAATAAAACTTGCACTTTTTAACTTTAACACTGGCAAAAAAATACTTTTCACACACTTTAAATTTTCTGAAGTTCAACCGGCAGAGTAACGTCGTCACTCGATTAAATTTTTTTAGACTGATCTACGGATTAGTGGTTTTTTCAATATATAGGCAAGTTAGGTAATATTGAAAAAAAAAACGTTTAAAGGCTTACCCCTTTAAGGTTACACAGTTTAACCCTGTTTGTCATGGCAATAAAGTATCAGTATCATTTTATATACCTGGTTTACCTGTTGTGTAATGAACTTAGGCGTTACGAACTTAGGCAGCCCAAATTTGAGGGATAATGTTATTCCGATTTGACCAATCAGAAAAAGGATTAAAGGGTTTAAAGTTACTCAGTCCCCATATAAATTTCATTCATACCTGCACTACCTGTTACGCATTTGAAAACCCTTGCACGTGTTCATTCAACGAAGGAGGACTTCCATTATACCAATTGCTTGCATTACATGGCTAGTAGGTCATCATGGGATAATCCATTGGTTTTCTCGTAATACAAATTCGGGTGTTATTTAAGAAGGAAAGGGTACAACCCTTTACAAAACTTAACAGTGAAAATGAATGAAATTTTATGATCTTTAATAACCTTCTTGCCTGAATCCTATTATAACATATGAATATTTTAAATCACTTCCATAGCATTGTTCAAAATGATGAAAAGGCTAGCTATATCCTTATATAAAAGGATATAATTTGCCTTATACAAAAGGCTAAATTAAAAAGTATACTAAATAAAGAAGAATATTTTCAGTGCTCAATTTTTCCTACAATTTACTGCAAGGGTATATCAACTTCGGCTCCGCCCGAAGTTAGCTTTCCTTTCTTGTTTTTAAATGATCCCAAGCTATAGATACATCACGCTTCCTCCTCTTTGTCTCCTCATCCGATCGTGGCTGCTCGTTTGTAGTTCCTATAAAAATATGCCATATTAATTCAAAAGTACAACCACAGTTTAATGCAAAGGTAAAAATGAATGCAAGTATGTATGTATGCATGTGGACGTGCATAAAATTGTGATAAAAACTTGGCTTTTTATTACTTACTTTTCAAAGATCTGTCCATGTCTAATCGCCTTCGCACTCACGCCAACACCACCAACAAGTATCACTAAATTTAAAATATTCTGTTAGTAATTTATAATGAAATAATGGAATAATATCATTTTATTACAACTTACAAGTTATTCCTCAATCTTCCTCGAAGTGCTTTAGAGATGGAAAAACATTGATGTTGCCAATGTTTCGAAAACATCGATGACATCGATGTTTCTCCACCTATATCAGTCTCTGAAAGGAGCGCGATGAAGAAGGTTGGTCTGCGCTTGGATTGATCTTTTTATGTATGAGTGTCATATGGCTATTCGTTATTGGGTGAAATGACGAAAGAAATTATATTAAATTTTTCATATTTCAGCATACATTTTACATTTATTTACAAATAAGATTAAGTTTTAGCAGTAAAATGTCTTGTATATATGTATATATTATACGAATCATTAAAAATCAATATACTGAGATAGAAACAGGGTATTTTTGAGTCAACATAACTTAAAACGCCGATTGCTTTGTGCTTGCATACTTGCATAGGGTATGCAATTCACATGCAGAACAACAACTTAAAAGCGCACTTAAAATACAAAACAGAAAATATTGTAGTATAAAAACAGAAAAAAATACGATATTTAAAGGAAGCGTGGAGCGACGCTTAAGAAAGCCATGCTGACAGGGAGAGATGATCGAAGAGCATAGGTGCTGCAAGTGAGGGGTAATTAATTTTTCAAATAACTTTGGAATTGCCGACAACTTAGAGATGCCTCTGTAGTTTGCAGCCTCAGACTTTTTCCCTTTTTTATGTAGCGGAATTATGAATGATTCCTTCCACTTAAGGGGAAAATTCCTTAATAAATGGGTAAAAAATAAATGGGTTTGACCCTTAAAAGACCAAATAATAAGTTGTTTTCGGAAATAAAAGGACAGAAAATAAGATTTGCTGCTTGAATGTTATATGCGTAAGGCTGATCAGTCAATTTAGGAGGAGAATAAGTTCGTTAAAAAAAAATCTGCGAATAGATCGGCAATGGCCTGATCAGAAGTCGCAGAGGAATTTTCAAACGTAAGCAGGGGTGAAAAAGATACGTGTTTACGCTTAGATATACCATATAACTGGTATAATTAAAGAAACTGATACTTTTTGATTTGATGAAACAGAAATCGTAGCGTGTCCAAAGGGGGATAGCAATCCCGATATGTCTTGTAAAATGTCGACTTTTGCTTCAGAGAAGGGCGGTGGAGCGTTATGCGAAGATACCAAAGCCAATGTAATGCCAATGTCCATATCATCAAACACATCATAGTTCCTTTTTTTTGCCTTAATGGCTTCATGGTTTACTCGGAATGTGTCTTCAATGTCGTTGGAAAGAAGTTCAGCTTCTTCATTTCGCCAAGGATAGAAGAGCATTAAATGCTCTCGGAAAAAATCGGAAGGTGAAGAGTTAATGCTAAAGCGAACCCACCTTAGAATCAGGGGATGCCTGCGTTTATTAACACAACCAGACCCATCTATCAGTGGATAGCTTTGCTCAGCAACTTCATCTTCGTCATCTACCTCCACATCATTTGCTTCATCATAGTCTTCCCTATGATTAGCGGCAGATCGTGCATTTCGCTTGACAAATCTGTACCAAGCCGCGAAATCGGCTAAACAAATTCCTTCCAACTGCTCATGCCTTTGCACATATCGGTCAAGAATATTACGCTCAAAAATATCCACCGAGTTGTTTGGTAGTCGCTCCAATTCTTCATTTGAGCGAGTCAATCTAACTCGTTTGTCTGGATGGCAAGTGTTTATAAAAATAGTACCTTCACTTGCCTCCGACATATGCAGACCCAAAATATTGTAAGCTGCTTCTTGGGCTGATATTTCTGTAGCGTTAATAAACTTATTCCCGAGGTGCTGTAATTTCCTTTTAACAGAAATATTCCCATGGCTTATTTCTGCCATGGCTTCACGGAGCAACTGCGATACGCCTCTGTTCGATTTGTTTATGTAGTTTTTTTTTTTTTTCCGGTCTTTCAGAATTTGGAAATGGCTTGTGCATCAATAAGAGCATCAGCTAGCATTCCTGTATTCATCATAAAGCTTAGAGGCCCAGACGACCGAGGGGCGCTCAAGAAACGATTTGTTAGAATATATTAAGTTATTTGTTAATTATTAAGCTAAGAGGAGTTAGTAAGGAAATTTAAAATTCTATATTTTAAGTTAGAGGGACAGGAAAGAGATGTAATAGAGTAGAGACCATTGTAGTTCGAACATAATACCCTAAAAGGGTCATGCAGTGCATATGTCGAACTACAACGGCAGATTCCTTCTGTTAGGAATGTTAAAATTTAAGCGTGTTAGTAAATGCTGGCTATCTACATCCCCGTTAATAAGGTTATGCAGAAAAACTACACCGAGCATTGTCCTACGATTTGTTAAGCTAGGTAAGTTTATGAGTAAGAGTCTACTACTGTAAGATGGAAGTTGAAGATTTGCATCCCAGTTTAAACCTCTAAGTGAAAAAGTTAGGAAATTCTTTTGTACGGATTCTATGCGGTCCTGATGTACTCCATATTGGGGACTCCAGACACATGAACCGTACTCCAGTATAGGACGGACCAAAGAAATGAATAGTGTTTTGGTTATATAGGGGTCATTAAATTCTTTTGACCACCTTTTGATACAACCAAGGACTCTTTTAGCCTTATTAACCATTAAGGAAATATGGTCGGCCAATTTAAGTTTGATGTCTAATAGGATGCCGAGATCATTAACCTGGGTTAATTTTTCTAAGGCAATCCCATTAATAGAAGAAGTAGCTTGCAGAGGGCGAGAACGATAAAAAGACATATGTTTGCATTTAGATCCATTAAGTATTAGATCATTAGCTAAACACCATTTTTGAAAGTTATCAAGGTCAGACTGAAGACTGCATTGGGCAGAGATGGATTTGTACTGAAGACAAAACTTTACATCATCTGCATACATAAGAACTAGAGAGTTCGTTAAAGCAGGGGGCAAGTCGTTTATAAAAAGCGTAAATAATAACGGGCTAAGATGACTTCTTTGAGGGACGCCAGAGATATCACGGACCAGACAGAACTGTATGTTTTTAAATAAGACTCTTAGTGTCCTTCCATCTAAGTAGCTGGGGATCCACGTTAAAAGGTCTATAGGAAACCCATCATATTCAGTTTACTCAACAAGAGTGAGTGATTAACTGAATCAAATGCTTTGCTGAAGTCTGTGTAAATTACATCGGTTTGATATCCCTTACAAAAGCCATCTATGACAAAGGATGTCAACTCCAGTAAATTTGTGGTGGTGGAGCGACGCCTAATAAAGCCATGCTGACAGGAAGAGATAATCGAAGAGCAAAGGTGTTGCAAATGAGGGGTAATGAATTGTACAAATAAATTTGGAATTGCCGGCAACTAAGAGATGCCTCTGTAGTTGGCAGCATCGGACTATTCCCCTTTTTATGTAGGGGAATTATGAATGATTCGTTCCACTTAAAGCCTAGTACTCTGACGACGAAAATCCGCTGTAACACGTGTGATAGCGAAATTGCTCTTTATTTGGCTACCGAGCTAGTGTGACCAAAAAAAAATAATGAAAAAGGGTAATACTGAACAGCTGTTCTCTTTCTCTCTCTCTCCCTCTAATATTTCTCTTTCAATTTTCGCTCCTTGTTTGGGGTGTCAAAATAAATCAAATGAATTATTTTTACACCGCGATATCAGCTATTTACTATTTTGATCCGGCAACGCCATTCAATTTGACAGCCATCATTTTCGTCGTAAGAGATAACTTGAAAAGTCTTCGAAGAGGTTTGCACAAAGCCCTGGCACAGTACTTTAGCACTCAGCCTGGTACTCCATCGGGGCCTGGCGAATAAATGGGTTTGACCCTTAGAAGATCAGATATGGTAATAAGTTGCTTTCAGAAAAAAAAGGACTAGTTTCAAGGTGGGTCAGAAAATAATCAAAATTATTATATAAAGCTGCGTCTTTATTAGAAATGGTCCTTAAAGCTTCCTTAATTTTTTTGAACAAAGTTTTATGTTCTTCAACATTTACTTCGTTTTCTTCCATTGGATGCAAAAGAAGCGTTTCGGGCATAGGAGGATATGGCATATTGAATCGGCAGAACTCCTGTCCGCGTAACTCTCTCAGGCAGAAAGCACTATGCTTGTGGCGTTGATACTGAATTACCATTTGTAGTAATAAACCTATCGATAAAGTTTATTACTTGCTCGGTATTTTCGGCGTCTTCGAGCTTAGGAGCACCAGCAAGCCAGTACATTTCATGAGAGTGCGGAGATCCTCTGTGCTGGAATTCGATTCTCCAATAAAAATGGGAAAGATTGAATTCCCCAAAAATATCGGTTTTGAACAATTTCATTAATTGCCGCAACCTATAATCGAAGTACCGGGAGCACGTCACTGGATCGGATCGGATTAACCGAGCCTTTTCGGAGCTGGAAAGAGCTGCCGCTTCTTCCTCGCTTATATCCCTATTGTCCAATAGAAGGGAAAGGATAACTAAAAGTTAGTTAGTTTCACTTAGTTTCAGCAGCAGAAAGAGTAATGAAAAAGGTTGGCAACCCAAATTGTCGAATCATAGCAATAACTTTTTTTTTTCAACCTTCCAATGAGCTGGTGCAGACCGCAAGCCTTTAAGAATGTGGTAGCCATCATCATGTTGAACAAGTCTGTCAACAAATGACTCATCCCGCAGATTACCAGCGGGAACTGCACCTGACTTTTTCCGTAAAGCATTTGAAATAGAATTTTGAATGCGCTGCATTTCGTAAAATTTATACATGTATAAAACTTTAGGAACTACAGCGCAGCGACGGTCGTAAAATCGGATTTGAGATCTGGCTTTTTTGCATAGGTTGTATTTCCTTTAAATATTTCTCCGCAAGAAATAGTTGGAAAGGAAAGATCCTCTGCGTCTTCGTCAAGCGTTAAGCTTGTTGGGCGACGGCCTTCACCCGGTGCCAATGCAATGCGCTGAACAGCAGTATCATTATTTTCCAATAATGTTTCATGGCCTCCGGGATTTAAATTTTCTTCGAGCTCTGCAGCATTTTGGGATAGGTGTTGCTGCTGAAGAAGTTGCTCTACTGCTTCACGCTCAGATTCATCCGCAATAAAAGGAATTTCATTAATTCCTTGAAGTCCTGCTAGCCATGATTCGTTCAGTGTAATGTTATGCTTTCTGTAGAGCTCGGTATTCACTAAGTACCGTACAGCTTCAAGGACCCGAGCGGGTCGAATAGTTTCAGTCATGAAATTGTGAGCGTACTCTAGTCTCCTTTTTAAATGGACTTGGATGACATGAGTAGAGTCGAAAGAGCGCGGAAGCACAGTCACAATATCAGGAACTGAAATTGGAACGTTCACTACTGCCCCTCTGATTCCGCATTGCCTTTCATAGCCGAGGGAAATAATCCTCATAAAAGGAATTCACGGTGATATAAGGCGTTCTTCGAGGCAGGTGAGTCCATTTAAGCACTCAGGAATTTCTGGGAAGTCGAACCCATTGGAAAGGCAGAGTGATGGTAGTTTGCCAAGAGAGATGGCACGACGACAAGTGTTGCAAAAGTTATATTTGCCGGACGGACTGGGAAATTTTCGTGACAAATAAAAAGCGTTGCCAACGTTTAGGAGGGGAAATTTAGAGGAGATAGCCAGGATGTATAATCCACTTACCTGCGAACGGAACCATGTTCCTCCACAGCAAATACAAATTTCCGTTGGTCCTTCCTTTATGTTCCTGTGATAAAGATCCCTCGCTGATACTCGAATCCTATTTCGCCGTTGTTGGCGTTCCTGTTCCAGTTCGTCCTCCGAAAGTTGAGCTCTTGCGTCCATATTTCGTTGCGACTGCCTCTGGGAGGCATCCAGTCGATTTTGGGGGTCCATCCTGAAGTTCAACAATCGTTCCTCCGCTATTTGCCTAATTTGCCTTCCCGAATCCTTCGCTGTTGTCGTATTTCCCGGCGTTGTAATGTGTTTATCCGTTGCTCCTGTGTTCTTGCGATGGGATTTCTCCTGGTTGCTCTCTTGTAATCGGCGTCCCTTTCCCGTTCTCGCTGCCTGTATCCCTTCGTCGCTGTCGGTGCTCGTCAGTGTTTCTTTCCTGTTCCCATGCACCTTCTTCTGGGTCCTCGCGATGAGTAGCTCGCGCTGCGGCGTCCCGAATCCGCTCTTGAATTCGAAATTCGGGATTGGTCCTCCGCGTCGCATGATCAGCAGTATTTTGCACCTGCTCTTGTCGCCGCTCCTCGGAGTCCTCTCGACGAATAGCACACGCTGTGGCGTCCCGAACCCGTTCCGGAATTCGGTACTCCGGAATAGTCCTCCGCGCCGCATTGTCAGCAGTATTAAGCACCTGCTCTCGTCGCCGTTCCTCTTGGTTCTCCCGACGGTTCGCACGTGCCTCTGAGCCCGTGCTGCGGAATCCTGCGCACGACTTTCCTCCCGTAAGTCTGGGTTGCTTGCTCGTACATTGGCGATGTGTTGCGAGTTTCTGTTTCTTATTTCCACCGCATTTTGTTGGTAGCGGGCTCTGCTGCGGTTTAAAGCAGCTTGGCGGCGTTGCTCCTGGGATGTGCGTGAAACACGTGGCATTTTTTGGGTGCTGTTTAAAAAATTTAAATTAAATTGTAAAAAAGTAAACAATAAGAAGAATAAGAAATTTACGAAGGATTAAATTCCTTCTTCATAAATCTCATATTAAAGGACGCTTTTAGGGGAATAGACTTACCAAAATATATGTATCAACAATTAATTCATATATTTTTTAAACACACTTTTTTGTCACTGGTAAAAAAATAAAACTTGCACTTTTTAACTTTAACACTGGCAAAAAAATACTTTTCACACACTTTAAATTTTCTGAAGTTCAACCGGCAGAGTAACGTCGTCACTCGATTAAATTTTTTTAGACTGATCTACGGATTAGTGGTTTTTTCAATATATAGGCAAGTTAGGTAATATTGAAAAAAAAAACGTTTAAAGGCTTACCCCTTTAAGGTTACACAGTTTAACCCTGTTTGTCATGGCAATAAAGTATCAGTATCATTTTATATACCTGGTTTACCTGTTGTGTAATGAACTTAGGCGTTACGAACTTAGGCAGCCCAAATTTGAGGGATAATGTTATTCCGATTTGACCAATCAGAAAAAGGATTAAAGGGTTTAAAGTTACTCAGTCCCCATATAAATTTCATTCATACCTGCACTACCTGTTACGCATTTGAAAACCCTTGCACGTGTTCATTCAACGAAGGAGGACTTCCATTATACCAATTGCTTGCATTACATGGCTAGTAGGTCATCATGGGATAATCCATTGGTTTTCTCGTAATACAAATTCGGGTGTTATTTAAGAAGGAAAGGGTACAACCCTTTACAAAACTTAACAGTGAAAATGAATGAAATTTTATGATCTTTAATAACCTTCTTGCCTGAATCCTATTATAACATATGAATATTTTAAATCACTTCCATAGCATTGTTCAAAATGATGAAAAGGCTAGCTATATCCTTATATAAAAGGATATAATTTGCCTTATACAAAAGGCTAAATTAAAAAGTATACTAAATAAAGAAGAATATTTTCAGTGCTCAATTTTTCCTACAATTTACTGCAAGGGTATATCAACTTCGGCTCCGCCCGAAGTTAGCTTTCCTTTCTTGTTTTTAAATGATCCCAAGCTATAGATACATCACGCTTCCTCCTCTTTGGCTCCTCATCCGATCGTGGCTGCTCGTTTGTTGTTCCTATAAAAATATGCCATATTAATTCAAAAGTACAACCACAGTTTAATGCAAAGGTAAAAATGAATGCAAGTATGTATGTATGCATGTGGACGTGCATAAAATTGTGATAAAAACTTGGCTTTTTATTACTTACTTTTCAAAGATCTGTCCATGTCTAATCGCCTTCGCACTCACGCCAACACCACCAACAAGTATCACTAAATTTAAAATATTCTGTTAGTAATTTATAATGAAATAATGGAATAATATCATTTTATTACAACTTACAAGTTATTCCTCAATCTTCCTCGAAGTGCTTTAGAGATGGAAAAACATTGATGTTGCCAATGTTTCGAAAACATCGATGACATCGATGTTTCTCCACCTATATCAGTCTCTGAAAGGAGCGCGATGAAGAAGGTTGGTCTGCGCTTGGATTGATCTTTTTATGTATGAGTGTCATATGGCTATTCGTTATTGGGTGAAATGACGAAAGAAATTATATTAAATTTTTCATATTTCAGCATACATTTTACATTTATTTACAAATAAGATTAAGTTTTAGCAGTAAAATGTCTTGTATATATGTATATATTATACGAATCATTAAAAATCAATATACTGAGATAGAAACAGGGTATTTTTGAGTCAACATAACTTAAAACGCCGATTGCTTTGTGCTTGCATACTTGCATAGGGTATGCAATTCACATGCAGAACAACAACTTAAAAGCGCACTTAAAATACAAAACAGAAAATATTGTAGTATAAAAACAGAAAAAAATACGATATTTAAAGGAAGCGTGGAGCGACGCTTAAGAAAGCCATGCTGACAGGGAGAGATGATCGAAGAGCATAGGTGCTGCAAGTGAGGGGTAATTAATTTTTCAAATAACTTTGGAATTGCCGACAACTTAGAGATGCCTCTGTAGTTTGCAGCCTCAGACTTTTTCCCTTTTTTATGTAGCGGAATTATGAATGATTCCTTCCACTTAAGGGGAAAATTCCTTAATAAATGGGTAAAAAATAAATGGGTTTGACCCTTAAAAGACCAAATAATAAGTTGTTTTCGGAAATAAAAGGACAGAAAATAAGATTTGCTGCTTGAATGTTATATGCGTAAGGCTGATCAGTCAATTTAGGAGGAGAATAAGTTCGTTAAAAAAAAATCTGCGAATAGATCGGCAATGGCCTGATCAGAAGTCGCAGAGGAATTTTCAAACGTAAGCAGGGGTGAAAAAGATACGTGTTTACGCTTAGTTATACCATATAACTGGTATAATTAAAGAAACTGATACTTTTTGATTTGATGAAACAGAAATCGTAGCGTGTCCAAAGGGGGATAGCAATCCCGATATGTCTTGTAAAATGTCGACTTTTGCTTCAGAGAAGGGCGGTGGAGCGTTATGCGAAGATACCAAAGCCAATGTAATGCCAATGTCCATATCATCAAACACATCATAGTTCCTTTTTTTTGCCTTAATGGCTTCATGGTTTACTCGGAATGTGTCTTCAATGTCGTTGGAAAGAAGTTCAGCTTCTTCATTTCGCCAAGGATAGAAGAGCATTAAATGCTCTCGGAAAAAATCGGAAGGTGAAGAGTTAATGCTAAAGCGAACCCACCTTAGAATCAGGGGATGCCTGCGTTTATTAACACAACCAGACCCATCTATCAGTGGATAGCTTTGCTCAGCAACTTCATCTTCGTCATCTACCTCCACATCATTTGCTTCATCATAGTCTTCCCTATGATTAGCGGCAGATCGTGCATTTCGCTTGACAAATCTGTACCAAGCCGCGAAATCGGCTAAACAAATTCCTTCCAACTGCTCATGCCTTTGCACATATCGGTCAAGAATATTACGCTCAAAAATATCCACCGAGTTGTTTGGTAGTCGCTCCAATTCTTCATTTGAGCGAGTCAATCTAACTCGTTTGTCTGGATGGCAAGTGTTTATAAAAATAGTACCTTCACTTGCCTCCGACATATGCAGACCCAAAATATTGTAAGCTGCTTCTTGGGCTGATATTTCTGTAGCGTTAATAAACTTATTCCCGAGGTGCTGTAATTTCCTTTTAACAGAAATATTCCCATGGCTTATTTCTGCCATGGCTTCACGGAGCAACTGCGATACGCCTCTGTTCGATTTGTTTATGTAGTTTTTTTTTTTTTTTTCCGGTCTTTCAGAATTTGGAAATGGCTTGTGCATCAATAAGAGCATCAGCTAGCATTCCTGTATTCATCATAAAGCTTAGAGGCCCAGACGACCGAGGGGCGCTCAAGAAACGATTTGTTAGAATATATTAAGTTATTTGTTAATTATTAAGCTAAGAGGAGTTAGTAAGGAAATTTAAAATTCTATATTTTAAGTTAGAGGGACAGGAAAGAGATGTAATAGAGTAGAGACCATTGTAGTTCGAACATAATACCCTAAAAGGGTCATGCAGTGCATATGTCGAACTACAACGGCTAAGGAACAGAGGACTAAAGTTTCGAGTCCTTCTGTTAGGAATGTTAAAATTTAAGCGTGTTAGTAAATGCTGGCTATCTACATCCCCGTTAATAAGGTTATGCAGAAAAACTACACCGAGCATTGTCCTACGATTTGTTAAGCTAGGTAAGTTTATGAGTAAGAGTCTACTACTGTAAGATGGAAGTTGAAGATTTGCATCCCAGTTTAAACCTCTAAGTGAAAAAGTTAGGAAATTCTTTTGTACGGATTCTATGCGGTCCTGATGTACTCCATATTGGGGACTCCAGACACATGAACCGTACTCCAGTATAGGACGGACCAAAGAAATGAATAGTGTTTTGGTTATATAGGGGTCATTAAATTCTTTTGACCACCTTTTGATAAAACCAAGGACTCTTTTAGCCTTATTAACCATTAAGGAAATATGGTCGGCCAATTTAAGTTTGATGTCTAATAGGATGCCGAGATCATTAACCTGGGTTAATTTTTCTAAGGCAATCCCATTAATAGAATAAGTAGCTTGCAGAGGGCGAGAACGATAAAAAGACATATGTTTGCATTTAGATCCATTAAGTATTAGATCATTAGCTAAACACCATTTTTGAAAGTTATCAAGGTCAGACTGAAGACTGCATTGGGCAGAGATGGATTTGTACTGAAGACAAAACTTTACATCATCTGCATACATAAGAACTAGAGAGTTCGTTAAAGCAGGGGGCAAGTCGTTTATAAAAAGCGTAAATAATAACGGGCTAAGATGACTTCTTTGAGGGACGCCAGAGATATCACGGACCAGACAGAACTGTATGTTTTTAAATAAGACTCTTAGTGTCCTTCCATCTAAGTAGCTGGGGATCCACGTTAAAAGGTCTATAGGAAACCCATCATATTCAGTTTACTCAACAAGAGTGAGTGATTAACTGAATCAAATGCTTTGCTGAAGTCTGTGTAAATTACATCGGTTTGATATCCCTTACAAAAGCCATCTATGACAAAGGATGTCAACTCCAGTAAATTTGTGGTGGTGGAGCGACGCCTAATAAAGCCATGCTGACAGGAAGAGATAATCGAAGAGCAAAGGTGTTGCAAATGAGGGGTAATGAATTGTACAAATAAATTTGGAATTGCCGGCAACTAAGAGATGCCTCTGTAGTTGGCAGCATCGGACTATTCCCCTTTTTTATGTAGGGGAATTATGAATGATTCGTTCCACTTAAAGCCTAGTACTCTGACGACGAAAATCCGCTGTAACACGTGTGATAGCGAAATTGCTCTTTATTTGGCTACCGAGCTAGTGTGACCAAAAAAAAATAATGAAAAAGGGTAATACTGAACAGCTGTTCTCTTTCTCTCTCTCTCCCTCTAATATTTCTCTTTCAATTTTCGCTCCTTGTTTGGGGTGTCAAAATAAATCAAATGAATTATTTTTACACCGCGATATCAGCTATTTACTATTTTGATCCGGCAACGCCATTCAATTTGACAGCCATCATTTTCGTCGTAAGAGATAACTTGAAAAGTCTTCGAAGAGGTTTGCACAAAGCCCTGGCACAGTACTTTAGCACTCAGCCTGGTACTCCATCGGGGCCTGGCGAATAAATGGGTTTGACCCTTAGAAGATCAGATATGGTAATAAGTTGCTTTCAGAAAAAAAAGGACAGAAAATAAGATTTGCTGCTTGAATGTTATATGCGTAAGGCTGATCTGTCAATTTAGGCGATCAATAAGTTCTTTAAAAAAAATTCTGTGAATAGATCGTCAATGGCCTGATCAGAGGTCGCAGAGGAATTTTCAAACGTAAGCAGAGGTGAAAAAGATACGTGTTTACGCCTAGTGTTTACAAAATCGTAAAACTGCTTTGGATCCTGAGTAAATTGTATCCCGCAGCGGCGAATATAATTCCTTTAACATTCAGCGTTATGCAAGGTAAAATTTGACCGAGCTAGTAGATATCTTGAAAAATCAATACTACTGCAGGTTTATTTATATTTAAGTAAAAGCTTGTTTTTAGTATTTTTTAGGTTAGTGAGGCACCTTGTAAACCAAGGAGGATTTGTTGATGCGGACGGATATTTACATGGCACACATGAATCAAAAAATTTATTTAAAGTACAATACAATTTTTCTAAGGTCACGTTAAGATCAGTGCATGCCAGAATATCGGATTGGTCATATGTATCGATAAGGCTATCAAGTTTATGAAAATCATCCTTACGGAAACAGCGAATCTTATTTACCCCGCCATCGTGGTACCATCGATCAGATGTCTCCACGATCGATACCAGGAATGGTTTCGGTTGATACCTCCATTGATCCTCTGGCGTTGAGAGGGAAAAAGCTCTGAAGAGAGCGGTACCATCAGGATCAGATACAAAACATAAGTCTAAAAGCCGACCTAACGAATTTCTAACATGGTTAATCTGACCTAGGGACATGTCAAACATGCCCGCGGTGAAGTCATGGTGAGTGATAAGTGACAAAGATGGTGAGTTATCGACGTTGGACCACTTTAATTCTGGGATATTAAAGTCGCCCACCGCTACAAGTTGGTCACGATCCGTCATAAGATTAAAGACGTGTCGAATAGCGGACAAATGCTGCCAATATGTAGGCGGTTCAGACATAGGCGGTATATATGTGTTTGTAGGGGGGCGTTGGTCCCGCAAAAGATTCCAGGATTAGGGATGAAATGATAAATAAAAAGTCGGGGGCGTCTTCCAGTGGATATAACGCGGTCAGCTTTATTGGGCTGCTTACATCGAATCAATTGCTTAAAAACTAGTGCAAAAAGTAATAGAAAAACTACGATCGACGACGGCCGGCGAAGGAGCGAGAGCGCAAAGAGGGGCGAGCGCGGATGCGCTCTTCAGCGCGGGTGCGCTCTTCAGTGCTGGTGCGCTCTTCAGCGCGGGTGCGCTCTTACAGTTGCGGCACACCGGCCCCTCACGTAAACATCCTCCCCCCCTTGCAATCGCTCGGGTTGCAACATATCCCTCGTCGCTAGCTATGCGTCACTGCAGCTAGAGGGCGTACACGGTCGATGAAGGCCCCCGTGTCAAAAATCCGGGTCCCGATGTTGACTCTGTTCCGTCTCAGCAGCGACGGTAGGGTGGGCGCAGTGAGCGCGTCCTGCGGGGGCCCTCGAGGAGAGGCGGAAAGTTGCCTAGGCGCGGATGACGCGGGCGGAAGAGCGGTGGACGGCACCCGATGAGTGGCGGACGAAAGCAGTGGAGCGCTTGACGACTGCCAGCCAGTGGCGGAAGAATGCCGAGGAGTCGCCGACGAGCGCTGGGAAGTCGATGGCCGTGGATCGGCTTGTGAGTGCCGGAAAATGGCGGACGCAGGGCGAGAAGCACCCGAACCGCGCCGGGAGTTGGCGGATGACGGCCGACGAGAGAGCGAGACACCAGGTGTACTGTCTCCCGTGGGCGGTGACCGGTGCTCCTTGGTCCCGGGGTGCAGCAGCGTGTGGTGATCCTGACCACACGTCTTACAGCCGTCCCCACGGCGACAGGATCCGTCGAAGTGCTCGTGGGCCAGGCAGCTCGAGCAATAGCGGTTCACGAGAACCACTCGGAGCCGCTCCTCGGCACTAAGGCGTAGGAAGCGCCGACACTTCTTCAACGGATGACTCCCATTGCACACTCGGCATCGGTAGGATAGTGTACCTCGAGTACATCTGCTTTCCAGTGACGGGGCGTTGCGTGGGCGTGGCGACATCGTGCTGAATATGACCTTGGAATCTAGAATTAGACCCGGATCAGTCGGATCATCAGCTGATTGCCACCGTGCAGCGTGATGCGATGTGTAAATCGAAGAAGGAGTCGTAACAGAATTATGCTCGCATCCGGAATCGAAACCCTGAACCAGTGAGTCACCGAGGCTGCGGGGAACTCGTGCGGAAAAAACAGACACGCTGCGGGGGTTGGCTGGAGATAATGGGCCTGTCAGCACCCATCCGAAAATGGTCTCCTGACCGAGAAGCGACCCGCAGATATTAGCCTTGGAATTACCGAGGAGAATGGACGGAAGAATGTCAGCTCCTAATAACACATCGACTTGGGAGCTCTCAAAGAAGTTGGGGTCCGCCAGGGTAATATTGGGCAGCCCCTTGAGACGATCTCGCGAAATCGGATATGATGGCAGATTTCCTGCCAACTGCGGAAGAACGTAAGCCGCAGTCTCTAATTGTAGCCCGGGTCTTGACGGCGACCGAATAGAGAAATGGCACAATTTAGTAGACTGCGCGGAAATGGTTTGATTAAGGCCGGAAACTTGGGCTTGAATCGTCTTGAAGGGAGGCTTGACGAGGTTGAACAGTCGTTCCGTTATGAACGTCGCTTCGGAGCCTGAGTCTATCAGTGCTCGTGCTTGGACGGTGCACCCCAAATGGCACACGTTGATAAGGGCCGTGCCCAGTAGGACGGCTCCTGACCCGGAAGCGAAACACACCTGCACATTCGACTGATCCTCGGGGCCGTTTGTTGACGTAGGCGGACTTGGAGCGGTAAGCTGCGTAGGCGGACTTGGAGCGGTTGCGAATGGATTGCCGCGGTGCAAGAGGGTGTGGTGTCTGCTGTGGCATGTGGAGCAGGTGTGGGCGCTCGTGCAGTCTCGCTGCTGGTGCCCTCGGGCAAAACAGTTTAAACATAACTGCTTCCTCCTTATGTAGTCAGAGCGCCCATTTACATCCATTTCTAGGAAACGCGGACATAAGCGAATGGGGTGGTCCTCCCTCGAACATAGATCGCAGCCCTTTTGGCCCGGAACCACTCGAGTCTCGTATGAAGTGAGCCTCCGAGCAGGGGCAGTAGGAAGTCCCGACCTTGGCGGAAATTGCACGGAGCCACTAGGCCTGACGTCGTCGATGGCCTCCAGAGTGCGATGGCGCTCTGTCAGGAAGTTATCTAATTCCTTCCATGTTGGAATCTCGGCCTTATTATGTACGGATTGCTCCCACATAGAAAGTGTGACCTTGGGGAGCTTTGACGAAATCATAAATACAAGGAGACAGTCCCAAGCCTCAACATTAACGGAGGACATTTCTAGGGCTGTCAAACAACTCTGAATGGTAGCTTGCAGCTCCTTCAGCGCGACCCCGGACTCTTGAGAAATAGCCTGGATGTTGAAAAGGATCTTCAACTGGCTGTTGACCAATAGCCGCTGGTTCTCAAAGCGGTCTGTGAGGCTTTGCCATGCGGCGACAAACCCCTCATGGGTAAGCGGAGCCTTAGAAACAATGGCGTGGGCGTCACTACTTGTTTTGGACAATAAGTGGAACAACTTCTCTACCGGGATGAGCCGCGAGTTTTGGATGTAAATGGCCGTAAACAAGTCTCTGAAGGTGGGCCACCGAAGATAATCACCCGCGAAGACCTCGGTATCCACCGGAGGTAACCGGAAGCCTGTGGGCGCGGGCGTGTGGACATTGACGGAAGCCTGAGTAGATTGGGAAGCAATTTTCTCCCGAAGCTGGGCAGTACATCTCGAGTAGACGGAGTAACAGTAGCTGTACTTCGATTCCAGCACTGTCGAGATGGCCGCATTGTCGCCGGACTCGGCTAGCAAATCGGAGCAGCTCTCGTAGCTTTTCTCCACCTTCTCCCACAGTGCCCGAATTTGGTCCCGATGGACTTCGCACATGTATTGGGAGCCCACGTCCGGTTCTCTGGCGCCCGGAGTATTTATGTTGGCCTCAAATTGGCTAACTCGATCTGTTGTAGCGATGAACTTCTTCAGCGCCACGTCGACCGCACTTTGAGCCATTTTAGCGACGGAACGAGTCTGCCTCTGAGAAGGACCGGGGATTGTACTGACGGATTCGTCACTCTTTGACCTTGGAAT
Source organism: Drosophila parabipectinata (assembly GCA_018153455.1). Lineage (NCBI taxonomy): Eukaryota > Metazoa > Arthropoda > Insecta > Diptera > Drosophilidae > Drosophila > Drosophila parabipectinata. The sequence goes on along the minus strand of JAECYA010000403.1, from coordinate 925,319 downwards.
GGCACTGTACGCCTTAGGCTTTAAAAGAGGCGTCCGCGGAGAAGCGGATTGAGATCTCTCCAAACGGATGGTTGGGATCGGACGTGGCTTTTGGTCGTCTCCCGTGGGCATTCTCAGACACCAATTCGCTGGTCAGTGCTTGTCGACTGACGTGCGCAATAGGGGGCTCGTTCGAAGCGGTAGCCGGTCACTAATGTGATGAGACCGGTGAGATCTCGGACGAAATGCGATTGCAAGGCCAAGTGGGAATTAGTAGCGCCGATGTCGATGTGGGAAAAAACTTCAGGAAGACAAAACACCCCAGATGGGCCAAGGCTCGTCGAGATTCTAGGCGGATGTTGCCAGATGCGGAGTAGGAGCAACGTTAGGAAAAATGCCGGAGTGGAAAATGGAAAAGGACCGGAAAATTCGTGCTCGTTCGGAGAAATAATTGATGGCTGTCGATATATGTATATTTCGACCAGTATGGCTTGTACGTAAATATTCAATTCCTAACTATTTTCGAATTTGCGGAGCCGGAAAGGTGGACTTGACCTTGGCTTGGATTTAACACAGAGAGAAAATAAATAATTAATTTTTGCCTCATTGTCGGATTTAATTATTATGGAGACAGACGGGTGGGGTTGAAAATCTCAAGTTTTAATCAATTGAGGTTAATTATGCCGAAGCTGGAACGGTGGAATTGAAACCGCGGCTCGATTCTGACAGAAGATAGACAAATAAATTATTTAATTATAATTTTTTGATAATTAAATTTTCGACGAGTGGCCGGAAAGGTGAATTAAAAAACCCTGGCCCTTTGCTCGAACGGAAAATAAGAAGTTAATAAATTTTAGTAGTTATAATTATAAATACATAAATTTATAATCAATTGATTTTTGTTTAAATTTATTTGGTTATATATTTTCTGAAATTGGAGGCAGAAAATATTTGGAAATATGTGGACATGCATGCAAGTAGGGCAAGGGCATGTGGGGCATATGATGGCACAGTGGAACGTCGATCAGTGGACAGTGAATTTTATCGGTTATATATTTCCTGGAATGGGAGGCAGAAAATATATGGACATGCATGCAGGTACGGATATATGTAAGGGGCCGTCCATATATTGCGTGACGCGAATTTCAGACTTTTTTGACCTCCTCCCTCCCCTGCGTGACAAACCATGACACGAGGTTAGACCCCCGTGACCACAAACCGTGACGTTAACCCGGACCCCCTCCCCCCAAGGAAGGAAGGAAGATTTTGAGGAAGATAAAAAACAAATATTACGACAGCGGCGGACTGTTCGGTGAATTTGAAAATTCCGGAACTAATTCACACCGGTGGCCAATATTAATTATGCCTTCTTTTTGTCACCACACAATTTCACTGTTCACTTGCAAATTTTTCGCGGATTAATTGCACCAAAAAAATATGTATGTGCGTATGTATGTATGCGGATGCACATATGCCTCGACCGTTGGCAAGCGAATGAATAACGGAGAGGCCGAAAACGGCGAGGAATATGGGCAGCACACAAAACCGAGACGGATAGAAAAATTTGCCGAATTTTAAGATTCTTATAGATTATTAGAAAATCTCAACCTGCCGTTGTGTCGGAAAACTCGGACTTGGAGTTGACACGGAGGGAAAAACAATCTTGCAGCAGTGTGAACGAAATTTAATGTTCGGATCACTGCTGAAGACCGGCAGAGAAATGGGGACGGAAAAATGTACTTATCTTTTGGCGGAACAATGCCGAGAACTGCTGGCAGAAGAAAATCCAGTAATTATCCGGCCCGAAGGACCAATGTTTGTAGGTAGCGTTGGTCCCGCAAAAGATTCCAGGATTAGGGATGAAATGATAAATAAAAAGTCGGGGGCGTCTTCCAGTGGATAGAACGCGGGCAGCTTGATTGGGCTGCTTACATCGAATCAATTGCTTAAAAACTAGTGCAAAAAGTAATAGAAAAACTACGATCGACGACGGCCGGCGAAGGAGCGAGAGCGCAAAGAGGGGCGAGCGCGGATGCGCTCTTCAGCGCGGGTGCGCTCTTCAGTGCTGGTGCGCTCTTCAGCGCGGGTGCGCTCTTACAGTTGCGGCACACCGGCCCCTCACGTAAACAATATGAACATGTAATGTATAAATATTTCTACGCAAATAAATTCTATGTCACCAAAATTTTGGGATTTTACCTCTTCAGAAGCAAGAGTAGAGTCTACCGAAATGAGGACTCCACCTCCCCTTCGCTGAGGTCTATCCCGTCTAAAAGTGGTGTATTTACTTGGAAAAACTTCGGAGCTAAAGATCTCCGGCTTTAACCAAGTTTCTGTAAAGGCTATAATATGGGAGGCCTGAAGGCCTCTAAACTGAGTGGCAAGCGCACAGAGCTGGTCATTGATTTTACGAAAACCAGTGATCAGCTCTTTAAATCCATTTTTGGTCTGTCTCATGAATGACCTCATTTCGCCATGGACAGCACGACAATTTTCACAACAATAATGAATACCACCCCTATGGGAAATGGCATCCGAGACTGAGGCAGTGAACCTGGCACACTTGACGTCAGCAATGGATGGTAGGCTGGGATGAGGAAATTGTCTTGTTACAAGACTTCATAGCACAGACAAGTTTAAATTCCATATTTTTAATTAAGAACAAACAAAATTAATAAATAAAAAGTTAAAAAACACTATACCTTGAACCACTGTGCCAAATAGGAAGACGAAGCGGGAGCTTTGGAGAGTGCAAAGGAAAAGTCCAGAAATTTCGATAAGACGGCAAAGAAGCATGTGTATCTACAATCGTGTTCAATGCTTCAATGTTCAACAAAAAGGTGTTTGTCGTTTTAGATCAGGGGTCGGCACGGCCCTATCCCGAGGGCATAGGAAATTTCTCTGCCCGAGCTCTGCCACACACACACATGTGTGAAACGTCATGCTCACAGCCTACTTTCTGCTATTCGTTACTAACACTAATGCGTTTAAATCATATCAATGTATTGGGGTGCCGACCACTGTTTTAGATTAACGTATTATTTAACATCATCAATCTCTTTACTTAATGTATATCTTTTAACAGATTATTTATGTATATGTGTACTTTTTTTTGTATAAAATTTATATATTTCATTTCTTCAGTATTAGAAAATTTTTATAATTATAATTGTTCGATAACAAAGTGGACTGTAAATATGAATAAAATTTTATTTAATTTAAATTTCAATTTGTTAAATATTTTAAAATTGGTTATAATGTTAATGTCATGTTCAACCTAATGTTTGAACATCCTGAAAGGGGCCACAAAAGTGCCTTTGTTATTTTTTAGTGTGTATTTTATATGTAGCTTGAAATATTAATGTAATTAGCACTGTAATTTGTACATTTTTGATTGTTGTGTTTACCTCCCACAAAAGGCTACAGAAAATATTTAATTTTTCCTTTTTTACATATTTGTTTTAGCTACACTTTTTACGCTTAAGTACATTTTTTTTAACATTCGGCATTGGGAATGGTGATGCTATACCCAACAATTGTCTGTTTGACTTTAGTTTTCTTAAACAGGATATACTCATTACAGAAATGAATATGATTACAAAAGTGAGGAGCCTGAAACATGATAAAAATCGATAGTTATTTTTTAACTCAAAATTTTGTGCGTTCAAATCTTTTATATGTTTGGCCAGGTGAGCTATTTCTGAAAGGTTTTAGAGGACTTTAAGCTCATTTTAGAATTTTCCTTTCAAATTGTTTCTCCTATTTTAATTTGGTTTGATTTTTATTTATTTCATGCTAGCTATTTTTCTTTTTTTTTTCTACTATTGAAAATAATTTTTTATAATAATAAATTAATTTATAATAATAATAATAATAATAATAATAATTTTATTAATAATAATTTTTTATCTAACTCCTTCATGCATGAATTAGGTAAATTGTTAATAACCATTTGAAATTACGAAATTGAAATTGTTCACTATTATTTTTGTTCCTTTCTTCCTGAAATATTTTATGTTTCCCCAAAGGACACCACGATAAATGACAGATTTTGTATTTTCGTAGGACAACGACCAACCAACTTACCAACATCGTCGGACTAACTCTTTTTTATCCTTGTATTTTTGTATTGTTCCACATATTTTTCTCTTTCTTTTCTCCAATCTTGGATTGTATTTACCACAGCTGTAGAAATAATAGATTTTTTAATGGGATTGGATCTTGTGCGACCTGACATGATCCATCCGAAAATCGTCTTTTGTCCGAGATGTAAACCTCTTTTTCTTCTTCTTCATAATCTTCTTCTGCATAATCAAGAAGAATATCTTCTGCATAATAATTTGTGGATATAAATCTGTAAAAATTTTGGATCAATTCGACCAGGTTTATCGAAACTGGGATCGGCTAAATAATAGCCTTTCCAATCAAATTTATTAACATTTAAATTTTAAGTTTATAATGTACTTTGTGACCCATTGTCAATCAAAGCTCTGAATTTCTTAAATTCACCATCTTGAACTTTTATTTGAACATAAGCGGTGGCCAACAACACTTCTTCAGAAGTCATGCACGTGAAGTCACTAAGTCACTTGACTTCAGTTGTTGTTCACTTGAAGTCAACGAACTAAGCCGTTGATTCCAAGCCAACGAACTAATTCTTAGATTCTGTGTCACCTTAAAATTTTGAATTTCACTCGATTTTGTAACTTGACCCTCATACTGTTGTAGAGCCTCAATATTTAATTTATTTAAAACAATAAAGGAAAGCTAACTACGGGCGGAGCCGAAGTTTATATACCCTTGCAGTTAAATCCGGATATATATCGAAAACATCGGATATAGTTGGCCGGCCCTTATGGGAATATGAATTCATTATTTATTTTATTACAATTTATTTATTACCAATTTATTACAATACAAAATCTAAAAAAAGTCCCAAACTTCTATCTTCAAACATACCAAAGTTGGTATTTCTACCAAGAACCATTTCCGATCCTTCAGTTATATGGCAGCTATAAGATATAGTCGGCCGATCGTTATGCAATTTGGTAGGTCGGATCAACTGACCAAGAATATAATCTGGACCAAGTTCCAGCTTTCTATCTTCAAAAACACGAAAGTCATTTCCGATCGTTCAGTTATATGGCGGCTATAGGATATAGTCGGCCGATCCTTACGAAATTTACCATGCATGCATTATTTTGCCAAAAATAGCGCTCGTGTAAAATTTTAACTCTAAAAACACCGAAGTTATACCATTTCCGATCAATCAGTTATATGGCAGCTATAGGATATAGTCGGCCGATCCGAGCCGTTCCGACTTATATACTGCGTGCAAAGGAAAAAAGGGTGTGTGCAAAGTTTCAAGACGTTAGCTTTAAAACTGAGAGACTAGTTCGCGTAGAAACGGACAGACAGACAGACGGACAGACAGACAGACAGATGGACAGACGGACATGCTCATATCAACTCAGGAGGTGATCCTGATCAAGAATATATATACTTTATAGGGTCGGAGATGTCTCCTTCACTGCGTTGCACACTTTTGACCAAAATTATAATACCCTCTGCAAGGGTATAATGATATGCGCAAAAATGCAATCTGATTCTTTGGTCAGATTTGATTTTAGAAGCATCATATAAATTGATTCATTTGTTAAATCAATTGTATTTTTTAGATGCCTATATGAGTCCAAATTTATTTTTGGAAGCTCAATGAGGCAATTAAGCTGATCTGAGAATATTTTTCTATTACTCTCATATCGCTTAATCAGCAATTCCCAGGCTCCATCATAATTGTTAACTGAGTCAAGCAATAAATGGGAAACCACATTTCGTATTTACACTCTTAGAGCACTTTTAAGGTAGTTAAGGATGGACTTAAATCCATTCCTGAATGCACAAACTCCTTAAACAATTCATAAAAATGGTCCCAATCTTTGGAGTTTGCAAAAAAATTTGGGACCTCAATTTTTGGTAGGCTAGGTAGTTCTACCTACTTTTTCAACTATAATTGTTTGGATTTTAGTATCCGTATTTTTTAATGTCTCCCTATCCTCTTCTAAATATGAATGTTTTGCCGGGTGAGGCGCACCTGGTATTCAATAATCGAAATTTTATCTTTAGTCGACATATTATTTTTATACCCTTGCAGAGGGTATTATAATTTTGTCCAAAAGTGTGCAACGCAGTGAAGGAGACATCTCCGATAAAGTATATATATTCTTCATCAGGATCACCTCCTGAGTTGATATAAGCATGTCCGTCTGTCCGTCCGTCCGTCTGTCCGTCTATCTGTTTCTACGCAAACTAGTCTCTCAGTTTTAAAGCTATCGACTTGAAACTTTGCACACACCCTTCTTTCCTTTGCACGCAGTATATAAGTCGGAGCGACTGGGATCGGCCGACTATATCCTATATCTGCCATATAACTGAACGATCTGAAATGACCCAACTTTCGTGATTTTGAAGAAAGAAAACTGAAACTTAGTACAGATTAAATTTTTGGTCAGTCAACCCAACCTGCTAAATTTTATAAGAATCGGCCGACTATATCCTGTAGCTGCCATATAACTGAACAATCGGAAATGGTTTTTGGTAAAAATACCAACTTTTGTATTTTTGAAGATAGAAGCTTGTTACTTTGTTTGAGCCGGTTTTATATCTGCAATATCCGGTTTTAACTGCAAGGGTATATCAACTTCGGCTCCGCCCGAAGTTAGCTTTCCTTTCTGGTTGATATATGTATTTGTATATAATTTTTTATTTTGGAGTTGTTCCGAAACAAAAACACACTTTACAGAAAGGAACTATGTATATTTTTTTCTCTTTCTTTTATTTAATGCTCATTGGCATTTATATAATTTTATTCTCTGTGTTTCTTACCTCTTGGGGGGAAACAACAGAGGACTTCGATTTTTAAACTGGGCTCTTTTTTACCCAGATTGCAGCCTTATTTTTTAGCTACCCTAGGCTGACAATTTTTATTTTCTGCATCCACTTATAGGTGTTAGTTGTTAAACCTGTGTCTCTTACCACAGGGGGTAAAACATCAGGGCGTCTCGAATGGACCAAATGTTAAGAGGAGCCTCAATAATAAGGTCTTACTCCAATGAGATCCTTTTGGAAACTGATTTTATTTTTTACAACTCTTATGTCATCAAATGTCAATCTTAAAAGGGAGATTATATAATTCGAAGGTTAGTAAGATAACACCACTCGGTTTAGACACGCCATCGTAAGATTTTGTAAATTTGTACACTCGGATGACGTTTTGTGCTTTTAGTTCGTCAATGATTTCTTTTTCAGTAACGTCGCAGAGATAGGGAGCACAAACCGTTCTTTTAACAAAACTGAGAGCTTTGTGGAGTTTAAGTTTTATTTTGCAAATACCGGTAAGTTCGGTAGTGGTAATACATTTTTCGGCATCGGTTTGGGTTTTAACAGCACGAGTAAATTTCCGTCCCTGAGATTCGAAATTGACACAATGTTTTTTGTTGTTAATTTTAAGGCACTGTGAACGGCAATGCACGAAAATTGGGAAAATTTTTTACAAAAAAATCGTTATTAGACTGAATTTGGGGTTTTCCACTGGAGTTGTACAAATGGAGGAGGTCCGGAAAAGACATATCCAGTTTTTACGGTTGTCCTCTTTTTTTTTGAAGGGGGGCTAATGGCAAGCGGCGTAAACCGATTGTCGCCCAGGTTGGGAGGCCCGGGGCCATGTTGGGGTTGATCAATTATTATTTAAAAAGTTTTTTATGAATTATCTGCTTAGAGAAATTTCGCAGCAAAAAATTTGCTGCAAAGAACAATGGGAGATAAGGACCACGAGATAAGAAGTTGATCAAAAGGCGCTGGTTGAAGATAAGAGACGTCTGCTCGCAACGAGAGATAGTCAAAAACTGTGATTAAGAATATATATATACTTTATATGGTCGAAGATGTCTCCTTCACTGTGTTGCGCACTGTTGACCAAAATTATACATAATACAGTCTACAAAGGTCTAATAAGAAAGAATGACTGTGTATTCGAGTTCCCCGACTATATTATACTCGGTACTCATCTATTCCACCCACTACTACCTCCTACGCCCATACCACCAATTTAGTAAGGTAGCAGACTAAAAAGTCTATAAATCTTTTAGAAAGCATTTGATTAGGTTGATTTGTGGGTGTAGATTAGTCATTGGAACAGTTTGGCATCAAAACATTTTCTATAAACATTAACGAACTGGCGCTGGGCGGGAGTGGGCGTGGCAAAATTTTGACCAAATGTGGAAATTCATTTGGATAGCTCTATCTCTCATAGTCATGGGGATCCACGCGTTCAAAATGTTATACCGCTTATATGGGAAATTAAGGATCCACGCGTCTTCATCGCTGCCCTTTTCGATTGAGGCATCTTCAAATCGGCCGAACAGTCTTGCCTACTCATCTTTCTGCTGGAAAGCCAACTTATTTCCAACTTATTGACTTTAACCTTTGCAACAATACTCTTTCCCGAAGAGTGTCCATTGCGGATACCCCTGACCTAAGCTCAGACCACATCCCTCTTATTATCAGACAATCCCTGCCTGGCTTTCCTCTGGAAATAAAAGATTCTGGCCCCGATATGGAAATATGGGCTGGCAATATATGGTGTATTTGAAAAAAACCCACTTAATCAAGGTTTGAGTGTTTCAGAACAAATAGCTTGGCGTCCTTTTAATGAGTGACACTATGAAAGTACTCACAACTGCTCATGACAGAAGAATTCATCCCACGCAAACCCATAAGCTCGTTCACTTCGCTTATTCCCCACAAGACGGCGCCTTAAGCGGTGGACTTTCCTTCAGCTGCAGAACCGGAGAATACAACACACTTTTTTTCTAAATAATTTAATTTTCACCACAAATTTCAAATTGTTTTTACAAAAATAGATTACTAGGAATTATTGATCTGCAGCACAATTAGAAAAAAAGGAACCCCAGGGCAAAGACGGTCGTAAAATCTGATTTGCGATCTAGATATTTGGACAGGATGTATTTTCTTTACATATGTTCTCTCGAAAAATAGTTGAACATGAAAGTTTCCCATCTTTATCAAGCAGAACAAGTCGCTGTCATGAAATTGTGAGCGTAGTCTAGTGTCTTTTATAAATGCACTATGATGACGTGGATATAGTAGTTGAGCACTTTCAGTTAGCACTTAGGGCGATCTGGGTAGTCGAAGCCATTAGCAAGCCAGATGGATGGTTGTTAGCTGCAAAGAGTTTTTAACAGCCCCGAATCGATAAAAAAAAACAAAAAAGGACGACTGTAGCCGAGTTTCCCAACTATATTATACTCGGTACTTATCTCTTTCACCCACAATTTAACTTAAGTTTACATTTTAAATATAAAAAAATATCTATAAATCTTCTTAAAGGCATCCGATTAGGTTGATTTGTGGGTGTTTATTAGCCATTAGAATAGTTTAGCATCAATCATTTTGTATAAATATTAACGAACTGGCGCTACAACGAAATTTCTGTTTTCGGGGTTAGAGTGACGTGGCAAACTTTTGAAACAAACTTTAACTGCGTGGGGATTCTAAATGCCTCCATGCCAAATCCTATTGATCTATCGACTCGGCTAGCATCAACAGCCGATCAAATCGAGCCAACAGCTCTATAGGGTCGGGTATGATTTTGTCTCTATGTTACATTTATTCACACGACCATACTATACCCGTGTACTCTACGAGTACAGAGTAGTTCAGGATTAATTAAAATTTATGTCATGTTAAATTCAAAATCTCCGTCGGTGGTCAAGCTCCATGATTAAGGGTCACCAAAAACCGTGCATTTCACTAGAACGAGTGTTTTGTGATATTCTTTGGTATAGCTGCCGGTCTAGAGGGGAACATAATCAGGGAGTGCAGCTGAGCGAGAGTGAGACAGAGCATTGGATACTGCGTAAAGAAAAATAACTGACAATAGGAAACATAGTCAGAGTCAGCCGGATTTTCTGAAAGGGAAACAAGAGGTAATTATCGCCTTGAGTTAATTATCGCTACCCTCTGACATTGTAATGTCCTGAGCTCATGAAAACTAAGAATCACTGGACCATCTGCACGGTAAAGGTGTTGCTTGGCTGGTTTCGCCGCCGGCCCCCAGAGCCCTCCATATTGGGGAGAATGTGAAGAAAATAGATCGCCATTCAATCGTCCTAGCTAGACAGAAATCCTGAAGAGATTATTGATGATCGCTGCCAAGAAATAACCATTTTAGCTCCAGTTACTCGTTCTTGGCTTCCATAAAGTTAGTTGCGTTGTCCGACCAAATCTGTCTGGGCCTTCGACTGGTCTAAATTAATCTTTTTAGGGCTCCCGGAAAAGAGCCGATAATCACATCCTTCATCAGTTCCAGATGCGAGGCCTTAGAGCAAAGCTTATAAATTCGCTAAAGAAACATTTTTTGAGAGCCCTTATTCCGGGCTTCCGGATTGGAAAAGAATGGCCAAAAAAAAGTCAACGCTGGTCACATTGAATACTTGGAAGCCTTTAACACGTTCCCTTGACAGATTCGTCATGATATGCTTCAAAATTCGCGGCTGGGTGCGGAAGCATCTGTTATTACATGTGTTATATTTTTCAATTGTCCAATGTGATATTGGTACGTTTTTATGCCGCTGCCTATCAAATGTATCTGACTTTTCTGTGGAGGGGTTGAGTTTCAAAAAACTGAAAATGGATGACACTTCTCTTCTACTGAAAAAGCATTAAATAGAGAAAATATAGCTGGTATGACGATCTAATTTAACCAGAAAGAGATGACAACAATAAGTCCTGAAAATTCTTTAGCCTCTTTAGTTTAAAAAAATTTAACAAAACGACAATATATTAATATAAAAGCAATGAGTAAGCTCTGTGGATGCGATTTATCTCCCTTATTCGGAAGTTACAAAAATGAAATTTAAATCCAGACCAGAACAAGATAAAATATCGTATTCAAGAAATGAAGTTGAAGTTTTGAAGCTCCTATTAACCAGTGTTCCGTGATGGCCTTGACCGCCAGACTGCAGTCCTGCCCATTGAAAGTGATAAGCATCATTGATCTTTTCCTTGAGCGGATAGGCCATATCATGCGTGAGCTCCTGCAGTTTTGGAGATTTCTTCATTTCCTCAGTGCTACGCGGTCAAAGTGATCCCTGCATATGGGAAGGCCTACTGGTTCTTTCTCCAGGAGGAGAGAATTGGTAGTATCTGCCCTTGCTAGATCGTCAGAATAACAGTTTCCCTCGTGGTCCCTATGTCCGGGCACCAATATGAGGTGGATATCATGCTGTTCCGCCATTTCGTTAAGAGATCTGCGACAGTCACTCACTGTCCTGGAGTTGGATGAAAATCCGTCAAGGGCTTTGAGTGCCTCTTGACTGTCTGAGAAGATACAAATAGTTTCTTGATTGCAATTAAGTGCTTAGTGCTCTTAGCAATTAAGATCTAAGTGCTTTCCCGATAGCTATTATTTCTGCTTGAAACACACTACAGTGGTCGTGGAGTCTGAAGGACTCTTTGAGATACAGCCGCTCGCAGTCGAAAGCGCCTCCCACCTGGCCATTCTATTTTGAACCGTCTGTGTAAATATGAAGGGAACCGGCTGGTCCTGAGATTTGTGTGGCCCATTCCTCCCCCGTTGGAATAGATACCTTTTATTTTAAGGTGGGATGATCAACAGGTATACAGTAGTCTGTGGCCCTCGTAGACGTAGAGTGGTGTAGGTCCAACTTGGTATGTCCACCCGTCTCACGTAGCCTAATTTCGTGGCTAAGCGTGGCTATTTTGGCCTCACTATCTCTGCAGGTAATGGGTCGAGTATGAAGTCTAGTGCGTCTGATGGTGTGGTACGTAGGCTGGCTGTAATGCAGACCTCCGCCATCCTTTTCTTTTTCCTAAATATCACTCTACATGTGGAGTTTGTGAGAACAGGCCACCAGATTACCATCCCGTAGAAAAGAATGGGTTTTATGACCGCTGTGTAAATCCATCTGACTATCTTTGGGGACATTCCCTATTTGAGTACCTTGGCTTTTCGGCATGTGTAAAGCGCGATTGCTGCCTTGTATGCTCTATACATAGTGTTTAACTTCCAGTCCAGTTTCCTGTCTAACGTAATCCTTAGGTACTTGGCGTTACCACTGTGGGGGAGTGTGTCTGGAAGTGTTTGGAAGCCCTAAACTCGGTATTTTGTACTTCCTAGTGAAGAGGACAAGCTCGGTTTTGGATGGGGTTACACCTAGTCCGTTTCTAATTGCCCATGTTGAAGGAACCCTCAGTTTGTCCGTCATACGGTCGCATAGAGTCTGGGGAAATTTTCCAGAGAAGACAATTGCAACATTATCCGCATAAGCGATAGCTTTGCAAGCACCACCTTCCAGGGATCGTAGTAGGATATTAACCGCCACATTCCACAGTAGGAACGTTCCACAGTAGGAAGTACTACACCTTCTTTGCGGAGTGCCTCTTCTGACGTATCTTTGAATAGATTTTCCTCCTAATGTCGCCTCAACAGTCCTGTTTACAGAGATCTTTTTTATAAGGCTCACGGATTGATCGTTTACCCCTAGTCTCATCAGCGTATTGATTATCGAACTTGGCAGATGTTGTTGAACGCACCTTCTATGTCTAGAAAAGCAATAAGTGCGTATTCCTTGTTACTAAGTGCCTTTTCGACGAACGTAGTGATCTCGTGGATCGTGATCCCGAGATATCATCTGGGTTAATGGTAAGTTTTATGTATGCGCCAGCAAATATTAAATTTTTTTAAGTAATATAGTAATGAGGATTAGGAGTAGCAGTACAGGGGGTTAGTACAGGGGGCTAGCAGTTAGTAATATGACGGGGAATTGATGAATGGCCCGTGAAGATGAACCCCAACCCGTAAAGATTAAGTAAAGACTGACTTCAGTAAAGCGTGATCGTTGCGCGAAAGAATGCAGTCGCACACAACACCCCTTAACACCCAGACGGATCGTTGAACTGCGGAGCGGCGACGGTCACGGGCCGATTTGCGTGGCGGTCCTCCACTTCCAATTGGCTCAGGCGAGCTCGGTGGTCCTGCTGGAGTTGCGGATCCGCCAGATACCACTTCAGCTGGGGTTACAGGGGAACAGCAAGTTGGTGATGATGCCTCCTCCAGTGTTGGACTGTGCAATCGCAGCTGATCCAGATGCCGCCAGGACTTGTCGATCGTCGTCAAGACACACCGAATACAAAATCTATCCCGTTCACTTCGAGACGTGTGTCGAGTTTGGGCCTCGCAAATCTTACCATATGATATTTCGCCTGGACTAAATTTGTCAAAGAATGTCTGGAGGTCTCTATTGAACAGTAACTCCGATGGCGAATGCTTTGTGACGGGATGTAGCGTAGTATGTTGGTTAAACAAGAAACGAGATAAAGCTATGTTGATATCAGCGTGTGTTAAGAGGAGCCCTAAATAAATAGGTCTTACTCCAATGAGCTCCTTATGGAAACTGATTTTATTTGGTAAAGTTCTCTTATAAGTACGATACATGAGAATCTTAAAACTATTTAAAACTACTTGTCAACGCACTGCACGCTGACCTCCTATGCGACCCTTTCTCCAGTGCGATAAGCGCACCACTTATGTATGTGTTTGTGTTAGGCTGCAGGGGATCGGTTTTGAGCCATGTGTTTGACTCATATTTCATGGGTCCGATCCCTTGAAACTCTTACTTAAGAATTTCTATACAAAATAGTGTTCAATACTTGAACAGCGTGACAATTTAGTTTCTTCAGGTAACTCTTCGTGGTTTGAACCATTCGTTCGGCCTGTCCGTTGGTTGCAGGGTGGAACGGCGCGGATCGGATGTGACGGATCCGATTGTTTTCCGTAAATCACTTTATCTCCTCGGAGGTGAAAGCAGTTCCCTTGTCGGACACTATTTTATCCGGAATGACATGGGTTGAAAACAGTTGCCGAAGGAAGGTGATTGCAACTGCCGATGTCGATTTTACGGGGCAAACTTCAAGCCACTTCGTAAAAGAGTCGACGACCAACACAAACGTGTTCCTTCGGAACGGTCCAGCAAAATCAATGTGCAGACGGGAACATGATTTCTTGGCAGACTACCAGTAATGTACGTCCGACCGTGGGGGGGAATTTCTCGTATGCATGGTGACATTGACTCATCGCCTTTTTGATATCTGCATCCAGACCGGGACACCAGACGTAACTGCTGGTCGGCTGAAGCTCCAGGTACCTCTGCAATAATCGAGCGCCGTCAATGTGAGCAGTCTTCAATGGTTTGGGCAGGAATATGCGCCACCGGTAAAACACCCCTTGTTTTCATCGATCAAGGGGTCAAAATCAATCAGGAAGTGTACCGCCGGGACATTTTGGAAACTGTTGTTCTTCCTTGGGCCCAGCAGCCTTTCGGTGATACGGAGTGGACGTTTCAACAGGATTCAGCGCCAGCTCATAGAGCCATAGAGAGACTCAGGACTGGTGCAAAGCCAATTTTCCGGACTTTATCACATCCAGTGAATGGCCACCTTACTCGCCAGATCTTAATCCGATGGACTACAGTGTGTGGTCTATTTTGGAGTCCAGGGCATAAGCTAAACGCCACATAAGTTTCAGATCAGTTTCAGAAACGCCACATCACGCCAGAAACGTTTAGGGCTCTGCGTCGCAGCCCAAGGAAGCCACTTCGAAACCGGCCGAATATATGTTAACACAATACCTACACAATTTAAAAGTTGTGTATCTGCATTTTTTTTCAAATACAGTTCGTTAAAAATGTATGATCAAAAATGTTTGTCCGGGTTATTTATTGTCACCCTGTATTAAGAATGTACTGTTGAAGTTTCAAATAAAAATATCAAATAATGACAGAGATACAGCCCATATTCGAGAGCGCGCCAACGCCGGATAGTATGAGTTGGTAGTGAGAGTTGGTAGCATTAAAACTTTTAACCTCTTTTTTCTCAGAACGACATTTTTCTGTGTGGCGTAGGTGATTCACAAAATTCTATGGTACCGATCTAGCTGAAATTTTGATATGTTGTTCTAAAAAGTAATATTTCTGTCCCGTACTAGAATCATTTATTTTTGATAATTAGTTTTTTATTTATCATTAATTCAAAATGATCATGAAAACTTCTTTGGTTCGAGGCTCATGTTGTATACCTGACGTTGGGCAGCGGCTTAGGAAACCTGCATTACTTATTTTGGTTCCAGGCTGATGAAATAACTTGAATTTATACGCTCTCAAAAAAATTTCTCGATCATCGGGTTGGAAATGATTTGAGGGATTGGCTTTTCTGTCGAAAAGATTCCCAGCAGTGGGCGATGATCTGTAATAAGCGTGAACTTCCTTCCATATAAATAGTTATGACATTTTTGTCACCTGCGACTAACACTACTGCTTCTCTGTCGATCTGCGAGTAGTTCCTCTCAGCCTTTGACAGCGTCCGAAAATAAAACGCATTCGGTTTCTGTGTCCCGTCTTCCATTTCGTGGCTAAGTACTGCTCCAAACCCGTATGCTGACGCATCGCAAGTTAGGATCAGTGGGTGGTTCGGTGTAACGCTTGTATCTTTTAGCAGAAGGGCAGTGGGGAGAGGTGCGCCATCAAGGGGAGAAGTTTCGGACGAGAAAAGGGCACAGAGAGAATAGAAGGAGTGCAACCGGGTAAGATGGCAGAATTTTCCCTTGGGGCACCTTTCCCGGTGTCTCTCCGGGCAAAGGCCACGGAGGGATCAGCGACAAATTATGGCGTCGGGGCACTTATTCCCTCAGTGCGTCTCTTCTGGGCTGGTCTAGTAGATTTCTCTCATCGGTTAGAGTTTTTTTATAAAGTGAAAAAGAAAAAAAAACGACAACGACAACGACCGAAGGCGCTGGTGTCCAAGGGCAAGCAAGGAAAAAAGGAGTCCACCGGTTTGTGGCCAAGAATCCGTCAAGGTAAGAAAGGGCGATGGGTCTGTTAGGAGTTCGTGGTAAATTTTTCTCTTGCGTTAGGGTCAGCAACAAGGCAAGCAGCTACTGGAAGGAGATTCGGAAGCCCACGCAAGCCAAGGAATTTCGGAAGAGTTCCAGTGGGTTCCGCAACATCCCCAAGGACGTCCCCAAGACCGGAAAACGGAGGGAGGAAGAAAAGACTCGAACTAAGAAAAGACTCGGTCAGCGGGCTTGAGTTATAATCGGTAGTCCCAGCATCGAATCTTTGGCTCGAGCGGGCAGTTGAGTTTCAACCGCGCTTGGCCGAGCGTATTTCCTCGCCGCGATCTTGAAAAAACGAGGAAAAGTACAAATTTTCCGGCGGTAAAAAGGACCCGAGTGCGACCCGGGATACATCGGAGGCTTCCAGCGACCCCGGCGCAGTGAACCGGAGCAATTTCAAACCAGTGACCAGGGAAAACCAGTGCGGCCGAATTCACGTAGGATTTCGGCATATAGTTAGGTGTTAGTTTAAGTAGTGATAGTTTGATTAGTGATAAGATATAAGTTTAGTGGTGGCTTACGGCCAAACGGATGCAGAGCGGGAAAAGGCTCATGGTTTAAAAGTGGAAAATTTGGCCCAGCGAGGTTCGAGGTGTCAGTGGATCACACCTAACCTTTTAAAAGAGAAAAAAAGAAGAGAAGAGAAACAAAAAAAGAAGAAGAAAATCTTATAATAATGATTTCCAATGCCCCAATGATTTGTGTGTCCCCATAGTGAATTTTTCTCGTTTTTTTTTGTAAGTGATATCTAAAATTTTCAGCCACTCCAGTCCGATGAAAGCGCTTTCAACGATGGATGCACCAATGCAGGGGTGAGTGAGAAAATACCCACATCATACTCAATTTTAATTGTTAAAAGTAAAGGAAGGAGATATATCCATAATACAAGAAAGCAAGGAATATTTGCTAAGCCTAATCCACTTTAAATTTTTAGAATAAAAAAAAGAAAAAAAAGAAAGTCTTAGAATAAATGGTTAGTCCGTCAGACAACCCATTCGAACCATTTCGCTAACCATTTCCACTCATGTTCGAGCGCATGTTCGTTTACATGTTCGATGTGTTCGTCATGTAACTTTATTGTTTTTTTATATAAAAGTCTTGCTCGTGTCCGTTTTTGTTCTTTGTTATTTTTTTTTTGAAAATCCAATTAATTTAATCATTTAGGCTTAATTTTTTAAATCTTCTTTTCGCCACTCACGAATGTTTTTTTATTATATATTTATATTTATATATATATATATATATTAATATATATTTATATTTATTTATTATTTAGATTTTACCCCATAGAATAATAATCAAAGGGGAATGTACTTTTTAGGATCCAAGCGAATTTTTTATATATTATTTCTTAGAGTTTAAATAAATATTATAATGTACTAAAAACCCGTATTTTGACCCGACATAACAGTCCCACTTGAGACCGTCGAAGCAGGGGCTATCGCGGACATAATGGGCTTTGACCCAGGGGTTAGATAGCCAAAGGTAGGGTGGGCAGACTAAGTCTCGCAACATCGGAGGCTTAGGTGCTCGGCGGAAGGACTAATGCGAAGGAGCCCCTTTTCTTTTTATATGTAGATTCCCGGAAATAGATCACTCGATGGCTGAAATGAGTAGCCGACCTCTTCGCAGAGAAGCTTGCCCCATGCACGCAAAATCTTTATGGGATAATGAGAAAAGGCACCTCGGGGGCGTAGCAAGAATACCACTCCAATAGCTGGCGAGCCAGAGCCGGAAGAACTTTGATTATTGCGTGCGGCACAATCATAGCCCAATGATTGCGGCAGTAGCCCAATCATAATTGTTATAAATGGCGCCCAACTTCAGGGCCACGTTATGCAACGTAGCTCACCACCAAAACTACTCATTTTGGCCAGAGTTTGCAAAACAGATCTCACATTAGGAAAATCAATTAATTTTATTGGTTAATATAGCCGCTGGAGTTTGATCTCGTTTTCTAGCTCATACTATTTTCAATCTCGTTCGAATTTCGATCAGCCGCATAGGAAACGGATAGACCAATTACTGAGAGGTAGGGTCGTTCGGCCACGGTTTGACATAAACTCGAGCGAGTGCGAAAAAAAACCCTTTTAGAACACACTCTATCCACATCAGGTCCGTACGTTTTGTCATCATTCGCATAGAATTTGCAGGCATTGATGGGCTACTTACAACCGCATTGCCTGACCACGGATAATAATAGAACGCACAGAACTACTCAAATTAAAAATAGAAAAGTAACAGCATTAGTTTTCTCAAGTAAAAAGTCGCTTGGAATTGCAGCAATTATTTTCGTAATGAAGTATTAGCTGACCACGAAACAATGGGAAAACTAAGTTGTTAACGCAGTGTTCGAAGCTTGGATTGTAGGCAAAAGCGATCGCTCGCAATCGCCTAACCGCTGTCAGAAAGCAGCATTTGTTGTTGGTGTAAGCGCACAAGAAACAGGTGTTAAGCGCCACTCACGTTTTTTTTATTCTTCTTTTCTTTTCCTTCGCATGCAGGTCTTATCTCAAGGGGTATAGTTATGCTCATAGTTGGTCTTTGCGTGATTTAAAAAAAAACACTATTTTATTATTATTAAAAAAAAAAAAAATTAAACATACATTAAAACATTATTATTATTATTATATTTATTTTGGATCAAAGAAAAAAATTTTTTTTTTTAATCAGGCAACTTAGCACTTGGTTTGTTCCAACAGTTAGATCAAACCGAAGTTAAGCTGCATTGGTCCGAGTAAACTAGAGTGGGAAGCGAAGTAATCAGCTGATGCAATGAAAAGTTCATTGACCGTTTCGTTCGGTGAAATCCCATATTACATCTGTTTGAATTTCTTTTTGTCATTTTTAGTTATATCTTTTTAGATTTATTCGTAAGTTAATTTTTAATATTAAAAATAGGTATTTTGCCATTAAATAGTCGTGCCAGTATTTTTTAAAATATTTATATTATTTTTCTGTCCTTGCGAAAATCAAAAATTACCAGTCATGCCAAATCCCGAAGAAAATGTGGCACAAAAGTGTCCTTTGTGTGAGTCTACCTTAGATGTGGGAAAAACGTACAAAACCAAATTTGGTCATGTTTCCCATCAGTCCTGCATTGCAGGCTATGCCAAAAGTAAAACAACGTGTCCTATTTGTAACACAGTATGCTTCGAGAAATTTGATACTCCGTCTCAAAACACTAGGTCGACTAGAGGGCAGACGTTAGATTCTACGCCCAGTGGCTCGTCAGGGGCAGCGGCGTTGGGGTTGGCTCAGAAAGAGCTAATTCAAAGCACAATTGTAGACGCTGTAAAGTCCATGCATAATTAGTTGTTGACAGAATTATCGGAAAGAATGGCTAGGTTGATTGAAGACAATCTTCCGGCATCAGTTCCAGCGGTAGAAGTTTCCAACCCGGATGTAGCACTTGGAAGGAATTCCTTAGACCAAATTCCACTAGGCAGTATGGATGAACCAATAGGGTCCATTCGCGAAACACCAAGGAGTAACCACTCAGACCTAAGCCAGAGGCCCGACAAAGTAGGCCATATTTTAAATCAGTGGTGGGCAAACTCTCATTTTACATAGCACGCGAGTATAGGGTAGGAAATTCTGCCGCAGCGCTGCCGGCACACTGACAGTGTAAGCACTGTCAATTTTTTTTAGAAGCTCTCTCACTTGCTCTCATTTTGATTCATTTGACAGCCCAAACTAAAAATCAAAATTTTTCCACTTCGAAAAATTTTTCCAGAAATTGGGTTGGAAAAAGTTTTCTTCATGGAGAATATAGATAGGGAAGCGTAGTTTTTCATTTGTTTAAGAAATGTGGCTAGCAAAGCTTTTTTTAAAATAAAATACTTAATTTTAGTGCCCATTCCAACTTTTGAATTAACGAAAAATGAAATAAAAGCATACGTTTTTTTCGCTCAGTGAATTCTCTGCTCTCATTGTTTTTCTCTGCTACGCACACTTTCAAATTTTAAACATGTGTTAGTTTTGCATAAAGTTTAGTTTTTTTTAGTTAGTTCTTGCCCACCACTGTCTTAAATAGTTGGAAATTGAGGTTTAGTGGTAATCCGGAAGGTCTTAGTGTCGATAATTATTTACCGAGTAGAAGCTCTCGCTAGACAAACTAGACTAGACAGCTAAGCAGCAATGCTAGCCTTCTATTCGAAGGGAAAGCGAGAGAATTCTACTGGAGGTACCACAAAAAAACCCAGGAATTGCGTTGGGATTTTCTTTGTACTGCGCTAAGGAGGCAATTCAGAGATGCGCGGACGGACTTAGATATCCGAGAAGTCATTCGAGATAGGAAGCAGCGGGAAAGGGAAGGATTCGATTCGTTCTATAATGCAATAGAGGAGTTAATGGACCACCTAGACATGCCACTAACCGAAATGGAAGTGGTGGAAATTTTAAAGAGAAATTTAAGGCCAGTGATAAGGCATGAAATTCTGAACATTCCAGTCCGGTCGGTAGAAAATTTAAGGGCAATATGCCGACGCAGGGAAAATTTCTTAGAAGACGTCCGAAAATCCCAGGGATATCTGAAGGTGGTGCCGTTCCGCAAGCAAGTTTCCGAGTTAGTTGAGGAGATGATGGATGTTGAGGAATTCGCAGAAGGCGAAGTGAATGGTGAAGTCTGTGCAATGTCGCTAATATGCTGGAACTGTCGCAAAGAAGGCCATCGCCACAAGCAATGTCGAATGAAGCGCAAAGTGTTTTGCTTCGGCTGTGGCGCCCCAAATAACTACCACCATACTTGTCCGAATTGTGTAAAAAACGGGAAAGCGAACACTTTCAGCGGTCGACAGCAGGCAAGTGTTCCGAAGGACAAGTTGACAAACGGGGACCTGAACTACTATGTCCAGTTCAGACTTTAGAAGATCCTGTGAGATCACCTACATCTGATCCGATCAAGGAATCTTGGCCAAATCTGGGGGTTCCACAAGTCGCAGGTTTAAAACCGGACGTGTAGGAAAAAGTGTCTAGAAATACTAAAAGAATAAGGTCCTATTGGAATAATGTTGAAACTATAAAAACGATTAGGTTCAAAAACAATGATAATCGTCCGTATGCCGAAGTCATGCTCCTAGATAGGGTAGTAGTTAGTCTATTAGACACGGGGGCGGTTATTAGTGTGATTGGGGGGAAATTGGCAGAACAGTTAATACGAAGTAAAGTTCCGTTTAAATGAGTAACAACAGTTGCTACCACGGCAGATGGTCAAAAACAGGTCGTAGTAGGAAAGCTTCAAACAGCCGTAAAGTACAAGGAAGAAACCAAGGATCTCGAGTTCCATATCATACCATCCCTGAATCAGGATTTGTACTTGGGTTTCACGTTCTGGACAGCATTTAGTTTGCCGCCATCTTCCATGCAAATATCTGAGATAGCGTCAAATTCACATGATCTGACGGATAGTCAGCGATGCAGCCTAAGCATAGTAATCGGGAAATTTCCTTCGTTTGCCTCTTCGGGATTAGGAAAGACAACTTTTATTTCTCACGAAATCGACGTAGGGGATGCGAAGCCAATCAAACAACGTCATTTTCCGGTGTCACCAGCGGTCGAAAAGCTTCTTTACCAAGAAATCGGTCGAATGTTGAAAATGGGGGTGATTGAGGAGTCCCAGAGTGCGTGGTCTTCGCCCGTTGTCCTAGTACAAAAACCCGGGAAAGTAAGGTTGTGTTTGGATAGTCGTAAAGTCAACGCTGCTACCAAAAAGGATTTGGAGTTTTATCTAGACTTCCAAAGGCAATGTATATCTCCAGCCTCGATTTGAAGGATGCCTATTGGCAGATCCCGTTGGACCCAAAATCTCGGGATAAGACAGCTTTTACAATTCCGGGAAAACCGTTGTATCAATTTAAAGTGATGCCATTCGGTTTGACCAACGCGTCTCAAACGATGATTCGGTTAATGGACAAAGTTATCCCGCCTGAGCTTAGGAACGAGGTCTTTGTCTATTTAGACGATCTCTTGGTCGTCTCAGATACCTTTGAAACCCACATGAAGGTTCTGAGTGTGGTGGTCGAGCAAATGAAACTAGCTGGACTCACACTAAACGTGGAGAATAGTAAATTTTGCGTGAGAACGGTAAAATATCTTGGGCATATCGTGGAAGAAGGGACTATACGAACTGGTCCAGAGAAAATATCGGCAATGGCAGACTTTCCACTTCCCCAAAATTTAAAATCTCTTCGGCGTTTTCTTAGCATGGTGGGGTGGTATCGCAAATTCATCAACAACTTCGCATCAGTATCGGCTCCACTTACAGACTTGTTGAAGCCAAGAAAGAAATTCGAAATGACTCCGAAGGGAGAGAAGGCGTTTTTCCTGCTTTAACCCTTTACATGGTGGTGATGCAGATCTGCATCATACCGTTTAAATTCAATTATTTATCAAACTGCGTTACAAAACTGTATAAAAACTTTTTTATGCAGTTCAGAAACTTTCGTTTTCTATATAAAAAGTGTTGATCACTCAGAATTCTGTCCAATACTCAACAGGTGATTACTTTTCCAACCAATTTGGTGAATGTGGTAATCTGAATTGGTTGTGCAGTTTCTGATCCAAAATATAAAAAATCAAAAAAAATTGTATAGTTGATTCAATTAATGTTTAAAAACAGGTAAATATTATATTTAGTTGTATATTATTGAGTTTTTGTGTTTATTGCATTATTATACAATTAAATCATTAATTTCGCTTAGTTTAAAAAATTATATTTTTTTTGCTTTTTGTAAAAAAAATTAAGAAAAACCAAACTTAAAAAAAAATAAAAAGAAGTGTATTTTTTATTTTTACTTATCTACCGAACAAAAAAAAATCAAGAAAATCGGAGTTATTGCCATGTAAAGGGTTAAAGCAAAGATATGCTTTGCTCCGCTCCAGTGTTACGCAGCGCGGATTTCACCAGACCCTTCTTCGTGCAATGCGATGCCGGCAAGTCCGGAGTGGGAGGCGTGCTGGTGCAAAAGACAGATCAGAGTGACAGATCCCATTGCTTTTGTATCAAAAAAATTAAACAAAGCCCAAAGGAATTATTCGGTCACTGAACAGGAGTGTCTCGCGGCCATAATTAGCATCAAGCGTTTCCGGCCGTACATAGAGGGCCATGAGTTTACAGTGATTACGGATCATGCTTCACTTAAATGGCTCATGAGTCAGACGGATCTTCACTCGCGACTAGTTCGATGGGCCTTAAAATTGCAAGGATTCACGTTCAAAATTGAACACAGAAGTGGGAAAATGAATGTGGTACCGGATGCTTTGTCTAGGGTCAATGAGGCTGAATTAGCTGCTATAGAGGCGAGACACGGGCTTTTAATAGATCTGCAAGCACCGGAATTCAAGTCGGTGAAGTATTTAGAAATCGCAGAGAAAGTCAAGGCCAATCAAAATCAATTGCCAGATTTGAAAGTGGTCGATGGACTCGTTTATCGGAGAACAGAACATGCAACTGGAGATCAGATGCATGATATTCTCAATTGGAAATTATGGATTCCCGAGGAGCTAGTTGCCGAGGTTCTAAGAAAAAATCATGACGAGCCTCTAGCTTCTCATGGAGGTATTCACAAAACGTTGGAAAGGGTGAGGCGTTATTACTATTGGCCAGGGTTAGTAAACGACGTGAGGTCGTATACGCAAGCTTGTGAAGTTTGCAAATCCACCAAGGCCTCAAATAAAACTCAACGACCTCCAATGGGCCTCCAGCGTCTTTATATAGATTTTCTCGGTCCGTACCCTCGGTCTCGGAGTGGGAACATCGGAATATTTATAGTGTTGGACCATTACTCCAAGTTTGCATTTTTAAAAGCGGTAAAAAAATTCACGGCAGACGTTGTCACTAAATATCTCCAGCAAGATCTTTTCCACACTTTTGGCGTACCGGAAACCATTGTATCCGATAATGGAACGCAGTTCAGGGCTGAGACTTTTTAGAAATTTCTAAGGCAATACTCTGTTTCACACACTTGGACCGCGGCTTATTCGCCCCAGTCGAACGCCTCGGAGAGGGTTAACCGATCAGTCATCGCAGCAATAAGATCTTATGTTAGACCTGATCAAAAAAATTTAGACGAGCAACTCAGCAGTATTTGCTGCGCTCTCCGTACTGCGGTTCATTCGGCGTTGGGTACTAGCCCTTATTATATGGCATTCGGCCAGAATTTCATCTCCTCAGGGTCATCCTATAAACTTTTGAGAGCTTTAGGGCTTTTGGAGGACAGGTTTTTGGCGCTTTCAAAAGAGGACTCTTTGGAAATAGTCGGGAAGAAGGCTTGCGAGGTTCTGAGAAAACAGAATGAGAAGAATGAGCGTCAGTATAACCTGCCGGCTAGAGAGGTTGCTTATAAAGAAAGGCAAGAGATATTTTACAGAAATTTTAAACAGAGCAATTTTGCGGCCGGATATAGTGCCAAATTGGGCCCAGCATTCATAAAAGCTAGAGTGCGCAAAAGAGTTGGAAACTCATGCTATGAGTTAGAGGCTTCGGGGCACTTATTCCCTCAGTGCGTCTCTTCTGGGCTGGTCTAGTAGATTTCTCTCATCGGTTAGAGTTTTTTTTATAAAGTGAAAAAGAAAAAAAACGACAACGACAACGACCGAAGGCGCTGGTGTTCAAGGGCAAGCAAGGAAAAAAGGAGTCCATCGGTCTGTGGCCAAGAATCCGTCGAGGTAAGAAAGGGCGACGGGTCTGTTAGGAGTTCGTGGTAAATTTTTCTCTTGCGTTAGGGTCAGCAACAAGGCAAGCAGCTACTAAGGGAGAGATTCGGAAGCCCACGGAAGCCAAGGAATTTCGGAAGAGTTCCAGTGGGTTCCGCAACATCCCCAAGAACGTCCCCAAGACCGGAAAACGGAGGGAGGAAGAAAAGACTCGAACTAAGAAAAGACTCGGTCAGCGGGTTTGAGTTATAATCGGTAGTCCCAGCGTCGAACCTTTGGCTTGAGCGGGCAGTTGAGTTTCAACCGCGCTTGGCCGAGCGTATTTCCTCGCCGCGATCTTGAAAAAACGAGGAAAAGTACAAATTTTCCGGCGGTAAAAAGGACCCGAGTGCGACCCGGGATACATCGGAGGCGTCCAGCGACCCCGGCGCAGTGAACCGGAGCAATTTCAAACCAGTGACCAGGGAAAACCAGTGCGGCCGAATTCACGTAGGATTTCGGCATATAGTAACGTGTTAGTTTAAGTAGTGATAATTCGATTAGTGATAAGATATAAGTTTAGTGGTGGCTTACGGCCAAACGGATGCAGAGCGGGAAAAGGCTCATGGTTTAAAAGTGGAAAATTTGGCCCAGCGAGGTTCGAGGTTTCAGTGGACCACACCTAACCTTTTAAAAGAGAAAAAAAGGAGAGAAGAGAAACAAAAAAAGAAGAAGAAAATCTTATAATAATGATTTCCAATGCCCCAATGATTTGTGTGTCCCCATAGTGAATTTTTCTCGTTTTTTTTTTGTAAGTGATATCTAAAATTTTCAGCCACTCCAGTCCGATGAAAGCGCTTTCAACGATGGATGCACCAATGCAGGGGTGAGTGAGAAAATACCCACATCATACTCAATTTTAATTGTTAAAAGTAAAGGAAGGAGATATATCCATAATACGAGAAAGCAAGGAATATTTGCTAAGCCTAATGGCCACTTTAAATTTTTAGAATAAAAAAAAGAAAAAAAAGAAAGTCTTAGAATAAATGGTTAGTCCGTCAGACAACCCATTCGAACCATTTCGCTAACCATTTCCACTCATGTTCGAGCGCATGTTCGTTTACATGTTCGATGTGTTCGTCATGTAACTTTATTGTTTTTTTATATAAAAGTCTTGCTCGTGTACGTTTTTGTTCATTATTATTTTTTTTTTTTGAAAATCCAATTCATTTAATTATTTAGCCTTAATTTTTTTAATCTTCTTATATTCGCCACTCACGAATGTTTTTTTATTATATTTATTTATTATTTAGATTTTACCCCATAGAATAATAATCAAAGAGGAATGTACTTTTTGGGATCCAAGCGAATTTTTTTATATATTATTTCTTAGAGTTTAAATAAATATTATAATGTACTAAAAACCCGTATTTTGACCCGACATAACAGTCCCCCTTGAGACCGTCGAAGCAGGGGCTATCGCGGACATAATGGGCTTTGACCCAGGGGTTAGATAGCCAAAGGTAGGGTGGGCAGACTAAGTCTCGCAACATCGGAGGCTTAGGTGCTCGGCGGAAGGGCTAATGCGAAGGAGCCCCTTTTCTTTTTATATGTAGATTCCCGGAAATAGATCACTCGATGGCTGAAATGAGTAGCCGACCTCTTCGCAGAGAAGCTTGCCCCATGCACGCAAAATCTTTATGGGATAATGAGAAAAGGCACTTCGGGGGCGTGGCAAGAATACCACTCCAATAGCTGGCGAGCCAGAGCCGGAAGAACTTTGATTATTGCGTGCCGCACCCCTCCCGAAAATGACACCTCGCCTGGAGCTGGGATTTCGGATCTTACAAGATTTCCCAGTAGCCCAATCATTATTGTTATATCAGAGAGTAATGAAGTAGAACGGATCGTATCGGAATCAAATTCTTTAATTCTGCACATGCTTTTTAGTGAACCGGATACTTGTCTATGGTACGTTCTTGTCTAGAAGTCTATGTAATGACTCCGCAATGGTGGCCTTCTGGGACAAGAATGAGTGATAAAAATTGGTCAGTCCGAGAAACGTTTGCGACAGTTTTTTCTCTTTTCGCGGTGGCGCCTCATGGATGGCTCTAACTTTGTCGGCTGATGGCCTAATGCCGAGAGCGTCAACTTTGAATCCAAGAAATTCGATGGAAGAGACCCCAAACTGACATTTGTCCTTGCGCAGACTTAATCCTGTCTGGTCCATTCGGGCTAGCATTTCGTTTTATCTACTCGCAAGTTCTTCTTCTGATTTACCCATTATTACAATATCGTCAAAATACGGAAGGACGCCCGGTATGTTCTGCAGTATTATTTCAATGCAGCTTTGGAATATTCCTAGTGCTGCTGAAATTTTTAATTGTAGTCTTGTGCTCCTTAAATGCTCCTCTGTGAGTAGCAATTGTTTGCATCAAAGCAGACTTTTCGTCTACTACCAATTGTTGATACGCCTGGGCCAAATCTATTCTTGCGAAAATTGAGCCTCCTTCTATCGAAGCTAATAGCGTGTTAATTGCGGATTTGATGGCAATGCGGCTGTACCCCTTTATTAGGCGTAGATTTATAATCTCCACAAATGCGAATGGAACCATCCTTCCTGACTATGGGAACCGTCGGAGTGGCCCACTCAGAGTACTCTACAGGCTCAAGTATTCCTTGACCAAAGAGACGGTCCAACTCTCCTGGTCCACTTTGAGGGCCACTGGCGGCCCCGTATACCTACCAAGTTCTGATGAAAACAAATGGTCGAATTTCCTTAGAATTTCCGCGACAACATTGACGCACTGCACGCCATGAATGCCTTCTAAGCGGATTCCGAGGGGTTCAAACCAGTTGCATCCTAGAAGGTCCGGTGCCGGACGTGACGACCAATGGGAGATTACTGATACGGCGATTGACGTGTCGGTGATTCCCTTGACCGAAATGGGGCTACGTTGATAGTCGCTTAGCTTTAGGTGTCACTTGATGAGATCGGGATTACTGTTTGGCCAGATGTACCGATACGAAGATTCCTTCATGATGGTGACGGGCGACCCGGAATCAACATCGAACTGGCATGAGCGACCGTTGATGACCACGGCCACGGATTTCTTGGGGCCCTATTAATACGGATGTTACTGGGCGTAACTATAGGGCCCCAGGAGATGAAGATTTTGTTGACCCAGCTTGACTGTTACTGCAGCATACCCGACGTATGTGGCCAGTTCGACTACACGAATGACAAGTGACGTTGCGGAACGGACACTTCTTGCCAACCCCCACAACCCTCACAAATCGAACTTATTCAGTGGATGGACTCGGTGCTCGAAGACTCGAAGCCCCGGACATTGTCGCCTCGAATCGAATACGAGTCGCAGCGGCTGCTTCACTAGTGACGGCTCGTTCCATGGCCCGCTGCACCGTCGATTCGGTGTTGGCTAGCAGGCTTCGCTGGAGATCTCGTCGCGCAAGCTACACACAAATCGGTCCCGCAACATGCGATCTAACATTTGTCCGAAATTGCACCCTACCGCCAAACTTCTTAATGCGGCCATGTAGTTACCGACGGACTCGTCGGGTTGCTGATCACGCTTGCGGAAATGGTAGAATGCAGCAATCTCCGATTGGCGGGGTGCCAAGTGACTGGTTAATATATCAAACCACGTCAGTTAATTGCAAATCACTAACTTGCCTGGGTGATGCTAACGACACTAGTTACTCATAAAGGGGTGCGCGCGCTAGTGCAAGAAACGCCGCCTTCTTCCGGTTCTCGTCCACGACGCCATTTGCTAAAAGGTAGAGCTCGAAGCGATCTCGTTACGCCTTCCATTTCCCAGGGGTTAGCAAGTCGAAAAGTTCCAGAGTTCCAACTCCCGCCATTATTGGGCTGTAACTAATTTTTCAGGTATCCAAATCAACTTTATAATGCAAATTTGCTAAAATTAGATTCATTAAATACATTTAGTTCACAATGTGAACACACATTCATTCATCCTCACATTCCATTGTCCAATTCGAGTCCGTTTCGATATGCGAATGGTCGTCAACGGGTTGGGGGGGTGGTTGATTTCTTCTCTTGTATTTGTTTCGTTAATCATTGTTTTTCAGTCGATCTGGTGATTAGCCAGGTGCGACCAATCCCAGAGATGGGGCTGCCACCTGTCGATATCTGGGAATACCATTTTTCGACATCACATGTTTAGTAGCATCGAAAAAGAGTCCACTAAGCATATTTTTTTTTTTTTTTTTTTTAAACTCTTCATTTATTTACAATCTGTTTTCATAAACAATAAGTAAATTTTATAATTAATATTAAATAACAGGAATAGCAGTTTTCCAGTGAACCCTGCTATTATATACAACATCGTTTCTGTTAATTGAATTTATCTATCTGGAAGATCTAGTATGTGGTATCTTTTTAGTCTTCTTAATGATAAGCTGTTATCTACTAGGCTTAAGGCTAAATTATTTTCATGATTATGGAGTCTGTCGATATATTTTTTACTAATTTTATTTATTTCTTCTCTTATGGTTGGGATATTGAGATCCTTGTGGATGTTTGCATTAGTTACATAAAAAGGAGCATTGACAATTTGTCGCAAAGTTTTTGACTGGTAGCGCTGTAGTATCTCAATATTTGAGTTGCTAGCAGTTCCCCAAAGCTGTATAGCGTAAGTCCAAACAGGCTTTAATATAGCTTTGTAGAGGCGAATTTTGTTTTCCAATGAGGTTCCCGATTTTCGACTTATCAACCAGGACATTTTTAGTGTTTTAGGTCTGAGCTGCTGACATTTGGCTTTTATGTGATTTTTCCACGTTAATCTGCGGTCGAGATGCAAGCCCAGATACTTGACACAGGTACTTTGTGGAATTGGCGAGCCGTTAAGTGACACATTTGGGCAATTACCTGGTCTCAATGAAAAGGTTATTTGGACAGATTTTAGGGAGTTAATTCTAATTTTCCATCGAAGGAACCATTCTTCAATTAGGCTTAGCTCACGCTGCAGAAGTTCAGAAGCTTCATTTCTAGATGAGCTTGTGGCCAAAACGGCTGTATCATCAGCGTATGTTGCAACAGTGCAGTTGTTTGTGACTGGCATATCCGCCGTATATAGAGTGTAGAGAATTGGTCCCAGTACACTTCCTTGTGGGACGCCTGCATTAATAAGAAGTAACGTAGATGAATCGTTTTTCTGCTGCACGTAAAAGCATCTTTTATTAAGATATGATTTAATTATTAAGTAATACGGAGCAGGTAGCAATTTTTTTTATCTTGTACAATAAACCTTTGTGCCAGACTCGATCAAACGCTTGTTGAACGTCAAGAAATGCAGCTGTGCAGTATTTTTTGTTCTCAAATGCAGTAATTATATCATTAATGACCCTGTGGCACTGGGGGTCCCGTGGCCTCTCCTTAATCCGAATTGGTATTCAGGAATTATGGAAAGTTCGTCCAAAATTGGCAACATTCTCTTCAGGAGTATTTTTTTCAAACACTTTCGAGAATATTGTCAGCAGACTAATGGGACGATATGATGTTAATTCTGTTTCCACTTTGTTTGGCTTTAGGATCATTATGATCTCTGCACATTTCCATTGACTTGGAAAGTGGTCTAATCTGAGAATCGCGTTGAATATAAGAGTGATAAACTGTATGCATTTTTTTGGTAAGCTTTTTAGGGTGATGCCGTTTTTTTTATCAGGACCTGGTGCTTTTTTATTGTTCAATTCTTTGATTTCTGTTACGACTTCTTCATATTTGATGCTTTTTATAGGTAAGCTCATTTGGCAGGGTGACTCAAGAAATTTTTCTACTTCGGTCTCTGTTATAGAATTATTAATATCGTTGGGCTGGAAGACAGATTGCAGATGTTGTGCAAATGCTTCCGCTTGTTCGGTATTAGACCTACACCAATTTCCATTGCTATTACGAATATTCGTGTTTCGTTTAGCTGGTCTATTTAGGTATTTAGTCGCCCTCCATAGGTTGTGTTCGTTGTTGCAGGAATTAGGATCTAAATTTCTCAGATACGCAGCTAGAGATTCATTGCGTAAGTTCGACAGAAGTTGACTAAGCTCAGATGCAGCCTTGTTGTATAATCTTTTGTCAGGAGGGTAGTGAGTTTCTTGCCACCGTTTACGCAGTTTTCTTTTATTTTCTACTTTCTGTCGAATCTCGATAGACAGGTACAATTGGTTTGACTGTTGATGATTAAGAGCATGATCCGTGTTTCTGTAGCTCGCTTTATGAATTTTGTTTGTGAAAAGCTCCACAGCATAGTCTATCTCCTCCCCTGTTTTTAACGAAATATCCGGGCTTATAGCTGAGTCTAAATAGCTCTTGAATGCGTTAATGTCTGTAGAAGCTAAAATGACTGTGTAAAGCTTTTCCAACATATGGGCTATTGTGCTGTAAGTAGCTATTATTGGAGAATGATCTGAGTCAAGGTCAAAGCTTTCCATTACTCGCATATGTGATTGTGGAATTCCAGAGAATACAACGAAATCAATCAAGTCTGGGATTCTCTGACTATCAGATGGCCAGTATGTAGGCTTACCAGTTGACAAAGTGTGTATATTATTGTTTCGTATGCATTTGTATAACTCCGATCCCTTCGGGTTAGTCAGTCTGGAACCCCACCATGGATGTTTAGCATTGAAGTCTCCTCCTACAATAAACTTTGTGCCCAGTCTCTGGAAAAAGTTTTGAAAATCAAGCTCTTTTATTGTGAATCTGGGAGGGAGGTAAATCGCTGTTATTGATACATCCGCGTGCATACATTTTATCTTAATTGTGGCAGCCTGCATTGCGTTTTCCCTCGTACTGTCCATGATTTGAAACTTAAGGCCCTGCTTGACAATAATTGCACCCCCATGAGCTCTATCTGACGGATGATCAGCTCTTACTGTATCATATCCAATAATTCTAAAATAAGATTTGCTAGTGAAGTGAGTTTCTGAGATAAGCATGACGTCAATTTCATCCGTTTTTAAAAATAAGGATATTTCATTTACATGGTTGGAAAGCCCATTGGCATTCCATATTCCTAAGTTTAGGTTTATTTGCATAGCTTGTTTACAAGTAACATTATCATATTAAGTAAATTATTCGTAAGTTCAAATTGTTTTTCCAGAAGCTGTTCTATTCTTTCTAGGGACGTGTTTGTGATACTTTTTCCTGCAGCAGCTTGAGCGTATGATTGATAGTCCTTGGGTTGTTGAGTCGAATTATTAGACGGAGCAAATGATTGAGTTGTAGCATAGTCATTTCCTTTATTGTCATCTTTGGTGTTTTTTAGGTGGTTGCGTCCGCTTACTATTTTTTAATCCGAAGCTGATATACTCTGGCAGTTAAACCCGGATATATATCGGAAACATCGGATAAAACCAATTAATTACAATAAAATATCTAAAAAAAAATCCCAAGCTTCTATCTTCAAAAATACCAAAGTTGGTATTTCTACCAAAAACCATTTCCGATCGTACAGTTATATGGCAGCTATAAGATATAGTCGGCCGATCGTTGTGAAATTTGGTAATTCGGATCAACTGACAAAAATATAATCTGTACCAAGTTCTAGCTTTCTATCTTCAAAAACACGAAAGTTGGGTCATTTCCGATCGTTCAGTTATATGGCAGCTATAGGATATAGTCGGCCGATCCTTACGAAATTTGGCATGTCATGAAATTTGGCATTATTTTGCCAAAAATAGCGCTCATGTAAAATTTGAACTCTCTAACTTTAAAAACACCAAAGTTATACCATTTTCGATCAATCAGTTATATGGCAGCTATAGGATATAGTCGGCCGATCCGGGCCGACTTATATACTGCGTGCAAAGGAAAGAAGGAAGTGTGCAAAGTTTCAAGACGATAGCTTTAAAACTGTATGCATTTTTTTGGTAAGCTTTTTAGGGTGATGCCGTTTATTTTATCAGGACCTGGTGCTTTTTTATTGTTCAATTCTTTGATTTCTGTTACGACTTCTTCATATTTGATGCTTTTTATAGGTAAGCTCATTTGGCAGGGTGACTCAAGAAATTTTTCTACTTCGGTCTCTGTTATAGAATTATTAATATCGTTGGGCTGGAAGACAGATTGCAGATGTTGTGCAAATGCTTCCGCTTGTTCGGTATTAGACCTACACCAATTTCCATTGCTATTACGAATATTCGTGTTTCGTTTAGCTGGTCTATTTAGGTATTTAGTCGCCCTCCATAGGTTGTGTTCGTTGTTGCAGGAATTAGGATCTAAATTTCTCAGATACGCAGCTAGAGATTCATTGCGTAAGTTCGACAGAAGTTGACTAAGCTCAGATGCAGCCTTGTTGTATAATCTTTTGTCAGGAGGGTAGTGAGTTTCTTGCCACCGTTTACGCAGTTTTCTTTTATTTTCTACTTTCTGTCGAATCTCGATAGACAGGTACAATTGGTTTGACTGTTGATGATTAAGAGCATGATCCGTGTTTCTGTAGCTCGCTTTATGAATTTTGTTTGTGAAAAGCTCCACAGCATAGTCTATCTCCTCCCCTGTTTTTAACGAAATATCCAGGCTTATAGCTGAGTCTAAATAGCTCTTGAATGCGTTAATGTCTGTAGAAGCTAAAATGACTGTGTAAAGCTTTTCCAACATATGGGCTATTGTGCTGTAAGTAGCTATTATTGGAGAATGATCTGAGTCAAGGTCAAAGCTTTCCATTACTCGCATATGTGATTGTGGAATTCCAGAGAATACAACGAAATCAATCAAGTCTGGGATTCTCTGACTATCAGATGGCCAGTATGTAGGCTTACCAGTTGACAAAGTGTGTATATTATTGTTTCGTATGCATTTGTATAACTCCGATCCCTTCGGGTTAGTCAGTCTGGAACCCCACCATGGATGTTTAGCATTGAAGTCTCCTCCTACAATAAACTTTGTGCCCAGTCTCTGGAAAAAGTTTTGAAAATCAAGCTCTTTTATTGTGAATCTGGGAGGGAGGTAAATCGCTGTTATTGATACATCCGCGTGCATACATTTTATCTTAATTGTGGCAGCCTGCATTGCGTTTTCCCTCGTACTGTCCATGATTTGAAACTTAAGGCCCTGCTTGACAATAATTGCAGCACCCCCATGAGCTCTATCTGACGGATGATCAGCTCTTACTGTATCATATCCAATAATTCTAAAATAAGATTTGCTAGTGAAGTGAGTTTCTGAGATAAGCATGACGTCAATTTCATTCGTTTTTAAAAATAAGGATATTTCATTTACATGGTTGGAAAGCCCATTGGCATTCCATATTCCTAAGTTTAGGTTTATTTGCATAGCTTGTTTACAAGTAACATTATCATATTAAGTAAATTATTCGTAAGTTCAAATTGTTTTTCCAGAAGCTGTTCTATTCTTTCTAGGGACGTGTTTGTGATACTTTTTCCTGCAGCAGCTTGAGCGTATGATTGATAGTCCTTGGGTTGTTGAGTCGAATTATTAGACGGAGCAAATGATTGAGTTGTAGCATAGTCATTTCCTTTATTGTCATCTTTGGTGTTTTTTAGGTGGTTGCGTCCGCTTACTATTTTTTTAATCCGAAGCTGATATACTCGGCAGTTAAACCCGGATATATATCGGAAACATCGGATAAAACCAATTAATTACAATAAAATATCTAAAAAAAAATCCCAAGCTTCTATCTTCAAAAATACCAAAGTTGGTATTTCTACCAAAAACCATTTCCGATCGTACAGTTATATGGCAGCTATAAGATATAGTCGGCCGATCGTTGTGAAATTTGGTAATTCGGATCAACTGACAAAAATATAATCTGTACCAAGTTCCAGCTTTCTATCTTCAAAAACACGAAAGTTGGGTCATTTCCGATCGTTCAGTTATATGGCAGCTATAGGATATAGTCGGCCGATCCTTACGAAATTTGGCATGTCATGAAATTTGGCATTATTTTGCCAAAAATAGCGCTCATGTAAAATTTGAACTCTCTAACTTTAAAAACACCAAAGTTATACCATTTTCGATCAATCAGTTATATGGCAGCTATAGGATATAGTCGGCCGATCCGGGCCGACTTATATACTGCGTGCAAAGGAAAGAAGGAAGTGTGCAAAGTTTCAAGACGATAGCTTTAAAACTGAGAGACTAGTTCGCGTAGAAACGGACAGACAGACAGACGGACAGACAGACGGACAGACGGACATGCTCATATCAACTCAAAAAACATTCCTCGCAACCTGATAAGTGCCAACTCCCTACCAGATCTATCGTCTGATCACTCGCCTGTACTTCTTCATCTAAATCTACATCCAGTTGCGGTAGATAAACCATTCAGACTCACAACGAATAAAACCAATTGGCTTAAGTACAAAAAATATATGAGTTCGCACATTGAGTTGAATCCACGTTTGAATGACGAAGCTGATATCAACTTATCCACAAACACTCTTGAATCCGTCTTGGTCGCAGCAGCTCAACTCCACAAACGCAAAAAACATCGTACAATAATAGATACACGAACGTTGAAACAGAGCAGCTCGTTCTAGCAAAGCGACGCTCACGGCGAGAATGGCAATCCAACAGATCACCATCCGCAAAACAAAGGTTAAAAGACGCTACAGAGAGGCTCTTAGCTGCACTTCGTCATGAAGAAGAAAGGTCCCAAAAACATTACATAGAACAGTTATCCCCAATGAGCTCCAAGTTCCCAAGTTTGGAGAGCACACTCATCTCTCTGCGCACCAATCGAATCTGCAATGCCAATAAGGACATCCACAGGCAACTGGGCTCGAAGCGACAAAGAAAGAGCCGTCAGATTTGCAGAGCATCTTCAAAATGTATTTCAGCCCAACACATCATCAAACGGGATCTCACTGCCAGCAACCGGATATATATCGCAAACATCGGATATAGTTGGCCGATTCTTATGATTACATCATAATGAAACCAATAAATTACGATAAAAAATCTAAAAAAAAAGTCCCAAGCTCCTATCTTCAAAAATACGAAAGTTGGTATTTCTACCAAATACCATTTCCGATCGTTCAATTATATGGCAGCTATAGGATATAGTCGGCCGATTCTAATGAAATTTGGTAGGTTAGATTAACTGACCAAAAATAGAATCTGTACTAAGTTCCAGCTTTCTATCTTCAAAAACACGAAAGTTGGGTCATTTCCGATCGTTCAGTTATATGGCAGCTATAAGATATAGTCGGCCGATCCTTATGAAATTTGGCATGTCGTAATGTGTTGCCAAAAATAGCTCTAACTCTAACTCTAACTCTAAAAACTCCAAAGTTATACCATTTCCGATCAATCAGTTATATGGCAGCTATATGATATAGTTGTCCGATGTGGCTGATTGTAACATATTATTTTTGGATAAATATAACTCAACTAGAAGTATTTATTGCCGCTCTCCCTATACAAGCCGGACCACTGTACAAAGTATCAATAATTTCTATCGCTATTCAAAAAATTATATAAAGTGCTAAACGCCACACACGCTTGGCAGCCAACGGCACAGAGATAAAATTATTTGACACCACACGTTTGCCACTGGAAGCAGGACTACGTCATCCATATACTTTGTAAATGATGCTACCAATTCTCTTATTTAGTCGCTGCAGATATTAGCGTCTCAGATAAAAAAGAGCCCAAGCGTCTCGCTGAAACCATTGACATTATAGCGGATCAATTTTTATGGAGCAAAACAAAAAAACGTTGAAAGCGTGGTTATCTATTAACCTATTAAAATGTATTGAATGGATTTTATCTCAGAGAGTCTTTTGAGGAAAGAGGGGTTTTAAATGAAATCTTGGGCCCTACCGATAAGGTTTAAGCAAAGATTATACAATACATAGATCAGGGACATCAGGGCCCAAAACGGTTAACTTGTTTCGTTGAGCTTGTTAGTGAGGGGGTGTATGTATCTTAACATGTATGTGTCAAAAAAAATGTGTGTCTTTGTATGTATTTCGCCGGTACTGGAAGGTTATTTCATGCACTTTTGATGCCAAACTATTTCTATAGTTAATATATATCTGAAAATAAAATTTCAAATTTCAAATCAAATTGGCCGATTTTTGGAGGAGATATTCCCATATACTTGTATATAGCTTTTCCCATACAAACGGGCTAACATTTTAAATGCGTGGATCTCGAAGACTATAAGAAATAGAACTATCAGATTTGGAACTAAGGATCGTATGATATTCGACAAAATTTTGCCACCACCACTCTCCCACCTATAACAGAAATCTGGTTGTAGAGTCAGTTCATTAATATTTTTGGAAAATGTTTTGATGCCAAACAGTTCCAATGGCTAATCTACACCTACAAATAAAAAAACAGCCAAATCGGATATTTTAAAAGTGGAATTATAGACTTATACTGAATCGGCAGTATGACCGTAGGGGGGCTGAAGTTTTTGTGTCCAAGTGCAAAAGTATGCAAACAAAATTTTTTGCTGAGAATCCATGCCTTTAAAGTTTTAACTATAAAGGTTAGTATAATTTTAGGTGGAGGAGATGAGTACCGGGTATAGTAGGGACTCGACTATAGCCGTCCTTTCTTGTTTTAAAGATAAAAGCTTGGGTCTTTTTTAAATTTTGTATATTATGAAATTTGTTTTATAATGAAATTCTCCTAATTTATCATTTTATAAATTTGCATTTTTTCGACTAGGATTGTTAACCATCTACCATCTAGATAAAAATCATGTCTATCAGTTGTAATAGAAACTTGGAAGTTTTAAAAGATAGTAATTATAGAAACCATACTTTATATCTATTTAACAGCTTTGCATCTATCAAATTTTTAAGCTTAGGCTCCGCTTGAAGTTCTTTTTGAGTTTTATTGGTGTTGAAATTTGAATCACAATCACGATGCATAATTTTAAAATCCATTTTTTTTATTTTCAGGTGGGCATTCACATCGCAGAAGATGATGATGACGTACCAGATGGAGATGATGATGACTTTGATGATCTAGAAGAAGAGGGGATATTGGTTGTTGGTGATGAATTGGATAGCATCCTCGAGGGGAGTGAGCATCATAACATACAAATAGGACCCAAAAACAAAATGGCTGAGACCAAAAAGCGATCCACACTTGCTTTAACCAGCCACACTAACACCAAAGAGGTGCGCAGCGCAGACATTTTTTCTCTGACCACTTGCGAAAAAGATGAGACACTTGCTCAGGTAGCAGCTAGCAAACGAAAGAGAAAAAGTCAAAATCCTGTGCGTTGCCCGGTTCAGAACTTTCCCGACAGCTCCTTGGACTATGACGTTGCTGCAGATCTTTCTCTTAAAAAATTGTGTCTACCAGTAAAGCGAAAAGAAATCATTGTACCAGACAAAGAACCTGAAGTCCTTGGCGAGTCCACAAAGGCGATTCCATCACCGCCGCTCACGCCCTATGGCGACCCTAAGACCGTGGTTAATATTAAGACCGAGTTGCCCGAGGAGTCGGAACTAACCCAAGAAAATCATTACCTACAAGAAACAGACATTAAGATGGAGTCATCAGAGGATATTGGGTTTGATTCAGCTGAAAGCAAATATGCAGATTTTCTCGTTAAGCCGAAATTTCTTGGCGATAATAAGTCTGAAATAAAAGATTATCACTCTAAAAGCGAAAACAAGAACAGAGTGATCGAAGAAAAGCTTGAAGCGAAGAGTGAAGTCAATGCATCTAATCATCATGAAACTGAACTAGAGCTTGAATCGGAGCCAGATGTGCCCATTGACCGAGAAAACCCTCTAAGATGCATGGCCTGTGGTGAAATTTTTAAAAACCATTTTCACTTAAAAACTCACCACCAAAGTGTGCATCTAAAGCTCCATCATAAGTGCAACATTGACGGCTGTAATGCCGCGTTTTCTTCAAAACGTAGCCGAGACAGACACAGTTCAAACATCAATCTTCACCGCAAGCTTCTTTCCACTAGTGATGGTAACAGCACGCTTACTGTAGTGCAGGATCCGCTACTGGAACTAATGAGTCTCAATCTTAATAACAATAAGACCGCTGTTGGTAGCACTTCTTCGTCCTTAAATACGGGCGTAGATGGCGTTAGTGCCGGTCCGGGAATCGGAAGCATACAAGCAGAAATCTTGGCACGTATTTGTGCCAGGGCGCACGGGGCACTAAACGTTCCGCTTGGCTTTGAGGCTTTGCAGCATCGCTTTGCTTTTGGTCATAGACATAGGCATCCATTAGGAATCAATCAAGGGGGCAGCCCAATTCTTTTTCCTAGCCTACATCGGTTTCCACGATTTCCTCAGCTGACACCAAACATACTCGCTGCAAGAGCAGCATCAGGAGGCGGTGGTCTTGGACTTTACTCACGAAGAACTTCGTCCGACTCAAACTCGCAGCACTCCAACACTCCGCCAGACTCAAAAAGTTCGCCGCAGCCATACTTATTACCGTTGGCAGCAACAAACTCTCGATCCGGCTCAGGATCTGACTCACCGGACATTACGCTTGTAAATAGTGCATCATTAAATGTGGGAGGGGGCTCTGTTTCAGTAGAAGAAGTGGGTCAAGGGCGAAGCTCTGATTATATATCATGACCTTGTACCTCGTTTTATACTGAGGCTTTGGCGTTTTATTACTAGGGGCCAATGCCTTGGACACACATGTCATTTACAAATATTAAAAATATAGACTAAAAATTCATTCACTATCAGGCTAGTTTTAGGAGTACGGCATTGCTCATTTAAACTCGAGGAAATAAGGAAGCTTAAGCTTTCATCCTTCGTCACCCGTACGAAAATTTTTCACTAAGATTAATAAAAAAAAATATTAAGAGTAAAGTAAAATTTTTTTTTATATAGAAATAAACTACATTTGCAATTCTTTTTTTAAACAAGTATTTAAAAAAAATTGTTCAAGACTTGACTGTTAAAATTATAAAATAAAAAAAATGCCTCAATTATTTATTTAACTTGATAAATTTGCAGTGATACTTGTTTAAAAAAATTTTTTACTCACAGTGGGTATGCAACGCGGAAAAAAATAAACTTCTTAAAACAACTTTAACAATTTTGAGTGATATTTAATTGTAAAGTCATTTCAAACCTATGAAACACCGGTACTATTTTTTTATTGAATTTTTTTTTCTCATAAAACTTTAAGTAATTGCAAAGAAGAAATACAACAAAAAATCTCTAATTATGGTATCGTAATTCTCCGATCTAATTTTTAAGATCTAGTTTCATCATTTTCTCTTGTTTAAAACTGATGTATAAGTAATAAACTACTGGTTAGTTAGTTTTAAAAATTCTCAAAATTATAATATATGTTTGCAATAAAATAACTAAATTTTTCAAAATTTACTGTTTTATCCGTATGCTATGCGTTTTTATTAAGTTCTGGTGGAAATCATTTGTTTTGATGGGAAAAATGTATTATACTAAATATACGCTATGTTCATTTTGAACTAATAAAATAACATTTTTATGCTATAGTTTTGGCCTAACTATAGTCGGTGCAAGGACTATTGGACTCATAACCAGGCCCGTCGATAGGGAATTTCGTGAGTTGTAACCCCCAGGGCCCCCATATAATAAGAAATACTTTTGAAAATAACGTTTTATGGTTTTATTGCACACAAAGACTACCGTAAATGTACCTACATATTTTTATACCCTTGACGAGGGTATTATAAGTTTGTCCAAAAAAGTGCAACGCAGTGAAGGAGACATCTCCCACCCTATAAAATATATATTCTTGATATTCATATATTCTGTCTGTCCGTCTGTCAGTCTGTTTCTACGCGAACTAGTCTCTAAGTTTTAAAGCTATAGAGTTGTCTTAATAAAGACCGGCCAACTATATCCAATGGTTGCGATATATATCCGGTTTCAACTACAAGGGTATATCAATTTCGGCTCCGCCCAGAGATAGCCTTCTTTTCTTGTTCTATTTATGGCAGGGTTGTACTCATTATATCTTTATTTTACCAAAAAAAGACACTTAGTCAGATAACGACACTCAGTGGCAACCTCTAGATTTCGTAGAGTTCAGATTTCGTAAGAATGCTATTTTTGGCAAAATATAACGACATTCCAACTTTTATAAGGATCGGCCGGCTAAATCCTATAGCTGCCACATAACTGAAGCATCGGAAATGGTATTTGGTAAGAACAGTTTGGTGTTCTTGTAGATAGAAGCTTGGGAATTTTTTTAGATATTCTTTTGTAATGAACTGATTATTTTATGAGATTCTCATAAGGATCTCAAAAACTATATCCGATTTTTGCGATATATATCCGGTTTTAACTGCAAGGGTATATAAACTTCGGCTCCCCCCGAAGTTAGCTTTCCTTGTTTTAAATAATTTAGACTTCGTTGGTATTTTGTTATTTGTCCATATTTAAAGACTGGCCATTTAAAAAAAAAGAATGTGCCGCTAAAGAGTATGATATTTTCTGTTAGTTTTATCTTTAACTGTAAGTTACACACAAAAAAATTAAATAGGAAATTTAATCCTCAAGGTATGTAAATTATTATCACTAAATATTTAGTACATATGTTATATTGTCCAATCGTACAATGTGTTGTTGGTAAGTTTTTAGGCCGCTGTAAAAAAAATGTATCTGTGCTTCTGTGGAGCCTAACTTGTCTAGGCCTGTCGAGGCAATTTTAAAGCTGAATGTTATTAACCAAGCTGTTAACAATCAAATAGTGGTTTACACGACTAACATTTTTACCCGTTTTACGGAAATACTCAATGTTGCAGTTGCAGTTATATTTTTATACTCAACGTTGCTTGAGGATTGGAGAGACAACAACCACCAACAAGCTGCTGTACAGCAGTTTGTTTTTTAAAATATTGATGAGGCTGAAATAGGTGATGTCCAGTAAAACATTATTAAAAATAAGTTTAGGGTATTCTTTGGATTCATTAACACTAATTTGCCAAAATGCAACAGAATTCTCGACCGTTTTAAAGAAAAGCATGCGCAATGGCTCGCATTATCTTGAAAAATTTAGTTTCTTAAAGATGATATTCTACGCGAAATGCTGAAAAACGCTTGACATACACTTAGGCAGGACTAAGGTTAAAGCGAAAATTGTCATCTGATCTGGTCGATAAAACTGAAGATTGCATGCCACTGTTGTTGCATACAACTTCTACATCTTCTCTACTACAGAAAGCATTGAAGAGAAAATATAGCTGGTATGACGAACCAATTTAACCAGAACGATTGAAAATAATTGAAAATAATTTAACAAAACGACAATATATTATTATAAAAGCAATGAGTAATCTCCATGGATGCAATATTTATTCGGCAATATTTACTCGCTTATTCGGAAGTTACAAAAATGAAATTTAAATGCAGACCAGAACAAGATAAAATATCTTTTTCAAGATATAAAGTTGAAGTTCTGAAGATCCTATTAACCAGTGTCCCGTGATGGCCTTGACCGCCAGACTGCAGTCCTGCCTATTGAGAGTGATAAGCATCATTGATATTTTCCTAGAGCGGATAGGCCATATCATGCGTGAGCTCCTGCAGTTTGGAGATTTCTTCATTTCCTCAGTACTACGCGGTCAAAGTGATCCCTGCATAAGGGAAAGCCTACTGGTTCTTTTTCCGGGAGGAGAGGATTGGTAGTACCTGCCCCTTCATTTGTAAAAATGAAGGGAACCGGCTGGTCCCGAGATCTGTGTGGCCCATTCCTCCCCCGTTGGAATAGATACCTTTTATTTAAAGGTGGGATGATCAACAGGTATACAGTAGTCTGTGGCCCTCGTAGGCTTAGAGTGGTGTAGTTCCAACTTGGTATATCCATCCGTCTTGCGTAGCCTAATTTCCGATAGCGTGGCAATTTTGGCCCCTACTATCTCTGCAGGTAATGGGTCAAGTATGAAGTCTAGGGCGTCTGATGGTGTGGTACGTAGGCTGGCTGTAATGCAGACCTCCGCCATCTTGTAATGCAGATGGGTCTTATGACCGCTGTGTAAAGCCATCTGACTATCTTTGTCGGCATGTGTAAAGCGCGTTTAACTTCCAGTCCAGCTTCCAGTCCAGTCCAGGGTAATTGCTAGGTACTTAGCGTTACCACTGAGGGAGTTTCCCCAAATATTTTTGGAAGCATTAAATTTGGTACTTTGTACCAAATTGAAGAGTGAAGAGGACATGCTCGGTTTTGGATGGGTTTACACCTAGTCCGTTTCTAACTAAGCATGTTAAGCATGCATGCCCCTGCGGTTCCTTAGTTTGTCCGTCATGCGGTCGCATAGAGTCTGGGGAAATTTTTCAGAGAAGGCAATTGCGACATCATCCGCATAAGCGATAGCTTTAACCGCCACGTTCCACAGTAGGGGGGAGAGTACACCTCTTTGCGGAGTGCCTTTGAATAGATTTTCCTCCTAATGTCGCCTCAACAGTCCCGTTTACTAAGATCTGCTTTATAGGACGTACGGATTGATTGTCTATTCCTAGTCTCGTCAGCGCATTGATTGAAGAACATGGTAGGATGTTGTAGAACGCACCTTCTTTGTCTAGAAAATCAGTGAGTGCTTATTTCTTGCTACTAAGTGCCTTTTCGACGAATGTAGTGATTTGGTGGAGTGCCGTCTCCGTGGATCGGCCCTTCTTATACGCATGCTGTGATCCCTAGATATCATCTGGGTTGATGGTTGGATGAATGTGGAGACTGCTTAGACTCTCCATTGTCTTAAGGAGGATGGACGACAGGCTTATGAAGTCTGAAGTTCTTAGGGGTGCAGTGTGCACACCCTTGGAGGTCCGAGAACACCTCTAGAGGTCTCTTTTGGACTCTCTATTGCTGCGGCTACGTAGTCTTCACTGCTGAAGACTGCTTGGGTAGCAAAAAAAGGTTAAGGTTCTTTTTTGCGGGGATGCAGGCTCGTTTTACCTGTTATATAGGCTTTACAGAGCCTATAGAGAGCCATCCTATGTGAGGGCCACATCAGCTCCACTCTCGGCAAGGTGGAGTAGAAGGGCAGCTGACGCCGCCTTACTGTGGTGGAGGTTAATCTGTAAGATTTTCAGAGACATTATTGAGATTCTCCACCACAGTAACCCCTGCGTCTCAGACCTAAGCAGAGAGTCCTCCTCCATCCCGACGCCTCTAAGTGCCCTTGCCAAGTCGCTCTCCTCTGAGTTGTATCCTTCCAGGATATCCTCCTCCTCATCCGACATTCCTTCCGGGTGCCCTCTTCAGTCGGCTCCTCTAAGTCTGGCTCTTGTGCGTCCAGCTAGATACCTTCTGTTTTGCTCTTCGCATCGGAGCTCGAATACGTATTTGATCCGGTGCTCTGATTTTTCCAGAATTTTCACGGTCTCCTCTTTAAGAGTGAGGACGACCTGCCTCCGCAGTCCTACCGCCTCCTCCACCATGGCGACTCTCCAGTCCGCCGTGGTAAGTGTCGGATTGCACATCCTCAGCATCGCCACGAGGGTTTAAGGGTCAGCTAGCTTTTCTGTGAGCCATACTCGCGCCCTTAGATTACTTGGGATCTCCTCCCAGTCAACCGCTACCAGCTTTGCCCTGAAGTAGATCTCCCCAAGCGATGCTATCATTCGCTTGTTTGTCTTTACCGATCGCGCGTCTTGGTAGGCAATTACCTTAACACTACCCTGATACCATCCTGCGTCTTCGCATTCTGTAGCATCTCCTCCACGAAGCGCACATGCAACTCGTTAGC
Organism: Drosophila parabipectinata; assembly: GCA_018153455.1. NCBI lineage: Eukaryota > Metazoa > Arthropoda > Insecta > Diptera > Drosophilidae > Drosophila > Drosophila parabipectinata. Next base: position 881,027 of record JAECYA010000403.1, on the reverse strand, counting down.
CACTCGTCACCAAAGGTTTTTGGGGATGAGCCCAGCTTTGGATCCCTTATCCAGGACTCCAGCGAGGGTTTTTCCCTTCATTACTTCAGTGAACGATCGGTTGGATGGCTGCGGCTGGCCCTTCCTCTTCTTGGCTTGGGGCGCTCCTCCCTCCGTTGATCTCTGCCTTTTCGCCCCTGCGCCTATCCTTGGCAGGATCTGACCCAGCGAGTTTTTTGGGCTCCAGCCTCACACCTGCCTTTTTCGGTTTGAAGTCGGGCAGTATCTCCCTAGCCCACTTTATAATCTCAGCCTGGTCCGTGTTGGCTTTCGCTGAAGGGTCCGCCCTCATTAGGATGAAGGCTGCTTTTCTCCTATCTTTGTAGGAGCCTTTCCGCTGCGTCGAGTGCGACCAGGACCAGGGTTCTCCTTAGGGGCCCCGCTGGTTGGCTTAGAGGTTGACCCTGGGGTGTTCCTTTCCACGCCGTTCGGTGGCCCCATGGCTAGCCCCGTTTTGAAGCAAGATGCCTTGGCATCATCCTCCGCACCGGCGCGGCCTGGCTCCAGATGGTGCCCCTCTGTGGGGAGCTTCTTCATCCCAGCAACTTCTTGGCTTTTAAGGGCCTTGGAGTTTGACGGGTCAACCCTTTAGGGAGTTCCGTTCTCCGCTTTGGTTTTGGTTTTGTATGGTAGAATTTATTTTTGAACCCACCATCAAATAACCATCGAACTACCAAACTGAGCGGACGTGCTTTGCCCAAGCTCCGGAAAAACTGCAACATGAAACAGCTAATTCAAAAAAAAAAACGGGGGCAACCCAATATAAGCGAAAAGACGCTGAACCACAATTTATGTGCTAAACTATAACTAGTGCATTGTTTTAAATAAATAAGTGCCACCCAATGAGCTCATTGAGCAACGGACAAAAATACGAGGGTAAAGGTTTAGTGAACCAAAGAAACGGCTTCTACTATTACTTTTCAACCCGCGATATCGAATTGAAAAAATCGGCGATTAAAAGCAACCCGGCTCTACTGACTGCTGAAACACAAAGGGCACGGTTTTGCTCACCCGCTCTGCACACTCCAACTCCCGCGTCATGGAGTTCGCAGTGTAAAACCCCCCTCCAATATCGGAAACAAATTTCGCACCAACAACTAGCAGTGCTAAAATTTCTGCAATCACAGCGACAACCACTGCAGTTCAAAGTACCGCGACGTCAACGACTACAGCAGTAGAAGAACAAGTGCGAGGAAAGTGCGAGGTCCTCATTCGGTCTACTAAACACCACCAACGGCTTCTCCTACGCCGATGCTCTACGATCTGGAAGGGAAATTCCAATTCAGCCTAACTCTCAAAGCGCTCAACAGGCCCCAGAACAGCCACACAGAAAAACGTATATTATGATGCTTACCCCACAAGAAAATATGAAAACGACCATGCAAACACTTGTTCAAAACCAGACCATGGTGATACAGCTGCTCGTAGCACGACAGTCTTAATAATCTATGCAGGCTCTACGAATATCAATGTGGAACGCCAATGGTATCTCACGGCATAAACTACCATTGCCACTATTCTTGACCGAAAACCATATTGACGTTATGCTACTGGTGGAAACGCATCTTACAAGCAAATACAACTTTCAAATAAGAGGCTACACAATCTACCGCACAGATCATTCAGATGGGAAAGCCATCGGCGGAACTGGAGGTCTTTGAGAACGCATTGAACACCATTTTTACAAAAGGTTAGCAACAAACTTCTTGCAAGCCACATCGATACAAATACAGTCAAGCAACGGAATCCTTTCAATCGCTGCCGTTTACTGCACTCCTCGTTTCGCAATCTCGGAAGGACAATTTATGGACTTCTACAATTCACGTGGGGATCGATTTATAGCCGCAGGAGACTACAACGCCAAACATACGCACTGGGGATCACGTGTCGCCTGAGCTTCTAACGCTTCTTCAAAGCCCAGAAATAACCGAACACCACTTCAGCCTGACGACGCCAAAAACGAACTGGCTAAAATACAAAAAGTACGTGAGTGCCCACATAGAACTCGTCCCGGAGTTTAACATGGAATCGGACATCGACTACACTACGAGCGCCCTGGAAGAATTATTCGTTGCGGCAGCTAAAATCTCTACTCTTCATGCGAAAAAAGTAGACCGAAACAAATACTTCAAATCTAATCAGCAAATTGAGGGGCACGGAAAAAAAAAAAGGGGCACGCGTCGTGATTGGCAAAACAGCAGATCACCAGCTTTAAAACAACGCCTTAAGGAAGCAACCCGATCACTCGACCAGGCTCTTCACCAACAGGAAGAAAATGCACAGCTGATGTACATCCAGAATCTCTCGCCAACAAGCACAAAGTACCCCCTGTGGAGGGCCCACCCAAATCTTAGCGCCTTAATTGAAACGACGTGGAAAGGTCCCTTAAGTGGAATGGTGGCTGTCCACCTGGATAGACGACTTACCTGGCGTAAGCACATCGAATGCAAAAAGATGCACCTAAAACTGAAAGCCAGCAGCCTCCACTGCCTGGACTACAAGTTACTACTCTACAATTCAGTCCTAAAGCCAATCTGGACGCATGGCTCCCAGCTGTGGGGGAACGCGAGCAGCAGCATCATAGACATCATACAGCGCGCACAATCAAAAATTTTAAGAACTATCACAGGGTCACCTTGGTATGTTCGCAACAAAAACATCCACCGGGGTCTGGGCATCGTCGCAGTGAAAGACGAAATCCAGAAGCAAAAAGAGTCATACAATGAAAAACTATCTTCGCACCCAAATTTTCTCGCTCGGGGATTGACTCGTGTTTCTAGTATATCCCGCTTGATACGCAACGACCTCCCAACCCAGCAATCGATTTTTAGGGCCGTTTAAATCTTTATCAGTCAATATGACTGTTAGTTAAGTTACAAATTTAAGACTTGATACACCTCTTGTTAGTCTCGTAAAGAGAAGATTAAAGAAATAAAAGCAACGTTAAAAAAAAAAAAAAAAAAACATAAACAAATTTTTGGACCCACGGTTAAAACTGGGAGGTCAGCAGGACTCCCAGAGTTCGCATATTAGCGTACGAGCCCCCTCGGACACGCATCCTTCGGCATATGCTGTTCCACCTTGGATTGGGGTGATTTAAGGAAGGGAGTGTTTTTCTCCACGCCCGACTACAATAAGCCAGCTTCCTTGGCAGAGACATGACCTTACCGGGACCAGCCGCCCTCGCGTGAAGAGTATAGTCGCACTACTAGCGGTGTGCACAGTTACGGCACGCTATTGCTTTTGTGTAGGTTCCCCTGTTGTACCCGTTGGCTGTCGGCTAATACTGAATAAAACAAGACAAATCTCATCCAGAAATTATGAAAATTATTCAAGTTATAACGTTTTTCCCGAAAAAGTCAATTCAATCTTGCGAGAGCTCCGGAATAACAGTGTGTAAAAGAAAGCAATAAGCGCAATGGAAGGGCACACTGTTAATAATAATACTTTCTCAAATTATAAGTATAAATCCAACAATATTTTTCAAACCCCATATTATAGACTAAAACCACGAAAGGGTCCATAATGTGTTTGATTTTTTTAATATTCCGCCATCGATTATGAAGTTTTTATAGTATCCATCTGGGTACAAAATTATAAAAAGTATACGTTATATTTGTATTTTTGTTTTATAAGCTTAGTCATTTTTTTAAGTTCTTCTGCCTCACTCATCTCAACTGCAATGCTCCTTAAAATTTTGTCAACCGCCAACACAGCTGCGTTGAGTATTGAAAGAGCGCAAAGCAAATAAAAAAGTATCGGTTCTTGCATTATAATAAGTTTTTTTTGTAAATTTAGAAAATGTAAGTTAACTTTGGTCAGCCAGACCAGAGTCGTTGACCACAGTCAACATCATAATGAAGCTCCGGCCAGACTGCTGACCCAGCAATGGGCCGGATGCTCGTGCACAGACGGCAGACACTGCATATTTGCGTGGCCGCTGTGAGCCTTTGTTAGCTTTAAGTTCTTTTCACATATTCAGTTCATATTTGATATTCAAGAAATAAAGAGCACCAGCTCTCATGCATGAACTCCGGCACTTAGCCGTTAACTCTTTTATTAATTATTATACCGACTGAGCCACTAGGCCAGCGGTATCGAAGGACAGTCATCCTTCCACCGTAATCTCCCTATCTCAACATAGGAGCAGTACGACCATCCCTTGGGATCTACAGCGACGTGGGCCACCAGCGGCAGTTACCTTCCGCCGACCCTCGCCACGGATATCTAACCAGCGGCAGTGACCTACTGCCGGCCCGGACAATCAATTTAGGAAGGAAGTCGAAGCGACCACCCGACTCTCCAGTGGCTGCCAACCTTGGCGGTCACCAATACCTAATCAGCCGGCTCTACCCCTGCCACGGTGGCATAGCCAGCCGGCTTTGCAATATTATCAATTTACACAAATTGGAATATTACTCGTTTTAAGTTGTATATTCTAGACCAGGGGTGGGCACGCAATCTAACGGTCGGAGTCGCAGCTCGGCCAGACAAAAAATTACAACAACAACCACCACCCTCGCGATGGTTGTCGTCGCGTTGTACGCAAACGGACCCTTAATAATTGTTTTTGCAAACTCGGGACCGCGGGGTCGGCCCCGCTACCTGCCTCGGAATTTGTGTAGCATTGTTTTTGTAAATCTTCACGGATCACTGACCGCGCGACTCGATCGTCTGGCCCCATTTGCTGGCGCCAAAAATTACGAATAACAGGGGGAGCCTTGAGAGCCTGAGGAGCCATGGGCTTGCCCACCCCTGTTCTAGACATTTAGAAAACAGCAAGTGAAATCGTAATCGAGTTTTATGTTTTAAAAAAATACAAATGCACAAATTGCCGGTACTTTTTGTTGACGTTTTCTCACAAGCATATTATTTTCTCGGAACAGCGAAGTAACGATTCATCCAGTAATCGGTGTGGTAAGTACTAACACAGGCCCATTAGCCACCTCCAGTACTTTCAGGATTGTGTTATGCAACTACAATTTGTATAGGGGTGGTTACTGTTAAGTTACAAACTAATAATGACATAATTTTGACTTACTGTAAAGCAAATCAGATTTAAGAGACTTTTAAATTGATTGAAAACGCATTTCACCATACGAAATAACAATGTTTTGGATTGGAACCAAAAAAGAGTGGTATATAACATAGTCTGTGTTTTGTTCTTACATCTTGATAAATAGAATGTGACATTTTGTGTGTAAATGTCAGGTTTAAATTAGTGTCCGTTCCAAAGATTTTTAGGAAGAGATATAAGACGTTTCAAACTTAGGCCAATGTATATGCCAAGGTATGGTTCATGTGGTAGAGTTTGTTAGGTGTCGATAGTCTCTGCAAGCGATGCCTAGAGAAGGCACGGCGGTAATAGAAATGGCACATCAGGGCGAAATGAATGAGGAAGAACCCAGGACGAACCGGGCGGGATCCAACCGCTGTGACTGGAAGGAAAGCAGGGATCAAGGAGACAAAAAAAAAAACAAAAAGCAAGGAAAAAGAACGGCAACAGGAGGAAACGTGGGAAAAATTCAATTCAAATTTCTCAATAATTTTCTACGGAGCTCTAACGTAAGTACGATGAAAAAAATGAAATCGGAACCATAAAATTATAACGATTCATTTTTTTCAGTACATTTCGAGGAAACAAGATTTGGAGCTAATCATCCAACTGGAGCCACCCGAAAATTTCTGCAAGAAAGGAAATTGGTCACGCTTCTTGCGTGGCAGCCAGGTTTTTTTTTTAGAATTAATTAAAGAATTTGAAAAGTACCTGAAACCCTGTCCTTGTCGTAGTAATTTATATTAAATATTTGTCGGAGATTCGTTCGCGAACGTCGGCGAGTGCAGACGTGCTATCTTTTTGTCTCCTTATTGTTCAACGAAGACTAAATAAAAACAAAGCATAGTGCAGTGCAATCTCTAAGCAAAAATACACAGTGGGCGAAAAGACGCTTAGTGCGATGAACTTCGTACTTTTTGTGTAAATAAAAATAAGAAAATCAAAAACATTAAGCTATGAGTGAATTCGACACTCATACGGTGCTCCAACGTCAGCAAGACGAGCGTCGACTCTCTTTGCTACCAACTGCGATAAATAACCAACTGCGATCAATAACCCCAAGCCCGAGTAATGAACTCAATCCAACATCGCAAGGCAGGGCGCGTTCTTGCTCTCCTGCGCTCTCGTTGGATAAAACACCATACCCTTCCCTCATGCCTACCTGCATAGCCACGGTCACCAGTACAGTGACGTCATTAGCAACTGTAACGGCAACTATTACAACAACTACAATGGTATCGACTGCTCGCGCAATACCATCTACTGTAATAACGGAAACTGCTGTGCAAGCACATAATGCAGCACCTTACACCAGCGTGCTCTCTTCAAAACAACGTTCGACCGTACAGACTGGTATGGATCGCTACATACAAATAAAACGTAAGCTTAGCCCGCAGAACTCTAGACTTGGTAACTCTGCTAAAATAACTCGAGGCACCTCAAAAAATCTACAATAGAGAAGCCCATAGAAGCAAACAGATTTGCTATTTTGGCAGACAAATCCGATAATAAAAGCCTAAGCCGCCGCCGATTTACATTTGAGAGAAAAGTTCGAATGCTCTCGTAAACTCGATACTGAATATAATAGGACCAGACAATTTCCACATAATTCCATTAACAAAGGGAACAATTCATGAAACTAAAGTTCAGACTAATACGAAAGTAAACTACAGAATTTTGTCGAAGTATAATAAAAACTTCTACACGTACCCATTAAAAAGCAGTAAGGGCCAGCAAGTAGTACTAAAAGGTATTGAGCCGGAAGTAACACCAGATGAAGTTACAAGAGCACTGATGCAGAAAGGTTTCAATGTAAAAAATGTTATTAACATTTTGAATAGAGAAAGAAAGCCTCAACCTCTTTTCAAGGTAGAACTTGAACCCGAAACCAAATCCAAGCCTCTGAAAAAAATGAAGTGCATCCAATCTTCACTCTCCAGTTCCTACTACACCGCAGAATTACGGTAGAGGAGCCGAAACTGGAAACTGTGGAGGCAACCATACGGCTAAGTACAGGGGCTGTCCAGTCTACAAGGAACTGAAAAGTCGTACACATCAAAGAGTGACCACTGCTCACTCACATACACCACCTATAAAATCTACACGTAATGTCTTCCTTTACAGCTGTTAAATTTTTAGCCAATTATGAGGTCACCGACAAATCCGCAAGCTTTGCAACTGCTCTAAAATTGGGTCTTAAAAGTATCGCTTCCACCAACCCAAGATCTTCAGTTTCCCCTCATCAACCAGAAGAACAGTCTACGAACAAACTTAAAACAATGATATGTAATCTTCAACAAAGCATGATATAGTTTATGTCATTCATGCAGAAAACTATGTAAGATCTTATGCGAAACCAGAACGTTTTGATTGAGCTGCTTGTTGCTCAAAAACAGACTAAGTAATCAATGGCTCCACTCCGTATATCACTGTGGAACGCCAACGGCGTCTCACAGCGCAAACTCGAGTTAACTCAGTTCCTTAATAATACCCATATCGATGTAATGCTACTCGCAGAAACTTATTTCACAAATAAATATAATTTTCAAATTCGAGGCTATCTGTTCTACAACACGAATCACCCAGACGGGAAAGCTCATGGAGGCACTGGGATTCTGATTAGAAATCGCATCAAGCACTGCTTCCACAATAGCTTCGCCACTAACTTCATGCAAGCTACATCAATAGATGTGCAAATGGATTCCCGATCTTTAAAGCTTGCCGCCGTACACTGTCCTCCTCGGTTTAGAATATCAGAATCCCAATTCATGGAATATTTCAACTCTCTGAGCGAACAATTTGTAGCAGCAGGAGACTTCAATGCCAAGCATACGCACGTGGGATCTCGACTTGTGACTCCTAAGGGAAGGCAGTTGTACAATGCAATAATAAAAGCAAGCAACAAGCTAGACTGTGTGTCACCTACACATTGGCCAACAGATCCTAGAAAACTGCCAGAATTGATAGATTTTGCAGTCACAAAAAACATTCCTCGCAACCTGCTAAGTGCCAACTCCCTACCAGATCTATCGTCTGATCACTCGCCTGTACTTCTTCATCTAAATCTACATCCAGTTGCGGTAGATAAACCATTCAGACTAACAACGAATAAAACCAATTGGCTTAAGTACAAAAAATATATGAGTTCGCACATTGAGTTGAATCCACGTTTGAATGACGAAGCTGATATCAACTTATCCACAAACACTCTTGAATCCGTCTTGGTCGCAGCAGCTCAACTCCACAAACGCAAAAAACATCGTACAATAATAGATACACGAACGTTGAAACAGAGCAGCTCGTTCTAGCAAAGCGACGCTCACGGCGAGAATGGCAATCCAACAGATCACCATCCGCAAAACAAAGGTTAAAAGACGCTACAGAGAGGCTCTTAGCTGCACTTCGTCATGAAGAAGAAAGGTCCCAAAAACATTACATAGAACAGTTATCCCCAATGAGCTCCAAGTTCCCAAGTTTGGAGAGCACACTCATCTCTCTGCGCACCAATCGAATCTGCAATGCCAATAAGGACATCCACAGGCAACTGGGCTCGAAGCGACAAAGAAAGAGCCGTCAGATTTGCAGAGCATCTTCAAAATGTATTTCAGCCCAACACATCATCAAACGGGATCTCACTGCCAGCAACCGGATATATATCGCAAACATCGGATATAGTTGGCCGATTCTTATGATTACATCATAATGAAACCAATAAATTACGATAAAAAATCTAAAAAAAAAGTCCCAAGCTCCTATCTTCAAAAATACGAAAGTTGGTATTTCTACCAAATACCATTTCCGATCGTTCAATTATATGGCAGCTATAGGATATAGTCGGCCGATTCTAATGAAATTTGGTAGGATAGATTAACTGACCAAAAATGTACTAAATTTCAGCTTTCTATCTTCAAAAACACGAAAGTTGGGTCAATTTCGATCGTTCGAAAAAGTCAATTCAATCTTGCGAGAGCTCGGAAAAAAAATTGGGAAAAGAAAGCAATAAGCGCAATGGAAGGGCACACTGTTAATAATAATACTTTCTCAAATTATAAGTATAAATCCAACAATATTTTTCAAACCCCATATTATAGACTAAAACCACGAAAGGGTCCATAATGTGTTTGATTTTTTTTAATATTCCGCCATCGATTATGAAGTTTTTATAGTATCCATCTGGGTACAAAATTATAAAAAGTATACGTTATATTTGTATTTTTGTTTTATAAGCTTAGTCATTTTTTTAAGTTCTTCTGCCTCACTCATCTCAACTGCAATGCTCCTTAAAATTTTGTCAACCGCCAACACAGCTGCGTTGAGTATTGAAAGAGCGCAAAGCAAATAAAAAAGTATCGGTTCTTGCATTATAATAAGTTTTTTTTGTAAATTTAGAAAATGTAAGTTAACTTTGGTCAGCCAGACCAGAGTCGTTGACCACAGTCAACATCATAATGAAGCTCCGGCCAGACTGCTGACCCAGCAATGGGCCGGATGCTCGTGCACAGACGGCAGACACTGCATATTTGCGTGGCCGCTGTGAGACTTTGTTAGCTTTAAGTTCTTTTCACATATTCAGTTCATATTTGATATTCAAGAAATAAAGAGCACCAGCTCTCATGCATGAACTCCGGCACTTAGCCGTTAACTCTTTTATTAATTATTATACCGACTGAGTCACTAGGCCAGCGGTATCGAAGGACAGTCATCCTTCCACCGTAATCTCCCTATCTCAACATAGGAGCAGTACGACCATCCCTTGGGATCTACAGCGACGTGGGCCACCAGCGGCAGTTACCTTCCGCCGACCCTCGCCACGGATATCTAACCAGCGGCAGTGACCTACTGCCGGCCCGGACAATCAATTTAGGAAGGAAGTCGAAGCGACCACCCGACTCTCCAGTGGCTGCCAACCTTGGCGGTCACCAATACCTAATCAGCCGGCTCTACCCCTGCCACGGTGGCATAGCCAGCCGGCTTTGCAATATTATCAATTTACACAAATTGGAATATTACTCGTTTTAAGTTGTATATTCTAGACCAGGGGTGGGCACGCAATCTAACGGTCGGAGTCGCAGCTCGGCCAGACAAAAAATTACAACAACAACCACCACCCTCGCGATGGTTGTCGTCGCGTTGTACGCAAACGGACCCTTAATAATTGTTTTTGCAAACTCGGGACCGCGGGGTCGGCCCCGCTACCTGCCTCGGAATTTGTGTAGCATTGTTTTTGTAAATCTTCACGGATCACTGACCGCGCGACTCGATCGTCTGGCCCCATTTGCTGGCGCCAAAAATTACGAATAACAGGGGGAGCCTTGAGAGCCCGAGGAGCCATGGGCTTGCCCACCCCTGTTCTAGACATTTAGAAAACAGCAAGTGAAATCGTAATCGAGTTTTATGTTTTAAAAAAATACAAATGCACAAATTGCCGGTACTTTTTGTTGACGTTTTCTCACAAGCATATTATTTTCTCGGAACAGCGAAGTAACGATTCATCCAGTAATCGGTGTGGTAAGTACTAACACAGGCCCATTAGCCACCTCCAGTACTTGCAGGATTGTGTTATGCAACTACAATTTGTATAGGGGTGGTTACTGTTAAGTTACAAACTAATAATGACATAATTTTGACTTACTGTAAAGCAAATCAGATTTAAGAGACTTTTAAATTGATTGAAAACGCATTTCACCGTACGAAATAACAATGTTTTGGATTGGAACCAAAAAAGAGTGGTATATAACATAGTCTGTGTTTGTTCTTACATCTTGATAAATAGAATGTGACATTTTGTGTGTAAATGTCAGGTTTAAATTAGTGTCCGTTCCAAAGATTTTTAGGAAGAGATATAAGACGTTTCAAACTTAGGCCAATGTATATGCCAAGGTATGGTTCATGTGGTAGAGTTTGTTAGGTGTCGATAGTCTCTGCAAGCGATGCCTAGAGAAGGCACGGCGGTAATAGAAATGGCACATCAGGGCAAAATGAATGAGGAAGAACCCAGGACGAACCGGGCGGGATCCAACCGCTGTGACTGGAAGGAAAGCAGGGATCAAGGAGACAAAAAAAAAACAAAAAGCAAGGAAAAAGAACGGCAACAGGAGGAAACGTGGGAAAAATTCAATTCAAATTTCTCAATAATTTTCTACGGAGCTCTAACGTAAGTACGATGAAAAAAATGAAATCGGAACCATAAAATTATAACGATTCATTTTTTTCAGTACATTTCGAGGAAACAAGATTTGGAGCTAATCATCCAACTGGAGCCACCCGAAAATTTCTGCAAGAAAGGAAATTGGTCACGCTTCTTGCGTGGCAGCCAGGTTTTTTTTTAGAATTAATTAAAGAATTTGAAAAGTACCTGAAACCCTGTCCTTGTCGTAGTAATTTATATTAAATATTTGTCGGAGATTCGTTCGCGAACGTCGGCGAGTGCAGACGTGCTATCTTTTTGTCTCCTTATTGTGCAACGAAGACTAAATAAAAACAAAGCATAGTGCAGTGCAATCTCTAAGCAAAAATACACAGTGGGCGAAAAGACGCTTAGTGCGATGAACTTCGTACTTTTTGTGTAAATAAAAATAAGAAAATCAAAAACATTAAGCTATGAGTGAATTCGACACTCATACGGTGCTCCAACGTCAGCAAGACGAGCGTCGACTCTCTTTGCTACCAACTGCGATAAATAACCAACTGCGATCAATAACCCCAAGCCCGAGTAATGAACTCAATCCAACATCGCAAGGCAGGGCGCGTTCTTGCTCTCCTGCGCTCTCGTTGGATAAAACACCATACCCTTCCCTCATGCCTACCTGCATAGCCACGGTCACCAGTACAGTGACGTCATTAGCAACTGTAACGGCAACTATTACAACAACTACAATGGTATCGACTGCTCGCGCAATACCATCTACTGTAATAACGGAAACTGCTGTGCAAGCACATAATGCAGCACCTTACACCAGCGTGCTCTCTTCAAAACAACGTTCGGCCGTACAGACTGGTATGGATCGCTACATACAAATAAAACGTAAGCTTAGCCCGCAGAACTCTAGACTTGGTAACTCTGCTAAAATAACTCGAGGCACCTCAAAAAAATCTACAATAGAGAAGCCCATAGAAGCAAACAGATTTGCTATTTTGGCAGACAAATCCGATAATAAAAGCCTAAGCCGCCGCCGATTTACATTTGAGAGAAAAGTTCGAATGCTCTCGTAAACTCGATACTGAATATAATAGGACCAGACAATTTCCACATAATTCCATTAACAAAGGGAACAATTCATGAAACTAAAGTTCAGACTAATACGAAAGTAAACTACAGAATTTTGTCGAAGTATAATAAAAACTTCTACACGTACCCATTAAAAAGCAGTAAGGGCCAGCAAGTAGTACTAAAAGGTATCGAGCCGGAAGTAACACCAGATGAAGTTACAAGAGCACTGATGGAGAAAGGTTTCAATGTAAAAAATGTTATTAACATTTTGAATAGAGAAAGAAAGCCTCAACCTCTTTTCAAGGTAGAACTTGAACCCGAAACCAAATCCAAGCCTCTGAAAAAAAAATGAAGTGCATCCAATCTTCACTCTCCAGTTCCTACTACACCGCAGAATTACGGTAGAGGAGCCGAAACTGGAAACTGTGGAGGCAACCATACGGCTAAGTACAGGGGCTGTCCAGTCTACAAGGAACTGAAAAGTCGTACACATCAAAGAGTGACCACTGCTCACTCACATACACCACCTATAAAATCTACACGTAATGTCTTCCTTTACAGCTGTTAAATTTTTAGCCAATTATGAGGTCACCGACAAATCCGCAAGCTTTGCAACTGCTCTAAAATTGGGTCTTAAAAGTATCGCTTCCACCAACCCAAGATCTTCAGTTTCCCCTCATCAACCAGAAGAACAGTCTACGAACAAACTTAAAACAATGATATGTAATCTTCAACAAAGCATGATATAGTTTATGTCATTCATGCAGACAACTATGCAAGATCTTATGCGAAACCAGAACGTTTTGATTGAGCTGCTTGTTGCTCAAAAAACAGACTAAGTAATCAATGGCTCCACTCCGTATATCACTGTGGAACGCCAACGGCGTCACACAGCGCAAACTCGAGTTAACTCAGTTCCTTAATAATAACCATATCGATGTAATGCTACTCGCAGAAACTTATTTCACAAATAAATATAATTTTCAAATTCGAGGCTATCTGTTCTACAACACGAATCACCCAGACGGGAAAGCTCATGGAGGCACTGGGATTCTGATTAGAAATCGCATCAAGCACTGCTTCCACAATAGCTTCGCCACTAACTTCATGCAAGCTACATCAATAGATGTGCAAATGGATTCCCGATCTTTAAAGCTTGCCGCCGTACACTGTCCTCCTCGGTTTACAATATCAGAATCCCAATTCATGGAATATTTCAACTCTCTGAGCGAACAATTTGTAGCAGCAGGAGACTTCAATGCCAAGCATACGCACGTGGGATCTCGACTTGTGACTCCTAAGGGAAGGCAGTTGTACAATGCAATAATAAAAGCAAGCAACAAGCTAGACTGTGTGTCACCTACACATTGGCCAACAGATCCTAGAAAACTGCCAGAATTGATAGATTTTGCAGTCACAAAAAACATTCCTCGCAACCTGCTAAGTGCCAACTCCCTACCAGATCTATCGTCTGATCACTCGCCTGTACTTCTTCATCTAAATCTACATCCAGTTGCGGTAGATAAACCATTCAGACTAACAACGAATAAAACCAATTGGCTTAAGTACAAAAAATATATGAGTTCGCACATTGAGTTGAATCCACGTTTGAATGACGAAGCTGATATCAACTTATCCACAAACACTCTTGAATCCGTCTTGGTCGCAGCAGCGCAACTCCACAAACGCAAAAAACATCGTACAATAATAGATACACGAACGTTGAAACAGAGCAGCTCGTTCTAGCAAAGCGACGCTCACGGCGAGAATGGCAATCCAACAGATCACCATCCGCAAAACAAAGGTTAAAAGACGCTACAGAGAGGCTCTTAGCTGCACTTCGTCATGAAGAAGAAAGGTCCCAAAAACATTACATAGAACAGTTATCCCCAATGAGCTCCAAGTTCCCATGTTTGGAGAGCACACTCATCTCTCTGCGCACCAATCGAATCTGCAATGCCAATAAGGACATCCACAGGCAACTGGGCTCGAAGCGACAAAGAAAGAGCCGTCAGATTTGCAGAGCATCTTCAAAATGTATTTCAGCCCAACACATCATCAAACGGGATCTCACTGCCAGCAACCGGATATATATCGCAAACATCGGATATAGTTGGCCGATTCTTATGATTACATCATAATGAAACCAATAAATTACGATAAAAAATCTAAAAAAAAAAGTCCCAAGCTCCTATCTTCAAAAATACGAAAGTTGGTATTTCTACCAAATACCATTTCCGATCGTTCAATTATATGGCAGCTATAGGATATAGTCGGCCGATTCTAATGAAATTTGGTAGGTTAGATTAACTGACCAAAAATGTACTAAATTTCAGCTTTCTATCTTCAAAAACACGAAAGTTGGGTCAATTTCGATCGTTCGAAAAAGTCAATTCAATCTTGCGAGAGCTCCGGAATAACAGTGTGTAAAAGAAAGCAATAAGCGCAATGGAAGGGCACACTGTTAATAATAATACTTTCTCAAATTATAAGTATAAATCCAACAATATTTTTCAAACCCCATATTATAGACTAAAACCACGAAAGGGTCCATAATGTGTGTTCAGACATTAGGTCGAACATAACAAATAAAAACTTAAACAATTTTAAAATATTTAAGATATTAAAATTCAAAAAGAAAATATATCTGTAAAAAATATAATATACAGTCCACTACTCTTTGTTATCGAACAATTATAATAATACTGAAGGAATAGAATAAATAAATGTAATACGAAAGCAAAAATACACATATACATAAATAAAATCTAAAAACAGCACACACCTTTTTGTGGCCCTTTCCAGAATGTTCAAGCGTTGAACACTATTTTATATATTCCAAAGTTAGAGTTTCAAGGGATCAGACCCATGTAATACGAGTCAAACAGATGGTTTAAAACCGATCCCCTGCAGCCTAACACAAACACAAGCATCGTAAATAACAAACATAAGTGCATCCGCTTGTCACACTTGAGAAAGGGTCGCATAGCATGTCAACGTGCAGTGCGTTGATAAGTAGTTTTTTAATAGTTTTAAGATTTTCATGTATGTTACTTATAAGAGAACTTTGACGAATAAAATCAGTTTTGAAACGGAACTCATTGGAGTACAACCTTTATTTTGGGGCTCCTCTTAACATTTGGTCCATCGAGACACCCTGACGTTTTCCCCCCTGTGGTAAGAGACTCAGGTTTGAAACTGGCACCTATAAGTGACTGGAGAAAAATAAAAATTCTCAGCCCAAGGTAGCTAAAAAATAAGGCTGCGATCTGGGTAAAAAAGAGCCCAGTTTAAAAATCGTAGTACTCTGTTGTTTCCCCCCAAGAGGTAAGGGACACAGAGAATAAAATAATATAAATGCCAATGAGCATTAAGAAAAATTTTTTAAAAAAATGTGTGTTTATCCCGGAACAAGTCCGGAATAAAAAATCATATGCAAATAACCGAAACCGAAATACGCTAATATTTGTGTATTAGCGTAACCGAGGCTCTACATCGGAAAAGTTAAAAAATATATATATGTGTTGGCGTATCCGAGGCCCTACATCGGAAAAGTTAAAAGTTAAAAAATAAAAAAAAAAAAATGAAAAGTGATTGTCAGCAACAAAAAACAATTAAATAAAATAAAACCCCCAAGCAACATCCGCCAAAATAATAAAAACAAACATACACCAAAAATAAAGAAACCAACACCAACAACCGTTAAAGTTAAAAAGTTAAAAAAAAAACATCCACAAAAATTAAACTAAAAAACGTCCACAAAAAACATACAAAAACAATAGTAACACAACAATAGTAACGGCGACATCGAGAAAGGCAACCCAACATCAGGAGCAGCAGCGGCAACAGCAACAACATCAGGAGCAGCAGCGGCAACAGCAACAACATCAGGAGCAGCAGCGGCAACAGCAACAGCATCAGGAGCAGCAGCGGCAACAGCAACAACATCAGGAGCAGCAGCGGCAACAGCAACAACATCAGCAGCAATAATTATAAATTAGTCCTCGGCAAGTTTCGTTTTTGATTTTGATATAAACTCTTAAATTCAGTTTTTGAACTTAATTTATTTTAAAATAATATATATATAATGTCGACTAAGGATAAAATTCCAATAATTGAAGACCAGGTGCTCCTCACCCGGCAAATAGATGCGCTTCTCGCAAAAAATTCTTATTTAGAAGAGGACTGGGAATTATTAAAAAAGTTGGAGCAAAAAGCCATCACGAACCATAATTATTTGATTAAGTTAGGTCCAGTAGATCATGATTATTTAAAAGCGAATCATTACGATAGCATGCTATCAAAATTTAAGTTCGCGAAGGAAAAAATAAAAAAAATGATTGGCCAGGATGAGCTTTTCACGAGGCTTGAGGGGGCTATTAAGGACCTCGAGGACTACCTCGAGAAAACTTACATAGAAATTCAGGAAAGGAAAAATGAAACCTTTCCAATAAGGATTAAAAAATTAATAAACAAAATAGAAACAGTGTCCGATCTAATAAAAATAGAAGGGCTCAATAATAAACATATGAGCAAAATTATAGAGCTCAAAGAGGATGTGGAAATACACATCGAGCTAATGGATAATAAAATCCAAGAAAAAACTCCTAACAAGGTAAAAGGTGGTTGCCCTAGAATGGACGAACTACCTAGCCTACCAAAAATTGAGGTTCCCAATTTTTCTGGAAATTCCAAAGATTGGGACCATTTTTATGAGTTGTTTAAGGAGCTAGTTCATTCAAGGATGGATTTAAGTCCATCCTTGAAGCTAAGCTACCTTAAAAGTGCTCTAAAAGGGGAAGCACGAAATGTAGTTTCCCATTTATTGCTTGGCTCAGGCAACAATTACGATGCTGCCTGGGAATTACTGATTAAGCGATATGAGAATAATAGGAAAATATTCTCAGAACAGCTTAATCGCCTCATTGAGCTTCCAAAAATAAATTTGGACTCATATAGGCACCTTAAAAATATAATTGATTCAATCAATGAATCAGTTTGTATGATGCGCCTATAAGCAAATCTGACCGAAGAATCAGATTGCATTTTTGCGCATATTATTTTAAAAAAATTAAGTATTGAGGCTCTACAGCAGTATGAGGGCCAAGTAAAAAAATCAAGTGAAATCCAAAATTTAAAGGATGTCACAGACTTTTTAGATCAACGGCTTAGTTCGTTGACATCAGTGGGAAATGAGTTACCCACAAAGAAAATTATAAAAAATAATACAAATGACCAAAGATGCCCGATGTGCCAATTGCCCGGGCATCCAATTGTTTATTGTTTCAAATTTAAAGCTTTAAGTCCTCAGGCCAGAATGGACGTGGCTAAAAAAATGAATTTGTGCTACCGATGTTTAAAGCACAGTCCAAACATCAGATGCACAAGCGAGCTAGTATGCTCATATTGTCAAAAACACCATCATAGCATGTTGCATTGTAAAAGGGAGAATGTAAATACATGCATGACCTCTGAACCAGCGTTGTTGGCCACAGCGTATGTTCAGATTAAAGGTCATGATGGTGAATTCGGAAAGTTCAGAGCATTGATTGACAATGGCTCACAAAGCACTTTGATTTCTGAAGAAGCGGCACAAAAACTTAAGTTGCCTAAAATAAAAGCGCACACTGAAATAAGTGGAGTATCACCAACAGGTGCGTGTGTGTCAAACCACAAGCTAAAATTAATCATTAAAAATAGCAGTAAATTTTCTAAAGAATTTTACACAAATGCTATTATTTTACCCAAATTAATGAAATGTCTACCCACTAATGAAATTTAACAAGTCGGATTGGGAAGAATTCTATTTAGCGGATCCCAATTTCGACCAACCTGGTCGAATTGACCTTGTAATTGGTGCGGATTTATATCCACTAATCTTACTGCCGGAGATAACCAAAAAAGGTAGGCTTCTTGGGCAAAAAACGGTCTTTGGATGGACAGTGTCAGGGTGCACAAAATCCAGAGGAATTAAATCGATTGTAGCAACCAGTATAGAACTAAAACATATGGATCGATATTGGGAGGTAGAAGAAGAGGATAGCAATGACTTAGAGACAGAAATTTGTGAAAATAATTTTAAAAAATTTACTAAAAAAGATTCCAATGGAAAATATATTGTAGCTATTCCCTTTAAAGAAAATATAACATTAGGAGACTCAAAGAATCAAGCAATGGCTCGTTTCATGAATTTAGAAAAAAGTTACTAAAAAATGAAAAACTTCGAATTGAATATTCAAAATTTATGAAAGAATATTTGGACTTAGGACATATGGTAGAGGTAAATGATGAAGGCAAATACTACCTTCCTCACCAAGCTGTTATAAGGGAATCGAGTCTTACAACAAAATTAAGAGTAGTTTTTGATGCCTCAGCCAAAACCAGCAATAGCAAAAGCTTAAACGACATTATGTGGGTTGGACCAAAAGTTCAAAAAGATATTTTCGATATAATGATAAATTGGCGTAAATGGGAATATGTAGTGTCATCGGACATTGAGAAAATGTACCGACAAATCAAAATAAAACATGGGGATCAAAAATTTCAATATATATTGTGGAGGGATGACCCAAAAACAAAAATAAAAACCTACAAATTAACGACTGTAACTTATGGTACCGCTTCCGCCCCATATTTAGCAACCAGAGTATTGGCAGATGTAGGTGAAAATTGCCAAAACAAAATGATCGGGGAAATAATAAAAAATGATTTTTATATGGACGACCTTATGACAGGTGCAAATTCAATAGAGGATGCCAGAACCATAGTTCAATTAATTTCTAAGGAACTATCGAGCTCTGGGTTTAATTTGAGAAAGTGGGTTTCGAATGACCCAAAAATACTAGAAATGGTAGAAAACTCAGGAGACAATAAAATAGTTAGCATCAAGGAAGATGAGTTTATAAAAACCTTAGGGCTACAATGGGACCCTAGCAAAGACGAGTTTAAATTCACAGTATGTTGTACTGAACCTAAAAAACTAACTAAAAGATTCATCTTGTCCACATTAGCAAAAATATTCGATCCATTAGGTTGGTTGGCACCGGTAACAATTGTGGGAAAAATATTTATGCAAAAATTATGGACAACAGGAATCAATTGGGATGAAGAGCTAGGTATGGAAGATCGTAAGGAATGGGAAGATTATAACTCTGGGTTAGAGGAATTAGGGCAAATAAGGGTCCCTAGATGGATTAATTTCAAATTTGAATTAAGTATTCAAATTCATGGCTTTGCAGACGCTTCGGAAAAGGCTTATGCGGCCGTAGTTTATGCCAAGGTGGGATCGAAAGTGACTATAATCGCTAGCAAAAGTAGGGTGAATCCGATCAAAAATAGAAAAACTATTCCAAAACTAGAACTATGCGCAGCACATTTGCTGAGTAAGTTAATGATGCGCATAGCGGAAGCCATGAAAAATTACAAATTAGAAATGTATGCATGGAGTGATTCAACCATAACGCTAGCCTGGATTAAGAATGGGTTGAATAAGATAAAATTTATCAGACGTAGAACAGACGAAATTCGGGAATTGAAAAATACTGAATGGAATCATATAAGATCCGAAGATAATCCAGCAGACCTTGCATCAAGAGGAGTTTGCGCAAATCAATTGGTGAATTGCGATCTTTGGTGGAGAGGGCCAAAATGGTTGACTGAGCCAAAAAGCCAATGGCCACAGTCGCCGATCATTGAGGAATCCTTAACACTAAATACATTGGTAAAAACCAAAGATGACAGGATTTACGAATTGATGCAAAAGTTCTCTTGCATGCATAAATTAACCCGAGTAATAGCTTATGTAATGCGATTTTTGATAAAAACCAGAAAAAACTCTAACCCAAAGTTTTTAACAGCAAAAGAATTAAAAGAAGCTGAAATAATCATAATTAAAAAACAACAGGAGTGGCAATTTAATAAAGAAATAAAATACCTAAAAAGTAATAAAGAGCTTGAAATAAGTAGTAAAATAATAGGTCTGAACCCGTTTTTAGACACTAATGGAATACTTCGGGTAGGTGGAAGACTACAAAATTCTAAAGCGGAATTTGAAGTAAAGCATCCTATAATTTTAGACAAAAGTCACATTTCGACTTTAATAGTAAGGGATGCTCATAAAAACACGTTTCATGGAGGTATAAATCTAATGAGAAACTTTGTACAACGCAAATATTGGGTATTTGGGTTAAAAAATTTATTAAAAAAACAGCTGAGAGAGTGTGTAAAATGTTCAAGGTATCGAAAAATACAATAGAACAAATAATGGGAAATCTGCCCGATTACAGGGTAAACATAACACATCCCTTCTTAAATACGGGTATTGATTATGCAGGGCCATACCTTATAAGATGCTCCAAAAACCGAGGTCAAAAAACATTTAAAGGATATATTGCAGTATTTGTTTGCATGGCTACAAAAGCTATTCATTTAGAAGTAGTTAGTGACTTAACGTCTGATGCATTTCTAGCTGCATTTAAGCGGTTTGTAGCTAGAAGGGGAAAATGTGCAAACATATATTCAGACAATGGAACAAATTTTGTAGGAGCATCAAGAAAATTAGATGAGGAGTTAGAAAAAGCCATTAGGGGAAAAAAAAAAAAAAAATGTGTTATTTGTACATCTAAAATGATAAGAAAAATATATACTAAGGCTCTTTTGTGGCCCCTTGCAGGATGTTCAGACATTAGGTCGAACATAACAAATAAAAACTTAAACAATGTTAAAATATTTAAGATATTAAAATTCAAAAAGAAAATATATCTGTAAAAAATATAATATACAGTCCACTACTCTTTGTTATCGAACAATTATAATAATACTGAAGGAATAGAATAAATAAATGTAATACGAAAGCAAAAATACACATATACATAAATAAAATCTAAAAACAGCACACACCTTTTTGTGGCCCTTTCCAGAATGTTCAAGCGTTGAACACTATTTTATATATTCCAAAGTTAGAGTTTCAAGGGATCAGACCCATGTAATACGAGTCAAACAGATGGTTTAAAACCGATCCCCTGCAGCCTAACACAAACACAAGCATCGTAAATAACAAACATAAGTGCATCCGCTTGTCACACTTGAGAAAGGGTCGCATAGCATGTCAACGTGCAGTGCGTTGATAAGTAGTTTTTTAATAGTTTTAAGATTTTCATGTATGTTACTTATAAGAGAACTTTGACGAATAAAATCAGTTTTGAAACGGAACTCATTGGAGTACAACCTTTATTTTGGGGCTCCTCTTAACAATGTGTTTGATTTTTTTTAATATTCCGCCATCGATTATGAAGTTTTTATAGTATCCATCTGGGTACAAAATTATAAAAAGTATACGTTATATTTGTATTTTTGTTTTATAAGCTTAGTCATTTTTTTAAGTTCTTCTGCCTCACTCATCTCAACTGCAATGCTCCTTAAAATTTTGTCAACCGCCAACACAGCTGCGTTGAGTATTGAAAGAGCGCAAAGCAAATAAAAAAGTATCGGTTCTTGCATTATAATAAGTTTTTTTTGTAAATTTAGAAAATGTAAGTTAACTTTGGTCAGCCAGACCAGAGTCGTTGACCACAGTCAACATCATAATGAAGCTCCGGCCAGACTGCTGACCCAGCAATGGGCCGGATGCTCGTGCACAGACGGCAGACACTGCATATTTGCGTGGCCGCTGTGAGCCTTTGTTAGCTTTAAGTTCTTTTCACATATTCAGTTCATATTTGATATTCAAGAAATAAAGAGCACCAGCTCTCATGCATGAACTCCGGCACTTAGCCGTTAACTCTTTTATTAATTATTATACCGACTGAGCCACTAGGCCAGCGGTATCGAAGGACAGTCATCCTTCCACCGTAATCTCCTTATCTCAACATAGGAGCAGTACGACCATCCCTTGGGATCTACAGCGACGTGGGCCACCAGCGGCAGTTACCTTCCGCCGACCCTCGCCACGGATATCTAACCAGCGGCAGTGACCTACTGCCGGCCCGGACAATCAATTTAGGAAGGAAGTCGAAGCGACCACCCGACTCTCCAGTGGCTGCCAACCTTGGCGGTCACCAATACCTAATCAGCCGGCTCTACCCCTGCCACGGTGGCATAGCCAGCCGGCTTTGCAATATTATCAATTTACACAAATTGGAATATTACTCGTTTTAAGTTGTATATTCTAGACCAGGGGTGGGCACGCAATCTAACGGTCGGAGTCGCAGCTCGGCCAGACAAAAAATTACAACAACAACCACCACCCTCGCGATGGTTGTCGTCGCGTTGTACGCAAACGGACCCTTAATAATTGTTTTTGCAAACTCGGGACCGCGGGGTCGGCCCCGCTACCTGCCTCGGAATTTGTGTAGCATTGTTTTTGTAAATCTTCACGGATCACTGACCGCGCGACTCGATCGTCTGGCCCCATTTGCTGGCGCCAAAAATTACGAATAACAGGGGGAGCCTTGAGAGCCCGAGGAGCCATGGGCTTGCCCACCCCTGTTCTAGACATTTAGAAAACAGCAAGTGAAATCGTAATCGAGTTTTATGTTTTAAAAAAATACAAATGCACAAATTGCCGGTACTTTTTGTTGACGTTTTCTCACAAGCATATTATTTTCTCGGAACAGCGAAGTAACGATTCATCCAGTAATCGGTGTGGTAAGTACTAACACAGGCCCATTAGCCACCTCCAGTACTTGCAGGATTGTGTTATGCAACTACAATTTGTATAGGGGTGGTTACTGTTAAGTTACAAACTAATAATGACATAATTTTGACTTACTGTAAAGCAAATCAGATTTAAGAGACTTTTAAATTGATTGAAAACGCATTTCACCGTACGAAATAACAATGTTTAGGATTGGAACCAAAAAAGAGTGGTATATAACATAGTCTGTGTTTTGTTCTTACATCTTGATAAATAGAATGTGACATTTTGTGTGTAAATGTCAGGTTTAAATTAGTGTCCGTTCCAAAGATTTTTAGGAAGAGATATAAGACGTTTCAAACTTAGGCCAATGTATATGCCAAGGTATGGTTCATGTGGTAGAGTTTGTTAGGTGTCGATAGTCTCTGCAAGCGATGCCTAGAGAAGGCACGGCGGTAATAGAAATGGCACATCAGGGCAAAATGAATGAGGAAGAACCCAGGACGAACCGGGCGGGATCCAACCGCTGTGACTGGAAGGAAAGCAGGGATCAAGGAGACAAAAAAAAAAAAAAAGCAAGGAAAAAGAACGGCAACAGGAGGAAACGTGGGAAAAATTCAATTCAAATTTCTCAATAATTTTCTACGGAGCTCTAACGTAAGTACGATGAAAAAAATGAAATCGGAACCATAAAATTATAACGATTCATTTTTTTCAGTACATTTCGAGGAAACAAGATTTGGAGCTAATCATCCAACTGGAGCCACCCAAAAATTTCTGCAAGAAAGGAAATTGGTCACGCTTCTTGCGTGGCAGCCAGGTTTTTTTTTAGAATTAATTAAAGAATTTGAAAAGTACCTGAAACCCTGTCCTTGTCGTAGTAATTTATATTAAATATTTGTCGGAGATTCGTTCGCGAACGTCGGCGAGTGCAGACGTGCTATCTTTTTGTCTCCTTATTGTTCAACGAAGACTAAATAAAAACAAAGCATAGTGCAGTGCAATCTCTAAGCAAAAATACACAGTGGGCGAAAAGACGCTTAGTGCGACGAACTTCGTACTTTTTGTGTAAATAAAAATAAGAAAATCAAAAACATTAAGCTTTGAGTGAATTCGACACTCATACGGTGCTCCAACGTCAGCAAGACGAGCGTCGACTCTCTTTGCTACCAACTGCGATAAATAACCAACTGCGATCAATAACCCCAAGCCCGAGTAATGAACTCAATCCAACATCGCAAGGCAGGGCGCGTTCTTGCTCTCCTGCGCTCTCGTTGGATAAAACACCATACCCTTCCCTCATGCCTACCTGCATAGCCACGGTCACCAGTACAGTGACGTCATTAGCAACTGTAACGGCAACTATTACAACAACTACAATGGTATCGACTGCTCGCGCAATACCATCTACTGTAATAACGGAAACTGCTGTGCAAGCACATAATGCAGCACCTTACACCAGCGTGCTCTCTTCAAAACAACGTTCGGCCGTACAGACTGGTATGGATCGCTACATACAAATAAAACGTAAGCTTAGCCCGCAGAACTCTAGACTTGGTAACTCTGCTAAAATAACTCGAGGCACCTCAAAAAAATCTACAATAGAGAAGCCCATAGAAGCAAACAGATTTGCTATTTTGGCAGACAAATCCGATAATAAAAGCCTAAGCCGCCGCCGATTTACATTTGAGAGAAAAGTTCGAATGCTCTCGTAAACTCGATACTGAATATAATAGGACCAGACAATTTCCACATAATTCCATTAACAAAGGGAACAATTCATGAAACTAAAGTTAAGACTAATACGAAAGTAAACTACAGAATTTTGTCGAAGTATAATAAAAACTTCTACACGTACCCATTAAAAAGCAGTAAGGGCCAGCAAGTAGTACTAAAAGGTATCGAGCCGGAAGTAACACCAGATGAAGTTACAAGAGCACTGATGCAGAAAGGTTTCAATGTAAAAAATGTTATTAACATTTTGAATAGAGAAAGAAAGCCTCAACCTCTTTTCAAGGTAGAACTTGAACCCGAAACCAAATCCAAGCCTCTGAAAAAAATGAAGTGCATCCAATCTTCACTCTCCAGTTCCTACTACACCGCAGAATTACGGTAGAGGAGCCGAAACTGGAAACTGTGGAGGCAACCATACGGCTAAGTACAGGGGCTGTCCAGTCTACAAGGAACTGAAAAGTCGTACACATCAAAGAGTGACCACTGCTCACTCACATACACCGCCTATAAAATCTACACGTAATGTCTTCCTTTACAGCTGTTAAATTTTTAGCCAATTATGAGGTCACCGACAAATCCGCAAGCTTTGCAACTGCTCTAAAATTGGGTCTTAAAAGTATCGCTTCCACCAACCCAAGATCTTCAGTTTCCCCTCATCAACCAGAAGAACAGTCTACGAACAAACTTAAAACAATGATATGTAATCTTCAACAAAGCATGATATAGTTTATGTCATTCATGCAGACAACTATGCAAGATCTTATGCGAAACCAGAACGTTTTGATTGAGCTGCTTGTTGCTCAAAAACAGACTAAGTAATCAATGGCTCCACTCCGTATATCACTGTGGAACGCCAACGGCGTCTCACAGCGCAAACTCGAGTTAACTCAGTTCCTTAATAATAACCATATCGATGTAATGCTACTCGCAGAAACTTATTTCACAAATAAATATAATTTTCAAATTCGAGGCTATCTGTTCTACAACACGAATCACCCAGACGGGAAAGCTCATGGAGGCACTGGGATTCTGATTAGAAATCGCATCAAGCACTGCTTCCACAATAGCTTCGCCACTAACTTCATGCAAGCTACATCAATAGATGTGCAAATGGATTCCCGATCTTTAAAGCTTGCCGCCGTACACTGTCCTCCTCGGTTTACAATATCAGAATCCCAATTCATGGAATATTTCAACTCTCTGAGCGAACAATTTGTAGCAGCAGGAGACTTCAATGCCAAGCATACGCACGTGGGATCTCGACTTGTGACTCCTAAGGGAAGGCAGTTGTACAATGCAATAATAAAAGCAAGCAACAAGCTAGACTGTGTGTCACCTACACATTGGCCAACAGATCCTAGAAAACTGCCAGAATTGATAGATTTTGCAGTCACAAAAAACATTCCTCGCAACCTGCTAAGTGCCAACTCCCTACCAGATCTATCGTCTGATCACTCGCCTGTACTTCTTCATCTAAATCTACATCCAGTTGCGGTAGATAAACCATTCAGACTAACAACGAATAAAACCAATTGGCTTAAGTACAAAAAATATATGAGTTCGCACATTGAGTTGAATCCACGTTTGAATGACGAAGCTGATATCAACTTATCCACAAACACTCTTGAATCCGTCTTGGTCGCAGCAGCTCAACTCCACAAACGCAAAAAACATCGTACAATAATAGATACACGAACGTTGAAACAGAGCAGCTCGTTCTAGCAAAGCGACGCTCACGGCGAGAATGGCAATCCAACAGATCACCATCCGCAAAACAAAGGTTAAAAGACGCTACAGAGAGGCTCTTAGCTGCACTTCGTCATGAAGAAGAAAGGTCCCAAAAACATTACATAGAACAGTTATCCCCAATGAGCTCCAAGTTCCCAAGTTTGGAGAGCACACTCATCTCTCTGCGCACCAATCGAATCTGCAATGCCAATAAGGACATCCACAGGCAACTGGGCTCGAAGCGACAAAGAAAGAGCCGTCAGATTTGCAGAGCATCTTCAAAATGTATTTCAGCCCAACACATCATCAAACGGGATCTCACTGCCAGCAACCGGATATATATCGCAAACATCGGATATAGTTGGCCGATTCTTATGATTACATCATAATGAAACCAATAAATTACGATAAAAAATCTAAAAAAAAAAGTCCCAAGCTCCTATCTTTAAAAATACGAAAGTTGGTATTTCTACCAAATACCATTTCCGATCGTTCAATTATATGGCAGCTATAGGATATAGTCGGCCGATTCTAATGAAATTTGGTAGGTTAGATTAACTGACCAAAAATAGAATCTGTACTAAGTTCCAGCTTTCTATCTTCAAAAACACGAAAGTTGGGTCATTTTCGATCGTTCAGTTATATGGCAGCTATAAGATATAGTAGGCCGATCCTTATGAAATTTGGCATGTCGTATTATTTTGCCAAAAAAAGCACTCTTTCTAAAAATTTGAACTCTCTAACTCTAAAAACACCAAAGTTATACCATTTCCGATCAATCAGTTATATGGCAGCTATAGGATATAGTCGGCCGATCCCGGCCGTTCCGACTTATATACTGCGTGCAAAGGAAAAAAGGGTGTGTGCAAAGTTTCAAGACGATAGCTTCAAAACTGAGAGACTAGTTCGCGTAGAAACGGACAGACAGACAGACGGACAGACAGACGGACAGACGGACATGCTCATATCAACTCAGGAGGTGATCCTGATCAAGAATATATATACTTTATAGGGTCGGATGTGTCTTCTTCACTGCGTTGCACACTTTTGGACAAAATTATAATACCCTCTGCAAGGGTATAAAAAAAAAATTTGTCGGAGATAAGTTAGATTTAATTTGAAATACTTTATTCAATGATTCAATAAGAGGAAATAATTGGGCATTCCAAATAAAGAGAGAGAAGCTTTTCGAATAAGAGCGCGGTGGGGAAGGAGAGTAAAGCCCAGCTGAGCGTGGCGCAATGATGGAAAGGAGGAAGAGGAGAAGCAAAGCAATTAAGAACAGCCCTGAGAAGTGAACGGACGAAAAATCATTGCGACTCGGTGCGCGTTGTTAAATAGAAAAATGACAGAGGAAAACGACCACCCTTTCCCGACATCAGTAGTGGGATCACCGCCCCTACAAGATTACTCGAAAAATAGATGGTGCAGTCTATTAGAATTGCAAAACAGAGTGATAACCGAACTGCCGTGGGGCTCCATAGCACAGTGGTGTACGAAAAGTAAACAAATCGCCTCTAAAATGTCCAAGCTTCTTCATGGCAAACCAGATTTTTCTAGATATCTAACTGGATTTTCTAAAAATTGATTTAAAGATGTGAACAGTTACTCATTTGTAAAGCGCAGTTGCGCGCCTCGCGAATATTTCACAACTAAACCTAACTTTGAAGAAGTCAGATCATTACTTACGTGTTCAAATTAAAATGATTTGCAATGGATTTTGAAGTTGAAGGCATTTTCTATAAAATGAGATACAATTTGATATATTAATAATAATTATTATTATTATTATAATACTATGAACTAATAAAGGTTTTTTGCCTATATTTTGAACGTCTTTTTCATGTTTAGCTTAAGTTTTAGTAGTGATCCCACAAAATTCTACAATTCGTTTATATACCAATGTGTTTGTCGGTCTCCAAAGGTAACAAATGTGTAAAAATTGTTTGCCAAAATTTGCCGATGTGCCTAATATTGTAAAAATACTAACACCATCTTAACTTTTTCAGGGTCACTTTTACCGTATATTTACTTGTTATGCTGTTATTCTGTCTTCGTATGTCATGCTTGTGTTTACTTTTCCAAAACTATTTGTTCATTATACAAATAGTTTTTATTTTGTTAGATATTCCCTTGCATTAAATTTTAATAGGTTCTTCTTATAAGTGTGTGTTTGTACGATCTTATATTTTTAAATTATGGTGCGGCGAAAACTTCAAATGACAGTAATACGGCAAGAAGGTTTTTTAGTGATACAAAATTGTCTGCTGTTATAACAGGATTGGATGAACATGTTTAGAATGATGTGCAACATTACTGCAACGCATGGCATCTGAATATAAAATAAATACCGAAAAATTTGGAAGCTTTGCAGTTGACACTAAATAAATTATACCCTCTACCTTCAGTTCACAAAGTTTTAGTCCACGGTCCGCATAAATTATAAATTTTGCGCTTGTTTCGTAGGAAAATTATCTGAAGAAGCTGCCGAATCCAAAAAAAAAATCCTATAAATAAAGAAATAAAAAAATGTAGACAATATTATACTAGGAAAATGTCACGAGTTGACACAAACAGGGATTTATTTAATAGATTGCTCTTAAGTTCCGACCCTTTTATAACTGGCCAAAGAAAACTGCCACGCACAAAAAAAAAAAAAATTGTTAAGCGGTGTGCATTTGTTGTTAGATGAATAAAATACATAATAAATATATGAATTCTTGATTGTTTTTACTTTTGGTAAGTCTCTTTTGGCAAATATTAAATATAGGTCTTGGAAAAAACAAATTTTTTAAAAATTTCCATCTTTTTGTATAGGAGCTATAAGATATAGTTATCCGATTTGAACCAAAGTTGGTAAGGATATATGGATGTATATACCTGCACCAAACACATAATCTGTAGGATTGGTTAAGATATCTGTTTGGTCATTGAGGGTTTTCAATGCCATTAAAATAAAACGAAGAATTTAATTAATTTTGAACGTTACAAATGTTTATTCCTGCATGCAGATGAAGCCGGATGATCCGCAGATAGACCAGCTTATGGTGCATGCAGGGACTCAAGTAAGTACAAAGGGGGCGGCCCGACTGGTCACTGCGAAGCTAAAGCTCTCGATAATGGAGAGGGCGGCCCGACCTAGACACTGCGAGCTAAAACTCTCTATAGAAAGCCCGTTGAATCGAGCGGCCGAGAGAGATTTGGCTTGCGATCAACTAAGCTTTTGTACAAACTTAAGCCTAATAAATAAACATTATACTAAGCATTGCACTAAACATTACATAAACATTATGTAAACATAAACATTAAAAGCATGGCTGCTGCCTGACCCGACAATATCTTTAAAAACAAACAAGTTTTTCATACTAAATGTTGATTTTAAACAGATTGTTCCTATGGCAGCTATAGGATATAGACGTCCTAGATGACCAATTTTTATACCCTTGCAGAGGGTATTATAATTTTGTCCAAAAGTGTGCAACGCAGTGAAGGAGACATCTCCGACCCTATTAAGTATATATATTCTTGATCAGGATCACCTCCTGAGTTGATATGAGCATGTCCGACTGTCCGTCTGTCTGTTTCTACGCAAACTAGTCTCTCAGTTTTGAAGCTATCGTCTTCAAACTTTTCACACACCTTTCTTTCCTTTGCACGCAGTACATATATAAGTCGGAACGGCCCGGATCGGACGACTATATCCTATAGCTGCCATATAACTGATTGATCGGAAATGTTATAACTTTGGTGTTTTTGAAGATAGAAAACTGGAAATTAGTACAGATTATATTTTTGGTCAGTTGATCCAACCTACCAAATTTCATTAGGATCCGGCGACTATATCCTATAGCAGCCATAACTGAACAATCGGAAAAAGTATTTGGTAAAAATATCAACTTTCGTATTTTTAATAATAGAAGCTTGGTACTTTTTATACCCTTGCAGAGGGTATTATAATTTTGTCCAAAAGTGTGCAACGCAGTGAAGGAGACATCTCCGACCCTATAAAGTATATATATTCTTGATCAGGATCACCTCCTGAGTTGATATGAGCATGTCCGTCTGTCCGTCTGTCCGTCTGTCTGTCCGTCTGTCTGTCTGTCCGTTTCTACGCGAACTAGTCTCTCAGTTTTGAAGCTATCGTCTTGAAACTTTGCACACACCCTTCTTTCCTTTGCACGCAGTATATAAGTCGGAACGGCCGGGATCGGCCGACTATATCCTATAGCTGCCATATAACTGATTGATCGAAAATGGTATAACTTTGGTGTTTTTAGAGTTAGAGAATTCAAATTTGACATGAGAGCTATTTTTGGCAAAATAATATGACATGCCAAATTTCATATGGATCGGCCGACTATATCTTATAGCTGCCATATAACTGAACGATCGGAAATGACCCAACTTTCGTGTTTTTGAAGATAGAAAGCTAGAACTTGGTACACATTCTATTTTTGGTCAGTTAATCCGACCTACAAAACTTCATTAGGATCGGCCGACTATATCCTATAGCTGCCATATAACTGAACGATCGGAAATGGTATAACTTTGGTGTTTTTAGAGTTAGAAAGTTCTTATTTAACATGAGAGCTATTTTTGGCAAAACAATACGACGTGCCAAATTTCATAAGGATCGGCCGACTATATCCTATAGCTGCCATATAACTGAAAGATCGGAATTGACCCAACTTTTGTGTTTTTGAAGATAGAAAGCTGGAACTTGGTATAGATTCTATTTTTGGTCAGTTCATCCAACCTACCAAATTTCATAAGGATCGGCCAACTAAATCCGATGTTTGCGATATATATCCGGTTTTAACTGCAAGGGTATATCAACTTCGGCTCCGCCCGAAGTTAGCTTTCCTTTCTTGTTTTTTTTTTTTTTTTTTTTTTTAATTTTTCTCAGAAATCTACATATTTCGAATTCTTCAATTTTTGTATTTTTACAAACTCGTTTTAGATTTTTTATTGTAATTAATTGGATTTATGATGATGTAATCATAAGGATCGGCCAACTATATCCGATGTTTGCGAAATATATCCGGCTTTAACTGCAAAGGTATATCAACTTCGGCTCCGCCCGAAGTTATCTTTGCTTTCTTGTTTTACTTAAAATATTATTTTAGATTTTTCGTACTAATTTCATAACGATATATCCTCTAGAAGTATTTTTGCCCGCGTCTCCATACAAGCCCAACCACTGCGCATAGCCTAGTGGGTAGTGTAGCTGCAGGCTAAGCGTAGAGTCGTGGTTTCAAATTCCACTCATGACACATCATGACCACCAAAATTTTTCGGCTTCATTATGCTTAGTGGACTCTTTTCCGATGTTACTAAACATGTGATGTCGAAAAATGGTATTCCCAGATATCGACAGGTGGCAGCCCCATCTCTGGGATTGTTCGCACCTGGCTTATCACCAGATCGACTGAAAAACAATGATTAACGAAACAAATACAAGAGAAGAAATCAACCACCCCCCCCAACCCGCTGACGACCATTCGCATATCGAAACGGACTCGAATTGGACAATGGAATGTGAGGACTTAAATGGAACCAACCAGACTGGCGCAGTTTGAAGGAGAAATGGAGAAAATGCAGATCGCAATCGCAGGCATCAGTGAGATGAGATGGAGAGGTAACAGGACAACAACAACATCAAACGGCAATCTAGTGATGCACAGCGGGACCAAGTATGGAGGCAGGAGCGGAGTCGGGATATATGTGTCCAAACAGTACAAACCGGCACTAATTGCCCAGTATCCGACAGAATCATCATTGCCAGATTCCGATGCAATGCTAGACACATCACCATCGTGCACCATCGTGCAGACCTTCCAACTGGTTATTGGTGGCACTGTATTCCCCCACAAGGAAATCCATAAATACCCATGGACCTCTTCGAATGGATATACTCGTAACCAAATCGACCACATCTGCATAAGTAGAAAATGTAGACGCTCGATAATGGATGTTAGGAATAGGAGAAGTGCGTCTATCGACAGTGATAATCGGAGAGCTTTTAATCAAGCTCAGACGAAATAGCAACACTGTCAACAGGACCACAAGAAGACCGCCTCCCCTTAACGTACATCGGCTGAGTGATTCCAACCTATCCATCAGAATGTCCACAACGTTGCGTGAACAAGTGACATCACAACCGGAGAATCACTTATAGGAACAAACATGCAGTATACTGAGGAGCACCGCGGAGGAGATGCTTGGCACCCGACAACGCAGGCGCACGGAATGGATATCATCGCACACTTGGGAACTTATCAGCAAACGGAACAGCCTAAAGTCGAAAGCAGATCATGACTGCAGAGCTCGCGACGAACACAAAGAGCTATGCAAGTTGTTGAAGAAATCAGCAAGAAACGACAAAAGAAAATTTCTGGACGGGCTCGCTGAAATTGCAGAAAGCGCAGCCAACATGAAAAACATGCACTCAAACTGTGAAATGGCGCTCTCCCCTGTACCTCTTGTTCATAGATTTCCAGAAGGCATTCGATTCGGTAGACAGAGCAGCGATATGGAGGGCACTTGCAAGAAAGGGAGTGCCAGTGAAAATCATAAACATAGTGAAAGCTATGTATGATGATGCTGAGCTGGCGGTACTGCACAACGGAAAAATTAGTGCACCCTTCCAGACGAACATAGGCGTGAAGCAAGGATGTAGCAAGGATAGACGTATCACCACTTCTGTTCAACTTGGCAGTCGACGAAATTATGAGAGAAGTATGCATGGACAGACGCGGAATCACTTGGAACTTCACCCGACATCTAGAAGATTTGGATTACGCGGATGACATATGTCTTTTGGCTCACAAATTCAAAGACATTCAAGCCAAAACTAGGGACCTCAAGATCCGAGCCAGCGCAGTAGGATTAAAGATCAACGCATCAAAAACGAAAGCTATGCGGATCAACAACTCCAACACAAACAACATCACAATCGGAGACAAAACCGTCGACTTCGTCGACAGCTTCACCTACCTCGGTACTATCATAACATCAAATGGTGGAGTGGAAAGTGATGTGGAGGACCGACTGCGCAAAGCGAGGTCTGCATTTGGAAGACTACACCGAGTATGGAGAAACCGGCATATAAACAGAAAAACAAAGCTGCGCATATTCAACTCGTGTGTAAAATCCATACTGCTATACGGATCGGAGACGTGGCTGACCTCTCAAAGGATATTGATGAAGCTGCAGGCTTACATCAACAAGTGCCTGAGAATAATACTTGGGGTATTCTGGCCAGACAGAATATCCAATGAGGACTTATGGCACTGCACAGGAGAGGTCCAAATCCAGAAACAAATAAAGGCGCGGAAATGGAAATGGATTGGCCACGCTCTGAGGAAGGAACCAGGAAGCATCGTTAGAATGGCTGTGGAATGGAACCCACAAGGATGCAGAAGAGTGGGTCGCCCAAAGATGACCTGACGCCGTACAGCACTCCCAGAAATATCCGGGAAAACATCAGCTGGGACACGATAAAACAAACAGCGCCAAATAAAGTTAGGTTGAGACCCTTGTAGAGGCCCTAAGCTTCCGAGAGGAGTAATAAGGAAACAAAAAAAAAAAACCGAACTACTCAAAACAACGCCGCAGCCTGACACGCGCGCCGTATCCGCGATGTTACCGACATTCAACCCCGAAGCTGCAGAAGCCGACGCAGCAGCATGGTGCAATATGGCGGATTTGATTCTACGTGAACATCATCAATAAGGTGCATCCTTGGTGATTACGCTCAGCAAATCGCTGCTCGGTATTGCATCACAGTTGCTGTCGCAAATTTGTTTTACTGGAGTAAGCTGGTCGCAATTCCGAAAATTGCCATATCCCTACTCTTGGATCATGCATGTCAAATTGACCCCGGACTGCAGTGTGTAGCGTACACTACAAACATAAAAACACGTGCTGAAGTGCAACAACAACTCAAGTCACACACGTTCAGCAGAAATGTAGAATTTTCTGGAATGGAGGGACCCGAAAAGAAGAGGTTCAAAATACAGATGCCGATTAAATGCCATAATTGCGGGAAACTTGGACATAAGGCAATGGAGTATTGCAAGAAGAGAACAGAAGAGCGAAACGAGACTATACCAGGCACTAGAGAGATCAACGGTAACTTGTTTCAAGTGTGGCGGCGTTGGACCTATTGCGCCAGTGTGTTCGAAAGGAAAAGGAACAGGGAACCGAAGCAGCAACGAGAGAATGGTAGACATGTGCGCAGTACATCAGCCTAACGGGACTGCAATTCAATTTGGTGAGAAGTGTTCATTTTTCTTTGATTCGGGATCTGAATGCTCTCTGGTAAAAGAAACAGTCGGCGCGAAGCTAGCCGGTAAAATAATCCATAACATGGTTGTTTTGAGAGGCATATAAATGTCTGAATTTAATTTTGAATTATTAGTTCACGTTATAATAATAAATATGATATGAATATGATAAATAAATATGATATGATAATTAGACAAGACATTTTTGAACGAGAAAGAAAGAAAGGTGAGAAAAAAATAGTGAGAGAAAAGATTCAGCAAATGCTAGAATCTAACGTAATTCGACGAAGATCTTCCCCTTCTCTAGTCCAATGTGTTATCAGGTGATCGAAAGTAATCTTTTGGGCGATTTGACCATCCGTCCGACAGTCATACTGACAGTCACCACTGGGAATATCAGAACGAGACTGGTAACTGATGCAGCGAGTAAAGAGTTTTAAGGGGAGGGTAAGGTCAAATCAAGCGAAAAAAGCCATGTTTTTGTGATTTTTTTCCTGACGACACAGTTAAAATTTATTTATTCAACCAACGGTATATTAAAGTATGACATTAGAAGAATGTTTAATAAAATTTTTACAAAACAATATTTAAAAATATGGCAATGGTAGCAATTGTCCGGACGTGTCGCCAAAAAAAGTTGAATTGCGGTGCCCCTCATAACTCGGTGCTGGATCATTTGTAATCAAAAAATGAAAATTCATTCGTTAGATAATAGTTCGCCCCAGGTAACGCTGTAAAGGTTTTTTGAAAATTGCATTTTTTTAATTTTTTCGAAGACTTTAAAGTGAAAAACTCAATTTTTGGGAAAAAATCGGTTAATTTGTCATTGCCAAATCAAAATTATGAACAAAAAAAAAAAAAACTCGACAGCGTTACCTCGTAAAATATGTACAGAAATAGTGTTTTGAATTTCAAAAGGATCGGTGCAGTAGTTTTGAAGTTATGAGGGGCACCGACTTTGAAAACGTGAGTTGTGGGAATAACGCTTTAAAGTTTTAAACAAAAAAAAATCCAGTGTAAAACGTTTGCAAGCAACTTCGTCAATAACTAATAACTTCGTCAATTTTGCTCTAATTGACTTGAAATTTTGACACAATATTCTTGAGATATTATGCATTCAATTAAAAAAATAAAAAAAAAAATGACAAAAAAAAAAATTTAATACCTTACCCTCCCCTTAAGCTAGAAGCGAATCAGGAAGGTCGCAATAAGTCTAGACTAATTCGACAAGGATGTAAACCTATGTGTACCATAACCATAAGCAAGAGTAAACCTACGAGACCACTCAACCGCCTTAACTTTACAGTTCAGAAGTGGGATACTCTTGTGTTGGTTATGCGAAAATCGGAGAGATAGTCGGAAAATTTGGAAAAAAGAGCAGAATTGTCGGCGTGAAAAGTAGGTAATGGTAAGCAGTCCCAGAGATTACTTGTTACTTGTGCGTGGCAGACGGATTCAAAGTTAAGAAAAACCAGACAGTAGACACAGTACAAAGGTGACCTAAGAGGGGTGCAGAGGAGAGATTTTATGCAGAAGAGAGCGTAGTACTCTGATTTGTATATGAGAAGCCTGCTAAAATAATGTTTGTATGATGAGTAATTGATAACCAGATGATTGAGATTGAGCGGAAGAGAGCGTGTACTCTAAAATATGTAAAAAGAAAAGAAAGTTATCCTGCTAAGCTAATCTCTGATGGACTTTCAAATGGTTAGGTTCGTGCGGAAGGGAGCTTGTACTTTAGAGAATTTGAGAAGTGTTATCCCGTCAAACTGAAGTTTAAAAGCACAAGAGGTGCAATTGAATTTGTCTTAAAGAATAAGTAAGCTTTGTTATCATAAGAATAAGATAAGTAATATAGCAGATTGATAATGAGGTGTTATGATAAATCTTGAAGTATGCAGAGCAACAGAATCGGAAATAAGTTGGATTTAATTTGAAATACTGTATTCAATGATTAATTATAAGTTCAATGATTATATAAGTGTATAGTCTAAGAGGAAATAAATGGGCATTCCAAATGAAGAGAGAGAAGCTTTTTGAATGAGAGCGCGGTGGGGAAGGAGAGTAAAGCCGAGCGTGGCGCAATTATGGAACGGATCTTCGTTTTCACGTTTCAAGAAGTGAAAACGTAGAATTCAAAATGTGAGAGTCACCAATCTGCATTGGTGAGGAGAGGAGTTTAGGAAAGGCTGGTTGGACTCCAACGATCCAGGATTTGGCCCAAGGAAGAGAAGTCTTCGCTGGGCCCAATACCGTAGTATCCTCTCGTCCAGTGTTTGAAAAGCTACACTACTCCCGTAGTTTTTCGTTTTGCTATTACCACCGCTTTCACTTTTTTCGAGCAACGAAAAGTTCAAAGCTATATCTATAGCAATAGCTAATGTTCCGTGGCTTAACCGATTTCTGTTGTCCGACAACACCAGTTTTAATGAAGAAAATGCCAGCTCTATAGTTACCTACAAATATTTGGAAATTAAAATTTTGTTTCGCATTAAGTAATAGTTCTTACTTGAGTTGGCGGTATTGCAAAACATATTTTTCTTAGTTCGTAGAGCTCTGCATCGCGTGATTTCCTCTCTTTCCAAAAATTTAAAACATTTGTACTGGACTTCATATACGGTAATTTTAATGATTCAATCTTTGCATGTACATCGGTTGACTCATTTGGCACAACGCTTACACTTAAAAAGTCATCAAAAATATCAAAATTACTCTTACTATTGTTGTCCTCTGAAGTAATTGAGTTAGTAGACGATGACAACGTTGCAATGGAAGTGTGCGTTTTGATTTGTGCCCACAATGTTTTTAGAACACTGACTGCCCTTTCTTTTTGTGAGCTGTCCAGTATATGATGGAATCTTGGGTATAAGTATAAAAAAGCTTCGAAGCCAACATTAGATGTTAATTTCTTGGTCCGAGCTTCCATACTTTCAATAAGCGCCTCTTCAATTGTATAACTAATTGAATCCGGAGCATTTTTTGATTAAATTGGATTAATGGTCAGCATAAAAATTCATACAAATTTCCATACCAAAGTTGCTTCACCTGAATCCGCACTGTGGTCTTTTATAGTGGAGCCATTATAGTCACATACGACTTCATAAAGTCCCATAACATTTTATTTAAAATCGTCATCTCTTGATATATTCTCGACAGTTTCAATAAGGCTTAAAATACTTTTCGCCTTATTGAGTTGGTCAACCATGTTGGAAGTTGATCCCCATCTAGTTGGACAATCCAGTTGAGGTAATTTAAAAATTTTCAGTTCAAACAAGTCACGGTAACAATTTGATTGCTTCCGAATGTATTTCATAAGATTTCGGCACATTAACAAATATTCTTTAATAATTACATTTTTTGTCACTTCGAGTGCACAAAGCTGTCCTAGTGCGCTATAGGAAATTTCTGGCCAAAAATCTTATTTCAAGAACGAAACAAGATATTTAAGTGTCGATTTTTTATTCGAGTTCACATGGTCAATAGATTTAAGATTTAATTTGGTCGTGGCACCGCCCACTATTTTAGAAACACATTCTAACTCAAAAACTAAGCAAGATATTTAGATTTGGTTTTTTTTAGTGTTTTATAAAGCCATAGTCTTCTTTTGGAAAAGTAGGTGTGTTTTTTTTTTTTTAATTAAAAATCTTTTCATTTTTTAAATTGAAATCGGTTTTGCACTAGTCTTACAGCTAACAGATTCACATAAAAGGGGTTGCCTCCTTGAAATATGAATTTTTTCAAAAGCACATAAATTCGCACTTTCATATTTTACTCATATTTTACTACAAGCATTACTACAAGCAAATACAACTTTCATATAAGAGGCTACACAATTTACCGCACAGATCATCCAGATGGGAAAGCCCACGGCGGAACTGGAGTTCTAATCAGAGAACGAATTAAACACCATTTTCACAAAAGGTTTGCAACAAACTTCTTGCAAATAAACTGGACTACGTTTCCCCTGGAAGTCCCACATACTGGCCAACAGACTCACGAAAGCTCCCAAACCTTATTGATTTTGCAGTGACAAAAAACATACCTCGCAATCTAATAAGTGCCAAAGCAGTCTCGGACTTATCATCAGACCACTCGCCTGTGCTTCTAACGCTTCTTCAAAGCCCAGAAATAACCGAACACCCCTTCAGTCTGACGACGACAAAAACAAACTGGCTAAAATACAAAAAGTACGTGAGTGCCCACATAGAACTCGCCCCGGATTTTAACATGGAATCGGACATCGACTATACTACGAGCGCCCTGGAAGAAGTACTCGTTGCGGCAGCTAAAATCTCTACTCCTCATAGGAAAGAAGTAGACCGAAACAAACACTTCAAATCTAATCAGCAAATCGAACAGCTAGTGCGAGAAAAGAGGCGCACGCGTCGTGATTGGCAAAACAGCAGATCACCAGCTTCAAAACAACGCCTTAAGGAAGCAACCCGATCACTCGACCAGGCTCTTCACCAACAGGAAGAAAATGCACAGCTGAGGTACATCCAGAATCTCTCGCCAACAAGCACAAAGTACCCCCTGTGGAGGGCCCACCCAAATCTTAGTGCCCCAATTGAAACGACCACCCCGATAAGAAACTCTTCGGGAGGCTGGGCTCGCAGCGACGAAGACCGAGCTGAAACAGTCGCCACACATCTCCAAAGTCTCTTCCAGCCAAACCCAGCCTCAAATTCATTCCTCCTGCCAGTAATTCAGCCAGAGTCCTCCCCTCAGCCAGCCGCACCTCCATTC
The DNA here is from genome assembly GCA_018153455.1 of Drosophila parabipectinata. Lineage (NCBI taxonomy): Eukaryota > Metazoa > Arthropoda > Insecta > Diptera > Drosophilidae > Drosophila > Drosophila parabipectinata. The sequence continues at coordinate 841,593 of JAECYA010000403.1, read as the reverse complement.
CGGCCGAACGAAATCGAAAAAGTTATAAGAGGGCTAAAACCAAAAAAGGCTCCCGGTGGTGACCTATTGACCCCAAAGATGCTGATCGAACTTCCAAAATGCGCTATAGAGGTCGTCTGCAAACTATTTAATGGAATCATTAATCTTGGCTATTTCCCAAAAAAGTGGAAGAAATCCATTATTATAATGATACCGAAGCCTGGAAAAGACCACACAATTCCGTCATCATACAGACCAATAAGCCTTCTATCTTGTTTGTCTAAACTGTTTGAAAAATGCTTGTTAACTCGCATAATACCACATCTGGAAGCTTGCAATATCATCCCGGCACACCAATTTGGCTTTCGAAGAAACCATGGAACCATCGAACAAGTGAACAGATTAACATCCGAAATACGCTCAGCCTTCGAACAACGAGAATACTGCAGCGCTATTTTCCTCGACGTATCTCAAGCTTTCGACCGAGTTTGGCTCATCGGACTCATGCACAAAATTAAAACGTATTTGCCAACATACACCCACAAGCTACTGGAATCATACCTCTTCAATAGGGTATTCTCAGTGAGATGCAACGCAGCTACTTCGGGCGACTACACCATCGAAGCTGGAGTTCCACAGGGAAGCGCACTCGGGCCGTGTCTATATGTTTTGTATACTGCGGATATTCCTACGAGCGCACAACTAACAACGTCAACGTTCGCCGATGATACCGCTATTCTTAGTCGCTCCAGATGCCCAACGCAGGCAACAACCCAACTGGCTAATCATCTCACAATAGTGGAAAGGTGGCTGTCCGACTGGCGCATTAAAATAAACGAACAAAAGTGTAAACATATAACGTTTACTCTTAATAGACAAACATGCCCTCCGCTTTTACTAAACGGTATGCAGATCCCTCAAGCTAACGACGTAACGTACCTTGGCGTTCACCTTGATAGACGACTTACCTGGCGTAAGCACATCGAATGCAAAAAGATGCATCTAAAACTGAAAGCCAGCAGCCTCCACTGGATCATAAACTCACGATCGCCACTGTGCCTGGACTACAAGTTACTACTGTACAATTCAGTCCTAAAGCCAATCTGGACGTATGGCTCCCAGCTGTGGGGGAACGCGAGCAGCAGCAACATAGACATCATACAGCGCGCACAATCAAAAATCCTGAGAACTATCACAGGGGCACCTTGGTATGTTCGCAACGAAAACATCCACCGGGATCTGGGCATCCTCGCAGTGAAAGACGAAATCCAGAAGCAAAAAGAGTCATACAAAGAAAAACTGTCTTCGCACCCAAATTTTCTCGCTCGGGGATTGACTCGGGTTTCTAGCGTATCCCGCCTTAGACGCAACGACCTCCCAACCCAGCAATCGATTTTTAGGGCCGTCTAACTCTGTATCAGTCAATATGACTGTTAGTTAAGTTAAAAATATAAGATTTGATACACCTCTTGTTAGTCTCGCAAAGAGAAGATTCAAGAAATAAAAGCAACGTTAAAAAAAAAAAAAAAAAAAAAAATATTTTACTCATATGAAGAAAATTAAACTTGGATTAAATTACATTGTTTGTCTCACACAATACAAGTTTTTGGACACTTCACAGACAAAAAAAAAAAAAATACAAGCCACATTGAAAAGTATTCATTTCAAAACTTTTGATTTTGTCCATAAAATTTTCACTTTTTGCGTTTTTAAAATCGCACCAAAGAATCGTTAATTGTAAGCTCATGTAAATATCAAAAGCTGTTTTCAACAGCTGATTTCTTCACAGCCATCATTGAAATTTCTGGTATACAACATTAAAAATTAATCTACTGTGAATGATATGCAGTTCAAATTATTTAAATTCTTTCAAAAAATTATTTTTCGCCAGATAAAGTGGTCAGTGGTCACAGCGAAATATTTTTATATCACCGACAAGCGCAGTTTCGATTTTTCCATAAAGCTCGATTTGCTTTATGTACTCTATCTACAATACCGGCATTTTTCATGTCAGCATCGCTCAGGGTCATTTCTTATAACATTTTCGACGTCTTTATTATATTTGCCCCTTTATCTGAATTAATTGACACGATTTGGCCTATACCGTATTTGTCGAATACAGAAAGAATCTTCTCCTCTGAGTTCCGCCATTCCAAGAACTCGTTATTTTATTTCATCTGAACTAATGAATTGAGCACTGACGCCCAATATATTCCGATCAAGTCGCGTTGCACTATCTCTTTTTAATAAAAGAATCCGATGTTTAAATTCGTTATGTAATTCTTTTTGAATTTTTTCTGCTACCTGTCGAAGAACAGATTTGCACTTGGTTCCATTTAATGAAAAGTTGTTCCCTCTTTTCTTTTAGACCTTGACATATTATGTTACGCATATTGTCTGAATTGTCTGAATTAAGCACATTAAATGGGATGCTATTCTCAGTTACTAGACCAATGTAGGACCGAATTAATTGGTTATCTTTAATTTTGTTTTATCTTTTTTTAACATTCGAAAACATGTTTTGATTTAAGGAACCCGTTGTCACCCTCCTTAAAATATTTCAAAATGTTGAACGCTTTATTGGTCAAAAACATATGAAAGTAAATATAAATTGATTTGTAGGTAAATATAGTAGTTGGTTATCCCTCGCTGCAGTCGGTGATGCCGCAGATGTAGGAGGTACGTGTTCAGATGATTACCCCTTGCGGTTGCAGGGGGGGTGTTGCCACTCCTTATAGGCAGTGGTTGGGATCCCTGGCGGTTGCCGGGGGAAGATCCTTCCTGTGACAGGAGTTATGATGGGAGCACTTGCCCCGTTGTCACGGCCCTTGAGGCGCGGTGACCAATTCAACAAATGAATTTAAAAATTAACGGCAGTGCCGGAGATTGGTTTTATGCTCTTTATTGTATGAGACTCTGACACAAACTGAAACTTAAAGCTAACAAAAAGTATTTCATAGCGGCCACGCAAATGTGCAGTGCTTGCCGCTATGCATGGGCTTCCGGCCAGACGCTATGTCAGCATTTTGGCCAGAGCGAGCTCTTAAATAATCGGACATTGCCGCTGCTTGGTTAACTTCAGTTAACTACTCCCCCCTCAAGAATGAGGCCGCCCTCGGCCGACCCTATTTGGGCAATCATCTCCTTCAGCTGGGCCGCGGTTTTCCGGGCTTGAGTGACTCGCCGATAGGTCAAGCCGATGCAAATTAAAGCGCAGCATATTGCTTCCGCTATGAACACCAACTGATGTAGTCGCTGGTGGTTAATCTCCTTCCCGAACTCTTTGATGTGCTCCAGATTACGTTCACTCAGTCGGTGAAGGTATGGAAGGCTAAGAACGTCACGTTCCATGGTGATGTTCAGGGAAGGTGAGCTGGCCACTCCTGGAGCCCTCTTCTGGGCTGTGTCATGATTGACCAATCGGGTTTCGTTGACCATGGCACTCTTTTCAAACGTGATGAGATATGTGCCTTTTATATGGGCACAGGTGCCATTGTCCACACACACGTGAGCCGAGCGATCATTCACAATTACTATTCCTTCATCAACATAAGTGATGGGGTGTAAATCGCTTTGCTGGACCTCGCAATGCGCCGTGCCTCCAGCGTGAAGCTCTTGGGCGCATGATCTTCTGCGAGCCAATCGGCAAAATGTAGCTCCTGATGTCGGGGAGCACTTTTCCACGGTGTGGATCTCACTGTTGTATCGGCAATGACGTTATCTTCCAGCCTGAGCATGGTGTCGTGATGTGACACTGGGAAAACGGTAATTTTGCTGCAGGCCGACTTTATCTTTGGAAACTTAATAGTAAAATGTAATATGTTATCGGACTGTAAGATCTTAACGGACGATACGGACAAAACATCCCTAATCGCGGTCTCGGTGGGCTCTTCCATCCACACACCTTCCAGGTCTGCATGATCTAGGATGCTGGGGCTAACAATATTAACTTTGGCAAGTGCCACTGCTAGCATCAAACCCTGTAGCTCCATTGCTATCATCCTATTTCGAGTTAAAAGCATCTCGAATAGGTCCCCAGTATCAATTTGGGACTTTTTTGCTGACCTCTAAAGTTGGTTGACGGTAGCGGAAATTTTATTGATTTGAATTTGTACTTTTTTGTTAATATTAATCTGCCTATTGTTTGCATTTGCTAATTGGAATTGATTAAATTTAATTTTTTCAAAATCTTCTGCGTCCGGCGTTCCTGCCACCATAAGGAGAATCAGGGATATGGTTGAAAACCTGTAATTTTGATGTGTTATGAATTTTGTTGAAGTTGGGTAGCCCACCACCAAAGCATGATTAAAATAATAAAGGGCGCAAAACTTATGCCAAGTGGCCAGAAAAAAGATAATGAAAAGTGAGATTATCAGGCGAGCGATAACATGGTCGCGCTCGGCCTACCTAAGGTTGTCTTTGTGGACCACCCTTCCCTTAATGAGGACTGTGGTCCCCATGTCCGCTTCAACGGTTTTCTCTTCACATAATGGTGAGAGTTTGTTGCCTAGGCGTCTGTTGGACTTCACTAGGACTTTTTCGCCAACCTCGAATACTCTATTTTGGCGAGAAGCGTTTTCTCTGTCCCGGAGCTTGTCTTGGGCGAGTTTAATTTTATCTTATCGAGTTTAAATTTCATATTGTGGCTCACCTGATTGTGCCTGAACCACGTCAGCTGGTCTCTTGTCGATGACCGAGTGGATGGACTTGTTATATCTGGCAGTGGCCAGAAGTATCAGCTCTACGGTATCGCTGATGCCTTTATCGATTTTAAGACATCTAGCAAGCTCTACCAAAGTGCTGTGGAAACGCTCCACTTGTCCATTGGACACACTGTGTAGGGGCGGAGCATTTGAGATGCTAACGCCGAAATGGTTTTCCAGCATGGTCACGATGGTGTGCGAGTTCAACGATGGTTCGTTGTCGCAATATACGACCTTGGCCTTAGGGAAAATATTCATCAGCTGTAGTAATGCTGGTTTGAGATCCTCTATGGTCCTAGAGGGAACTTGTTGGACTACGGCAAATTTCGAGAATTTGTCGATGCACGTAAGGAAATATTTTTTATCCGTGGAGAAGATGTCTATGTGCAGCATTTCTCCTACTTGAGATGGGATTGGGGTTTCGCCAAGCTCTTGTTTTTTCGGATGCCTGTCGTATTTTGCCTTGGCGCAAGTCTTGCACGAAATGACTATTTCGTTCGCTAGCTTGGCCATTTTCGGGAAGTAGTACTCGGAGAGTACCTGCTTCACGTTTTCTTGGGCAGATCTGTGAGCTCTGTTGTGCTCGACAGTAAGAATTTCCCGCCTTTCATCAACTGCAAAAATGTCCGTTACTCGGTTTTTGCAGTGCCAGAATCTGGTGGCAGGGAATTGTCGGATTAGTTTGTCCTGTATCACTGCGAGCGTGTGCAGATCGCAATGAATGGCGTTTACGCCTTTAGAAACTATTATGGTTGCGAGCTCCTCCAGCAATGACTCCTTGTGAGTGAAGTCAATAATATGCCGTCTCTTGTTTCCAAAGAGAACGAAGTTCCGTTTTGACGGAGAGCGTGCTTCCTCCAGAATTATCTGGTTTTGAAAGCAATTGAGGGGCTTGTCCGTGGATTGAATTGTGTGGGTAAGCGACAGCTCACTGTGAATTGTGGCCGCGCTTGAGAATGCCTCTTCTTCTTCTACAACGTTGAGTTGTTGCCTCGAGAGGGCATCTGCAACTAGGTTGGCCTTGCCAGGCATGTAATGGACTTTGGCACCACACTCATCGATGCGTTCTTTCCATCTTTTAATTTTTGTATTCGGATTGGAATCCGATACCGCGTAGGTCAGCGGTTGGTGGTCAGTGTAGATGTTTAAATCTTTGACCCCATAAAGGTAGTGACGCAGGTTCTCTAGTGCCCAAACTATAGCTAACAGCTCCCTTTCGTTGGTAGCGTAATTAACTTCTCTGTCCTTTAAGGTCCTAGAGATCATAGTGATGGGGCGCCCCTCTTGTGAAAGCACTGCGCCAATGCCATATGCTGAGGCATCTGTCGTTAGATCAAACGCCTTTTTATAGTCGGGGTACCTGAGGATGACATCCTCAGAGGCCAGGATGCTACGTAGCTTTTCAAAAGCTTGCCGTTGCGGCTCGGTAAACTGTACCTGGATGCTTCTGGATCTGTGTCTGCTGACATTTCCGAGCTCCCCTTTTATAATGCTCGAAATGGGCTTAGCTATTGATGCAAAATCTTTAATAAAGCATCTATAATAGCCAGCCAAGCCCATGAATGATCTTACTTCGAAAACGTTTTTGGGCTCAGGGAATTCTTTAATGGCCCTGACCTTTTCCGGGTCTGTCGTGGTCCCCTCGTTGGTGACTACAAACCCCAAAAATTTTACGCTTTTTTTGAAGAAGACCGATTTCTGCGCTGACACTCTCATGTTAGCGTCGTGTAGGCTCTTTAGAACCCAATCCACGTGTCGTATGTGGGCGTTTTCGTCCTCTGAGAAGGCGATAACATCATCGACATAGACGTAGCAAAATTTGCCAATCTGTTCTCGCAGTACGTCGTCGATGGTTCTTTGGAAGATGCTGGCAGCATTTCTTAACCCGAATGGCAGTCGACGGAACTCGTATTTTCCCCCGTTTACGGAAAAGGAAGTTTTCTCACGGTCACGTTCTGCCAGAATAATTTGGTGGTAGCCGGACTTTAAATCGAGCGTTGTAAAGTATTTGGCTTTGCCTAAATTCCCTAGTACCATAGGTATAATTGGCATAGGGTAGCGATCCGGTATTGTCCTCTCGTTCAATTTTCGAAAGTCTAAAACTAGCCGCGTTTTACGGTTTCCAGCCTCGTCGGTGCCCTTTTTGTCTACTACCCATATTGGGTTATTGTAGGGGGATCTCGACTTCTGGATTATGCCGTTTTTTAGAAGGTCTTGGATTTCGTCATTGACGAAATCTGCCGCTCGCATCGGATACGGATAGGGTCTGGCTTAAATGGGCTCCTCATCAACCGTCCTGATGGTGGCTACCACAGACGTGTTGTAAAGTAACGCCTCATTTGGGCTTGCGAAGGCGTTTTTCCTGTCGCTTAGCATTTTTGCAAATGCTTTTCTGACCAAAGGTGGTGCGCTAGAGTAGTCCACCTCAGTGAAATTTACATTGGGACATGATTGGAACTCTAGCTTTTCCGTCTCGGTGCCCCATCTGAGGTGCCCGGAAGCTAGGTTAAGTGATGCCCTTGCTTGTTTTAGCAGGTCAAGTCCGATGATGGCATCAAAGGAGGACAAATCTGGTAGAATGAAGAACGTAGCCTTCAAGTTAAACATGGAAACAAAGCATTTTTTGTTATTGTGGTGACGCCATGGATGGAATGTACCGAGAATGGCGAATCTACTGGGCGGACGCCTTTCAACCCCTCGTATGGACGGATGAAATTTTTTGACGCGCCCGTGTCTATTAAAAGCTTCATTTCTACACCTGCTACTCTTCGTCTGATGACGGGTAGCAGGGACTTTCCCCTAAAAAATTTATGACGTCCGAATCGTAATCATTAATAGCGTCGTCGTCAATTTCCTGGGCCGCGCTTGAAGCTGCGGCGGCATATTTGTTCCCAGTATCGCTCGCGCTCTGCGCGACGTGATTAACCCTCTGCCTTTTGTGTGGGGCAGACCGATCGGACTCAGCCGGTTTCCTGTTTTGGTACGCCGGGGCCTGGGATGGCCTAAGCATTTTGGACAGCGATGGGTCGATGTCCATGGGTTCAGGAGCGCCTTCACTGTTTGGGGCGGAGTGTACTTGCGCCTTGTGTTGTTTGACGAAGTACGGATTTTTTCCAGCATTTGTTTGTGCATTTGTCTGCGCAGAGGCCTGTCGGTACTCTTGCGCTTTTGGGTGCTGCTTCCTATGTTTATCCTCTTGGCTTTTGGCAAAAGAAGCCGCGAAGGAGTATCTTTCGTGGTTGGATTCCACTTCTTGTGCCAAAGCGAGAGCTGAAGGCATATCTTTCGGTTTTGCCGAGAAAAGGACATCCGTGAGGCTGCGCTTAAGCCCCGAGATAAATACTCGGAGTGCGTCATCCCGGAATTTGTCACACAAAACTTTTGCCGCCGAGGCTTCGTACGACATGGTAGCTTTGTTGGTGAGCAAGGTGAGTTTTTTCTCGACCTCGTCATAGTATTGGAGAAGGGTCATATTTCCCTGCCTAAGAGTACCCATTTCCTGCTCGATGACGTGCATCAGCCGCTTATCATTGTACGTAAAATCGAGTCGATTTATAATCGCATCGAAATTTAGTACAGTGCCAAACGAAGACAGTACGGCATCGGCAGGGCCCCTTATTTTATTCCTAATAATAATAACCGCCTGATAATGGCGCGAGCTATGTTCGTAATTTCTGAAAATGTAATATGCGGCTACTGCCGCTTGTCTCCAGGAGACGTATGCTTCCTGTGCTCCCGAAAATTCGGGGAGGGACTTGACGGCGTCTAGGGGCTCGTCACACTTAATGTCGTTCCTAATTTCTATAGGCTCATATTTTTTTATTTGGGGAGCCTCCGCTTGAGCGGGAGCGATTTGTCTTTCGTTGACCAGTTCGGTCAGACGGTGTATAGCCAGGCGCATTTCGTATTCTCTGCGCTGGTGTTCGATATTGGCTTCTTGAACAGCATGTTGAACGGCCGCCTGTATGGTGGCTGTCATCTGTTCCATGCTAAAAGCCATGTTCGCGAGTATGGGAGCGCTAGCGTTAACGCTTTTAGGGGTGGAAGATCTGGCCGGCCCTTCGGTCTCCGACTCAGAATCGCTAGAGAGTTGTCTTATGTTTCTATATTGTTGAAACGGATTGCTCATGTGGAGCTGCGGCTACACTCAAAAAAAAATTAACCCTAAGATTTAGAAATTCGCCCTATTTTTGTCTTCAACGGCACCGCACCATAAAATTTAAAATATTAAATTAATGGCGTTTCCTTTCTAAAATCTAAGGCAAATTGCCCTTAAAATAAGAAAAAATTTTTTAAAAATAGAAAACAATTTCTTAAATTTAGGGTTTGTTTTTCTAGGTTTTAGAAAGTACTTTTCTAAAACTAGGGAAAAAATGTCTTGATTTCATGGCGATTTTTTTCTAAGCCCCATGGCAAGGCGCCCTAAAATTAAGAAAACCCTTTCCACAATATATACAAATATTTCTTAAATTAAAGGTGACCTTTTCTAAATTCTAGAAATTTTATTTCTACATTTTACATTACATTATACGTCATACATTTACATATTTTTACATTATTTTTACATTTACATTGGTTTTCTTTGATAGCTCTCTTCAGTTCTTACTTTCACATAAGACTTTATTTATGGTATATAATAAATTTGACCCTCGAATCTTGAATTGTATACTTGACTTTTAAATTTCCAGTAGCACCACGTTTTCCTCTTTTGTTGGGGACTAGAATAGCGTGAATCATGTGCGTTTTTTTATCTGTGGAAAATAACGTCAATTAATATTGCGATATAAATATATCAATATACTATTTAATCGTGAATGTTTTAAAACATGTTTTAAGGTAGTGTAATTATTGCCTTTTTACCTTCGCTTTGTTGAGGGAATTTTTTTAGTAAGATAAAACTCTGGACTTCCTTTTAAAGAAATGAGAGAAAAAATTGCCACAATCTAAGAATTTATACAACAAATGCATTAAATAAAACAAAATTAATGTATAAAAAATATTACCAATTTGTGTTCACAATTCTGCTTAAAAATGGGCAATTCCTCCATAAGCTAAGTGTAGCTACACTTGTATCGTCCTAGAAAAAGAAACTTTTGCGCCACTCAAAAGTAAGATCAAATTTTGCGTTGACCTCTTCACAAGGCTAAGCTTCACATCTTCACTATTGAACATCAGCAATATTACCTGAAAATGTATTTGGAAAATTATTTTCAACCTTTGAAGAGGGGCATAATTTACCAGTTGATATTATAGTTGACTTCAAATTATATATTTTGCCATATACAGCAGACCTTCTGGCTTTTTTCCGATGTTAAGATCTATCATGTCTTTCCACAATTAGCTCTAGATTAATTAAATTAGTAATTTACGGAAGCTCCAGAATCCAACAGCCCTTTCATCCTGTATTTGCGTTCTTGGCCCGTCTCTTTTCGATCCAAGGAAGCTTTTGTTACGGCTTGAACTACGGGGTTTCCACTCGGTCGGCGGTGCCGGGAACTCCCCATTTCTATTCCCTTCCGCCCTTTGATTTCTTTCCGCCATTACTCGGTTAAGAAAGACGTTCAGATCTTTCGGTCTCATCTCCCTGTCTCCTGTTGTTTCCCGCATCGCAGCTCGGTGGTGCTAATGAAATGGCAGGCTTTTCCGCCTTTTGTTTGTCTTTCTGACGCATTCTTGTACTGGAAGAACCGTCTGCTGACCCTGCCGGCTGATTATTCTCCACCTGCGTCGTCATTGAGGACTCGGAGGATCTAGAGGACGGGATCTTTTCCTTGCTTTGCTCTATCTTCCGGATAATCTGCTCGAATCCTGTCCTCATGCACGCGTCGATCCTTCGATCTACCAACTGGCTGAGATCTACCCTTAGCTTCTCTTGAGATGTGTGTATGAGGGTTTGAATCTCCCGACGATTAAACGATGCGTAGGCCTCTGCGTTTTTCATGATGTATTGCTTCTGTATGGGATCTAGTTGAACATGGGAATAGGTCCCATATGGAGTTGATGGTTGATCCAGGCTGAGGTTTCTCGGAATCGCCCCCCTTTTTTGTGCGCTGAACCAACCGGTCTCTCCATTTTCCGTACCGCCATGTGCGCCCCCTTCCATGTCAAAATCCATTTCCCTTTCTTCGAGCATTGAAAGCTAATAACTCTATACTCAACTAAATAAATAAAAGATAAACACTAGGGAATACTATCAATAACAAAAATAAATAAATATTTAAAAAAATAACTATATAAAAACAATAAATAAATAAATCGATAAACAAATAAATAATACGAATAAATAAATAAATAAATAAATAACCACTCACATAAATTGCACACTCATATACTCTTATCAAAACAAATTCTCAATTCTCAATCCCGATTTCTTATATTCAATTTTCTAACTGGGGGCTATAAGGAAGGACTTCTTGGTTTCGGATTGAGTTTTTTTTCGTCGGATCTGTGATTCCCTGGTATTCGGGTAAGCGTTAGCATTGGCATTGTCGACTATTCTTATCATCAATTTTATTGATGGTTGACAGTCAAGATGCCTTTCATTTTATAATTATATTAATTTTTACTCTATTTTTTTAAGGGTTCCATTTTGGTCCTTCTCGGAGCAACGCAAGGTGTATTTGGATTTAGCCGTTTGGGACTTCCATTTCGGAATCCGGAACTCTATACAAAAACTAATTAATTCTAATTCCCTATTACTATTCCCTATTCTCCCTATTATTTCTATTCCTTTAATTTCGCAAATAATCTCTTTTATTTGTTATCTCGTTTTTTTACCCCTTCCAGCGCTATGTGTCTTAATTTCTTTATTGTTTCAAACACAGCCGTCGGATTCCCACCCATTCCTATATATAAACATCTGTCCCTAAGCTTAATACTATCTATTTATCACAGTAATTAACACAGTAAAATTTTTGGTTCCTAGTGCGCAAATCAGTTTTTTGTTTTCTCAATTTTTTGTTGCCAATTCCGACGTTGCATCCTTACTGCCATGAATAAAGTTGAATACTTAGATTTTCTTTCTTCCATCTATCTTTGCAGTCCAGAGACCTGCTATTTGGGCGCCTCTCGAGCGGTCACCTATTTAGTTCTCTGCACTATAAAAGTAGATGTTCCTCTTGTGGAGGCTATAGCGTTGATTTAAAATTGGGCGCCATATTGTTATGACCACTTCGGGTCCGACGGTCCGCCCATCGGCATGGGTCTGGCTAGGCTAGCTCATTCCGGCTAGCTCATCCTCATCCTTCTCTCCTATCCTTAGCGAAACCCTGGCCTTTTCTTGCGTCCATCCCTATGTCAAACATCCGATCCCCCCTCTACTTTCCCATTATCCCTTCCTCATGCCCCCTGCCGTATAGTGCTACTCACTATTCATTTTCTTCAATTAATTTTTATTTTAACCTAATATTTAAACATTTCAGACTCCGTTCCGGAGCTTTTGCTTCGCATTCAGGCGCTTTCTTTTTTAAATTTTTTTACACCATTTTTTTTTAAAATACGGAAATTGATATTTCTACCAAATACCATTTCCGATGGTAGGATAGTTATATGGCAGCTATAGGATAGAGTCGGGCGATCCCTATGAAATTTGGTAGGTTAGATCAACTAACCAAATGTATAATCTGTACTAAGTTTCAGCTTTCTATCTTCAAAAACACGAAAATTGGCTCCTTTTCGATCGTTCAGCTATGTGACAGCTATAGGATATAGTCGACCGATCCTTATGAAATTTGGCATGTCGTAATGTGTTGCCAAAAATAGCTCTCGTGTAAAATTTGAACTCTAACTCTAACTCTATCTCTAAAAACACCAAAGTTATACCATTTCTGATCATAACTGATTGATCTGATATGGCTGCTATAGGATATAGTCGACCGATCCTTCTGAAATTTGGCGTAATGTGTTGCCAAAAGTAGCTCTCGTATCAAATTTAAACTCTCTAACTCTTTCGTAGCAGCTCAATCTATGGAGGTTCTCTTTCGGATTTCGGAGTTTTGGTTGCTCATATCAACTCAGGAGGTGATCCTGATGAAGCATATACACTCAAAATAAAATTAACCTTAAGATTGAGAAATTCGCCCTATTTTTGTCTTCAACGGCACCGCACCATAAAATTTAAAATATTAAATTAATGGCGTTTCCTTTCTAAAATCTAAGGCAAATTGCCCTTAAAATAAGAAAAAAATTTTTTAAAAATAGAAAACAATTTCTTAAATTTAGGGTTTGTTTTTCTAGGTTTTAGAAAGTACTTTTCTAAAACTAGGGAAAAAATGTCTTGATTTCATGGCGATTTTTTTCTAAGCCCCATGGCAAGGCGCCCTAAAATTAAGAAAACCCTTTCCACAATATATACAAATATTTCTTAAATTAAAGGTGACCTTTTCTAAATTCTAGAAATTTTATTTCTACATTTTACATTACATTATACGTCATACATTTACATATTTTTACATTATTTTTACATTTACATTGGTTTTCTTTGATAGCTCTCTTCAGTTCTTACTTTCACATAAGACTTTATTTATGGTATATAATAAATTTGACCCTCGAATCTTGAATTGTATACTTGACTTTTAAATTTTCAGTAGCACCACGTTTTCCTCTTTTGTTGGGGACTAGAATAGCGTGAATCATGTGCGTTTTTTTATCTGTGGAAAATAACGTCAATTAATATTGCGATATAAATATATCAATATACTATTTAATCGTGAATGTTTTAAAACATGTTTTAAGGTAGTGTAATTATTGCCTTTTTACCTTCGCTTTGTTGAGGGAATGTTTTTAGTAAGATAAAACTCTGGACTTCCTTTTAAAGAAATGAGAGAAAAAATTGCCACAATCTAAGAATTTATTCAACAAATGCATTATATAAAACAAAATTAATGTATAAAAAATATTACCAATTTGTGTTCACAATTCTGCTTAAAAATGGGCAATTCCTCCATAAGCTAAGTGTAGCTACACTTGTATCGTCCTAGAAAAAGAAACTTTTGCGCCACTCAAAAGTAAGATCAAATTTTGCGTTGACCTCTTCACAAGGCTAAGCTTCACATCTTCACTATTGAACATCAGCAATATTACCTGAAAATGTATTTGGAAAATTATTTTCAACCTTTGAAGAGGGGCATAATTTACCAGTTGATATTATAGTTGACTTCAAATTATATATTTTGCCATATACAGCAGACCTTCTGGCTTTTTTCCGATGTTAAGATCTATCATGTCTTTCCACAATTAGCTCTAGATTAATTAAATTAGTAATTAAATTAAATTACTCATTAAATTAGTAACGTTTTTAGTAACTTACCAGCGAAAAAAAAGAAAACAGTTTATATTTTTCAACAAGGAATCCAATAGCGCTTTTAAAATAAACTTTTTAATAAACTTGTAATGTCAACATCTTAGAGATGGAAGACTCCGTTATTTATGTGATATTTGATAGTTCAAATATTGGTACATTGTTTCTTAACATGATTTTTTGTATTTAACATGTTAAAACTTTATACATAAATTATAATATAGATCAGTCTGCATTTATCTGCCCGTGCTCTGCCACACACACAGTATAAGTGTGTGAAAACTTAATGACCCCTTCAGTACCATACCTCAAGGATTACTCAAGGAATCGTCTAGGTACTAGTTTTGCCACCCGAGGAATCCTCTGTATGGTATGTTTCATACAAACCTCACATCGAGGAATTCGAACAACTCAAGGAATACTGCAGGATTCCTGCAGTTATTCGAAGAGCATTTCGAACAAAATACCCCAGGGAATCCCTGAGGTATACTCTGAGGAATCGTTGAGGAAATACCCCAAGGAATCCCTGGGGTATTCTCTGAGGAATCTTACAGGAGGTGGGATAGGTGGGATTCATAAGGGATTCACTGAGGAACTGTACGGATTTTCCCCGGATCCACTTTGGATATACTATCTGTAAATAAAATAAATAGAAATTAGATATTGTTTACATTATTTGTAATTAAAATACAAACCGATCAAAACTCCATAAAAATTTGGAAACGCCTTCAATCTCTTCTTCCCACTAACTCCGTCGATGTTATATTGCACGATCATTTCCTCAATTAAATAAATAAACAATAAATAGATAATAACATAATGTGTACAAGCGGCTAATGCCGTTTAAGGGGTTATATACAGTTGTACCGCGCAAAAATATGGATTTTTATCGATTTTTTTTTGACACCATAGAAAATATTTATGAAAAATGTTTTACCGACGTTGTTTAGTACATGTTTCTGGGTACTTTATTAAATTTTTTCATAAAAAAATATTACATAACAAAAATTTTATAGCCGAATCCCCGAATAGTCTTTTTTCCATGGTGTCTTGCGGTGGACATGATTTCTCGAAAACGGTTCATCCGAAATCCAAAATTCAAAAAAGTTTAGTTAGTATATTGTATTGTCTAGTCCGTGAACGAGGGATTTTTAAAAATTTTGATTAAAAAAAAAAATGGCGACGTTTTTAACAAAAAATGTACTTTTTCAAGGTATAAGATTTTCGTTTTTTGTGCTTTAAAAAAGGAGTTTTCAAATTAAAAATCCCTCGTTCACGGACTAGCTAATATCATAATAAATAAGTGGTCAAAATTTGGTGTTGATCGGATTAGTAGTTTTTTAGTAATCGTGTCCACCGCAAAGGTAATTTCCCAAAAAAAAGATTCTGAGATAATCGCGTTTAAAGTTTCAAGTTTGTTCAAGTTTTATATGCAGATAGTGCGCTATAAATAGCTACAGCTTCGGTTCTAATGCTCCGATCGTTATGAATTTTTGTGAGAGTATTCCCAATAGAATATACTTAAAGAATATGCAATAAAAAAAAATCAATTTTTTCATGTATCACAACTGTATATAACCCCTTAATAAATATATGTATGTACATATGTACATATATTGAACGGCCGCTCGGTATTTAATAAATAACTTAATTACATATATGCACATTACTTTTTAATTTTACTCACCAGAATTAGTTTTTAGTTGTTATTTAATTTAATTGGTCACTTAATCTTTTCTTCACAAACGCGTGTGCTTTTGGTGCAAATTGAACATCAAATGCAAAGAGATGGGGGGAGGCAAGACGAAACCGAAAATTGACAACCGATAATTTTGGCGCGTGCCAGGGAATAGTCGACCAACGCAATGCCTTGTAATTAGAATCGCACAAGGAAAATAATCAAACATGAACATTTTGGCTTTGCCTAAAGCCAATTATTAATACATTTCAATATACCATATGATTAGATAAGAAAAATGAATAAAATATAATCTTAAATATATACAAATATTTCAACATATTTTAAAAAGGGTATTCTGACGTCGCTTCCATTCATTTGGTTTTTGACACCGATTTTTTTTCTCTCCCTTTCCTCCATCTACATCTCTCTAATTGTCTCTCTGTCGCGTGCCTCTGCACCGAAAATATGACGTAGAAGCTTCGAGAATCATCGTCGAAAACCGAAAGCAGGTAGAAGTTTCGTTTCCCCTTTCGTTTCGGACTTGAGTAAACGATGCCCATGCAATTTGTTATTGTTTTTCGAACATGTCGCCAGGAAACGTCGGGGTAAGGAATTTTGGTACTGAAGGGTACTTTCAGCTTTCTGCTATACTAATACTAATGCGTTAAAATCATATCAATGTATTGGGTGCCGACCACGGACAAAGATAAAATATAAAAAAAATTCTATATTAAACAAAATATTTCTATTTTCTAGGGTTACCTAAATTAAAGGGTAACACTGTGCATTTTTAAAAAGGAATTTCTATATTGTAGAAACAGTTTTCTATTTTTTAGGGTTAGTATCTTTTATGGTGAGCCTTTCTATTATTAAGAAAATATTATCTGAAAATAAGTCATAATTTGCCTTAAATCTAGAAAAATTTTCTTGATTTTAGGGCGATTTCGCTTTATGGCGACTATTTCTATATTTGAGAAAAACTTCTTTGATTTAAGAAATTTTTCTTGTTTTCAGAAAAATTTTTCTAGAAACTAGAAATTTTTTCTTGTATTTAGAAAAAATTAAGTTTTATGGCGAATTTCTAAATTTAAGGGTAAATTTTATTTTGAGTGTACATACTTTATAGGGTCGAAGATGTCTCCTTCATTGCGTTGCACACTTTTGGACAAAATTATAATACCCTCTGCAAGGGTATAATAACTAACAGATAAATACACAATTAAATAAATACTACTATATAAAAACAAAAAAAATAATCGGGGAATCGATGGCGAGATTTCCTCTTCGGCAATCGTAGATATGATCAGATGCGAGGTATTTTCTCCAAAGGGATGTCCTCGTTCAGGAGTTCTGGCCTCTTTATTCAATCTTTAGATTTCAGATATTAAGGAGTTCGGCGCATGCGCAGTTGATGTCCCGGAACGGCATAAAAAAATCAAAAGGCAAATGCCGCCTTGCCTGGCCTGAGGTTCATCCATCCCGAAATTAACGGAGAGAAAAAAATCGCCAGGCCCAAATTTTCACTTGTCAGGCCTGGCTTCCTTATCCGAATAAAAAGGTCTGGTCGGTCTGGAAAGAAGCAATCCATTAGCCATGGCTCTTCTTCCTGGACCGACCTCTTACCTATCTTTTCCACATTTTGATATATCTGTATACTCAGGTAACTTATCACTGTGCCGCCCGCACCATTGGACACTCGCCTTCTTTCTAATCTTTCCCAGTTCTCCTGGCCCCGGAACGGTCATTTGGATAGTTACTCCATACTTGAACCGTCCCAGGTCAACAACCCCTCAAAACAAAAATATCCAAAATTTCCCTGTATACTCGCCTTCTTTCTAATCTTTCCCAGTTCTCCTGGCCCCGGAACGGTCATTTGGATAGTTACTCCATACTTGAACCGTCCCAGGTCAACAACCCCTCAAAACAAAAATATCCAAAATTTCCCTGTATACTAGGTGGCCACCGACTAGGTGGCATCACTAAAGCCTACCATGTCCGACTCAATGGCATCGCCTAGTCCGGCTTATTTATCGGCCACAACAGAGCAGAGAATTTTCATTTTTCTGCTACAGCTCCGCTCCCGCTCTTGGAAAAAGTGACCGCGATAGCAATAGCAGAGCAATATTTCTATGCATCTCGTTACTACGGAGTAGTAAATACAAACCCTGCAGTCGTCATCTGTGTTGTGGTGAATTGATAATTGATTTTTTTTTTGTGTTTAATAAATTGTATCAGTTTATAGGTATAAAACGAACGAACGAAAAGCGCCTGAAAACGTACTAAAAGCTCCGGATCGGAGTCTGAATTGTTTAAATATTAGGTTAAAATAAAAATTAATTGAAGAACATGAATAGTGAGTAGATCTATACGGCAGGAGGCATGAGGAAGGGATAATGGGAAAGTAGAGGGGGGATCGGGTGTTTGACATAGGGATGGACGCAAGAAAAGGCCAGGGTTTCGCTAAGGATAGGAGGGAAGGATGAGGATGAGCTAGCCGGAATGAGCTAGCCTAGCCAGACCCATGCCGATGGGCGGACCGTCGGACCCGAAGTGGTCATAACAATATGGCGCCCAATTTTAAATCAACGCTATAGCCTCCACAAGAGGAACATCTACTTTTATAGTGCAGAGAACTAAATAGGTGACCGCTCGAGAGGCGCCCAAATAGCAGGTCTCTGGACTGCAAAGATAGATGGAAGAAAGAAAATCTAAGTATTCAACTTTATTCATGGCAGTAAGGATCGTGGTTGATTATTGACTCCAAATCTGACGTCAGAATTGGCAAGAAACCCAATAACTGATTTGTGCACTAGGAACCAAAAATTTAACTGTGATAATTACTGTGATAAATAGATAGTATTAAGCTTAGGGACAGATGTTTATATATAGGAATGGGTGGGAATCCGACGGCTGTGGTTGAAACAATAAAGAAATTAAGACACATAGCGCTGGAAGGGGTAAAAAAACGAGATAACAAATAAAAGAGATTATTTGCGAAATTAAAGGAATAGAAATAATAGGGAGAATAGGGAATAGTAATAGGGAACTAGAATTTATTAGTTTTTATATAGAGTTCCGGATTCCGAAATGGAAGTCCCAAACGGCTAAATCCAAATACACCTTGCGTTGCTCCGAGAAGGTCCAAAATGGAACCCTTAAAAAAATAGAGTAAAAATTAATATAATTATAAAATGAAAGGCATCTTGACTGTCAACCATCAATAAAATTGATGATAAGAATAGTCGACAATGCCAATGCTAACGCTTACCCGAATACCAGGGAATCACAGATCCGACGAAAAAAACTCAATCCGAAACCAAGAAGTCCTTCCTTATAGCCCCCAGTTAGAAAATTGAATATAAGAAATTGGGATTGAGAATTGAGAATTATATTATGTTTAATTATGTTATGTTGATCTCTAATTATGTTTTGATAAGAGTATATGAGTGTGCAATTTTTGCGAGTGGTCAGTTTTTTATTTATTTATTTTTCGTGTTATTTATTTGTTTATCGATTTATTAATTTATTTTTTTTTATATATTTATTTATTTATTTTTAAATAAAAACTCCGAAATCCGAAAGAGAACCTCCGAATCACACTTCCTTGGGCGGTCCGAGTCTTTCAATGCTCGAAGAAAGGGAAATGGATTTTGACATGGAAGGGGGCGCACATGGCGGTACGGAAAATAGAGAGACCGGTTGGTTCAGCGCACAAAAAAGGGGGGCGATTCCGAGAAACCTCAGCCTGGATCAACCATCAACTCCATATGGGACCTATTCCCATGTTCAACAAGATCCCATACAGAAGCAATACATCATGAAAAACGCAGAGGCCTACGCATCGTTTAATCGTCGGGAGATTCAAACCCTCATACACACATCTCAAGAGAAGCTAAGGGTAGATCTCAGCCAGTTGGTAGATCGAAGGATCGACGCGTGCATGAGGACAGGATTCGAGCAGATTATCCGGAAGATAGAGCAAAGCAAGGAAAAGATCCCGTCCTCTAGATCCTCCGAGTCCTCAATGACGACGCAGGTGGAGAATAATCAGCCGGCAGGGTCAGCAGACGGTTCTTCCAATACAAGAATGCGTCAGAAAGACAAACAAAAGGCGGAAAAGCCTGCGATTTCATTAGCACCACCGAGCTGCGATGCGGGAAACAACAGGAGACAGGGAGATGCGCCGAGACCGAAAGATCTGAACGTCTTTTTTAACCGAGTAATGGCGGAAAGAAATCAGAGGGCGGAAGGGAATAGAAATTGGGAATTCACCGGCACCGCCGACCGAGTGGAAACCCCGTAGTTCAAGCCGTAACAAAAGCTTCCTTGGATCGCAAAGAGACGGGCCAAGGAACGCAAATACAGGAGGGATCTATCGATTACCACCGGGACAGGAATCACAGCAGAGAAGGCGGCAATATGTACCCGTCGATAAGTGGGGATGTCAGTTTTCCAGACGTCCAGGAACGATGAGGACGGAGGATTTCATATTCCGAGTAGAACATCTACAAAATCAGTATGCGATGCCGTGGATTGAGGTGCTATGGGACGGTACAAAGAGGCGAGGGAGAGAATCTTCCGGCAGAACCAGCTGGCGGAGATGACGATGGCCACGAGAAGGGTAAAAAAAATCCGAGAGTGCTTTAGAAGAAGGAAAAAGGAACGCCAGGGAGTAAGCAGCTCGATGATGTCAATGACGCGATTGGTAACCAAGATTGACCCGCGACCCTACGCTATGGTCAAGGTGCTAGGGATGGAGATGAAAGGGCTGTTGGATTCTGGAGCTTCCGTCAGTTTGGTCGGAAGAGGCTGCAGAGAATCGGTGGAGCGTCTAGAAATTCTGCGGAAGCCGTGGCACACAAAGGTTCGGACAGCGAACGGAGCACCGCAGCAAATCTTGGGCAAGGTGGTGGTGGAGGTGAGTATAAAAATAAAAAAGAGAAATCTTGTTCTACCTATGAACATCGTTGGAGCAAGAGTTATACCTGGGAGTGAATTTCTGGCAATAGTTCGAGATCGCCACAGAATTGTTTGAAGTAGACGAAGTGGAAATGGACCAGGAGCAGGACAGACGCTGATCTATCAGGAAGTCGATGAGATGCTACGACTCCGAGTGATAGAAGAGAGTGATAGCGCGTGGAGCAACACCATTACATTAGTCCAGAAGCCAGGAAAGAGTAGCCTCTGCCTCGACGCCCGGAAGCTGAATAAAATTACGATGAAGGACGCATATCCGCAGCAAAACATTGCGGGGATCTTAAGTCGCATAGAGTATGCATCTCCTGTATACATCTCCAGTATGGACTTGAAGCACGCGTTCTTGCAGATAGAGTTGGACGACGCCAGCAAAAGGTATACGGCTTTCACGGTACCGGGTCGTCCCTTGTACCATTTCGTGGTTATGCCATTCGGGTTAACGAATGCAGCCCAGAGGTTGTGTCGGCTCATGGACAAGGTGATACCGCAGGATCTCAGGGAAAGCGTCTTTGTGTACCTGGACGACTTTTTGGTGGTATCGGAAAACTTTCAGGACTACATGAGGACGCTGGAGGAGGTTTCCAAAAGCCTGAAGGCGTCAGGGCTGACAATAGGCCTGAAGAAGTCACACTTTTGCTACAAGGAGCTGCGCTATCTGGGATATGTGATTGGCGGAGGAGAGGTGAGGACCGATCCAGAGAAAGTGGAAGCAATCAACAGGGTGACGGTGCCAAAGAGTGTCAAGGAAGTTCTGCGATTCCTCGGGATGGCAGGATGGTACCGAAGATTCACAGGAACTTCGCAGAACTGGCGGCGCCGCTGACGGATACTCTGAGAAAGGGCATATTTGTGATGACGGAGGAGGCAGAAAAGTCGGTGAAGATGCTGAAGGAGGCACTGACTACGGCGCCAGTCTTGGCGCCAGTCTTGGCGCCAGGATCAGACATCCTGATTTTAAAAGTTTATTTTATGTGCAGTGCGATGCTTGGGACACAGGGGTAGGAGCAGTGCTGTTCCAGAAAGCGGAAGATGAGGGCGAGCGTCCCATAGCCTTCTTTTCACAGAAGCTTTTCCCAGAATCGTAACGGAGAAGAGTGTTTGGCAGCCGTGTTATCAGTGGAACGTTTTCGGCCGTATGTCGAACTGATGCCATGGAAGCTGCTCACGGATCATTCGAGCCCGCAGTGGGGTATGTCCGTAAAAAACCTGGCCGGAAGGTTGGCTAGGTGGTCGTTCAAGCTACAACCGTACCAGATGGCAATCGAGCACTACAAAGGGACCGAGAACGTAGTGGTAGGCACTAGATAGCGTGCGGATGTTGGAAGCCGTCGAGGAGCCTGAAGATGACTGGATGCTCGGAATTCAAACGACCGAATTTGAATCACCAGATTACGTGGAGTTGAGGCAGGTGCTCGAGTCGGAAAAAGAGACGTTCCCGGATATTAAGGTTGTGGCAGCGTTTTTACTGGACCGGAATGGTAGCTCAGGTCCGGGCTTTTGTAAGGGACTGTCGAACGTGTAAGGAGACGAAGCCTACGAATAGGCCCGCGGCCAGGCATAGGAGCAGAGACGGTAACTTACAGGCCATTCCAGAAACTCTATATAGACTTTCTAGGGAAGTATCCGAGGTCACGACGGCAGAAGTGGTGAAGTTCCTGGTGGGAGATATATTTCACACTTTTGGAGTTCCCGAGACCATCCATTCGGAAAATGGAAAGCAATTCGTGGCAAAACGTTTTAAGGAGATGGCGGAAGAATTCCACATCCGCCATGTCAGAACAGCGGTGTATTCCCCTCAGTCGAACGTAGCGGAGAGGGTGAACCAGCCGGTGTTGAACGCAATTAGAGCGTATCTGGACCAGGACCACACGGATTGGGATCTGTACCTGGCGGAAATTGAGGCGGCACTAAGGACGTCGGTGCATACGGCGACGGGAGTAACACCACATTTTCCCCTATTTGGACAGCACATGTTCACGGATGGAAAGGACTATCAAGTAGCGGGGATGCTCAAAGCTCTAGAGGACAACGAGCTCCTTTGTCTGCCCTCATCGGAAAGTATGGCGTTAATCAGGGATTTTGTGAGAAGCTACTTGCTTGGGGCACATGAAACCAGTGCAAGACTGTACTCTTCCGGAGGAATTTTGTTCTCATCGATTTTGGGAAGAATTTCAATGCAAAATTTGCACGAAAGTTTGTGAGGTGTCGAATCCGGAAGCCTTTCGGGGACCACATGTACGAGGTGGAGAATCTGGACGGGAAGACGGCGGTAGTGTTTCACCTGAAGGATCTGAGACAGTGACAAGGAGAGAGAAGTAGGAAAAGAAATACCAACGAGGAGGTGCCTGGAAGAGAAAGGATATAATGAATCAGGCACCTGACCTGTAAGGAAGGTACTTGCAAGATCAAAGGACGCTGTTAAATCTACAACCCCAAGCGCGGTGGCACCAAGCGACGAGATTAGGAAGCAGAGGTTGAGTCCTTAGGGGTCGTCTCCCACGTTGGGCGCTGAAGATAGGGTCCAGATGGGCCTCCTGATAATAGGTCTGCTCCGAAAGGGGGATTAAAACGACCTTTTTTTTCCATTACCATTCGACGTTGGCAAGCGTAAAATGCTAGTGTGGCTGTTGTGGCCGATAGATGAGTCGGACTAGTGATGCCACCTAGTCGGACATGGTAGGCCCCAGTGATGCCACCTAAGAATATACAGGGAAATTTGGGATATTTTTTTTTTTGAGGGGTTGTTGACCTGGGTCGGTTCAAGGTATGGAGTAACGGGTCTATCCGAATGACCGTTCCGGGGCCCAGGAGAACTGGGAAAGATTAGAAAGAAGGCGAGTGTCGAATGGAGCAGGCGGCGAAGTGATAAATCACTTATGTATACAGTTGTATCAAAATGTGAAAAAACTGAAAGCCCGAGAAAGCAGGAAGTGAGAAAAAAAAAAAAGAAAAAAAAATAAAAGTTAGAAGGATAATTCCGAGGAAAAATCTCAAAGGAAGAGATGGAGACGGAAGGCAGGATCGGGGAACAATATAGGTAAGAGGTCGGTCCAGGAAGAAGAGCCATGGCTAATGGATTTCTTCTTTTCAGACCGACCAGACCCGTTTACCCGGATAAGAAAGCCTGGTGATTTTTTTCTTCTCACCGTTAATTCCGGGGCGGATGAACTACAGGCTAGGCCAGCCGGAATTTGCATTTGGCTTTCCATGCGGTTTTTTTCTGCGGACCATCAACTTCGCATGCGCAGCCCGCCTAAGAATCTAAAATAGAAAGATTAAATAAAGAGGCCAGAACTCCTGGACAAGGACATCCCTTCGGGAAAGTACCTCGCATCTGATCATATCTACGACCACAGAAGATGGAATCCCGCCATCGATTCCCTGATTTTTTTGTTTTTTTTTATATAGTAGTATTTATTTTATTGTGTATTTGTTTGTTAATTATTATTTTTTTTACGTTTTATTTGATTTTTATTCGTATCGCTTGTATGTAATTACAAGATCCTATTTAATTTTATTTATTTATATCAGAAGTGTGAGTTCCGGTAGCGGCCGTGGAAGCTGGAAGATTTTATTTCCCTCCACGGTATGGTTGTCCCAAGTCCCAAGAGAGCTCTCATAGGTAATACAAATTTTAAACCAAATTCCCCGCGTTGTGTAAAAAATTAAAAAATGAAAGCGAAGCAAATTAGGTTAAAATAAAAATTAACGGTCAGATGGAAAGGGTCAGGGGAGCCATGGCCCTGGATGAGCTCGACGGAGCCAGACCCATGCCGATAGGCGGGACGTAGGACCCAAGGAGGATCATAACAACTTTGAGATAAAAATTCAATTTTTTTGATTCGTGGTTATCAGATTACAATTTTTTTACCATTCCGTGGAGTTTTACCATTACCACAATTGTGGAATAAGACACAAATTAACGTTTTACAAATAATAAAGTGCGACAGTGATTTGGAACTTTTAAAGAGACCTAGTAGGAATTGTTTATTAGGTCAAATATAGTACACGGCATGATACAATTATACATGATATTATTGTAATTGTATCATGGTACTCAATTTGTGTTTGATATATTTCTAACACCCTCTAAATATTTATTTATTTAGAAAAATCGGTTTTTCTAGACTCTTTAACTTTGCATACTCAGTGCATCGATAATGAACATTATTCGAGTATTAATTAATTATTTTCATTTTTTTGCCCTTTTATTTATTTTCCCGATTTTCGCCAGATATTAAGTTAAATACCTTTACTTTTTTTATGCCAAAGTTATTTTAATTTTTTATATATAGTTATTTTAATTAAAAAAATTAAAAATAATTTAAAAAAAAATTTTTTAATTATTGAATATTTTTATATTTTAACTAGATAGTAAAATAAAATTAAAATTTTATATAAAAATAAAAATAATAAATATTGTAAGATTTGTATCGTCTTTTTCTGTTTATTAAAAATAAATAAAATCTTGATGACTTAATAAGAAGATTAAATGAGTAAAAGCCAGTAAATGCCAGCACTGTAGTTGAAGATTTTCCTCCTGCTACTGCAATTTCTAAAGCCCCAACTCGAGCTCGACTTCCCAGTTTGGCAATGCCAAAATTCAGTGTTCTACTATTTGGAGCTTACAGTTTTTATGAGCCTTTTCGAGACATTAGTAGACAAAGATGTGAACATTCCTGTTATCGATAAATTTAATCATTTAATTTCTTGCCTCTCTGGTGAAACCGTAGGGTAATTGTGACCGAGAGTCGGCACCGAGAGTAATTGTGACAAAGCAATCGCTAGTCTAAAAAGAGTTGATAACGAATGTCTCATCATTGATTACCAAATAAGCAAAATATTCAGTCTCCCAAAACTTACCCAGCCGTCTGCGTCGTCGTTGAGAGGTCTCATCGACACAGAGTCATCGATTTACGGGTCATTATTATACATAGGAGACTAACAAGATCAAATCTTATATTTTTAGTCATATTGACTGAGACAGAGTTAGACGGCTCTAAAAACTCGATTCCTGGGAGGTCGTTGCGTCGCAGGCGGGATACGCTAGAAACCCGAGTCCATCCCCGAGCGAAAAAATTAGGGTGCGATGAAAGTATGACTCTTTTTGCTTCTGTCCCGGTGGATGTTTTCGTTGCGAACATACCAAGGTGCCCCTGTAATAGTTCTCAATATTTTTGATTGTGCGCGCTGTATGATGTCTTGATGCTGCTGCTCGCGTTCCCCCACAGCTTGGAGCCATACGTCCAGATTGGTTTTAGGACTGAATTGTAGAGTAGGAACTTGTTGTCCAGGCACAGGGGCAATCGTGAGTTTATGATCCAGTGGAGGCTGCTGGCTTTTAGTTTTAGGTGCATCTTCTTGCATTCGATGTGCTTACGCCATGTAGGTCGTCTATCAAGGTGGACGCCAATGTACGTTACTTCGTTAGCTTGAAGGATCGCATACCGTTTAGTGAAAGCGGAGGGCATGTTTGTCTATTAAGAATAATCGTTATATGTTTAAACTTTTGTTCGTTTATTTTAATGCGCCAGTCGGACAGCCACTTTTCCACTACTATAAGATGATTAGCTAGTTGGGTTGTTGCCTGCGTTGGGCATCTGGAGCGACTAAGGATTGCGGTATCGTCGGCGAACGTTGACGTTGTTAGTTGTGCGTTCGTAGGAATATCCGCAGTATACAAAATATATAGACACGAGTGCCGAGTGCGCTTCCTTGTGAAACCCCTGTTCACTTGCACATGTTTACTTGCCATGGTTTCTTCTCAAAACAAATAGGTGTGCCGGATGTGGTATTTTGCGAGTTAACATACATTTTGCAAACAATTTAGACAAACAAGATAGAAGGCTGTATGATGACTTGTGTGTGGTTCTTTCCAGGCTTCGTTTTCATCATAATGATGGATTTCTTCCATTTTTTTTGGAGATAGCCGAGATTAATAATCCCATTTAATAGTTTGCAGACGACCTGTATAGCGCATTTTGGAAAATCGATCAGCATCTTTGGCGTGAGTAGGTCACCACCGGGAGCCTTTTTGATTTTAGCCCTCTTATGACTTTTTCGATTTCGTTCAGCCGGAATGAAGGTGCAATTGGCTAAGGGGTAGCGTCTGGCTAAATTACTGACAGGAGGAATGAATGGCAGGGCAGGGTTGAAGCTGGAAGAAACTTTTGGAGATGTGTAGCGAATGTTTCAGTTCGGTCTTCGTCGCTGCGAGCCTAGCATCCCAAAAAGTTTCTTATCGGGGTGGTCGTTTCAATTGGGGCGCTAAGATTTGGGTGGGCCCTTCACAAGGGGTACTTTGTACTTGTTGGCGAAAGATTCTAGATGTACCTCAGGTGTGCATTTTCTTTCTGTTGGTGAAGCTGGAGAGGCTGGAAGCTGGAGTTTTTAAGCTGGAGAGGCTGGAAGCTGGAGTTTTTAAGCTGGAGCTTAAAATCTGCTGTTCTAAAATCACCCCGATCTGCTGTTTTGCCAATCACGCCGCGTGCGCCTCTTTTCTCGCACTTGCTGTTCAATTTGTTCATTAGATTGTTAGTATTTGTATTAGTATTTGTCTTTTTTAACGGTCTTTTTCCTTCCCATGAGGGGTAGAGATTTTGGCTGCCGCAACGAGTACTTTTTCCAGGGCGCTCGTAGTGTAGTCGTTTTTGGCGGTGTCAGGCTGAAGGGAGTTCGGTTTTTTCTGGAAGAAGCTTTAAAAGCACAAGCGAGTGTTCTGATGATAAGTCCGAGACTGCTTTGGCACTTATTAGATTGCGAGGCATATTTTTTGCCACCCCAAAATCAATTAAATCCGGGACTTCAAGGAGAAACATAGTCCAGTTTATTTTTCACACTTATAATTGCATTGTACAATTGCCTTCTTTTGGGAGTCACTAGATGTGATCCCCAGTGCGTATGTTTAACGTTGTAGTTTCCTGTGGCTATAAAACGATCCCCACGTGAATTGTAGAAGTCCACAAATTGTCCTTCCGAGATTGAGAAACGAGGAGGGCAGTAAACGGCAGCGATTGAAAGGATTCCGTTGCTTGACTGAATTTGTATCGATGTGGCCTCAAGAAGTTTGTTGCAAACATTTTGCGAAAATGGTGTTTAATGCGTTCTCTGATTAGAAATCCAGTTACGCCGTGGGCTTTCCCATCTGGATGATCTGTGCGGTAGATTGTGTAGCCTCTTATTTGAAAGTTGTATTTGCTTGTAAGATGCGTTTCCACCAGTAGCATAACGTCAATATGGTTTTCGGTCAAGAATTCTGACAATGATAGTTTATGCCGTGAGACACCATTAGCGTTCCACATTGATATTCGTAGAGCCTGCATAGATTATTTAGACTGTTGTGCTACGAGCAGCTGTATCACCATGTTCTGGTTTTGAACAAGTGTTTGCATGGTCGTTTTCATGAATGACATAAGCTCCATCATACTTTGTTGGAAAGTAAGCATCAAAGTTTCCGTTTTGCTGGGTGGCTGTTCTGGGGCCTGTTGAGCGCTTTGAGGGTTAGGCTGAATTGGAATTTTCCTTCCAGATCAGCATAGGAGCCGTTGGTGGTGTTTGGTGGACCGAATGAGGACCTCGCAGCTTTGGCGAAGAAGACGTCTGGCATAGTTTGTGACGCAATTTACGAATTCTGTGGATTTTGGTTGCGCCTTGCGGTCGCTTGACGCATGCGACTATTCAACTTCTTGTACACCATATATCCTCTATAGTTTGCTACAGACTACACATACTGCCCGAAGTGGGCAGTGTTCATACTCTTGGCAATTAGTGCATTGCACTGGTCCGTTGCGTTTATGTGGCTTTCCAACAGTGATTCTCCGATGCAAAAGAGATTGCAGCTTGTAGATTGGGTGAACTTCGTTCTTCTTCAGAGACCTGCTTTCTGGCTTGAGCTCGACCTTAAAGAAGGGGTTTGGCTTTTTATCTTTATTTAGAAAGTTAATAGCATTATTGGCGGCGAATCCCTTTTCTTTAAGGGCGGTTTTTCTTTCCGCGGCGGCAACATCGGGTTCGATTCCCTTTACTACCACTTGTAGGCGCTTACTGCTTTTCAGCTGGTACGAGTAATAGTTTTTCTGAGCATTGTCCAGATATTTGGACACGATTCAAAGGACTGCTCTTCAGTCTTGGAAATCACTTTTGTTTCATGGATGTTCCCTCTGATAAGCGGGACAACATGGAAGTTCTCACCGTTCCTGATCAACGCCGAAACTCGGTTGACCAGGGCACTCAAGCTGTTCTCCCTGATATATATTAGAGGGGGCTTGGTTTTTTTTGCGGTGTCTTGGGCTGGTTGGTTTTCCTCAACCTCCGCCAGTAGGGAAAATCTGTTACTACTGGATCTTCCTGATTCTTTTTCGATCTTCTGGACGCGGTTAATTTTTGTTTTATTGCCTGCCGGATTACTCTGCGGGCTAAGCTTGCGTTTGATTTGGATGTAGCGATCCATTCCAGTCTATGTGGCCGGGGCCGCTTTGGCACTTTTCGAAGTTGTTGTTCTTTTACTCGCTGTAGTCGTTGACGTCGCGGTACTTTGAATTTTAGTGGTTGTCGCTGTGGTTGCAGAAATTGTAGCACTGCTTGTTGTTGGTGCGAAATTTGTTTCCGATATTAAGGTATGGGTTTTACACTGCGAGCTCCATGAAGCAGGAGTCGGAGTGTGCAAAGCGAGTGAGCAAGACCGTGCTCTTTGCTCTTGATCGCCGATGTTTTCGTTTCTTTTGTTGAGTGAACTTCTACGCTCCTTCTTTTAATCGTTACTCAATGAGCTCATTAAGTGGCACTTATTTATTTATACAATGCACTAGTTTTGGTTTAGCACATCACAACTGTTATATAAAGCTTGTCTATAGCATTTAATAAATTGTGGTTTAGCCTATTTTCGCTTATATTGGGTTACCCCATTTTTTTTTCCTTGGTTAACTGTTTTATGTTGCAGTTATCCCGGAGCTCGGGCAAAGCACGTCCGCTCAGTTCGGTAGTTCGATAATTCGTCGGAGATGACAATAAAATTGCTAACTCGATAATTATTTTTTTAGTTTTGAGTAGAGTAGATCCAGTGACTAGAGAAAAATGGGAAGAATCGCTGGATTATGAGGAATTGACACTGTGGTGCGATTTCGAAAAAATATTAAGTCGTAGGTACCAGGACCTGTCCGCTTAAGAGACTGGCAAGAACAAAATGAAAAAACTGGGTTGAGCAACCATTATAATAGAAGTTCGTTGGCTTGCTCCGCTTCCACTAAACAAGCTTGCAGTATTGTAACGCACAATACCATAGTCTTGCCCAGTGTCCAGTCTTGCTCGCCTTGCTGTAATGAAACGGTTTGAGTTTGTTAAGTCAGCCTCACTATGTATAAATTGCCTGTAAACAGGTCACACGGTTGCGAAGTGTGTCAAATTTGTGTCAAATTTGTGCAAGATCGCACCAAAACTTCTGCACCGATTTACTGTGACCGAAAATAACATAGCGTTAAAATAAAAATAGCGTTATCACCACCAATTGAAAATCCTTCTCCAGCGGCAAATTTGGATGGTCCTTCTAAGTCACATGCTTTGCATGCGTCATCCCTAGAAATGGTTTTGTTAGCGACGTTGATCGTAAGCGTTTGAACCAAAAATGACGAGTACATATTGGCCCGAGCATCATTTGACTCTGCGTCCCAAATGAACTCCATTACTGAAGATCTTGCTCAACTCTTATAGATCCGTAAGGAGAAATCGTGTATCAACTTGCTTGGAATTAGTGAAGCTAATTCACAGGTTAAGAAAAAGATACACACTGTGATGAAGTCAAGAATTAATGGTAGTGAGTTTCCGTTCGACTTTTGGAACAGTTTCAGGTTATCACCCTGACCAATCAGTGAACGTAAAAGATAGGGCCTACCAAAGAACTTGCCCTTAGCAGACCCAAGTCAGACATCCAAATAAATAGGTGCGAGTGTTCTTTTATACTTTCCGTTTTATAAGGAAATCGAAGAGATTAGTAGTGAATGTAATAAAGCCCTTAAGAAAATAGTCAAATAGTCCAAGAGCACGATTATCAAAAAGAAAAAGAAAAGATCCGAAAAAATTTAATTGTTGGCCCTAGTCTACAAAAGCTGAACCCCTTTACACATGAATCCTTAGAAGTTGGGCTTACCTTATCGTTGTTGCGGGTCGCAGGGCTACTATCTAATGCTATTATATTGTACGATGCCAAGTAACAGTATTGTTGACAAAATGCTCTCAAGTTGTTTAGAGCTACGTCGGATACTTGCACGAGTCAAATTTTCATATGGGTCCACGAGCACTTGTGAGTCTTTTGCGACAGCGCATATGGATCGTAAATGCAGTCATATAGTACGGCCATGCATACGCTGCTTAAATGCAAGCCTCGTCTGATGACTCAAAGACGAGGAGACTTAAGGGGCCCATCCACAGGCGAGCATGTTCGACGAACATGTTGTGCTCGACGAACTTTTTCCTGTGGATGGTAGTGTTCGTTGTCAAATTTTGTGTTCGTCAATATGTTCGAATGGAATTGAAATCGTTCTATTTTGACAACGTTGGCAACAACATGTTCGTAAGTGGATGGCAATGTTGGCACGAACGTCAGTTGGAAAAACGTTTTTGTAGAGCAAAATGAACAAAACATTCCTGCTAGATTTTATTGATAGCCTAAAAAATGAGCCTGCGCTATGGCACGCCAAAAGCGATACATATAAAAATAAGCAATCGCGTAATAATGCATGGGAAGTTCTACTCAAAAAATATAAAGAGTTCGATGAGTACGCCACACTAGAAACCTAAATTAAAACACTACTAAACTTAATTTAACACTACTAAATTTAACAGTTCTTCATATGTAGAACTGTCCATTCGAAGAAAGTTTTTTAAATCCATAGGAGACGTTTCATGCAACTCCTTTAAAAGCTTCGTATGTGTGAATTTTATCCGCTTTGCATACCATTCCTTCATCCGCATACTGTGCTTCCTTTTTTTCGCTTCATTTTGTTTTTTCTTTTTTTCTAAGCAAATACTTATTGCCATAAGTGCAATTACAGTGCCGCTGTCGTTGTCCGTTGACATGTTGACAGTTTGAAAATTTGTTGAAAAATGATGTTCGCACGAATGTTGGCTCTAGTTAGTGGGGAAAATGAAATTCAAGTAGACGAGCATGTTCGTCGAACATGCTCGCCTGTGGATGGGCCCCTTTACACTTAAATAGAATTCCCGCTTTCCGCCCATCTCCATATGTGGTGTTGATTTTTGTGGCCCTATTGACATTGAAAATTCGTGGTTAGGCCACCCTATAAGTCCTACATTGCCTTATTTGCTTGTTTTGCGTCCAAGGCAGTTCATTTTGAAGTAGTTTCCGACATTTCAACTGATTTCTTTTTGTTGGCTTTTTAAAGGTTCGTTGGGCGCCGAGGATGTCTGCAGATCGTGCGACGCAGTGCACACACAAACGCTAAAAACTTTGTCGGAGCGAGTCACCTTTTCGCGGAGCTTCGTTAGAGAATTGAGGACGAGGTCGACGCGGACACACAATACGCATCAAGAAACGGATACGTATTTGTGTTTATACCGCCGCGGGCTCCGGGTGGACTGTGGGAGGCAGGTGGCGGACTATGGGAGGCAGGTGTGAAGTCAAGCACCTGCTCCTACGAGCGGTAGGGAACGCAAAGATGACCACGGTGGAGCTGCAGACCGTTCTTGTTGGAGTCGAGGCCGTCCTGAACTGACCGCCCCTGGGCACTCTGAGTCAGGACCCAAGCGACAGAGAGGCGCTTACACCCGGGCACCTGTTGACAGGCGGGCCGCACATCGCCCCACCAGCACCGCAGACCCCGGACCAGCAGGGTCTAACGCGCTGGCGGCGATGGCGGCTTGTCTCGTGAATCAAATATTTTGTCAGCGATGGTCCCGGGATTACGTTTTGGGCCTACAGGCGCCGTCGAAGTGACAGCACCAACAGGAGGAAATTCGGACTGGCGAGCTGGTATTGATCGCGGAGGATCACCGGAAGCTACAACAGTAACTCACTGGAAGGATCGGATCAACGCACGCCGGCGCGGAGGGAAGGGTCAGGGTCGCCAGGACTAGCTCAGGAGCAGAGATTAGGGGAGCAGTCCAAAAGCTGCCGCGGCTGCCAGTTAGTTAAAGCCTTCAAAGGATGAAGGCCTTCAACGGCCTTATTTTGAATTTCTTTAGGAATTTACATTTTTTGAATTATATTTAATTTGTTAGTTATCTCTAGTTATGTAGTTAAATAAATCTAGTATAAGATAGCTTAGGGCGGAGCGGAAGCGAAAGCGAAACAATAACGTTGAAGAGGCCAAATCTTTCGTTCGTTTACTTCTCGTTTTATATTTAGCAGCCACTAATTATTTTTATACCTTTGAAGAGAGGGTATTATAATTTTCTCCACAAGTGTGCCACGCAGTAAAGGAGACATCTCCGACCCACCGAGTATATATATTTTTATCGTTAAGTAATTTACTAGGTCGAATTAACTGACCAAAAATATAATCTGTTCTAAGTTCCAGCTTTATATCTTCAAAAACACGAAAGTTGCGTCATTTCCGATCGTTCAGTTATATGGCAGCTATAGGATACACGAACAGGATATAGTCAGCAGATCCTTATGAAATTTGGTGGGTCGTATTATTTTGCCAAAAATAAAATAGGGGAGCAGTCCAAAAGCTGCCGCGGCTGCCATTTAGTTAAAGCCTTTAAAGGATGAAGGCCGTCAACGGCCTTATTTTGAATTTCTTTAGGAATTTACATTTTTTGAATTATATTTAATTTGTTAGTTATCTCTAGTTATGTAGTTAAATAAATCTAGTATAAGATAGCTTAGGGCGGAGCGGAAGCGAAAGCGAAACAATAACGTTGAAGAGGCCAAATCATTCGTTCGTTTACTTCTCGTTTTATATTTAGCAGCCACTAATTATTTTTATACCTTTGAAGAGAGGGTATTATAATTTTCTCCACAAGTGTGCCACGCAGTAAAGGAGACATCTCCGACCCACCGAGTATATATATTTTTATCGTTAAGTAATTTACTAGGTCGAATTAACTGACCAAAAATATAATCTGTTCTAAGTTCCAGCTTTATATCTTCAAAAACACGAAAGTTGCGTCATTTCCGATCGTTCAGTTATATGGCAGCTATAGGATACACGAACAGGATATAGTCAGCAGATCCTTATGAAATTTGGTGGGTCGTATTATTTTGCCAAAAATAGCTCTCGTGTAAAATTTTAGCTTTCTAACTCTAAAAACAAAGTTTCAAGTGGATAGCTTAAAACTGAGAGACTAGTTTGCATAGAAACTTACAGACGGACATTAACATTAACTTTCCTTTCTTGTTTTAATTCAAGGTCGAAATTTTACTCATGTCTTAAATAAACAATTTTTTGAATTACCAAATGTTTGTTTTGAAACGATTACGAGTAATCGAATTATAAAATATTATTAAAACAAAAAAGAAAAGCTAACTTTGGGCGGAGCTGAAGTTGATATACCCTTGCAGTTAAAACCGTATATATATCGCAAAAATCCGATCATTATTATTATAGGAATATCATAATATAACCAATTTATTACAACACAAAATATAAAAATAAAAGGCCCAAGCTTCTATCTTCAAAAATACAAAAGTTGGTATTTTTACCAAACACCAAATACCATTTCCGATAGGGTAGGAGCTGTCTCCTTTACTGCATTGCACACTTTTGACCAAAATTATAATACCCTCTACAAGGGTATCAAAAACCTTTTTGATTGTAGAAAGAAGTCACTGCGATTATTTTTGCCGAAAAAGAGGCGTTCAAAAAATCTAAAATTAGATTTGTATACCCTTGCAGAGGGTATTATAATTTTGCTCAACAATATGTATCGGGAAATTCTTCAACACCGAATCCGTTCAAGTATTTGGTGTTGAAGACCACGTTGGCACCATGGGGAGTATCTTAAGGATCAGTACGGCGAAAAGTCTAGCCACGGGTCAAATGGGCGGTGAGGGGCAAAGTGCCAACACTCTGTGGGAAGCCAGAATCAACAAGGAACGTAACGGTTTCCGGAGTGGCAGTCCAACAATGGAAAGTTACCCTAAGGGGGGATCAGCGCGCAACACGCAGCAAAGTCGTGTTTAGAGAGTGCTGCGAGGTTAGCATCAGGGAAGGAGCAAGGAGTGGAAGGGGGCGACGCAAAGTGTAGCGTGCCCTGGAAACCCGCCAGCATAGCAACAACAGAGGTCCGTGGCCGGGAGAGACGAGGGGGCACGATTGGCGGGTCGCCGTTCGTAAGGGAAGGTGGCGTAATTTTGGAAGCAGAATTAACGGCAAGAGCAGAATATAGGATTAAAATTTAACTAGCAGAAATTTTTTTTGTTTTTTTTTATTATCAATCAATCAATAGTTATATTTAAAATCTGTCCGGAGTTATGGACTATAATTCAATTTTATAATGGGACCTTAACTTAATGAAATATTGAGTAGTACAATGTTTGTTTATCCTAGGAAACTAATTTTAACAGTAAACCTTAGCGATTGAATTCAAGTTATTTATTGTCGGGCCCTTTAGTGCGCCTTGTTGGTTTTACAACTGCAGCTCAGTCCCGTTCGCCCGAGTGGCAGAGGTCCAGTGGGTGGGTCCGTTTCAGCCTCCTTGTGGTGTAGCTGTTGCCCAGAAGATTGATGGCCTCAGGGCCATCGCATTGTCGTGGAACGGATGAGCTCCAGTTAAAGTTCTTAGGGCCTTGTTTTGGGCGATCTGGATGATCCTTCTGTTGCTTAGACACGCCGTCCCCCATAGCTGGATACCATAGGTCCAGACTGGCTTTACAATGACCTTATATATAAGGAGCTTGACTCTTAGCTTCAGCCTGGACCTCTTCCAATGAGCCAGTTGAGCTGACGCAGCTTGATCCCGATTTGCGTCCGTTTGCGCTGCAGGTGGGTTCTCCAGGTGAGCCTTCTATCCAGGGTCATACCCAGATATTTGGGTGTAGGGCTTGCTGGAATTGGTGTCCCTCCGAGACTGACTCCAGGACAGTCGCCTCTCCTCATTGTAAAAGTCGTTTGGCCTGATTTTTCGTGGTTGACGGCAATGACGCAGAGGCCTCTCTGGAAAGATTGCAGAGGTCAAAAATGCCGTATCGTCGTAGCCGCTAGAAGGCCCTCCTCTTCAGCGACAGGCATGTCGGCTGTGTATATGGTATACAGAATGGGGCCAAGTACACTGCCCTGCGGTACACCTGCCTTAATGGGCCTATAATCTGACCTCCACATCTAACCCCAAATGACCTGTCATTCAGGTATGACTTGAGGAAGGCGTAATGCTCATGGGGTACGCTCCTTTTTATTTTCATTAGTAGTCCTGGATGCCAGACCCTGTCAAATGCCTGCTTGACGTCAAGGAAAAGTGCGCAACAGTATTTCTTCTCCTCCAGGCTGTTTAGAATCTTTTGTACAATCGTGTGGCATTGCTCCGGGGTGGCGTGACAACGCCTGAAACCAAATTGATGGTCTGGAATCAAGCCAGCCTCGTCTAATACGGTCTGAAATCTGCGCAGAAATACTCTCTCAAGTAACTTGGATAGTACTGATAATAAGCTTATCGGCCTGTATGAGGCAAGATCAGCTTCAGGCTTTCCTGGCTTCGGAATGAGGATGACCTCCGCCTTTTTCCAGTCAGAGGGGAAGTGGCCGATCTCCAAGCACGCGTTGAATATGCTCGTAAGCCTTTGGATACCTAACTTCTAAACCGGAGAAGTTTAATGGCAAGTGCTTCAAGGCCATCCGCACACGGGGATTTTTTGGTGTTAAGGCCAGCGACCTCCTCTTGAACTTCTCTTCCGAGACTGGCTCCAACTAACAGAAATCCGTGCAGGGTAGAGACAGAAACCTCTCAGTCTCAGCTTGGTCCACCTCCGAGCATCTATTGAATGGAGTGAAGGCGTCTTCCAAATGAGCAGCAAATGCGTCCGCCCTCTCCTGATCGGAGCGGCACCGTCGGGTTTCCTAACGTGAGCCACCCTTTTCTTTGGACGCTTGATGTGACTTTTCAGTTGCCACAAGTTGTGCGCGGGGTCGCCGGGCTCAACCTGACGTAGGTATTCTTCAAAAGCACAAATCCGCAACCTCTGGAGCAGCTTCGTGAGTCTTTTGGTCGCACGATTGAGAGCTGTTTTGTCGCTGGGATACCTAGTTCGGAACCAGATCCTTCTAACCCGTCGCTTTTCATTGAGCAGTAGAGGTACTTCTGGAGACCACAAATGTAGGTGCCTTTGAAGGATTTTGATATTGCATGGAGCTCTTGGTGTTGAGACTAAGGCAGCATTGTGCATCTCCTGAGTGAGGTTGACCACGGCATTGTCAATATCAAATCCTGTGTTGAGGTCCGGCTGAGTATTGCCTAGGGCGTTATTTAGCCACCCTGTGTAGGTTTCGATGTTGGTACGTGATTTTATCATCCGGGAACTGATGACCTTCCTTTCAACAGGGGTATTAATGTGGAGCTCCACCGCGCTGTGATCCGAAAGATCTGCATTTGACGAGCAGGCAATGAAGGCAGTCCAGTAGGTCCGGCCGTTTTTGGGGGTCAGTGGGCCAGTACGAAGGCTCTTCGGTTGAATGACAGTTGAAGGCTCTACGCTGAATACACCTGAATAGCGTAGATCCTTTAGGGTTAGTCACACTCGAGCCCCACCATGGGTGCTTGGCATTGAAATCACCTGCAAGTATGAATTTGTCGCCCATGTCATTCAGCAGTAAATCAAATTGGTTATCGGACACTCTCTGTCTAGGAGGAATATAAGCGAAACCGATCATAATTTTCCCCCCAAGGGTGGAGACACTGATTTTGGCGCACTGGATCCATTCTTCTTTGATTCTTGCGATCTCGCTGTAGTCAATGCTAGATTTGATTATAATTGCCGCTCCTCCGTGCCCTCTGACACTGGGATGATTAGCATGAATGATATCGTAGCCGTGAAAGTCAGGAATGATTTTTGTGTAAAGTGGGTTTCTGAAATTAGCAAAATGTCAATGCAGCGGGTGTGAATGAAATGCTCCACTTCTAGCCTTTTATTAACTAGGCCGTTAGCGTTCCAGAAGGCGACGTGTAGTCCTACTTGTTGCATATCTGAGTAAGGATGGCGCTCATCATTGTTGTCATACGTTCTAACATCTTATCCAAAACTCTCTCCAGGAGGCTATCCACTCTCGACGTAAAGGCTGCCAACTGGTCGGCTTGTGGCATCTCGGGTACTGCCGCTTGTTGCTGTTGTGAACGGGCTCCTTTCCTGGCTATATCAGCATAGTTCCTTGATAAGGTGTCCACTGTTGGATAGTGTTAAACGGGTTGGAAAGCTAAACGACGTGGTTGAGCTGGACGTGGATCTTTAGGGGCCATGCTGGCCTTGGCTTTCTTATATGCTGGGTAGCCTTTGTAGGAGGCAGGATGGGGTCCATGGCAGTGCACGCATTTTGCCGCCTCTTTTCGATTTTTCCTGCACTCGCTTGTGCTGTGTTGTTCACCACATTTGACACAACGATGCTGCAATTTACAGTATCGCTGGCTATGACCAAATCCTTGGCAGCGATAGCACTGCGGCACGTCATGGAATTTGCGTGGGGGTTCCACCTTAGCCACAGAGTGGCAAATTCTATTCACGTTAAAGACCTCTTTGTTGTTGCTAGACGGCTCTAGATTAAGACAAAATATAGGTAGTGGATTCTTGGTGATTTGCCCTATGGCATTGTGCACATCACGGACTGCATGTCCTTGACGCCGGAAGTCTTCCTTAATCTCGTCTATATCGGTGGTGTGGTGGAGTCCCTTTACTACAATTCTGTAGGCTCTATCTTCCTTGGGCTGGAATGTGTAATATCTTTTCCCGGCCCTATCAAGCTGGGATTTGAGGGCAGAGAACGACTTCTTATCCGGCATCATAATCCTCACCTAATTGTCTCTGGCGGCTTTGTAGGAGAAGTCCTTCTTTTTTCCAACGATGTCCTCGATGCAGGAAATTAGAGCAGCAATATTAGAGACATCTGGGATAAAAATCGGTGGTGGCTTGATTTCCTTCTTCTTGGGGGACTTAGAAGACTCAAGTACCTCTTCATCATCGACCGCTTCCGATCCGTTGTCTAAAACTTCATCTTCAAGATCAGATGGAATAGCGTAATAATTACTTTTAATATTAGCCTTCAATGCCGCTCTTGCTGCTTTGCTGGTGATTGGTTCGTCTTCCCTGACGGGTTTTTTTGCCGACTTCCGTTTCATTTCTCCAAGCTCCGAGTCGCTGGAGTCGACATCTTGAAAGTTAGAATAGGGCTTCTTTTTAGAAGGAGGCTTGATTTTGATGGAGTGGGGGGCGTCTTGCCAGTCCAACGTATTTATTTTGTCTACGATTGGCCGCGAGATTGTGTATATAAACGTGGTTTTTAATTTTTTGATTTTGATGAAATTTTTGATTTTTTAACACACACTAAAACTATACGTTAGGTTCAAAGCAATACAAGTACAATACAAGCAATACAATACTTATATACCTAAGTACACTACTAAATACAAACATACGCATACGAGATAAGATAAGGGAAGGCCGCTCAATAGTATTAATGCTAGGTTCATTATGACAGAAGAGGTCAGACGTGCAGCAATGGCGACGACAAATGTTTTAGGAGCTATAAAGGTAGTAGGTTAGGTTAGGCTGAGGCGGCGATGTGGGGCCAGTCACTGACACCCCCAACCACTTGAGCCGCTGGGGCTCCTTGTGTTACCGCACAGTCAAGCGGTCCTACAAGGGGACCTCCCCCTTTCTATATACTTATGTGCCCAAGAGTGTGCGACCGTCTCTTCCTCTTCTACATCCCCACAGCTCCTGCAGTAAACATAGTGTGGCA
The DNA here is from genome assembly GCA_018153455.1 of Drosophila parabipectinata. Classification (NCBI taxonomy): domain Eukaryota; kingdom Metazoa; phylum Arthropoda; class Insecta; order Diptera; family Drosophilidae; genus Drosophila; species Drosophila parabipectinata. Next base: position 802,056 of record JAECYA010000403.1, on the reverse strand, counting down.
CCGCTAATCTAGCCGCATGTCCCGCATGTCTAGCCTCCTATTAACCAATGTCCCGTGATGGCCTTGACTGCCATTCTGCAGTCCTGCCTATTGAGGCGATAAGCATCATTGATCTATTTCTAGAGAAGATGGGCATGATATCATGCGTGACTTCCTGCAGTTTTGGAGATTTCTCCATTTCCTCGTAGCTAAGGAAATGCCTACTGGTTCTTTCTCCGGGAGGAGAGGATTGGTAGTACCTGCACTTGCTAGTTCGTCAGCCCGTCAAGGGCTTTGAGTGCCGCTTGATTGTCTGAGAAGATATAGATAGTGTCTTGATTGACAGTAAGTGCTGGAGATCTAAGTGCTTCACCGAAAGCTATTAGTTCTGCTTGGAACACACAACAGTGGTCGGGGAGTCTGAAGGACTTATTTAGACACAGCCGCTCGCAGTAGAAAGCGCCTTCCACCGGGCCAGTCAATTTTGAACCGTCTGTGTAAATATGAAGGGAACCGGCTGGTCCCGAGATCTGTGTGGCCCATTCCTCCCCGTTGGAATAGATACGTTTTATTTTAAGGTGGGATGATCAACAGGTATACAGTAGTCTGTGGCCCCCGTAGGCGTGGAGTGGTGTAGTTCCAACTTGGTGTGTCCATCCGTCTTGCGTAGCCTAATTTCCGATAGCGTGGCTATTTTGGCCCTATTTCGGCTACTATCTCTGCAGGTAATAGGTCGAGTATGGAGTCTAGGGCGTCTGATGGTGTGGTACGTAGGCTGGCTGTAATGCAGACCTCCGCCATCTTGTAATGCAGATGGGTCTTATGACCGCTGTGTAAAGCCATCTTCCTATCTTTGGGGACATTCCCCATTTGAGTACCATGGCCTTTCGGAATATGTAAAGCGCGTTTGCTGCCTTGTTTGCTCTATCCATAGTGTTTAACTTCCAGTCCAGCTTCTGTCTAGAGTAATTGCTAGGTACTTGGTGTTACCACTGAGGGAGAGTGTTTCCCCAAATATTTTTGGAAGCTTTAAACTCGGTATTTTGTACTTCCTAGTGAAGAGGACAATCTCGGTTTTGGATGGGTTTACACCTAGTCCGTTCCTAGCTGCGCATGCTGAGAGAACCCTTAGTTTGTCCGTCATGCTGTCGCATAGAGTCTGGGGAAATTTTCCAGAGAAGGCAATTGCGACATCATCCGCATAACCACCACCTTCTAAGAATCGTAGTAGGCGGTTAATACGCCACGTTCCACAGAGTATTCCAAGAACTATCAGAATATAGTTTGGGGAGTTTGCTACGTAACCCCCTAGTATTCTGATATGTAAGTGTTAGTGACGATACTAGTTGTGTAGGGGGCGCTGGTGCCGCAAAAGATTCCAGAATGGGGTTGAAAATAACAAGTCGGGGGCGTCTTCAGTTCAGGTAAAAAACGCGTTCAGCTTTATTGGCTGCGTACATCGAATTGCCAACTTAAAAACTAGTACAAAAAAGAGACGATCGACGATAACCAACGAGCGAGAAGAGAGGGCACAGAGGGGCGAGTGTGGATGCGCTCTTCAGCGCGGGTGCGCTCTTCAGGTGAACGGCACCACGGCCCCTCACCTGAACATTCCGCCCCCCTCGCAATCGCTCGGGTTGCAATAGCTCCCTCGATGTTATGGCTGGTGGCAGGCTCCGGACACGACCCATCCAAACACGGTGCTCTGGGCCACTGGCAGTCCGTCCTGGATTTTCAGAAAGCCCGGTTGGATAATCCGTGGGTACATATCTGCGCCCAGGACGACAGAGATTGTCGCTGGCAGATGGAATCGTTCATCCGCCAGGGTCACGCCTCGGAAGTGGGCACGCACCGCCTCGCTCAGCTCCCGGGACGGCGTACGAACTCGCACGTGAGGCTCAATCTTAAACATGACCTCCAGCCGAACGCTATCATCGGTCGTTGACCCCACGGTGGCGGAACACACCAGTTCGTCCCCCACGCTGGTAGTGGGCAGCCGGAAACACGCAGCGAGCGAGGCGTCGATGCACCTCGAGGGCGTGCATGGGTCGATGAGGGCCCCCGTGTCGAAGTTCCGGGTCCCGGTGTCTATCCGCACTAGTGCAGTCGGCAGCACGTTGACGCTGTTCCGTTGCAGCAGCGACGAGAGGGTGGGCGCAGCGACCGCGTCCAGCGGGGGCCCTCGACGAGAGGTGGAACCTTGCCTAGGTGCGGATGACGCGGGCGGATGAGCGGTGGTCGGCAACCGATGGGTGGCGGACGAATGCAGTGGAGCACTTGACGGCTGCCGGCCAGTGGCAGAAGAATGCCGAGGAGTTATCGAAGAGTGCCGGGAAGTCGGCGGCCGTGGATCGGTTTGGGATTGCCGGAAAGTGGCGGACCCAGACCGAGGAGCACCCGAACCGCGCCGGGAGTTGGCGGATGACGGCCGGGCACCAGACGAGACACTCTGTGTCCTGACTCCCGCGCTCCGTGACCGGTGCTCCTCTTGGCGTGCCTTGCGTCGAGTCCGCGGCTTCTCCACGAGATGCAGCAGCGTGTGGTGATCCTGACCACACGTCTTACAACCGTCACCCCGCCGACAGGATCTGTCGGAGTGCTCGTGGGCCAGGCAGCTCGAGCAATACCGGTTCACAAGAACCGCTCGGAGCCGCTTCTCGGCGCTAAGGCGTAGGAAGCGCCGACACTTCTTCAAGGCGTGGATTCCATTGCAGACTCGGCAACGGTAGGATTGAATACCTCGAGTACATCTGCTCTCCAGCGATGCGTGGGTGTTGCGTGGACGTGGCGACATCGTGTTGACTATGGCTGACGGAAATATGATGAAGGAACAAATAACATGATCAGAATCGGTGTAAATGAAGGTTCGGAACTACGGGCAGAGCTACGGGACAGCACAATGGACAGGAACATTGGAGCGGAAGAAATGTTAATTACTGTGGGTAGGCGGACGCGTCCAACGGAAGAAGCACGACCTTAACACCGGGCCGCTTTACGAGCCCTCGCGCGGTGCGGATGTCGATCACGTGGACATAGCCATCGGAGCCGGGATACACCGCGTCAACCCTGCCTAAACGCCACTCATTGGACGGAAGGTTGTCTTCCTTGATGACGACCATATCCCCAACGCGGAGGTCCCTCGTAGGGGCTCGCCACTTGTTTCTCTTATGGAGCTCCTTGAGGTACTCCTCCTTTCATCGGAGCTGAAATTGCTGCTGAAGCGCCTTGAGGTGTTGCCAACGATTGATGATGGAATTGGTGTCACCCTTTATCTTGGGCTCGACCGTGGCGAGAAGTGGGCCTCCCACAAGAAAGTGCCCGGGTGTAAGAGCCAGCAGGTCAGCAGGGTCTTCGGACATTGGCGCGAGTGGCCGCGTATTCAGGCACGCCTCGATCTTCGCCAGGAGAGTAGCCAGCTCCTCAAAGGTGTATTTTCGCGTGGCGGTGGACTTGTAGAACAGGGTCTTGAAGCTCTTGACCCCTGCTTCCCAAAGGCCCCCCATGTGGGGAGCTCCCGGAGGAATGAAATGCCAGAGCAGCTGCTGGTGACTATAGGCACCGGTCACAGCCCCCTTTAGGCTCTGGAGAAAATCGCGGGATAATAGAGCAGCTGCTCCCACAAAGGTCTTCCCGTTGTCGGACTGCACTTGACGGGGGCATCCTCTCCGGGACACGAACCGTGCGAAAGCCGCCAGAAATTTCTCGGTCGTAAGGTCCGACGTACGCTCTAAATGGATGGCCTTAGTGGAGAAGCACACAAGCACCAACACATAACCCTTTGTGATGAGACAGGCCCTCCCCGTATAGTTTTTTAACTCGAAGGGACCGGCATAATCCACACCGGTGCACAGTGGTCGATTTGGCCTGGCTAGCGGCATTTAATTATGATTTTCAAATTTAAATAAACGTTAATTTAAGTTTACCCATCGATAGTATACACCTTGATTAGATGCTAATTGATGTTTTCTAAGCTCATCAATAAGCTGATGATCAGCTGTGAACTGTCAAAGTCAACATATGTTTCAACAGTTGATATATACAATTTTGGCGCCCTTTAACTTATTGGTTGCATATTTGAATAAATAGTGCAATTTACGATTATTCTAGTGCAAGTTTGGTTTTTAACAACTATTAAGGTATGTGCTACATAGAAAATCTGTGCTTGTGACGTGTCAGTTATGTGTTACTTATAAATTCTAGTGGATTTGGAGTGTATTAACAATGTGCGGAATAGAGCGACACCTGTCTTTCGTGAAGTAGAACTTAACAAATTCACCTGAATTCACTCTGGTTGCAATTGTTTGTTAAAGTCTGAATTATTATCTGTCCGAAATGTCAAAAATTAAATGCGTAGTCCTGCGTATCTACAAGTTATTTCACTTTTTAGGAAGAATGTCAGTGTCGAAGCGCGTACTTTGCTTAGTATGGCACGGCGAAGCCGTTACAATCAAATATGATTGTAACAAAAAGGAGTTTTGCAAAATTGGGGAAAAATAGTAGTTTTAATAGTGGGCTTGTCCAGTAGTGGAAGAAATGCGATAAAAAAAGGAATAAAAAAGGAATATTTTGAAAAAAGGAATAAAGAATGGCTAGACACGCCTCAGGTGTTAATGGAAAGATCATCATTTCGAAATGTTGGACGCCCAAAGAAAAGTATTTCAGAGTGATGCAGAATAACTCAAATCAACAAACTATAAGGCATTTCGGAGAAAGTCTCGACGGATGCATTGTTGTTGGCTGCAAGTAGCCGCTTATATAAGGACGGAAATAAATCAAGAATTGTGTCGAAGCTAAAACTGACGAGGAGCTTACCGGGGATATTATAAGAACTGGAAGTACGGCCGGTACTGAAAGTACTAACAATGGAAACACTGCACGAAGATTTTTTCCAAATTTACCTGCGCGCATAAAAAGAGTAACCAAATTTTAATTGTCCTGCGAGCATTGTCCTGTGGACATTACTTAAACACCAATGCATTCGGATCGTACGCTATGGAAACTGCCCAAATTTTTGTTAATAAATACCTTTGGTTTGACATGCCATCGTCTGTTCACAGAATTTTAATTTTTTTGTGTATAATGTATATAAAATTTTTGTATATAATGTATACGTTTCTTATTTTTTTCCTGCATAATATTAGTTATAATTCTATTTCTTACTCTTTTTCTTTAGCATACAAAAAATTTAATAAAAGTCTTTTTTAAATATAAAAAATAAATTTTAAAAAAACACTTTAAATTTCATTTTTATCCACATAATGCAAAATTGAGTAACAACCCGAAAATAAAAAACCGATTGAAGATATCTCTAATATTTCAGAAGTTATTAATTTAATGCCGCTAGCGAGACCGAATCGACCACTGTGCGGTGTGCGTGAATGGGCGCGAGAAGGACGTCCGTTCCTTGGGTAGCTCTTCCATGAGTTGCGCCTGCAACTTCTTCTTGTGGATGACACATATCTTTCAAGAATAGACGACGGACTTGACCAAATTCCTCACCCTTGGAATCCAGAACTTGGCACGGATCAGACGGATCATCAGCTGACTGCCACCGTGCAGCGTGATGCGATGTGTAAAATGAACCAGGAGTCGAGACAGATGACAGTCGTACGGAAGGATAATAAGGCGCCGTTCGTCATGTTGGAGAAGTTCAGAGGACGTGACCCGGCCGCAGGCTCTCATAAGGCCTTGCGAATCCACGAAGGGGTTCAGATTTTGAATCGGACTGGATGCCGATATTGGACGCTTTTCGCTTAAGCAGCCCATCTCAGAGACGAAGTGTCTGCGCTGAGTGACGGAAACTAGAAGACGTTCAGTCGACGTAACCTCATTAGCGGTCAAGTGCTTTTCAAACGAGGGTCGAATGTTCCGGAACGCGACCCATCGAGGATCGAGCACCGAGTAATTCTTTAGGAAGTCAACCCATCGCTGACAGAAATCTTGAGGGAGGGCGTCATCCCACCCTATATCCACAAGCCAAATGTCTTGCATGAACATTTTTGCCCGAACAATAAAAGGAGCGAGCCAACCTGCTGGATCGAACAATTTGGCAATTTGGGAGAGGACTTGGCGCTTCGTGAAAACCGAGCCGGAAGTCAATTCTGGCGGGACAAAAAAGAATTCATCAGTCGCTTTCCACCGCACGCCGAGTGTCTTGGCCGTGCTCTGTGCATCGATGTCGAGAAAGTCAGCACGGAGACGGTGGTCGATCGGAATGTCGGCCAGGATTGCCTTGTTATTCGACGTCCATTTCCTAAGTGGGAACCCTGCTGACTCTAGGGCCCCTTTCAGCTCCCGAATCGAAGCTTAGGCTTCAGTTTTGGAGTCTGCCCCCGCGAGAACGTCATCAACGTACATAAACTGCCGGATAATTTGGCTTGCCTGCGGATACTTCGACTCTTCGTCGTCAGCGAGCTGTCGCAGCACACGGATCGCCGGGAACGGGGCACAATTGACACCGAAGGTGACCGTTTTCAACTCGTAGTCGCGGATATCCCCAACGGGATTGCGAAACAAAATACGTTGGAGCGGAGTATGCTTACCCAAATTTGCCGATACATCTTCTCGATGTCGGCGTTGAAGACAAACCTAAAGTGGCGACACCCATCCAAAAATGGTCTCCTGACCGAGAAGCGACACGCATATGTTAGCATTGGCATTACCGAGGAGAATAAACGGAAGAATGTCAGCTCCTATCAACACTTCGACTTGGGAGCTCTCAAAGAAGTTGGGGTCCTCCAGGGGAATGTCGGGCAGCCCCTTGGGACGATCTCGCGGAATCGCGTATGATGGAAGATTTCCTGCCAACTACGGAAGAACGCAGTCTTTAATTGTAGCCCGGGTCTAGACGGCGACCGAATGGAGAAATGGCACAACGCTTCGGACCCTGAGTCTATCAGTGCTCGTGCCTGGAAGCCGCACCCCAAATGGTACACGTTGATAAGGGCCGTGCCTAGTAGGACGGCTCCTGACCCGGAAGCGAAGCACCCCTGCACATCCGACTGATCCTCTGAGCCGTTTGTGCTTCTGGAAGTCTGTGCGGGTCGAGCCCTTGCTGTCGTTGGCGGACTTGGAGCGGTGGCGAACGGATTGCCGCGGTGCAGAAGGGTGTGGTGTCGGCTGTGACATGTGAAGCAGGTATGGGCGCTCGTGCAGTCTCGTTGCTGGTGCCCTCGGGAAAGTTCCCGGACCTTGGCGGAAGTAGCCCGGAGCCACTAGGCCTGACGTCGTCGATTGCTTCCAGAGTGCGATGGCGCTCTGTCAGGAAGTTGTCTAATTCCTTCCATGTTGGAATCTCGGCCTTATTATGTACGGATTGCTCCCACATAGAAAGTGTGACCTTGGGGAGCGTTGACGAAATCATAAATACAAGGAGACAGTCCCAAGCCTCAACATTAACGGAGGACATTTCTAGGGCTGTCAAACAACTCTGAATGGTAGCTTGCAGCTCCTTCAGCGCGACCCCGGACTCTTGAGAAATAGCCTGGATGTTGAAAAGGATCTTCAACTGGCTGTTGACCAATAGCCGCCGGTTCTCAAAGCGGTCTGTGAGCCTTTGCCATGCGGCGACAAACCCCTCATGGGTAAGCGGAGCCTTAGAAACAATGGCGTGGGCGTCACTACTTGTTTTGGACAATAAGTGGAACAACTTCTCTACCGGGATGAGCCGCGAGTTTTGGATGTAAATGGCCGTAAACAAGTCTCTGAAGGTGGGCCACCGAAGATAATCACCCGCGAAGACCTCGGTATCCACCGGAGGTAACCGGAAGCCTGTGGGCGCGGGCGTGTGGACATTGACGGAAGCCTGAGTAGATTGGGAAGCAATTTTCTCCCGAAGCTGGGCAGTACATCTCGAGTAGACGGAGTAACAGTAGCTGTACTTCGATTCCAGCACTGTCGAGATGGCCGCATTGTCGCCGGACTCGGCTAGCAAATCGGAGCAGCTCTCGTAGCTTTTCTCCACCTTCTCCCACAGTGCCCGAATTTGGTCCCGATGGACTTCGCACATGTATTGGGAGCCCACGTCCGGTTCTCTGGCGCCCGGAGTATTTATGTTGGCCTCAAATTGGCTAATTCGATCTGTTGTGGCGATGAACTTTTTCAGCGCCACGTCGACCGCACTTTGAGCCATTTTTGCAACGGAACGAGTCTGCCTCTGTGACCGGGGATTGTATTGACGGATTCGTCACTCTTTGCCCTTGGAATGGCACTGTACGCCTTAGGCTTTAAAAGAGGCGTCAGCGGAGAAGCGGATTGAGATCTGTCCAAACGGATGGTTGGGATCGGACGTGGTTTTTGGTCGTCTCCCGTGGGCATTCTCAGACACCAATTCGCTGGTCAGAGCTTGTCGACTGATGCGCGCAATGGGTGCCTCGTACGAAGCGGTAGCCGGTCACTAATGTGATGAGACCGGTGAGATCGCGGACGAAATGCGATTGCAAGGCCAAGTGGGAATTAGAAGAACCGATGTCGAGAGGAACGTCGGATGCGGCACAATTCGGATGTGGGAGAAACTTCAGGAAGCCAAAAAAACCAGATGGGCCAAGGTTTGTTGAGATTTTAGGCGGATGTTGCCAGATGCCGAGTAGAAGCAGCGTTAGGAAAATGACGGAACGGAAAATGGACAAGTACCGGAAAATTCGCGATCTTTCGGAAAAATAATTGATGACTGTCTATATATGTATGTATGTACTGTAAGGCCGTCAGCCAACGGGTACAACAGGGGGACCTACGCGCAAGCAATTGCGTGCCGTAACTGTGTACACCGCTGGTAGTGCGACTATACTTTCCACGTGAGGGCGGCTGGTAACAGGTCCCGGTAAGGTCATGTCTCTGCCGAGGATGCTGGCTAATGGTAGTCGGGCGGGGAGAAGAACACTCCCTTCCTTAAATCACCCCAATCCAAGGTGGAACAGCATATGCCGAAGGATGCGTGTCCGAGGGGGGGCTCGGACGCTAATATGCGAACTCTGGGGGACAGGCCGACCTCCCAGTTTTAACCAGGCTTATTGTGACAAGCGGGCTATGTCATGATGGACGAACCCCTTCCCGCCTACTCGTGGGACCAAAACATGAATATTTCTTTAACAAACAAAAATCAAAGTGGAGAGCGGAACTCCCAAAAAAAGACCGGAAATGGGGCCAATGGCCCGTCAAACTCCAAGGCCCTCAAAAACCAAGGAGTTGCTGAGATGAAGAATCCCCCCACAAAGGGGGAACATCTGGAGGCGGGACGCGCCGGTGCGGAGGAGGTTGCCAAGGCAACTTCTTCCAAAGCGGGGCTAGCTATGGGACCACCGAACGGTGTGGAGAGGAAGACCCCAGGGTCAACCTCTAAATCTACCGGCGGTGCCCCTAAGGCGAACCCTGGTCCGGAAGCGCCTCACTCGAAGCAGCGTAAAGGCTCCTACAAGGACAGAAGAAGAGCAGCCTTCATTCTGATGAGGGCGGACCCATCGGCCGAAGCCAACCCGGACCAGGCCGAGATTATTAAGTGGGCAAGGGAGATCCTACCCGACCTCAATCCGGAAAAGGCGGGAGAAAGGCTGGATCCGAAGAGACATACTGGGTCAGACCCTGCCAAGGAGGCCGCGCAAAGCGCGAAAAGGCAGAGGTCCACAGAGGGAGAAGCCCCCCAGGCCAAGAAGAGGAAGGCCCAGCCGCAGCCGTCCAACCGCTCGTTCGCCGAAGTAACGAAGGGAAGAACCTTAATTGGAGTCCTGGACAAGGGCTCCAAGGATGGGCTCATCCCCAAGGATTTCTGGCGACGAGTGGTAAACGAGTTGCATGGGCGCTTCGTGGAGGAGATGCTGCAAAGCGGAGGACCCCCACCAGAATGCGAAGACGCAGGATGGTATCAGGGTAGCGTCAAGGTGATTGCTTGCCAAGACGCGCGATCGGTGGAGACTTACAAGCGGATGGTTGCATCGCTTGGAGAGGTCTACCCTGGAGCTAAGCTGGTGGCGGTTGACTGGGACGAGATCACCAGCAAACCGAGGGCGCGAGTGTGGCTCACAGAAAAGCCAGCCGACCCGAAAACCATTCTAACAATGCTTAGGATGTGCAACCCGACGCTCCCCACGGCGGACTGGAGAGTCGCCAAGGTCGAGGAGGCGGTGGGACTGCGGAGGCAGGTCGTCCTCACACTAAACGAGGAGACCGTTAAAGCCCTGGAGAGGACGGAGCACCGGCTGAAGTACGGATTCGAGCATGTTTCGGTCCGTATCTATAAATCCGATGCGAAGGCCAAGCCAGGAGGTATCGGTCTGGAGGCAGACACACAAGAGCCAGACTTGGAGGAGCCGACCGAAGAGGGGCACCCGGAAGGAATGTCGGATGAGGAGGAGGACATTCTGGAAGGGTACACCTCGGAGGAAAGCGACTTGGCAAGGGCACTTAGTGGAGTCGGAATGGAGGAGGACTCTCTGCTGAGCTCCGAGACGGAGTTACTGTGGTGGAGAATTGTAAGAATGTCCCTGACGATCTTGCAAATAAACCTCCATCACAGTAAAGCGGCATCAGCTGCCCTCCTACTCCACCTCGCCGAGAGTGGAGCTGATGTGACCCTCATCCAGGAACCCTGGATCCTTGGAGACAGGATTCTTGGGTTGCGGGCGTCGGAGTATAGGCTATGCAAAGCCGATACAACTGGTAAAAGGCGAGCCTGCATCCTCGCAAAAAAGAACCTTAACCTCTTTTTGCTACCCAATTTCAGCAATGAAGACCACGTAGCCGCAGCCATAGAGAGCCCAAATGGACCTCTAAGGGTATGTTCGGCGTATATGGGCCACGACCAGGAGGCCCTCCCCCCGCACCCGCTACTCAAACAGCTGGTGGAAGACAGCAAGAAGCACAAGATTGACCTGATCATAGGCTGCGATGCTAACGCCCATCATCATCAGTGGGGCAGCACTGACACGAACGAGAGGGGTGAGTCAATCTTCGATTTTATCCTAGGCTCCAATCTTTTGGTGGGCAACAGGGGTACAGAACCCACTTTCATAGTCAAGAACAGAAGGGAAGTACTTGACGTCACTCTTTACTCTGAATCACTAGCAGGCAGGATTGTTAGATGGGGAGTCCTAGAGAAACACTCTTTCTCAGACCACCGATACATAGAATTAGTGGTCAATTTCGAGAACTTTAATCGACTAACGGTACGCAACCCGAGGAAAGCAAACTGGTAGTTATACAGAAAGAAGCTAAATAGTTCCTTGGGAAATCCTCCAACAGGGAACGTTGACAGTAAGGAAGCCCTGGATGCCATGGTGGACACGCTCACGGCAGCGTGCGCCAGGGCATTCAACAAAGCTTTTCCCAAAAGCAGATCGGGCAATAGCAAGTCAAAGAAACCACCATGGTGGTCGCAAACACTTGCGCCCTTTAAAACCACGGCCCGCAAGGCCTTTAATTTCGCCAAGAAAACAAACTCGGAAATAGCCTGGGAGTCGTATAAAACGGACCTTAGGCGATATAACAAAGAACTTCGCAAGGCAAAAAGGAATGCCTGGGCCAAGTTCTGTACGAACTTTCAGCAAACGTCAGAGGCCTCCCGACTCAGGAAGGTCCTCGCAACTACTGCACCAAATGTAGGATACATTAAAACCTCAGAAGGTAACTGGACATCGTCCAGCAAAGAATCCCTAGAGGCTCTCATAGGGACACATTTCCCGGGATGCTCTCGAGAAGATACAACCCTGGAAATGCAGACACAGGGGAATAGCCCCTCCACCGCTAACCAACTTGAATACCTATTGAGTGATAGGTATCTCAGCTGGGCAATAAATAGCTTCCAGCCCTTCAAATCCCCGGGCCCAGATGGCATTGTACCGGCTCGTCTTATTAAAGCCGGTCCCAACCTGAGATCTTGGGTCAAGAAAGCTTTCTCAGCAATTTTCAGGATAGGCATCGTACCCGCAATGTGGTTGCGAACGAAAGTCGTATTTATACCCAAGGCGGGAAAACCATCTTACTGCACCCCCAAGGACTTCAGACCAATAAGCCTGTCGTCCTTCCTTCTCAAGACAATGGAGAGACTAATCAGCCTCCATATTAATCTTACTATAAACCCAGATGATATCTCGGGATCACAGCATGCGTATAGGAAGGGCCGATCCACGGAAACGGCCCTCCACGAAATCACTACTTTTGTCGAAGAGGCACTTAGTGACAAGGAATACGCACTCATTGCTTTTCTAGACATAGAAGGTACGTTCAACAACATCCTACCAAGCTCGATAATCAATGCGCTGACGGGACTAGGAATAGACAATCAATCCGTACGCCTTATAAAGCAGATCCTGGTAAACAGGACTGTTAAGGCGTCACTAGGAGGAGAATCTATTCATAGATACGTCAGAAGAGGCACCCGTGGCGGTTAATAGCCTACTGCGATCTCTTGAAGGTGGTGGTTGCAAAGTTATCGCTTACGCGGATGATGTCGCAATTGCCTTCTCTGGGAAATTTCCCCACACTCTATGTGACCGCATGACGGACAAACTTAGGGTCCTCTCAACATGGGCAGTTAGAAATGGACTAGGTGTGAACCCATCCAAAACAGAGCTCGTCCTCTTCACCAGGAAGTACAAAATACCAAACTATCGGCAATCAGGCTACGAGAGACGGGCACATGGAAAAGGACTGACTACGGACATACCAAGTTAGATCTGCACCATTGCACGCCAACGGGGTCTACAGACTACTGCGTACCTGTCGATAATCCCACCTTAAAATACAAGGTCTACATTCCAACAAGGGAGGAATGGGCCACACAAATCCCGGGACCAGCCGGTTCCCTCCATATCTACACAGACGGTTCAAAATTGAATGGCCAGGTGGGAGGCGGTTTCCATTGCGAACAGCTGTGTTTAAATAAGTCCTTCAGACTCCCCGACCACTGTAGTGTTTTCCAAGCAGAAGTAATAGCTATCGAAGAAGCACTCAGATCCCCAGCACTGATTGGAAATCAGGAAACAATCTGTATTTTCTCAGACAGTCAAGCGGCACTCAAAGCCCTTGACGGTCTTTCATCCAACTCCGGGACAGTGAATGACTGTCGCAGATCTCTTAACGAGATGGCAGAGCAGCATGACATACACCTCATATGGGTGCCCGGGCATAGGGACCACGAGGGTAATTGCGCCGCCGACGAACTAGCAAGAGCAGGTACTACCAATCCTCTCCTACCGGAGAAGGAACCAGTAGGTATCCCCTTAGCTACGTGTAGGAGAAAATGCAGGGATCACTTTGACCGCGCATCACTGAGGAAATGGAGAAATCTCCAAAACTGCAGGAACTCCCGCATGATATGGCCCATCCGATCTAGGAAGAGGTCAATGATGCTTATCGCCCTAAATAGGCAGGACTGTAGTCTGGCGATCAAGGCCATTACGGGACATTGGTTAATAGGAGCACGAGCGGCTAGACTAGCGGTGCCACAATATGACTACTGCAGGAGCTGTGGAGACGAAGAAGAGGAAGAGACAGTTACACACCTCCTGTGTCAATGCCCTGCGCTGGGGCGCATCCGACTCAAATTCTTGGGCGCAGCAATACTTACAGACCTTACAGACCTCGCGGAGGTCGCTCCACACAGACTCGTAGCTTTCATCCGTAAATCTGGAGGGGACCGCGAGCCGTTTCATGAAGGATAGAGCACCCTTGGGCACATAAGTAGTGGGAAGGGAGAGGTCCTTTTGTAGGATCCTTGCCTGTGCGGTATCACAAGGAACCCTAGCGGCTCAAGTGGATGGGGGTCAGAACCGGCCCCTCATCGCCGCCTCATCCTAACCTAACCTATATATGTATGTATATTTCGACCAGTATGGCTCGTACGTAAATATTTAATTCCTAACTTTGTTCGAATTTGCTGAGCCGGAAAGGTGGACTTGACCTTAGCTTGGATTGAACACAGAGAAAAAAATAAATAATTAATTTTTGCCTAATTGTCGGATTTTTTTTAGTTAATATGGAAACAGACGGGTGGAGTTGAAAACTTCAACTTTTAATCAATGGAGGTTAAGTAACCCGAAGCTGGAACGGTGAATTGAAACTGCGGCTAGGTTCAGAAAGAAGATCGACAACTAAATTATTTAATTATAATTTTTTTCAATAATTTAATTTTCGACTTTAATTATTGAGTGGCCGGAAAGATGAATTAAAAACCCTGGCCATTATTCGGACGGAAAATACGAATTAAATAAATTTTTGTAGTTATAATTATAAATGAATAAATTTAATGTGAATTAATTAATAAATTTATAATTAATTGATTTTTTTTAAATTTGTTTGGTTATATATTTCCTGAAATTGGAGGCAGAAAATATTGAGAAATATATAGGCATGCATGCAAGTAGGGCAAGGGCATTTGGGGCATATGATGGCACAGTGGAACGTCGATAAGTGTAGTGAGTGTAGTAAGTGACTGTATAGGTTAAATTTTATCGGTTATATATTTCCTGAAATTTGAGGCAGAAAATATTTGGAAATATGTGGACATGCATGCAGGTACGGTATGTAAGTCGATAATATGAAACTGCGTCGATAATATGAAACTGCGTCGATAATATGTAACTTTGGGAACGGAAAAGTTATGTGGTGTAAAAAATTGGAGAAGAAAAACCAATATTACGACAGCGGTGGACTGTTCGGTGAACTTGGAGATTCCCGGAACCACTTCACACAGGCTGGCCAATATTAATTATGCCCTTTTTTTCACCACACACTTTCACTGTTCACTTGCCGATTTTTTTTTTTGCGGATTAATTGCACCAAACACAATGTATGTGTGTATGCATGCACATATGCCTCGACCGTTGGCGAGCGAACGGATAACGGAAAGGCCAAAAACCGGCGAGGAATATGGCAGGCACACAAAACGGAGATGGATGGAAAATTTTGTAGGGTTTTTTTGTCTTGTAAAAGTCTCAAGCTGCCGTGGTGTCGGAAAACTCGGAATTGGAGTTGACACGGTAGAGAAAGAAAAAATGACAAATCTTGCAGCAGGGTGAACGAAATTTAATGTTCGGACCACTGCTGAAGACCGGCAGAGAGACGGAGACGGCAAAAAATGTCGTACTTATCTTTTGGCGGAACAATGCCTGGACTGCTGGTGGACGATATCCAAATATCCAAAAAAAATCCAAAATATCCTGAATATCCAGATATCCGGCTCGAAGGACCAAAATGTGTAGGGGCGCTGGTGCCGCAAAAGATTTCAGAATAGGGGTTGAAAATAACAAGTCGGGCGTCTTCAGTTCAGGTAAAAAACGCGTTCAGCTTTATTGGCTGCGTACATCGTACGACCGACGACAACCAACGAGCGAGAATAGAGGGCACAGAGGGGCGAGTGTGGATGCGCTCTTCAGCGCGGGTGCGCTCTTTAGCGCGGGTGCGCTCTTCAGGTGAACGGCACCACGGCCCCTCACCTAAACACTAGTTTTTTGGGTTAGTGGGCAAAGAACAGGTGGAAGGTTGGTCGGTGGTTCCGATATGGCGAAGTTTCAGTCCCACTGGTTTTAAATTTTATAACTTTGCAGTACTAGGCTGATGTTTTTGGACGAAGATGTTCTCTGGGCAAAAACTGGGTGAACAAATCGTCTTGAACATCAGCGCGGGCATACGAATCTTGAAAGAAGACGTGCGCCATATATAATTATATTTAAATTTAGCTATGCCCTCCATCTTTATATCAGCTTTTGTGTTGGCTTATATATATCTGGCTTATATCAATAAGCCGAGATATCAATCTCTGAAGTATCAGGGGCAAGCCGAGAAACAAATATATGTTTCGATGGAGGAATCACTTGTACGGGTTTTGGTGTCGAAGGTACGAGCATCTGCCGCATCAGTCGGTGCTGGTGGTCCGGACTTCGTTGGGTTTTGGGGGGGTTCACTGGGGAGTTTCGTTCACTAGGACCTGTGGCATCACTTGGCATCCCTCATGGCGGACATATCAGACAATTGCTCATTTTCCCTGAAAAAATTCAGAAGAATTTTTCTCAGTTCTAGCCCTTGGGGTGGCCAGAGATATAATGCAGAGCGGCTGCATTAATGTCGGCTGAGCAGGCTGAGGTGGATCAGAAACAGCGGATTTCTTACCTTAGGGAACCCATTTAGCAGCTGAAAGCCTCTAAACTGAGTGTCAAGCGCACAGAGCTGGTCATTGATTTTACGAAAACCAGTGATCAGCTCTTTAAATCCATTTTTGGTCTGTCTCATGAATGACCTCATTTCGCCTTGGACAGCACGACAATTTTCACAACAATAATGTAAACCAGACCTACGGGAAATGACATCCGAAACTGATGCAGTGAACCCGGCGCACCTGGCCTGTACGACGTTTTCACATAGCGAGCAATGAATGGTAGGCTGAGATGAGGAAATTGTCTTGTTACAAGGCTTGATAGCGCAGACAAGTTTAAATTCCAAATTTTTTAATAAATAAAACAAAATTAATAAATAACAAATTAAAAAACACTATACCTTGAACCACTGTGCAAAAAAGGAATATAATAATATAACTCTTATTTTCAATTTTTATAATAATAACACAGTGCGACAGTGATTTGGAACTTTTGAAGAGACCTAGTAGGAATTGTTCATTAGGTCGAGTATAGTATAAAACCATGTTTGAAATTTTTCATACACTCTCAAATCTTGATTTATTTCGAAAAAACGGTTTTTCGAAAGTGTTTTGCTCTTAAAAATTCCTGAACGCGTAATTTTAAGCCGATTTTCAATTTTTTGACGTTTTTCAATAGTTAAATGTTGTAGCTTTAGAAAAAAAATACATCTTTTATTTTTTTAAACAGAAAGGATACAAATTTTACAAAAGAAACTGACATTAAGGAATTTTTGTCGTGTTTTTCGAAATTTGACGCCATTTTTTCGGTACAAATTCGAAGAAATGGTATCATTTTTGACACATATCAATATTGTCTCGTTAATTCTGAATAAAACGAGACCAATTTCATTTCGAAATTATTGAAGAAGTTGAAGTTATAACGCTTTTCCCAAAACAAGTCAGTGCAATTTTACTAGCGCTCCGGAGTAAAAGTGTGTGAAAGAAAGGAATAGGCGGAATGGAATGGCACACTATTGCTCCGGAACGCTATGAAGATTGGACTGACTTGTTTTGGGAATGGAAAAAATGGCGTCAAAGTTCGAAAAACACGACAAAAATTCCCAAATGTCAGTTTCTTTTGTATAATTTGTATCCTTTCTGTTTAAATAAATCAAAGATGTATTTTTTTTTAAAAGCTACAATATTTAACTATTGAAAAACGTCAAAAAATTAAAAATCGGCCTAAAATTACGCGTTCAGGAATTTTTAAGAGCAAAACACTTTCGAAAACCGTTTTTTCGAAATAAATCAAGATACGCGTTCAGGAATTTTTAAGAGCAAAACACTTTCGAAAACCCGTTTTTTCGAAATACATCAAGAATAAGCTTAAGCCTCGGTGCATGAAACACAAGGTAATGGAAGACAATGGGTTGACATTAAAGTCAACCAGGACACAGAAGATTCGCAAGAAAAAATCAGAGGATAAACCAGACTAAATGAATAAATAATTACAGGTGGTTAAGGACCTGTGCGGAAAGAAAATTCGAAATCCGGCCATTAAGGAAGGACGAGCCGTTGGCAACTTGGATTCGGCGAGAATAATACAGACGCACAAAACATTTATACACATAGTAAGACTCCAAGAATATCAAGAAGCAGTAGAAGGCATAAAACAAACGCTCAGGGACATATTTAAGGAGACAGAAACAAAGGATCTGGTGAGAGCACTTCAAAACAAATTACAAATGATAAAGACAAGATTGGAAGCTATATACCCAAGAAGAAGGAGAACGAGGTGATAAAGGTTAAGGTTCAGTCGTCAAATTGATAAAAAAAATCTAGACGCAAAAAATGCGGAAAGGCTAGAAGCAGAGATAAGGAGATTGCAGGAAGAAGATAAAAGATTGAGGAAGAACATAAGCTTTTAGGAAAAGACAGGTAGTAAGATCAATATAATGTTAAAAAATCGGACAAAATACATTAATGAGGAAAAAACCAGAGTTACCAATTTTATAAATAATTATAAGAACGGAATAAGAATAAGAACGTTTCTTTAGGAGGACAAAAGGATTTATATGTTAGATTACATATATCGGATTTTTCGTAAAAAAAGATATGTTGGGATTAAATCTAAACGATATTACAGAAAGCTTGTTGTTAGCAAAGATGGGTATAATCTCGAAATTTATATATGACAAGAGGAAAGTAGCGAAGTGTGTACAATAGCTATAAGGGCAAGGCATACAATTAATGTCCGAAGAACCCATGTATGAATTTTTTAAATTGAAAGAAATAATGAATAGGACATAATACTTTCCATAAAATTACCGATTTTTAAAAGGGAAGCATATTCTTTGCATAGAATTATAGCGACACCCATAAATAAACCCGATTTTGTAATAACCAGACTATGTAGTAACGAACAAAGAAAAAATTAAGAAAGTAAGAAATTTGTATACATGTAAGAACGATAAAAATTGAAACCAAGCTAATGAGAATTGTATTAAGAAACTGATCAATGGAGAGAAAGCAAATTGCAAGACAAAGGATGTAGGACTTACAAGCAGAATTTTCGAACCGGAGGAGGGAATCATCGGAATCTTCAAGGGTGAAAATGTTACTCTGCAAACAGACTGTAGACAGGAATGAAGGATAAATGGATCAGCACTGATCACATTCAGCGAGTGCAGAGCCAGGGTAAATAACGTTCAATGCGAAGCGATGGAAAAACTTGGAACAGCGAGGCTAAACTTGGAGCTACCCCAGATAGGAGCTATCAAGAAAAACAGAACGACCCAGGAATTAGGGATATATGAGCTAAAAATGGAAGACATCGAGACGAAGTTACAGATCAACAAAATCCAGATTGGGACAGCGTTACAAACAACAGCGACATACTCAATACTAACTGTATTATTGTTGGTGTTGATTGCAATGGGTTTCTATTTGAAAAAAAAAACGACTACTTTTACACCAGCGGCATCACTTACGACTTTCACGCCAACTATTAGTTCACCTGTCACTTTCAAACATACCATTGCTCCGGTAGTTCAGTCTGGTCGGTAGTTCAGTCTGAGGGGGGAGGAGTTATTGCCTCAGCAGCCACCCTCGACGGTTCCTCACCGAAACCCCCATGACAGCCAAACAATTAACTGCCAAGTACCGCCTCAACAATATCTCGGCGACCCCCACAAAGACAATAAAGTTGGCAACCAAACACAACATCTAGCAACCAAATACTTTGTTGGCAATAAAGTTGCCAACCAAACATAACCATCAGAACCACTCCAGATTTAAGTTCCAATTATACATCCGTTCCAATTTTAAATCCATTCCGCTAGCTCAGCATAAGTGCATATAGAAATTTGGGTATTTAAAGATTAATCTTAAGCCAAACCACAAGTCGTATTTTAATTCTGCAAACGGGAACTCCCGTCCCACTGGACTCATCTACTTGTTAACCCACGTATCGTTACCTCGCGCATGCGCGCTGTTTCCTTGAAGTAGCGGCCAACTCCCCCCGCGACGCCCATCCCCGTGCCTCCGCTATCAGGACGAGCTATTTGACCTATAACGGATCTTGTAGCGCGTATGCGCACAGAAGACCAGTCGCAGACGACCCAAAGGTGTGTTCCGAAAGGTAGGAAAGCCTGCGTGCGAGCAGGAGGAACAGCAGCGGCAACGAAGCAGCAGCGGCGACCATAGCAATTGGAACGGCCAACAGGGAGCGCCGACCGCGGATCCGTGCGGAAACCAAGAAAAGCAGCAAGGATCCGGAACGGAGCTAAGTCCGCGGCAAATTGCTGCGACCGGGAAGCAGAAAAACAGTTCGTTACAGTTATTTAAGAAATTCTCGACTTAAAACTTTGACACACCCTTCTTTTTCTTGCACGCATTATATAAGTCGGAACGACCGGGATCGGCCGACTATATCCTATAGCTGCCATGACATGAGAGCTACTTTTGGCAGAATAATACGACATGACAAATTTCATAAGGATCGGCCGACTATATCCTATAGCTGCGATATAACTGAACAATCGAAAACGACCCAACTTTTGTGTTTTTGAAGATAGAAAGCTGGAACTTCGTACAGATTATATTTTTCCGATAAACCGACCTAACGATCTTCATAACGATCGAATTCATATATTTGAACGATCGGAAATGGTTTTTGGTAGAAATACCATTTTTGGTATTTTTGAAGATAGAAGTTTGGGATTTTTTTTTAGATTTTGTATTATAATAAATGGGGTTATATTATCATATTCTAATAAGAATCGGCCAACTTTATAAGATGTTTGCGATATATATCCGGTTTAAACTGCAAGGGTATATCAACTTCGGCTCCGCCCGAAGTTAGCTTTCCTTTCTTGTTTAAAAATTTTATTGTAATTATTCTCATAATGATCGGTTTTATTTTGATATTCTCATAAGGATCGGTCAACCATATCCGATGTTTGCGATATATATCCGGTTTTAACTGCAGGCGTTTGCTTTCCTTTCTTGTTTTAGATATTTTATTGTAATTAAGTGGTTTTATTATGATATTCTCATAAGGGTCATCCAACTTTATCCGATGTTTGTGATATCCTGTTTTTGCTGCGAGGGTATCGGGCGGAGCCGGAATTACCTTTCCTTGTTTTTTTTTTATTTTTATGTTTATGTTGAGGATGATGAAAAGACTCAAAATCAGGTCTGGTAGGTCTTAAGGGTGGTGTTTTTTCAGTCTTCTCTTGACTCGATTACTTGGATCAGGGGTCTTGGTAGCAGCGGTACCATATTTTTTGGCTAGGCTGTTGCGGTGCTCATTTTGAAGTTCCATATATTTCTGAGCAAGTTCCTGCAGCTCGTCCCCGAGCTTGGGCACGTTGAGATCTCGTTCTTGCACATAGCATGTTTATGATCAGCCTCTCCATGATTATCTATCCCGGAGTTAGTAAAAGACTAATGGGCCTGCATGAGTCCACGTCAGTTGGCGACTTTCCTGGTTTTGGGATCATATGTATATTCGCCGATGTCTAAGCTTTCGGAAAGTAGCCAACAGTACGCTTTTGAACAACTTTACCAGTCAAGGCTTTGCAAGGCTTGATCCGGCATAAGTCAGATCGTCCTGTTGTCCAAAGGGTCTTCACCGGGAGTTTTCTTTGGCGAAAGTTTACCTACAGGGTCTTTGATTTCTGTCAGTGAGACAGAGTTAGCAGGCAGACTCATTTGAAATGGAGATTACGTTTGCTATCTGATTATGTATCTGATGGATTCAGGAATATTGATAGGAGTGTGATCTGAGGAGAGTTAATGAAGTGTTCTTACTTGTAGCCTGTCTATAGCGTATCCATTGATGAAGCAATCAAGCGCTGTCGGTGTTAACAGGAGGTTATATGAGTAAAAAGTTGTTAACCCGTGGGAAGTATTTGGTAATGCCCATTTACAATGACTTCTTGCAACAGTTACTCCTTCTTCAGGCTCGTAAGTTTTCCCACCATGCATGTTTGGCGTTATAATGAACGCCAGCAATGAACTTATTTTCAAATCCGGCCTGCATTTTCCTGCATAAGCTTAAGTAGAATGTCCAGTTTGGTATTGAGTCGCGGATGGAAATATCTATCGCTGTGAACTTATGGCTGAGCCTAGGATCGGAAGAAGAGCTTGGGTCAATCTGCAGGGTTGAGACAGTCTTTGCTTGCATATCGAGCTATATCAGCAAACGATTTATTCGTTCTTAAGGCTTCTGCTGGAATGAATCCACGCGAAGCGCAACGTGGATCATTGGTTGTCGGGTGTCTAGGCCTCGGCTTTTGTTTTTTATTTTTTTCAATTCTCTTTCCTTTCTTGTTTTTTTTTCTTTTATTGAAAATAAATAATTTTTTATCTAACTCCTTCATGCATGAATTAGGTAAATTATTAATAACAATTTGAAATTACGAAAATGAAATTTTTCACTATTATTTTTGTTCCTTTCTTCCTGAAATATTTTATGTTTCCCCAAAGCACACCACGATAAATGAAAGATTTTGTATTTTCGTCGGACAACTTACCTTACCAACTTCGTCGGACTAATTCTTTTTTACCCTTGTATTTTTGTATTGTTTCACATACTTTCCTCTTTATTTCCTCCAATCTTGGATTGTATTTACCAAGGCTGTAGAAACAATTGATTTTTCAATGGAATTGGATCTTGTACGACCTGACACAATCCATCCAAAAATCGTTTTTTGTCCGAGAAGTAAACCTCTTTTGATTATCTTTCGCATAATAATTTGTGGATATATATCTGCACCAATTATTAGATCAATTCGACAAGGATTATCAAAACGGCTAAATAATAGCCTTTCCAATTGTGTAGGGGGGCGTGGTTCCGCAAAAAGATTCCAGAAAAAATTAGAATGTTGAAATAAGAAGTCGGGGGCGTCTTTCGGATGGTAAACGCGGTCAGCTTTATTCGGCTGCTTACATGAGATTACTAACTTAACTTAGAAACTAGTACAAAAAAAAGAGAGATTGACGACAACCAACGAGCGAGAAGAGAGGGCACAGAGGGGCGAGTGTAGATGCGCTCTTCAGCGCGGGTGCGCTCTTTAGCGCGGGTGCGCTCTTCAGCGCGGATGCGCTCTTCAGGTGAGCGGCACAACGGCCCCTCACCTAAACATTCTCCCCACCTTGCAATCGCTCGGGTTGCAACAGATCCCTCGTCGCTAGCTATGCGTCACTGCAGCTAGAGGGCGTACACGGGTCGATGAAGGCCCCCGTGTCGAAAATCCGGGTCCCGATATTGACGCTTATCCGGTTCAGCAGCGACGATAGGGTGGGCGCAGCGACCGCGTCCTGCGAGGGCCCTGGAGGAGAGGCGGAAAATTGCCTAGGCGCGGATGTCGCGGGCGGACGAGCGGTGGACGGCACCCGATGGGTGGCGGACGAATGCAGTGGAGCACTTGACGGCTGCCGGCCAGTGGCAGAAGAATGCCGAGGAGTTATCGAAGAGTGCCGGGAAGTCGGCGGCCGTGGATCGGTTTGGGAATGCCGGAAAATGGCGAACGCAGAGCGAGAAACACCCGAACCGCGCCGGGAGTTGGCTGATGACGGCCGACGAGAGAGCGAGACACCCCGTGTACTGTCTCCCGCGGGCGGTGACCGGTGCTCCTTGGTCACGGGGTGCAGCAGCGTGTGGTGATCCTGACCACACGTCTTACAGCCGTCTCCACGCCAACAGGATTCGTCGGAATGCTCGTGGGCCAGGCAGCTCGAGCAATAGCGGTTCGCGAGAGCCGCTCGGAGCCGCTCCTCGGCACTAAGGCGTAGGAAGCGCCGACACTTTTTCAATGGATGGATCCCATTGCAGACTCGGCATCGGTAGGATTGTGTACCTCGAGTACATCTGCTCTCCAGTGACTGTGCGTTGCGTGGATCAGACGGATCATCAGCTGATTGCCACCGTGCAGCGTGATGCGAAGAGTAAATTAAAGCAGGACTCGAGACAGAATTGTGCTCGCAACCTGAATCCGATTCAGAACTGATCCGTGTGGGCACCTCTCCCTGATCCAGTGAGTCACCGAGGCTGCGGGCAACTCGTGCGGAAAAAACAGACACGCTGCGGGGGTTGAATGGAGATAATGGGCCGGTCAGCACCCATCCGAAAATGGTCTCCTGACCGAGAAGCGACCCGCAGATGTTAGACTTGGAATTACCGAGGAGAATGGACGGAAGAATGTCAGCTCCTAATAACACATCGACTTGGGAGCTCTCAAAGAAGTTGGGGTCCGCCAGGGTAATATTGGGCAGCCCCTTGAGACGATCTCGCGAAATTGGATATGATGGCAGATTTCCTGCCGACTGCGGAAGAACGTAGGCCGCAGCCTCTAATTGTAGCCCGGGTCTAGACGGCGACCGAATGGAGAAATGGCACAGTTTCGTAGACTGCGCGGAAATGGTCTGATTAAGGCCGGAAACTTGGACTTGAATCATCTTGAAAGGAGGCTTGACGAGGTTGAACAGTCGTTCCGTTATGAAGGTCGCTTCGGACCCTGAGTCTATTAGTGCTCGTGCCTGGAAGCTGCACTCCAAATGGCACACGTTGATAAGGGCCGTGCCCAGTAGGACGGCTCCTGACCCGGAAGCGAAACACACCTGCACATTCGACTGATCCTCTGAGCCGTTTGCTGGCGTAGGCGGACTTGGAGCGGTAGGCGGCATAGGCGGACTTGGAGCGGTGGCGAACGGATTGCCGCGGTGCAGGAGGGTGTGGTGTTGGCTGTGGCAGGTGAAACAGGTACGGGCGCTCGTGCAGTCTTGCTGCTGGTGCCCTCGCCCAAAACAGTTTAGACATAACTGCTTCCTTGTAATGTAGTCAAAGCGCCCATTTACACCCATATTTAGAAACCGCGGACATAAGCGAATGGGGTGGTCCTCCCTCGAACAGAGATCGCAGCCCTTTTGACCCGGAACCACTCGAGTCTCGTGTGAATTGAGCCTCCGAGCGGGGGGCAATAGGAATTCCCGACCTTGGCGGAAGTTGCCCGGAGCCACTAGGCCTGACGTCGTCGATTGCCTCTAGAGTGCGATGGCGCTCTGTCAGGAAGTTGTCTAACTCCTTCCATGTTGGAATTTCGGCCTTGTTATGAACGGATTGCTCCCACATGGAAAGTGTGACTTTGGGGAGCTTTGACGAAATCATAAACACCAGGAGGCAGTCCCAAGCCTCAACATTGATGGCGGACATTGCGAGGGCTGTCAGACAACTCTGAATGGTGGCTTGGAGCTCTTTCAGCGCGACCCCGGACTCTTGAGAAATAGCTTGGAGGTTGAAAAGGATTTTCAACTGGCTATTGACCAGTAGCCGCCGGTTCTCAAAGCGGTCTGTGAGGCTTTGCCAAGCGACGACAAACCCCTCATGGGTAAGCGGAGCCTAAGAGACAATGGCGTGGGCGTCTCCACTTGTTTTGGACAATAAGTGGAACAACCTCTCTACCGGGGTGAGCCGCGAGTTTTGGATGTAAATGGCCGTAAACAAGTCTCTGAAGGTGGGCCACCGAAGATAATCACCCGCGAAGACCTCGGTATCCACCGGAGGTAACCGGAAGCCTGTGGGCGCGGGCGTGTGGACATTGACGGAAGCCTGAGTAGATTGGGAAGCAATTTTCTCCCGAAGCTGGGCAGTACATCTCGAGTAGACGGAGTAACAGTAGCTGTACTTCGATTCCAGCACTGTCGAGATGGCCGCATTGTCGCCGGACTCGGCTAGCAAATCGGAGCAGCTCTCGTAGCTTTTCTCCACCTTCTCCCACAGTGCCCGAATTTGGTCCCGATGGACTTCGCACATGTATTGGGAGCCCACGTCCGGTTCTCTGGCGCCCGGAGTATTTATGTTGGCCTCAAATTGGCTAACTCGATCTGTTGTAGCGATGAACTTCTTCAGCGCCACGTCGACCGCACTTTGAGCCATTTTAGCGACGGAACGAGTCTGCCTCTGAGAAGGACCGGGGATTGTACTGACGGATTCGTCACTCTTTGACCTTGGAATGGCACTGTACGCCTTAGGCTTTAAAAGAGGCGTCCGCGGAGAAGCGGATTGAGATCTCTCCAAACGGATGGTTGGGATCGGACGTGGCTTTTGGTCGTCTCCCGTGGGCATTCTCAGACACCAATTCGCTGGTCAGTGCTTGTCGACTGACGTGCGCAATAGGGGGCTCGTTCGAAGCGGTAGCCGGTCACTAATGTGATGAGACCGGTGAGATCTCGGACGAAATGCGATTGCAAGGCCAAGTGGGAATTAGTAGCGCCGATGTCGATGTGGGAAAAAACTTCAGGAAGACAAAACACCCCAGATGGGCCAAGGCTCGTCGAGATTCTAGGCGGATGTTGCCAGATGCGGAGTAGGAGCAACGTTAGGAAAAATGCCGGAGTGGAAAATGGAAAAGGACCGGAAAATTCGTGCTCGTTCGGAGAAATAATTGATGGCTGTCGATATATGTATATTTCGACCAGTATGGCTTGTACGTAAATATTCAATTCCTAACTATTTTCGAATTTGCGGAGCCGGAAAGGTGGACTTGACCTTGGCTTGGATTTAACACAGAGAGAAAATAAATAATTAATTTTTGCCTCATTGTCGGATTTAATTATTATGGAGACAGACGGGTGGGGTTGAAAATCTCAAGTTTTAATCAATTGAGGTTAATTATGCCGAAGCTGGAACGGTGGAATTGAAACCGCGGCTCGATTCTGACAGAAGATAGACAAATAAATTATTTAATTATAATTTTTTGATAATTAAATTTTCGACGAGTGGCCGGAAAGGTGAATTAAAAAACCCTGGCCCTTTGCTCGAACGGAAAATAAGAAGTTAATAAATTTTAGTAGTTATAATTATAAATACATAAATTTATAATCAATTGATTTTTGTTTAAATTTATTTGGTTATATATTTCCTGAAATTGGAGGCAGAAAATATTTAGAAATATATGGGCATGCATGCAAGTAGGGCAAGGGCATGTAGGGCATGTGATGGCACAGTGGAACGACGATAAGTGGACTGTATAAGTTAATTTTTATCGGTTATATATTTCCTGAAATTGGAGTCAGAAAATATTTGGAAATATATGGACATGCATGCAGGTACGGATATATGTATGTAAGGGCATGTGGGCATATATTGGCACAGTGGAGCATTGATAAGTGTACTGTATAGTTGGGGGAACAGAAAAGTTATGTGGTGTAAAAAATGACACTGATTGAGGAAGATAAAAAACAAATATTACGACAGCGGCGGACTGTTCGGTGAATTTGAAAATTCCGGAACTAATTCACACCGGTGGCCAATATTAATTATGCCTTCTTTTTGTCACCACACAATTTCACTGATCACTTGCGAATTTTTCGCGGATTAATTGCACCAAAATAATATGTATGTGCGTATGTATATATGTGGATGCACATATGCCTCGACCAACGGTCGAGTGGATAACGGAGAGGCCGAAAACGGCGAGGAATATGGGCAGCACACAAAACGGAGACGGATGGAAAAATTTGCAGAATTTTAAGATTATTATAGATTATTAGAAAAACTCAACCTGCCGTTGTGTCGGAAAACTCGGACTTGGAGTTGACACGGAGGGAAAAACAATCTTGCAGCAGTGTGAACGAAATTTAATGTTCGGATCACTGCTGAAGACCGGCAGAGAGATGGAGACGGAAAAATGTACTTATCTTTTGGCGGAACAATGCCGAGAACTGCTGGCAGAAGAAAATCCAGGAATTATCCGGCTCGAAGGACCAAAATGTGTAGGGGGGCGTGGTTCCGCAAAAAGATTTCAGAAAAAATTAGAATGTTGAAATAAGAAGTCGGGGGCGTCTTTCGGATGGTAAACGCGGTCAGCTTTATTCGGCTGCTTACATGAGATTACTAACTTAACTTAGAAACTAGTACAAAAAAAAAAGAGATTGACGACAACCAACGAGCGAGAAGAGAGGGCACAGAGGGGCGAGTGTAGATGCGCTCTTCAGCGCGGGTGCGCTCTTTAGCGCGGGTGCGCTCTTCAGCGCGGATGCGCTCTTTAGGTGAGCGGCACAACGGCCCCTCACCTAAACACCAATAAAATGTATTAACATTTATTTTATTTGTTGAAAGAGTTTGATGTAATTTTGGTATAATACTTGCGTTTGTGCAAAATTGTTTTGAATATTTACTTTTATTCTTGAGTGTCAATTTTAACTTGTAATTTGAAACCCAGACACCTGTGGGTGATACTCTACTAATTTTTGTGGGATATTTTATTTTAGACAATTAAAATTTTTTCGCTGCCTTTTTAGAAATTAAAGTTCTCTGTGACCCAGTGTCAATCAAAGCTATGAATTTTTTAAATGCACCATCTTGACCTTTTATTTGAACATAAGCGGTAGCCAACAACACTTGTTCAGAAGTCAAGCACGTATTCACTATTGTCTATTTATGTGGATCATGCTATGGTTATTATTTCTATGGCAATACGAGCATTCTAATCAGATATTCCACTTAGTATCAAAACTGTGCCTTAAACCAAAGATTATAAAGTACATAGATGGGACATCAGGGCCCAAAACGGTCAATTTTTTTCGTCGAGCTTGTTGGGGAGGGGGGAACGCACAAGCATACGATTCTATGTATTTTTAGAACCATTGACATGTATCCGTCAACAAAAATGTGAGCCTTTGCATGTATGTGTGACTGCTCGCACGACGGCGTAAAAATTTTTTGAATTTCAAACTTCAATTTCAATTTCTCGCGTCTTTTTTTAATGCGCCAATGTGGTAGTTGGTAGAACAAATAGTATTTTTAATCGCCGCAGATCAAGACAGGATGGTAGCGTACTGCATAGAGTAGTTGGTCTATGTATAATTTTACTGTGTTCAAATCCTCGTAAGGCCTTGAACTGGTTCTTTCTGTTATATTTATTATTTTTTTTTTATTTTTCTTTAATTGTATAATTTTTCTTTAATTTAACAATTGTAAAATTGTTTTATTCTTCATTATGTCCCGCTAATAAAATTTCAAGGGAGTCCTTCCGACATTTTGTCATCCGACACCCCCGTACACTTATTTTTACAACAATTGTAATAGAATGCAATTAAAAATAATAACCAAAAGTTTTTGGTATCCACACCAAAAACAGAGCTGAAGAGGAAGGATAGTAAATCTCTTTGCTCTCACACTGGTTCGATTCGAACGTTTCAAACTTTCATCGTTCCAAAGATGTAACGATCTAAAAATAGAATTCTCTCTTTCCCTCTCTCATCTGTCAGCCGTTTGTCGTAGAACCAGCTCTCAAATGTTTTAATTTTAAGGCGGGTTCCACGACGAAAAAAGAAAACATTTGAGAGCGGGTTCCACGACGCGGCCTGCCAAAACGCCGTAGAACCCGCACTTATAGACATTTTTACAGCGGTGGAACCCGCTGTACTACGAACTGAGATGATGTTAAGGTGATTTTACAATTTTGTATTTTTTTGTATTGGATTATTAATTTAGAAAAACACATTAAAAGAATAAAAATGTAATATAAATAGATTTAAAATTAAAAAAAATGGATGTCCCGAGCCTGGTTTAACTCGTTTTACTTTGCACACCAGCCAAGCACTCTACCATTCGGCTATCCTTCATTCGTTCATTCGTTCATAAAAATGGTCCCAATCTTTGAAGTTTCCAATTGGGGACCTCAATTTTTGGTGGGGTAAGTATTTC
This sequence comes from Drosophila parabipectinata, assembly GCA_018153455.1. Classification (NCBI taxonomy): domain Eukaryota; kingdom Metazoa; phylum Arthropoda; class Insecta; order Diptera; family Drosophilidae; genus Drosophila; species Drosophila parabipectinata. Next base: position 772,801 of record JAECYA010000403.1, on the reverse strand, counting down.
GTCCATTCTAGGGCTACCACCTTCTACTTTGCTTTGATTTTAGTATCCATCTTAATGTGTATCTCAAAATCGTCTTTGAGCTCTATTATCTTGCTTTTATAGTAATTATTTAAATATTATTTGACCGCAAATTCGCGGTCAGATGCGGAATTGGTCCAGCTGAGAGGCCATTTCCGGGCTCAGGAAGGTCCGCGCCGGAGTCCTTCAAGGCAGCGTGAATGGCCCTTTATTATACAATGTCTCCTCGACAGATCTCCCAGTCTTGAGGAGCCCCAACATAATAGCCAACAACAGCCACCAATGCGGACGATACCGTCTCCCTGACCGCTGCTGGCAACGCTACAGAGGCAGCTACTATCATGCAGGAGAAACTGGATATTCTCGGTAATTGGCAGAGAAGGTGAAATATTCAAGTGAATAACGATAAATCCACTGCCACCACATTTTCTCTCCGTCGAGGATATTGCCCACCAGTCCACCTCAACAGCTCCCCCATCACGCAGGTAGAAACCCTAAGATACCTGGGATTCACGCTAGACATGAGGCTTACTTGGAAGCCTCAACTAGTCAAAAAGCGAAAGCAGAGCGAAGTAAGATTAAAGGCGCACTATTGGCTAATGGGTAGGAAGTCGAAGCTGAGGACCTCATCGAAAATCCTAATCTACAAGGCGATTATTCAGCCAATTTGGACATACAGGATCCAACTATGGGGCACGGCCAGTAAGGCGACCACTCTCCTCGACAACAGCGAACAGATGCGGAAGCTGCGCAGAGCCGGCTGAATCTCATCCGGAATAACTCTTAGACATTCTTATTTTTCCACCTTTAACTTAAAATACACATAACCCAAGTTTTCTGTCACAATATTTAATGGTTGTCCCTGTTGTACAGTTTTTAATAAATTTCCCTTTGTCATAATAAAAAATTATTTATTATTGAGCTCTTCAAAATTATTAAATCGGACACTGTTCATACGTGCTGAGAAACATTTTTAATTTTTTGATTCTTATTGAAAAGGTTTCATTTTTGCTTTCCTGAATTTTAATGTACGTTTTCTCTAGGTAATCCTCGAGGTTCTTTATGGAAAAAAGCCTGGAAAAACGGTCATACTGGCCAATAATTTTTTTATTTTTGTACTTGTCGAACTTAAATTTTGATAGCATGCTATCGAAATGATTTTTAATAACAAAGTCATGTTCTACAGGCCCAAGTTAAATATTTCTCAATATTTTTTAATATTCTTCAAATTCCGACTATATCCTATAGCTGCCATATAACTGATTGATCGGAATTGGTATAACTTCCGTGTTTTCAGAGTTAGAGAGTTCCCATGTACAAATGCTTTTTTTGAAAAGATAATACGACCCACCAAATTTTATAAGGATCGGCCGACTATATCCTATGGCTGCCATATAACTGAACGATCGGAAATGACGTAACCTTCATGTTTTTGAGAACTTCGTACAGATTCTATTTTTGGTCAGTTGATCCGACCTACCAAATTTCATAACGATCGGCCGGGTAGGAAGGGTAGGAATGGGTAGGAAGTCGAAGCTGAGGACCTCATCGAAAATCCTAATCTACAAGGCGATTATTCAGCCAATTTGGACATACAGGATCCAACTATGGGGCACGGCCAGTAAGGCGACCACTCTCCTCGACAACAGCGAACAGATGCGGAAGCTGCGCAGAGCCGGCTGAATCTCATCCGGAATAACTCTTAGACATTCTTATTTTTCCACCTTTAACTTAAAATACACATAACCCAAGTTTTCTGTCACAATATTTAATGGTTGTCCCTGCTGTACAGTTTTTAATAAATTTCCCTTTGTCATAATAAAAAATTATTTATTATTGAGCTCTTCAAAATTATTAAATCGGACACTGTTCATACGTGCTGAGAAACATTTTTAATTTTTTGATTCTTATTGAAAAGGTTTCATTTTTGCTTTCCTGAATTTTAATGTACGTTTTCTCTAGGTAATCCTCGAGGTTCTTTATGGAAAAAAGCCTGGAAAAACGGTCATACTGGCCAATAATTTTTTTATTTTTGTACTTGTCGAACTTAAATTTTGATAGCATGCTATCGAAATGATTTTTAATAACAAAGTCATGTTCTACAGGCCCAAGTTAAATATTTCTCAATATTTTTTAATATTCTTCAAATGTGAGTTTTTTGCGAGTGTCGCATTTGCCGGGTGAGGCGCACCTGCTCTTAAATAATCGCAATTTTTTCCTTAGCCGACATATTCTTTGTTATACTCTTGCAAAGGGTATTATAATTTTGGTCAAAAGTGTGCAACGCAGTGAAGGAGACATCTTCGACCCTATAAAGTATATATATTCTTGATCAGGATCACCTCGTGAGTTGATATAAGCATGTCCGTTTGTCTGTCCGTCTGTCTGTTTCTACGCAAACTAGTCTCTCAGTTTTAAAGCTATCGTCTTGAAACTTTGCACACACCCTTCTTTCCTTTGCACGCAGTATATAAGTCGGAACGGCCCGGATCGGCCGACTATATCCTATAGCTGCCATATAACTGATTGATCGGAATTGGTATAACTTCCGTGTTTTTAGAGTTAGAAAGTTCCCATGTACAAATGCTTTTTTTGAAAAAATAATACGACCCACCAAATTTTATAAGGATCGGCCGACTATATCCTATGGCTGCCATATACAGTGAATCACATTAATATTCGGTTTTTTACTTTCTCAATTTCAAATGAAAAGAAAGAGATTAAAAAAAAGACTTAAACAAAAATTTTGAATAGCAAAGTAAAGCTTTTTTTATTACCTATTCATAGAAATAACATAACACAGGAATTTATTTTAAATTAAAAATAAAATTAAACAAAAACGAAAAACAACTCAAAATTTGTGTTACTTTAATATTCGGTATTTCCTTATAGACCTAAAAAAAATTTCGAATAATTTTTTTTGTGTATTCGCCGCCAATTTTGACCCATTCTTCCTGAAGCCGTTGTTTCAATTCCGATATTGAAGATATCGGCGTTTGGTGTACACGGCGGTCCAATTCACTCCACAAATTTTCTATGGGATTGAGATCAGGTGATTGGGGCGGCGTTTCCATGACCTTTGGGCAGTTGTAAAGCAACCAGGACTTCACTTTATGCGCCTTGTGCTTTGGGTCATTGTCCTGATATAATTTAAATGAGTTCGCAATGCCCATTTTCTCCGCCGACTGCTTCAAATTTTCTTTCAAAATTTTTAAGTATTGATCTTGGTTCATTATCCCATCAATAAATACTAAATTTCCCACTCCTTTTGTGGAAATGCAGCCCCAAATCATCACACTTCCCCCGCCGTGTTTAACTGTTGGCCTAAGGTTATTTTTTTCAGCTCAGTGTTTGGTTTCCGCCATACCATTTGCTTGCCGTCGCTCCCGAAAAGATTAAATTTACTTTCGTCAAGGAAAATGACATCGTCCCACCAGCTTTCGTCCTTTTTGGAGTACTCCTGGGCAAAGTTTTTTCGCAACTTTCGGTTGCGCTCCGATAGCAAAGGTTTTTTACGGGCGATTCTACCGTTGTACCCCTGTTTTTTTATGGTACGCCGAATAGTTTGCGCCGAAACTTCCTTTCCATGATCGGCAAAGAGTTCAGCCGACAATTCAGGAGCACTAAGTCGAGGATTTTTTTTATTTTTCTGACTATTTCGGCTTCTTCTCGATCAGTCAATTTTTTCGGCTGTCCTTTTTGCTTTATTAAAGCCACTCTTCCCTCATTTTTGAAGCGTCGGACGATGTCACCGACTGTGTTGGGCTTCATGTCAAGCATTTCGGCTGTTTCCTTGTAGGTCTTGCCCTCTAAGTGAAGTTTGAGGACAAGATTTCGCTGCTCCAATGATGCATTTTTACCCTTGCGGCCCATCTCGAAAATCGGTGCTCGTAGTAGCTTTTTTTGGCTTGTTTGTAGGAAATGAATACCAGTCATATGTGTGCAATTCGGGGAAACCCATTTTTGGCGGATCTGAAGTTGCCACATTGTTTTAACGTAATACTTATAAAAATACCGAATATTAAAGTAAAGCCATTTTCAAGCTTTTTTTTTGTTTCGTTGTGATTCTTCTTTTAATTTTTAATAAAGTGCTAACATATATATACCTACGTAAAGACAATATTTCAAAGTTTAAAATACCATTTTTAAAATTTCGTGATTTCTTAGTATAATACATTTTATTCGCGTTTAAAGTTGCAAAAAAAAAAAACCGAATATTAATGTGATACACTGTAACTGAACGATCGGAAATGACGTAACCTTCATGTTTTTGAGAACTTCGTACAGATTCTATTTTTGGTCAGTTGATCCGACCTACCAAATTTCATAACGATCGGCCGTCTATATCTTATAGCTGCCACATATCTGAACGATCGGAAATTGCTTCGGATATACTGGTATTTGGTAAAAATACCAACTTTTGTATTTTTGAAGATAGAAGCTTGGGGCTTTTCTTTTTAAATTTTGTATTGTAATAAATTGGTTTAAGTATGATATTACCCGATACTAAGGATCGGTTAACTATATCCGATTTTTGCGATAAATATGTATTAGGTTTTAACTGCAAGGGTATATAAACTACGGCTCCGCCTGAAGGTAACTTTCCTTTCTTGTTGATATTAAAATTATAAGAGGTTAAACAGGTTCTAATTGCTTCATCTGAAAAAAAATATTTAATTCTAAATGGAGACTACCAATTAGTCAAAAAATGAGGGCGGTTGGGATGTCTGGGAGCTTTGTGCAGAAATCAAAGACGAAAATGGAGAAATGTTCTACATTTTAAAGGTCGGAACAACGTTTGGGCCAAACCTTGATAAAGAGAAGCTTATTTTACAGCCACTGACTATTTCAAGGAATATATCGTCTATGTATAAGACACATTTTGGGCCAATTAATAAAGAAATTGTCACGCATAAATGTAATGATTTTAACCATTGGTAACCATAATGCACTATAGGCCGGATGACCACTTTTTCTGGCCAAAATTAATAACTTCTAAACGAAACAAAATATTTGGGTTCTGTTTTTTGATTTGGGTTCTTAGTAAGCTAAGGAACATATTTTGAGAAAATATGCGTGGCACCGCCCCCTAACTAACTAACTTAATTTTATGTCTTCCAAAGTTATATAAAAGTTGATAACAAAAAAAATAAGTTAAAAACAAACAATAATATAAAGGTCTGGTTTTTTTTATTTTGGTTTTTCATAAGCTTAGGTACTAAAAAAAGGCGTGTCACTCACACTTTCTGGCAGGAACTATGGAACCGTTTAAAGTAATTATTATTAAAAAGGCTTGAAAGGTAAAATATAATCTTAACTGTTTCACATGCGAACCTAATCAACATCTTCTTCGGTCTCAAGTTCCATATCCCTGATCTCAAGTGGATCGTCTTCAATATTTTCAAACTGATCATCAGCGCTCCTCAAGGGACTGTCGAGCAATTCTAATACTTCTTTTGGAATAAGCAATTTTGTTTTGCAAAAAATTTTTGTTTCCGCCATCAAATAAATAAAACGATGTTGAAAGGGAAATAAAAGAATGCAGCAACATGAATGTCCCTATGCAAGCATTTTTTGTTTAGGTTGGTGGAATATGTAGCGCATCTTCCGAAAGAGATGTTTCGGATGCAAGAAAGTAAATTACCGAAAAACAATGTATATTAAAAAACAGTTCTGATAAAATAATCAGTAATAGTAAAAGTAATTCAGTTTGCATCTAGCTTTCTTTGAGTTCGGACATTTACTTTTTGGCTCATGTCGCCTCTCGTTTTCACCGAGTTACTGCTACCCAACTTCGTGGGGGTGAAGCCGTTCGGTGCGCGTCTATCTGCCGGCGTGTCTACCACAGCGCTTGTGTGGATTTGCCATCGGAGGCTATAACATTTCTTATTTACATTTCGAAGTGTATCTTATAAATCTATTTTAGCCATTGTTATTGTGCTGTCATTTTCATTCGGCTCTTGAGTAAAAAGTCGATAAATGTTATCGTATTTGAGCAGGAGCGGGAAATTCCGGCAAATATTTTTGTATTTTGAATATTTCAAAATAATGTGTAATATGTATTCTATGGTGTTGGAGTTGCAATAAGAGTTGGCGTTGTCATAAACTTTTAATTTGTAGAGGGTGTGTTTATCAAAAGCCTGATCGCTGAAGATTCTAATATATATTTTAATCTGCAATCTGTTAAGATTGCTGTGTTTAGAGTTAACCATGGTTTAAGACTTCTCTTTCTTCCTCTTAAGCGAATGGTCATGGTTTTTTGTGTGCAATGCGTTTATTGTAAATATTGCCGTGAACCGGTGTTAACTAGTTTGAGAATAGAACTTATATAGAATAGAAGGAATTTTAGTTTATCCTAAACCGCATCGCTTCGCGTGTGCTGTGGTATATTTGGAGGCGAAATAAGAATTTATTTAATTTCAATTCCAATTTAATTTCAATTTTTTTTCTTTTGTGTGCAATTGAGGTCTTATCTCTATTTCTGCAATTTTCCTTCGCACTCTCGAAAGCTCCTGCTTCGTCTTCCTATTTGCCACAGTGGTGTTTTTGAATTTTTTTAAACATTTTATTTATATTGTTAAACATTAATATGGAATTTATACAGAACTGAACTGATAAAGTCTTGTAACAAGATAATCTCTTCATCTCAGCCTACCTATTACCTATTGCTGGCTATGTAAAAACGTCATACCCGCCAAGTGTGCCGGGTTCACTGCCTCAGTTTCGGGTGCCATTTCCCGTAGGTCTGGTTTACATTATTGTTGTGATAATTATCGTGCTCTCCAAGACGAAATGGGGTCGTTCATGAGACAGACTAAGAATGGATTTAAAAAGTTGATCACTGGTTTTTGAAAAATCAGTGACCAGCTCTGTGCGCTTGACACTCAGTTAAGAGTTAAGCAGTCCTCATTTCGGTAGACTTCCCACTTGCTTCTGAAGAGGTGAAATCACAAGAGTTTGGTGACAGAATTTATTTGCATTAAAATCATTTTGTCCGCGAAATCTTTTGACATTACATGTTCATATATACCGCCTTCGTCCGAACCGCCCACATATGGGCATCATTTGTCCGCTATTCAGTCCGTTTTTATAAGTGATCGTGACCAGCTTGTAGCTGTAGGTGACTTTAATAGCCCAGAATTAAAGTGCTCCAATGCCCATAACTCACCATCTTTACCACTGATCACGCACCATGACTTCACCGTTGGCATGTTTGACATGTTCCTACATCAAATAAACCATGTTAGAAATTCGTTAGAACCATGTGAGAAATCCCATCCTCGCACCAGCAGGTTCAGGTTTTTCTTATCACCGAAGCTTATTCTTGCCTTCCATTGGCCAACTTCACCTGTCTCTCTCAGAGGCAAAGCTCGCCGTTGCTCCTATATCCAGCATGGCCTTTATTTTCGTGCCTCCGACCTCGATGGTTGCTGTCAACTGCTGCTCGTCTCCGGACAGTCCTCCTATTAATTTTGAGGGGCAGCACCGTGTGATCCCTGCTCTCCTCCCTGTTGCTGGGACCGCTGCGCATTTCCCGACCGCTCCCGAGCATACTGTGCTCTTTACTCCTGTCGCGCCGCACATATTGCAGAACAACATTCTTGGGTTCCTACTTCCCGCTCGCCCAATGGCCCACCCCACCGCATCTGTTGCATGCTTGCGCTGAATAAAAATTTTCTTTCTTGGCATGCAGTTTTTGACGATCCTCTTGATTACCTCTTTAATGGTTTTTATACCCTTGCAGAGGGTATTATAATTTTGTCCAAAAGTGTGCAACGCAGTGAAGGAGACATCTCCGACCCTATAAAGTATATATATTCTTGATCAGGATCACCTCCTGAGTTGATATGAGCATGTCCGTCTGTCCGTCTGTCCGTCTGTCCGTCTGTCTGTCCGTCTGTCTGTCTGTCCGTTTCTACGCGAACTAGTCTCTCAGTTTTGAAGCTATCGTCTTGAAACTTTGCACACACCCTTCTTTCCTTTGCACGCAGTATATAAGTCGGAACGGCCGGGATCGGCCGACTATATCCTATAGCTGTCATATAACTGATTGATCGGAAATGGTATAACTTTGGTGTTTTTAGAGTTAGAGAATTCAAATTTGACATGAGAGCTATTTTTGGCAAAACAATACGACGTGCCAAATTTCATAAGGATCGGCCGACTATATCCTATAGCTGCCATATAACTGAAAGATCGGAATTGACCCAACTTTCGTGTTTTTGAAGATAGAAAGCTAGAACTTGGTACACATTCTATTTTTGGTCAGTTAATCCGACCTACAAAACTTCATTAGGATCGGCCGACTATATCCTATAGCTGCCGATATAACCGATATAGCTGCCGATATATAGCTGCTGCATATAACTGAACGATCGGAAATGGTATAACTTTGGTGTTTTTAGAGTTAGAAAGTTCTTATTTAACATGAGAGCTATTTTTGGCAAAACAATACGACGTGCCAAATTTCATAAGGATCGGCCGACTATATCCTATAGCTGCCATATAACTGAAAGATCGGAATTGACCCAACTTTTGTGTTTTTGAAGATAGAAAGCTGGAACTTGGTACAGATTCTATTTTTGGTCAGTTCATCCAACCTACCAAATTTCATAAGGATCGGCCAACTAAATCCGATGTTTGCGATATATATCCGGTTTTAACTGCAAGGGTATATCAACTTCGGCTCCGCCCGAAGTTAGCTTTCCTTTCTTGTTTCTAGTGGCTTCATTAGGGACTGAAGGTCCACCATGTATTCTATGAACGGCTCTCACGTCGCTGCTTTCGTTGACGAATCCTTTGGGCAGAACCAGGGTCTCCTGTTCCGTCAAACCGAAACGACCAGTCCCGCACTTGCCTAGTTACTTTCGCGTAGTCTACCGGAACCGGGAGATACTTCCTTGATTGTGGCTCCATGCTCCTTCCTACTCTTGGCTTCGGTACCGCCAACTCTCTGTGAGTCTCTCGGTCTCGCTGGTCGCTCTCTGCCTGAGGGTGGACCTTTGCACGAACCTTCTCTTGAACCCTCGCGTTAACGCCAGCACTTCATCGCCTTTTGAGTCGTCGACCACCTTCTCAACCAGGGATCTCATGGTTTCCACAGTCCCGTGCGCTTGTAGACCGAGTTTTCTGGAAACTTCGGTCAGCTCCTCCTTTCTAAGTATGTATATCCAGTTTTTCCTTCCCATATCTATGCTAAAACACAGAATAAATTACAAAAACAAAGAAAATATTAAGCCGGCTGTGCAGACTGGTATGGATCGCTACATCCAAATCAAAAGGAAGCTGAGCCCCCTAAACTCTCAACGCAAAATAACCCGTGGCAATGCTAACGTAGCCGCAATAGAAACGCCCACGAACTCAAACCGTTTTAAAATCTTGGCAGACTATGAGGATGACGCCGAATCTACAGAAGTCGAAAAAAGGAAGCCTAAGACGCCGCCAACTTACATACGAGAAAAAAGTTCCAACGTTCTTGTCAACAAAATTATAGAGCTCATTGGCAAGGAGGCAACATCCAGGAAACAAAAGTTCAAACGAAGTCTGAAAATAATTACAGAGTATTATCGAAATACCTCACCGACAAAAAAAAATAACTTTTACACGTATCAGCTAAAAAGCAACAAGGGCTTGCAAGTCGTACTTAAGGGCATAGAGCCCGCAGTATCGCCTGCAGAGATAGCAAAGGCGCTACAAGAGAAGGGATTTAGCGCTAAGACAGTCTTTAATGTCCTTAACAGGGATAGAAAGCCACAGCCACTCTTTAAGGTTGAGCTCGAACCACAAATGAAGCCCCTAAAGAAATAGGAAGTGCACCCTATATACAATCTTCAGTTCCTGCTGCACCGCAAAATTACAGTTGAGGAGCCGCACAAATGCAATGGCCCGGTGTAATGTGCGAACTGCCAATAATAAGGCCATACAAGGTCTTACTTTAAACTGCGCCCGGTGTGTGTAGTTTGTGGTGAGCTTCATGACTCCGCACACTGCCCAGCGAGCAAAGATGACCACAACTCGAAAAAGTGCGGCAATTGCGGTGGAAATCACACTGTTAACTATAGAGGATGCCCAGTTTATAAGGAGCTGAAAAGTCGCATCCACCAGAGGAATTTACCTCCCGCACCCAAAATAATCAGTTCACAGCCTCCAGGTCAAACCCTGAAGTCCTCTTCTCGACTGCAGCCAGATCCTCACTAGGACCCGTAAACTCTGCCAAAAATGTCACATACGCAAGCGCTTTAAAATCAGGCTATCACAGCCTCAAAAAGCTCACTGCCGCAATCAGCACACCAAGAACCGAACTCAGCAGCATCAACCGCCGGAGCAGCCAAAAAGTAACTTTAAAGCTATAATATCCAGTCTACAACAAAGCCTTACGGAGTCTATGTCGTTTATGCGTACAACTATGCAAGATCTTATGCGAAACCAAAATCTATTAATACAAATGCTGGTTTCACAACAATCCAAATAATGACTTCCCTACGAATATCTACGTGGAACGCTAACGGCGTTTCGCAGCATAAACTCGAGTTAGCGCAATTCCTACTAGACAATCAAATCGACGTAATGCTGCTTTCAGAAACACATCTTACAAACAGATACAATTTTCAACTACGAGGATATTCATTCTATGGAACAAATCATCCAGATGGTAAAGCACACGGCGGGACTGGAATTTTAATCAGAAGTCGTATTAAGCATTATCATACGAAATTTGCTAAAAACTACCTACAGGCCAGATCAATAAATATACACCTAAATATTGGAAGGCAATTAACTCTAGCCGCTGTATTCTGCCCCCCACCCTTCACCATAGCCAAAGATAAGTTTATGCAGTTTTTCAACTCACTCGGAGACCACCTCATAGCAGCAGGAGACTACAATGCCAAGCACACACACTGGGGATCTCGCCTCGTGACTCCAAAGGAAAGCAGCTCTTTAATGCAATTATCAAAGTTAAGAACAAGCTAGACTATGTTTCTTCTGGCACACCAAAATACTGGCCGGCAGACCCAAAGAATCTTCCCGATTTAATAGACTTTGCGACTTTGCGAATAGACCAAAAACATTCCTAAAAATCTGATAAGCGCCAAATGCCTTTCGGATCATTCGCCTGTCCTTATCACTCTACTCCGACACCCAGGAACATGGGATCACTCATCAAAACTGACCTCACATAAAACCAATTGGGTTAAGTACAGGAAGTACATCAGCTCACACATTGAGCTGAGTCCTCACCTCAGCGACAAAGCCAACTTAGACAGTTTTGTTAATTCACTGGAGTCTGTACTTGTCTCTGCAGCTCGAGTTTCAACACCTCAAACTATAAACACACAATGCATTCAAAAGAAGACAAATCGAACAGCTCGTCCTCGAAAAGCGACGCTTACGTCGAAAATGGCAATGTCACAGATCGCCATCTGCTAAGCAACGCTTCAAACATGCCTCACGTCAACTTGATCAAGCTCTACAGCAAGAAGAAACGTATGTCCACCACCGCTACATGGAGCAATTGTCAACTAACAGTACGAAACACTCACTATGGAGAGCTCACCCAACTCTGAGCTCACCGAAAGAAACCGTGATGCCTATTAGAAATTCCACAGGCGGGTGGGCGCGCAGCGACGCAGACAGAGCCAGCACGTTTGCCAAACACCTTAAAAATGTCTTCCAATCAAATCCTGCCACCAATGCGTTTAGTTTGCCGACTCTATCAGATGAGCCCCAGCCTCAACATGAGCCGATTGAGTTTCGCCCAAACGAAATCGTTAACATCATCAAACGACAATTGAATCCGAAAAGAATCCCCGGGCTGCGACCTCATAACTCCCAAAATGATCATTGAGCTCCCATTCTGCGCCGTTTTCACTCTCACCCAGCTATTTAATGCCATCGCAAAACTTGGCCACTTTCCAGTGAGATGGAAAAAGTCAATTATAATAATGATAGCCGGGAAGCCGGGAAAGACCACACTATCCCCACGTCGTATAGACCTATAACCCTACTCTCTTGCCTATCTAAACTCTTTGAAAAATGCCTAATGACTCGGATAAACACATAACTGAGAATCCAGGAAGGAATCCCGTCATACCAATTTGGGTTTCGTAAAAAGCATGGAACAATTGAGCAGGTCAACCGGATAACATCCGAAATTCGGAACACGTTCGAAAAACGAGAGTACTGTACTGCCATATTTTTAGATGTCTCTCAAGCATTTGATAGAGTCTGGCTGGAAGGTCTAATGTACAAGATCAAGACAATGCTCCCCTACAGCACCCACAAGATTTTGGAGTCTTACCTTCACCACAGAAAATTTGTCGTGCGGTGCAACACCGCTATATCCGATGATTACACTGTTGAAGCTGGAGTTCCTCAAGGCAGCGTGCTAGGGCCAATATTATATGTCCTCTTCACAACAGATATCCCGACAAGCACACGTCTAATAACATCCACGTTTGCCGATGACACAGCTATTCTTGGCCGCTCAAAATGCCCGATTCAAGCAACTGCGCAGCTAGCTCATCATATGGTCGATGTCGAAAAATGGCTGTCAGACTGGCGAATTAAAGTGAACGAACTAAAATGCAAGCATGTTACGTTCACTCTGAACAGGCAAAACTGCCCGCCGATAACATTAAACAACACTCTACTCCCACAAGCAAACGAAGTAACATACCTAGGAGTACATCTCGACAGAAGACTCACATGGCGCCGGCACATTGAAGCCAAAAGAACACACCTAAAGCTAAAAGCCAGTGGTCTTCATTGGCTTATCAACGCTCGGTTACCTCTTAGCCTTGAATATAAAGTCCTGCTGTACAACTCGGTACTAAAACCTATATGGATGTACGGCTCCCAGTTATGGGGGAACGCCAGCAATAGCAACATTGACATAATTCAAAGAGTTCAGTCGAAGATCTTAAGAACAATCACCGGGGCACCGTGGTACGTTCGCAACGAAAACATACACCGCGACTTAAACATTGTACCAGTCAAAGAAGCGATCGCAGAACATAAGGTAAAGTACTTAACCAAGCTATCGGTGCACCCTAACCACCTGGCGAGAGATCTAACAAGGTTGAGCAACCAATCACGCCTTCGTCGCAATGACTTACCCACCCAGCGACCGACCTGAGGGACGCGCAACCAGAATGCAGTCTTAGTATACTGTTAGTTAAATTTTAATGTTAAGATTCGTCAACTTATTGTTAGTCTCAAAATTAAGAGTAGATTCAATAAATAAAAGCAAAGCTATAATAAAAAAAAATATATGTATATATTTTTACTCATACCTTTTTAAAAATTTCAAAGTAAACTTATATGTTCTACAACAAAATATTAGCCCGTTGTAGCAAGAGGATGCGTACCGACTTGCCATCTAAGCTTGTCCGTACCAGTTGGTGCGGTGAGCGCGCTGCGAACTTGCACCACGCTTTGTTGCTTCGTAATTCGTAGTTTTTGGTGTTGTTTGCGCAGTTTTTTGTTGAGTAAAGATGTCAGTGACATTACGGAGCGATAAAGAAAATATTTTTCTTGTCGGGCTACCTAGCCTTTAAATAACTGGTGCAAAATTACCATCAAATCGCCAAGTTCTCTCCATCTTGTTTTATAATATTCAGCCAGTCAAGCTGACTCTCAGTGAAAGTAAAAATCTTGTGACTAAGGAGTGTTTAATATTTTGGGAAAAAGCTAGAATTCCTACAAGGGCATTTCCTAACGGCATGAAGAAAGTGATTGATTTATGTGGTTTGGAGAAAACTGCAAATGGTAAGAAAATTCAAGTTACTTTCAAGGACTGAGAAAATTATTTTAAAATAAATAACCTTGATAAATTATTTGATACTGCACATGCTGATGCCTTTCAGATAATAAAAATAGAAGACAAACTATTTTTGAATAAACAAAGAGAACCAGGTCGAGTAGGATGCTTAGCTGGTGTAGATAAAAAATTGACAGAGATAAAAGAATGAGTTAGGCAAAGACGATTGGAAGAAGAGGAAAGGAATGTAAAGCAAAGAGAGTTATTGCCTGTTGGATCTACTTCTGTTACAAGTTACTTGGAGTATTGGGAAGAATCGGATGAGGAAAAAAGAGTAAATTCTGAACTGAGTTTGCTGGATGTTGCCTTAGAGATCATTCTATGAAACCCAAACATTTCGCGGCATTAGATCGATGCCAAATAAGTATAAGAGACTCCGTATATATTCTTCAGGCGGTAGTAGAAGCGCTTGATATGAACAGTGACGATTTTTCGAAAAAAAAACCGTCCGTTCAGCGTATTCGTACTAAGACTAGAAAATCAAGGACAGAAGAAGTAAAAACTCACTTCCAAAACAATATACCTGTTTGTGAGGAGATTAAGTCTTAAGTAAAGATGAAAAGTAGGAAAAGTAAAGATGAGACGGCCTAGCCGCAAGACAGAAGGAGCAGTGACGGGGGCAGCGTGCCGGGGGAAAGCAGAGACGACGTGGCGTTTCTAAAAAAGATTCGGTAGTTTGAGTTGAAGGATAGCTTTTTAGACAGCCCAACAGCCCAAAGAAAGGAGAAAGTAAAGAACGAGCTAGGAAAGGATGCGTTGCCGGACGGTTCCTCTACAAGCCCAGGGTATGGGGGTCGAGTTGGACCATTCCCGACCACGGCAGGTTGCCTTGCAAGGAAGTGAGGAAAGGACAAGTCTGGCTATGCCTTACCGACTCCTAAAATTTCAGTCAACAGGCGTAGTCCTGCAAAACAAGGATGGGGCGACTCGCGAACTCACGCCCAATTAGAGACCCATCGAGAACACCTCAGTCACCAGCCACGCAACTTCCAACTCCGGACTGGCGTATGCACGGTGTAGCTAGAGCACGACGCACGATCATCAACGGCAACTTCCAAATCCTGGAAGCGCGCTAGCGCGTATGCGCGGTGTCCCCAGGTGTAGTTAGGGGCGCGACAACCACAAGCAACTCCCAATCCTGGTTCGCTAGCGCCTATGAGCGGTGATCCCAGGTGTAGTGGGGCCAAAAACCACAGGCAGCTCCCAATCCTGGCGCTAGCGCGTATGCGCGGTTTCCACGTGTAGAGTGTTGTTTAACATGCTTGCATTTTAGTTCGTTCACTTTAATTCGCCAATCTGACAGCCATTTTTCGACATCGACCATATGATAAGCTAGCTGCGCAGTTGCTTAAATCGGGCATTTTGAGCGGCCAAGAATAGCTGTGTCATCGGCAAACGTGGATGTTATTAGACGTGTGCTTGTCGGGATATTTGTTGTGTAGAGGACATATAATATTGGCCCTAGCACGCTGCCTTGAGGAACTCCAGCTTCAACAGTGTAATCATCGGATATAGCGGTGTTGAACCGCACGACAAATTTTCTGTGGTGAAGGTAAGACTCCAAAATCTTGTGGATGCTGTAGGGGAGCATTGTCTTGATCTTGTACATTAGACCTTCCAGCCAGACTCTATCTAATGCTTGAGAGACATCTAAAAATATGGCAGTACAGTACTCTCGTTTTTCGAACGCGTTCCAAATTTCGGATGTTATCCGGTTGACCTGCTCAATTGTTCCATGCTTTTCACGAAACCCAAATTGGTGTGACGGGATTCCTTCCTGGATTCTCAGTTATGTGTTTATCCGAGTCATTAGGCATTTTTCAAAGCGTTTAGATAGGCAAGAGAGTAGGGTTATAGGTCTATACGACGTGGGGATAGTGTGATCTTTTCCCGGCTTCCCGGCTATCATTATTATAATTGACTTTTTCCATCTCACTGGAAAGTGGCCAAGTTTTGCGATGGCATTAAATAGCTGGGTGAGAGTGAAAACGGCGCAGAATGGGAGCTCAATGATCATTTTGGGAGTTATGAGGTCGCAGCCCGGGGATTCTTTTCGGATTCAATTGTCGTTTGTTGATGTTAACGATTTCGTTTGGGCGAAACTCAATCGGCTCATGTTGAGGCTGGGGCTCATCTGATAGAGTCGGCAAACTAAACGCATTGGTGGCAGGATTTGATTGGAAGACATTTTTAAGGTGTTTGGCAAACGTGCTGGCTCTGTCTGCGACGCTGCGCGCCCACCCGCCTGTGGAATTTCTAATAGGCATCACGGTTTCTTTCGGTGAGCTCAGAGTTGGTTGAGCTCTTTATAGTGAGTGTTTCGTACTGTTAGTTGACAATTGCTCCATGTAGCGGTGGTGGACATACGTTTCTTCTTGCTGTAGAGCTTGATCAAGTTGACGTGAGGCATGTTTGAAGCGTTGCTTGGCAGATGGCGATCTGTGACATTGCCATTTTCGACGTAAGCGTCGCTTTTCGAGGACGAGCTGTTCGATTTGTCTTCTTTTGAATGCATTGTGTGTTTATAGTTTGAGGTGTTGAAACTCGAGCTGCAGAGACAAGTACAGACTCCAGTGAATTAACAAAACTGTCTACGTTGGCTTTGTCGCTGAGGTGAGGACTCAGCTCAATGTGTGAGCTGATGTACTTCCTGTACTTAACCCAATTGGTTTTATGTGAGGTCAGTTTTGATGAGTGATCCCATGTTCCTGGGTGTCGGAGTAGAGTGATAAGGACAGGCGAATGATCCGAAAGGCATTTGGCGCTTATCAGATTTTTAGGAATGTTTTTGGTCTATTCGCAAAGTCGCAAAGTCTATTAAATCGGGAAGATTCTTTGGGTCTGCCGGCCAGTATTTTGGTGTGCCAGAAGAAACATAGTCTAGCTTGTTCTTAACTTTGATAATTGCATTAAAGAGCTGCTTTCCTTTGGAGTCACGAGGCGAGATCCCCAGTGTGT
This sequence comes from Drosophila parabipectinata, assembly GCA_018153455.1. Classification (NCBI taxonomy): domain Eukaryota; kingdom Metazoa; phylum Arthropoda; class Insecta; order Diptera; family Drosophilidae; genus Drosophila; species Drosophila parabipectinata. Next base: position 756,006 of record JAECYA010000403.1, on the reverse strand, counting down.
GTGCTTGGCATTGTAGTCTCCTGCTGCTATGAGGTGGTCTCCGAGTGAGTTGAAAAACTGCATAAACTTATCTTTGGCTATGGTGAAGGGTGGGGGGCAGAATACAGCGGCTAGAGTTAATTGCCTTCCAATATTTAGGTGTATATTTATTGATCTGGCCTGTAGGTAGTTTTTAGCAAATTTCGTATGATAATGCTTAATACGACTTCTGATTAAAATTCCAGTCCCGCCGTGTGCTTTACCATCTGGATGATTTGTTCCATAGAATGAATATCCTCGTAGTTGAAAATTGTATCTGTTTGTAAGATGTGTTTCTGAAAGCAGCATTACGTCGATTTGATTGTCTAGTAGGAATTGCGCTAACTCGAGTTTATGCTGCGAAACGCCGTTAGCGTTCCACGTAGATATTCGTAGGGAAGTCATTATTTGGATTGTTGTGAAACCAGCATTTGTATTAATAGATTTTGGTTTCGCATAAGATCTTGCATAGTTGTACGCATAAACGACATAGACTCCGTAAGGCTTTGTTGTAGACTGGATATCATAGCTTTAAAGTTACTTTTTGGCTGCTCCGGCGGTTGATGCTGCTGAGTTCGGTTCTTGGTGTGCTGATTGCGGCAGTGAGCTTTTTGAGGCTGTGATAGCCTGATTTTAAAGCGCTTGCGTATGTGACATTTTTGGCAGAATTTACGGGTCCTAGTGAGGATCTGGCTGCAGTCGAGAAGAGGACTTCAGGGTTTGACCTGGAGGCTGTGAACTGATTATTTTGGGTGCGGGAGGTAAATTCCTCTGGTGGATGCGACTTTTCAGCTCCTTATAAACTGGGCATCCTCTATAGTTAACAGTGTGATTTCCACCGCAATTGCCGCACTTTTTCGAGTTGTGGTCATCTTTGCTCGCTGGGCAGTGTGCGGAGTCATGAAGCTCACCACAAACTACACACACCGGGCGCAGTTTAAAGTAAGACCTTATTATTGTATGGCCTTATTATTGGCAGTTCGCACATTACACCGGGCCATTGCATTTGTGCGGCTCCTCAACTGTAATTCTGCGGTGCAGCAGGAACTGAAGATTGTATTTAGGGTGCACTTCGTATTTCTTTAGGGGCTTCATTTGTGGTTCGAGCTCAACCTTAAAGAGTGGCTGTGGCTTTCTATCCCTGTTAAGGACATTAAAGACTGTCTTAGCGCTAAATCCCTTCTCTTGTAGCGCCTTTGCTATCTCTGCAGGCGATACTGCGGGCTCTATGCCCTTAAGTACGACGTGTAAAAGTTATTTTTTTTTGTCGGTGAGGTATTTCGATAATACTCTGTAATTATTTTCAGACTTCGTTTGAACTTTTGTTTCCTGGATGTTGCCCTTTACGAGTGGTGTTATGTGGAAGTTGTCCTTTCCAAAAAGCTCTATAATTTTGTTGACAAGAACGTTGGAACTTTTTTCTCGTATGTAAGTTGGCGGCGTCTTAGGCTTCCTTTTTTCGACTTCTGTAGATTCGGCGTCATCCTCATAGTTTGCCAAGATTTTAAAACGGTTTGAGTTCGTGGGCGTTTCTATTGCAGCTACGGTAGCAATGCCACGGGTTATTTTGCGTTGAGTTTAGGGGCTCAGCTTCCTTTTGATTTGGATGTAGCGATCCAAACCAGTCTGCACAGCCGGCTTAATATTTTCTTTGTTTTTTTTCTCTTTTTCGGGCAGCGCAGCGGCAGAAGTATTAATGTTTGCGCTGCTAGTTGATGACGTCGTTAAACGCGCTGTCATTGCAGTTTCGGTGCTAGTTACTGCGCTCTTTGGCTGCAGAGACAGCGATGGTAGCGAGGGGGAGCAAGAACGCGCTCTCTCGCTCTCTACGTTTAAGAATTCGGTCATGTTTGGGGTAAATTTACCGTGTTTGGGATGAGCTTGCATTACTTTCGGTTGCTTTGCAAGTGAAGTAAGCGTTGTTTCTTTGTACTGAGATCCGTCTCTTGTCTTGCTCACGTTGACGTTGTGTGCGAACGTCGTTTAGACTCATTGCAATCGAGGTTGAGTTTGTTCGAGTTTTAAATGCTATGTTTTATATTAATTAATTAATTAATCAATATAAACATTAGCGATTTCATCGCTGAAAGCGTCTTTTCGCGTTGTTGTTGATTTACGAAACCAGTCACTGAACTTTTTTGATTTTATTGAATACTTTTTTTCCCGGAGCATAATAAATACAAGTCTGCATGCGACGACGATTCGAAAAACACATCGAACTTGAAAAATAAGGGACACCCTAATATATGTATATGTATTTATGTCGGTCACTAATTCGAGAGGCGACTTTATTAAGGATGTAGTCTCATGTGTGAGGTTCAAAAAATCGATTTTTTTCACATATTTCGAAAGTTCTGTTTATTAAGAATGTACTGTTAAAGCTTCTAATATAAAAATATCAAATAATGACAGAGATACAGCCCATAATCGATAGCGCGCCTACACCGAAAAGTATGAGTTTCTCGGTAGCGTCCAAACTTTAAACGCGTTTTTCTCGGAACGACATTTTTGTGTGCGGCACAGATGATTCACAAAATTCTATGGTACCGATCTAGCTAAAATTTGGATATGTTGTTCTAAAGAGTAACACCTCTGTCCCGTACTAGAATCATTTATTATAAATGATTAGTTTTTTATTTATCAATTTTTTTTTTTGTGAGTTCGCCATTTTGTTGTTTATTGATAAAAAAATTTCATTCTAGTACGGGACAGAGCCATAAGCTTACAAAACAAGAATCTATTAAAATTTTTTGTTTCGGATGACTCTTGCAGTCGAATTCACCTGCGTCAGGGACCAAACTTTTTTTTATATGCATACTTTGGCATGCTATAAAGTGTACTAAACTACACAAGAATAAATTAAACAAAATATTTTTAAATAGTTTATGATGCCTATAAAAACATATTTGAAAATTGAAACAATCGCATTATTTTTTATTCGAAAAACATTTTTTTTTAATAACCTTTAATAAGTAGGACGGAACATGAGACTACATCCTTAAAGACATAGATCTCACAATATACCAAAATAATAACAAGTGCCTAAAAAAAAGGTAAACAAATAAGCTGATTTCGTGTCTTTACACTCACTTAAAAATAATTCTATCGTCAGGGTATGCAGGCACAAGCCTCTGGACAAAAAAAAACTTAAAAGCAATCGACGTTTTAAGAAACTCCCACTAAAATATACCCTGTTCCTATCTCAGTATATTGATTTTTATTGATTCGTAAAAGTATATAAAAAAAAATATACAGTAAAACATTTTACCACTTACTTAACACTTAATCTTATCCCTAAATAAATGTAAAATGTATGCTGAAATATTAAAAAAATGATATATCAAACAATATAATTTCTTTTGTCAAATACCCAAATTATGTTAGTGTAGCAAGCCTGAAAAGTTAGAAAAATCAAAATTTTTGTGCGCTGGTTTCCAAACGAAGTTGCACGCACACATGTCCCCGTGTATGTGAATGTGTGACACCTGTCTCAAGAAATTGTTCGTCCATCTTAATTAGGATACCCAATCGAACTGCCGAACTGAGCGAACTCCAAAGTCCGGACCACCGGCACCGACTGATGCTGCAGTTCTCGTACCTGCCACACCAAAACCATTATAGGTGATTCCTCCATCGAAACATATATTTGTTTCACGGCTTGCCCCTGATACTTCAGAGATTGATATCTCGGCGTATATCAAAGCCAAAACAAAAGCCGATATAAAGAAGGAGGACATAACTAAATTAAAATTTATTTACATACGGCGCACGTCTTCTTTCAAGATTCGTGTGCCCGCGCTGATGTTCAAGAGGATTTGTTCACCCAGTTTTTGGCCAGAGAATATTTTCGTCCAAGAACATCAGCCTAGTTCCGTAAAGAAAAAAGTTATAAAACCAGTGGGAGTGAGACTTCCCAATATCGGAACCACTGACCAACCCTCCACCTCTTCTTTGGCCACTAACCCAAAAAACTAGTTTCGTCACTAACTCTTACCTATCAGAACACTAGGGAGCTCCGTAGCAAACTCCCTAAACTATATTCTGATAGTTCTTCCTTTGCATCCCAAATTATAGCCTTTTCAGAAACTTGGTTAAGGCCGAAGATCTTTAGCTCCGAAATTTTTCCAAGTAAGTACACCATTTTTAGAAGGGATCGCCCTCAGCGAAGGGGGGTGGAGTCCTCATTTCGGTAGACTCCCCTTTTGCTTCTGCAGAAGTGAAATCACAAGAGGTTGGTGACATTGAGTTTATTTGCATTAAAATCATTTTTTCCGAGAAATCTTTATACATTACATATTCGTATATACCGCCTTCGTTTGAACCGCCCACATATTGGCAGCATTTGTCCGCTATTCGACACGTCTTTAATCTTATGACAGATCGTGACCAACTTGTAGCGGTGGGCGACTTTAATATCCCAGAATTAAAGTGGTCCAACGTCGATAACTCACCATCTTTGTCACTTATCACTCACCATGACTTCACCGCGGGCATGTTTGACATGTCCCTAGGTCAGATTAACCATGTTAGAAATTCGTTAGGTCGGCTTTTGGACTTATGTTTTGTATCTGATCCTGATGGTACTGCTACTGATCAATATCACCCCACGCTGGATGTATCCATCGAAACCCTTCTTGGTATCAATCAGATGACTCCACGCGTGGTAATTAAGTTTCGCTGTTTCCGTAATGCTGATTTTTATAAACTTAGTAGCCTTATCGATAAATATGACTGGTCCGATATTCAGGCATGGACTGATCTTAACGTGACATTAGAAAAATTTTATTGTACTTTAAATAAATTTTTTTTTGCGGGATACAATTTACTCAGGATCCAAAGCAGTTTTATAATTTTGCAAACACTAAGCGTAAAAACTTTTTTTTTCACGTCTGCTTACGTTTGAAAATTCCTCTGCGACCTCTGATCAGGCAATTGCCGATCTATTCGCAGAATTTTTTCAAACAACTTATTCTCCGCCTAATTTGACAGATCAGCCTTACGCATATAACATTCAAGCAGCAAATCTTATTTTCTGTCCGTTTTTTTCTGAGAACAACTTATTATCTGGTCTTTTAAGGCTAAAACCCATTTATTCGCCAGGCCCCGATGGAGTACCAGGCTGTGTGCTAAAGTACTGTGCCAGGGCTCTGTGCAAACCTCTTCTAAGACTTTTCAACTTCTCTTTGGAAACCTCGATTTTTCCCCTTGGAAGTGGAAGGAATCATTCATAATTCCCCTAGATAAAAAAGGGAAAAAGTCCGATGCTGCCAACTACTGAAGCATCTCTAAGTTGACGGCAATTCCAAAGTTATTTGAAAAATTAATTACTCTCATTTGCAACACCTTTGCTCTTCGATTATCTCTTCCTGTCAGCATGGCTTTATTAGGCGTCGCTCCACCACTACAAATTTACTGGAGTTGACATCCTTTGTCATAGATGGCTTTTGTAAGGGATATCAAACCGATGTAATTTACACAGACTTCAGCAAAGCATTTGATTCAGTTAATCACTCACTCTTGTTGAGTAAACTGAATATGCTGGGTTTCCTTTAGACCTCTTAACGTGGATCTCCAGCTACTTAGATGAAAGGACACAAAGAGTCTTATTTAAAAACATACAGTCCTGTCTGGTCCGTGCTACATCCGACGTCCCTCAAGGAAGTCATCTTCGCCCGTTATTATTTACGCTTTTTATGAACGACTTACGCTTTTGTAAACGACTATAAACGATTTAAATTTGCCGACCATATTTCCCTAATGGTTAATAAGGCCAAAGGAGTCCTTGGTTTTATCAAAAGATGGTCAAAAGAATTTAATGACCCCTATATAACCAAAACATTATTTATTTCTTTGGTCCGTCCTATACTAGAGTACGGTTCATGTGTCTGGAGTCCCCAATATGGAGTACATAAGGACCGCATAGAATCCGTACAAAAGAATTTTTTAATATTCGCACTTAGAGGTCTATAATGGGATGCAAATCTTCAGCTTCCATCCTACAGTAGCAGACTCTTACTTATAAACCTACCTAGCTTAACAAATCGTAGGACAATGGTCGGTGTAGTCTTTCTGCATAACCTTATTAACGGGGATGTAGATAGCCAGTATTTACTAACACGTTTAAAATTTAACATTCCTAATAGAAGGACTCCAAACTTTAGTCCTCTGTTCCTTAGCCGTTGTAGTTCGACATATGCACTGCATGACCCTTTTAGGGTATTATGTTCGAACTACAATGGTCTTTACTCTATTACATCTCTTTCCTGTCCCTCTAATTTAAAATATTGAACTTTAAATTTCCTTACTAACTCCTCTTAGCTTAACAAATTTAAAATAGCTTAATATGTACTAATAAATCGTTTTTCGAGCGCCCCTCGGTCGTCTGGGCCTCTAAGCTTTATGATGAATACAGGAATGCTAGCTGATGCTCTTATTGATGCACAATCCATTTCCAAATTCTGAAAGACCGCGATAAATAAAATGGTGCCACCCAATGAGCCCATTGAGCAACGCTCAAAAGAAGGAGCGTAGAAGTTTATTCAACCAAAGAAACGGCTTCTACTCTTAAAGAAAAAATCGGCGATCGAAAGCAACACGGCTCTACTGACCACTCTGCTCTCTTCTACTCCAGCGTCATGGAGCTCGCAGTGTAAAACCCATCCTCTAATATCAGAAACAAATTTCGCACCAACAACAAGCAGTGCTACAATTTCTGCAATCACAGCGAGAACTACTACAATTGAAAGTACCGCGACGTCAACGACTACAGCGACTAAAAGAACAACAACTTCGGAAAGTGCCAAAGCGGCCCCGGCCACATAGACTGGAATGGATCGCTACATCCAAATCAAACGCAAGCTTAGCCCGCAGAGTAATCCGGCAGGCAATAAAACAAAAATTAACCACGTCCAGAAGATCGACAAAGAATCAGCCAGATCCAGTAGTAACAGATTTGCCCTACTGGCGGAGGTTGAGGAAAACCAACTAGCCCAAGACACCGCAAAAAAACCCATCCCCATGCCCCAATCCCCATCCAATCTATATTAGGGAGAAAAGCTCGAGTGCTCTGGTTAACAAAATTGAAGCGTTTATCGGGAACGGTTAATGTTGTCCCGCTTATCAAAGTGAACATCCATGAAACAAAGGTGCAAACCAAGACTAAAGAGCACTTCCGAATCGTGTCCAAATATCTGGACACTTTTCAGAAAAACTATTACACGTACCAGCTAAAAAGCAGTAAGGGCCTACAAGTGGTAGTAAAAGGAATCCAACCCGATGTTACCGCCGCGAAAATAAAAACCGACCTTAAAGAAAAGGGATTCGCCGCCAAGAATGATATTAACTTTCTAAATAAAGATAAAAAGCCACAAACCCCTCTTCAAGGTCGAGCTCAAGCCAGAAAGCAGGTCGCTGAAGAAGAACGAAGCAATATCTTTTGCATCGGAAAATCACTGTTGAAGAGCAACATAAACGCAACGGTCCAGTGCAATGCACTAGTTTTCAAGAGTATGGACACACAAAGTCTTACTGCACACTCCGGGCTGTATTTGTAGTCTGCGGAGACGCCCACAAATCCGCTTACTGCACTACAAACAAGGACAGTACCGTGAAGAAATGTGGAAACTGCCGAGGCAACCATACGGCAACCTGTAGAGGATATATGGTGTACAAGGAGTTAAAGAGTCGCATGCGGCAAGCGACCGCAACGCGCAACCAAAATCCACAGAATGCGTACGTTTCGTCAAAAACCACGCCAGACGTCTTCTTCGCCAAAGCTGCGAGATTTTCATTCGGTCCACTAAACACCACCAACGGCTTCTCCTATGCTGATGCTCTACGATCTGGAAGGGAAAATCCGATTCAGCCTAACCCTCAAAGCGCTCAACAGGCCCCAGAACAGTCACCCAGCAAAACGGAAACTATGATGCTTACTCTCCAACAAAGTATGATGGAGCTTATGTCATTCATGAAAACGACCATGCAAACACTTGTTCAAAACCAGAACATGGTGATACAGCTGCTTGTAGCACAACAGTCTAAATAATCTATGCAGGCTCTACGAATATCAACGTGGAACGCTAATGGTGTCTCACGGCATAAACTATCATTGTCACAATTCTTTACCGAAAACCATATTGACGTTATGCTACTGGTGGAAACGCATCTTACAAGCAAATACAACTTTCAAATAAGAGGCTACACAATCTACCGCACAGATCATCCAGATGGGAAAGCCCGCGGCCGAACTGGAGTTCTAATCAGAGAACGCCTTAAACACCATTTTCGCAAAAGGTTTGCAACAAACTTCTTGAGGCCACATCGATAAAAAATCAGTCAAGCAACGGAATCCTTTCAATCGCTGCCGTTTACTGCCCCCCTCGCTTCTCAATCTCGGAAGGACAATTTATGGACTTCTACAATTCACTTGGGGATCGTTTTATAGCCACAGGAGACTACAACGCCAAGCATACGCACTGGGGATCACGTCTAGTGACTCCCAAAGGAAGGCAATTGTACAATGCAATTATAAGTGTGAAAAATAAACTGGACTATGTTTCCCCTGGAAGTCCCACATACTGGCCACACAGACTCACGCAAACTCCTTATTTATTTTGGGGTGACAAAAAACATTCCTCGCAATATAATAAGTGCCAAAGCAGTCTCGGACTTATCATCAGACCACTCGCCGAACACCCCTTCAGCCTGACGACGCCAAAAACGAACTGGCTAAAATACAAAAAGTACGTAAGTGCCCACATAGAACTCGCCCCGGAGTTTAACATGGAATCGGACAACGACTACACTACGAGCGCCCTGGAAGAAGTACTCATTGCGGCAGCTAAAATCTCTACTCCTCATGGGAAAGAAGTAGACCGAAACAAATACTTCAAATCTAATCAGCAAATTGAACAGCTCATGATTGGCGCACGCGTCGTGATTGGCAAAACAGCAGATTACCAGCTTCAAAACAACGCCTTAAGGAAGCAACCCGATCATTCGACCAGGCTCTTCACCAACAGGAAGAAAATGCACAGCTGAGGTACATCCAGAATCTCTCGCCAACAAACACAAAGTACCCCCTGTGGAGGGCCCACCCAAATCTTAGTGCCCCAATTGAAACGACCACCCCGATAAGAAACTCTTCGGGATGCTGGGCTCGCAGCGACGAAGACCGAGCTGAAACATTCGCCACACATCTACAAAGTGTCTTCCAGCCAAACCCAGCCTCAAATTCATTCCTCCTGCCAGTAATTCAGCCAAAGTCCTCCCCTCAGCCAGCCGCACCTTCATTCCGGCCGAACGAAATCGAAAAAGCCATAAGAGGGCTAAAACCAAAAAAGGCTCCCGGAGGTGACCTTTTCACCCCAAAGATGCTGATCGAACTTCCAAAATGCGCTATAGAGGTCATCTGAAAACTATTTAATGGAATCATTAATCTCGGCTATTTCCCAAAAAAGTGGAAGAAATCCATCATTTTAATGATACCGAAGCCTGGAAAAGACCACACAATTCCGTCATCATACAGACCAATAAGCCTTTGATCTTGTTTTTCTAAATTGTTTGAAAAATGCTTGTTAACTCGTATAATACCACATCTGGAAGCTTTCAATATTATCCAGGCTCACAAATTTGGCTACCGAAGAAACCACGGAACCATCGGACAAGTAAATAGATCCGAGATTAACATCCGATTTACGCTCAGCCTTCGAACAGCGAGAATACTGCAGCGCTATTTTCCTTGACGTATCTCAAGCATTCGACCGAGTTTGGCTCATTGGACTCATGCACAAAATTAAAACGTATTTGCCAACATATACCAAGCAACTGGAATCATTACTCTACAATAGGGTTTTCTCAGTAAGATGCAACGCAGCTACTTCGGGCGACTACATTATCGAAGCGGGAATTCCACAAGTTAGCGCACTCGGCCTGTGTCTATATGGTTTTTATACTGCGGGTATTCCAGTGAACGCACAACTAACAATGTCAACGTTCGCCGACAATAACGCTATCCATAAACTGCAAACATGGTGCGCGCTGAGACGAAGACAAAGCTAGAAGACAAACAAATTTGTTTCGATTTTAAAAATCAAAAGTGTGCAAGGCATTGAAGCAGACATCTCCGACCCTATAAAGTATATATATTCTTGATCAGGATCACCTCCTGAGTTGATATAAGCATGCCCGTCTGTCTATTTCTACGCGAAATAGTCTCTCAGTTTTAAAGCTATCGACATGAAACTTTGCACACACCCTTCTTTCCTTTGCACGCAGTATATAAGTCGGAACATTCGGGATCGGTCGACTATATCCTATAGCTGCCATATAACTCCGGTATTTTTAGAGTTAGAGTTCAAAATTTGACAAAATAATACGACCCACCAAATTTCAAAAGGATCGGCCGACTATATCCATATATATATATATATATAGCAGCTTTAGCTGCCATATAACTAAAAAATCGGAAATGACCCAAGTTTAATGTTTTTATAGACAGAAAGCCGAAACTTCGTAGAGGTTTTATTGTGCCTTAGTTAATTTTACCTACCAAATTTCATAGCGATCGGCCGACTTTATCTTATAGCTGGCATATAACTGAACGATCGGAAATGGTACTTGGTAGAAATATCAACTTTCGTATTTTTGAAGATAGAAGTTTGGGACTTTTTTTAGATTTTTTATTGTAATAAATTGGATTATATATTCCTATTCCCATAAGGATCGGCCAACTATATCCGATGTTTGCGATATATATCCGGTTTTAACTGCAAGGGTATATAAACTTCGGCTCCGTCCGAAGTTAGCTTTCCTTTCTTGTTTTTAGATATTTTATTGTAATTAATTGGTTATATTATGATATTCTCATAAGGATCGGCGAACTATATTCGATTTTTGCGATATATATCCGATTTTAACAGCAAGGACATATAAACTTCGGCTCCGCCCGAAGTTAGCTTTCCTTTCTTGTTTAAATTAAAGAGGTAAATGGCGTAATTCACCCAATTAATTTGGGTAGAAAAACGTTCGGCGAATTTCATCATTTATTTAATGAGCTGTGTAAAAATAAAAAAAATTTGTGGAGTATACTAGACTGCATTCTCGCAGTGAAAGATGAAATCCAGAAGCAAAAAGAGTCCTACAAAGAAAAACTGTCTTCGCACCCAGCAATCTGATAGTTAAGTTCAAAATAGTGCTAGTCAATTTAAAAATATAAGATTTCATACACCTCTTGTTAGTCTCGCAAAGGAAAGATTGAGGAAAAAATATATGAGTTTAACAAACAAAGAGGAAAAAAATTTATTTGTATAAAATGGGTAGTCTATATGCTGTATCAAGTAGAGTAGAGGGTAGAGATTAGAGCAGGGGTACCCAAAAAATTATCAATACATTGGTATATGAATTTTTTTTTTGCAATTTCATAACAAAATGCATTCGAATCAGCATCATTGAGAAGAATAGGCAAAGCACGAAATTGTTATTGTAATTGCTCTTTACCTATGCTGGAAGTTAAACATGTATATGATTTTGCATTTCCCATATAAAAGAGCAATCCAACAACAAAGGTGGAACGAGAGCAATGGGAGTGGGCACTCCTGGATAAGAGTGTTTGGGATTAATAATATCAAAATTGTATTCTTTTTAAAAATTATAAAAAATTAGATATATTACATTCCAGACAAAAAGAAATATTTCTGTTGCAGCGTCCTTCTAACCGCAGAGGTATAATGGACCATCATCTTTTGATGCTCTGTGTTACGCCGGGCATCTGCTATCAGGCGGCGCGTTTATCGGCCGACACAACAGACACTGGATCAATTCACTCTAACAGGCTCAGTCCGGCGATTGAGACTTGTCTCGTCAATCAAGACAATGTGATGCGCCGTCGAGACCTAGCCTGCGCGGTCAAAATCTCGGTTTTTTAGATTAAATAAGACTGTCTTGACTTTTATTCAGTAAAGGGCGAAGCCGAGGCTGCATTAATTGCAGCTGCAATTAATATTTACTTAAAAATAAAATCTATTTATGAGCTGATCCTGAGCTGAGTTCCTGAAGCATGTCGATTAGGTAAAAATTAAAAAATTTTTGTTCTGGAGCCTTTTTAAAAACGTTTTCGAAAAAATGCAGCTCTGCGGTGATCTCGTTTGAAAATTTAATTAGTTATTTTAAAGAATTCAGAAATTTTTCACACTGAACTTAAAAAAAAATTTTATTTTTTGCGGAACATTTTTCATTTAATGAGCGAAAAAATAGTAATGCATTTAAAAATAAATAGGAAAAAAATTTTAAACATTTTTAAAATAAATTTCTTCGTTCATTACCGATCAGTTATAATCCCGACCATCGTTCATTTTGAACCGATCAGTTATAATCCCGACCAGTTAACAACAAAAAATTTATAAAAAAGAAAAGACCTTAAAAATGACTGAAAAAAAGCCTTGCTTAATTTTAAGCCAATATACATAAAATATGACTTTAAATTTATGTACAAAATTTACTTAATTCTAGACTTATGTATTATACAGTCATCCGGAGTGCTGTGAGGGAATATCAAAATAACAAAGGGCAAACATTATTTTTAAGTTATTATTTGATCGTAACTCAGCAAGAATGAATCAAGGTTCTTATAATCACAACGTGCATTCACGCAATTGTCAAGTGCGCTTCCGGAATCCTCGCCACCCATAAAGTAGATTTGTATTTATGTGGTTCGTTTGGCATTGGCAGCAGTGAGGCCATTTTATAATAAATTTGGCCTCTGATTTTGAATTTAGAATTGTAATGTTGACCATTTGCATTAGAATTTCGAACTATTTCTGTTGCTCCAAACTATGTCATTTGAAAGCATGAATTGAAAGCATCATTGGAATGCTAGACGCAGGAATGAATCAGATATAAATGATCGATGTACCTGTTTTCGTTGTTGGTCATTTGTTCTGCGTCTATTGACTGTGAAACGGCGTGATTGTCGTTGTTCTAATCTTCTGACATTGCGTTCAGCTCGTGTATCTTCTGGCTCTTAATGCAATTGCGCTATTCTAAAATTGATCAAATTAGCCACTTCGCGTTTCCTTGGCATTGCTCACTGTACAAAACACTCACAAATAGAATTAATGTATTTACCTAATAATTAAGAATTTTTTCCCTTTTAAATTGAGTTTATGTGCTATGGTAGCGTGAGTTTTTCAGTGTGATGAGGTAGTAACTCACATTATATGCGATTTTTGGTATGTTGAACAGGATTTAAGAGGATAATACGCTCATCAATACGATATTACTAAATACGCTCACAAAATTTCATGAGAATCGGTATAGCCATTTCGGAGGAGTATGGTAAGTAAAAACTGTGACACGAAAATTTTATATATATTGATTTTATTTCAAGTAACAAAGAATTTAAGTAAGATAATCTATAGATGAAAGTTATAAATACTGGAGTACAACACCATCAAAGCTTTAGTTGAATTGCATATTTGACTTGAATAGGAGTATGCATATTTTTTAAATATTTTTTGAAGAATAATATAGTGTACAATATATTAAACTTCTAAAACAATTCTAAATCGTAAATACGTTTATATTTTTCCAATGATAAATAAAACTAGTTAATCTTCCTTTGAAAGACTTCCCAAATCACTTAAAAAGATTTCAGGAGATAATACGTGCGAAGAGCCCACCAATACTTCCCAATTGCGAACTGAATTGGTAACTTCGTAAGCACATCTCATTTCAGACATACTTACACCGCCAACAACAAATACGATAAGTCTGGGAACATTTTTGACTTGTGTCTGGCCTTTGTCTTTATGCCAGTGGCCGTATCGAGCACTCGTTGGCGCGTGGTAATTAGTATTTTGTGCTCGGCCTTCAAGAAAAGGAAAATGACGCAAATCTAGCTTATCTTCTATGCAATCCTCCATGATGTCTTTTATTACTGGTGTCCAACGAGACATCTGATAGGTACTTTCTGTTATCCTTTCCTTTCGTGGAACAGAGTACAACTTTTTTCGTGACTGAAAAGAATAATTAACTCGATTTTATTTGCGTTTAAAAAAATATGACTTTACTTACATCAGCAATGACATTAATTCCCAAATAACTCAGATTTCTGACCATATCCTGATCTTTAGCGGACAATTGGGCGTGTGTAAAGAGTTTAGTTAGATTTTCCTCCGAAATTCCATTTTTAATCATTACATAAAGAGCGATGATACGAACTTTGTCGTAGTTGGACACATTCTGTATAAAAATTTGATATGCATACGACATACCAAAAAATGTATATCATACGAATGATTATAAAGTACATAGATGGGACAGGACATCTTATACAAAGAAAAATTTTATATGGCGGGTTCCAGCGCTGGAACCCGCTGGAACGAGCTGGAACGAACGAAGCCTAGATGAAAGGTGCGCGGCGCGCTTCTTATTCTTGGGGTCCTGGGTTCGATTTCATAAGTGGGCGGTTATTTCAATTTTTAGAAAGTTTTAGTTTTATGATTATTTTTATACTTACTTTTATTTCTTTTATTATTTTTTTTTTTACTTTGCATATATACTTTATCATTGTTATTTTAAATTGTATTTTATTACAATTGTTGTAAAAAATAAGGGACGGACGTGTCGGACTCCCTTTTTAGCCGGACATAATAAAAAATTAAACAATCTTACAATTGTAAAATTAAAGAAAAATATTACATTTAAAAAAAAAAATAATTTTAAAAGAAAGAAAAAAGTCCTTACAAGGATTTGAACATAGAAAAATTATACATAGAGCAACTCTCTATGCATAACGCTACCACCCTGTCTCGATATACAGCTATTAAAAATACTATTTGTTCTACTAACTACCACATCGGCGCATTGAAAACAGAACCGAGAAATTTAAATTTGGAAGCCAAAACATTTTTACGCCGTCGTGCGAGCAGTCACACATACATATGTACAAAGGCTCACATTTTTATTGACGGATACATGTCAAGAGTTTTAAAAATAGAATTGTATGCATTTGCGTTCCCCCCCTCCCCAACAAGCTCGACGAAAAAAGTTGACCGTTTTGGGCCCTGATGTCCCATCTATGGTCTTTATAATCTTTTATCATACTTACCGCATCTAACAAAATGGGCACAATATTTCGCATGTGATCCTTAATCTTCTCTCCTTCAGCATCGGTGCCCATAGCTAAATCTTGCTCCACACGACAAAGTTTATCGACATAGTTTTGGTACGATTTCATGCAGTCCTCTGCCAAATGTAAATGAGTAGAATATTTAGATAGCTCTTTCTGATACTGTGGCATCTTTTTTATCATTTGGGATAAATCTCGCATTGACGACTTATCAGCTGCATAAAATAAATCGAAAAATTACACATTATATGTTATACAATTTTTTTTCTAGATATTGACATACTGGAGCTCATCCGCTTTGAATCAGTAAATTTTTTCAAATTTTGAGTAACCTGTGTTGACACGACTGCGATGTGTTCATGGCGTAACTCAACCCACAAATCATCGTTTTCATCCAACAACACCTCTTTGTCTGGCTGGTTAGGTCCTGGTGTATAACGGTAAACGTCATTGACAATTGGAAGTAAATCATAAGCCATAGCTTGCAAAGTTAACTCATGAAGGAGAGGTGAAACACAATCAAAACCACGATCCAAAATTAGTAATTGTGACCGAGCCTTTTCTGGGCCCTCACCCATCGTTGGTTCATCTGCTTTATACGCGTCCAACTTTTGCTGCACTGATGCAGCTAAATCAATGTTTCGGTCCCAGTCACTACGATAGCGCACATTGGGGTATTCACCCAAAGTGGCACATAAAGTAGCAATTTGTTCGGCAATGCGTTCAATATGCTTGCCACGTATAGAAGCAAATGCTGGAGAATATAAGCACTGAAATGTGTCCGGAGAATCCAACGAGTAGACCTAAATAATTTATTATGTTATAATTAGTTATCATTGTCAATAAAAGTAGGAATCACTTTTTAATCCATTAGATATTATAAGTAAAATTTTTACATTCATCTCGTTAAACAAAAACAATAGTAATGACAATAATAGTCTCTTTTCGTTAGCTTAAATTCAATAGATACATATATAAGTGAGTAATTTACATTCTTTGTTATTTATAGGACAAAACTAGCCACAACTCAAAAACAAAAATAAAATATGAAAAAAATTATATTTTTTTAAATGCAACTTTTTTAACTTTCCATTTGTTATTTATTCTAATGCGTACCTACATTTCGACAATTATACGATTTCTTTTATTTTTTGTTAAACTTTTAAAGATCAATTACAAATTGAGTATAAGAAAAATAAATTTTATATATGTATATTCAATGGTTTTGTTTAGTATTTTTTTGATTATATTTCAGTTGATTGAGTTTTTTTATTTTTGATCAGTTTGTATAATATTTTTATATGTTTATTTTTATATTCATATGTTTTATCTATTTTTATTTTAAAAACAAAATATATTAAGGGTATGGATGGGTGTGGCACATTGTCCAATATATATGTATATTTTATAGCCAGAAAATGACTTGGAAAATGCCTTTCAAATTATTCAATTATATTTGTTTCAACTTTTTGATTTTTTTCAACAAAAAATGAAAAAGGCGCAACTGTTCAAATATTATATATGTATCTTAAAAAGTTTTAAAGGTGCTGCGAAAATATTTATACATGAACGGACTTCATAAAAATAGCCTCTACTTAAGTGACTAATACATTCAATTTAATAGTGTAAATTCTCCTTAACTCGCAGGGAATCATCCTTTATAATATCCGCATTTCTTCTAGTCCAAAACGTGGAGGATTTCCATTATAGCCAAAATGGCTCAAGCCATTTATAGATCTTGAAATCACAGTTTCATTAATATCGTGCCTACCGTAGTTGCTACATAACAATTTTTGGCTTTTAAAAACAATCTTAAACGGAATATTTTGTTTTACTTATCCAGTCTTTTAAGGAAAAAGTTTGAACTAAGCATAATATACATACTCTCGCCATGTAAGCAGCAAATGATGTTTGAAATCAGAAAAACAATTTCCGCATGCGGAAAAGGACTAGTTTAGTTCGCCCACATATAAGGTTGTCAAAACAGTCTTGTGGTATTTTTATTCTTTAATATTAGGGCAAAGGCAAAAATACATATTAAGCCGAAATTAACATTTGGATCTTCTATGAGAGACATAATGAAATTTAAATCTGGAAACAAGACTTGGAAACTTAAACAAGAAAGGAAAGCTAACTTCGGGCGGAGCCGAAGTTTATATACCCTTGCAGTTTAAACCGGATATATATCGCAAACATCGGATATAGTTGGCCGATCCTTATGGGAATATGAATATATAATCCAATTTATTACAATACAAAATCTAAAAAAAAGTCTCAAGCTATCTTCAAAAATCTTCAAAAGTCTCAAGCTATCTTCTATCTTCAAAAATACCAAAGTTGGTATTTCTACCAAAAACCATTTCCGATCGTTCAGTTATATGGCAGCTATAAGATATAGTCGGCCGATCGTAATGAAATTTGGTAGGTCGGATTAACTGACCAAGAATATAATCTTCAAAAACACGAAAGTTGGGTCATTTCCGATCGTTCAGTTATATGACAGCTATAGGATATAGTCGGCCGATCCGACTTATATACTGCGTGCAAAGGAAAGAAGGGTGTGTGCAAAGTTTCAAGACGATAGCTTCAAAACTGAGAGACTAGTTCGCGTAGAAACAGACAAACAGACGGACAGACGGACATGCTCATATCAACTCAGGAGGTGATCCTGATTAAGAATATATATACTTTATGGGGTCGGAGATGTCTCCTTCACTGCGTTGCACACTTTTGACCAAAATTATAATACCCTCCGCAAGAGTATAAAAAAAAAGTAATCGAACAGAACAAAACGGCAAAACCACTTGTATAAACAACTAAACATTCAATAAAAATACAACAGAACTTTTTTGATACCCTTATATTCACAAGTCACTCCACGAGGTACATCCCTAAAATTTGGCATTAGCAAATCCACATTAGGAGGCAACACCTCTGTACAATTAAAAGATACTGGGGAGCGTTCTAGTTCTTTGAACGCGTTTTACTTTAAGCACGGTGTTTAAGCACTATAACTATAAGTTTAAGACTACGAAAAACTGAGAAAGACACGGTTGTTGCGCACTTAATAAAGTTTAACACAAAATTTTGTTATTCAATTAAATAATTTTTTCTTCTATATTTTAGTCTCCTAATCATCGCCTCTCACTTGAATTTTGGTCATTTATGTGCAGACAATAAATGTATTCAGTTGCTATTGCTTTTTTTTATTTTCTATTATAAAGATTTTATTAAAAACCACGTTGGTTAATTATCTATTACTTATTATCTATCTATGTAAAACACATAACTTTGATCTAAGATTTCAGTACCTTTCTTATTTATTTGTATTTATTTAAAATTTTTGTATTTAAAATTTATGTGTACTATTGTACTTAAAATGTACTATTTTATTTAATTAAAACATCTTTTGGTTTTTTCACATCATTTTTTGGTTTTCAAATTGAAAAACAAGAATAAAGCCTATTCACCATAAACCAATCGGTAAATACAAATTGTAATGCTATCGAGCTTATTAATATTTATTTCTTTGCAGTTTCCTAAGGTACAACTTAAAACAAGAAAGAAAAGCTAACTTCGGCCGGAGCCGAAGTTGATATACCCTTGCAGTTAAAACCCGATATATATCGCAAACATCGGATATAGTTGGCCGATCCTTATGAGAATATAATAATATAACCCAATTTATTATAATATAAAATCTAAAAAAAAGTCCCGAACTTCTATCTTCAAAAATACCAAAGTTGGTATTTCTACCAAAAAACATTTCCGATCGTTCAGTTATATGACAGCTTCAAGATATAGTCAGCCGATCGTTATAAAACTTGGTAGGTCGGATTAACTGACCAAATATATAATCTGTACCAAGTTCCAGCTTTCCATCCTCAAAAACACGAAAGTTGGGTCATTTCCGATCGTTATATGGCAGCTATAGGATATAGTCGGCCGATCCTTATGAAATGTCGTAATGTTTTGCCAAAAATAGCTCTTATGTCACATTTGAACTCTCTAACTCTAAAAACACCAAAGTTATACAGTTTCCGATCAATCAGTTATATGGCAGCTATAGGATATAGTCGGCCGATCCGGGCCGTTCCGACTTATATACTGCGTGCAAAGGAAAGAAGGGTGTGTGCAAAGTTTCAAGACGATAGCTTCAAAACTGAAAGACTAGTTCGCGTAGAAACAGACAAACAGACGGACAGACAGACGGACATGCTCATATCAACTCAGGAGGTGATCCCGATCAAGAATATATATACTTTATAGGGTCGGAGATGTCTCCTTCACTGCGTTGCACACTTTTGACCAAAATTATAATACCCTCGGCAAGGGTATAAAAATATATACATATATATATATATACTTATACGTACTATATTTAATATTAGCCAAATGTTTTAAAGAATTAAAAATTTTAAAGTCTTTAAATATTTTTTTTTTAATTGGCCTCTGAAAGCGGCACGCACATAAATTCATAAATTCCTCATATTTTAGTTTCAATTGTTACAAAATGTTTCCAAACTTGGGAATAATCTAGAATAATTCGTACCCAATAAGGGGTATTGGGCTATATTTGTTATCAGGTTTTTCTTAAATTTAAAATTTTGTTATATTTTTTATTTATATTCGTATAAAAATGCCTGTTCCGTAAAAAGGAATTACATTTTTATTATTATTATAAAGACAAATAAGTGATGAACCTTATTATGTGCATTTAGCATAGTGCTTATAAAGTGGCAAATGTTCCCAAGTTAAATGCTATTATATGTTGATAGTATAAGCAAATACTAAACAAATTCTTTTTTCGCCATTCTTTTTTTATATACATATATATATACCAGAGACCTGCATTGAGTATGATCGAGTCGGTTCGATCAGCCTCGCTCAAACCCTTCACGACTCAAAAAGTTGTTCGCTACAAAATTGTTCGATCGATCTTCGTGCACAAAACAAACAGTTCGTACAATTGATTTGATTGCTCTGCTTACTGATTCAAACTGATTTATGCATACCGGTTTGATAATCGGAAATGATTGTACAGAAAAAGACGATCAAGTCCAACGATGCAAACGAAAGCTCAGACATCGATCAAGTTGCGTTTGATTTGATTGTGAGTGATGCAAACAGATCGAGAATTGCCCTGTGAATATGTGAATGTACACACACATTCATGTAATCATGTAATCATTTTTATGTTGTAACGGAAAAAAGTTGCGACGCGTAAAATTAACTAAAAAATTACTTTATTTTTTTCTTCAGTTTTAACGCTTAAAATTAAAATTCAATTATTGCTAATGATGAAATAAGTAGATCGGGATGAATCGAACCACCCGGTATGACCAAACGGATGACCAAACCAAATCGATCTGAATGCAAGCAGCGTTCTCAATCATTCTTTGCTGCTCACACAAAGCGTTCGATCAAAGAACATCATTATGAACCAGGCACGAGTGATTGGAACTGAATGTTCGATTTGAACACGCTTGCTTACGATCAATTCATGTTCGTTGAAGCAATGTTTTGCGTCCCAAAAAATCCGAGTCAACGATCAAGTATGATTGAAAAAATTTTGATCGTTGCTGCTCTCTGATATATACATACCTTTCTTGTTTATTTTTGTTACATATGTATATAACAATATATATATATATATATTTTTTTCCTCAAATATGCATAAATATACATAAGTATAAAGGTATTAATTAATAATACACAATATAATATAATACACAAAAACATTTTTTTTTATATTTGAAAAAAAAAATTTGGTGCCGGTACATGTGTGAAAGATTTTCTTGGCAGCAGAACTTGCGCAAATGTATATACATATTCTTTTTTATTTCTTATATTAAGCCCCGTTTCCATTTTTTTTTTTTAATGTAAATTTGTACATATATAATTACCAACCGCATTTGAAATAATTGCATCTTTTACTAAGATATCAAGCGTCCAACGCCAGTTTTAGTGCTTGCGAAAATACCGCGAAAAAACCGCTGTCCTGCAAAATGTGCTTTTTGGCGCTTACGTTATTTTTGCAAAAAGGGTATATGCATATATAGGCTATACACCAAACGGGTGTTATGGTTTCAAAACAATTATTTAGTTTATTTCAGCCATCATTATTAGATCATTAGTTCTTAAATTTGATACCACACTTACGTTGTTATTTTGTTGAACAACAACTTATTTCGAGCGTTTAATTTCTTAGGAACATTAATCATTATTACAATTAAATGTAACAACTTTTGTTAAATAAAGTTATCAGAAAAACTTTATACTAGTTCAAATGAAGAATTACAATTTGTATTCAAAACTTCTTTATTAGAAAGTAATTAAAATATGAAGTTATAGTTCGATTTGTTTTTATGTATATTTCTTATACATTACATCCCAGTTTCTCAATGTAAAGTTAAGGTCGTAATGGGAGTCACCAAAATAAGTTAAATTTATATAAAAAATGGAATGAACACCCACTTTACATGTGTGGTTACCTAACTGGATTATTTTAACTCCATATTGAGAAACTGATGTTAAATTGAACACTACAAAAAAAACGACGCAAAACTTGAGGAGATGTTTTTGAAGCCAAACTCTTTTTTTTTTGTAATTTTGTTTTTGTATAATAATAACAATAATAATTATAAACAAGAAAACAAAGCTAACTTCGGGCGGAGCCGAAGGTGATATACCCTTGCAGTTAAAACCGGATATATATCGCATACATCGGATATAGTTGGCCGATCCTTATGATTACATTATAATAAAACCAATTAATTACAATAAAAAATCTAAAAAAAAGTCCCAAGTTTCTATCTTCAAAAATACGAAAGTTGATACTTCTACCAAATACCATTTCCGATCGTTCAGTTATATGTCAGCTATAGGATATAGTCGGCCGATCCTTATGAAATTTGGCATGTCGTAATGTGTTGCCAAAAATAGCTCTTTGAAGTCTCTAACTTTAAAAACACCAAAGTTATACCATTTCCGATCAATCAGTTATATGGCAGCTATAGGATATAGTCGGCCGATCCCGGCCGTTCCGACTTATATACTGCGTGCAAAGGAAAGAAGGGTGTGTGCAAAGTTTCAAGACGATAGCTTCAAAACTGAGAGACTAGTTCGCGTAGAAACGGACAGACAGACAGACGGACAGACAGACGGACAGACGGACATGCTCATATCAACGCAGAAGGTGATCCTGATCAAGAATATATATACTTTATAGGGTCGGAGATGTCTCCTTCACTGCGTTGCACACTTTTGGACAAAATTATAATACCCTCTGCAAGGGTATAAAAAGGGAAAGCTAAATTTATATATATATATATATATAAAGATATATCTCAAAAATCGGATATAGTTGGCCGATCTTTATGAGAATATCATAATATAACCAATTCATTACGATAAAGAATCTAAAAAAAAAAGTCCCAAGCTTCTATCTTCAAGAACACCAAAGGTGGTGTTTTTACCAAATATCATTTCCGATTGTTATATGGCAGCTGTAATATATAGTCGGTCAATCCCGGCCGTTCCGACTTATATTCTGCGTCGATAGCTTCAAAACTGAAAGACTAGTTTGCATAGAAATAGACAAACGGACAGACGGTCAGGCTCACTTGAAACATTTTTTATCTAAGTTTATGTAACAAATAGTATTATACGACATATAAAATTGAAAATGATCGATAAAACAGTTTATGATAGTTTTTCTCTGCGCAGCCTCTGCCTGCACACCGACATTGTAAACACTGTAAAACGGCTGTAAACCAGTTGTTGGCACTCAATATAATTTTAAAGCTTTAGTATTAGAAACGACAATCAAAAAGTAGGCTGAGAGCTTGACGTTTCATCGGGCAGAGAAAATTTTCCCATGCCCTGGAAAATGAGAATTTAAGGGGAGGGTAAGGTCAAATCATGCGAAAAAAGCCATGTTTTTGTGATTTTTTTTTCTGACGGCACAGTTAAAATTTATTTATTCAACCAACGGTATATTAAAGTATGACATTAGAAGAATGTTTTATCAAATTTTTACAAAAAAAATATTTAAAAATATGGCAATGGTAGCAATTGTCCGGACGTGTCGCCAAAAAAAGTTTAATTGCGATGCCCCTCATAACTCGGTGCTGGATCATTTGTAATCAAAAAATGAAAGCTCATTCGTTAGATAATAGTTCGCCCCAGGTAACGCTGTGAAGGTTTTTTGAAAATAGCAATTTTTTAATTTTTTCGAAGACTTTGAAGTGAAAAACTCCATTTTTTGGGAAAAAAATCGGTAAATTTGTCATTGCAAAATCAAAATTATGAACAAAAAAAAAAAACTCGACAGCGTTACCTCGTAAAATATGTACAGAAATAGTGTTTAAAATTTCAAAAGGATCGGTGCAGTAGTTTTGAAGTCATGAGGGGCACCGACTTTGAAAACGTGAGTTGTGGGAAAAACGCTTTAAAGTTTTAAACACAAAAAAATCCAGTGTAAAACGTTTATGAGCAACTTCGTCAATAACTAATAAGTTCGTCAATTTTGCTTTAATTGACTTGAAATTTTGACACAATATTCTTCAAATATTATGCATTCAATTTAAAAAAAAAAAAAAATTAAAAAAAAAAAAAAAATTTAGTACCTTATTCTCCCCTTAAAGCATAGTACTGAGTTGACGAAAATCCGCTGTCGAACGAGTGACAGCTGTCAAACTCCATATAAAAAAAACGGTGTAAAAAAAGGAAGAAGAAATTTTTGCCTTCTAGATTTTGCGGGTACTGAGTTGACGAAAATTTTTGTTATCGATTTCAATGGTGTTGCCGGATGAAAAAAAATAAACAGCTGATCTCGGGGAGTTGAAAGAAATAATTTCATTTTTTTCTATAGGTGTGACATGGAGGGTCAATTGATCAAACAAAAAAATAGTCGGCCCGAAAAATTTTCGACGCGCCAGGAGAAGTTAAAATTAATTTCTGCGGTCAAGGCGAAGCCCATAATATGGGATTTGACCCACAAGGGGCATTTTAATTCCATAAAATGGCATTGAAATGATTTGTGATTGATTTTGATTTTGACCCAGTTTTCTATTTCTTAATCAGCTCCTTAGCGGCAAAATACATAAACAAAACACCAACATCCAATTGATTTGAATTCATTTTTGCTTATTGGTTTTTTGTTTACAAACAACAGCTGTTCAGTATTACCTTATTTCTTAATTTTTTTGGTCACACTAGCTCGGTAGCTGAATAAAGTGCAATATCGTTATCAAATTTTCAACAGCGGATTTTCGTCAACTCAGTACTATGCTTAAGTGTCAAAACCATTTCTTAAAATATGAATTTTTAAAGAAGTCCCAAGCTTTAAAAAAAAAATTAATCCTAACTTTTTCTAACTTCTGTGTGAACGCAAGGATGTGCCAAGGTGCCAATCTATGATCCAGCTACTAAATAAGTATTTTAAAGAAATTTTAATTTCCGACCAATTAGTTATATGGCAGCTATAGGATATAGTTGGCCGAACCCGGCTGTTCCGATTTATATACTGCGCGAAATGGTAGGAAAGATGTGTGCAAAGTTTGGAGTCGATACCTTTAAAACTGAAAAATTAGTTCACTTGGGAACAGATAGACGAACAGGCTTTAATCGACTTATAAGTCATCCTGATCTAAAATATATCAACGCATTTCCGCGTAAGTAACGTATGAGGACTAATTTTATATTAAAACGTAAAAATATGTTTTTTAATAATTATTGAATTTTAAAAATACTTTACAAGAAACTTCCTTCGAAATTTTTATTTTTAAAATTTTTTAGATTTTAGATTAGTAGATGAGGTAGATTAGTATTTCAGGTATGTTATGCCCAATACTCATTACATCCACACATAAGTTTAAAGCAGGGACCGTAATTGTTATAATTTTTAAAATAAAAATTATAAAATAAAAATTATAAAATAAAAATTATTTGTTGATTTTTATGACAAAAATTGACATATAACTCTTATTTTCAATTTTTATAATAATAATTAAGAATAAGAATTATTTTTCAATTTTTATAAAAAAATATAAAAAACAAAAATTATGATTCAATTTTTATTAAAAAAAATTGAAAATAAGTGTTACAATTCAATTTTTATTATAATAATTGAAAATAAAAATTGAATGCGAATAACTTCTGAACCGAGTGGACTATCTGTGGCGCAGTACCTTTCAAATAATTCCATAAATAACAGTGTTCATTACAAAAGGAAGACTCGATTATGTGAATTATGTGAAGAAAAATTTTTTAATAATGGCATCTGCAATGACAATATTACTCTTTATTAAAAAAACAGGTCCTAAAAATGTTTTAATCATGGAATCCTCAATTATTCAATTTGTTTATTATTTAGGCCAACCATGTAAAAGTACACACCGAGTTTCTTAAAATTATTTCGATTATATTGAAATATTTGTTGTATTAAATTCGTTTCAAGCCCTTTCCAAAAAAATTGTTTGAACTGGCGCTACAACAAGATTTCCGTTTTAGGGGCTTCCTGTACTGGAGCTACAAAAATATAGGGGCGGGAGGGGCGTGGCCAAAATTTGAAACAAACTTGAATTGCGTGGGTATTTAGAAGTGGTACTCTGCTAGGTATTTTGTTTTTTTTTCATGCGCCCCTTGCGCAGGTCATGGTCAGGTCAAAAATTTTCAAATAAATATCATTTTTAGTTTCACACTTTTCATGCGATACATGTACATACATATGTATATGTATAACAAGATAAAATCCTATATCTTTATTTTTTATAAACTCTGAGATCAAGGCGTTCATACGGACAAAGATACAAACGGACATGGCTGTATCGACTCGGCTGTTGATGCTGATCAAAAATATATATACTTTATGGGGTCAGTAATGATTTATTTTCTATGGTACAATACAACCTTTGTACTTAACGAGTAACGGGTATAAAACTCATCATTTTCGAAATTATTTTTTCTTTCAATACAATAAAAAAGTCGGTAAGTCAAAAGGGGTCCTGTTCATCTTGAGCTTCTAAATTGAACTACTTGAACTACTTGAATCTTGAACTAATAAATTACAATATAATGGCTCGGACGAAAAAATGTATTAAAATCTGAAGCTCTGCGGGTTTCCACTAATTTTTTTACCTTTGCAGAGGGTGTTATAAGGTTGTCTAAAAATGGTGAAACGCTGCGAAGGAGACAAAACAAGCATTTACATATGTATGCATGTTTGTCTTTCAGATTAACGGATATCGGTCTTAAATTTTGCACACAACAGTCGTAAAGTGGTACTCTGCTCGGTATTTTGTTTTTTGCTCGCGCCCCTTACCCAGGTCATAGTCAGGTCAAAATATTTCAAAAAAATATTTTTTTTAGATGTACACTTTTCATATGATACGTACATGTACATATGTATATTTATAAAAATTTGAAATTTTTTAATAAATTGAATTCAGAATAACAAAATTCATAAAGATAAGTTCGAAAATATACAATTATTAATCATTCAAGACCTTCACCAATGATTATATATATTTAGTTTAAAAGACAGCTAAGAACCATAAAATAAAGTTATTATATATATCGTAAATTAATTCAATTCAATTGTTCAATTGATTCTCACTTTATTAGTTTAAATTATATTATTAAAGTCGCACCTGGCATTCGTAAGGAAGAAATGCGATATTTATCTCCTTTAGAGTTTTGATCTTTCTTGCAGCGCACGATTTACACAAATCGTTAAATAATTCCTCTGGGCAAACTATAATTATACGCACATTGAAATTTTATGAATCAATACAAATATGGTTACAACAGAATTTAAATTAAACTATCTTTCTAAAAACTTATTCTAGAAACTTTCACATGTTTTGATTTTTATCAACAATTATTTGACAATCAGTCCGAAGTTATATATATTTTTATATCCTTTTGCTCCTGAAAAAAATCGATTAAATAGCACTGAAACCTGAAATAAATCAATCTAAAAATTTGATTACAAATTCATTTTCGATAATACTAATTAGTAAAATTATAAAAATTAAAATTATAAACATATAAATTATAAAATTTAAAAAACTAATCGACGGATACAGTCGAGCTTCCCGACTATATTATACCTGGTACTCATCTCTTTCATGCAAACTTTAACTAACCTTTAAAGTTTAAACTTAAGGAGTATGTATTCTCTAACAAAATGTTTATCACATTCTTTGGCGCTTTGGAAAAAGACAACCAAACCTACGTCCACACTACCGATTCTGTAGGGAAGCCTACAGCTCCTCTAAAAATTTTCCGATTTGGCTGAACTTTGATTTTTAGATTATAGATTAGATTGTGTAGATTTGTGAGGGTGGAAAGGGGTTTGCCAAACAATTTGAAACAGACCTGAAGTGCGTGGGCATTATAGGAGTCTCCATTCCAAATCCTATAGCTTTATCTCTTATAGTCTCTAAGATCCGCGTGATCAGACAGACGGAAAGACAGACACGGCATTACAGACTCGGCTGTTGATGCTGATTAATTATATATATACATTATTGAGTCAGAGATGATTTCTTTTCTATGTTACATAGTACTACGAGTACGAGTGCTACATAGTACTACTCTACGGCTACCGGGTATTAACACCAAAGTAGTGGTGTTTCCGATCAATCATTATATGGCGGCAGCTTATGACTATATGCTAGTACGCTGATCTCGGCCGTTCTGACTTATATACTGCGTGCAAAGTTTCAAGTCGATAGCTTTAATACTGGGAGACTATTTCGGACAGAAACAAACAGACAAAACGACAGACAGACAAACAGACCGACATGCTTATATCAACTAAGGAGGTGAATCTTATCAAGATTATATATACTTTACAGAGTCGAAGATGATAAATTCTTGCGTTGCCCACTTTTGACCCCTTTGCAAGGGTATAAAAATGTCGACAGCCAAGCCTAAACAGTATATGGTATATATGTACATGTATTAAAACTAAATTAGAGGCAAAATAAAAACATGAATACCAAAGAATATACTCTACGAAAACTGTAACCCAACAATTCAAATTATTTTTTATAATTAAAATTATAAGCTATTTTTTTATTAATATTTGTAGATTTGGCATTCTGATTTCGTATTTCGTTGGTCAAAAAACTGTCAAAAATTGCCACTACTAAATTAGTATTAGTATTTTTATACCCTTGCAGAGGGTATTATAATTTTGTCCAAAAGTGTGCAACGCAGTGAAGGAGACATTTCCGACCCTATAAAGTATATATATTCTTGATCAGGATCACCTCCTGAGTTGATATGAGCATGTCCGTCTGTCCGTCTGTCTGTCCGTCTGTCTGTCTGTCCGTTTCTACGCGAACTAGTCTCTCAGTTTTGAAGCTATCGTCTTGAAACTTTGCACACACCCTTCTTTCCTTTGCACGCAGTATATAAGTCGGAACGGCCGGGATCGGCCGACTATATCCTATAGCTGTCATATAACTGATTGATCGGAAATGGTATAACTTTGGTGTTTTTAGAGTTAGAGAATTCAAATTTGACATGAGAGCTATTTTTGGCAAAACAATACGACGTGCCAAATTTCATAAGGATCGGCCGACTATATCCTATAGCTGCCATATAACTGAAAGATCGGAATTGACCCAACTTTCGTGTTTTTGAAGATAGAAAGCTAGAACTTGGTACACATTCTATTTTTGGTCAGTTATAGGTCGGATTAACTTAACAAAACTTCATTAGGATCGGCCGACTAGATCCTATAGCTGCCGATATAACCGATATAGCTGCCGATATATAGCTGCTGCATACCCAACCAACTGACCCAACTTTTGTGTTTTTGAAGATAGAAAGCTGGAACTTGGTACAGATTCTATTTTTGGTCAGTTCATCCAACCTACCAAATTTCATAAGGATCGGCCAACTAAATCCGATGTTTGCGATATATATCCGGTTTTAACTGCAAGGGTATATCAACTTCGGCTCCGCCCGAAGTTAGCTTTCCTTTCTTGTTTATTGTAAATTTGGTAAAAAGGGTTTTTTATTTTAAATTTTTTTAAATTGTTAAAAATTTTTTTAACTTTGTAACTTATCAAGATTTGAAAGTTTTTTTTAGCCCTATCCCCAGACACACCCCATCCCTAAGTTGATTAATATTTAAACAAACCGTGTGAAAGTGAACATGTACATGAA
This sequence comes from Drosophila parabipectinata, assembly GCA_018153455.1. NCBI lineage: Eukaryota > Metazoa > Arthropoda > Insecta > Diptera > Drosophilidae > Drosophila > Drosophila parabipectinata. Next base: position 726,674 of record JAECYA010000403.1, on the reverse strand, counting down.
CTGCCCACCATAAGGGTTATGTGTTAGTTTACCCATTACCTGCGCCACAACATGATTGTGAGTGAGATCAATATCTCCCAGTATCGGCCTTAATGCCTTTTTCAAACTAAATAAAAAGTTAATTGAATCTTTTTTTAGCTTGCATGAAAAACTAGATATGCACTATGGTAACGATTCTGATCAAGAATTATATACACACTTTGGACCAAAATTATAATAATTTTTGCAAGATTATAAAAAATTTTGGTCAAAGGGTTAAATAAATAAAAAACATTAGGTGAAAATGGGGAACGATTACGTTTTATATTATTATGCCATTTTTATCCATTGCACTATGGGCGATTAGTTGATTTTGGCGGCATAAAGTCTAGGAGCTTAATTGTTTTTTAAGGGTTACTAATATTTTAGTTTGTTTTCGGTTTTTTTTTAGTCAATTTGACCACGCCTTTATTTTCCGCCCCTTTATAACCCCGGAACTTGTACAAAAATTTAAATTTGTATTATAAAGCAAAGCATATAAATAGAAAAAATAATATTTTACATTGTTTTAACAATATTCCAAACTTAAAAAAAACAAAAAGTTAATCATCTTCTTCATCTAAAACAAAAGAATTCTCATGTTTGTCATCGCTTTCGTTGTCTGATTCGGTGTTTTCATCATTAAAAAAATTGTATGAACTCAGCTCTGATGTTGGATGTTCAAGTGCATTTTTTTTAAAGGAACAAAAAAGAGCAAAAAACATGATTACTACAATAAACTAGACACTTTCGTTAGTAACTTGCCATTTTTAGTTGCATGTTTTGATGTGCACTTTTCAAGAAATACTCCACAGAACACAATTAAAATTGTTAGATTTTTGCTCAAAATACAATCAACAATAACACTGGACATTAAAAACACAACGAACATTTATACACATTTATCGTAAATAAAATATTCTAAATACCTTGAGCTTTGCTATCCATATTACACTTATTAATTTAAACGAAACCAATAATAATTTAAGCACTTTCAACAGCATGAAATTTTTCGTGCCAATTTATATAATTGCGAGCTTCAACAGATCACTTGGTTTTGAAGGGCTGCCAAAAAAAAAGAGTTGCCACCTGATAAAAAAATTTTTTTTCAGCTAACTGAATTGTTTACTATTAATAAAAAAAAAAATTTCCTTAATATTTCACCATAAATTTTATGACTTTATGCCGCCCATTATGAAAAATCACCCATAGTGCATTGCATGTCATAACGTGGGTTGGGGGGTGTTCAAAAATCAGCAACATCGTGATTACTTAATGTATGGACAGCCCCTTAAGCAGCCCATACAAAGGCGAACATGTTGGCCAGCATGTTGTGCTCGCCGAAATTTTCCCCGTTGATTGTAGTGTTTGGCGTCAAATTGTTCGCCAAAATGCTCGCATAATATTGAAATCATTCTATTTTGTCTATGTTGGCACAACATGCTCGCCTGTGGATGAGCTTAGTCTCAGTCTTTAGTCTGAAACGAGATATTGTCGTTATATAGAGATAGAAGTAACACAAATTTTTATAAAGAAATTTTAACATATTTGTTTATAACAATTTGTTAAACATATTTGTTTATTTTAATTTGTTTATTATCAAATTTTGATAAAGAAAGAAAATGTACCGGCGAAACACATTTTTATTAAACAGGGAAACCCTTGCAACCTTTTATTAATTTTATGTTTACCAAGAAAGGAAAGCTAACTTCGGGCTGAGCCGAAGTTGATATACTCTTGCAGTTAAAACCTGATATATATCGCAAAAATCGGATGTAGTCTTTCTTCTTTAAAATATAATCCGCAAGCTTCTATCTTCAACAAGAAAGGAAAGCTAACTTCGGGCGGAGCCGAAGTTTATATACCCTTGCAGTTAAAACCGGATATATATCGCAAACATCGGATATAGTTGGCAGATCCTTATGATTACATCATAATAAAACCAATTTACTAAAATACAAAATCTTAAAAAAAGTTCCAAGCTTCTATCTTCAAAAATACGAAAGTTGATATTTCTACCAAGTACCATTTCCGATCGTTCAGTTATATGGCAGCTATAGGATATAGTCGGCCGATCCTAATGAAATTTGGTAGGTCGGATCAACTGGCCAATAATAGAATCTGTATTAAGTTTCAGCTTTCTATCTTCAAAAACACGAAAGTTGGGTCATTTCCGATCGTTCAGTTATATGGCAGCTATAAGATATAGTCGGCCGATCCTTATGAAATTTGGCATGTCACAATAATTTGCCAAAAATAGCTCTCATGCAAATTTGAACTCTCTAACTCTAAAAACACCAAAGTTATACCATTTCCGATCAATCAGTTATATGGCAGCTATAGGATATAGTCGGCCGATCCGGACCGTTCCGACTTATATACTGCGTGCAAAGAAAAGAAGGGTGTGTGCAAAGTTTCAAGACGATAGCTTTAAAACTGAGAGACTAGTTCGCGTAGAAACGGACAGACAGACAGACGTACAGACGGACAGTCGGACATGCTTATATTACCTCAGGAGGTGATCCTGAACAAGAATATATGTATATGTACAAGGGTCGGAGATGTCTGCTTCACTGCCTTGCACACTTTTGAGCAAAATTTTAATATCCCTGCAAGGGAACAAATATAAAAAAAAGTCCCAAGCCTCTATCTTCAAAAACACCAAAGTGGGCAGATGTAAGGATATAGTCTGATCGTTATAAAATTTGGTAGGTCGGATAAACGTACCAAAAACATCATCTCTACTACGTTCCAGCTTTCTATCTTCAAAAACACGTAAGTTGGGTCATTTTCGATCGTTCAGTTATATGGCAGCTATAGGATATAGTCGGCCGATCCGGGCCGTTCCGACTTATATATTGCGTGCAAAGGAAAGAAGGGTGTGTGCAAAGTTTCAAGTCGATAGCTTTAAAACTGAGAGACTAGTTCGCGTAGAAACAGACAGACGGACAGACGGACATGCTCATATCAACTTTATGTACTTTATAGGGTCGGAGATGTCTCCTTCACTGCGTTGCACACTTTTGGACAAAATTATAATACCCTCTGCAAGGTATAAAAATATCGGATATGGTCCGATCTTAATGAGAGTTTCATTTACAAAATAATTTATTAGCATAAAATATTTTAAAAAGTTCCAAAGCCTCTGCAAATGTATTCAAATCTCTTAATTCTTTTCGTCTTTCATTTAAAGTTTGGTATTAGTCCCAATTGTGACTCTGAACTATGAAAATTTACTTCTGGAAATTTAAAAACAGTAAAAAATTAAATATAACAATATCAATTCTACATTACTACATCACATCATAAAATTGTTAATCTCATTATAAACAACTTAGATAAAGAAATCTATTGAAAAAAAAGTTGTCGCAATCATACCCTCTGTAAAGAAAACGTGCGCAAAGCGGTACATAGGGCGCGCTGGATTTTCAAAATCGCGTATTAACGCACGAACACTCTCATCGGAAGGAGTTATCAAATAAATGGCATCCATAGTAGGTAACGGCTCACGTTTTTTGTTAATATCTTCTACCACTAAAATAAAAGTATCACATATTACGTTCAACAATAGTTAATAAAAACTTACATGTTATTCCTTCAGCACTTATCTCATGCATTTTAGTGCAAGCCGAGACCATGCGCATGCCAAGCTTATCTACAACTAGAACTCGCCATTCTATTCCACCGGGTCCCGTTTTAGGCGTTGCTGTCGAGCCTTGTTTTTTTACTACTGTTGGTTTATATTTTACTACCTCGTTCATTATCTCTAAAAAATGTTTAGAGAAAATTGTATTAATAATTTCAGTTTTTTGTTCCTGTATGTATGCACTGACTAGACAATGATAATAAAGTAAAGCGTCAGATTAAATACAGCGTTAAAAATAGAGACTAAAGAATAAAGGATTTAATTTTCTAGTCTTTTTATACCCTTGCAAAGGGTATTATAATTTTGGTCCAAAGTGCGCAACGCAGTGAAGGAGACATCTCCGACCCTATAAAGTATATATGTTCTTGATCAGGATCACCTCCTGAGTTGATATGAGCATGTCCGTCTGTCCGTCTGTCTGTCTGTTTCTACGCGAACTAGTCTCTCAGTTTTAAAGCTATCGTCTTGAAACTTTGCACACACCCTTCTTTCTTTTGCACGTAGTATATAAGTTGGAACGGCCGGGATCGGTCGACTATATCCTATAGCTGCCATATAACTGATTGATCGGAAATGGTATAACTTTGGTGTTTTTAGAGTTAGAGAGTTCAAATGTGACAAGAGCTATTTTTGGCAAAATAATACGACGTGCCAAATTTAATAAGGATCGGTCGACTATATCCTATAGCTGCCATATAACTGAACGATCGGAAATGGTATTTGGTAGAAGTATCAACTTTCGTATTTTTGAAGATAGAAGCTTGGGACTTTTTTTTAGATTTTTTATTGTAATTAATTTGTTTTATTATGATGTAATCATAAGGATGTAATCCGCCCGAAGTTAGCTTTCCTTTCTTGTTCTAAACAAAACTGCACAGTTGAAAAGGTATTTATGTTTATAACGCATATGTGTGTGTGTATATATTTATGTATATGTAAGTGTGTGTTGTATGTATATTCTTGATCAGAAAAACCTCCTGAGTTCATGTAAGCATGTCCGTCTGTCTGTCTGTTTCTACGCGAACTAGTCTCTCAGTTTTAAAGCTATCGACTTGATATTATGAAAATGAAAAATCCATTAGATCCATAATTTACACTAAAGAACTCACCAAATGCTATCGGAATCAAAAAAAAAGTTTCAGAAAATGTGTTTTTCTTTAATTTTTTTGCACTAATTGCGTACGAACGTACGTTCGCGACCCCAGGAATAGCCCATATATGTAAGTTAGAAATATAATGGCAACAGATAGAATTTACAAAACAGAATTAGACTTTCTGCTTTACCGAAACTAAAGCGTTTTTTGTTTTGATGGAATATGAGACAAATCATTTAAAAGAAATAGAAAAAAGATTATATTATATATATTGTATTATATATTGTATTAATTTGTATTATATATATATTTTTTTTAACAAGCTAAATAATTTCATACCCAGCGAACGCTGCGATGGGGTCAGTGCAGGTGATCGATTCGCTCACCAATACACTCTTACTTTGCTTTGCGTTCTTCGTGCTCAACCCTGGTCTAATGGGCTCAATGGGGCAATTCCATCGCACATACAGGGCACCGAACGATGTGTGCAGTTGTTAACACATGTCTCACGGCGAGTTATGCGACAGAATCGAGATGCTGTTATGTCATTGACTTTAGAAAGTCGTTCCAAAGTTCCTCAAATGGAGTCAAAGAAAGACTTCAGATTCTATTAAGATGACGGTATAGTCCAAGTCAAGAAAATGCAAAAACTACCTACTTGTTTGAAAGCAAATAAACTTTATAATAAAAAATTAAATTAAATTCCGCCTTTTATCATGCCACGCCTACTTTTATTTAGTTGCTTAAAATGCCTTTGAATATATATTTAATTTTTCCGATCGATACCGTACTTCGTTTAAAAGTTACAGACTCATTGATCCAACTTTCATATATGAGGCTAAGTACATGGCTAGTTTGACTCTTTCTTTAGAAATTAAAAATAATTTATAAGTTAAATAAATTAAAAAAAAAAATTATAAAATTTGTTGTAAAAAGATGAATCAGAATTGACTCCAACATAATTGGAAAATGCGTACGTTTTTTTTTAAATACATTAAAATGTCTTAAATACCTCGAAATATCTTATGTACCTCATAGTGCAATCTTGAAGCTTCTCGGCGTGAGCTAGGAATTCATTTTAGACACATGGTTTCTTGGTGAAATTTTCTTAGAATTCTTCGTAGATTCCGATTATGGGGGACGATTTTTTGAAAAAAAAATTGACCCGCCCTAATATATACATATATATTTTTTTTTATTTGAAAAAAGTCAATGTATCCACTTTAGTAAAAATGTGTAAAAGAAAGAAATAAGCGAAATGGAAGGGCACACTATTACTTCGGAACGCTAGCAAGATTGGACTGACTTGTTTTGGGAAAAGCGTTATAACTTCAACAATTTTTATAATTTCCTAATGAAATTGATCTCGTTTTATTCAGAATTAACGAGACAATATTGATATGTGTCAAAAATGATACCATTTCTTGGAAGATTTACCGAAAAAATAGGGTCAAAGTCCGAAAAACACGAAAAAAAATTTAAAAATGTCAGTTTATTGCGTAAAAATTTTATCCTTTTTGTTGGTATAAATTAAAGATCTATTTTTTTTTTCAAAAGCTACAAAAAACGTAAAAAAAAAAGTTTTTTTCAAAATTGGTTTAAATTACGCGCTTAGGAATTTTTAAGAGCAAAAAAATCAAGATTTTGAGGGTGTTAGAAAAATTTCAAACACGGTCCTAATGATTGGACCTAATGAACAATTCCTACTAGGTCTCTTCAAAAGTTCCTGCAATTTTTTTTTGTCGCACTGTCTTATTTGTTTAAAACACCATTAGTACTGCATGTTAAATGTATTAACTGTTTAAATTGTGCGTGTCTATACTAACATTTTGTCATTTTATAAATGCACCTTAAATTTGAATTTGACGATTCCAGCTTTTTTTTTTTTTAGATAATATTGATATAGAAAATGAAAAAAATGAATAAGAATAATACTACTGTATGAAAGAATTTTTCTTTTTCATGTTTTACAGGCGTTTATTTGTATGGAAAACACTGAAATCCTATATTTTAAACTGATATTTCCCAGGGAAAGCGTTATTCGATTTGGCTCAAAATCGTATTAAAATAGCAACGAAAACAGCTCTTTAAATTTCATTACTTTATATTTACTTTTACCAGATCGTTCCTTAGTTCCCTGATCCGAACGATTTCATGTCGATATCTCAAAAACTGACAGAGTTTTTAATTAATGCCACAAAAACATGTCAAAAACCCCATAGTGTAATGTAAAATATTCATAATCTTAATCCTAATGTAATCTTAAATATTCATCGGTTTGAGTTCAAACCCAGCAGTTCGGCTGGTGGCAATCGTTATTTTTGGGTATGGATTCGGGTACTCTTTTGTGGGTACCCATATCGCTTACTGTTGGTATAGCGGCTCTGCTTCATGTTTTTTTTCTATAAAGCTGCGAGTATACATATGTACATATACTTTGGTACTCCCTTTGGGTACGACGGTCGGACCACAACAAAGCGCAAACGAAAATTTGCTTTTAAAGAAAATGACCGCTTAGAAAGTGGACATGCAGTAATCTGTTTGTTTTTGTTGCAGTTAAGTAGATGCGAGATGCGATATACTTTGGTACTCCTTTTGGGTACGACGGTCGGACCACCACAAAGCGCAAATGAACATTTTCGCTGCTTTTTGGTGCCAGAAGCAGATAAACAGTACCAAGCAGATTGGGAAAAACTGTTTTTTGTTATTTCGTTACTTATTCTTCTCTTTTTTTGATTTTTGCTTCAGTATAACTTGAGCATATTTTGTGACGCCACGTGAAAGAGTGGTAAATATTAAATAAATAATAAATACATAACAAGAAAGGAAAGCTAACTTCGGGCGGAGCCGAAGTTTATATACCCTTGCAGCTAAAACCGGATATATATCGCAAACATCGGATATAGTTGGCCGATCCTTATGAAATTTGGTAGGATGGATCAAAATATAATCTGTACCAAGTTCCAGCTTTCTATCTTCAAAAACACAAAAGTTGGGTCATTTCCAATCGTCAAAAATTTCAACCGAGAATGGGGGAGGTTTTACTGGACGAAAATTGCAAAACATTCAAAGTTTCTATGACGAACACATAAATTCAATAGATATAGGCGTATATTTAGTTGACGAAGCTACGACTGAAAATGACGAAAACTTTATTTTGGAAGACCTTACATGTAAGGCTTTCGCCATCCCCCATGAAAATAGTATTTTATTGTTGCCTTTGCTCCATAATTTTTAATTTATATCCTTTAATGTATCCTGAAATTTATCCAAGATGTCCGAAAGCCCTCGAAAAGTTCAGCGTCTTGCTTTCAACAATATCCGTAAGTTTTTAAAGATTAATTTTTAAGTGTTTAAACTAATTTTTAAAAAATTCATATTCTAAAACCACAATCAAAATGCAATTGTCTGGCGAACTTGGAGAAAAAATTAGATCTTCTCATCGATAAAGTTGAAAAATTGGAAGGAAAGTATTAATTTTATTTATATTGTATTCACATATACTAATTAAACTTTTTATTACTTTTAGTGGAACACAATATAACCCACGACCAAATCCTTATGAAATTTGGTAGGATGGATCCTTCAAATAGTTGTGGAAGCGCTAGCCGAGCAGAAAACGGATATTAGATTGCTTCAGCGAGGTCACATACATGTGAATGAACTGCGCAGCCAGTTCCCAATAAAAAACGAAAGGAGCTTAATATTCTTAATTCTAAAATAAACGAGGACAACAAAAATAACTATGTAAGTACTATCAGAAAGCTGTCTTGAATTATTAATAAATGAAAATTTTTTTCACGTGTCAATTATTAGGCATTTGTTGCAGCCTAGTGGAGTTGCTAACAACTTTAAAAATATATTAAGCGGTTCTTTAATGATGGATTATAACGTCGATGGAGTGCAGGGGAAATCCTCATTAAAAACAGCGCAAAATGTGTTTTTTGTACTACTTGGTAAGAATTTAAAATCAATATTGGTATTAATTTTAATAATGATTTTTTTATAATATAAGATGCAATTACTGCTGATGGCGGCAATGGAGCCGCAGACAGCCAACTTCGCCGGGCTATTCGATTAAAAAAAAGGCAATTTAAAAAAAATATGCCTCAAACAACAACGACAACAACAGCAACAACAACACATAATTTTTTCAAACATAACACAAGTATTTTTAAGCCAAATGAAATGGTCTAATTCTGTGAATTTATGATATGTAAAATAATTTTATAGATTTTTAAAAATGAATACAATGTATTTCTATTATATTAAATAATTTTATATAACAAGAAAGGAAAGCTAACTTCGGGCGGAGCCGAAGTTTATATACCCTTGCAGTTAAACCCGGATATATATCGCAAACATCGGTTATAGTTGGCCGATCCTTATGGGAATAGGAATATATAATCCAATTTATTACAACAAAAAATCTAAAAAAAAGTCCCAAACTTCTATCTTCAAAAATACGAAAGTTGATATTTCTACCAAATACCATTTTCGATCGTTCAGTTATATGGCAGCTATAGGATATAGGCCGCCGATCCTAATGAAATTGGGTAGGTCGGATCAACTGACCAAAAATATAATCTTTACCAAGTTCCAGCTTTCTATATTCAAAAACACGGAAGTTATACCATTTCCGATCAATCAGTTATATGGCAGCTATAGGATATAGTTGGCCGATCCGGGCCGTTCCGACTTATATACTGCGTGCAAAGGAAAGAAGGGTGTGTGCAAAGTTTCAAGACGATAGCTTTAAAACTGAGAGACTAGTTTGCGTAGAAACAGACAGACGGACAGATGGACATGCTCATATCAACGCAGAAGGTGATCCTGATCAAGAATATATATACTTTATAGGGTCGGAGATGTCTCCTTCACTGCGTTGCACACTTTTGACCAAAATTATAATACCCTCTGCAAGGGTATAATAAAAAGCAAAAATTTATAAGAAAAAATCTTTTTCTGGGTATGTAAATCGATGTCCCAATTCGATACTTATGACATGCCTTAGTTAAATTCGCCTCTGAAATATGTACATGTCTTAGATATTGACTGGTCAACCCTAGAGGCATAGTGAATTCGATACCCATGCACTAGTGCGGCGAACTGCTGGGAAGCTTAAATGAACATACACATATATATGTACATACATAGGTATCCATGTATTCATAGTTACATATGTATGTACACCCATACGTAGTTTCAGTGTAAGGACAATACTCGGAACAAAGTTAAGAGTTACCATACAACAGTTTTTTTTTCTTGTTACATGTATATACGTTGTTGTATGTTTATAGAATGCTTAGTAATTAATAATAAGTTTCCCCTGGGATTCTTAATCACTATTACATATGTACATGTATATGTATGTACGAAAGCCAAGAGTATTGGAAATTAAGTTTCCATAGAACAATATTATCAGATATATAATATGTCAGACTTAAAAACCAAATGTGACTAGTCATCTATTTTTTTTTTATTTAATTTTATTTTAATTCTAAAAAAAACACTAAATATGTTAAAATGAAGATGTATGTATGTACGAACAAAACAGTGTACGTCGATTATTGGTGTTTGAAAAAATCAATTTTTTTTTCACATAAGTATAATTATTTTAAAGTATCTTTATAGTAGTAATTGATTATTGAACGCAAAAAACTTACTTTGGCCCACTAAAACTTTCAAAGCCATTTTTAATTGAAAATGTTTTATGTAAAACAATGAATCTTTTTTTTTTGTTGGAGAGTGTTTTGGACAATCTTAAAAACTAGTTTCATTAAAAGAAAAAGTGTGACCACAATAGAAATATAAAAATATACCTAATGTGTTTAAAATAATGGTATATTTGTGTGGTATACCATATATTTATACATGTATTCATAAAGCCTAGTCCTGAGATAAAAAAAAACATGGCTGAAGCAATACTGAGATCGAAAAACGGGTATAGCGGGTATAGAAAATTTCTCTGCTCTGGCACACACACAGTATAAATGTCTGAAACGTCATTCTCAGTCTACTCTCTGCTATGGGTTACTAATGCCACTAACCTTACAGCAGGACATTTTTGCGTTCATTTTCGTTGTGTGAAATGCTGTGATAGTGATAATACTAATGCGTTTAAATCATATTAATGTATTGAGTGCCGATCGCTGGTATAAACGTTTATTCCTGCCAGTGTGGACTTATATTTTCAAGTTTTGCACTACGTTCCTTCCTAAAAATTATTCGAATTAAAATTTAAACATTGACAATATAAGAAAAATCAGATTTAAGTCATTTGTGGATTTTAAACTCATTTGGGTGTAAATATATCAATTTAAAATTATTTTTTTTCAAATTGGCGCTGTTGGTGTCATAAAATTGGCATCAAAATATTCCAATTTTTATGGTCGAAGAAATGGTGAGACAAATCTGATATGACGAGAAAATTTTTTTACTATTTTATAAAATATATATAATATTTAGTGCATCGGATTCGAAAAGTTGACTTTGGCAAGCCTTCACATTGATTTTTTTCATTATTACAACAAAAAAAAACGAAAAAATGTCTTGCAAGTATATCACTGGCCCTGTCGAACGGGACGAAAGATTAAATTGTTTAATTTTTTCGCTAGGACCTATAAAACTTTCCTTGGTTCCGGTTGGCTTCCCCATGTAAATTTCTGGTTTTTTTTTTTGTGTTTGAGTCGGTGTGGCGAAAAACCCCTTTCAGAACCCTTTATGAAAAGACCCTGCCAAAAACAGTTTTTCACCTTTTTGGCTATCGCTCACTTCCATAGCTGAAAAACAGTCATTCCAAACGCTTCGTCTCCGGCCTATTTTTTGTTAAACAGGGTTCTACATACCGATTGGGAAATGGCTAGTTCTGGCGACCACCATGGGGCCCTAATTCATTATTTTTGTTTTGTTTTTAAGCATAATCTTTTTAGAGCGATATTGCAGGCTTGGGTAAATTGTTAAGCCAGGGAGTTAAGACTTTTCATGGTTTGCGGGTAGTCTGATGGTTTTGGTGAGATGTTCTTTTGAAGGTTTTATGAATATTTGGTCTTGAAAACTTCTGGGTTTTTCAAAAACTTCTGGCTTAAAGCTTTTCAAAAGTAGGGATATTTCTATGTATCTATGGTCGAAGAAATGGTGAAAGTTTATCTGCAGAATCCGCAAGAACATCTGGTAAATTTCCCTCCACCACTGTAATGTCCACCTTTTCATGGTTCAATTCTGGGTCAATTTCTTTTTGGAGGCCGGCATCCAGATCTTCACTTGGGGCCTACAGGCGACTTCACACCAGCTCAGCGCAACAAGTCTGACACCATCGTAGACCTCGCCAAGCTCCGTTACTGCAGTTTTATAAAGTTCTGCAGATTGCTTGTCGTCGCACGCTACCAGGAGGTGTGCGACTGTCTCTTCCTCTTCTTTGTCTCCACAGCTCCTGCAGTAGTCATAATGTGGCACCGCTAGTCTAGCCGCGTGTGCTCCTATTAACCAATGTCCCGTAATGGCCTTGATCGCCAGACTACAGTCCTGCCTATTCAGGGCGATAAGCATCATTGACCTTTTCCTAGATCGAATTGGCCATATCATGCGGGAGTTCCTGCAGTTTTCTCCATTTCCGCAGTGATGCGCGGTCAAAGTGATCCCTGCATTTTAGCCTACACGTAGCTAAGGGGATACCTACTGGTTCCTTCTCCGGTAGGAAAGGATTGGTAGTACCTGCTCTTGCTAGTTCGTCGGCGGCGCAATTACCCTCGTGGTCCCTATGCCCGGGCACCCATATGAGGTGTATGTCATGCTGCTCTGCCATCTCGTTAAGAGATCTGCGACAGTCATTCACTGTCCCGGAGTTGGATGAAAGACCGTCAAAGGCTTTGAGTGCCGCTTGACTGTCTGAGAAGATACAGATTGTTTCCTGATTTCCAATCAGTGCTGGGGATCTGAGTGCTTCTCCGATAGCTATTACTTCTGCTTGGAAAACACTACAGTGGTCGGGGAGTCTGAAGGACTCATTTAAACACAGCTGTTCGCAATGGAAACCGCCTCCCACCTGGCCATTCAATTTTGAACCGTCTGTGTAGATATGGAGGGAACCGGCTGGTCCCGGGATTTGTGTGGCCCATTCCTCCCTTGTTGGAATGTAGACCTTGTATTTTAAGGTGGGATTATCGACAGGTACGCAGTAGTCTGTAGACCCCGTTGGCGTGCAGTGGTGCAGATCTAACTTGGTATGTCCGTAGTCAGTCCTTTTCCATGTGTCCGTCTCTCGTAGCCTGATTGCCGATAGCGTGGCCATCTTGACTCCCACTATCTCTACCGGTAATAGGTCGAGTATGAAGTCTAGTGCGTCCGTCGGTGTGGTACGTAGGCTGCCTGTGATACAGACCTCCGCCATCCTTTGCGTTTTCCTAAGCTTCTCCCTGATTGTGGAGTTGGTGAGAGCAGGCCACCAGACCACCACTCCGTAGAAAAGGATGGGTCTTATGACCGCTGTATAAAGCCATCTTACTATTTTTGGGGACCCCATTTAAGGCCAATGGCTTTCCTGCAAGTATAGAGCGCGATTGTAGCCTTTTTAGCTCTATCCATAGTGTTTGACTTCCAGTCCAGTTTCCTGTCTAGCGTAATCCCTAGGTACTTGGCGCTATCGCTAAGAGATAGTGTTTCTCCTAATAGTTTTGGAAGCCCTAAGTTTGGTATTTTGTACTTCCTGGTGAAGAGGACGAGCTCTGTTTTGGATGGGTTCACACCTAGTCCATTTCTAACTGCCCACGTTGAGAGGACCCTTAGTTTGTCCATCATGCGGTCACATAGAGTCTGGGGAAATTTTCCTGAGAAGGCAATTGCGACATCATCCGCGTAAGCGATAACCTTACAACCACCACCTTCTAGGGATCGCAGTAGGCTATTAACCGCCACGTTCCAGAGTAGGTTTGAGAGTACGCCTCCTTGCGGGGTACCTCTTCTGACGTATCTATGAATAGATTCTCCTCCTAGTGACGCCTCAACAGTCCTGTTTACCAGGATCTGCTCTATAAGGCGTATGGATTGATCGTCTTTTCCTAGTCCTGTCAGCGCATTGATTATCGAGCTTGGTAGGATGTTGTTGAACGTACCTTCTATGTCTAGAAAAGCAATGAGTGCGTATTCCTTGTCACTAAGTGCCTTTTTGACAAAAGTAGTGATTTCGTGGAGTGCCGTTTCCGTGGATCGGCCCTTCCTATACGCATGCTGTGATCCCGAGATATCATCTGGGTTTATAGTAAGATTAATATGGACTCTGATTAGTCTCTCCATTGTCTTGAGAAGGAAGGACGACAGGCTTATTGATCTGAAGTCCTTGGGGGTGCAGTGAGATGGTTTTCCCGCCTTGGGTATAAATACGACTTTCGTCCGCAACCATATTTTGGGTACGATGCCCATCCTGAAAATTGCTGAAAAAGCTATCTTGACCCAAGATCTCAGGTTGGGACCGGCTTTAATAAGATGAGCCGGGACAATGCCATCTGGGCCCGGGGATTTGAAGGGCTTGAAGCTATTTATTGCCCAGCTGAGATATCTATCATTCAATAGGTATTCAAGTGGGTTAGTGGTGGGGGGGCTATTCCCCTGTGTCTGCATTTCCAGGGTTGTGTCTTCTCGAGAGCATCCCGGGAAATGTGTCTCTATGAGAGCCTCTAGGGTTTCTTTGCTGGACGATGTCCAGTTACCTTCTGAGGTTTTAATGTATCCTACATTTGGTGCAGTAGTTGCGAGGACCTTCCTGAGTCGAGAGGCCTCTGATGTTTGCTGAATGTTCGTGCAGAACGCGGCCCAGGAATTCCTTTTTGCCTTGCGAAGTTCTTTGTTATATCGCCTAAGGTCCGCTTTGTACGACTCCCAGGCTGTCTCCGAGTTTGTTTTTCTGGCAAAATTGAAGGCCTTGCGGGCCTTGGTTTTAAAGGGCGCAAGTGTTTGCGACCACCATGGTGGTTTCTTTGACTTGCTTTTGCCCGATCTGATTTTGGGACAAGCTTTATTGAATGCCCTGGCGCACGCTGCCGTGAGCGTGTCCACCATGGCATCCAGGGCTGCCCTACTATTAACATTCCCTGTTGGAGGATTTCCCAAGGAACTATCTAGCTTCTTTCTATATAACTCCCAGTTCGCTTTTCTCGGGTTGCGTACCGTTAGTCGATTAAAGTTCTCGAAGTTGACCACTAATTCTATGTATCGGTGGTCTGAGAATGAGTGTTTCTCTAGGACTCCCCATCTAACAATCCTGTCTGCTAGTGATTCAGAGTAAAGAGTGACGTCAAGTACTTCTCTTCTGTTCTTGACTATGAAGGTGGGTTCTGTACCCCAGTTACCCACCAAAAGATTGGAGCCTAGGATAAAATCGAAAATTGACTCACCCTTCTCGTTTGTGTCCGTGCTGCCCCACTGATGATGATGGGCGTTAGCATCGCAACCTATGATCAGGTCGATCTTGTGCTTCCTGCTGTCTTCCACCAGCTGTTTGATTAGCGGGTGCGGGGGAAGGGTCTCCTGGTCGTGGCTCATATACGCCGAACATATTCTTAGAGGGCCATTTGGGCTCTCTACGGCTGCGGCTACGTGGTCTTCATTGCTGAAATTGGGTAGCAAAAAGAGGTTAAGGTTCTTTTTTGCGAGGATGCAGGCTCGCCTTTTACCTGTAGTATTGGCTTTGCAGAGCCTGAACTCCGACGCCCCCAGCCCAAGAATCCTGTCTCCTAGGATCCAGGGTTCCTGGATGAGTGCCACATCTGCTCCACTCTCGGCGAGGTGGAGAAGGAGGGCAGCTGACGCTACTTTACTGTGGTGGAGGTTTATTTGTAAGATCGTCAGGGACATCCTTGCAAACCTCCACCACAGTTATCTCTGCCTCCGTCTCGGAGCCCAGCAGAGAGTCCTCCTCTATTCCGACACCACCAAGCGCCCTTGCCAAGTCGCTTTCCTCCGAGGTGTACCCTTCTAGAATGTCCTCCTCCTCATCCGACATTCCCTCCGGGTGCCCCTCTTCGGTCGGCTCCTCCAAGTCTGGCTCTTGTGTGTCTGCCTCCAGATCGATACCTCCTGGCTTGGCCTTCGCATCAGATTTATAAATACGGACCGAAACATGCTCGAATCCGTACTTTAGTCCTCTCCAGGGCTTTTACGGTCTCCTCGTTTAGTGTGAGGACGACCTGCCTCCGCAGTCCCACCGCCTCCTCGACCTTGGCGACTCTCCAGTCCGCCGTGGGGAGCGTCGGGTTGCACATCCTAAGCATTGTTAGGATGGTTTTCGGGTCGGCTGGCTTTTCTGTGAGCCACACTCGCGCCCTCGGTTTGCTGGGGATCTCGTCCCTGTCAACCGCCACCAGCTTAGCTCCAGGGTAGACCTCTCCAAGCGATGCAACCATCCGCTTGTAGGTCTCCACCGATCGCGCGTCTTGGCAAGCAATCACCTTGACGCTACCCTGATACCATCCTGCGTCTTCGCATTCTGGTGGGGGTCCTCCGCTTCGCAGCATCTCCTCCACGAAGCGCCCATGCAACTCGTTACCACTCGTCGCCAGAGTTCCTTGGGGATGAGCCCATCCTTGGAGCCCTTGTCCAGGACTCCAATTAGGGTTCTTCCCTTCGTCACCTCGGCGAACGAGCGGTTGGGCGGCTGCGGCTGGGCCTTCCTCTTCTTGGCTTTGGGGGCTTCTCCCTCTGTGGACCTCTGCCTCTTCGCGCTTTGCGCGGCCTCCTTGGCAGGGTCTGACCCATTGCGTCTCTTCGGATCCAGCCTTTCTCCCGCCTTTTCCGGATTGAGGTCGGGTAGGATCTTCCTTGCCCACTTAATAATCTCGGCCTGGTCCGGGTTGGCTTCGGCCGATGGGTCCGCCCTCATCAGAATGAAGGCTGCTCTTCTTCTATCCTTGTAGGATCCTCTACGCTGCTTCGAGTGAGACGCTCCGGACCAGGGTTCGCCTTAGGGGCACCGCCGGTTGGTTAGAGGTTGACCCTGGGGTCTTCCTCTCCACACCGTTCGGTGGTCCCATAGCTATCCCCGCTTTGGAGGAAGCTGCCTTGGCAACCTCCACCGCACCAGCGCGTCCCGCCTCCAGATGTTGTCCCTCTGTGGGGGACTTCTCCATCTCAGCAACTCCTTGGCATTTGAGGGCCTTGGAGTTTGACTCGGCCCCATTTCCGGTCTTTTTTAGGGAGTCCCGTTCTCCGCTTTGGTTTTTGTTAGGTAAAGTGATGTTCATGTTTTGGTCCCACGAGTAGGCGGGAAGGGGTTCGTCCATCATGACATAGCCCGCTTGTCACGATAAGCCTGGTTGAAACTGGGAGGTCGGCCTGTCCCCCAGAGTTCGCATATTAGCGTCCGAGCCCCCCCTCGGACACGCATCCTTCGGCATATGCTGTTCCACCTTGGATTGGGGTAATTTAAGGAAGGGAGTGTTCTTCTCCCCGCCCGACTACCATTAGCCAGCATCTTCGGCAGAGACATGACCTTACCGGGACCTGTTACCAGCCGCCCTCACGTGGAGAGTATAGTCGCACTACCAGCGCTGTACACAGTTACGGCACGCAATTGCTTGCGCGTAGGTCCCCCTGTTGTACCCGTTGGCTGACGGCCAAGTACATACATACATAAATAAATAAAAAATTGCCTGTAAACAATTACATAAACATAACAAGAAAGGGTAGCTAACTTCGACTAAAATTATAACGGTAGACAACGCATTTTCCGCTCCTCTTTATGTACATATATGTACATACTAGACTTTTGCATGCATATACTTTTTTTTTTTTTTAGGTACTCAGTGCCTTGACAATCAAAATTCGACTTTTAATTAATTATTTTCATTTTTAAAAACATTTAATTAAAAACAAAAATAAAAAAATATATTATATTATTAACAGTTTTTATTTTATAACTAATTGATAAAATAAAACAAAAATGTATTTAAAACTCTTGATGACTTAAGAAGAAGATTAAATGTCGGAGTAAAAAGAGGAACGTTTGGAAGCTAGGTCAGTTCCTTTGGTAAAGACCGAGCTAAAGTGCAGGCTTCAGATTTTAAATAAGACAAATTTTAAGGCAAATGGGTTGTAAGAAAAGATCGAGCAATTAGGTGGGGAAGATGAATTTGGAACCGAGTTAGAAGAATTTGAAATAACGACTACGGCAAGGGTTATCGAGAAATTTAAGCATTTAATTTCTTGCCTCTCTGGTGAAGCCTTAGAAACTATCAAGGCATTTCAAGTCACCAGGAGTAATTATCACAAAGCAATCGCTAGTCTGAAAAGAGTTAACGATGACGAATGTCTCACCCAAAGACATCGAACCAAATAAGCAAATTATTTCTTCTTTATTATTTAGTTCCCAGCCGTCTGCGTCATCGTTGAAAGGTGTCATCGACACAGTGTCATCGATCTATGGGTCACTATTATCCATAGGAGATGACACTAAAATTGCAAACTCAATGATCATTCACCTAGTTTTGAGTAGAATAGATCCAGTTACTAGAAATAAATGAGAAGGATTATTATCACTGGATTATGAGGAATTGCCGCTATGGACCGAAAAAAATATTAAATCGTAGGTAAGCCAAAATAGGAAAAAACTGGGTTCAGCAAGCAAAATAATAGAAGTTTGTTGGCTTGCTCCGCTTTCAACCATAAGCAAGCTGCAGTTATTGTAACGAACAAGACTATAGTCTTGCCCAGTGTAGTTCGTTAGCTCGCCTTGCTGTAATGCAACGGGTTTGCAACGTGGTTGTAATTTGAGTTTGTGTAAATGTGTAAAATCGACTGTGTAAATCGACTAGGTGTCAAATTTGTGCAAGATCAGACCAAAAACTTTTGCACCCATTTACTGTGGCCGAAAATAGCTTAGCGTTATCACCACCGATTAAAGTCCTCCTCCTGCGCAAAATCTTGATGGTCCTTCTTTGTCACATGCTTTCCATGCGTCACCACTAGAAAGGGTTTTGTTAGCGACGTCGATCGTAAGCGTTCGAACTCTTAATGGCGAGCACATATTGGCCCGAGCATTACTTGAGTTCTGGGTCACAAATGAACTTCATTACTGAAGATCTTGCTCAACGCTTACAGATCCATAGGGAGGAATCGTTTATCCACTTGCTTGGAGTTAGTCAAGCTAATTCACAAGTTACGAAAAAGATACACTCTGTGGGGACGTCAAGAATTAATGGGAGTAAATTTCCGTTTGACTTTTGGAATTTAAGAACAATTTCGGGCTATCAGCCTGACCAGTCAGTGAACGTGAAAGATTGGGACCTACAAAAAGCTTACCTTTAACAGAATCATATTTTTCTGAACCTCAACGGATAGACATGTTAACTGTTGTCCGTTGGCCAAATAAAACAAGGTCCAAACCATCCCATTCTTCAAAAACCCCTTGGATGATTAGTATCGTGAAAATATAAGGATAATTCCTCAACTCCTTAACAGCATGTCTCGAGCCTGAATTGCCAAGCGGAATTGCTTGCATAGATAGATAGCATTTTGAAAAATTTGGAGTGAATTCCTGAAAAATACATTCCCCCGAACTTTCGAAGTTATTAAGTCCGACTTTTACGTCGACAACATGTTAACGGCTGACTAAAGCATTAGGAATCGTTTGGGTTCCAAAAGAAGATATATTTAAATTTTGAATTGATACTGGCGACATGGGTCAAAGTGTGACAAACATTCTTTCAGTGACATCGAAGCTGTCCGGAAAGAAAAGGAAAGATAGGGCTTTAAAAGGGAAGATCCTATTGCATTAACTTTAGTTAAATAAGCTAGATTGGGATGAGTCAATTATTCACATGAGTTAAAGGATATTCGGATATTCGGATACTCAATTCCGATATTCGGGCTCACCGAGCCGATGTCACCTGTTCAAATTCATGCCTTTTCTGACGCATCGATGGGAGCCTATGGAGCCTTCGTCTATATTCGTTGCGAATCTGCATAAGGTATTAAAGTTTCGTTATTGATTGCAAAGTCTAAAGTAGCGCCGCTCAAGACAAATACGCTCCCCGTCTTGAGTTATGTGCCGCTCACCTTCTCGTTGATCTCTGCCGCAAGATAAAGCCTCTATAAAAGTTCCGATCGAACGAAGTGTATTTTGGTCGTATTCAGAAGTAATTCTTCATTGGATTCGTTCCCATTAATTCCCGTCGTTTTCAACGTTCGTATCGAATAGAGTAGTTGAAATTCAAGAGTGCAATTCAGAGTGCAGAATCGATCTGGTTTACAGGTCCATCGTTTTTAAAGGAACCGGAAGATAAGTGGCCGACGAGCCACCGGTTTGATCTGTCACCAGAACTTCTATAGATGGAAGCGAAAAAGAATGCGACTAGCTAATGCTCCTATATCGTACGATGCTAAGTTTCCAGTATTGTTGACAAAACTCTCTCAATTTGTTCAGAGCTACGTCCGATACTTGCACGAGTGGAATTTTCATGTGGGTCCACGAGCACTTGTGAGTCTTTTGCGACAGTGCATATGGATCGTAAATGCGCAGAAAGTCTGCAGTCAGACAGTACGGTCATGCATACGCTGCTTTAAACTCAAATCATGGGAGATTTACCCTTAGACAGAATTCGTGCTTTTCGCCCTCTATATGTGGTGTTGATTTTTGTGGCCCTATTGATACGACTTTGAAAATTCGTGTTAGGACATTTTGGAAATGCCTCGTGCAATAATTAGAGCGACAGCTAGCATTCCTGTATTCATCATAAAGCTTTGAGGCCCAGACGACCGAGGGGCGTTCGAGAAACGATTTATTAGTATATATCAAGGCATTTGTAATTTATTAGGCTAAGAGGAGTTAGTAAGGATATTTAAAATTCTATATTTAAAATTCGAAAGACAGAAAGAGACAGAAAAGAGATGTTATACAGTGGAGACCATTGTAGTTCGAACATAAGACCCTAAAAGGGTTGTGCTGTGCATATGTCAAACTAAGGTTTGGGTAAGGAAAAAAAGACTAAAGTTTCTAGTCCTTCCATTACCTGCCTTAAGTGTTTGATTGAATTTGAAATAAATTTTAAGTTCTCTTTAATTTGAATTGTTAGTCTCTAAATCTAGTCTAAGATAGCTTAGGGCGGAGCGGGAGCGAAAGCTCATATTTGCTCTTGTGCGAATTCGCCCCGCTTCCCCGCAATAGATAAGTTAGGCTTAAGATTAGAGAAAAATATAATTGGAATTATAACGTTGAAGAGGACAGTTTTTCGATGTCGATTTTCGACATTTTTTTCTTTATTTTTTTTTATAGTGTGAGATAAACTAATCTCATTTAACATTTTGGCGCCCCCGCACAGTGGTTGATTCCATAGGCCAAAAATAAAAACAAAAGTCCGAAATTGGTCACTTTTTGTCTTTAAAATTTTTTTAACAGATCAGTAAAAGAACTGTATTTTCATTTTTGTCCTTTCTCTTTCCTTCGTTGTAAGAAACTAGAGAGAAGAGAGACAATGAAAACACGTGATCGTTGCAGTGAACTCAGCTTGAAAATGAGCTCTAACAAAAAAATTTAATTAAAATATTGAATCGAGTCTAATCCTTATCTAATAAAATGAATTATGAAAATAAAGGCATGAACTACAAAACTGAGTAATTTTTATGTCATTATGTGTTGTGTTATTGTTTTAAAGTTAGTGTTTCATTAGTGACCTGTCGAGTGGCAAATTTTGGCAAATGTATTCTTAGATTATGTTTTAAATTTGCTGCAACTTTTGGCAACTTTTCGACTTATTCCCTTTTTTGTGTTCGAGCAAATTTTGTGTTTTGTTTTTGTCGTGCATATTTTGTGTTTTGTTCTTTTCGTCATATTCGTCCGTCAAAACCAGATATATCTCGCAAACATCGGATTAAATTGGCCGATCCTTATGAGAATTTCATAATATAACCAATTTATTACAATAAAAAATCTAAAACAAAGTACCAAGCTTCCATCTTCAAAAATACAAATGCTGGTATTTTTACCAAAAACCATTTCCGATCGTTCAGTTATATGGCAGCTATAGGATATAGTCGATCGATCCTTATGAAATTTGGTAGGTCGTATTATTTTGTCAAATATAGCATTCGTACAAAAACCGAACACCAAAATTATAGCATTTTCGATCAATCAGTTATATGGCAGCTATATGATATAGTTGCCCGATCTGATTGCTGATTTTAACATATTATTTTAGAATAAAAATATAAATACTTTGTGCCAAGTTTCCAGTCCCAACCTCAACTAGAAGTATTTGTGGCCGCTCTCTTCATACAAGCCAGACCACTGTGCCCCGGGTGGACACTAGTGCTAAATATTTAAAAATAAAAACAAGCATAAAGTGACAGTGACACAGTGTTATTACACACAAAAAAATACCAACAGTGTACATACATCTATTTACAAAACAAAAAAGGGTGCTCGCGACGTGTTTGTCAAACCAATTTTTAAAATTCACCGCGTCGTGAAACCGCCTCAAGTCGCAATCCAAGTATCATCATACAAGGATCATCGCCACCAGGAACACAAGCGACCGTGTACCTGCATTGACTGCACGAGGAAAGTGGCAGCGGGATTAAAGGATCCCAAGGCAGAACCGCAGGTATTTGTGCAAAAAATTTAAAGTTGAGAAAAGACGAATTAAATCTACGTCTTGTGCTGGAATATTCCACCCTCCTTTCAATTCTTGGCGCATACGTACTTGAAATTAGTAGAGCTAACAATTTGAATAGTTTGATTAAAATAATTAACAAACTGCAGGCAGTGTAAAATTCATAAACAACATACTTGTACATATATATCCACATTACTGCCGCAAGAATGATGTCATTATCACTAAGGCAAGAATGATGTCATTATTAAATGCCTTCACTATAGCTGAAGAGTCCCCGCCAGCTACTGCAATTTCTATAGCCCCAACTTGAGCTCGACTTCCCAGTTTGGAATTGCCAAAATTCAGTGGAAACTATTCGGAGCTTAAAAATTTTATGAGTCTCTTTGAGACATTAGTAGACAAGGATGTGAACAATCCTGTCATCGAGATTTTAACCATTTAATTTCCTGCCTCTCTGGTGAAGCCTTAGGAACTATCAAGGAATTCCAAGTCACCGAGAGTAATTATGACAAAGCTATAGCTAGTCTGAAAAGAGTTTACGATAACGAATGTCTCATCTTTGCGAAATAAATAAGCAAATTATTCAGCGTTCTGAAAGTTTTCCAGCCGTCTGCGTCGTCGTTGAGAGGTCTTATCGACACAATGTCATCGATCTATGGGTCACTTTTATCCATAGGAGATGACACTAAAATTGCAAACTCAATGATCATTCACTTAGTTTTGAGTAGAGTAGATCCAGTGACCAGAGAAAAATGGGAAGAGACACTTATGAGGAATTGCCGCTGTGATCCCATTTCGAAAAAATATCAAATCGTAGGTTCCAGGACAGGTGTCCGCTGAAGAGACTGGCAAGCCAAAACAGGAGAAAATTGGGTTCGGGAAGCAGCACAATAGCAGTTCGTTGGCTTGCCCCGCTTCCAACAAATAAGCTTGCAGTTATTGCAACGCACAAGACCATAGTCTTGCCCAGTGTAGTCCGTTCGCTCGCCTTGCTGTAATGCAACGGTTTGAGTTTGTCAATTAAGCCTCATTATGTTTAAATTGTCTGCGAAAAGGTCACACGGTTGCAAAGTGTAAATCGACTAGGTGTCAGATTTGTGCAAAATCGCACCACAAACTTCTGCACCAATTTACTGTGACCGAAAATAACATGGCGTTACCACCACCAAATGAACATCCTTCTCCAGCGCTACATCTTGATGGCCCTTCTACGTCACATGCTTTGCATGCGACGTCGATCGTAAGTATTAGAACTAAAAATGACGAGCACATAATGTCCCAAGCATTACTTGACTCTGGGTCGCAAATGAACTTTATTACTGAAGAACTTGCTCAACGGTAACAGATCCTTAGGGAGGAATCGTGTATCAACTTGCTTGGAATTAGTCAAGCTAATTCCCAGGTTAAGAAAAAGATACACACTGTGGTGAAGTCAACAATTAATGGTAGTGAGTTTCCGTTCGACTTTTAAATTTTGAGAACTATCTCGGGTTATCACCATGACCAGACAGTGAACGTGAAAGATTGGGACCTACCAATGAACTTGCTTTTAGCAGACCCATATTTTTATAAACTTCAGCGGATAGACATATTAATTGGAGCTGAGTCATTTTTCGAACTGTTGTCCGTTGGCCAAATAAAACAAGGTCCAAACTATCCCATCCTCCAAAAAACTCTCCTTGGATGGATATTATCGGGAAAATATGAGGCAAATACATCAACTCCTCAACAGCCTGTCTCGAGCCTGAATTGCCAAGAAGAATTACTCGAGTCGATAGATGGCAATTTGAAAAAATTCTGTGACACGAGTCATGTTTGATGCGACTTGTAAGACATCAACACAAAAGTGCCTTAACGATCTGTTGATAGTTGGTCCTACCATCTAGGAAGAGTTGTATTCAACTCTTCTTCGGTTCCGGCTGAACAGATTGGCTCTGATAGCCGACATAAAAAAGATGTATCGCAAAGTAATGGTAAATGAAGCCGATAGGTCCATCAGAGTCCTTGAAACTTTGCAAGCTCAACACCGTTATATATGGCACTGCGCCAGCTCCATTGGCCCCCTGTCCAAAAGGTGTTTGAAGATGTTGAGTGAATCTGTGAAAAATACATTCCCTCGAGCTGCCGATGTTATTGAGTCCGACTTTTACGTCGACGACATGTTAACGAGTGGTGGTTGCATAGAGGAGCTAAAGACAATTAAGTCTGAAGTAACTCAGGTTTTTCAAAACGCTGGGTTTGAATTGAGCAAGTGATTTTCATCTCGCCTGAAGTTACTGCATCCAAGAGCACGGTTAAGCCAATAACACTTTCGGACTCAGAACTGACTAAAGCATTAGGAATCGCTTGGGTTCCTAAAGAAGATATATTTAAATTTGAAATTGATGCTTCAGTCATGGTTCAAGGGGCGACCAAGCAGAACATTCTTTCGGTGACATCGAAGCTGTTTGTCCTCTTGGCCAATTAAGCCCTATACTTATAAAAGTGAAGATCCTATTGCAGGAACTTTGGCTAAATAAGCTAGATTAGGATGAGTCAATTCCACTGCACTTAAAAACAGCGTGGCACAAAATACAAGTTGCCCTGTCGCAATTAGAGGACATCTCAATTCCGAGATTCGTGTTTACCGAGCCGATGTCACCGATTCAAATTCATGCCTTTTCTGACGCATCGATGAGAGCCTATGGAGCCTGCGTCTATATTCGTTGCGAATCCGCAGAAAGTATTTAAGTTTCCGTTGTTGACTGCAAAGTCTAAAGTAGCGCCGCTCAAGACAAAGACGATCTTACCTTATGAAAATTGAATCGACACGTGTTGACAGGCGCCTAAATCAGTACATGAACAATTCGTTTTTTTTACTCTTGCCTTTTCTTGCCACTTTCTGCATTTTTTTTTCTAGAGCTACCTGTGACGGTTTG
This sequence comes from Drosophila parabipectinata, assembly GCA_018153455.1. Lineage (NCBI taxonomy): Eukaryota > Metazoa > Arthropoda > Insecta > Diptera > Drosophilidae > Drosophila > Drosophila parabipectinata. Next base: position 701,398 of record JAECYA010000403.1, on the reverse strand, counting down.
ATATCCCCAAGCTAGGCCTCCTCAGAGTCATATTACAAAATCGTTGGACCTAATGCACAAGGAAAAACTCTCTCTGCGAATGAGTTCACCAAGATAAGTACTATTAGTACAAACATTATTGGGTCAACGATTTAAGAAATCTGCAAAAACTAGACATGAAAAACCAAGTACTCCACCAAAAAAAAAGAGCATAAATAGTAGGAGATATAAATCTCCTCTCCTACCGTAAAATGGGGCAAAATGGGGCATGGCCCCTAAATTGTGAGTTGTTCGCCGAAACGCCATAACCTTCACAATCTAGAACTAGCTGGTATGAAACCAGCTGGTATAAAAAATGCATAGCTGGTTTGAATTTTCACACAGACAGCTCACCAAAAATTAGAAATTAGAATTAAATTAAAATTAAATAATTTTCTATTAAATATATATTTCTTACAACCTAATTAATGTTTTACCCATACATTCTCAATTTTACTTTTCGCTCTTCTTTCTCAGTGCTGTTTTAGAACCATTTGTTGTAACGGACGTACAGTTTGGTCATAAGATTAGGTACAGTAAACTATGCCTTAACTCCACGGAAGGTCACTGTCGCACCTCCTCTGTCTACTTAGGAACCGGCTTGGCTCAGTCGAATAAAGCGTGGGTGAGGGCACGGCGAATTGGACCACGTACGTTACGGAAATTGTCGCACACAGAGATTGTGAAGTTGGAAAGGAAATCGTTAGAAATTGACCGATTCTTAGGTGGTTGCTTCTACTGACGCTAAAGAATGAAAGACTGGATGTTGTGGTCTTCCGTCTATACCAGTGGTCGGCACGGCCCTATCCCGCGGGTAAAGAAAATTTCTCTGCCCGAGCTCTGCTACACACACACAGTATAAAAGTGTGAAACGTAAGCTCACAGCCCACTTTCCCTTTAGTACCATTCCTTAAGGATTACTCACAGAAACCTTAGGGAAAAGGAATTGCCACCCAAGGAATCCTCGGGATATATTTCATACAAACCATCAAGGAATTTCCATAGAAGAGTTCCTCGCATCGAGGAATTCGAACTCCCCAAGGAATTTAGGAGAATTCACAGAGGAATCAGCGAAGAACTGTAAGGATTTCCAACCCCCCTTTCTTTTCATTTCATTTTTTTATTTTATTTTTTATTACAAATTTTATTACAATTACAAATTATTAATTAATATCGGCGTCTCCGCAGTTAAAAAAATAAAATATATATAAAAAATATATTAATTAATATAATACCATATAATATATAATTATAATATATAATTATAATTATATAATTAATAATTAATATATTAGATTTTATTTAATTTACTTACCATCGACATTAAACGCTATTTTTAAAATTTTCTTGTTAGGCTCCATCTTTGATCTAGAAAATAAAAAGAAAATAAATAATAACATAATATGTACAAGCGGATAATGCCGTTTAATAGTACATACGTTAAATAAATATAAATCTATGTACATATATAAATATGAAACACTATTCCGAGCGGCTAATGCCCTTTAATAAATATATGTACATATACGAACGGCCGCTCTGTATTTAATAAATAACTTCATTATATGTACATTACTTTTTAATTGTACTCACCAGAATTAGTTTTTTGGTCACTTAAATTTTTTTTTTAACTTTCTCTTAAACTCTTCACAAACGCTTGTGATTTAGGTGCAACTTGAACATCAAATGCAAAGGGAAGGGGCAAGACAAAACCGAAAATTGACAACCGATAATTCTGGCGCGTGCCAGGGTATAGTCGACCAACGCAATGCCTTATAATTAGAATCGCACAAGAAAATAATCAAACATGAACATTTTGGCTTTGCCTAAAGCCAATTATTAATACATTTCAATATACCATATGATTAGATAAGAAATATTAATTAAATATAATCTTAAATAAATACAAATATTTCAACATATTAAAAAAAGGGTATTCTAACGTCGCTTCCATTCATTTGGTTTTCGACACCCATTTTTTTCTCTCCCTTCCCTCCCTCTACATACATCTCTCTAATTGCCTCTCTGTCGCGTGCCGCTGCTCCTAAAATATTACGTAGAAGCTTCGAGAATCATTGTCGAAAACCGAAAGCAGGTAGAAGTTTCGTTTCCCCTTCGTTTCGGACTTGAGTAAACGAAGTCCATGCAATTTGTTTTTGTTTTTCGAACATGTCGCCAGGAAAAGTCCAGGAAGGAATTTTGGTAAACTATACCCTCCCTATCATGTAGACTTTTGCGAGGGGGTGCGAAAACAGCCAAAAAGGTCAAGCACTAGTCAACAATCGAGCGACCACGGGGAGTATTCCAAGGATCAGGGAGTAGGGGGAACGTAAAGACCAGGAGCCTATCCGTGGGGCCGAAGGGGCGTGAGACGCCGTCGCTCCGTGGAAAGACAGAGTCAACGTGGAACGTAAAGAGTCCTGGAACGGCAGTAAAACAATGGAAAGGCAGTAGAGACGGTGAGGGGCAAAGCGCCGCCACTCCGTGGAAAGACGGAATCAATGTGGAATGTAACGATTCCCGGAACGGTAGTAAAACAATGGAAAGGTAGCCAAAAGGGGGATGGGTGGATCAGCACGCCGCGCAGCCGTGTTTAGAAAGTGTGGCGGGGCTAGCAGCAATGAAGGAACAAGGATCGAAGGTGGGTGCGACGCAAAGTGTAGCGGGCCCTGGAAGCCCACCAGTGCAACACATAGCAACAGCAGAGGTCCGTGGGAAAAAGGGCGAGGGACGAGCGGCGACCCGCCAACGGGAAAGTGGAGTGAACTTTGAAGCAGGAATAACGGCAGTCGTATATAAGAAGGCCCTTAGGCCCTTAATTGGAGCGAATCCGAACGAGTATTTTTAGGAAGCTTGTATCGTTGAGTTGCAGGACCACCTTTGGAGAGTCCGACATTCAAGTGTTTGAGCGTTTCTGAAAAGGACCCGGTAGTTTGAGTTGAAGGACCGCCTCTGGAGAGTCCAAGAGCCCAAGGAGAGTAGAGCGTAAAAGACGAGCTAAGAAAGGATCCGTTTCGGGACGGTTCCTCCAAAAGCCTAGGGTATCAGAGTCGAGTTGGGCCATTCCCGACCACGGCAGGTAGCTTTGCTACGAAGTGAGGAAATGACAATTGTGGCGTACGCCATACCGACTCCTGAATCGCGACGAACAAGCGTGGTCCTGCAAGACTAGGATAGGCCGACTCGTGAACTCACGCGTAAGGTTTTCCTGGTATAGCGAGGCGACCCTAGTGGCCCTAGATACTATTGGCCCGTACCAATAGCACGCACAATTTACCGGCATGTCTAGCTGGCGCCTACGTACTAAAGACACCCCCGCACACACCACAGACTCCGCGGTACCACTGCAAAGTATTACTTCGCGGGAAAGGGTTGCCTAATCTAGGCATTCTGCCTTAAGCTACGTTCATTTTCAAGTCATCTTAAGTCGCCCTGTGTATAAGCTATCAACTGGCTTGTCCAGTCCCATTGCTTTTGTGGGCTACACATGAATTTTACAAGCAGCTCCGGAACTGGTAGTGAACCAACGATGGCACGATAACTCCTACTATTGTATAAAATTTGCTCTAGGTCCTCGTCTGCTCCTGGGCAGATGGGGCACACTGGACTTTCGTCGTGTCCGAATCTATAAAGGTATTTTCTTTACCCCCGTAGCTCGAAAGAAACTGTGTAAGTTGGTTACTCACCTGACCGTTATCTCTTCCGATCCACTCCTGGATGTTGGGGATTAGCCTGTGCGTCCATCTACCTTTCGTCGTTGAGTCCCACATCTCATGCCATGAGAATAATGCCGCTTGTCGGGCTGACCTCTTGATGGCCTCTCGGGATGAGTTCCTTTCCCGTTGTTGATTGGAGGCGTATATTGATATAGGCGTCCGATATTATTCTAAAGCCGGATATGACGCGTAGGGCCGCTGGTCGGTACGATGCCCCTAGCTTTTTCTTAAGCCCCTGTTGTCTTCTGACTGATGTAGCCCATATCGGCGCTGCGTATAGCCTTCCTTTGAGCCTATCACGTTTGGCGCATCCTTGAGAGTGCTCCTTGGATCCTTGTAGCTTTTATGGTAGAGTATTCCACGTGCGCTTTTCCTATTGTCCAGCATTACCCCTACGTATTTATTTGCCTCCTTTGACGAGATGCAGCAGTTGCCCACCTGGATGGTAATGTACTCCACCTTCTTCCTGCTCGTAAAGAGAACTGCATCCGTGTTATGGGCTGCCAGGTCCAGTCCAGAAGCGATACTCTTCGTATTGCTTCATTCGCCTTCCACGTCTTTGATTTCCTTTGCCACCATGAGCAGGGCCAGGTCGTCCGCGAAGCCGATGAGTTTGCATCCCGTCGGTAGTTTGGTCCTGAGTACTTCGTCGTAAATTATGTTCCAAAGAAACGGGCTGAGGACCGATCCTTGCGGCAACCCCGCAGTCACCTCATAGGATTTTGATCCTTCGTTCGTGCCGTAAAGCAGTGTTCTATCTGAAAGGTAGCTGGATATTATTAGTTGCAGGTATCTAGGGATGCCTGCCAAGAACAAGGCTCGTTGGATACGTGTCCAATTAGCCGAGTTGAAGGCGTTGCGGATGTCTAGTGTTAACATTGCGCAATGCTTCTTTTCTCCCCATTTCCGTGCCGTTCTAAAGACACTTGTTGAAAGTCCCAGCGAAGACCTCCGGTTTCTCCTGCATGGCCTGCCTGAGGACGGAATTTGGCACTCCGTCCCGTCCTAGAGTCTTTCTAGCCTTAATCTTTTTTGCGTAGTTCCGGATCTCCTCCTCCGTAACTTGCGTAAACGACTCCCCATTATCGGCTGGTATAGTCTCCCTTTTTGGCGAGTCCTTCGGGAATAGAACCTCCACTATATTCCTTAATAGAGTAGGGCATGTTGTTCGAAGGTGTTCTTGCCCTTGAATCCTTTTCATGACGTCTTGTAGGCTGTGCGCCATGGGTCCACCTCCTCCTCGTCGCAGATTTTTCTGAAGCATTCGCGTTTGCTGGCTTTTATAGCCAGTTTCGAGGCCCTCTTAGCTGCCTTGAACTCCTCCGTTCTGGTGGTCAGTTCCTCTGTGCCTCTTGCCCTTTGGAAGCGTCTTCTTGCCCGGAGGCAGGCGGTCCTTAGTCGCTGAATTTCTTGGTTCCAGTATACTGATGCTCCACTTCTGCTGGGGTTCCTTCAAGCATCTGCTAGCGCTGTGTCAAGCATCTGCTAGTGATACTAAAAGTTCCTCCGCTGCTCCCTCCGGGTAGGGTGATGAGGTCCGGTCCAGCGTCTGCAGAGTTACCGAGAGTGCTTCTCGATCCAAACGCGTGACCTTCCATTTCGGTCATGTCACTTTGGGAATCAATTTGGGAGGCCCTCCATCGGTAAAGTGTATGGCCTGGTGGTCGCTGAAAGTAAAGTCATCACTGACCTCCCAGTTGCACCTTCGTATTAGTGCGCTGCTAACGAAGGTGATGTCGATGATTGATCCACGCCCTGCCTTGCTGTACGTCATCTTTTGGCCTCTATTGGCCAAGACCACGTCTAGTGCCGCAAAAAGCTCCCGGAGACTGGTGCCCCTCTCGTTCGATAGTCGGCTTCCCCACTCTGGGGACCAGGCGTTGACCAGTCCCCTCCATTAACCACCGGCGATCTGCCTCTTGCATCCGCAACCAAGCTTCTTAGCATCCTTAGGTAGCGCGAGATTGGCGGGGCGTAGCAGCTGTAGAATGTAACGCCATTTATTTTGGCTTGGACAAAACCTTCGCTGGATGTCCTAATGTTCTGGGGAGCCGTCTCCGTCGACCACAGATCCGCTCCCTTGCAGCTACCATTTCCATTTCCTGGGATGCTCCCATATGGTTCCGAGATGAGGACTACCTGTGTCTGCTCGTCTGTGTCTGCTCGGCTGGTAGATGGATCTCCTCGCGATCTTCTTTTCGAGGTCCCGCAGTATGGTTTAGTTTCCTGAATTCTGAGTTTTGCTCCGATTCTGGTCCACGCGGATCCCTGAAATAGGAGGGGTTCCATCCAGCTTGCTGCTGGGTGATGTTGTTATTTTGCAGCTTTTCGCAAAAGCCGCCTCTCCATCTGAATTTTCAGTTATAAAGTTGCACATTTTAAAGGGTCCCAACTCCTAAGCCGTTGTCCTTAGGTGTTGTGCAGGCTTAGGCTTGATCCCATGGTTACCTTTGCGGTCAGTGAGGTCCATGCTAGGGTTGACTCTAGCCCTTACGAGGTAAAGAGTTCAGAGCCAGATCCACGTTGGTCAGGTATGCTTCATCTGAGCCTGCATGGCCTGCTTAGTGGCGACAACTAAGGAGCGTTTTCTGGAGACTTGCCAAAATTTAGCGGGGGCAGAAGCTGCATTAGCCTGGCAGTCATTTCAGCGGGAGTTCACTCCGCGTACTAAGGTGCCAGAATACAGCTGTCCGTCAGCCCAGGGTTCGGCGTCTCAAGTTCCTTTATTCCAGTTACCTATCCCAGGGCTTTACTGGTCTCTGCCCTGGTCGCTTTCTCGCTATTTTTGAAGGGGATGCCGTTCGGGCTATGAAAAAAGGTTGCGAGTAGCTCTTTCTCTGCTTTCCTGCAGGGATATCCCCCGGCCCTGTCAGTCGCCTCTTACGACAAACCAGAGCTTGTCCCGATAGTATTCTAGGCTACCGCTGCCGGGTTTGTGGTTTGTGAGCTGGTTTATCCTGTGGAAAAAATGAGGAAAAAAGAATATAGCCCTAACGCTAGGCTAACCGAGCGACAGGTATGCTCCATTTGGGGGGCGTTTTTTGGTAGTGCCAACTAACGCTCTTCCATCTCCGTTGCTCCACACTGTCAGGGCTGCATAATCAAACAGCTGGCAGTGCAGTGCTATTTTTGGTGGGTCGTGTTCCACGCTCGTGTTCGTTCCGGAGAAACTATCTCACGGAAGCAAGAAGAGCTGCAAAGAGAGTGACCGGAAGAGAAATTAATCTCCCTGACTCTTACCTTAGCGTTGGCTCCATCAATCCGGGCGCGTCAGATGGACCCGGATTAGGGCGTTTCGTTCCTTGTTCCTTAACTGGTAAGACCTTCACGCACCTGATGAGCACCTTTATTTATCACTATGTTTCGCGAAGTACTATATGCGGTTTACGCTTTGGGGAGCGCCACACTACACGTCTGTCCGCTTCGACCTTCGACCTCCGACTTCCACGACCCAGGGGTGTGGTCTGAAAGGAATGAAGGCCTGCGTGTGGCCAACAAAAGGGCGACTGTTAGGGGAAACTACGGCAACGCAGCAAGAGGAACAGCAGCGGCGACGAAGCAGGGGCAGCGGCAACAACAGGAACCGCCAACGACAGATCCGGGCTGAGAAGCAATCAAGTAGCAATTAACATTGTTTTTGGGAAAAGCCTCTGAATAAAGAGTTCGTCAAGTTTTATTCTGTTTGTATTATTTCTAGACTCGAACAATCACGTTGAACTATAAATTCGATGGAACAAATTGTTGCCGCGGCAAATTGTTGCGAGCGGGAAGCAGAATAAAAGTTCGTTACAGGTCTACCTATTTTCAACGACCATGTTAGGATGAATGAAAGAATGGATGTTGTGATCTTTCGTCTATACCCTCCGTGCCATGTAGACTTATCACTAATCAGTGGGGTCTGCCTATATTAAACGGCAACCTAATGATCCGAATTCCTCTAAAAAAAATAATTTATTTCGACTTCATTTTATACAATATTATCAATTCAATAGGTGACTTTTGCTGTTTGGTTAATACAATAAGGCAATTCATACAAGTGGAAAAATGTTTGGTCGATCTCTCTTTCAAGGCTTGTTTGTTTACTTATAAAATTAACTTAAAGATAAGTTCCTAAACTAATAAATTCATACTCTTTTGAGTTAAAACTTATGCGATGTTAATATACAAATTTAGAAATATTCTATATATTCTCTTTTTCTCTTGATGACCATTTTCCAGTCCTCAAAGGTTCTTGGTCTTGGTCTTGGCTTCTCAAATCGTAGCTACGCTTCTTTCGTTGGTAGGCGTTTATACCTCACAAACAGATATCCCACTCGCGTTATTTGGCCTTGATATATGCTCTATGAACTGCGTTTATTGACCTATTGACGCTCTCTTCTGGGTTAGATTGTGGAGTATTACACTCATCCTGTATGGATGTGCTGCACAACTAATTTAGAAAGGAAGCTAACCCGTTCGCGACTCTTGAATTGAGTTCCGTTATTACTTACGATGTTTTTGGGAGCTCCAAACGATATCCCTTAGAATATCTACGCCAATTCTTGTTTTGAACTTATTAACTGCTTTGGTTCGAGAAAATGGTCCTATAAAACAAAGTTACAAACGCAGGAAAGTTCGTTTAGTCGAAAGTTCGTAAGTTTGACACGAGCTCCCATTGGGGGTTTTAAAGGTTGAGTTATTTTTGGTATAATTCCTATCGTCTGTGACAATGTTGGGCCAATAGAAACTAACAGTCTCCAACGGTTATCTTCATGGCCGTTTTCAGAAAACTCTGTTCGGTAATAAATATAATCATCCACACCTTGAAAATCTGGCAAATCGGCTCATATAAATTTTTCTATTATTGAGTTACATTCGGGTGGCAGGAATGCCTCTGAAGCCAAGTCGATTTGCGGAAGAATTTCTTCATACGTTCAGGAAAGAGCGTCTGACATAACAATCTCGTTTCCTTTGCGGTAAATAATTATAAAACCATATCCCTAATGTTGTATAGCCCACCTCGCCAATCGTCAATACAAATCGGAAATCATGACCAGTGAAGCTTACATCATTTGTAACTACTTCAAAGACATGTCCTTTAATATGTATATTACAATATGTATATTAGGTATCGACATCTGAAGGTATAAAACTACGGCTAGGCATTCAAGTTCTGTCACAGTATGATTATCTTGTGCTGAATTATTTTTCTTTGACATGTATGATATGGGGCGTTCGCATCTTGTATTATCTTTTTGGACTAAAACGTTGGTACCAACCAGTCATTCCAAGGAATCGTCTGAGTTATTGTGATATCTGTGAAACTGCAAATTCTTTGACAACGGCTATATGTCTGGGTTGACCTGTAAGCTATGTTGAAGAAAAAATTGGATTTTTTATGTTGATAGTCAAACCTGCCATATAATTCTTTGGATAAGTATAACAAGTGGTATTTAAAGCTAATCAATAACATCAACAGGTCGTCTGAATAAACTTTGTTTAGGTGAGGGGCCGTTGTGCCGCTCAGCTGAAGAGCGCATTCGCGCTGAAGAGCGCACCCGCGCTGTGCTCTGTGCCCTCTCTCTCGCTCGTTGGTTCTCGTCGATCGTCTCTTTTTGTACTAGTTTTTAAGTTGTCAATTCGATGTACGCAGCCAATAAAGCTGAACGCGTTTTTGCACTTAAACTGAAGACGCCCCCGACTTATAATTTTCAACCCCCATTCTGGAATCTTTTTGCGGAACCAACGCCTCCCTACACAAACTTAAACGTTCTGTTATTCTTATAACGGAAATTACCAGATTCATTAATCTACACATGAACTCCATTAACCATTTGGGGTGCGTTCGTCAATCCGAATGGCATCCATCTAAATTGGTACAAGGGTCTGTTCGGTATGGTAAAAGCTGTTTTTGCTTGACAATCTTTGTTGAGGCATATTTGCCAAAAGGCGTCTTTAAGGTCAATTTGAGATATGCAGTAAGCTGGTGTGAGACGGCTTAGGTGTCCTTCCATAATACGAACAGGATAGGCATCGCATCCATCCTATTTCCATCCGAAGCGGACTGAATAGCATCATACCCACGAAGTTGGGTAATAGTAACTTCATCACTGCACTCGGAACAAAGGAGAGGCGACATACGCGAAAAAATAAACGTCTGAACGCAAAGAAACCTACTTGCAGACTGGTGCCTTGCTATTCAGGCAAGTTTGCATTAACAATGAGCCAGAGGACACAGGTCGATTAAAGGGACAGGCTGCAGCCAAGTTTACAATCAGGAAAACAGACTGTTCATGGGCTCTCACACCTCAGGATCGTACATACGCCTTTGCTGAGGGTCTTGAAGAACGCTTTAAACCTTTTTAGACTGCTTCGCCGAGAAGATAGTAAAGACCTCAAAGACGTGTACCTAACCCAAATTGCTGTAGGAGTGTCGAATGACCTGCTGAGATTCCATCGTTGTCAACAGTATATCCCTGAGTGTATCTGAGTAATCTGAGTGTCTAGCAAGCTTGCTCCTGCTGCTTTTCTCCTCCTGAATTCCCGCGAACATTGTTGGTCAGTTTTCAGGGGGGGTTTTGGCGTCTTCAGTTTCTGACGATGTTTCCTAACCCGTTCCTTACTAGACATCAGCATAATTATAAGTCCACTCGTAAACTGTAATTATTATCAATACATATTAATGTATGTTTAATGCAGTGGTGGGCAAACTCTCATTTTACATAGCACGCGAGTATAGGGTAGGAAATTCTGCCGCAGCGCTGCCGGCACACTGACAGTGTGAACACTCTCAAATTTTTTTTAGAAGCTCTCTCATTTGCTCTCATTTTGATTCATTTGACAGCCCAAACTAAAAATCAAAATTTTTCCACTTAGAAAAATTTTCTCAGAAATTGGGTTGGAAAAAGTTTTCTTCATGGAGAATATAAATAGGGAAGCGTAGTTTTTCATTTGTTTAAGAAATGTTGCTAGCAAAACTGTTTTTAAAATAAAATACTCAATTTTAGTGCCCATTCAAACTTTTGAATTAACGAAAAATGAAATCGTCTGTGACAATGTTGGGCCAATAGAAACTAACAGTCTCCAACGGTTATCTTCATGGCCGTTTTCAGAAAACTCTGTTCGGTAATAAATATAATCATCCACACCTTGAAAATCTGGCAAATCGGCTCATATAAATTTTTCTATTATTGAGTTACATTCGGGTGGCAGGAATGCCTCTGAAGCCAAGTCGATTTGCGGAAGAATTTCTTCATACGTTCAGGAAAGAGCGTCTGACATAACAATCTCGTTTCCTTTGCGGTAAATAATTATAAAACCATATCCCTAATGTTGTATAGCCCACCTCGCCAATCGTCAATACAAATCGGAAATCATGACCAGTGAAGCTTACATCATTTGTAACTACTTCAAAGACATGTCCTTTAATATGTATATTACAATATGTATATTAGGTATCGACATCTGAAGGTATAAAACTACGGCTAGGCATTCAAGTTCTGTCACAGTATGATTATCTTGTGCTGAATTATTTTTCTTTGACATGTATGATATGGGGCGTTCGCATCTTGTATTATCTTTTTGGACTAAAACGTTGGTACCAACCAGTCATTCCAAGGAATCGTCTGAGTTATTGTGATATCTGTGAAACTGCAAATTCTTTGACAACGGCTATATGTCTGGGTTGACCTGTAAGCTATGTTGAAGAAAAATTGGATTTTTTATGTTGATAGTCAATCCTGCCATATAATTCTTTGGATAAGTATAACAAGTGGTATTTAAAGCTAATCAATAACATCAACAGGTCGTCTGAATAAACTTTGTTTAGGTGAGGGGCCGTTGTGCCGCTCAGCTGAAGAGCGCATTCGCGCTGAAGAGCGCACCCGCGCTGTGCTCTGTGCCCTCTCTCTCGCTCGTTGGTTCTCGTCGATCGTCTCTTTTTGTACTAGTTTTTAAGTTGTCAATTCGATGTACGCAGCCAATAAAGCTGAACGCGTTTTTGCACTTAAACTGAAGACGCCCCCGACTTATAATTTTCAACCCCCATTCTGGAATCTTTTTGCGGAACCAACGCCTCCCTACACAAACTTAAACGTTCTGTTATTCTTATAACGGAAATTACCAGATTCATTAATCTACACATGAACTCCATTAACCATTTGGGGTGCGTTCGTCAATCCGAATGGCATCCATCTAAATTGGTACAAGGGTCTGTTCGGTATGGTAAAAGCTGTTTTTGCTTGACAATCTTTGTTGAGGCATATTTGCCAAAAGGCGTCTTTAAGGTCAATTTGAGATATGCAGTAAGCTGGTGTGAGACGGCTTAGGTGTCCTTCCATAATACGAACAGGATAGGCATCGCATCCATCCTATTTCCATCCGAAGCGGACTGAATAGCATCATACCCACGAAGTTGGGTAATAGTAACTTCATCACTGCACTCGGAACAAAGGAGAGGCGACATACGCGAAAAAATAAACGTCTGAACGCAAAGAAACCTACTTGCAGACTGGTGCCTTGCTATTCAGGCAAGTTTGCATTAACAATGAGCCAGAGGACACAGGTCGATTAAAGGGACAGGCTGCAGCCAAGTTTACAATCAGGAAAACAGACTGTTCATGGGCTCTCACACCTCAGGATCGTACATACGCCTTTGCTGAGGGTCTTGAAGAACGCTTTAAACCTTTTTAGACTGCTTCGCCGAGAAGATAGTAAAGACCTCAAAGACGTGTACCTAACCCAAATTGCTGTAGGAGTGTCGAATGACCTGCTGAGATTCCATCGTTGTCAACAGTATATCCCTGAGTGTATCTGAGTAATCTGAGTGTCTAGCAAGCTTGCTCCTGCTGCTTTTCTCCTCCTGAATTCCCGCGAACATTGTTGGTCAGTTTTCAGGGGGGGTTTTGGCGTCTTCAGTTTCTGACGATGTTTCCTAACCCGTTCCTTACTAGACATCAGCATAATTATAAGTCCACTCGTAAACTGTAATTATTATCAATACATATTAATGTATGTTTAATGCAGTGGTGGGCAAACTCTCATTTTACATAGCACGCGAGTATAGGGTAGGAAATTCTGCCGCAGCGCTGCCGGCACACTGACAGTGTGAACACTCTCAAATTTTTTTAGAAGCTCTCTCATTTGCTCTCATTTTGATTCATTTGACAGCCCAAACTAAAAATCAAAATTTTTCCACTTAGAAAAATTTTCTCAGAAATTGGGTTGGAAAAAGTTTTCTTCATGGAGAATATAAATAGGGAAGCGTAGTTTTTCATTTGTTTAAGAAATGTTGCTAGCAAAACTGTTTTTAAAATAAAATACTCAATTTTAGTGCCCATTCAAACTTTTGAATTAACGAAAAATGAAATAAAAGCATACGTTTTTTTCGCTCAGTGAATTCTCTGCTCTCATTGTTTTTCTCTGCTACGCACACACTCAAATTTTAAACATGTGTTAGTTTTGCCCACCACTGGTTTAATGTCTAGCTATAATTTATATTATTTTTTAACTATTTTACTGTGATTCGCGCATAATTTTACTTCCAATATCCGGACTTTTGAAATACTTACTGTTTGTTTGTTAATTTAAAAACCAACGATATTACAGTTTAAGATCTCATAATGTAAAGCTCTTCATTTCTTTTATTCAAATAATACACAGATTAAAACAACGTAATTTTTCAACCGTTCCACCTCGCTCTATAACACGGAAAGCGCATATCGATCAATAAGAAGTTCCATTTCAATACAAACAGCAGATAACTTTATAAAATCTTTAGTTTGGGCCTCTCGGTGAACTACATTGAACGTACTACGCACCGCTCCAGACGCCGTTGCTGAGCGTCTTGAAGAACGGTTTAAACCTTTTCACACTGCTTCACTGAGAAGATATTAAAGACCTTTTCGGACTTCCAAAGACTGTAAAAATCATAAGGAAGCCAAAAAATAGAAAAGCCCCTTGTCCTATAGTGAAGTCGTTTCCTCTTCGTGTGATCCTGTGCCTAGTCCGGATCTTCAAATGTGCTTATGGGATTGGGTATTTTCCAAAGCCGTGAAAGAAATGACTTCATGATTTGCAAAAACGGCAAACCGCCAGCAGACCTCAACAGCCACCGTCCAATCAGTTTACTACCAGCTTTTTGCAAGATCTTAGAAAGATGCATCCTAGCTCGCTTGCTTGCCAAGTCCCCCAAGTCCAAGCAGCAACTCCGTCTTTCCAATTTGGTTTTAGAGAACGACACGGGACCCCCAAAAAACTGCATCGAGTGGGTCAATTCGTTTTAGATGTATTTCGGCAGAAAGAGTACGAGGTGGCTAAATTTCTTGACATCCAACAGGCTTTTGATGGGGCTTGACATCGGGGGCTTCTGTATTCCCCTCCTCCACCAATAACTTTTTCAAATTGTCGGCAACATCCAGAAAGGATTCTGGACCTTTTTCGTGCTCAAGGATGAAACAACCTCTACGTCCAAGCCAATCACTGCAGGAGTTTCCTAAGAAAGCGTCGTTGGGTCCATGCTGTACACGCTTTTAAATCACGATGCTCCTCAGCAGCCACACAGAAGATCAATGTCCTCGCCCTGGACACTGATTTGCCGATGGAATATTTTTATTAACCCTGAAAACAATTTATAAAATTTATTGGATTTTGACCTCGATCTGGAAATATGGACTGGCAATATACGCTGCAAAAACACACTTGAACAAGTTTAACTTATTTTATAACAAGTACCAAGTATTAAGAAAAAAAAATGGCGCCAAATCATGATGGGCATCTATGTCACATGCTTCAAATGCATCATCCCTAGAAAGGGGTTTATTAGCGACGTTGAAAAGCTTTTAAAACTAAATAAAAAAATTATCAGAAGAAAACTGTTGTACTGCCTTCAAGTCGGTTTGAAGTCAGCCTTTCATTTAAATCGGATCTAAGCATTTTAGGAAACTCGTTCAAAGTAGCCAAACGCCGTTATTTGTCGCTTGAAAGAAGATTATCTCGAGATCCGAATTTAAAGAAGATGTATTTGGAATTTATGGAAGAATACGAATCCTTAGGTCATATGTCCCCTAGAAGCAATAATGTTCTTGCTTCTCTACACTATGTTATACCCCATCAGAGGGTATTACGGCCTAAAAGCATATTGAACAAACTATGAATCGGTTTTGATGCGTCTTTTAAGACATTTACACAGAAGTACATTGATGGTTGGTCCTAAAATCCGGGAGTTACATTTAACTTTTCTTCGGTTCCGGCTAAACAGATTCGAAACAGAGCCGACATAAAAAAGATGTGCCCGCCAATAATTGTAAATAAACCAGATAGGTGATAGGCGACCCATTAGAGGTCTTGAAATTGTGTACTATCAACACCGATACACATGGCACTGCGCCAGACCCATTGCTATTCATAAAATGTTTTAAAAGGTAAAGTGAATCCGTGAAAAATACATTGTCTCGAGCTGCTTAAGGTTTTTGGTATGGCTTTTCGTCGACGACATATAGAATTGAAGGGCGCCAGTTTCATTGGGGAACTGAAGACAATTAAGTCTGAGGTAACTTGGGTTCTTCAAAGCTCTGGGTTGGAATTGAGCAAATGCTTTTAAAACTCACCTTATGTCACTGCACCGTCAATCCAATAACATATTCGGACTCAGAGCTGACTATAATATTAGGAAACGCTTGGATTCCTAAGAATGATAAATTTCAATGTAAAACTTAAGCTTCAGTCATGGGTCATAAGGCGACTAATGGAACATTCTTTCGGCGATAGATCCTATTGCACGAACTTTGGCTAAATAAATGAGATGGGGATGAGTGGAGTTCAGATGTTACTGTACGGGCGTTATTTATCTTCTCGATTTATCGCTCCATCTTCAGCGAGCTTAGAATCAACCAAGATTTCTCCCTGTAATCTTTGCAAAGCTTTACTTGTCTTGTCTCTCCCCTAGTAAAATAGTTGTTTAAGAAGAGTCGTAGAGCAAGCAAGGCGATCGGAGTGGTGGAGAAGGTCAGGGATAAACCACGAGGGATAAAAGCTGACCCATTCAAAATAATTGTAACACAACCAACATAAACAACATTAATTAATTAGAAAGTAAATAAATAAATGGAGTTCAATGCATAGGTTAGTCGTTTGGATTCAAAATCCACGCGCAGAACTGTCTTAAACTATGACATTCCGCTCATGAAAGGCATTTGTCACAACATTTTTGACACAATCACAATCCATGGTCATCTCCGACAGTTCCATCTAAATCGTAAATAAAAACTTAATCTCAACACGGAACCATTATTCTTCTTTTCAACTCCTTTATTCTTTTCGACAAAGAGGAAGCGAAAATAACGGAATCAAACTTTGCACCGCCCGTGTCGCGCGAACGCTAGCCTATTGTCGCTCTCTCACTTTGGAAGACCAAACATACATAAGCTACGGAGTGCGAAAACTTGCCCCAGTCAGTTGGGAACCAGCGTGCGCCGAGCAACAAGCGACGCCTGTTCCTAAAATACTCGGCCCTGGTACGGCAGGCCAACTTCCAAAGTTGCCAGTTGGGAATTTTTTGGAAAGTATGCAGATTGGCCAACTTTCCATGATCTGTTTATGCAACTTATTTACCAGAACCAGGCGTTGTCAAATATTCAGCGGTTCCATTTCCTCAAGCAAGCACTTCCTAAAGGTCAGGACCAAGATAAACACCAAATGGAACTAACGGATGGCGCCTACATTATCGCATGGGATCTTATCATCAAACGCTATGATAACCCACGTTTACAATTCATGCACTACATGAAAGCCCTCTACGACTTACCCTTTATCTCAAGGGAAAGCTTATCAGAGGTCAAACATATTTTGAACGTAACCAACGTATGCATTAACGAGTTCAATCGTCTCAAAACGAATATCCATTCTAGCACGCAATGGATAGTCCATCATTTGATCGCTAGACTACCTACGATGACTTTTGATGACATTGCAGTCTGTTTATTGCCGCAATATAGAGACCGCACTTGGAGCATATTTTTATTTTGATTTATTTTTTTACTGAAGGGCACATTATGTCGTATGGAATATCTTTGTACAAAGGAAAAACTTTTTCCAGGATTGTGTGCTTCAACGTTTGTGAGTTGAATAAATTTTGGAATTTTCCTTTATCTTCAGAAATTTGTAGGCCACATTGACTTCGAGCTATCGTTAAAGGAGGCGGGAAAAATCGATTCGGCCAAATTTTGAAGAGTGAGCATCGTATCGGTGAACAACAGTTAGTGTCTGTGCACTTTACAATTTGCGTAAAATATTGACTCGACCTAACGTGAACATCTTGCCGTTTTTGTGATTGTGATACAAGATCTGCTTCATCGATTTCAGAATTTTCTGGAGAAATGTACTCACTTACAACGGTGTATTGATCAATAATTACGTTGGACCAAATATTAGCTAACGCCTGACCAGCGAATTCAAAATTTTGCAATTCTTTGAGTTCATCAATTGTTTTACCATTTTTATCTAAATGAGTTCCAAAGTTTTCGTGAGAAAGAATCACTCCTGATAATTCTCTACTCAGAGGTGCCATCCTCCGTTCATCCAGCATTACAAGCGATGTATAAGGCTTCTAAATAATTCTTCACAAAATTATGTATCCCCGCAAGAATAACTTTATTGTATCGCGGATTCTCATCAGGCCCCCATCGACGTTAAAAATCATTACTGGTTTCGTTTTACCAAAATGATCCTTAATAATTAGATTGAATTCCCAAATATCAAAAAGTTTGTCTATATCCAAAACGTGAGACCAAGCAGTTGAAGGTGCTTCCCCGATCGTATGGCAATGTAGGTTGGTCCCGAATAAGTAACAGCATCTGAAGTTCCAAAACCGTTCTCTTTGATCACAATACCTGCATAAACTGAAGGTATCAGTTTATGCGCGGGAGCAACGATCCGGCATATTCGGTACTCGGTATATTCATTAAAAGTGTGCCTTGTTGAAGCTATAATTTATATTATAAATAGCTATAATAGCCTAGCTATAATTTATATTATTTTTTAACTATTTTACTGTGATTCGCGCATAATTTTACTTCCAATATCCGGACTTTTGAAATACTTACTGTTTGTTTGTTAATTTAAAAACCAACGATATTACAGTTTAAGATCTCATAATGTAAAGCTCTTCATTTCTTTTATTCAAATAATACACAGATTAAAACAACGTAATTTTTCAACCGTTCCACCTCGCTCTATAACACGGAAAGCGCATATCGATCAATAAGAAGTTCCATTTCAATACAAACAGCAGATAACTTTATAAAATCTTTAGTTTGGGCCTCTCGGTGAACTACATTGAACGTACTACGCACCGCTCCAGACGCCGTTGCTGAGCGTCTTGAAGAACGGTTTAAACCTTTTCACACTGCTTCACTGAGAAGATATTAAAGACCTTTTCGGACTTCCAAAGACTGTAAAAATCATAAGGAAGCCAAAAAATAGAAAAGCCCCTTGTCCTATAGTGAAGTCGTTTCCTCTTCGTGTGATCCTGTGCCTAGTCCGGATCTTCAAATGTGCTTATGGGATTGGGTATTTTCCAAAGCCGTGAAAGAAATGACTTCATGATTTGCAAAAACGGCAAACCGCCAGCAGACCTCAACAGCCACCGTCCAATCAGTTTACTACCAGCTTTTTGCAAGATCTTAGAAAGATGCATCCTAGCTCGCTTGCTTGCCAAGTCCCCCAAGTCCAAGCAGCAACTCCGTCTTTCCAATTTGGTTTTAGAGAACGACACGGGACCCCCAAAAAACTGCATCGAGTGGGTCAATTCGTTTTAGATGTATTTCGGCAGAAAGAGTACGAGGTGGCTAAATTTCTTGACATCCAACAGGCTTTTGATGGGGCTTGACATCGGGGGCTTCTGTATTCCCCTCCTCCACCAATAACTTTTTCAAATTGTCGGCAACATCCAGAAAGGATTCTGGACCTTTTTCGTGCTCAAGGATGAAACAACCTCTACGTCCAAGCCAATCACTGCAGGAGTTTCCTAAGAAAGCGTCGTTGGGTCCATGCTGTATACGCTTTTAAACCACGATGCTCCTCAGCAGCCACACAGAAGATCAATGTCCTCGCCCTGGACACTGATTTGCCGATGGAATATTTTTATTAACCCTGAAAACAATTTATAAAATTTATTGGATTTTGACCTCGATCTGGAAATATGGACTGGCAATATACGCTGCAAAAACACACTTGAACAAGTTTAACTTATTTTATAACAAGTACCAAGTATTAAGAAAAAAAAATGGCGCCAAATCATGATGGGCATCTATGTCACATGCTTCAAATGCATCATCCCTAGAAAGGGGTTTATTAGCGACGTTGAAAAGCTTTTAAAACTAAATAAAAAAATTATCAGAAGAAAACTGTTGTACTGCCTTCAAGTCGGTTTGAAGTCAGCCTTTCATTTAAATCGGATCTAAGCATTTTAGGAAACTCGTTCAAAGTAGCCAAACGCCGTTATTTGTCGCTTGAGAGAAGATTATCTCGAGATCCGAATTTAAAGAAGATGTATTTGGAATTTATGGAAGAATACGAATCCTTAGGTCATATGTCCCCTAGAAGCAATAATGTTCTTGCTTCTCTACACTATGTTATACCCCATCAGAGGGTATTACGGCCTAAAAGCATATTGAACAAACTATGAATCGGTTTTGATGCGTCTTTTAAGACATTTACACAGAAGTACACTGATGGTTGGTCCTAAAATCCGGGAGTTACATTTAACTTTTCTTCGGTTCCGGCTAAACAGATTCGAAACAGAGCCGACATAAAAAAGATGTGCCCGCCAATAATTGTAAATAAACCAGATAGGTGATAGGCGACCCATTAGAGGTCTTGAAATTGTGTACTATCAACACCGATACACATGGCACTGCGCCAGACCCATTGCTATTCATAAAATGTTTTAAAAGGTAAAGTGAATCCGTGAAAAATACATTGTCTCGAGCTGCTTAAGGTTTTTGGTATGGCTTTTCGTCGACGACATATAGAATTGAAGGGCGCCAGTTTCATTGGGGAACTGAAGACAATTAAGTCTGAGGTAACTTGGGTTCTTCAAAGCTCTGGGTTGGAATTGAGCAAATGCTTTTAAAACTCACCTTATGTCACTGCACCGTCAATCCAATAACATATTCGGACTCAGAGCTGACTATAATATTAGGAAACGCTTGGATTCCTAAGAATGATAAATTTCAATGTAAAACTTAAGCTTCAGTCATGGGTCATAAGGCGACTAATGGAACATTCTTTCGGCGATAGATCCTATTGCACGAACTTTGGCTAAATAAACGAGATGGGGATGAGTGGAGTTCAGATGTTACTGTACGGGCGTTATTTATCTTCTCGATTTATCGCTCCATCTTCAGCGAGCTTAGAATCAACCAAGATTTCTCCCTGTAATCTTTGCAAAGCTTTACTTGTCTTGTCTCTCCCCTAGTAAAATAGTTGTTTAAGAAGAGTCGTAGAGCAAGCAAGGCGATCGGAGTGGTGGAGAAGGTCAGGGATAAACCACGAGGGATAAAAGCTGACCCATTCAAAATAATTGTAACACAACCAACATAAACAACATTAATTAATTAGAAAGTAAATAAATAAATGGAGTTCAATGCATAGGTTAGTCGTTTGGATTCAAAATCCACGCGCAGAACTGTCTTAAACTATGACATTCCGCTCATGAAAGGCATTTGTCACAACATTTTTGACACAATCACAATCCATGGTCATCTCCGACAGTTCCATCTAAATCGTAAATAAAAACTTAATCTCAACACGGAACCATTATTCTTCTTTTCAACTCCTTTATTCTTTTCGACAAAGAGGAAGCGAAAATAACGGAATCAAACTTTGCACCGCCCGTGTCGCGCGAACGCTAGCCTATTGTCGCTCTCTCACTTTGGAAGACCAAACATACATAAGCTACGGAGTGCGAAAACTTGCCCCAGTCAGTTGGGAACCAGCGTGCGCCGAGCAACAAGCGACGCCTGTTCCTAAAATACTCGGCCCTGGTACGGCAGGCCAACTTCCAAAGTTGCCAGTTGGGAATTTTTTTGGAAAGTATGCAGATTGGCCAACTTTCCATGATCTGTTTATGCAACTTATTTACCAGAACCAGGCGTTGTCAAATATTCAGCGGTTCCATTTCCTCAAGCAAGCACTTCCTAAAGGTCAGGACCAAGATAAACACCAAATGGAACTAACGGATGGCGCCTACATTATCGCATGGGATCTTATCATCAAACGCTATGATAACCCACGTTTACAATTCATGCACTACATGAAAGCCCTCTACGACTTACCCTTTATCTCAAGGGAAAGCTTATCAGAGGTCAAACATATTTTGAACGTAACCAACGTATGCATTAACGAGTTCAATCGTCTCAAAACGAATATCCATTCTAGCACGCAATGGATAGTCCATCATTTGATCGCTAGACTACCTACGATGACTTTTGATGACATTGCAGTCTGTTTATTGCCGCAATATAGAGACCGCACTTGGAGCATATTTTTATTTTGATTTATTTTTTTTACTGAAGGGCACATTATGTCGTATGGAATATCTTTGTACAAAGGAAAAACTTTTTCCAGGATTGTGTGCTTCAACGTTTGTGAGTTGAATAAATTTTGGAATTTTCCTTTATCTTCAGAAATTTGTAGGCCACATTGACTTCGAGCTATCGTTAAAGGAGGCGGGAAAAATCGATTCGGCCAAATTTTGAAGAGTGAGCATCGTATCGGTGAACAACAGTTAGTGTCTGTGCACTTTACAATTTGCGTAAAATATTGACTCGACCTAACGTGAACATCTTGCCGTTTTTGTGATTGTGATACAAGATCTGCTTCATCGATTTCAGAATTTTCTGGAGAAATGTACTCACTTACAACGGTGTATTGTTCAATAATTACGTTGGACCAAATATTAGCTAACGCCTGACCAGCGAATTCAAAATTTTGCAATTCTTTGAGTTCATCAATTGTTTTACCATTTTTATCTAAATGAGTTCCAAAGTTTTCGTGAGAAAGAATCACTCCTGATAATTCTCTACTCAGAGGTGCCATCCTCCGTTCATCCAGCATTACAAGCGATGTATAAAGCTTCTAAATAATTCTTCACAAAATTATGTATCCCCGCAAGAATAACTTTATTGTATCGCGGATTCTCATCAGGCCCCCCATCGACGTTAAAAATCATTACTGGTTTCGTTTTACCAAAATGATCCTTAATAATTAGATTGAATTCCCAAATATCAAAAAGTTTGTCTATATCCAAAACGTGAGACCAAGCAGTTGAAGGTGCTTCCCCGATCGTATGGCAATGTAGGTTGGTCCCGAATAAGTAACAGCATCTGAAGTTCCAAAACCGTTCTCTTTGATCACAATACCTGCATAAACTGAAGGTATCAGTTTATGCGCGGGAGCAACGATCCGGCATATTCGGTACTCGGTATATTCATTAAAAGTGGGCCTTGTTTTTGAGCCGCTGAAATAATAATATTGCAAGTTGATGGAAAATATAGCAACATTATGTAATTTTCACTATTTTAACATTGAAAGTATTATTTTTATAAATTTTATTGAATACATCTCTTTGTCGAACATTTTACTATGTACTTATCTCTATTTGATCTATCTATTTTACTATGTACTTATCTCTATTTGATCTATCTATCTACAATCTATCTCTCATTGATACTCTTAATAATCAAATAAAATTTTACAATTCACATAAGTGTAAAAATTATCGTCTTGACTAATGAAAGCAACTTCATGAGGTTCCAGTGTAGAAGCTAGTTCTTCCAAATGGTGAAGCGTTGCAGCTGCAAACTGTGCGTCAACATGTTGTTTGTGTAAATCATTCTGCGGTTTGGAAAATTTCAAAGGAACGGTCACAACATGCCTCTTGCCTTCAATTGAATTAGTATGACGAGGTAGCAATCTTAAATAGGTCCCACTCCTGCTTATATCGAAGTTTAATTCCGTTCTGAGAACCTCTGTTAAGTCGCTCAGTGTTCTGACGAGGTTTATTGTTTCGGTCCGACGTCTACTATCAGCTGCAGATCCATACGTGCAAATTTCTACAATTGTCTTGAACAATTCTGGCTGATCTTCTTCAATTTTTAGTCGGCCAGCTTTTGAGCGTAATTTCAGCTTTTCTGAACATTCTGAACATATCTCTTCCAAATTTTTTCTCTTATTTGCCCGGAATTTTCTATTCCTTTCTGCAGTGTCTTCGTTTGCTTTCAAAGATTTTTTTTCATTTCTAATATCTTCTTTTTTTCTTTTAAAATCTTTTTTTCATCTTGTGACAATAAATCGGCTTTGTTTCTTACTTCATAAAATTGTATTTCAACTTATCTTGAGCAGGAGTTTCAAATTTGTCCTTATCATTCACCAACTGTCAGCACCAACTGTGAAAAATGTTCCGAAAAATCAATGAGCAGTTTTTGAGTGTGATTAATTATGGGCGTCGCGAGAGTAATAACATTCCAATAATCTTAATCGCATCTACGATTGACAGTTTCTACCAAAACAAAAACTGTTCAAGCATTGAACACTATTTTTTATAGAAATTCTTAAGTTAGAGTTTCAAGGGATCGGACCATGAAAATACCATGAAATACGAGTCAAACAGCATAATCTAAAACCGATCCCCTGCAGCCTAACATAAATAACACAAACATAAGCATCATAAATAACACAAACATAAGCGCATCCGCACTTGAGAAAGGGTCGCATAGCATGTCAACGTGCAGTGCGTTGATAAGTAGTTTTAAATACATAGGTTTAAGATTCTCATGTATCGTACTTATAAGAGAACTTCATCGAATAAAATCAGTTCCAAAAGGAGCTCATTGGAGTAAGACCTATTTATTTAGGGTTCCTATTAACAAAAACATTACGAGAAGTGTCGAACTATTTAAACTTGAATGTAAATTCGAATCTTATTACATCATAACGATTACCGTTAATGGTTTTTTCTCAAGAAATAATTTTATAAATTGATATTGATTATACGCACCCTCAAGGAAGTCGAAATTTGATTTTTTGGATCATTTTCACTACAGGAGGCTAATGAAGTGCCACTTTTACTAGAGGATGAACTGCATGTATCA
Organism: Drosophila parabipectinata; assembly: GCA_018153455.1. Lineage (NCBI taxonomy): Eukaryota > Metazoa > Arthropoda > Insecta > Diptera > Drosophilidae > Drosophila > Drosophila parabipectinata. Next base: position 677,535 of record JAECYA010000403.1, on the reverse strand, counting down.
TTTTCAGGGAAGTTCTTCGCTTGCTCACAGTTTACTGTTTTTGATGATGCCTAAATAAAAGTAAAAAATTAAATACTTGTAAAGTGAGTTTAGATGAGCACAATAAACCAACCTTGCTCCAGTAAGAAAAAAGGGCCCTTTTCTTCTTCAATGATAAGTCAGTTAGTTTTGTAGCTTCATTTTGTGAAACCGCTGCTGATTTTTCTGGAAAAGCATTCTTAAAAGCAGAAGCCAAGTCTTGGAAAGCTTTATTTTTGTCCATGATTCACCTCTTTATTTTGTTTAATTCACTTGCGAGCAAATTTAACCTCTTCATGTACATTTTACAGTTGACTCCACTGAACTGATTGGACTCAAAATGTTTGGATTCACTAATGAAGGAAACAAGAAATACCTAAAGGTACTATAGACACGATAAAAATTGAAAACAGGCCAACTTCCAAAGTTGCCAGTTGGGAATTTTTTTGGAAAGTATGCAGATTGGCCAACTTTCCATGATCTGTTTATGCAACTTATTTACCAGAACCAGGCGTTGTCAAATATTCAGCGGTTCCATTTCCTCAAGCAAGCACTTCCTAAAGAGCAGGACCAAGATAAACACCAAATGGAACTAACGGATGGCGCCTACATTATCGCATGGGATCTTATCATCAAACGCTATGATAACCCACGTTTACAATTCATGCACTACATAAAAGCCCTTTACGACTTACCCGTTATCTCAAGGGAAAGCTTATCAGAGGTCAAACATATTTTGAACGTAACCAACGTATGCATTAACGAGTTCAATCGTCTCAAAACGAATATCCATTCTAGCACGCAATGGACAGTCCATCATTTGATCGCTAGACTACCTACGATGACTTTTGATGACATTGCAGTCTGTTTATTGCCGCAATATAGAGACCGCACTTGGACCATATTTTTATTTTGATTTATTTTTTTACTGAAGGGCACATTATGTCGTATGGAATATCTTTGTACAAAGGAAAAACTTTTTCCAGGATTGTGTGCTTCAACGTTTGTGAGTTGAATAAATTTTGGAATTTTCCTTTATCTTCAGAAATTTGTAGGCCACATTGACTTCGAGCTATCGTTAAAGGAGGCGGGAAAAATCGATTCGGCCAAATTTTGAAGAGTGAGCATCGTATCGGTGAACAACAGTTAGTGTCTGTGCACTTTACAATTTGCGTAAAATATTGACTCGATCTAACGTGAACATCTTGCCATTTTTGTGATTGTGATACAAGATCTGCTTCATCGATTTCAGAATTTTCTGGAGAAATGTACTCACTTACAACGGTGTATTGATCAATAATTACGTTGGACCAAATATTAGCTAACGCCTGACCAGCGAATTCAAAATTTTGCAATTCTTTGAGTTCATCAATTGTTTTACCATTTTTATCTAAATGAGTTCCAAAGTTTTCGTGAGAAAGAATCACTCCTGATAATTCTCTACTCAGAGGTGCCATCCTCCGTTCATCCAGCATTACAAGCGATGTATAAAGCTTCTAAATAATTCTTCACAAAATTATGTATCCCCGCAAGAATAACTTTATTGTATCGCGGATTCTCATCAGGCCCCCCATCGACGTTAAAAATCATTACTGGTTTCGTTTTACCAAAATGATCCTTAATAATTAGATTGAATTCTCAAATATCAAAAAGTTTGTCTATATCCAAAACGTGAGACCAAGCAGTTGAAGGTGCTTCCCCGATCGTATGGCAATGTAGGTTGGTCCCGAATAAGTAACAGCATCTGAAGTTCCAAAACCGTTCTCTTTGATCACAATACCTGCATAAACTGAAGGTATCAGTTTATGCGCGGGAGCAACGATCCGGCATATTCGGTACTCGGTATATTCATTAAAAGTGGGCCTTGTTTTTGAGCCGCTGAAATAATAATATTGCAAGTTGATGGAAAATATAGCAACATTATGTAATTTTCACTATTTTAACATTGAAAGTATTATTTTTATAAATTTTACTATGTACTTATCTCTATTTGATCTATCTATTTTACTATGTACTTATCTCTATTTGATCTATCTATCTACAATCTATCTCTCATTGATACTCTTAATAATCAAATAAAATTTTACAATTCACATAAGTGTAAAAATTATCGTCTTGACTAATGAAAGCAACTTCATGAGGTTCCAGTGTAGAAGCTAGTTCTTCCAAATGGTGAAGCGTTGCAGCTGCAAACTGTGCGTCAACATGTTGTTTGTGTAAATCATTCTGCGGTTTGGAAAATTTCAAAGGAACGGTCACAACATGCCTCTTGCCTTCAATTGAATTAGTATGACGAGGTAGCAATCTTAAATAGGTCCCACTCCTGCTTATATCGAAGTTTAATTCCGTTCTGAGAACCTCTGTTAAGTCGCTCAGTGTTCTGACGAGGTTTATTGTTTCGGTCCGACGTCTACTATCAGCTGCAGATCCATACGTGCAAATTTCTACAATTGTCTTGAACAATTCTGGCTGATCTTCTTCAATTTTTAGTCGGCCAGCTTTTGAGCGTAATTTCAGCTTTTCTGAACATTCTGAACATATCTCTTCCAAATTTTTTCTCTTATTTGCCCGGAATTTTCTATTCCTTTCTGCAGTGTCTTCGTTTGCTTTCAAAGATTTTTTTTCATTTCTAATATCTTCTTTTTTTCTTTTAAAATCTTTTTTTCATCTTGTTACAATAAATCGGCTTTGTTTCTTACTTCATAAAATTTTATTTCAACTTATCTTGAGCAGGAGTTTCAAATTTGTCCTTATCATTCACCAACTGTCAGCACCAACTGTGAAAAATGTTCCGAAAAATCAATGAGCAGTTTTTGAGTGTGATTAATTATGGGCGTCGCGAGAGTAATAACATTCCAATAATCTTAATCGCATCTACGATTGACAGTTTCTACCAAAACAAAAACTGTTCAAGCATTGAACACTATTTTTTATAGAAATTCTTAAGTTAGAGTTTCAAGGGATCGGACCATGAAAATACCATGAAATACGAGTCAAACAGCATAATCTAAAACCGATCCCCTGCAGCCTAAATAACACAAACATAAGCGCATCCGCACTTGAGAAAGGGTCGCATAGCATGTCAACGTGCAGTGCGTTGATAAGTAGTTTTAAATACATAGGTTTAAGATTCTCATGTATCGTACTTATAAGAGAACTTCACCGAATAAAATCAGTTCCAAAAGGAGCTCATTGGAGTAAGACCTATTTATTTAGGGTTCCTATTAACAAAAACATTACGAGAAGTGTCGAACTATTTAAACTTGAATGTAAATTCGAATCTTATTACATCATAACGATTACCGTTAATGGTTTTTTCTCAAGAAATAATTTTATAAATTGATATTGATTATACGCACCCTCAAGGAAGTCGAAATTTGATTTTTGGATCATTTTCACTACAGGAGGCTAATGAAGTGCCACTTTTACTAGAGGATGAACTGCATGTATCATTTTCAGGGAAGTTCTTCGCTTGCTTACAGTTTACTGTTTTTGATGATGCCTAAATAAAAGTAAAAAATTAAATACTTGTAAAGTGAGTTTAGATGAGCACAATAAACCAACCTTGCTCCAGTAAGAAAAAAGGGCCCTTTTCTTCTTCAATGATAAGTCAGTTAGTTTTGTAGCTTCATTTTGTGAAACCGCTGCTGATTTTTCTGGAAAAGCATTCTTAAAAGCAGAAGCCAAGTCTTGGAAAGTTTTATTTTTGTCCATGATTCACCTCTTTATTTTGTTTAATTCACTTGCGAGCAAATTTAACCTCTTCATGTACATTTTACAGTTGACTCCACTGAACTGATTGGACTCAAAATGTTTGGGTTCACTAATGAAGGAAACAAGAAATACCTAAAGGTACTATAGACACGATAAAAATTGAAACTTACCGTTTAGAAATGGAGGCGTGAAGAAGTTGGTAGCACGCACATTTGTCGCATTCGCGAGTCACTTGAAAGATATGTTTTACTTTTACCGGGATGATAGAATCCGTACAAAAGAATTTCCTAACTTTTTCACTTAGAGGTCTAAACTGGGATGCAAATCTTCAACTTCCATCTTATAGTAGTAGACTCTTACTCATAAACTTACCTAGCTTAACAAATCGTAGGACAATGCTCGGTGTAGTTTTTCTGCATAACCTTATTAACGGGGATGTAGATAGCCAGCATTTACTAACACGCTTAAATTTTTATATTCCTAACAGAAGGACTCGAAACTTTAGTCCTCTGTTCCTTAGCCGTTGTAGTTCGACATATGCACTGCATGACCCTTTTAGGGTATTATGTTCGAACTACAATGGTCTCTACTCTATTACATCTCTTTCCTGTCCCTCTAACTTAAAATATAGAATTTTAAATTTCCTTACTAACTCCTCTTAGCTTAATAATGAACAAATAACTTAATATATTCTAACAAATCGTTTCTTGAGCGCCCCTCGGTCGTTTGGGCCTCTAAGCTTTATGATGAATACAGGAATGCTAGCTGATGCTCTTATTGATGCACAAGCCATTTCCAAATTCTAAAAGACCGGTAAAAAAAAAAAAAAAAAAAAAAAAATAGGTATAGCTATTTGAAAACTTAGTGTCACGTGACGCAGCGCTTGACCCCCCTCCCCCCTGCGTGACAAACCGTGACGTTAACGCGAACCCCCTCCCCCCCAGGCAATACGCGTCACGCAATATATGGACGGCCCCTTAATCACAGAACGTGCCACTCAGTTACTGGGAATTCTACGTCACCGAGTCACAGCACAGATCACCGGGATCGGTGATAACTCAAAGAACATCTGTAGATTTAGTACAGAGTTCTCCATAAGCTCATGTACCTCAATTTCACCATCTGGTGCGACCAGCGTATGTCCTCAACTCGATAACCTCTCATTTACCAAGAAGCAATGTCAACGTGGACACTTGTCAGCATCTTCAGGGATTACACTTGGCCGATCACACCTTTACCAGGTCAGGCCGCATCGACGCGTTATTTGGAGTAGATCTAATACCATATTTGGTGCTGCCAGATTTACGGAAAGGAGCTCCAAATCAACCTATTGCTCAACTCACTCAACTGGGTTGGATCGTGTTTGGCCATAGCAATGAAATGAACAAGGGCCAATGTGGCAACCGTTCGATGCCATCAAAATAATCTGGATACACTGTGTTTGTAGGGGGCGTGGTTTCCGCAAAAGATTCCAAGATGAGGGATGAAATGATAAATAAAAAGTCGGGGGCGTCTTCCACTGGATATAACGCGGTCAGCTTTATTGGGCTGCTTACATCTAATGCTGACTTAAAAACTAGTACAAAAAGAGACGATCGACGACAACCAACGAGCGAGAGAGAGGGCACAGAGGGGCGAGTGTGGATGCGCTCTTAAGCGCGGGTGTGCTCTTTAGCGCGGGTGCGCTCTTCAGCGCGGATGCGCTCTTCAGCTGAGCGGCACAACGGCCCCTCACCTAAACATTCTCCCCCCCCCTTGCAATCGCTCGGGTTGCAACAGATCCCTCGTCGCTAGCTATGCGTCACTGCAGCTAGAGGGCATACACGGGTCGATGAAGACCCCCGTGTCGAAAATCCGGGTCCCGATGTTGACGCTGTTCCGTCTCAGCAGCGACGATAGGGTGGGCGCAGCGAGCGCGTCCTGCGGGGCCCTCGAGGAGAGGCGGAAAGTTGCCTAGGCGCGGATGACGCGGGCGGAAGAGCGGTGGACGGCACCCGATGAGTGGCGGACGAAAGCAGTGGAGCGCTTGACGACTGCCAGCCAGTGGCGGAAGAATGCCGAGGAGTTGCCGACGAGCGCCGGGAAGTCGATGGCCGTGGATCGGCTTGTGAGTGCCGGAAAATGGCGGACGCAGGGCGAGAAGCACCCGAACCGCGCCGGGAGTTGGCGGATGACGGCCGACGAGAGAGCGAGACACCCCGTGTACTGTCTCCCGTGGGCGGTGACCGGTGCTCCTTGGTCCCGGGGTGCAGCAGCTTGGAGAACCGCTCGGAGCCGCTCCTCGGCACTAAGGCGTAGGAAGCGCCGACACTTCTTCAACGGATGGATCCCATTGCAGACTCGGATTCGGTAGGATAGTGTACCTCAAGTACATCTGCTCTCCAGTGACGGGGCGTTGCGTTGGCGTGGCGACATCGTGCTGAATATGACCTTGGAATCTAGAATTAGGCCCGGATCAGTCGGATCATCAGCTGATTGCCACCATGCAGCGTGATGCGATGTGTAAATCGAAGAAGGAGTCGTAACAGAATTATGCTCGCATCCTGAATCGAAACCCTGAACCAGTGAGTCACCGAGGCTGCGGCTCGTACGAAAAAAACAGACACGCTGCGGGGGTTGGCTGGAGATAATGGGCCTGTCAGCACCCATCCGAAAATGGTCTCCTGACCGAGAAGCGACCCGCAGATGTTAGCCTTGGAATTACCGAGGAGAATGGACGGAAGAATGTCAGCTCCTAATAGCACATCGACTTGGGAGCTCTCAAAGAAGTTGGGGTCCGCCAGGGTAATATTGGGCAGCCCCTTGAGACGATCTCGCAAAATCGGATATGATGGCAGATTTCCTGCCAACTGCGGAAGAACGTAAGCCGCAGTCTCTAATTGTAGCCCGGGTCTTGACGGCGACCGAATAGAGAAATGGCACAATTTAGTAGACTGCGCGGAAATGGTTTGATTAAGGCCGGAAACTTGGGCTTGAATCGTCTTGAAGGGAGGCTTGACGAGGTTGAACAGTCGTTCCGTTATGAACGTCGCTTCGGAGCCTGAGTCTATCAGTGCTCGTGCTTGGACGGTGCACCCCAAATGGCACACGTTGATAAGGGCCGTGCCCAGTAGGACGGCTCCTGACCCGGAAGCGAAACACACCTGCACATTCGACTGATCCTCGGAGCCGTTGGTTGACGTAGGCGGACTTGGAGCGGTAAGCTGCGTAGGCGGACTTGGAGCGGTTGCGAATGGATTGCCGCGGTGCAAGAGGGTGTGGTGTCTGCTGAGGCGCCCATTTACATCCATTTCTAGGAAACGCGGACATAAGCGAATGGGGTGGTCCTCCCTCGAACAGAGATCGCAGCCCTTTTTGCCCCGAACCACTCGAGTCTCGTATGAAGTGAGCCTCCGAGCAGGGGCAGTAGGAAGTCCCGACCTTGGCGGAAATTGCACGGAGCCACTAGGCCTGACGTCGTCGATGGCCTCCAGAGTGCGATGGCGCTCTGTCAGGAAGTTATCTAATTCCTTCCATGTTGGAATCTCGGCCTTATTATGTACGGATTGCTCCCACATAGAAAGTGTGACCTTGGGGAGCTTTGACGAAATCATAAATACAAGGAGACAGTCCCAAGCCTCAACATTAACGGAGGACATTTCTAGAGCTGTCAAACAACTCTGAATGGTAGCTTGCAGCTCCTTCAGCGCGACCCCGGACTCTTGAGAAATAGCCTGGATGTTGAAAAGGATCTTCAACTGGCTGTTTACCAATAGCCGCCGGTTCTCAAAGCGGTCTGTGATGCTCTGCCATGCGGCGACAAACCCCTCATGGGTAAGCGGAGCCTTAGAAACAATGGCGTGGGCGTCACCACTTGTTTTGGACAATAAGTGGAACAACTTCTCTACCGGGGTGAGCCGCGAGTTTTGGATTTAAATGGCCGTAAACAAGTCTCTGAAGGTGGGCCACCGAAGATAATCACCCGCGAAGACCTCGGTATCCACCGGAGGTAACCGGCAGCCTGTAGGCGCGGGCGTGTGGACATTGACGGGAGCCTGAGTGGATTGGGAAGCAATTTTCTCCCGAAGCTGGGCAATACATCTCGAATAGACGGAGTAACAGTAGCTGTACTTCGCTTCCAGCACTGTCGAGGCGGCCGCATTGTCGACGGACACGGCTAGCAAATCGGAGCAGCTCTCATAGCTCTTCTCCACCTTCTCCCATAGTGCCTGAATTTGGTCCCGATGAACTTCGCACATGTATTGGGAGCCTATTTCCGTTTCTGGGGCGCCCGGAGTACTTATGTTAGCCTCAAATTGGATAATTCGATCTGTTGTGGCGATGAACTTTTTCAACGCCACTTCGACCGCACTTGGAGCCATTTTTGCAACGGAGTGAGTCTGCCTCTGTGAAGGACCGGGGGTTGTGTTGACGGATTCGTCACTCCTTGCCCTTGGACTGGCACTGGTAGCCTTAGGCTTCAAAAGAGGCGTCCGCGGAGATGCGGATTGAGATCTGTCCAAACGGATGGCTGGGATCGACCGCGGCTTTTTGTCGTCTCCCGTGGGCATTCTCAGAGTCCAATTCGCTGGTCAGCGCTTGTCGACTGACTCGCGCAACAGGTGCCCCGTACGAAGTGGTGGCCGGTCGCGCTTATGTGATGAGAACGGTGAGATCGCGGATGAAAGGCAATTACAAGGAGCAAGTGCGAACTAGTGGAGCCGATGTGTAAAGGAAAGTCGTGTGCGGCACAATTCGAATGGGGAAAGAAAAACTTCAGGCACCAGAAAAAACCCAAAAGGAGACGAGGTTTGTTCGGATTGTAGGCGGATGTTGCCTGATGCGGAGTAGAAGCAGAGTTGGAGGCACGAAAAATTGAAAAAGTACCGGAAAATTCGTGCTTGTTCGGAAAAAAATGATGACGGTCTATATGTATGTATATTTCGACTTGTGTGGTTCGTACTGAATTTAATATATACTGAGATATTAAATTCTTAACTATTTTCGAATTTGCGGAGCCGGAAGGTGCACTTAACTTTGGCTTGAATTTAACACTCAAAAATATAAATAATTAATTTTTGGCTAACTGTCGGATTTAAATATGATGGAGCCAGAAGGGTGGAGTTGAAAATCGTAATTTTTATTCAATTGAGGCTAATTATCACGAAGCTGGAACGGTGGAATTGAAACCTAAATATTTATTTAATTGAATTTAATTAACACGAAGCCGGGAAGATGGAATTAAAAGACCGCGGCTCTATTCGGACAGAAGGTGGGTAATTAAATTAATTAATTATAATTTTCCGATAATTAAATCTTCGACTTTAATTATTGAGTGGCCGGAAAGGTGAATTAAAAAACCTGGCCCTTTGCTTGAACGGAAAATAAGAATTAAATAAATTTTCGTAGTTATAATTATAAATACATAAATTTATAATTAATTGATTTTTTAATCTATTTTGTTATGCAGCCGGTTATGCCGTCGGCACCCTGTACGTACCTCAAAGAAAAATAAACAGAACCGAAAAACACAACACGGCTAGGTCGAGAATTTAAGCGACACAATCACGGATATTTGGAAATTATATGGACATGCATGCAAGTAGGGCAAGGGCATGTGGGGCATATGATGGTACAGTAGAGCTTCGATAAGTGGACTGTATATGTTAAATTTTATCGGTTATATATTTCCTGGAATTGAAGGCAGAAAATATTTGGAAACATATGGACATGCATGCAGGTACGGATATATGTAAGGGCATGTGGGCATATGTTGGCACAGTGGAGCTTTGATAAGTGGACTGTATAATTGGGGGAACAGAAAAGTTATGTGGTGTAAAAAATGACACTGATTGAGGAAGATAAAAACAAATATTACGACAGCGGCGGACTGTTCGGTGAATTTGGAAATTCCGGAACTAATTCTCACCGGTGGCCAATATTAATTATGACTTCTTTGTCACCACACAATTTCACTGTTCATTTGCGAATTTTTCGCGGATTAATTGCACCAAAAAAATATGTATGTGCGTATGTATGTATGCGGATGCACATATGCCTCGACCGTTGGCAAGCGAATGAATAACGGAGAGGCCGAAAACGGCGAGGAATATGTGCAGCACACAAAACGGAGACGGATAGAAAAAATTTGCCGAATTTTAAGATTATTATAGATTATTAGAAAATCTCAACCTGCCGTTGTGTCGGAAAACTCGGACTTGGAGTTGACACGGAGGGAAAAACAATCTTGCAGCAGTGTGAACGAAATTTAATGTTCGGATCACTGCTGAAGACCGGCAGAGAGATGGGGACGGAAAAATGTACTTATCTTTTGGCGGAACAATGCCGAGAACTGCTGGCAGAAGAAAATCCAGTAATTATCCGGCTCGAAGGACAAATGTTTGTAGGGGGGCGTGGTTTCCAAAAGATTCCAAGATGAGGGATGAAATGATAAATAAAAAGTCGGGGGCGTCTTCCACTGGATATAACGCGGTCAGCTTTATTGGGCTGCTTACATCGAATGCTGACTTAAAAACTAGTACACAAAGAGACGATCGACGAGAACCAACGAGCGAGAGAGAGGGCACAGAGGGGCGAGTGTGGATGCGCTCTTCAGCGCGGGTGCGCTCTTTAGCGCGGGTGCGCTCTTTAGCGCGGGTGCGCTCTTTAGCGCGGGTGCGCTCTTTAGCGCGGGTGCGCTCTTCAGCTGAGCGGCACAACGGCCCCTCACCTAAACACACTGGTAAAGGGTTTCTTCGATCTCGATCAAATTAGCTCTGAGAGGACGTTAACCGCAGAAGAACAATGGTGATCATTTTCAGCGTACCTGCACCAGACAACCCAATGGAAAATACCTTGTCCGGCTTCCGTTAAAAAACTGAATTTGACAAGGAACAAGTCATCGGAAAGTCTCACCAAATCGCACTCGATAAATTCCACCTCTTAGAACGTCGGCTAAATAGAAATGACACACTTAAACAACAATATCACTCCACCATCAAAAAATATTTTGACCTTAAGCAACTATCCGAAGTCACTACCGCAAAAGCTCGACATCACCTCACGCAAGAGCAAGAGCTCACCAGTATTTCTCATCATGTACTCTCCCACACCACGCCGTGGTAAAGGAGGACAGTACAACGACGAAAGCTCGGGTGGTGTACGATGCATGATGCACCACTTCCAACGGAAAATACCTTAACGTCATATTGTGCATCGGCCCACCGCTACAAAAGGATTATGATTAGGATTTAGAAGGAGTCATCATGAAGTGGAGGCTACATCGTTACGTGTTTGCAGCAGATATCCAACGAATGTATCGTTGTATCGACATGCACCAAGATGATGCTCAATTTCAACAGTTCTTATGGAGGAATGATTAAAACGAAATTGCCGAGTACAGTCTAAATACTGTTACTTTTGATACTGCATCAGCACCATATACAGCCATCCGCGTGCTCCGTCAATTCGCTCACGACGAACAACATCGCTACCCATTAGCAACTCCAGTTTTATTAAGTGAAGTATATATCGATGACGTCCAAACTGGTCACAATACTATTCATGGAGCATTGGAAATACAAGATCAACTTATCGCTACACTAAAATCGGCTGGAGTGGAACTCAGGAAATGGTCATCAAATCATCCACAGATCTTATCCGGAATTCCTGACCAGCACATGGCTCAAAAGCACATGGTTACCCTCAATTCTTCAAGCCCGATATGAAGAATTTTGACATTATTTACCAAACACTGAAAAGTTAAACATACCTGAATGGCTTGGTCAGCAGACCGGTGAACCACAGTCACACCAACTACACGCCTTTTGTGACGGCTCCTTGCAAGCATACGCAGACTGTGTTTATCTCTGAATACAATATCAATCCGGGAGAGAGTGGAAGACAACCAACCAACATCACAGCACATGTTTGTGCAGTTTTCGACTCAATCATCACCTCTTATTCATCATATAACAAATTGTTATTCGTTATGACTTACGTCCAAAGGTATCTGCATATCTTACGCCACCCTCAAGGACTTCGTCATGTGGGCGCGATTTGAGAATTACGAGAATCTCTGTATTAAATTGTAAGGATGGTGCAGAAAGAAGCTTTTTCTCCAGAGATCAGCCGAGTCCTGGCACAAAAATCCCTATCCTTAGCGCTCTTTCTGCGACTCAGAGGACGAATGAAGAACGCTCATTAACTTTCCCAAGCATAGAAAAATCCGATCATTTTACCAAAAAAGAATCATTTTACTGACCTCGCGATCAAAAATGCGTACCTGAACACTCTTCACGGAGACACCGAGCTCACCTTAGCAACCATACGGCACACGTTCTGGATAGTCAATGGCAAACAAGCAGTAAAAAGTATTCTACGACAATGTGTCCAATGCTTCAAATATTGCCCAAAGCCTGCCTCACAGTTAATGGGGAATCTGCCACTACATCGAGTCAACCCACCTGGTCGAGCCTTTGAAGCACTGGCTTCGACTACACGGGCGCCTTTTACTTGAAAGCATCCACATTTCGTGGGCATCATACATACAAGGCATATATCGCAGTGTTCATATATTTAGCAACCAAGGCGATACATCTAGAAGCAGGCACAGGACTATCTACTCAACACTTCCTCTGGGCTCTTCAACGCTTTATCGGACGTAGAGGATACAGCGGTGGAGGAACCAATTTCATCGGAGAAGACAATTCTCTTCGCATCTGGCAAAAGGAGTTTCGAAATGCCATCGACACGGACATCGCACCCACTTTTACGGCCCGTAGAATCCAGTAGAACTAGATTTTGGAGAACTGTGGGAGACGAACGTAAAAAGTCATCTATATCATTCCTTCAAGCCCACTGCTATGACATATGAAGAACTATCCACGGTGCTCACCCAGATCGAATTATGTTTAAACTCCCGTCCACTCTGCCTCTAATCAGCCGATCCAAACGATCTGTCCCCACTTACTCCCGGGCATATCCTTATAGAAGGACCCTTATTGGGACCTCCGGAACCTTCTCTTTCAGACAAGTCCATCAAAGCATGCTTCGTCGACGGTCAACGGCTCCTGAGACAATTTTGGCATCGATGGAGAGCCGATTGGCTGTCACATTTACAAGCGCGTCCAAATTGGCGGCAAGAACGAAGCAATCTGCAAATTGACGATTTGGTTTTCAATCAGGATGACCGGCTCCCCCCAAACGAATGGAAGATGGCGCGAATAATCGATTTGCATCCTGGAGAAGATGGACTAGTTCGCGTCGCCCCCCTGAAAAGCGTCTCTGGAACCTATGAGAGATCGTTGTCGATGTTATGTCCATTGCCAATATCCACCACTGCTACTCCGAAATCTGAGGAAGTCCGATAACACAATATAAGCCATTTCATGCTGATCCGAGCATTCCGGGGCGGCATGTACGGGCACTATTTATCTTTTCGATTTATCGCTCCATCTTTAGTGAGCTTAGAATTAACCAAGATTTCTCCCTGTAATCTTTGTGTTGCGGGTATTCGTGTAGATGCTGATAGTTGTTTATTTGTTTCCTTCATTCATAACAGGGCAGCAAGGGCTAACAATGGTACAGTCGGTAACCACTCTTACACTCCAAGCTGTGATAAACACTTTAAATTTCTAGTAAATTAATAGTTTTACAATTCTAATCAAATCTTATTTGTGTCTTCTCACTTTTCGTCCGCTGCCCTCGAGTGTCAAATAGAAAAGAAAGCTAAGGCACATGGTTACCGGCTGACTTGACAGAGATTCAACACCCGCTTAAATTATCGGTTCTGCAACTTCGGCATTGCCGGATGCCGCGGGAGCAGTTCTACTATCTATCGTTACACTTTGCAAAACTTTACTTGTCTTGTCTCTCTCCTAGTAAAGTTGTTGTTTAAGAAGAGTCGTAGAGCAAGCAAGGCGATCGGAGTGGTGGAGAAGGTCAGGGATAAGCCACGAGGAATTAAAGCTGACCCATTCAAAATAATTCTAACCTAACCAACATAAACAACATTAATTAATAAGCAGGTAATTAAATAAATGAAGTTCAATGCATAACTCCGGCTAGTCGTTTGGATTCAAAACCCCCGAGTAGAACTGTGTTGAACTATGACATTCCGCCCATGAAAGGCATTTGTCACAACAAATTCTCTTCATTGGAATCGTTCCCCAATAGTCGTTGTCAACGTTCGTATTTAATAGAGCAGCAGAGATTCAAGAGTGGTCAGAGGATACCATGTGGCGGCTTGTACGATCTAATCAGAACCCGGCATATATAGTGTCAAGAGGTGAGATTGGCGAGCATGATCTTGAGCTTGGTCTTGATCGCGGAGAACCACCAGACAGCACAACAGTGGCATACTGGAAGAGCCATCGTAACACACGTCGACGGAGACGGAAGGTTCAGCGTCGCCGTCGTCAGGTACAAGCCGAGAACCAAATATATGTTTCGATGGAGGAATCACCTGTAGGGGTTTTGGGGTGCAAAACTGCAATTTAAGTTGATACCGGTGGTCTGGACGATAGTTTACTTTGTAGGGTAACGCTTACGAAAGGGTTCAGTAACAGCGGATTTCGTGTGTTTTGATGACTCATTTGGCAGCTAAGGGCCGTTAAACTTATAATCAAGCGCGGAGAGTTGGTCATTGATTTTGAGAAAATCAGTGATCAACTCTTTAAGTTTGCTCTTAGTCTGTTTCAAGAACGAACTTGTTTCGTTCTGAAAAGAACGTCACATACTGTAGCAAAAGTGCTGACCAGGCCTACAGGAAATGGCATCCGAAACTGTAAGCCCGGTACTCGGATGAAGAAACTGTTGACTTTTGACTAGAAAATTGTACCAAGACTTTATTTAGCAGCCCAATTTTAATTAAATTTTTAATTCAAAACAATATACCTAGAACCACAAAATGAAGTGGCAAAAATGGAAAGCTTTGGAGAGAGCGATTGGAATAAGTTAAGGACTAAAGAAAAAAGAAAAAGAAACCTCTATTGCACAATAAAAATAGTCGTAGCACAAAATAAGGGGAAGAAGCAGAGCCGAGCTATGGTTGGATTCAAATTTAAATAATAAGTACCAGTCAGTCACCATATATACCACAGTACACGTGAAGAGATACGGATCTTTTTATTTTACCTTTACCTATATCGCTATATATCGCTCTCCTCAGATTGCCTATATCTTCAATCTGTTGTAACGAACTGTACACCGGGACACCGTGCATACGCTCCGGGGCGAGGTTTTGAAGTTGCCCAAGCGTGTCGCCTTCGCTACACCGGGACACCGTGCATACGCTCTGGTGCCAGGTTTGGAAATTGCCGTGTGACGTCTCCGCTATACCGGGACACCGTGCATACGCTCCGGTGCGAGGTTTGGAAGTTGCCTAAGCGTGTCGCCTTCGCTACACCGGGACACCGTGAATACGCTCTGGTGCCAGGTTTGGAAATTGCCGTGGGACGTCTCCGCTATACCGGGACACCGTGCATACGCTCCGGTACCAGGTTTGGAAGTCGCCATGTGACTGACCGTACGTCGCGCTCCCGCTACACCGGGACACCGTGCATACGCGCCGGCGAACCCGAGTTTGTAGTGGCGGGGCTGGTGACCGGGGTGTTCTCACTCGGTCTGTGACTTGGGCGCGAGTTCTCGACTCGGCCGATCCTTGTTTCGCAGGACCACGCCTGTTGGTTGCGATTCCAGGAATCGGTAAGGCGTACGCCAGACTTATCCTTTCCTCACTTCCTTGCAAGGCTACCTGCTGTGTTCGGGAATGGACAAACTCGATCTCCTCACTCTGGTTTTGTCTTGTGTCTCGTCCTTTACATCTCGTGTACACCGGGCGTCCGATCCTGAGTCGGTCTATCCTTGTTTTGCAGGGCCCCGCCTGTTGTTTGCGATTTCAGGAGTCGGTAAGGCGTACGCCAGACTTATCCTTTTCTCACTTCCTTGCAAGGCTACCTTCCGTGTTCGGGAATGGACCAACTCGACTACACGACCCTGGGTTCCAAAAGGAAAGTCCAGCAATGGATCCTTCCCTTATTTTTCTACGTTCTCCTTGCGTTTGGCTGTCGGACTCTCCAAAGGCGGTCCGTCAACTTACAGAAACCGAATTCTTTTTAGAAACGATCTAACACTTGAATGGCGGACTCTCCACAGGCGGTCCTCCAACCCAACGCTACAAGCTTTCTAAAAAGACTCGTCCTGAGCCGCTCCAATGGGCCTCCTTTTATACTGACTGGAGCGCCTGTTAATCCTCCTGGATTCTGCTCCTGCCGTTAATCCTGTTTCCAGAATCACGCCACTTTCCCGTTGGCGGGTCGCTGTCCGTGGCCCCTCGTTTCCCCCGGCCACGGATCTCCGCTGCTGGTATGTTGTGCACCGGTGGGCTTCCAGGGCCCGCTGCACTCTTCGTCGCAACTCCTCCTTTGCTCCTTGCCGCTCCTTTGCTGCTCACCCGCCACCCTTTGTAAAGCACGCCTGCGCATCGTGCTGAATCCTCCACTGGACTACTTTCCCAACGTTGCTCCGGGAACCGTTATGTTCCACGTCGATTCCTTCTTCCCCGGGTGGCGGCGTTTACCCCTTCCCCGGCCACCGTTACATTCCACGTGGATTCCGTCCTCCCACGGGCAGCCCTTTCACATTTCCCCCAACCCCCCGTACTGATCCTGGCGACATTCCATTGGGCTACCAGGTTGATGACCGGTGGTTGACCCCCTTTTTCCACCTCCTCTAAACCTCTAAGCTAAAATATAATTATTAAATCTAAAAATATATTTGACTTAAAAATTCAAGTACTCTCGGCTACACAGAGCTACAGAGAGCGTAGCTAAATTCTAAACACATTACTATAGGGATCAGAAATCCGCCAACAATAAGCTTATGTTGCACATTGAAAAAATGCGAATTTGGTGGATCCATTGCGGATGACCCGTACCTTTCTTGCTGGCTTTGAAACAACTGCTCACATATTAAGTGTGCTGGAGATGAACACAATGAACGAATAAGCAATCTTATCAATAAAAAGATTGGCTTAACGTTGTCTTGTATCGCTTGCAGAGAAATTTAGTCTGAGATGTGAATTCTTATAAAACAGACACGAAATGATTTTCTTTATGTTCATCATCCACATCAATTCCTTGCATTTAAAATCCAATTTCTAGTTCTTAAGTTGTTAAGCGAATTTCCAAGAAAAAATTCCAAACAGTAACCTGTTGACAGTCAATTTATTGGGAACCCCTACGCACTTTCGACAAAAAATATTTGAACCTACTTGCCATCTACTGATTTCGTTCGAGTAACAAGAGACATGCTGACGTCCAGCCTGGCAGTCAAATATTTATACCTTGCAAGAAGTAATTAGTTCACCAGTCATGGGATGCAATCAAGAAAAATCTGGAGCCACCTATCATCTTAAAGCCTCCATCGTTGGATTACCTACATGCTGCTCTTGCTGTGCCGTCTCCAAGGTCTTTGACTGGTGTGGCGCCATAAGCTAGATTTTCTGGGCTTACGCTGGAAGCGGTTACTCCCCGAAAGTCCATAATTGTCCCTCGCCTAATGCCGGATGCCATTGTTGATGACGTCAAAATAATCGTGTTAGACCATCTTATAAAATAGCTCTTTTTAATTTTAACTTTAAACATAGGCGTACTTCGCTGACAATAAAGTAAGGTCTTCAATTTTTTTTTCATAGAAAATTACATTTATTTTCAAAAAGCGATACACCGTTGAAAAGATCAAGGTCTTGGCTACTTTTCCACATAATCGCCAAACACCTTGCGCATCCGGACGATGAACTTGTCTATGCCGGCAGAATACCACTCTCCGTCCGCCTCGCGCAGCCAGGTGTTGACCTCTTTCTGAACCTCCGCGTCACTGTCAAACTTCTTCCCTCCGAGATGTTTTTTCAGGGCGGGGATCATGTGGTTTTTGAGCATTTCTGCCTCAACTGCTTGAACAATCGCATCCGAGACCGAAGGTCGGCTACTTCTCTCCTCGTCGTAAACATTAGTGCGCCCGTAAACTTCAACTAGTTGACGATGGATTTCTATAGGTGTCACTTTTTTCGCACTCAAAAAACGTATTACAGAACGCAATTCGCACTTGGACGCTGAAGCGAGGGGTACCTCCATCGTTAACACGTTGGTGTTGCCAGATTTCGCCTAGCGCGTGATCCGGGGAAGTTGCAGCGTTGCAGCTTTATTGTCAGCCTATATATTTTTTCAAAATAGTCCTACCTGATTCCCACTCGAAAAAGCACTTGATCCTGCTTCCTGGCTTGAGCACAGTATCATTCATGATTATCCACCTATAGACGCTCAGAATCGTCTGAGGATGACAACTCCCTGCTTTTCAGTTTCCATAATGACTTTATCGATAGCTTAACTGATATTTCATTTTTCCAACTAAGCCCCATCCATAACACTCATGGCAGATTTTTGAACCTTATCTTATGATTTTTCTCCAATGTGCCACTATCGCTTCCTGAAGACTTTCACCATCCTACACTATAAGCTTCTGTTTTAATCGATGTGCTGTGACCAACTGTTTTTTATATCTTCGATCGGGACAATTTGCCGCAGTTAGCACACAGAGTTTGAAGGTTTATTCCAGCAACTTGAATGTTCGACGTGATTGCCCGAGCTCAGCAATAAAAAATGAGAACGTGGTCGCCACGCGCGTAGGAAGTGAAGTTTCTTAGGAGAGATACTAGCCAAAATTCATAAAAAATAATTCGATTTTTTATTTTTCATTTATTGCAACATCACAAGGGTTATGTTAAAGTTTGTATAAATATTTACATTGGCAGTATCTTAGTCTAAAATTAAAAATTAAAAATTCGAGTTTGGAGCCAGATTTATCCGTGGTACTTTAAACTACTTTTGATTTTCGTCAACTTTTTGTTTTTTTTCTGGCTTGATATTCTCATACACGTTCCCTTGCACTTTTTGAAATACTTGTTTGTAGAGTTTTGTCCTCCTCTACGATGGAGTCAGTTTGGAAATAAGTCGCGCGTTATCCTAAAGTGTCTGATTGTACTGAACCCAAATTGCTGTCCGAGTGTCAAAGGGCCTGCTGAGATTTCATCGTTGTCGACAGTTGATCCCTGAGTGTCCCTGAGTAATCAGAGTTTCTAGCAAGCTTGCTCCTGCAAGTTTCAATGCTGCTTTCCTCCTCCTGAACTACACACAAAATATTTTTTCGGGTCTGGAGGTCAGACCATGTTTACTATATGTTTTCGGGGTCGCTGAATCAAAATCCTAGGTCCAAAAAACCCTAGCACGTCAGGGTTCTGAAAAAAAACTATTTATATTATAGTTTTATTCATTTAATGTGTTTTCCTAAATTTATAATCCAGTCAAAAAAAAAATACAACATTTTAGAATCACCTTAACATCGTCTCAGTTCGTTGTTGAACCCGCTTCAAAAATGTCTAAAAGTGTAGGTTCTACGTTAAAATGAAAACATTTTAGAGCGGGTTCCACGACAATCGGCTGGCAGGTGAAAGAGAGAATTTTAGTTTTAGAACATAACATCTTTGGAACGATGAAAGTTTGAAACGTTCAAATCGAACCAGTGCACATTTGGATGAAATGCCTTTATTTTGGCCATAACCGTAATTTAAAAGCTAGAATGTTGAAACTTGGAAAATTTTCTGCTTATATTATTTGTGAATTTCGGATTTTTTTCACTACCTTACAACCATGCCTTCCTTTCCGCCCACATAATAGAACTGCAGTATTTATAAAATGCATAATAATTATATTATACTTTCATATTAGTTATACTTTTCTTTTCATTTTTTTTGGTTATCCAAAATTGTTAAAAAATTTTTAAATTTTAATATTCTTGCATATTATAACATAGCTAAATTTCGAAAACTTAAAAATAAGTACATAAACTTGTATTAATATAAACGTTCTTCTAAATCAAAATAAAAAAATGGTATACTTTTAATCTCTTCTTCAACACTATATATGTACTTCGGCTGCATCTTCCGACTTTGGAGAAACTAAACATGCAATAACTTCACTTGATAATGAGTGTGATTTTGAACGTATTTTTTGCCTTCTAAGCAAACATAGCAGCTGCTTCAACAAGTAGAAGTGTTAAATTTTCCTTTGCATGTTCGGAAGCAAATCTCCTTTTATGCCGTAAACTTCCTTCGTCATAAGAGACCCGAGGTCGTCCACCGAGATTATGATTACAACTATCTTTTGAATAAAATATAAGCTCCGATGCAAGCAAGCGAGCATTTTCTTATTTGAAACGATGAATATTTCTGTGTGCTTTGTTCAGCAGTCTCTTAATTTCAACAATAAAGTTTTTTATTTTGTTTTTAATCACCTCGTTTAATCACAAATCGTTTTCAGGAAAATCACTTGGAATTACTTACACGCCAACCCAGCCTAAAGTAGCGTTGAAATTGCGATTTACATCCATTCAAAATTCTAGTGTCACCCCGTCGAATAGCAACCTTGTTTGACATATTTAACCCCCTTGCAAATTCCCGCAAATCATTTAAATGCTATCTGAATATACACATAATAACTCGTACTACCACATAAGTTGTTATTTGAATCCTGTTGTATCTTGCTAGATATGCTCCACGAAACAGAAATATTTTCAGGTTAGAATCAATAAAACTACTGCTTATGTCTGTGGCCGTCTATATATTGCGTGACACGCCTGGTAGGGGGAGGCGGTCCGGGTTAACGTCACGGTTTTTGGTCACGGGGGTCTAACCTCGTCTAACCTATCTTTACTCTTCAACTTTGTTTTTGGTATGGATTCGAGCTTACTTTAAAATCAATTTTAAGTATCATAAAATCAACTTGGAGGGTAGCCTAGATGGAAAGCGTGCGCTCCTTATTTTATTATTGGGCGGTTATTTCAATTTTTAAAAAGTTTTGTAATGTTATTTTTTTATTTACTTTTATTTTTATACCCTTGCAGAGGGTATTATATTTTGGTCAAAAGTGTACAACGCAGTGAAGGAGACATCTCCGACCCTATAAAGTATATATATTATTGATCAGGATCACCTTCTGATCACCTCCTGTTGATATGAGCTTGTCCGTCTGTCCGTCTGTCTGATTCTACGCAAACTAGTCTCTCACTTTTAAAGCTATCGACTTGAAACTCTGTACACACCCTTCTTTCCTTTGCACGCAGTATATAAGTCGGAACGATCGGAATCGGCCGACTATAACCTATAGCTGCCATATGATTTATTGATCGGAAATGGAATAACTTTGGTGTTTTTAGAGTTAGAGGGTTTTACATGAGCGCTATTTTTGGCAAAATAATACGACATGCCAAATTTCATAAGGATCGGCCGACTATATCCTATAGCTGCCATATAACTGAACAATCGGAAATGGTATTTGGTAGAAATATCAACTTTCGTATTTTTGAAGATAGAAGCTTGGGACTTTTTTTAGATTTTTTATTTTAGTTAATTGGTTTTATTATGATGTAATCATAAGGATCGGCTAACTATATCCGATGTTTGCGATATATATACGGTTTCAACTGCAAGGGTATATAAACTTCGGCTCCGCCCGAAGTTAGCTTTCCTTTCTTGTTTTATCAATATTTTGTTCTTTTTCGCACTATTCATATTTACTTTATTATTATTTTAAATTGCATTCTATTACAATTGTTGTAAAAATAAGTGACGGACGTTATTAGCCAGACATAATTTTTAATTTTTTTGTTAATACTAAAATTAAAGATAAATAAAAAATAATAGTTATAATTTATAACTTATAAGAAAAAAAAGTTCGAAATCCTTAGGAAGATTTGAACTCAGAAAAATCGTACATAGAGTCGAAGCTGTTAGGCGAGAGAGAGTGCGCGTTGGAGATTTAATTCCGCAATATCGATACTCGCGTGCTTTATCAAGTTTGGTCGTTCTAACGATAACTAATGAGGATTGCCACAGTACCCCCTCCTAGAGTTCCAGTTGAAAAAAAACTTGGCTAGGAATCTGAT
This sequence comes from Drosophila parabipectinata, assembly GCA_018153455.1. Classification (NCBI taxonomy): domain Eukaryota; kingdom Metazoa; phylum Arthropoda; class Insecta; order Diptera; family Drosophilidae; genus Drosophila; species Drosophila parabipectinata. Next base: position 655,824 of record JAECYA010000403.1, on the reverse strand, counting down.
TCGTCGTCCTGATCTTGGCACTTACTCAGGTGTCTGGGCAGTTGGTGCTGTCGTCTGGTCCTGTGTCGGAGGCGTTTTGTCTTTGTAAGCTGGTTTAAGTCGATCGATGGAAACCTTGTTGTCCTTTGTGTGGCCTTTGAGCGTAAAATATTTGTCGATTTTTGTTACCACTTCGAAGGACCCTCGCCAACGGGGTTTTCAATCGATCCACCCTGACGAAGACGTGGGTACAATGGTTTAGATCCGGGTGCACAAATTCTTGCGGTGTATGATGTGCACTGGCTTAGTGGTTGGCAGTTGAGACATGGTTTTTTGAAGAGCGTCGGTGTGTTTTTGTGTGCTCGGTGCAAAAAATCCGCTTGGCACCGGTAGTGTGGTGCCATAAACCATTTCAGCTGGGCTCAGCCCAATGTCGCTTTTGATTGTTGTGCGTAGGCCTAGTAGAATTAAATGCAGGGAACAGCTCTTATTGATTTGATCGACGCATTTTAAAGCAGCTTTTAACGTTCTGTGCCAGGGTTCGATCCCACCATTGGCTTGCGGGTGGTACGCCGTCGTACGCAGGTGCTTAAAACCACAAAAGCTCTTGGAATAATGTAGGCTCGAATTGTCGACCTAAATCGGTTTTGATGTAGAGAGGAATTCCATACTGAGCGAACCAGCCCGATACCAGTGCGTTGGCTATAGAGCAAAGTCGAGACCTTGTGTGACGTCGCTTATGTAACGCGAATAAGTTGCACTGCGTTGCGCAGACCGAACGTCATGAACAAAAATTCGAATAGCCTAAAATGCGTGATAATTGCTGTTTTGGAAATACCTTGTGTTTCGACAGGAATCTGGTAATATGCTTTTTGCAGGTCGATTTTCGAAAATATCTTCTTACCTTATAAGATGCTCGTTATAGGATGTAGGATATCGATCCGGAACTGTTACGGTGTTCAGTGCTCGGTAGTCGCCGCACGGTCGCTACCATTTGCTTTCTTTACCAGGGCCAATGGGCTGGACAAGTTGCTATTTGAAGGACGGCATATTCCTTTCTTGATGAGGTAGGAGAACTCGGATTGTGCAGCTTTGAGTTTGTCTGGCGCTAGTCATCGGGCGCGGACGTTATGAAGTGCGTTACTTCGGACGTTGCTGGCAGCCGGTTCGAGTTGATAGTTGGGAGATCGCGATATTCGTGAGATAAAATCGTGTTGATATTACGTTGAGGCGCGTGACGTTTTGATAGCTCGCAGCGTAGCTCGATCGATGAGTTTACGTTGTTTCATGTCAACAAGTAAGTCTAAACGTTGAAGAAAATCGGATCCAATGATAGCGCAATTGACATCTGCTATTACGAAGGTCCAACCGATGTTTCGTCGCAATCCTACGCGGCGTGACGAAATGCAGTGACAATGCTATACGTTTTTCTCGATAGGTTTGTATTTTCGTCCCATTGGCGGCGAAAAGAAGCTTTGGAGTAAGCATAGTTTTTGCGTTTTTGCAGGGTGGCATCACTGAAATGTCGGCACCGGTGTCGATGAGAAACTGCGTTTTGGAGAAATTGTCGTTGGTAGCGAGGCGTGCAATTGTGTTGTGGTCTTTTTCGAATTTGTCCGCCGAATTCGAAAACTTTTTTAGTTTTTTGGTTCGGATGAAAAAGAGCATGGTTGGCGACATTCCTTAGCGGCGTTGCCAAATTTGCTGTGGTACCAAAACATGTCTGAATTTATGACGCTGTTGCAATCCGTTCGCATGCTGTTCTTGCGAGAACGGTTTTTGAACAACGCGTTGATCTGTTGTTTGATGCGGTGTAGACGATCGTCGAAAGCAGCGCTACTGGTTGGCGCCAATTTGGCGTCGACGATGCGTACCTGATGTAAATCGCCAACTTCCATCACTTTGTCTGCCAACTTAGCTAAGATTGCTAAGCTGGCGTCCGATGCTTGCAAGATCGCTTGCACTTGTGTTGGTAAGCGCTGCAGCCACAGTGCTTTTAAGAAAGATTCGGTAAATTTGTTTGCGGCGAGTGTGTTTAACTCGTTGAGCAGTTTTGTGGCCTCCGAATTAACTTCTGGATTTTCTTTTGTTCGCTTTCGCATAAGCGTTCCAGAATGCACGATTTTAAATTTTCGTACTTGCCTGTGCGTGGTTGGTTAGCGATGGCGTCGGCAATTTTCGGGCCAACACCGGTGCTTCAATTGACGCCAGGAATGTGTTAAATTTCTTTTCTTCCGAGGTTATTCCCGCCAGAACGAATTGGGCTTCGACTTGCGATAGCCATAATTCTGGATATTCGGGTCAAAACGGCGGTATTTTTACAGTAACGCGGTTGATAACTGCGTTAAAACCGCGAGTAACGGTGTCGTGAAAAACATCGGCGTCGTCTTGTAAGCGTCGTTGTTTGCCATTGCAATCACCAGTGCTCGCCTGTATATAGTGATCACCAGGGGCGGATACAGGTATCTGCCTGGGGGAGAACGATCATAATTATACCCTTGCAACGCAGTAAAGGAGACATCTCCGACCCTATAAAGTATATATATTCTTGATCAGGATCACCTCCTGAGTTGATATAAGCATGTCCGTCTGTCTGTCGGTTTCTACGCGAACTAGTCTCTCAGTTTTAAAGTTTTTAGAGTTAGAGAGTTCAAACTTTACAGGAGAGCTATTTTTGAAAAAATATTAAGAGATGCCAAATATCAAAAGGACCGGCCGACTATATCCTATAGCCATATAACTGAACGATCGGAAATGACCCAACTTTCGTCTTTTTGAAGATAGAAAGCTGGAACTTAGTACAGATTATATTTTGGTCAGATAACCCGACCTACCAAATTTCATAACGATCGGTCGACTATATCTTATAGCTGTCATATAACTGATCGATCCGAAATGGTATTTGGCAGAAATACAAACTTTGGTATTCTTGAAGATAGAAGCTTGAGACTTTTTTTTAGATATTTTATTGTAATGAATTTGGCTCCGCCCGAAGTTAGCTTTCCTTTCTTGTTGGCAAATAGCAGCAGGTGGCAAATAGTTAAAAATTATATGCAGTTTCAAACAATAAAGTGATTCTATAGTTTTATTCAAAACACACTTTACATGTTTTGTCTTATTCAGTGTCGTATTAAGTGTCTTGTCACCGCTTGGCCGATCACGGGAATGCCTTATAACACTCAGATAGGACAGTTGTCGAAGTGATGTGGCGTGTAACGAGCGTTTTATTCTACAAGACAATTGTTCTTAACCTGATACATAATTACTTATCCTACATACCGCAGTTTCTCTTCCCCTTTCTGTGATGGCGCAAATCGATGTGCTTTATCCGCTAAATTATTTCTTCCAAGCTACCCGATTTAGTGTGAACAGATAACATACACTTAAAACCCTAAACATACAAAATACTGACATCTGACACCTAACATTAATCTCAACTATCGATAGCCACTAGTTCGTTCCGCGACATGTCTTATTCATAACCTCATTCGATATCTATGGAACATATATATAACTAAAATTCTAACGCTATTCATAAATGTAAATTTGTATTAATGTGATGTACAGTCGTGAAATCGTTTAAGCCACGACACATTAGAAAACATACTCCTTGTTCGCCTAAACACAACACACTTAGATAATGCGATCGACAAATGAGTTAATTTGAAAACGACGATTAAATATTTACTAAATAAATTTAGAATAGCTTAATTTTTTAATTTTGATTTAATTAGGAGCTATTTATATTTATTTTTTGTTTCTGAATGAATTAAATATTAAATATTATTACTTATTAATATTTGTTATTACCTACAAATCATTCTTACAGGGGTAAAGAAAGTGGGTAAGGTAGATAGAGGTAAAGAATGTGGTCACACAGTGACGGTGCATAAAAATCCGGTGAAAAAACAAAAACAAAACTACGATAGAGCAGTAGCACATACAAAAATATTTTTTGCACTGCTCTGCTCGCGCTCTAGATTTTTGGCTACGGCTACGAGGAGCACAGAATATTTTTTTCTTCTATTGCTTTACCTATAGCTTTAAACTTCTCGCTCTTAAAGCTCGGAGCAGAGCATTGCAGACAATTTTCATTTTTCTGCTATGGCTCCGCTCCCGCTCTCGGAAAAGTGACAGCGGTAGCAATAGCAGAGCAATATTTTTATGCATCTCGTTGCTACGGAGTAGTAAATGCAAACCCTGGTGCCAGTCACGACATCTTCATTTCGAAGTAGCAATTTGTTTTAGCTGTCATCTCTGGTCAATTCAACTTGAAAACCAACGTTGAAGGGACTCGATTCTCAGAGTTAATTTCAACTAATTTGTCTGCTGAGATTCAATTTTTTTTGCGTACAAGTTCAATTATTGTGAAATTATGTATTTGAAACATTGATAAATCATTAAACGATACTTTATTATCATTTTATAATTGCAGATGGTAAATTTTAGATAATAAGCCATTTGCGATATAGTTTTATTCAAAACACACTTTACATGTTTTGTCTTATTCAGTGTCGTATTAAGTGTCTTGTCACCGCTTGGCCGATCACGGGAATGCCTTATAACACTCAGATAGGACAGTTGTCGAAGTGATGTGGTGTGTAACGAGCGTTTTATTCTACAAGACAATTGTTCTTAACCTGATACATAATTACTTATCCTACATACCGCAGTTTCTCTTCCCCTTTCTGTGATGGCGCAAATCGATGTGCTTTATCCGCTAAATTATTTCTTCCAAGCTACCCGATTTAGTGTGAACAGATAACATACACTTAAAACCCTAAACATACAAAATACTAACATCTGACACCTAACACTTATCTCAACTATCGATAGCCACTAGTTCGTTCCGCGACATCCCCACCCCCGTGAAGCAGCCGCATTCACCACGTCCAGGACAGCTAGCTTCGAAGCGGGACACATAGTCGTCTTGGCTCGATCGGTAGTCCGCACCGCTGCTCGACGAGGTACTCCATCCTTCCCGGTGAACACCTTTTCCACGACGCCTCGTTTTCATTCCCTTCGTGGTATGACTGGATCGCAGATGAATACCAGGTCTCCTCGACGGATGGGCTCGACGCGCTTGCACCATTTCTCCCTGCGCACAAGAGTTGGCAGGTACTCATGCACCCAACGCTTCCAGAAGCGATCGCGCATCATCCTTGCTATGCGCCACTGCTTCCTAGTAGCGGATCTCACGGGCTCCTGTCCATCATCCTTGGGGAGATCTGGGATATCCGATGCTCCTTTCAGCAAATCGTTAGGCGTCAGTGGAGCCTCCTGGTCCACCGTCACCGGTAGATGAGTGAGCGGACGAGAGTTTACGATGCTCTCCGCCTCAATCAGCAGGTTCTCCAGTACATGCTCCTTGGGCGCGAGCTCCTTCATTGTGTGCGCCAGCACCTTCTTCACGCACTGCACCATCCTCTCCCAGGCACCGCCTTCAGCTGGGTTCGCCGGGCAGTTGAAGATCCATTCGACTCCCTTAGACGACAGCTCGCCCTGGATCTGTGCAGGCTCGAACACTTCGCTGAACCTCTTGGCCTCGCGGTCGGCTCCAACGAAGTTCTTCCCATTGTCGCTCCTTATCCTGACCACTGGTCCACGGCGGCTCATGAAGTTCCTCATGGCGATTATGCAGGAGTCGGTGGACAAATCGTGAGCCATCTCCAAGTGGATAGCCCTCGTGGTCAGGCACGTAAACAGTGCCACCCACCTCTTCTGCGTGCGACGTCCAATTGTCACAAAGAGCGGCCCGAAGTAGTCCAGGCCAGTAGACTTAAATGGCCATCCGTTGGCCTCTAGCCGATCCGCAGGCAGGGGGCCCATCTCCGCTGTGAGGGTCGTGCCTTCCGCAGCTTGCAAACGTTGCATTTGCTCACCACCCTCCGTAGCAGTCTCCGCAAGTTAGTTATCCAGAACTTGCTCCGAATCGATCCGATCGTCGCCTCCGCGTTTTGGTGGCACATCTTTTCGTGGTGTTGCTGCACGATCATCTCTGCCAGCGCCTCCTCGTGAGACAGTATGATCGGCCGTCGTGCCTTGTATGGCACACACGTCGCGTCGTCGATCCTTCCACTGGCTCTCAATACTCCGTCCTCGTCAAGGTATGGGGACAGTCCGTGCAGTCGGCTGTCCTTGGCGACGTTTCCTTGGCTGTCCTCAGCAAACGCTTCTCGCTGCGACTGCCGTATCAATGCGCGCTCTTCTTTAGCGCACTCCATCGCGGTCAATCCGTAGACCTCTTCATCGCGACGTATTCTACGGCATCGTCGAACAAATCTGTGCGCCCACGCAGTCGTCCTCACCAGTCGATTATAGCTGGAGAACCTATGCAGGGATATAAAGTTTACCGTGACCAAGGCAAACTCACATTTCATTTCCTCGTCGTCGGTTGTCGGAGGAATCCAGTCCTCGCTCGATCTCGGCCAGCTCTCCTCTGGTCCTCGTAGAAACGGCGGTCCGCTTAGCCATCGCGAACCGATGCTCAGATCCACGGCCTTGCGCGGCCTTGTCGCGTCATACCCCACGTTTTCGGCGGACGGGATCCATCTCCACTGGGGCGCCTCTGTCGATTCCAAAATCTCCGCCACCCGGTTTCCGACGAACTGTTTGTATCTCCGGTGGGTGTTGCTTATCCAGTGCAACACAGTCTTGGAGTCCGTCCATAGCGCACAGCTGCTGATCGCCACACCGTGTTCCTGCTTGACGGTGTCCATCAATCTCGTGCCCAATACCGCTGCTTGGAGTTCCAGTCGCGGAATCGACATGGTCCTCATCGGGGCGCATTTCGTTTTGGAGCTTATGAAGTGCGCCTGCACGTCTCCGTTCTCGTACGTGGCCCGCCAGTAGGCCGCTGCTCAGTGGTGTCATTTCCGCTTTTTTCCCGTCAGATCTGGGTTTTTTTTTAAGCGTGATTGCGGGAAAAATATGAAAACAGCGGGCAGCGGGAATTCTGGCTTTTTGAGCAAATTTACGCAGCTTTTTTTTTTTGTTTACTTTTTGATGCATTCTCTGTTGAAAATATTTTAAAAATCAAAAAGAAACAAATCTCTCCAATCCTTGAGTATTTTGGTACTCCTAATATAGATAAAATTTAACGACTGTACAACGACGTAACCATGGTAGAGTGGGAAAATGTCGATGATACTGTTAAGTTCTGGGCTGAAGTTCTTAAATATCGGGACTCTGGCGGAAACTGCCGTTTTTAGGAATTGGCTTCAGTTGCTCTGCAAATGCAGTCCTGCCTTGGTCGAATGCCGACTTCGAGCGGGTGTTCAGCCAAGTACATTTAATAAAAACGAAAATTCGAAATAACATGAGCGTTGAAACGTTAAACGCTATACTGAGTATAAGGTCCATATTTTAATTTGTATCTTAAAATTATAAATTAATTTACTTAAAATTTAAGGTACGGGCTGCGTCGACACAATATGTGCTGTTTTAACTATAATATACCACCCAGCTGCCTATCTACAATTGAAGACAAGAAATTTTATCCAACTGATGATGATGATAATATTGACGACATCTTTATTATAATATAGATCTTAATTTTTTTACATTATTGTTTTTTTTTGTTTCTTTGTAATGATATCCGTTAGAGAATTACCCATATATTTTATGTTAAGTGGAACTGAGGTCTTATTAGTGAATAACATGCAGTACATTGCCTTATACAAATCAGTTTTTTTCTTAACTTTTTTTCTCTGGTATTCCGCTTTTTTTAGCTTTTTTTTTCGTTGATCCAGCTTTTTTTGCTCAGAAAAATGTGACACCACTGCCGCTGCTGCGAACGCCGATTCACTGGAGTCCACGAAGATGTACAGCTGTAGCGTCCGCACTCGTCCGCCGCCAAAGTAGTGGCGCGGGCATCGGAACTCCTGGATCCGACTCATCCCTTGCCGCCAATCCTCGAAGGCTGCGGCCAATTCATCCGGTAGCGGCTCGTCCCAGTTGACTCCTCTCCGCCAAATCTCCCTCAGCAGCAGTTTGGCAGTCACCATGTAGCAGCTCAGACACCCAATTGGGTCAAACGTAGACATCACCAGGCTTAGGAACTCCCTTTTGGTAGGGACTCGTTCCCCCGTCATCACGTTCCTCGGGACTCGATGGTACTTGACGACGAACTTGAAATCATCGGTAGCCGGCTGCCAGTACATCCCAAGCACCTTCTCCTCAGCTTCGGTCCATCCGACGCTGGCGATGGACTCAAGTGGGTTCAGCGCTCTGACCACACTTGCCGAACTGGAGGTAAATCGGCACAAATTAAAACCTGCTTCAGCGTGAATTTCCCTCACCCGTGTCGAGATGGCGATAGCTTCGTCCTCGCTGGCGAAACTGTTGACATAGTCATCCACGTAGTGGTATTCGTTGATGGCCAGGGCTGCTCGCGGGTCCGTGCTGCTATACCGCAAGGCATTCACGGTCTTCACGTAGTCCGCCGAACATGGTGAGCAGGCCGCTCCGAACGTCATCACTGCCATCTCGTATACGTCCGGCTCTTGCTGGTCGTCTCCGTCTCTCCACAGAAACCTCTGGGCGCATCTGTCCTTCGGCTGCATCAGTACCTGATGAAACATCTCCTTGATGTCTGCACAAACTCCAACCGCTCCTTCCCGAAAATGGAAGAGCACTGCTGGGAGGGGCTTATAGCGCTGTGGGCCTTTCAGTAGCGCTGAATTCAAAGGTGTGTCTTTGTGTGTCCACCTTGGCAGCCGCATCGAAAACCAGCCGGATTTTCCCAGGCTTGTTCGGGTTTTCCACTCCGAAGTGCGGCAGCTACCACACTTTGCCCTCCTGAAACCTCTGGACTTCCTGGGCCTCCAGTCGTCGTGCGTATCCCTTCTTGACATAATCGTCCATTATCCGGATGTAAGCCGACGCGAAGTCCACATCGCGCTTCATTTTATGCTCTATGTTGACAAGCCTCCTGAGGGCCATGCTGTAGCTCTCCGGCAATCTCACTTCGTCGTCCTTCCATAGCAGCCCGGTTTCGTATCTCTGGCCTACACGTTTGGTCGTCTTCTCCAGGGTGCTCAGGGCCCGTGCGTCGCCGCTATCTCCGACTGACGGCTCCAGGTCCACTCTGCCAGCTGCGACTGGCGGCACCGGCTTCGCTCCGAAATTCTCGGTCTCGAAGTAGTCGCTCACCATCTTCTCCTGAAGATCATCCTGGGGCACGGCTAGGAGGCACGAACTCAGAAGCGGCGAGCTCGGCTTTCCGTTAACCGGTCCATATACATCCCATCCAAGTGCGGTGTCTGCTGCAAACGGCCCTCCAGATCCATAACTTTTGGTTCTGAAGGGTACTTCTAAATACACATGATCCAGTCCAATTAGGATCCTCGGCGTCGCATTGTTGTACGGCATCACCGGCAGACGCGTGTTCGCCTTCACTGCTTGTACATCCCCCTGACGCAGGCTCTGCATCGGAAGGTTCAGATTGGCCACTCCGTACACATTTTTCAGCCCATGGCGCTTTGGTTTGCCCGCTGCGCTGATCTGCTAGCTGACCACCTTCGTGTGCTCTTTGGCGGATTTTCCACCAAACCATTGCACAGGTTCAGGCTGCGGATGAGTTCGTCGTCGATGAGTGTGACAGACGATCCTTCATCCAGCAGTGCGTACGTGTCGACCTTCGTCTTCTCGCCGTACAGCGTCACGGGTAGAATCCTGAACCACCTGAGCAGGTGGCATCCAATTGAGTCGATGCTGAGGTTTCGGTGCGGCAACTCCTGGCGATCGTACGCCGATCGCCCTTCATCCCGCTCACGTCGCGCGTCTACAACTGCGGCCGACGTAGGATGGTTCCTTTCGCTGGAATCCACTGACCGTGGCACTCCCCTCCGATTGTTGCCGTCTCTGTACGGCTTTCGGTCCTGATCCCTCCTGTGGCCCCCATCTGCGACTGGCGGCCGTTTGGATCGTTCAGGTACTTCGTGGAGCAGGTGGTGATGCCTCATCTGGCATCCGAGGACGTTGCATCCGCGGCTCCTCCTGCAGAACCGGGACATGTGTCCGGGCTCCAGGCACGAGAAGCACAGTCGTCGCTTCCTCGCGGACTCGATCCGTGTCGTTGTAGAGGCGCTGATGAAGTCCTTGCAGTCCCTGACCTGGTGCTGTCCTTCGCATATAGGGCAGCATCTGGGGCGGTCGACATATCGCTCCTCCTCGCGAACACTATTCGCGTGCAGAATCCTTCGCTTGGGTTGTTCCCTGGCTCCGGCGTCCGTGACAGTGCACACCAGTTTGGCGAATTCATGGAGCTACTCGCTCAGGTGCGCCACCGTCGGATACGGCTGTATCGTGGCCGCGTGCCTTGCCCAATCCAATGCTTAGCGGCAACTTGGCTATCAGCTCCTCCATTAGGGTTGGGTTGGCTAGGTGCTGGCTGCCGGTCGCGGTCGACTGCAGGAACGCTGACAGGTTGCTAACCTTCGTCGCGAACGGCACGATCCTCGCGATGTTGGCCTCCTGAATCGGCTGCACTTCGCGCACGCTCTCCAATTGGCTGCGGATCAGTTGCTCCGGGCGTCCATACCGGAATCGTAGCTGCTTCATAACAGCTTGTACGTTGCTGGAATGGATGAGCAACGACTTCACTGTTTCGCGAGCCTCTCCCTTCAGGGCTTTCACTAGCCTCTGGTTGTTCTCCAACTCGGTGCACTGGTAGGCTGCAGTTGTCTCCGTGAACGCACACAGGAATATTGGCCATTCCTCTGACCCTCGACATATTGACCCTCGAAATCGGGAAGATCAGGTAGTCTGCGTGGCGTCCATCCTTGTATGCTTGTCGTGGGCGCTCCATATGATATGGGCGATGGCGCAGGTACCTCTGGGTGAACATAACCTAGCACCAGCTGTGCTGCGGCGGTTACACAAGATGGCGGAGAATAGCCCAGTATTGTTGTTGTTGACACAGGTTGCCCGTTTGCCCAATGGCCGCCAAGCGTCGGCGCCAAATTCGCACTCCATTGTGGCGGAAAATTTTCACTCACTTGTGCCGGCAACTGCAGCGATGGCGTCACTCCGAGATCCGTTTGCAGATTGTCCCTCATCTGCCGGGGCAGGTTTTCGCTCAAACTCTGGCGTGGCGCTGCTCCATGATGTGGCAGCGTTCCACTCGAACATGGCGGTGTATTCGCTGCACCGCTCACTCCAACGCCGCGTGCCCCGATTCCAACGGGATCTCTGGCGGCCTCTGCTTGTCCTCCACTTGCTCTTGCCTTCGCCAGCTCCGACTCCAGACGTGCGATCCTTTCCATTAAGGTCGCCACTACAGTTGGGGAATCCGTAGTCTTCCCCGTCGCTTCGGGCTGCAGGTTAATTCTGGATAATAAATAATACTTGGCGTGATATGTGAGAGCATTACGCAGAGGAGCTTAAAACTACATAGTCCAAATTTAAGTGGAAGACTTCTGCAAGCAGAGTCATTCAACGTGTATGATACAAGAACTTCTTTGGCCTAATAACATTTAACAAAGAACAAATGCTAAAACTACAAGCGGGAATTCATGTAACGGATGCAATAACATCACAAAATACTTAATGATATAACTGAGAGGTGTTTTAGGGGTCCTTTTTCAAAGAGGCTTAAAAGCCTATTTAATTGTGACAAATTTTAAGTTCTACTTGGGATGTAGTGGTGCGTAAAAACGGGATTATTATTCACTGTCGGAATTCAAAGGCTTTAAGGATAAAGAGCGGAAAATGAGGCAAACGAAATGCTAATGCGGTGTCAAACTCAACAAATTAAGTCGATAAAAAGTGCGAAAAGTAAGGCCGTGCATTATTAAGTCTACGAGTGGACCGCCACCGAACTCAGATGGAAGATGCATTCAAATAAGCGGAATGAACGGCTACCTGGGGATAGTGGGCTACCTCCCTATCAGTCGTAGGTCAGACCGAACTGGCTGACCTTCTGCACGTCGCCCCACACCTGCACCGCTTGGATGTCGGACAGTGAGAAGAGAGTTTCGTACTGGATAATGAAATTGAAGCCCGCGTCCCTGCCATGGTAGACCAGCATTGTGGAATTATCGTAGTTGAAGAAAATCGGATCCAATGATAGCGCAATTGACATCTGCTATTACGAAGGTCCAACCGATGTTTCGTCGCAATCCTACGCGGCGTGACGAAATGCAGTGACAATGCTATACGTTTTTCTCGATAGGTTTGTATTTTCGTCCCATTGGCGGCGAAAAGAAGCTTTGGAGTAAGCATAGTTTTTGCGTTTTTGCAGGGTGGCATCACTGAAATGTCGGCACCGGTGTCGATGAGAAACTGCGTTTTGGAGAAATTGTCGTTGGTAGCGAGGCGTGCAATTGTGTTGTGGTCTTTTTCGAATTTGTCCGCCGAATTCGAAAACTTTTTAGTTTTTTGGTTCGGATGAAAAAGAGCATGGTTGGCGACATTCCTTAGCGGCGTTGCCAAATTTGCTGTGGTACCAAAACATGTCTGAATTTATGACGCTGTTGCAATCCGTTCGCATGCTGTTCTTGCGAGAACGGTTTTTGAACAACGCGTTGATCTGTTGTTTGATGCGGTGTAGACGATCGTCGAAAGCAGCGCTACTGGTTGGCGCCAATTTGGCGTCGACGATGCGTACCTGATGTAAATCGCCAACTTCCATCACTTTGTCTGCCAACTTAGCTAAGATTGCTAAGCTGGCGTCCGATGCTTGCAAGATCGCTTGCACTTGTGTTGGTAAGCGCTGCAGCCACAGTGCTTTTAAGAAAGATTCGGTAAATTTGTTTGCGGCGAGTGTGTTTAACTCGTTGAGCAGTTTTGTGGCCTCCGAATTAACTTCTGGATTTTCTTTTGTTCGCTTTCGCATAAGCGTTCCAGAATGCACGATTTTAAATTTTCGTACTTGCCTGTGCGTGGTTGGTTAGCGATGGCGTCGGCAATTTTCGGGCCAACACCGGTGCTTCAATTGACGCCAGGATTGTGTTAAATTTCTTTTCTTCCGAGGTTATTCCCGCCAGAACGAATTGGGCTTCGACTTGCGATAGCCATAATTCTGGATATTCGGGTCAAAACGGCGGTATTTTAACAGTAACGCGGTTGATAACTGCGTTAAAACCGCGAGTAACGGTGTCGTGAAAAACATCGGCGTCGTCTTGTAAGCGTCGTTGTTTGCCATTGCAATCACCAGTGCTCGCCTGTATATAGTGATCACCAGGGGCGGATACAGGTATCTGCCTGGGGGAGAACGATCATAATTATACCCTTGCAACGCAGTAAAGGAGACATCTCCGACCCTATAAAGTATATATATTCTTGATCAGGATCACCTCCTGAGTTGATATGAGCATGTCCGTCTGTCTGTCGGTTTCTACGCGAACTAGTCTCTCAGTTTTAAAGTTTTTAGAGTTAGAGAGTTCAAACTTTACAGGAGAGCTATTTTTGAAAAAATATTAAGAGATGCCAAATATCAAAAGGACCGGCCGACTATATCCTATAGCCATATAACTGAACGATCGGAAATGACCCAACTTTCGTCTTTTTGAAGATAGAAAGCTGGAACTTAGTACAGATTATATTTTGGTCAGATAACCCGACCTACCAAATTTCATAACGATCGGTCGACTATATCTTATAGCTGTCATATAACTGATCGATCCGAAATGGTATTTGGCAGAAATACAAACTTTGGTATTCTTGAAGATAGAAGCTTGAGACTTTTTTTTAGATATTTTATTGTAATGAATTTGGCTCCGCCCGAAGTTAGCTTTCCTTTCTTGTTGGCAAATAGCAGCAGGTGGCAAATAGTTAAAAATTATATGCAGTTTCAAACAATAAAGTGATTCTATAGTTTTATTCAAAACACACTTTACATGTTTTGTCTTATTCAGTGTCGTATTAAGTGTCTTGTCACCGCTTGGCCGATCACGGGAATGCCTTATAACACTCAGATAGGACAGTTGTCGAAGTGATGTGGTGTGTAACGAGCGTTTTATTCTACAAGACAATTGTTCTTAACCTGATACATAATTACTTATCCTACATACCGCAGTTTCTCTTCCCCTTTCTGTGATGGCGCAAATCGATGTGCTATATCCGCTAAATTATTTCTTCCAAGCTACCCGATTTAGTGTGAACAGATAACATACACTTAAAACCCTAAACATACAAAATACTAACATCTGACACCTAACACTTATCTCAACTATCGATAGCCACTAGTTCGTTCCGCGACATGTCTTATTCATAACCTCATTCGATATCTATGGAACATATATATAACTAAAATTCTAACGCTATTCATAAATGTAAATTTGTATTAATGTGATGTACAGTCGTGAAATCGTTTAAGCCACGACACATTAGAAAACATACTCCTTGTTCGCCTAAACACAACACACTTAGATAATGCGATCGACAAATGAGTTTATTTGAAAACGACGATTAAATATTTACTAAATAAATTTAGAATAGCTTAATTTTTTAATTTTGATTTAATTAGGAGCTATTAATATTTATTTTTTGTTTCTGAATGAATTAAATATTAAATATTATTACTTATTAATATTTGTTATTACCTACAAATCATTCTTACAGGGGTAAAGAAAGTGGGTAAGGTAGATAGAGGTAAAGAATGTGGTCACACAGTGACGGTGCATAAAAATCCGGTGAAAAAACAAAAATAAAACTACGATAGAGCAGTAGCACATACAAAAATATTTTTTGCACTGCTCTGCTCGCGCTCTAGATTTTTGGCTACGGCTACGAGGAGCACAGAATATTTTTTTCTTCTATTGCTTTACCTATAGCTTTAAACTTCTCGCTCTTAAAGCTCGGAGCAGAGCATTGCAGACAATTTTCATTTTTCTGCTATGGCTCCGCTCCCGCTCTCGGAAAAGTGACAGCGGTAGCAATAGCAGAGCAATATTTTTATGCATCTCGTTGCTACGGAGTAGTAAATGCAAACCCTGGTGCCAGTCACGACATCTTCATTTCGAAGTAGCAATTTGTTTTAGCTGTCATCTCTGGTCAATTCAACTTGAAAACCAACGTTGAAGGGACTCGATTCTCAGAGTTAATTTCAACTAATTTGTCTGCTGAGATTCAATTTTTTTTGCGTACAAGTTCAATTATTGTGAAATTATGTATTTGAAACATTGATAAATCATTAAACGATACTTTATTATCATTTTATAATTGCAGATGGTAAATTTTAGATAATAAGCCATTTGCGATATAGTTTTATTCAAAACACACTTTACATGTTTTGTCTTATTCAGTGTCGTATTAAGTGTCTTGTCACCGCTTGGCCGATCACGGGAATGCCTTATAACACTCAGATAGGACAGTTGTCGAAGTGATGTGGTGTGTAACGAGCGTTTTATTCTACAAGACAATTGTTCTTAACCTGATACATAATTACTTATCCTACATACCGCAGTTTCTCTTCCCCTTTCTGTGATGGCGCAAATCGATGTGCTTTATCCGCTAAATTATTTCTTCCAAGCTACCCGATTTAGTGTGAACAGATAACATACACTTAAAACCCTAAACATACAAAATACTAACATCTGACACCTAACACTTATCTCAACTATCGATAGCCACTAGTTCGTTCCGCGACATCCCCACCCCCGTGAAGCAGCCGCATTCACCACGTCCAGGACAGCTAGCTTCGAAGCGGGACACATAGTCGTCTTGGCTCGATCGGTAGTCCGCACCGCTGCTCGACGAGGTACTCCATCCTTCCCGGTGAACACCTTTTCCACGACGCCTCGTTTTCATTCCCTTCGTGGTATGACTGGATCGCAGATGAATACCAGGTCTCCTCGACGGATGGGCTCGACGCGCTTGCACCATTTCTCCCTGCGCACAAGAGTTGGCAGGTACTCATGCACCCAACGCTTCCAGAAGCGATCGCGCATCATCCTTGCTATGCGCCACTGCTTCCTAGTAGCGGATCTCACGGGCTCCTGTCCATCATCCTTGGGGAGATCTGGGATATCCGATGCACCTTTCAGCAAATCGTTAGGCGTCAGTGGAGCCTCCTGGTCCACCGTCACCGGTAGATGAGTGAGCGGACGAGAGTTTAGATGCTCTCCGCCTCAATCAGCAGGTTCTCCAGTACATGCTCCTTGGGCGCGAGCTCCTTCATTGTGTGCGCCAGCACCTTCTTCACGCACTGCACCATCCTCTCCCAGGCACCGCCTTCAGCTGGGTTCGCCGGGCAGTTGAAGATCCATTCGACTCCCTTAGACGACAGCTCGCCCTGGATCTGTGCAGGCTCGAACACTTCGCTGAACCTCTTGGCCTCGCGGTCGGCTCCAACGAAGTTCTTCCCATTGTCGCTCCTTATCCTGACCACTGGTCCACGGCGGCTCATGAAGTTCCTCATGGCGATTATGCAGGAGTCGGTGGACAAATCGTGAGCCATCTCCAAGTGGATAGCCCTCGTGGTCAGGCACGTAAACAGTGCCACCCACCTCTTCTGCGTGCGACGTCCAATTGTCACAAAGAGCGGCCCGAAGTAGTCCAGGCCAGTAGACTTAAATGGCCATCCGTTGGCCTCTAGCCGATCCGCAGGCAGGGGGCCCATCTCGGGCTGTGAGGGTCGTGCCTTCCGCAGCTTGCAAACGTTGCATTTGCTCACCACCCTCCGTAGCAGTCTCCGCAAGTTAGTTATCCAGAACTTGCTCCGAATCGATCCGATCGTCGCCTCCGCGTTTTGGTGGCACATCTTTTCGTGGTGTTGCTGCACGATCATCTCTGCCAGCGCCTCCTCGTGAGACAGTATGATCGGCCGTCGTGCGTTGTATGGCACACACGTCGCGTCGTCGATCCTTCCACTGGCTCTCAATACTCCGTCCTCGTCAAGGTATGGGGACAGTCCGTGCAGTCGGCTGTCCTTGGCGACGTTTCCTTGGCTGTCCTCAGCAAACGCTTCTCGCTGCGACTGCCGTATCAATGCGCGCTCTTCTTTAGCGCACTCCATCGCGGTCAATCCGTAGACCTCTTCATCGCGACGTATTCCACGGCATCGTCGAACAAATCTGAGCGCCCACGCAGTCGTCCTCACCAGTCGATTATAGCTGGAGAACCTATGCAGGGATATAAAGTTTACCGTGACCAAGGCAAACTCACATTTCATTTCCTCGTCGTCGGTTGTCGGAGGAATCCAGTCCTCGCTCGATCTCGGCCAGCTCTCCTCTGGTCCTCGTAGAAACGGCGGTCCGCTTAGCCATCGCGAACCGATGCTCAGGTCCACGGCCTTGCGCGGCCTTGTCGCGTCATACCCCACGTTTTCGGCGGACGGGATCCATCTCCACTGGGACGCCTCTGTCGATTCCAAAATCTCCGCCACCCGGTTTCCGACGAACTGTTTGTATCTCCGGTGGGTGTTGCTTATCCAGTGCAACACAGTCTTGGAGTCCGTCCATAGCGCACAGCTGCTGATCGCCACACCGTGTTCCTGCTTGACGGTGTCCATCAATCTCGTGCCCAATACCGCTGCTTGGAGTTCCAGTCGCGGGATCGACATGGTCCTCATCGGGGCGCATTTCGTTTTGGAGCTTATGAAGTGCGCCTGCACGTCTCCGTTCTCGTACGTGGCCCGCCAGTAGGCCGCTGCTGCGAACGCCGATTCACTGGAGTCCACGAAGATGTACAGCTGTAGCGTCCGCACTCGTCCGCCGCCAAAGTAGTGGCGCGGGCATCGGAACTCCTGGATCCGACTCATCCCTTGCCGCCAATCCTCGAAGGCTGCGGCCAATTCATCCGGTAACGGCTCGTCCCAGTTGACTCCTCTCCGCCAAATCTCCCTCAGCAGCAGTTTGGCAGTCACCATGTAGCAGCTCAGACACCCAATTGGGTCAAACGTAGACATCACCAGGCTTAGGAACTCCCTTTTGGTAGGGACTCGTTCCCCCGTCATCACGTTCCTCGGGACTCGATGGTACTTGACGACGAACTTGAAATCATCGGTAGCCGGCTGCCAGTACATCCCAAGCACCTTCTCCTCAGCTTCGGTCCATCCGACGCTGGCGATGGACTCAAGTGGGTTCAGCGCTCTGACCACACTTGCCGAACTGGAGGTAAATCGGCTCAAATTAAAACCTGCTTCAGCGTGAATTTCCCTCACCCGTGTCGAGATGGCGATAGCTTCGTCCTCGCTGGCGAAACTGTTGACATAGTCATCCACGTAGTGGTATTCGTTGATGGCCAGGGCTGCTCGCGGGTCCGTGCTGCTATACCGCAAGGCATTCACGGTCTTCACGTAGTCCGCCGAACATGGTGAGCAGGCCGCTCCGAACGTCATCACTGCCATCTCGTATACGTCCGGCTCTTGCTGGTCGTCTCCGTCTCTCCACAGAAACCTCTGGGCGCATCTGTCCTTCGGCTGCATCAGTACCTGATGAAACATCTCCTTGATGTCTGCACAAACTCCAACCGCTCCTTCCCGAAAATGGAAGAGCACTGCTGGGAGGGGCTTATAGCGCTGTGGGCCTTTCAGTAGCGCTGAATTCAAAGGTGTGTCTTTGTGTGTCCACCTTGGCAGCCGCATCGAAAACCAGCCGGATTTTCCCAGGCTTGTTCGGGTTTTCCACTCCGAAGTGCGGCAGCTACCACACTTTGCCCTCCTGAAACCTCTGGACTTCCTGGGCCTCCAGTCGTCGTGCGTATCCCTTCTTGACATAATCGTCTATTATCCGGATGTAAGCCGACGCGAAGTCCACATCGCGCTTCATTTTATGCTCTATGTTGACAAGCCTCCTGAGGGCCATGCTGTAGCTCTCCGGCAATCTCACTTCGTCGTCCTTCCATAGCAGCCCGGTCTCGTATCTCTGGCCTACACGTTTGGTCGTCTTCTCCAGGGTGCTCAGGGCCCGTGCGTCGCCGCTATCTCCGACTGACGGCTCCAGGTCCACTCTGCCAGCTGCGACTGGCGGCACCGGCTTCGCTCCGAAATTCTCGGTCTCGAAGTAGTCGCTCACCATCTTCTCCTGAAGATCATCCTGGGGCACGGCTAGGAGGCACGAACTCAGAAGCGGCGAGCTCGGCTTTCCGTTAACCGGTCCATATACATCCCATCCAAGTGCGGTGTCTGCTGCAAACGGCCCTCCAGATCCATAACTTTTCCTCCATAATTAGGATCCTCGGCGTCGCATTGTTGTACGGCATCACCGGCAGACGCGTGTTCGCCTTCACTGCTTGTACATCCTCCTGACGCAGGCTCTGCATCGGAAGGTTCAGATTGGCCACTCCGTACACATTTTTCAGCCCATGGCGCTTTGGTTTGCCCGCTGCGCTGATCTGCTAGCTGACCACCTTCGTGTGCTCTTTGGCGGATTTTCCACCAAACCATTGCACAGGTTCAGGCTGCGGATGAGTTCGTCGTCGATGAGTGTGACAGACGATCCTTCATCCAGCAGTGCGTACGTGTCGACCTTCGTCTTCTCGCCGTACAGCGTCACGGGTAGAATCCTGAACCACCTGAGCAGGTGGCATCCAATTGAGTCGATGCTGAGGTTTCGGTGCGGCAACTCCTGGCGATCGTACGCCGATCGCCCTTCATCCCGCTCACGTCGCGCGTCTACAACTGCGGCCGACGTAGGATGGTTCCTTTCGCTGGAATCCACTGACCGTGGCACTCCCCTCCGATTGTTGCCGTCTCTGTACGGCTTTCGGTCCTGATCCCTCCTGTGGCCCCCATCTGCGACTGGCGGCCGTTTGGATCGTTCAGGTACTTCGTGGAGCAGGTGGTGATGCCTCATCTGGCATCCGAGGACGTTGCATCCGCGGCTCTTCCTGCAGAACCGGGACATGTGTCCGGGCTCCAGGCACGAGAAGCACAGTCGTCGCTTCCTCGCGGACTCGATCCGTGTCGTTGTAGAGGCGCTGATGAAGTCCTTGCAGTCCCTGACCTGGTGCTGTCCTTCGCATATAGGGCAGCATCTGGGGCGGTCGACATATCGCTCCTCCTCGCCAACACTATTCGCGTGCAGAATCCTTCGCTTGGGTTGTTCCCTGGCTCCGGCGTCCGTGACAGTGCACACCAGTTTGGCGAATTCATGGAGCTACTCGCTCAGGTGCGCCACCGTCGGATACGGCTGTATCGTGGCCGCGTGCCTTGCCCAGTCCAACCTCTTGCTTAGCGGCAACTTGGCTATCAGCTCCTCCATTAGGGTTGGGTTGGCTAGGTGCTGGCTGGCGGTCGCGGTCGACTGCAGGAACGCTGACAGGTTGCTAACCTTCATCGCGAACGGCACTATCCTCGCGATGTTGGCCTCCTGAATCGGCTGCACTTCGCGCACGCTCTCCAATTGGCTGCGGATCAGTTGCTCCGGGCGTCCATACCGGAATCGTAGCTGCTCCATAACAGCTTGTACGTTGCTGGGATGGATAAGCAACGACTTCACTGTTTCGCGAGCCTCTCCCTTCAGGGCTTTCACTAGCCTCTGGTTGTTCTCCAACTCGGTGCACTGGTAGGCTGCAGTTGTCTCCGTGAACGCACACAGGAATATTGACCCTCGAAATCGGGAAGATCAGGTAGTCTGCGTGGCGTCCATCCTTGTATGCTTGTCGTGGGCGCTCCATATGATATGGGCGATGGCGCAGGTACCTCTGGGTGAACATAACCTAGCACCAGCTGTGCTGCGGCGGTCACACAAGATGGCGGAGAATAGCCCAGTATTGTTGTTGTTGACACAGGTTGCCCGTTTGCCCAATGGCCGCCAAGCGTCGGCGCCAAATTCGCACTCCATTGTGGCGGAAAATTTGCACTCACTTGTGCCGGCAACTGCAGCGATGGCTTCACTCCGAGATCCGTTTGCAGATTGTCCCTCATCTGCCGGGGCAGGTTTTCGCTCAAACTCTGCCGTGGCGCTGCTCCATGATGTGGCAGCGTTCCACTCGAACATGGCGGTGTATTCGCTGCACCGCTCACTCCAACGCCGCGTGCCCCGATTCCAACGGGATCTCTGGCGGCCTCTGCTTGTCCTCCACTTGCTCTTGCCTTCGCCAGCTCCGACTCCAGACGTGCGATCCTTTCCATTAAGGTCGCCACTACAGTTGGGGAATCCGTAGTCTTCCCCGTCGCTTCGGGCTGCAGGTTAATTCTGGATAATAAATAATACTTGGCGTGATATGTGAGAGCATTACGCAGAGGAGCTTAAAACTACATAGTCCAAATTTAAGTGGAAGACTTCTGCAAGCAGAGTCATTCAACGTGTATGATACAAGAACTTCTTTGGCCTAATAACATTTAACAAAGAACAAATGCTAAAACTACAAGCGGGAATTCATGTAACGGATGCAATAACATCACAAAATACTTAATGATATAACTGAGGGGTGTTTTAGGGGTCCTTTTTCAAAGAGGCTTAAAAGCCTATTTAATTGTGACGAATTTTTAGTTCTACTTGGGATGTAGTGGTGCAGTAAAAACGGGATTATTTTACACTGTCGGGATTCAAAGGCTTTAAGGATAAAGAGCGGAAAATGAGGCAAACGAAATGCTAATGCGGTGTCAAACTCAACAAATTAAGTCGATAAAAAGTGCGAAAAGTAAGGCCGTGCATTATTAAGTCTACGAGTGGACCGCCACCGAACTCAGATGGAAGATGCATTCAAATAAGCGGAATGAACGGCTACCTGGGGATAGTGGGCTACCTCCCTATCAGTCGTAGGTCAGACCGAACTGGCTGACCTTCTGCACGTCGCCCCACACCTGCACCGCTTGGATGTCGGACAGTGAGAAGAGAGTTTCGTACTGGATAATGAAATTGAAGCCCGCGTCCCTGCCATGGTAGACCAGCATTGTGGAATTATCGTAGTTGAAGGCAAACTCAAGACTAAACGAAGTCTCTGTGGATGAAAGTTGGAGAGCCTGGTCAATCTCGTTCATAATAAGGGTGATGCTCTGGGTCAATGCTGAATTCTTAGCACTATCTTCTGTACCATTAAAGATGTCCAGGTGCTGTTTTTGGTGCAAGCTGCTCCACTCGCCATTTCG
The DNA here is from genome assembly GCA_018153455.1 of Drosophila parabipectinata. NCBI lineage: Eukaryota > Metazoa > Arthropoda > Insecta > Diptera > Drosophilidae > Drosophila > Drosophila parabipectinata. The sequence goes on along the minus strand of JAECYA010000403.1, from coordinate 633,866 downwards.
CTTGTAGTTCTCGATTATCGTCTTGGTGGGAATCACCACCTTGAAATGGTATGTAATGTTGTCCGTGCAATCCGGGCTGTTGACAAAGTTCACCGAGAATTGCTGGGGATTTTGGAGCAAGGTGCCGCTAATGGACACTTTCGTCACCCGGTTTGAAGCACTCGCGGTGGTTGGCAGCACGGACAGGAACTTTACATCGGGCATCATTTGTGCTCTGTTTTGATTTTTGGTTTATTTTTAGGAGAGTGTGTAATTGATAATTATTTCCGGGTGTGTGCCAACGACGTCAATTCCTTTGATATGGCAGTTACTAACGGTTACACAACCGCAATTACTAGCGGAGTTTCTAGCACTTGGCCGCCTTGGAAAATACTGTGCGAGCTCCAACAAAAACGCGGTTACTTGCCGCTTTCCTGGCGGCTGTTCCACTTTCCTTCGGAGTCTGTGGCCTCTGCCGATCACCAGCCACACTCGCAGAGCTGGTCGCAGTGCCAGTTGCTGTGGCCGTGGTGGTCGCAGTTGCGGGAACGCCCGAGGCTTCCAGCCTGGGGCTCCGCCTGGGTGAGTGCTTCGTGGGCATCATCTTGCAGAGTGCGAATAAAAGAATTTGTCACCGCTTAGCCGATCACGGGAATGCCTTATAACACTCAGATAGGACAGTTGTTGAAGTGATGTGGTGTGTAACGAGCGTTTTATTCTAAAAGAAACTGGTTCTTAACCTGATACATAATTACTTATCCTACATACCGCAGTTTCTCTTCCCCTTTCTGTGATGGCGCAAATCGATGTATGTATATATGTATATAACTAAAATTCTAACGCTATTCATAAATGTAAATTTGTATTAATGTGATGTACAGTCGTGAAATCGTTTAAGCCACGACACATTAGAAAACATACTCCTTGTTCGCCTAAACACAACACACTTAGATAATGCGATCGACAAATAAGTTTATTTGAAAACGACGATTAAATATTTACTAAATAAATTTAGAATAGCTTAATTTTTTAATTTTGATTTAATTAGGAGCTATTAATATTTATTTTTTGTTTCTGAATGAATTAAATATTAAATATTATTACTTATTAATATTTGTTATTACCTACAAATCATTCTTACAGGGGTAAAGAAAGTGGGTAAGGTAGATAGAGGTAAAGAATGTGGTCACACAGTGACGGTGCATAAAAATCCGGTGAAAAAACAAAAACAAAACTACGATAGAGCAGTAGCACATACAAAAATATTTTTTGCACTGCTCTGCTCGCGCTCTAGATTTTTGGCTACGGCTACGAGGAGCACAGAATATTTTTTCTTCTATTGCTTTACCTATAGCTTTAAACTTCTCGCTCTTAAAGCTCGGAGCAGAGCATTGCAGACAATTTTCATTTTTCTGCTATGGCTCCGCTCCCGCTCTCGGAAAAGTGACAGCGGTAGCAATAGCAGAGCAATATTTTTATGCATCTCGTTGCTACGGAGTAGTAAATGCAAACCCTGGTGCCAGTCACGACATCTTCATTTCGAAGTAGCAATTTGTTTTAGCTGTCATCTCTGGTCAATTCAACTTGAAAACCAACGTTGAAGGGACTCGATTCTCAGAGTTAATTTCAACTAATTTGTCTGCTGAGATTCAATTTTTTTGCGTACAAGTTCAATTATTGTGAAATTATGTATTTGAAACATTGATAAATCATTAAACGATACTTTATTCTCATTTTATAATTGCAGATGGTAAATTTTAGATAATAAGCCATTTGCGATATAGTTTTATTCAAAACACACTTTACATGTTTTGTCTTATTCAGTGTCGTATTAAGTGTCTTGTCACCGCTTGGCCGATCACGGGAATGCCTTATAACACTCAGATAGGACAGTTGTCGAAGTGATGTGGTGTGTAACGAGCGTTTTATTCTACAAGACAATTGTTCTTAACCTGATACATAATTACTTATCCTACATACCGCAGTTTCTCTTCCCCTTTCTATGATGGCGCAAATCGATGTGCTTTATCCGCCAAATTATTTCTTCCAAGCTACCCGATTTAGTGTGAACAGATAACATAAACTTAAAACCCTAAACATACAAAATACTGACATCTGACACCTAACATTAATCTCAACTATCGATAGCCACTAGTTCGTTCCGCGACATGTCTTATTCATAACCTCATTCGATATCTATGGAACATATATATAACTAAAATTCTAACGCTATTCATAAATGTAAATTTGTATTAATGTGATGTACAGTCGTGAAATCGTTTAAGCCACGACACATTAGAAAACATACTCCTTGTTCGCCTAAACACAACACACTTAGATAATGCGATCGACAAATAAGTTTATTTGAAAACGACGATTAAATATTTACTAAATAAATTTAGAATAGCTTAATTTTTTAATTTTGATTTAATTAGGAGCTATTAATATTTATTTTTTGTTTCTGAATGAATTAAATATTAAATATTATTACTTATTAATATTTGTTATTACCTACAAATCATTCTTACAGGGGTAAAGAAAGTGGGTAAGGTAGATAGAGGTAAAGAATGTGGTCACACAGTGACGGTGCATAAAAATCCGGTGAAAAAACAAAAACAAAACTACGATAGAGCAGTAGCACATACAAAAATATTTTTTGCACTGCTCTGCTCGCGCTCTAGATTTTTGGCTACGGCTACGAGGAGCACAGAATATTTTTTTCTTCTATTGCTTTACCTATAGCTTTAAACTTCTCGCTCTTAAAGCTCGGAGCAGAGCATTGCAGACAATTTTCATTTTTCTGCTATGGCTCCGCTCCCGCTCTCGGAAAAGTGACAGCGGTAGCAATAGCAGAGCAATATTTTTATGCATCTCGTTGCTACGGAGTAGTAAATGCAAACCCTGGTGCCAGTCACGACATCTTCATTTCGAAGTAGCAATTTGTTTTAGCTGTCATCTCTGGTCAATTCAACTTGAAAACCAACGTTGAAGGGACTCGATTCTCAGAGTTAATTTCAACTAATTTGTCTGCTGAGATTCAATTTTTTTTGCGTACAAGTTCAATTATTGTGAAATTATGTATTTGAAACATTGATAAATCATTAAACGATACTTTATTCTCATTTTATAATTGCAGATGGTAAATTTTAGATAATAAGCCATTTGCGATATAGTTTTATTCAAAACACACTTTACATGTTTTGTCTTATTCAGTGTCGTATTAAGTGTCTTGTCACCGCTTGGCCGATCACGGGAATGCCTTATAACACTCAGATAGGACAGTTGTCGAAGTGATGTGGTGTGTAACGAGCGTTTTATTCTACAAGACAATTGTTCTTAACCTGATACATAATTACTTATCCTACATACCGCAGTTTCTCTTCCCCTTTCTGTGATGGCGCAAATCGATGTGCTTTATCCGCTAAATTATTTCTTCCAAGCTACCCGATTTAGTGTGAACAGATAACATACACTTAAAACCCTAAACATACAAAATACTAACATCTGACACCTAACACTTATCTCAACTATCGATAGCCACTAGTTCGTTCCGCGACATCCCCACCCCCGTGAAGCAGCCGCATTCACCACGTCCAGGACAGCTAGCTTCGAAGCGGGACACATAGTCGTCTTGGCTCGATCGGTAGTCCGCACCGCTGCTCGACGAGGTACTCCATCCTTCCCGGTGAACACCTTTTCCACGACGCCTCGTTTTCATTCCCTTCGTGGTATGACTGGATCGCAGATGAATACCAGGTCTCCTCGACGGATGGGCTCGACGCGCTTGCACCATTTCTCCCTGCGCACAAGAGTTGGCAGGTACTCATGCACCCAACGCTTCCAGAAGCGATCGCGCATCATCCTTGCTATGCGCCACTGCTTCCTAGTAGCGGATCTCACGGGCTCCTGTCCATCATCCTTGGGGAGATCTGGGATATCCGATGCACCTTTCAGCAAATCGTTAGGCGTCAGTGGAGCCTCCTGGTCCACCGTCACCGGTAGATGAGTGAGCGGTTTAGAGTTTAGATGCTCTCCGCCTCAATCAGCAGGTTCTCCAGTACATGCTCCTTGGGCGCGAGCTCCTTCATTGTGTGCGCCAGCACCTTCTTCACGCACTGCACCATCCTCTCCCAGGCACCGCCTTCAGCTGGGTTCGCCGGGCAGTTGAAGATCCATTCGACTCCCTTAGACGACAGCTCGCCCTGGATCTGTGCAGGCTCGAACACTTCGCTGAACCTCTTGGCCTCGCGGTCGGCTCCAACGAAGTTCTTCCCATTGTCGCTCCTTATCCTGACCACTGGTCCACGGCGGCTCATGAAGTTCCTCATGGCGATTATGCAGGAGTCGGTGGACAAATCGTGAGCCATCTCCAAGTGGATAGCCCTCGTGGTCAGGCACGTAAACAGTGCCACCCACCTCTTCTGCGTGCGACGTCCAATTGTCACAAAGAGCGGCCCGAAGTAGTCCAGGCCAGTAGACTTAAATGGCCATCCGTTGGCCTCTAGCCGATCCGCAGGCAGGGGGCCCATCTCGGGCTGTGAGGGTCGTGCCTTCCGCAGCTTGCAAACGTTGCATTTGCTCACCACCCTCCGTAGCAGTCTCCGCAAGTTAGTTATCCAGAACTTGCTCCGAATCGATCCGATCGTCGCCTCCGCGTTTTGGTGGCACATCTTTTCGTGGTGTTGCTGCACGATCATCTCTGCCAGCGCCTCCTCGTGAGACAGTATGATCGGCCGTCGTGCCTTGTATGGCACACACGTCGCGTCGTCGATCCTTCCACTGGCTCTCAATACTCCGTCCTCGTCAAGGTATGGGGACAGTCCGTGCAGTCGGCTGTCCTTGGCGACGTTTCCTTGGCTGTCCTCAGCAAACGCTTCTCGCTGCGACTGCCGTATCAATGCGCGCTCTTCTTTAGCGCACTCCATCGCGGTCAATCCGTAGACCTCTTCATCGCGACGTATTCCACGGCATCGTCGAACAAATCTGAGCGCCCACGCAGTCGTCCTTACCAGTCGATTATAGCTGGAGAACCTATGCAGGGATATAAAGTTTACCGTGACCAAGGCAAACTCACATTTCATTTCCTCGTCGTCGGTTGTCGGAGGAATCCAGTCCTCGCTCGATCTCGGCCAGCTCTCCTCTGGTCCTCGTAGAAACGGCGGTCCGCTTAGCCATCGCGAACCGATGCTCAGGTCCACGGCCTTGCGCGGCCTTGTCGCGTCATACCCCACGTTTTCGGCGGACGGGATCCATCTCCACTGGGACGCCTCTGTCGATTCCAAAATCTCCGCCACCCGGTTTCCGACGAACTGTTTGTATCTCCGGTGGGTGTTGCTTATCCAGTGCAACACAGTCTTGGAGTCCGTCCATAGCGCACAGCTGCTGATCGCCACACCGTGTTCCTGCTTGACGGTGTCCATCAATCTCGTGCCCAATACCGCTGCTTGGAGTTCCAGTCGCGGGATCGACATGGTCCTCATCGGGGCGCATTTCGTTTTGGAGCTTATGAAGTGCGCCTGCACGTCTCCGTTCTCGTACGTGGCCCGCCAGTAGGCCGCTGCTGCGAACGCCGATTCACTGGAGTCCACGAAGATGTACAGCTGTAGCGTCCGCACTCGTCCGCCGCCAAAGTAGTGGCGCGGGCATCGGAACTCCTGGATCCGACTCATCCCTTGCCGCCAATCCTTGAAGGCTGCGGCCAATTCATCCGGTAGCGGCTCGTCCCAGTTGACTCCTCTCCGCCAAATCTCCCTCAGCAGCAGTTTGGCAGTCACCATGTAGCAGCTCAGACACCCAATTGGGTCAAACGTAGACATCACCAGGCTTAGGAACTCCCTTTTGGTAGGGACTCGTTCCCCCGTCATCACGTTCCTCGGGACTCGATGGTACTTGACGACGAACTTGAAATCATCGGTAGCCGGCTGCCAGTACATCCCAAGCACCTTCTCCTCAGCTTCGGTCCATCCGACGCTGGCGATGGACTCAAGTGGGTTCAGCGCTCTGACCACACTTGCCGAACTGGAGGTAAATCGGCACAAATTAAAACCTGCTTCAGCGTGAATTTCCCTCACCCGTGTCGAGATGGCGATAGCTTCGTCCTCGCTGGCGAAACTGTTGACATAGTCATCCACGTAGTGGTATTCGTTGATGGCCAGGGCTGCTCGCGGGTCCGTGCTGCTATACCGCAAGGCATTCACGGTCTTCACGTAGTCCGCCGAACATGGTGAGCAGGCCGCTCCGAACGTCATCACTGCCATCTCGTATACGTCCGGCTCTTGCTGGTCGTCTCCGTCTCTCCACAGAAACCTCTGGGCGCATCTGTCCTTCGGCTGCATCAGTACCTGATGAAACATCTCCTTGATGTCTGCACAAACTCCAACCGCTCCTTCCCGAAAATGGAAGAGCACTGCTGGGAGGGGCTTATAGCGCTGTGGGCCTTTCAGTAGCGCTGAATTCAAAGGTGTGTCTTTGTGTGTCCACCTTGGCAGCCGCATCGAAAACCAGCCGGATTTTCCCAGGCTTGTTCGGGTTTTCCACTCCGAAGTGCGGCAGCTACCACACTTTGCCCTCCTGAAACCTCTGGACTTCCTGGGCCTCCAGTCGTCGTGCGTATCCCTTCTTGACATAATCGTCTATTATCCGGATGTAAGCCGACGCGAAGTCCACATCGCGCTTCATTTTATGCTCTATGTTGACAAGCCTCCTGAGGGCCATGCTGTAGCTCTCCGGCAATCTCACTTCGTCGTCCTTCCATAGCAGCCCGGTCTCGTATCTCTGGCCTACACGTTTGGTCGTCTTCTCCAGGGTGCTCAGGGCCCGTGCGTCGCCGCTATCTCCGACTGACGGCTCCAGGTCCACTCTGCCAGCTGCGACTGGCGGCACCGGCTTCGCTCCGAAATTCTCGGTCTCGAAGTAGTCGCTCACCATCTTCTCCTGAAGATCATCCTGGGGCACGGCTAGGAGGCACGAACTCAGAAGCGGCGAGCTCGGCTTTCCGTTAACCGGTCCATATACATCCCATCCAAGTGCGGTGTCTGCTGCAAACGGCCCTCCAGATCCATAACTTTTCCTCCATAATTAGGATCCTCGGCGTCGCATTGTTGTACGGCATCACCGGCAGACGCGTGTTCGCCTTCACTGCTTGTACATCCTCCTGACGCAGGCTCTGCATCGGAAGGTTCAGATTGGCCACTCCGTACACATTTTTCAGCCCATGGCGCTTTGGTTTGCCCGCTGCGCTGATCTGCTAGCTGACCACCTTCGTGTGCTCTTTGGCGGATTTTCCACCAAACCATTGCACAGGTTCAGGCTGCGGATGAGTTCGTCGTCGATGAGTGTGACAGACGATCCTTCATCCAGCAGTGCGTACGTGTCGACCTTCGTCTTCTCGCCGTACAGCGTCACGGGTAGAATCCTGAACCACCTGAGCAGGTGGCATCCAATTGAGTCGATGCTGAGGTTTCGGTGCGGCAACTCCTGGCGATCGTACGCCGATCGCCCTTCATCCCGCTCACGTCGCGCGTCTACAACTGCGGCCGACGTAGGATGGTTCCTTTCGCTGGAATCCACTGACCGTGGCACTCCCCTCCGATTGTTGCCGTCTCTGTACGGCTTTCGGTCCTGATCCCTCCTGTGGCCCCCATCTGCGACTGGCGGCCGTTTGGATCGTTCAGGTACTTCGTGGAGCAGGTGGTGATGCCTCATCTGGCATCCGAGGACGTTGCATCCGCGGCTCTTCCTGCAGAACCGGGACATGTGTCCGGGCTCCAGGCACGAGAAGCACAGTCGTCGCTTCCTCGCGGACTCGATCCGTGTCGTTGTAGAGGCGCTGATGAAGTCCTTGCAGTCCCTGACCTGGTGCTGTCCTTCGCATATAGGGCAGCATCTGGGGCGGTCGACATATCGCTCCTCCTCGCCAACACTATTCGCGTGCAGAATCCTTCGCTTGGGTTGTTCCCTGGCTCCGGCGTCCGTGACAGTGCACACCAGTTTGGCGAATTCATGGAGCTACTCGCTCAGGTGCGCCACCGTCGGATACGGCTGTATCGTGGCCGCGTGCCTTGCCCAGTCCAACCTCTTGCTTAGCGGCAACTTGGCTATCAGCTCCTCCATTAGGGTTGGGTTGGCTAGGTGCTGGCTGGCGGTCGCGGTCGACTGCAGGAACGCTGACAGGTTGCTAACCTTCATCGCGAACGGCACTATCCTCGCGATGTTGGCCTCCTGAATCGGCTGCACTTCGCGCACGCTCTCCAATTGGCTGCGGATCAGTTGCTCCGGGCGTCCATACCGGAATCGTAGCTGCTCCATAACAGCTTGTACGTTGCTGGGATGGATAAGCAACGACTTCACTGTTTCGCGAGCCTCTCCCTTCAGGGCTTTCACTAGCCTCTGGTTGTTCTCCAACTCGGTGCACTGGTAGGCTGCAGTTGTCTCCGTGAACGCACACAGGAATATTGGCCATTCCTCTGACCCTCGACATATTGACCCTCGAAATCGGGAAGATCAGGTAGTCTGCGTGGCGTCCATCCTTGTATGCTTGTCGTGGGCGCTCCATATGATATGGGCGATGGCGCAGGTACCTCTGGGTGAACATAACCTAGCACCAGCTGTGCTGCGGCGGTCACACAAGATGGCGGAGAATAGCCCAGTATTGTTGTTGTTGACACAGGTTGCCCGTTTGCCCAATGGCCGCCAAGCGTCGGCGCCAAATTCGCACTCCATTGTGGCGGAAAATTTGCACTCACTTGTGCCGGCAACTGCAGCGATGGCTTCACTCCGAGATCCGTTTGCAGATTGTCCCTCATCTGCCGGGGCAGGTTTTCGCTCAAACTCTGGCGTGGCGCTGCTCCATGATGTGGCAGCGTTCCACTCGAACATGGCGGTGTATTCGCTGCACCGCTCACTCCAACGCCGCGTGCCCCGATTCCAACGGGATCTCTGGCGGCCTCTGCTTGTCCTCCACTTGCTCTTGCCTTCGCCAGCTCCGACTCCAGACGTGCGATCCTTTCCATTAAGGTCGCCACTACAGTTGGGGAATCAGTAGTCTTCCCCGTCGCTTCGGGCTGCAGGTTAATTCTGGATAATAAATAATACTTGGCGTGATATGTGAGAGCATTACGCAGAGGAGCTTAAAACTACATAGTCCAAATTTAAGTGGAAGACTTCTGCAAGCAGAGTCATTCAACGTGTATGATACAAGAACTTCTTTGGCCTAATAACATTTAACAAAGAACAAATGCTAAAACTACAAGCGGGAATTCATGTAACGGATGCAATAACATCACAAAATACTTAATGATATAACTGAGAGGTGTTTTAGGGGTCCTTTTCAAAGAGGCTTAAAAGCCTATTTAATTGTGACAAATTTTAAGTTCTACTTGGGATGTAGTGGTGCGTAAAAACGGGATTATTATTCACTGTCGGAATTCAAAGGCTTTAAGGATAAAGAGCGGAAAATGAGGCAAACGAAATGCTAATGCGGTGTCAAACTCAACAAATTAAGTCGATAAAAAGTGCGAAAAGTAAGGCCGTGCATTATTAGGTCTACGAGTGGACCGCCACCGAACTCAGATGGAAGATGCATTCAAATAAGCGGAATGAACGGCTACCTGGGGATAGTGGGCTACCTCCCTATCAGTCGTAGGTCAGACCGAACTGGCTGACCTTCTGCACGTCGCCCCACACCTGCACCGCTTGGATGTCGGACAGTGAGAAGAGAGTTTCGTACTGGATAATGAAATTGAAGCCCGCGTCCCTGCCATGGTAGACCATGGTAAAATGTGGTGGCGGTGGATTTATCGTTATTCACTCGAATATTCCACCTTCTCTGCCAATCGCCGAGAAGATCTAGGTGCTCCTGCATGACAGCAGCTGCCTCTGGTGCGTTGTCAGCAGCGGTCAAGAAAGCGGTATCGTCCGCATAGGTCGCTGCCATTATGTTGGGGCTCCGCAAAACTGGGAGATCGGCCGTGTAGACATGTTATAAAAAAGGGCCAGCACGCTGCCTTGGGGGACTCCGGCGCGGACCTCCCTGAGTCCGGAAGTGGCCTCTCCGCATCTGACAAGACAAAAGTGAGAGTGACTTGTTGAGTGAATCCAATTTCTGCACAGCACTATGGGCCGAAACGCCATGAAAAAGATGTTATAGAGTTGAGACCATTGTAGCTCGAACATAAGACCCTATAAGGGTCGTGTTGTGCATATGTCGAACTAAAATGGCTTTTATTGGGAATGCTAAAACTTAATCATGTTAGTAAATGCTGGCTATCTTCATCCTCATTGATTAGGTTATGTAGGAAAACTACACCCAGCATTGTCCTACGATTGGTTAAGCTTGGCTTATTAAGTTTATTAGTAGGAGTCTACTACTATAAGATGGCAGATCAAGATTTGCATTCCAGGTAAGACCCCTAAGTGAAAACTTTAAAAAATTCTTTTGTACGGATTCTATGTGGTCGAAAATATGGTCGGAAAATTTAAGTTTAATGTCTAATTAGACGCCGAAATCATTAATCTAAGTTAATTTCTCTAAGGCAATCCCATAGAAAGTATACATAGCCCGCAGAGTGCAATAGAGATAAAAAGACATAAGCTTGCATTTTGATCCATAAAATCATTTGCTAAACACCATTTTTGAAAGTTTTCAGGATCATACTGAAGACTGCATTGGATATTGATGGGTTTGTACTGAAGAAAAGGCTTAAAATCATCTGCATACATAAGAACTAAAGAGTTCGTTAAAGCAGGGGGCAAGCAAGTCATTAATAAAAAGAGTAAATAATAACGGGCCAAGATGACTTCCTTGAGTGAGGCCAGATAAAGCACGGACCAAACGGGAATGTACATTTTTAAATAAGACTCTTTGTGTTCTTCCATCTAAGTAGCTGGAGATCCACGTAAAGAGGTCTGTAGAAAATCCCAAAATATTCAGTTTACTCAACAGGAATGAGTGATTGACTGATTAAAACGCTTTGCTAAAGCCTGTGTAAATAACATCGGTTTGAAATCCCTTTCGAAAGCCATATATGACAAAGGATGTCAACTCCAGTAAATTCGTGGTGGTGGAGCGACGCTTAATGAAGCCACGCTGACATGGAGAGATGATCGAAAAGCAAAGGTGTTAGGCGGAGAATTTATGCGGAGAATAAATTGTTTGAATATCTTGAAAAATCAATACTACTGCAGGTTTTTTTAATATTTAAGTAAGAGCCTATTTTTAGTATTTTTTGAGGTTCGTGGCGCACCTTCTAAACCAGTGGTGGGCACTGGTCCATGGTTCCCACTCTCATTTTACATAGCATGCGAGTATAGGGTAGGAAATTCTGCCGCAGCGCAGCCGGTTTACTGACAGTTAAGCACTCTCAAATTTTTTTTATAAGCTCTCTCATTTGCTCTCATTTTGATTCATTTGACAGCCCAAACTAAAAATCAAAATTTTTCCACTGAGAAAAATTTTCTCAGAAATTGGGTTGGAAAAAGTTCTCTTCATGGAGAATATAGATAGGGAAGCGTAGTTTTTCATTTGTTTAAGAAATGTTGCTAGCAAAGGTTTTTTTTTAAATAAAATACTCAATTTTAGTGCCCATTCCAACTTTTGAATTAAAATTTGAATTAAAAATACGTTTTTTACGCTCAGTGAATTCTCTGCTCTCATTGTTTTTCTCTGCTACGCGCACACTCAAATTTTAAACATGTGTTAATTTTGCCCCCCAATATTCTAAACCAAGGAGGATTTGACCAGACGAAAATACGTAATTTTATACGGCTGGCATCTTTACTAAAATCAAATACCGTAAAGATATGTGGCGCATAAATAGGGATTATTTGTAAGGTCTGCTAATTCACCTTATCAAACAAATATCGTTGTGTAAAAGCTTTAGAGATGAATGTTTTCAATTTTATTTGTTGCATTATTTTGTTTAACAAATTATTTTCCAAGAACTGAAAGGTAAATATAAAGTTTAACTAGCTACCGTTAGTTTTATTGAAAGCTGTATGGCAACTTGGTGTACACATCGATATAATTGAGCTATGCCTAACCAGTCAAGCCTATAGCTAATTAAAAGCAAAGATTATAAAGTACATAGATGGGACATCAGGGCCCAAAACGCTCAACTTTTTTCGTCGAAGGCTTGTAGGTGAAGGGGTATTAGTATCGATATTGCGGGAGTACATCTCCAACGTACACTTTAGTCCGCCGCCAATGCCGAGTCTTTGCCACATTAGCCTTTTAGTCATTTTTCTAGTTTTAAGTATATGGGTATAGTGAACAATAAATATTAGAACATTAAATTGGTGACCCCTAGGTGATCACCAGTGGCGGATACAAGGAGAGGGCGATAGGGGTGATCGAACCCCTCCCCCCTCCCCAGCGACCGACTCCTCAGAAAAAGCGTGAACGGAGTGAACTGGCGTGAACTTCGGAAACCTGCGTGTTACAGCGAGTCGCCAGTCCTTCCTTGCCCCACTTCTTTCATTGTCTATCCTTCTCCTATCTCTTCTCCCGCGTGATTGGCAAGGAACAAGCAGGGCAAACACTTGGGGAAAAGGAAAGGGCGTTCAACGTGACGTGTACACTTTGCTAAGTTCAAGATGCTTCAACTTTTGAGTTGACCAAGGTTGATTGATTAACCAAGGAACAACGCGCATATCGCAAATGGCTTATTATCTAAAATTTACCCTTTCCTTGTTCCTAAATATATAAGGAGTATATTTTTTAATGTGTCGTGGCTTAAACGATTTCACGACTGTACATCACATTAATACAAATTTACATTTATGAATAGCGTTAGAATTTTAGTTATATATATGTTCCATAGATATCGAATGATGTTATGAATAAGACATGTCGCGGAACGAACTAGTGGCTATCGATAGTTGAGATTAATGTTAGGTGTCAGATGTCAGTATTTTGTATGTTTAGGGTTTTAAGTTTATGTTATCTGTTCACACTAAATCGGGTAGCTTGGAAGAAATAATTTGGCGGATAAAGCACATCGATTTGCGCCATCATAGAAAGGGGAAGAGAAACTGCGGTATGTAGGATAAGTAATTATGTATCAGGTTAAGAACAATTGTCTTGTAGAATAAAACGCTCGTTACACACCACATCACTTCAACAACTGTCCTATCTGAGTGTTATAAGGCATTCCCGTGATCGGCCAAGCGGTGACAAATTCTTTTATTCGCACTCTGCAAGATGATGCCCACGAAGCACTCACCCAGGCGGAGCCCCTGGCTGGAAGCCTCGGGCGTTCCCGCAACTGCGACCACCACGGCCACAGCAACTGGCACTGCGACCAGCTCTGCGAGTGTGGCTGGTGATCGGCAGAGGCCACAGACTCCGAAGGAAAGTGGAACAGCCGCCAGGAAAGCGGCAAGTAACCGCGTTTTTGTTGGAGCTCGCACAGTATTTTCCAAGGCGGCCAAGTGCTAGAAACTCCGCTAGTAATTGCGGTTGTGTAACCGTTAGTAACTGCCATATCAAAGGAATTGACGTCGTTGGCACACACCCGGAAATAATTATCAATTACACACTCTCCTAAAAATAAACCAAAAATCAAAACAGAGCACAAATGATGCCCGATGTAAAGTTCCTGTCCGTGCTGCCAACCACAGCGAGTGCTTCAAACCGGGTGACGAAAGTGTCCATTAGCGGCACCTTGCTCCAAAATCCCCAGCAATTCTCGGTGAACTTTGTCAACAGCCCGGATTGCACGGACAACATTTCATACCATTTCAAGGTGGTGATTCCCACCAAGACGATAATCGAGAACTACAAGCGAAATGGCGAGTGGAGCAGCTTGCACCAAAAACAGCACCTGGACATCTTTAATGGTACAGGAGATAGTGCTAAGAATTCAACATTGACCCAGAGCATCACCCTTATTATGAACGAGATTGACCAGGCTCTCCAACTTTCATCCACAGAGACTTCGTTTAGTCTTGAGTTTGCCTTCAACTACGATGATTCCACAATGCTGGTCTACCATGGCAGGGACACGGGCTTCAATTTCATTATCCAGTACGAAACTCTCTTCTCACTGTCCGACATCCAAGCGGTGCAGGTGTGGGGCGACGTGCAGAAGGTCAGCCAGTTCGGTCTGACCTACGACTGATAGGGAGGTAGCCCACTATCCCCAGGTAGCCGTTAATTCCGCTTATTTGAATGCATCTTCCATCTGAGTTCGGTGGCGGTCCACTCGTAGACTTAATAATGCACGGCCTTACTTTTCGCACTTTTATCGACTTAATTTGTTGAGTTTGACACCGCATTAGCATTTCGTTTGCCTCATTTTCCGCTCTTTATCCTTAAAGCCTTTGAATCCCGACAGTGTAAAATAATCCCGTTTTTACTGCACCACTACATCCCAAGTAGAACTAAAAATTCGTCACAATTAAATAGGCTTTTAAGCCTCTTTGAAAAAGGACCCCTAAAACACCTCTCAGTTATATCATTAAGTATTTTGTGATGTTATTGCATCCGTTACATGAATTCCCGCTTGTAGTTTTAGCATTTGTTCTTTGTTAAATGTTATTAGGCCAAAGAAGTTCTTGTATCATACACGTTGAATGACTCTGCTTGCAGAAGTCTTCCACTTAAATTTGGACTATGTAGTTTTAAGCTCCTCTGCGTAATGCTCTCACATATCACGCCAAGTATTATTTATTATCCAGAATTAACCTGCAGCCCGAAGCGACGGGGAAGACTACTGATTCCCCAACTGTAGTGGCGACCTTAATGGAAAGGATCGCACGTCTGGAGTCGGAGCTGGCGAGAGCAAGAGCAAGTGGAGGACAAGCAGAGGCCGCCAGAGATCCCGTTGGAATCGGGGCACGCGGCGTTGGAGTGAGCGGTGCAGCGAATACACCGCCATGTTCGAGTGGAACGCTGCCACATCATGGAGCAGCGCCACGCCAGAGTTTGAGCGAAAACCTGCCCCGGCAGATGAGGGACAATCTGCAAACGGATCTCGGAGTGACGCCATCGCTGCAGTTGCCGGCACAAGTGAGTGAAAATTTTCCGCCACAATGGAGTGCGAATTTGGCGCCGACGCTTGGCGGCCATTGGGCAAACGGGCAACCTGTGTCAACAACAACAATACTGGGCTATTCTCCGCCATCTTGTGTGACCGCCGCAGCACAGCTGGTGCTAGGTTATGTTCACCCAGAGTTTACCTGCGCCATCGCCCATATCATATGGAGCGCCGACGACAAGCATACAAGGATGGACGCCACGCAGACTACCTGATCTTGCCGATTTCGAGGGTCAGCCAGAGGAATGGCCAGCCAGCACCTAGCCAACCCAACCCTAATGGAGGAGCTGATAGCCAAGTTGCCGCTAAGCAAGAGGTTGGACTGGGCAAGGCACGCGGCCACGATACAGCCGTATCCGACGGTGGCGCACCTGAGCGAGTAGCTCCATGAATTCGCCAAACTGGTGTGCACTGTCACGGACGCCGGAGCCAGGGAACAACCCAAGCGAAGGATTCTGCACGCGAATAGTGTTCGCGAGGAGGAGCGATATGTCGACCGCCCCAGATGCTGCCCTATATGCGAAGGACAGCACCAGGTCAGGGACTGCAAGGACTTCATCAGCGCCTCTACAACGACACGGATCGAGTCCGCGAGGAAGCGACGACTGTGCTTCTCGTGCCTGGAGCCCGGACACATGTCCCGGTTCTGCAGGAAGAGCCGCGGATGCAACGTCCTCGGATGCCAGATGAGGCATCACCACCTGCTCCACGAAGTACCTGAACGATCCAAACGGCCGCCAGTCGCAGATGGGGGCCACAGGAGGGATCAGGACCGAAAGCCGTACAGAGACGGCAACAATCGGAGGGGAGTGCCACGGTCAGTGGATTCCAGCGAAAGGAACCATCCTACGTCGGCCGCAGTTGTAGACGCGCGACGTGAGCGGGATGAAGGGCGATCGGCGTACGATCGCCAGGAGTTGCCGCACCGAAACCTCAGCATCGACTCAATTGGATGCCACCTGCTCAGGTGGTTCAGGATTCTACCCGTGACGCTGTACGGCGAGAAGACGAAGGTCGACACGTACGCACTGCTGGATGAAGGATCGTCTGTCACACTCATCGACGACGAACTCATCCGCAGCCTGAACCTGTGCAATGGTTTGGTGGAAAATCCGCCAAAGAGCACACGAAGGTGGTCAGCTAGCAGATCAGCGCAGCGGGCAAACCAAAGCGCCATGGGCTGAAAAATGTGTACGGAGTGGCCAATCTGAACCTTCCGATGCAGAGCCTGCGTCAGGAGGATGTACAAGCAGTGAAGGCGAACACGCGTCTGCCGGTGATGCCGTACAACAATGCGACGCCGAGGATCCTAATTGGACTGGATCATGTGTATTTAGGAGTACCCTTCAGAACCAAAAGTTATGGATCTGGAGGGCCGTTTGCAGCAGACACCGCACTTGGATGGGATGTATATGGACCGGTTAACGGAAAGCCGAGCTCGCCGCTTCTGAGTTCGTGCCTCCTAGCCGTGCCCCAGGATGATCTTCAGGAGAAGATGGTGAGCGACTACTTCGAGACCGAGAATTTCGGAGCGAAGCCGGTGCCGCCAGTCGCAGCTGGCAGAGTGGACCTGGAGCCGTCAGTCGGAGATAGCGGCGACGCACGGGCCCTGAGCACCCTGGAGAAGACGACCAAACGTGTAGGCCAGAGATACGAGACCGGGCTGCTATGGAAGGACGACGAAGTGAGATTGCCGGAGAGCTACAGCATGGCCCTCAGGAGGCTTGTCAACATAGAGCATAAAATGAAGCGCGATGTGGACTTCGCGTCGGCTTACATCCGGATAATGGACGATTATGTCAAGAAGGGATACGCACGACGACTGGAGGCCCAGGAAGTCCAGAGGTTTCAGGAGGGCAAAGTGTGGTAGCTGCCGCACTTCGGAGTGGAAAACCCGAACAAGCCTGGGAAAATCCGGCTAGTTTTCGATGCGGCTGCCAAGGTGGACACACAAAGACACACCTTTGAATTCAGCGCTACTGAAAGGCCCACAGCGCTATAAGCCCCTCCCAGCAGTGCTCTTCCATTTTCGGGAAGGAGCGGTTGGAGTTTGTGCAGACATCAAGGAGATGTTTCATCAGGTACTGATGCAGCCGAAGGACAGATGCGCCCAGAGGTTTCTGTGGAGAGACGGAGACGACCAGCAAGAGCCGGACGTATACGAGATGGTAGTGATGACGTTCGGAGCGGCCTGCTCACCATGTTCGGCGGACTACGTGAAGACCGTGAATGCCTTGCGGTATAGCAGCACGGACCCGCGAGCAGCCCTGGCCATCAACGAATACCACTACGTGGATGACTATGTCAACAGTTTCGCCAGCGAGGACGAAGCTATCGCCATCTCGACACGGGTGAGGGAAATTCACGCTGAAGCAGGTTTTAATTTGTGCCGATTTACCTCCAGTTCGGCAAGTGTGGTCAGAGCGCTGAACCCACTTGAGTCCATCGCCAGCGTCGGATGGACCGAAGCTGAGGAGAAGGTGCTTGGGATGTACTGGCAGCCGGCTACCGATGATTTCAAGTTCGTCGTCAAGTACCATCGAGTCCCGAGGAACGTGATGACGGGGGAACGAGTCCCTACCAAAAGGGAGTTCCTAAGCCTGGTGATGTCTACGTTTGACCCAATTGGGTGTCTGAGCTGCTACATGGTGACTGCCAAACTGCTGCTGAGGGAGATTTGGCGGAGAGGAGTCAACTGGGACGAGCCGCTACCGGATGAATTGGCCGCAGCCTTCGAGGATTGGCGGCAAGGGATGAGTCGGATCCAGGAGTTCCGATGCCCGCGCCACTACTTTGGCGGCGGACGAGTGCGGACGCTACAGCTGTACATCTTCGTGGACTCCAGTGAATCGGCGTTCGCAGCAGCGGCCTACTGGCGGGCCACGTACGAGAACGGAGACGTGCAGGCGCACTTCATAAGCTCCAAAACGAAATGCGCCCCGATGAGGACCATGTCGATCCCGCGACTGGAACTCCAAGCAGCGGTATTGGGCACGAGATTGATGGACACCGTCAAGCAGGAACACGGTGTGGCGATCAGCAGCTGTGCGCTATGGACGGACTCCAAGACTGTGTTGCACTGGATAAGCAACACCCACCGGAGATACAAACAGTTCGTCGGAAACCGGGTGGCGGAGATTTTGGAATCGACAGAGGCGTCCCAGTGGAGATGGATCCCGTCCGCCGAAAACGTGGGGTATGACGCGACAAGGCCGCGCAAGGCCGTGGACCTGAGCATCGGTTCGCGATGGCTAAGCGGACCGCCGTTTCTACGAGGACCAGAGGAGAGCTGGCCGAGATCGAGCGAGGACTGGATTCCTCCGACAACCGACGACGAGGAAATGAAATGTGAGTTTGCCTTGGTCACGGTAAACTTTATATCCCTGCATAGGTTCTCCAGCTATAATCGACTGGTGAGGACGACTGCGTGGGCGCTCAGATTTGTTCGACGATGCCGTGGAATACGTCGCGATGAAGAGGTCTACGGATTGACCGCGATGGAGTGCGCTAAAGAAGAGCGCGCATTGATACGGCAGTCGCAGCGAGAAGCGTTTGCTGAGGACAGCCAAGGAAACGTCGCCAAGGACAGCCGACTGCACGGACTGTCCCCATACCTTGACGAGGACGGAGTATTGAGAGCCAGTGGAAGGATCGACGACGCGACGTGTGTGCCATACAACGCACGACGGCCGATCATACTGTCTCACGAGGAGGCGCTGGCAGAGATGATCGTGCAGCAACACCACGAAAAGATGTGCCACCAAAACGCGGAGGCGACGATCGGATCGATTCGGAGCAAGTTCTGGATAACTAACTTGCGGAGACTGCTACGGAGGGTGGTGAGCAAATGCAACGTTTGCAAGCTGCGGAAGGCACGACCCTCACAGCCCGAGATGGGCCCCCTGCCTGCGGATCGGCTAGAGGCCAACGGATGGCCATTTAAGTCTACTGGCCTGGACTACTTCGGGCCGCTCTTTGTGACAATTGGACGTCGCACGCAGAAGAGGTGGGTGGCACTGTTTACGTGCCTGACCACGAGGGCTATCCACTTGGAGATGGCTCACGATTTGTCCACCGACTCCTGCATAATCGCCATGAGGAACTTCATGAGCCACCGTGGACCAGTGGTCAGGATAAGGAGCGACAATGGGAAGAACTTCGTTGGAGCCGACCGCGAGGCCAAGAGGTTCAGCGAAGTGTTCGAGCCTGCACAGATCCAGGGCGAGCTGTCGTCTAAGGGAGTCGAATGGATCTTCAACTGCCCGGCGAACCCAGCTGAAGGCGGTGCCTGGGAGAGGATGGTGCAGTGCGTGAAGAAGGTGCTGGCGCACACAATGAAGGAGCTCGCGCCCAAGGAGCATGTACTGGAGAACCTGCTGATTGAGGCGGAGAGCATCGTAAACTCTCGTCCGCTCACTCATCTACCGGTGACGGTGGACCAGGAGGCTCCACTGACGCCTAACGATTTGCTGAAAGGAGCATCGGATATTCCAGATCTCCCCAAGGATGATGGACAGGAGCCCGTGAGATCCGCTACTAGGAAGCAGTGGCGCATAGCAAGGATGATGCGCGATCGCTTCTGGAAGCGTTGGGTGCATGAGTACCTGCCAACTCTTGTGCGCAGGGAGAAATGGTGCAAGCGCGTCGAGCCCATCCGTCGAGGAGACCTGGTATTCATCTGCGATCTAGTCATACCACGAAGGGAATGAAAACGAGGCGTCGTGGAAAAGGTGTTCACCGGGAAGGATGGAGTACCTCGTCGAGCAGCGGTGCGGACTACCGATCGAGCCAAGACGACTATGTGTCCCGCTTCGAAGCTAGCTGTCCTGGACGTGGTGAATGCGGCTGCTTCACGGGGGTGGGGATGTCGCGGAACGAACTAGTGGCTATCGATAGTTGAGATAAGTGTTAGGTGTCAGATGTTAGTATTTTGTATGTTTAGGGTTTTAAGTGTATGTTATCTGTTCACACTAAATCGGGTAGCTTGGAAGAAATAATTTAGCGGATAAAGCACATCGATTTGCGCCATCACAGAAAGGGGAAGAGAAACTGCGGTATGTAGGATAAGTAATTATGTATCAGGTTAAGAACAATTGTCTTGTAGAATAAAACGCTCGTTACACACCACATCACTTCGACAACTGTCCTATCTGAGTGTTATAAGGCATTCCCGTGATCGGCCAAGCGGTGACAAGACACTTAATACGACACTGAATAAGACAAAACATGTAAAGTGTGTTTTGAATAAAACTATAGAATCACTTTATTGTTTGAAACTGCATATAATTTTTAACTATTTGCCACCTGCTGCTATTTGCCAACAAGAAAGGAAAGCTAACTTCGGGCGGAGCCAAATTCATTACAATAAAATATCTAAAAAAAAGTCTCAAGCTTCTATCTTCAAGAATACCAAAGTTTGTATTTCTGCCAAATACCATTTCGGATCGATCAGTTATATGACAGCTATAAGATATAGTCGACCGATCGTTATGAAATTTGGTAGGTCGGGTTATCTGACCAAAATATAATCTGTACTAAGTTCCAGCTTTCTATCTTCAAAAAGACGAAAGTTGGGTCATTTCCGATCGTTCAGTTATATGGCTATAGGATATAGTCGGCCGGTCCTTTTGATATTTGGCATCTCTTAATATTTTTTCAAAAATAGCTCTCCTGTAAAGTTTGAACTCTCTAACTCTAAAAACTTTAAAACTGAGAGACTAGTTCGCGTAGAAACCGACAGACAGACGGACATGCTCATATCAACTCAGGAGGTGATCCTGATCAAGAATATATATACTTTATAGGGTCGGAGATGTCTCCTTTACTGCGTTGCAAGGGTATAATTATGATCGTTCTCCCCCAGGCAGATACCTGTATCCGCCCCTGGTGATCACTATATACAGGCGAGCACTGGTGATTGCAATGGCAAACAACGACGCTTACAAGACGACGCCGATGTTTTTCACGACACCGTTACTCGCGGTTTTGACGCAGTTATCTACCGCGTTACTGTTAAAATACCGCCGTTTTGACCCGAATATCCAGAATTATGGCTATCGCAAGTCGAAGCCCAATTCGTTCTGGCGGGAATAACCTCGGAAGAAAAGAAATTTAACACAATCCTGGCGTCAATTGAAGCACCGGTGTTGGCCCGAAAATTGCCGACGCCATCGCTAACCAACCACGCACAGGCAAGTACGAAAATTTAAAATCGTGCATTGTGGAACGCTTATGCGAAAGCGAACAAAAGAAAATCCAGAAGTTAATTCGGAGGCCACAAAACTGCTCAACGAGTTAAACACACTCGCCGCAAACAAATTTACCGAATCTTTCTTAAAAGCACTGTGGCTGCAGCGCTTACCAACACAAGTGCAAGCGATCTTGCAAGCATCGGACGCCAGCTTAGCAATCTTAGCTAAGTTGGCAGACAAAGTGATGGAAGTTGGCGATTTACATCAGGTACGCATCGTCGACGCCAAATTGGCGCCAACCAGTAGCGCTGCTTTCGACGATCGTCTACACCGCATCAAACAACAGATCAACGCGTTGTTCAAAAACCGTTCTCGCAAGAACAGCATGCGAACGGATTGCAACAGCGTCATAAATTCAGACATGTTTTGGTACCACAGCAAATTTGGCAACGCCGCTAAGGAATGTCGCCAACCATGCTCTTTTTCATCCGAACCAAAAAACTAAAAAGTTTTCGAATTCGGCGGACAAATTCGAAAAAGACCACAACACAATTGCACGCCTCGCTACCAACGACAATTTCTCCAAAACGCAGTTTCTCATCGACACCGGTGCCGACATTTCAGTGATGCCACCCTGCAAAAACGCAAAAACTATGCTTACTCCAAAGCTTCTTTTCGCCGCCAATGGGACGAAAATACAAACCTATCGAGAAAAACGTATAGCATTGTCACTGCATTTCGTCACGCCGCGTAGGATTGCGACGAAACATCGGTTGGACCTTCGTAATAGCAGATGTCAATTGCGCTATCATTGGATCCGATTTTCTTCAACTACGATAATTCCACAATGCTGGTCTACCATGGCAGGGACGCGGGCTTCAATTTCATTATCCAGTACGAAACTCTCTTCTCACTGTCCGACATCCAAGCGGTGCAGGTGTGGGGCGACGTGCAGAAGGTCAGCCAGTTCGGTCTGACCTACGACTGATAGGGAGGTAGCCCACTATCCCCAGGTAGCCGTTCATTCCGCTTATTTGAATGCATCTTCCATCTGAGTTCGGTGGCGGTCCACTCGTAGACCTAATAATGCACGGCCTTACTTTTCGCACTTTTTATCGACTTAATTTGTTGAGTTTGACACCGCATTAGCATTTCGTTTGCCTCATTTTCCGCTCTTTATCCTTAAAGCCTTTGAATTCCGACAGTGAATAATAATCCCGTTTTTACTGCACCACTACATCCCAAGTAGAACTTAAAATTTGTCACAATTAAATAGGCTTTTAAGCCTCTTTGAAAAAGGACCCCTAAAACACCTCTCAGTTATATCATTAAGTATTTTGTGATGTTATTGCATCCGTTACATGAATTCCCGCTTGTAGTTTTAGCATTTGTTCTTTGTTAAATGTTATTAGGCCAAAGAAGTTCTTGTATCATACACGTTGAATGACTCTGCTTGCAGAAGTCTTCCACTTAAATTTGGACTATGTAGTTTTAAGCTCCTCTGCGTAATGCTCTCACATATCACGCCAAGTATTATTTATTATCCAGAATTAACCTGCAGCCCGAAGCGACGGGGAAGACTACGGATTCCCCAACTGTAGTGGCGACCTTAATGGAAAGGATCGCACGTCTGGAGTCGGAGCTGGCGAGAGCAAGAGCAAGTGGAGGACAAGCAGAGGCCGCCAGAGATCCCGTTGGAATCGGGGCACGCGGCGTTGGAGTGAGCGGTGCAGCGAATACACCGCCATGTTCGAGTGGAACGCTGCCACATCATGGAGCAGCGCCACGCCAGAGTTTGAGCGAAAACCTGCCCCGGCAGATGAGGGACAATCTGCAAACGGATCTCGGAGTGACGCCATCGCTGCAGTTGCCGGCACAAGTGAGTGAAAATTTTCCGCCACAATGGAGTGCGAATTTGGCGCCGACGCTTGGCGGCCATTGGGCAAACGGGCAACCTGTGTCAACAACAACAATACTGGGCTATTCTCCGCCATCTTGTGTGACCGCCGCAGCACAGCTGGTGCTAGGTTATGTTCACCCAGAGGTACCTGCGCCATCGCCCATATCATATGGAGCGCCCACGACAAGCATACAAGGATGGACGCCACGCAGACTACCTGATCTTCCCGATTTCGAGGGTCAATATGTCGAGGGTCAGAGGAATGGCCAATATTCCTGTGTGCGTTCACGGAGACAACTGCAGCCTACCAGTGCACCGAGTTGGAGAACAACCAGAGGCTAGTGAAAGCCCTGAAGGGAGAGGCTCGCGAAACAGTGAAGTCGTTGCTCATCCATCCCAGCAACGTACAAGCTGTTATGAAGCAGCTACGATTCCGGTATGGACGCCCGGAGCAACTGATCCGCAGCCAATTGGAGAGCGTGCGCGAAGTGCAGCCGATTCAGGAGGCCAACATCGCGAGGATCGTGCCGTTCGCGACGAAGGTTAGCAACCTGTCAGCGTTCCTGCAGTCGACCGCGACCGGCAGCCAGCACCTAGCCAACCCAACCCTAATGGAGGAGCTGATAGCCAAGTTGCCGCTAAGCAAGAGGTTGGACTGGGCAAGGCACGCGGCCACGATACAGCCGTATCCGACGGTGGCGCACCTGAGCGAGTAGCTCCATGAATTCGCCAAACTGGTGTGCACTGTCACGGACGCCGGAGCCAGGGAACAACCCAAGCGAAGGATTCTGCACGCGAATAGTGTTCGCGAGGAGGAGCGATATGTCGACCGCCCCAGATGCTGCCCTATATGCGAAGGACAGCACCAGGTCAGGGACTGCAAGGACTTCATCAGCGCCTCTACAACGACACGGATCGAGTCCGCGAGGAAGCGACGACTGTGCTTCTCGTGCCTGGAGCCCGGACACATGTCCCGGTTCTGCAGGAGGAGCCGCGGATGCAACGTCCTCGGATGCCAGATGAGGCATCACCACCTGCTCCACGAAGTACCTGAACGATCCAAACGGCCGCCAGTCGCAGATGGGGGCCACAGGAGGGATCAGGACCGAAAGCCGTACAGAGACGGCAACAATCGGAGGGGAGTGCCGCGGTCAGTGGATTCCAGCGAAAGGAACCATCCTACGTCGGCCGCAGTTGTAGACGCGCGACGTGAGCGGGATGAAGGGCGATCGGCGTACGATCGCCAGGAGTTGCCGCACCGAAACCTCAGCATCGACTCAATTGGATGCCACCTGCTCAGGTGGTTCAGGATTCTACCCGTGACGCTGTACGGCGAGAAGACGAAGGTCGACACGTACGCACTGCTGGATGAAGGATCGTCTGTCACACTCATCGACGACGAACTCATCCGCAGCCTGAACCTGTGCAATGGTTTGGTGGAAAATCCGCCAAAGAGCACACGAAGGTGGTCAGCTAGCAAATCAGCGCAGCGGGCAAACCAAAGCGCCATGGGCTGAAAAATGTGTACGGAGTGGCCAATCTGAACCTTCCGATGCAGAGCCTGCGTCAGGAGGATGTACAAGCAGTGAAGGCGAACACGCGTCTGCCGGTGATGCCGTACAACAATGCGACGCCGAGGATCCTAATTGGACTGGATCATGTGTATTTAGAAGTACCCTTCAGAACCAAAAGTTATGGATCTGGAGGGCCGTTTGCAGCAGACACCGCACTTGGATGGGATGTATATGGACCGGTTAACGGAAAGCCGAGCTCGCCGCTTCTGAGTTCGTGCCTCCTAGCCGTGCCCCAGGATGATCTTCAGGAGAAGATGGTGAGCGACTACTTCGAGACCGAGAATTTCGGAGCGAAGCCGGTGCCGCCAGTCGCAGCTGGCAGAGTGGACCTGGAGCCGTCAGTCGGAGATAGCGGCGACGCACGGGCCCTGAGCACCCTGGAGAAGACGACCAAACGTGTAGGCCAGAGATACGAGACCGGGCTGCTATGGAAGGACGACGAAGTGAGATTGCCGGAGAGCTACAGCATGGCCCTCAGGAGGCTTGTCAACATAGAGCATAAAATGAAGCGCGATGTGGACTTCGCGTCGGCTTACATCCGGATAATGGACGATTATGTCAAGAAGGGATACGCACGACGACTGGAGGCCCAGGAAGTCCAGAGGTTTCAGGAGGGCAAAGTGTGGTAGCTGCCGCACTTCGGAGTGGAAAACCCGAACAAGCCTGGGAAAATCCGGCTGGTTTTCGATGCGGCTGCCAAGGTGGACACACAAAGACACACCTTTGAATTCAGCGCTACTGAAAGGCCCACAGCGCTATAAGCCCCTCCCAGCAGTGCTCTTCCATTTTCGGGAAGGAGCGGTTGGAGTTTGTGCAGACATCAAGGAGATGTTTCATCAGGTACTGATGCAGCCGAAGGACAGATGCGCCCAGAGGTTTCTGTGGAGAGACGGAGACGACCAGCAAGAGCCGGACGTATACGAGATGGCAGTGATGACGTTCGGAGCGGCCTGCTCACCATGTTCGGCGGACTACGTGAAGACCGTGAATGCCTTGCGGTATAGCAGCACGGACCCGCGAGCAGCCCTGGCCATCAACGAATACCACTACGTGGATGACTATGTCAACAGTTTCGCCAGCGAGGACGAAGCTATCGCCATCTCGACACGGGTGAGGGAAATTCACGCTGAAGCAGGTTTTAATTTGTGCCGATTTACCTCCAGTTCGGCAAGTGTGGTCAGAGCGCTGAACCCACTTGAGTCCATCGCCAGCGTCGGATGGACCGAAGCTGAGGAGAAGGTGCTTGGGATGTACTGGCAGCCGGCTACCGATGATTTCAAGTTCGTCGCCAAGTACCATCGAGTCCCGAGGAACGTCATGACGGGGGAACGAGTCCCTACCAAAAGGGAGTTCCTAAGCCTGGTGATGTCTACGTTTGACCCAATTGGGTGTCTGAGCTGCTACATGGTGACTGCCAAACTGCTGCTGAGGGAGATTTGGCGGAGAGGAGTCAACTGGGACGAGCCGCTACCGGATGAATTGGCCGCAGCCTTCGAGGATTGGCGGCAAGGGATGAGTCGGATCCAGGAGTTCCGATGCCCGCGCCACTACTTTGGCGGCGGACGAGTGCGGACGCTACAGCTGTACATCTTCGTGGACTCCAGTGAATCGGCGTTCGCAGCAGCGGCCTACTGGCGGGCCACGTACGAGAACGGAGACGTGCAGGCGCACTTCATAAGCTCCAAAACGAAATGCGCCCCGATGAGGACCATGTCGATCCCGCGACTGGAACTCCAAGCAGCGGTATTGGGCACGAGATTGATGGACACCGTCAAGCAGGAACACGGTGTGGCGATCAGCAGTTGTGCGCTATGGACGGACTCCAAAACTGTGTTGCACTGGATAAGCAACACCCACCGGAGATACAAACAGTTCGTCGGAAACCGGGTGGCGGAGATTTTGGAATCGACAGAGGCGTCCCAGTGGAGATGGATCCCGTCCGCCGAAAACGTGGGGTATGACGCGACAAGGCCGCGCAAGGCCGTGGACCTGAGCATCGGTTCGCGATGGCTAAGCGGACCGCCGTTTCTACGAGGACCAGAGGAGAGCTGGCCGAGATCGAGCGAGGACTGGATTCCTCCGACGACCGACGACGAGGAAATGAAATGTGAGTTTGCCTTGGTCACGGTAAACTTTATATCCTTGCAGAGGTTCTCCAGCTATAATCGACTGGTGAGGACGACTGCGTGGGCGCTCAGATTTGTTCGACGATGCCGTGGAATACGTCGCGATGAAGAGGTCTATGGATTGACCGCGATCGAGTGCGCTGAAGCAGAACGCGCATTGATACGGCAGTCGCAGCGAGAAGCGTTTGCTGAGGACAGCCAAGGAAACGTCGCCAAGGACAGCCGACTGCACGGACTGTCCCCATACCTTGACGAGGACGGAGTATTGAGAGCCAGTGGAAGGATCGACGACGCGACGTGTGTGCCATACAAGGCACGACGGCCGATCATACTGTCTCACGAGGTGGATAATTAAATTAATTAATTATAATTTTCCGATAGTTAAATCTTCGACTTTAATTATTGAGTGGCCGGAAAGGTGAATTAAAAAACCTGGCCCTTTGCTTGAACAGAAAATAAGAATTAAATAAATTTTCGTAGTTATAATTATAAATACATAAATTTATAATTAATTGATTTTTTAATCTATTTTTTTATGCAGCCGGTTATGCCGTCGGCACCCTGTACGTACCTCAAAGAAAAATAAACAGAACCGAAAAACACAACACGGCTAGGTCGAGAATTTAAGCGACACAATCACGGATATTTGGAAATTATATGGACATGCATGCAAGTAGGGCAAGGGCATGTGGGGCATATGATGGTACAGTAGAGCTTCGATAAGTGGACTGTATATGTTAAATTTTATCGGTTATATATTTCCTGGAATTGAAGGCAGAAAATATTTGGAAACGTATGGACATGCATGCAGGTACGGATATATGTAAGGGCATGTGGGCATATGTTGGCACAGTGGAGCTTTGATAAGTGGACTGTATAATTGGGGGAACAGAAAAGTTATGTGGTGTAAAAAAATGACACTGATTGAGGAAGATAAAAACAAATCTTACGACAGCGGCGGACTGTTCGGTGAATTTGGAAATTCCGGAACTAATTCACACCGGTGGCCAATATTAATTATGCCTTCTTTTTGTCACCACACAATTTCACTGTTCACTTGCAAGTTTTTCGCGGATTAATTGCACCAAAAAAATATGTATGTGCGTATGTATGTATGTATGCGGATGCACATATGCCTCGACCGTTGGCAAGCGAATGAATAACGGAGAGGCCGAAAACGGCGAGGAATATGGGCAGCACACAAAACCGAGACGGATAGAAAAATTTGCCGAATTTTAAAATTATTATAGATTATTAGAAAATCTCAACCTGCCGTTGTGTCGGAAAACTCGGACTTGGAGTTGACACGGAGGGAAAAACAATCTTGCAGCAGTGTGAACGAAATTTAATGTTCGGATCACTGCTGAAGACCGGCAGAGAAATGGGGACGGAAAAATGTACTTATCTTTTGGCGGAACAATGCCGAGAACTGCTGGCAGAATAAAATCCAGTAATTATCCGGCTCGAAGGACCAATGTTTGTAGGGGGGCGTGGTTCCGCAAAAGATTCCAGGATTAGGGATGAAATGATAAATAAAAATTCGGGGGCGTCTTCCAGTGGATATAACGCGGTCAGCTTTATTGGGCTGCTTACATTGAATTAATTGCTTAAAAACTAGTGCAAAAAGTAATAGAAAAACTACGATCGACGACGGCCGGCGAAGGAGCGAGAGCGCAAAGAGGGGCGAGCGCGGATGCGCTCTTCAGCGCGGGTGCGCTCTTACAGTTGCGGCACACCGGCCCCTCACGTAAACATCCTCCCCCCCTTGCAATCGCTCAGGTTGCAACATATCCCTCGTCGCTAGCTATGCGTCACTGCAGCTAGAGGGCGTACACGGTCGATGAAGGCCCCCGTGTCGAAAATCCGGGTCCCGATGTTGACGCTGTTCCGTCTCAGCAGCGACGGTAGGGTGGGCGCAGCGAGCGCGTCCTGCGGGGGCCCTCGAGGAGAGGCGGAAAGTTGCCTAGGCGCGGATGACGCGGGCGGAAGAGCGGTGGACGGCACCCGATGAGTGGCGGACGAAAGCAGTGGGGTCCCGGGGTGCAACAGCGTGTGGTGATCCTGACCACACGTCTTACAGCCGTCCCCACGCCGACAGGATCCGTCGGATCACTCGGAGCCGCTCCTCGGCACTAAGGCGTAGGAAGCGCCGACACTTCTTCAACGGATGACTCCCATTGCAGACTCGGCATCGGTAGGATAGTGTACCTCGAGTACATCTGCTTTCCAGTGACGGGGCGTTGCGTGGGCGTGGCGACATCGTGCTGAATATGACCTTGGAATCTAGAATTAGACCCGGATCAGTCGGATCATCAGCTGATTGCCGTGCAGCGTGATGCGATGTGTAAATCGAAGAAGGAGTCGTAACACAATTATGCTCGCATCCGGAATCGAAACCCTGAACCAGTGAGTCACCGAGGCTGCGGGGAACTCGTGCGGAAAAAACAGACACGCTGCGGGGGTTGGCTGGAGATAATGGGCCTGTCACCATCCAAAAATGGTCTCCTGACCGAGAAGCGACCCGCAGATATTAGCCTTGGAATTACCGAGGAGAATGGAATGAAGAATGTCAGCTCCTAATAACACATCGACTTGGGAGCTCTCAAAGAAGTTGGGGTCCGCCAGGGTAATATTGGGCAGCCCCTTGAGACGATCTCGCGAAATCGGATATGATGGCAGATTTCCTGCCAACTGCGGAAGAACGTAAGCCGCAGTCTCTAATTGTAGCCCGGGTCTTGACGGCGACCGAATAGAGAAATGGCACAATTTAGTAGACTGCGCGGAAATGGTTTGATTAAGGCCGGAAACTTGGGCTTGAGTCGTCTTGAAGGGAGGCTTGACGAGGTTGAACAGTCGTTCCGTTATGAACGTCGCTTCGGAGCCTGAGTCTATCAGTGCTCGTGCTTGGACGGTGCACCCCAAATGGCACACGTTAATAAGGGCCGTGCCCAGTAGGACGGCTCCTGACCCGGAAGCGAACACACCTGCACATTCGACTGATCCTCGGGGCCGTTTGTTGACGTAGGCGGACTTGGAGCGGTTGCGAATGGATTGCCGCGGTGCAAGAGGGTGTGGTGTCTGCTGTGGCATGTGGAGCAGGTATGGGCGCTCGTGCAGTCTCGCTGCTGGTGCCCTCGGGCAAAACAGTTTAAACATAACTGCTTCCTCCTTATGTAGTCAGAGCGCCCATTTACATCCATTTCTAGGAAACGCGGACATAAGCGAATGGGGTGGTCCTCCCTCGAACATAGATCGCAGCCCTTTTGGCCCGGAACCACTCGAGTCTCGTATGAAGTGAGCCTCCGAGCAGGGGAAGTAGGAAGTCCCGACCTTGGCGGAAATTGCACGGAGCCACTAGGCCTGACGTCGTCGATGGCCTCCAGAGTGCGATGGCGCTCTGTCAGGAAGTTATCTAATTCCTTCCATGTTGGAATCTCGGCCTTATTATGTACGGATTGCTCCCACATAGAAAGTGTGACCTTGGGGAGCTTTGACGAAATCATAAATACAAGGAGACAGTCCCAAGCCTCAACATTAACGGAGGACATTTCTAGGGCTGTCAAACAACTCTGAATGGTAGCTTGCAGCTCCTTCAGCGCGACCCCGGACTCTTGAGAAATAGCCTGGATGTTGAAAAGGATCTTCAACTGGCTGTTGACCAATAGCCGCCGGTTCTCAAAGCGGTCTGTGAGGCTTTGCCATGCGGCGACAAACCCCTTATGGGTAAGCGGAGCCTTAGAAACAATGGCGTGGGCGTCACTACTTGTTTTGAACAATAAGTGGAACAACTTCTCTACCGGGATGAGCCGCGAGTTTTGGATGTAAATGGCCGTAAACAAGTCTCTGAAGGTGGGCCACCGAAGATAATCACCCGCGAAGACCTCGGTATCCACCGGAGGTAACCGGCAGCCTGTAGGCGCGGGCGTGTGGACATTGACGGGAGCCTGAGTGGATTGGGAAGCAATTTTCTCCCGAAGCTGGGCAATACATCTCGAATAGACGGAGTAACAGTAGTTGTACTTCGCTTCCAGCACTGTCGAGGCGGCCGCATTGTCGTCGGACACGGCTAGCAAATCGGAGCAGCTCTCATAGCTCTTCTCCACCTTCTCCCATAGTGCCTGAATTTGGTCCCGATGAACTTCGCACATGTATTGGGAGCCTATTTCCGTTTCTGGGGCGCCCGGAGTACTTATGTTAGCCTCAAATTGGATAATTCGATCTGTTGTGGCGATGAACTTTTTCAACGCCACTTCGACCGCACTTGGAGCCATTTTTGCGACGGAGTGAGTCTGCCTCTGTGAAGGACCGGGGGTTGTATTGACGGATTCGTCACTCCTTGCCCTTGGACTGGCACTGGTAGCCTTAGGCTTCAAAAGAGGCGTCCGCGGAGATGCGGATTGAGATCTGTCCAAACGGATGGCTGGGATCGAACGCGGCTTTTTGTCGTCTCCCGTGGGCATTCTCAGAGTCCAATTCGCTGATCAGCGCTTGTCGACTGACTCGCGCAACAGGTGCCCCGTACGAAGTGGTGGCCGGTCGCACTAATGTGATGAGAACGGTGAGATCGCGGATGAAAGGCAATTACAAGGAGCAAGTGCGAACTAGTGGCGCCGATGTGGAAAGGAAAGTCGTGTGCGGCACAATTCGAATGTGGAAAGAAAAACTTCAGGCACCAGAAAAAACCCAAAAGGAGACGAGGTTTGTTCGGATTGTAGGCGGATGTTGCCTGATGCAGAGTAGAAGCAGAGTTGGAGGCACGAAAAAATGGAAAAGGTACCGGAAAATTCGTGCTTGTTCGGAAAAAAATGATGACGGTCTATATATGTATGTATATTTCGACTTGTGTGGTTCGTACTGAATTTAATATAAACTGAGATATTAAATTCTTAACTATTTTCGAATTTGCGGAGCCGGAAGGTGGACTTAACTTTGGCTTGAATTTAACACACAAAGATATAAATAATTAATTTTTGGCTAACTGTCGGATTTAAATATGATGGAGCCAGAAGGGTGGAGTTGAAAATCTTAATTTTTAATCAATTGAGGTTAATTATCACGAAGCTGGAACGGTGGAATTGAAACCTAAATATTTAATTAATTGAATTTAATTAACACGAAGCCGGGAAGATGGAATTAAAAAACCGCGGCTCTATTCGGACAGAAGGTGGATAATTAAATTAATTAATTATAATTTTCCGATAGTTAAATCTTCGACTTTAATTATTGAGTGGCCGGAAAGGTGAATTAAAAAACCTGGCCCTTTGCTTGAACAGAAAATAAGAATTAAATAAATTTTCGTAGTTATAATTATAAATACATAAATTTATAATTAATTGATTTTTTAATCTATTTTGTTATGCAGCCGGTTATGCCGTCGGCACCCTGTACGTACCTCAAAGAAAAATAAACAGAACCGAAAAACACAACACGGCTAGGTCGAGAATTTAAGCGACACAATCACGGATATTTGGAAATTATATGGACATGCATGCAAGTAGGGCAAGGGCATGTGGGGCATATGATGGTACAGTAGAGCTTCGATAAGTGGACTGTATATGTTAAATTTTATCGGTTATATATTTCCTGGAATTGAAGGCAGAAAATATTTGGAAACGTATGGACATGCATGCAGGTACGGATATATGTAAGGGCATGTGGGCATATGTTGGCACAGTGGAGCTTTGATAAGTGGACTGTATAATTGGGGGAACAGAAAAGTTATGTGGTGTAAAAAAATGACACTGATTGAGGAAGATAAAAACAAATATTACGACAGCGGCGGACTGTTCGGTGAATTTGGAAATTCCGGAACTAATTCACACCGGTGGCCAATATTAATTATGCCTTCTTTTTGTCACCACACAATTTCACTGTTCACTTGCAAGTTTTTCGCGGATTAATTGCACCAAAAAAATATGTATGTGCGTATGTATGTATGTATGCGGATGCACATATGCCTCGACCGTTGGCAAGCGAATGAATAACGGAGAGGCCGAAAACGGCGAGGAATATGGGCAGCACACAAAACCGAGACGGATAGAAAAATTTGCCGAATTTTAAAATTATTATAGATTATTAGAAAATCTCAACCTGCCGTTGTGTCGGAAAACTCGGACTTGGAGTTGACACGGAGGGAAAAACAATCTTGCAGCAGTGTGAACGAAATTTAATGTTCGGATCACTGCTGAAGACCGGCAGAGAAATGGGGACGGAAAAATGTACTTATCTTTTGGCGGAACAATGCCGAGAACTGCTGGCAGAATAAAATCCAGTAATTATCCGGCTCGAAGGACCAATGTTTGTAGGGGGGCGTGGTTCCGCAAAAGATTCCAGGATTAGGGATGAAATGATAAATAAAAAGTCGGGGGCGTCTTCCAGTGGATATAACGCGGTCAGCTTTATTGGGCTGCTTACATTGAATTAATTGCTTAAAAACTAGTGCAAAAAGTAATAGAAAAACTACGATCGACGACGGCCGGCGAAGGAGCGAGAGCGCAAAGAGGGGCGAGCGCGGATGCGCTCTTCAGCGCGGGTGCGCTCTTCAGTGCTGGTGCGCTCTTCAGCGCGGGTGCGCTCTTACAGTTGCGGCACACCGGCCCCTCACGTAAACACTGCATTTCGTCACGCCGCGTAGGATTGCGACGAAACATCGGTTGGACCTTCGTAATAGCAGATGTCAATTGCGCTATCATTGGATCCGATTTTCTTCAACGTTTAGACTTACTTGTTGACATGAAACAACGCAAACTCATCGATCGAGCTACGCTGCGAGCTATCAAAACGTCACGCGCCTCAACGTAATATCAACACGATTTTATCTCACGAATATCGCGATCTCCCAACTATCAACTCGAACCGGCTGCCAGCAACGTCCGAAGTAACGCACTTCATAACGTCCGCGCCCGATGACTAGCGCCAGACATACTCAAAGCTGCACAATCCGAGTTCTCCTACCTCATCGAGAAAGGAATATGCCGTCCTTCAAATAGCAACTTGTCCAGCCCATTGGCCCTGGTAAAGAAAGCAAATGGTGGCGACCGTGCGGCGACTACCGAGCACTGAACACCGTAACAGTTCCGGATCGATATCCTATATCCTATAACGAGCATCTTATAAGGTAAGAAGATATTTTCGAAAATCGACCTGCAAAAAGCATATCACCAGATTCCTGTCGAAACACAAGATATTTCCAAAACAGCAATTATCACGCCTTTTGGGCTATTCGAATTTTTGTTCATGACGTTCGGTCTGCGCAACGCAGTGCAACTTATTCGCGTTACATAAAAGACGTCACACAGGGTCTCGACTTTGCTCTATAGCCAACGCACTGATATCGGGCTGGTTCGCTCAGTATGGAATTCCTCTCTACATCAAAACCGATTTAGGTCGACAATTCGAGCCTACATTATTCCAAGAGCTTTTGTGGTTTTAAGCACCTGCGTACGACGGCGTACCACCTGCAAGCCAATGATGGGATCGAACCCTGGCACAGAACGTTAAAAGCTGCTTTAAAATGCGTCGATCAAATCAATAAGAGCTGTTCCCTGCATTTAATTCTACTAGGCCTACGCACAACAATCAATAGCGACATTGGGCTGAGCCCAGCTGAAATGGTTTATGGCACCACACTACCGGTGCCAAGCGGATTTTTTGCACCGAGCACACAAAAACACACCGACGCTCTTCAAAAAACCATGTCTCAACTGCCAACCACTAAGCCAGTGCACATCATACACCGCAAGAATTTGTGCACCCGGATCTAAACCATTGTACCCACGTCTTCGTCAGGGTGGATCGATTGAAAACCCCGTTGGCAGCAAACTGCGAGGGTCCTTCGAAGTGGTAACAAAAATCGACAAATATTTTACGCTCAAAGGCCACACAAAGGACAACAAGGTTTCCATCGATCGACTTAAACCAGCTTACAAAGACAAAACGCCTCCGACACAGGACCAGACGACAGCACCAACTGCCCAGACACCTGAGTAAGTGCCAAGATCAGGACGACGAATCAGATTCCTACCCAAGTTTTTTTTCAACTGGAACTCTAGGAGGGGGTACTGTGGCAATCCTCATTAGTTATCGTTAGAACGACCAAACTTGATAAAGCACGCGAGTATCGATATTGCGGAATTAAATCTCCAACGCGCACTCTCTTTCGCCTAACAGCTTCGACTCTATGTACGATTTTTCTGAGTTCAAATCTTCCTAAGGATTTCGAACTTTTTTTCTTATAAGTTATAAATTATAACTATTATTTTTTATTTATCTTTAATTGTAGTATTAATAAAAAAATTTAAAAATTATGTCTGGATAATAAAATTTCAAGGGAGTCCATCCGGCATTTCATCATCCGACACGTCCGTCACTTATTTTTACAACAATTGTAATAGAATGCAATTTAAAATAATAATAAAGTAAATATGAATAGTGCGAAAAAGAACAAAATATTGATAAAACAAGAAAGGAAAGCTAACTTCGGGCGGAGCCGAAGTTTATATACCCTTGCAGTTAACATCGGATATAGTTAGCCGATCCTTATGAAAATATTATAATGTAACCCAATTTATTATATTACAAAATCTAAAAAAAAGTCACAAACTTCTATCTTCAACAATACCAAATTTCGTATTTCTACCAAAAACCATTTCCGACCATATATGGAAGCTATAGGATATAGTCGGCCGATCTTAGCCGTTCCGTCTTATATACTGCGTGCAAAGGAAGGAAGGGTGTGTGCAAAGTTTCAAGTCGATAGCTTTAAAAATGAGAGACTAGTTCGCGTAGAATTAGACAGACAGACGAACAGACGGACATGCTCATATCAACTCAAGAATATTTATACTTTATAGGGTCGGAGATGTCTCCTTCACTGCGTTGCACACTTTTGGACAAAATTATAATACCCTCTACAAGGGTATAAAAATGGATATCCCGAGCCTGGTTTAATCTCGTTTTACTCTGCACATCAGCCAAGCACTCAACCACTCGGTTATCCTTTATTCGTTGTCTCGCGAAAAATTTCTCAAACTTAACTTGTCGCGCTGTGGAATCCGTTCATTCCAGCGGGTTCCAGTGCTGGAACCCGCCATAGAAAAATTTTATATATGAGATGTCCAATCTATTTTCTTTATAATCTTTGCTATGTGTTTCTTTTTTATTAAAAAAATAAATAGATCCGATGACACATTAGTTTCTGAAATATAATTTTTATTTTATATCAGTAACAATGCCTAAACAAAGATACTTTTCGGATGAAGAGCTAGTTAGAATATTAGCATATCGTAACACTGCAGTGTTACTGATCTCTTTGCTCTCACACTGGTTCGATTTGAACGTTTCAAACTTTCATCGTTCCAAAGATGTTACGATCTAAAACTAGAATTCTCTCTTCCCCTCTCTCATCTGCTAGCCGTTTGTCGTGGAACCCGCTGAAATGTTTTCATTTTTTCATTACCCAATTTCAGCAATGAAGACCACGTAGCCGCAGCCATAGAGAGCCCAAATGGCCCTCTAAGGGTATGTTCGGCGTATATGGGCCACGACCAGGAGGCCCTCCCCCGCACCCGCTACTCAAACAGCTGGTGGAAGACAGCAAGAAGCACAAGATCGACCTGATCATAGGGCGATGCCAACGCCCATCATCATCAGTGGGAAAGCACTGACACGAACGAGAGGGGTGAGTCAATCTTCGATTTTATCCTAGGCTCCAATCTTCTGGTGGGTAACACGGGTACAGAACCCACCTTCATAGTCAAGAACAGAAGGGAAGTACTTGACATCACTCTTTACTCTGACTCCCTAGCAGACAAGATTGTTAGATGGGGAGTCCTAGAGAAACACTCTTTTTCGGACCATCGATACATAGAATTAGTGGTCAATTTTGAGAACATTAATCGACTAACGGTACGCAACCCGAGAAAAGTGAACTGGGAGTTATACAGGAAAAAACTAGAAAGTTCCTTGGGAAAACCTCCAACAAGGGACGTTGACAGTAGGAAAGCCCTGGATGCCATGGTGGACACGCTTACGGCAGCGTGCGCCAGGGCATTCAATAAAGCTTGTCCCAAAAGCAGATCAGGCAATAACAAGTCAAAGAAACCACCATGGTGGTCGCAAACACTTGCGCCCTTTAAGACCAAGGCCCGCAAGGCCTTTAGCCTGGGAGACGTATAAAACGAACCTTAGGCAATATAACAAAGAACTTCGCAAGGCAAAAAGGAATGCCTAGACCAAGTTCTGCACGAACATTCAGCAAACATCAGAAGCCTCCCGACTTCGGTCCTCACAACTACTGCACCAAATGTAAGATATATTAAAACCTCAGAAGTTAACTGGACATCGTCCAGCAAAGAAACCCTAGAGACTCTCATAGAGGCACATTTCCCGGGATGCTCTCTAGAAAAAACAACCCTGGAAATGCAGAGACAGGGTGATAGCCCCTCCCTCCCTAACCAAGTTGAATACCTATTTAGTGACAGGTATCTCAGCTGGGCGATAAATAGCCTTCAGACCAATAAGCCTGTTGTCCTTCCTTCTCAAGACAATGAAGAGATTAATCAGCCTCTATATTAATCTTACTATCAACCCAGATGATATCTGGGATCACAGCATGCGTATAAGAAGGGCCGATCCACGGAAACGGCACTCCACGAGATCACTACTTTTGTCGAAAAGGCTTAGTGACAAGGAATACGCACTCATTGCTTTTCTAGACATAGATGGTGCGTTCAACAACATCCTACCAAGCTCGATAATCAATGCGCTGACGGGACTAGGAATAGACAATCAATCCGTTCGCCTTATAAAGCAGATCCTGGTAAACAGGACTGTTAAGGCGTCACTAGGAGGAGAATCTATTCATAGATACGTCAGAAGAGGCACCCCGCAAGGAGGCGTACTCTCACCCCTACTCTGGAACGTGGCGGTTAATAGCCTACTGCGATCTCTAGAAAGTGGTGGTTGCAAAGTTATCGCTTACGCGGATGATGTCGCAATTGCCTTCTCTGGGAAATTTCCCCACACTCTATGTGACCGCATGATGGACAAACTTAGGGTCCTCTCAACATGGGCAGTTAGAAATGGACTGATGTAAACCCGTCAAAACCGAGCTCGTCCTCTTCACCAGGAAGTACAAAACACTCTCCCTTAGCGGTAGCGCCAAGTACCTAGGGATTACGCTAGACAGGAAACTGGGCTGGAAGTCAACCACTATGGATAAAGCTAACAAGGCAACAATCGCGCTCTATACATGCCGAAAAGCCATTGGCCTTAAATGGGGAATGTCCCCAAAAATAGTAAGATGGCTGTACACATGGGAGGAATGGGCCACATAAATCCCGGGACCAGCCGGTTCCCTTCATATCTACATAGACGGTTCAAAATTGAATGGCCAGGTGGGCGGTTTCCATTGCGAACGGCTATGTCTAAGTGAGTCCTTCAGACTCCCCGACCACTGTAGTGTGTTCCAAGCTGAAGTAATAGCTATCATGGAAGCACTTAGATTCCCAGCACTTGCTGGCACTCAAGAAACTATTTTTATCTTCTCTGATAGTGAAGCGGCATCAGGGCTCATGACGGATGTTAATCGAACTCTAGGACTGTGAATCGCAAATCTGTCGCAGATCTTTCAACGAAATGGCGGAACAGCATGACATCCACCTCATATGGGTGCCCTGACATAGGAACCACGAGGAAAATTGCGCCGCTGACGAATTAAGAAGGGCAACCCTCTTCTCCCGGAGAAATAACTAGTAGGCATTTCCTTAGCAAAGTGTAGGCTGAAAGGGTCACTTCGACCTGGTAGCACTGAGGAAATGGAGGAATCGCCAGAACTGCAGAAATTTTCGCATGATATGGCCCATCCGCTTTAAAAAAAGATCGAGTGACATGCCCCCCGCATCGACGCCTTAACCTCTTAGGTTAGGTACAAATTGCTGTTCGACTTTAATATTGTGTAAATTTTCATGTTGTGCATGTTTAAGTGTTGTTTATCGTCAAACTTGTAAGTTATTATTGGAGGGTGCATTGGAAGGGCCAGAGAAACCACGTTTCTAGATAAGCTAGCTCCAGCCAGACCTCTTCCGATAGGTGCACCATGAAAGAAAGGCTCATGGTCATAAGAACACACTCCCATCTGTGCCGTAACCATCGATCAACTCACCTTTAAGCGCTTTGAGAGTGCTTTTATATAACCATTGTTAATTTATATTTATTTCTAAGAATTTTTTTATTTTTTGCTTGTTTAATTTAAAAGTTTTAAGGAATTTTTTAAGGGCTGGTTCGCTCAGTACGGAATTCCTCTCTACATCAAAACCGATTTAGGTCGACAATTCGAGCCTACATTATTCCAAGAGCTTTTGTGGTTCTAAGCACCTGCGTACGACGGCGTACCACCCGCAAGCCAATGGTGGGATCGAACCCTGGCACAGAACGTTAAAAGCTGCTTTAAAATGCGTCGATCAAATCAATAAGAGCTGTTCCCTGCATTTAATTCTACTAGGCCTACGCACAACAATCAAAAGCGACATTGGGCTGAGCCCAGCTGAAATGGTTTATGGCACCACACTACCGGTGCCAAGCGGATTTTTTGCACCGAGCACACAAAAACACACCGACGCTCTTCAAAAAACCATGTCTCAACTGCCAACCACTAAGCCAGTGCACATCATACACCGCAAGAATTTGTGCACCCGGATCTAAACCATTGTACCCACGTCTTCGTCAGGGTGGATCGATTGAAAACCCCGTTGGCAGCAAACTGCGAGGGTCTTTCGAAGTGGTAACAAAAATCGACAAATATTTTACGCTCAAAGGCCACACAAAGGGCAACAAGGTTTCCATCGATCGACTTAAACCAGCTTACAAAGACAAAACGCCTCCGACACAGGACCAGACGACAGCACCAACTGCCCAGACACCTGAGTAAGTGCCAAGATCAGGACGACGAATCAGATTCCTAGCCAAGTTTTTTTTCAACTGGAACTCTAGGAGGGGGTACTGTGGCAATCCTCATTAGTTATCGTTAGAACGACCAAACTTGATAAAGCACGCGAGTATCGATATTGCGGAATTAAATCTCCAACGCGCACTCTCTCTCGCCTAACAGCTTCGACTCTGTGTACGATTTTTCTGAGTTCAAATCTTCCTAAGGATTTCGAACTTTTTTTCTTATAAGTTATAAATTATAACTATTATTTTTTATTTATCTTTAATTGTAGTATTAATAAAAAAATTTAAAAATTATGTCTGGATAATAAAATTTCAAGGGAGTCCATCCGGCATTTCATCATCCGACACGTCCGTCACTTATTTTTACAACAATTGTAATAGAATGCAATTTAAAATAATAATAAAGTAAATATGAATAGTGCGAAAAAGAACAAAATATTGATAAAACAAGAAAGGAAAGCTAACTTCGGGCGGAGCCGAAGTTTATATACCCTTGCAGTTAACATCGGATATAGTTAGCCGATCCTTATGAAAATATTATAATGTAACCCAATTTATTATATTACAAAATCTAAAAAAAAGTCACAAACTTCTATCTTCAACAATACCAAATTTCGTATTTCTACCAAAAACCATTTCCGACCATATATGGAAGCTATAGGATATAGTCGGCCGATCTTAGCCGTTCCGTCTTATATACTGCGTGCAAAGGAAGGAAGGGTGTGTGCAAAGTTTCAAGTCGATAGCTTTAAAAATGAGAGACTAGTTCGCGTAGAATTAGACAGACAGACGAACAGACGGACATGCTCATATCAACTCAAGAATATTTATACTTTATAGGGTCGGAGATGTCTCCTTCACTGCGTTGCACACTTTTGGACAAAATTATAATACCCTCTACAAGGGTATAAAAATGGATATCCCGAGCCTGGTTTAATCTCGTTTTACTCTGCACATCAGCCAAGCACTCAACCACTCGGTTATCCTTTATTCGTTGTCTCGCGAAAAATTTCTCAAACTTAACTTGTCGCGCTGTGGAATCCGTTCATTCCAGCGGGTTCCAGTGCTGGAACCCGCCA
Organism: Drosophila parabipectinata; assembly: GCA_018153455.1. Classification (NCBI taxonomy): domain Eukaryota; kingdom Metazoa; phylum Arthropoda; class Insecta; order Diptera; family Drosophilidae; genus Drosophila; species Drosophila parabipectinata. The sequence continues at coordinate 593,031 of JAECYA010000403.1, read as the reverse complement.
TAGAAAAATTTTATATATGAGATGTCCAATCTATTTTCTTTATAATCTTTGCTATGTGTTTCTTTTTTATTAAAAAAATAAATAGATCCGATGACACATTAGTTTCTGAAATATAATTTTTATTTTATATCAGTAACAATGCCTAAACAAAGATACTTTTCGGATGAAGAGCTAGTTAGAATATTAGCATATCGTAACACTGCAGTGTTACTGATCTCTTTGCTCTCACACTGGTTCGATTTGAACGTTTCAAACTTTCATCGTTCCAAAGATGTTACGATCTAAAACTAGAATTCTCTCTTCCCCTCTCTCATCTGCTAGCCGTTTGTCGTGGAACCCGCTGAAATGTTTTCATTTTTTCATTACCCAATTTCAGCAATGAAGACCACGTAGCCGCAGCCATAGAGAGCCCAAATGGCCCTCTAAGGGTATGTTCGGCGTATATGGGCCACGACCAGGAGGCCCTCCCCCCGCACCCGCTACTCAAACAGCTGGTGGAAGACAGCAAGAAGCACAAGATCGACCTGATCATAGGGCGATGCCAACGCCCATCATCATCAGTGGGAAAGCACTGACACGAACGAGAGGGGTGAGTCAATCTTCGATTTTATCCTAGGCTCCAATCTTCTGGTGGGTAACACGGGTACAGAACCCACCTTCATAGTCAAGAACAGAAGGGAAGTACTTGACATCACTCTTTACTCTGACTCCCTAGCAGACAAGATTGTTAGATGGGGAGTCCTAGAGAAACACTCTTTTTCGGACCATCGATACATAGAATTAGTGGTCAATTTTGAGAACATTAATCGACTAACGGTACGCAACCCGAGAAAAGCGAACTGGGCGTTATACAGGAAAAAACTAGAAAGTTCCTTGGGAAAACCTCCAACAAGGGACGTTGACAGTAAGAAAGCCCTGGATGCCATGGTGGACACGCTTACGGCAGCGTGCGCCAGGGCATTCAATAAAGCTTGTCCCAAAAGCAGATCAGGCAATAACAAGTCAAAGAAACCACCATGGTGGTCGCAAACACTTGCGCCCTTTAAGACCAAGGCCCGCAAGGCCTTTAGCCTGGGAGACGTATAAAACGAACCTTAGGCAATATAACAAAGAACTTCGCAAGGCAAAAAGGAATGCCTAGACCAAGTTCTGCACGAACATTCAGCAAACATCAGAAGCCTCCCGACTTCGGTCCTCACAACTACTGCACCAAATGTAAGATATATTAAAACCTCAGAAGTTAACTGGACATCGTCCAGCAAAGAAACCCTAGAGACTCTCATAGAGGCACATTTCCCGGGATGCTCTCTAGAAAAAACAACCCTGGAAATGCAGAGACAGGGGGATAGCCCCTCCCTCCCTAACCAAGTTGAATGCCTATTGAGTGACAGGTATCTCAGCTGGGCGATAAATAGCCTTCAGACCAATAAGCCTGTTGTCCTTCCTTCTCAAGACAATGAAGAGATTAATCAGCCTCTATATTAATCTTACTATCAACCCAGATGATATCTGGGATCACAGCATGCGTATAAGAAGGGCCGATCCACGGAAACGGCACTCCACGAGATCACTACTTTTGTCGAAAAGGCTTAGTGACAAGGAATACGCACTCATTGCTTTTCTAGACATAGATGGTGCGTTCAACAACATCCTACCAAGCTCGATAATCAATGCGCTGACGGGACTAGGAATAGACAATCAATCCGTTCGCCTTATAAAGCAGATCCTGGTAAACAGGACTGTTAAGGCGTCACTAGGAGGAGAATCTATTCATAGATACGTCAGAAGAGGCACCCCGCAAGGAGGCGTACTCTCACCCCTACTCTGGAACGTGGCGGTTAATAGCCTACTGCGATCTCTAGAAAGTGGTGGTTGCAAAGTTATCGCTTACGCGGATGATGTCGCAATTGCCTTCTCTGGGAAATTTCCCCACACTCTATGTGACCGCATGACGGACAAACTTAGGGTCCTCTCAACATGGGCAGTTAGAAATGGACTGATGTAAACCCGTCAAATCCGAGCTCGTCCTCTTCACCAGGAAGTACAAAACACTCTCCCTTAGCGGTAGCGCCAAGTACCTAGGGATTACGCTAGACAGGAAACTGGGCTGGAAGTCAACCACTATGGATAAAGCTAACAAGGCAACAATCGCGCTCTATACATGCCGAAAAGCCATTGGCCTTAAATGGGGAATGTCCCCAAAAATAGTAAGATGGCTGTACACATGGGAGGAATGGGCCACATAAATCCCGGGACCAGTCGGTTCCCTTCATATCTACATAGACGGTTCAAAATTGAATGGCCAGGTGGGCGGTTTCCATTGCGAACGGCTGTGTCTAAGTGAGTCCTTCAGACTCCCCGACCACTGTAGTGTGTTCCAAGCTGAGGTAATAGCTATCATGGAAGCACTTAGATTACCAAGGGCCAGAGAAACCACGTCTCTCGATAAGCTAGCTCCAGCCAGACCTCTTCCGATAGGTGCACCATGAAAGAAAGGCTCATGGTCATAAGAACACACTCCCATCTTTGCCGTAACCATCGATCAACTCACCTTTAAGCGCTTTGAGAGTGCTTTTATATAACCATTGTTAATTTATATTTATTTCTAAGAATTTTTTTATTTTTTGCTTGTTTAATTTAAAAGTTTTAAGGAATTTTAATAAATAGAAGCATTGAAGATGTTTTCATTTTTATACCCTTGCAGAAGGTATTATAATTTTGTCCAAAAGTGTGCAACGCAGGGAAGGAGACATCTCCGACCCTATAAAGTATAAATATTCTTGATCAGGATCACCTCCTGAGTTGATATGAGCATGTCCGTCTGTCTGTCTGTCTGTTTCTACGCGAACTAGTCTCTCAGTTTTAAAGCTATCGTCTTGAAATGTTGCGCACACCCTTCTTTCCTTTGCACGCAGTATATAAGTCGGAAAGACCGGGATCGGCCGACTATATCCTATAGCTCCCATATAACTGATTGATCGGAAATGGTATAACTTTGATGTTTTTAGAGTTAGAGAGTTCGAATTTGATTTTTGGCAAAATAATATGACATGCCAAATTTCATAAGGATCGGCCGACTATATCCTATAGCTGCCATATAACTGAACGATCGGAAATGACCCAACTTTTGTGTTTTTGAATATAGAAAGCTGGAATTTAGTACAGATTCTATTTTTGGCCAGTTGATCCAACCTACCAAATTTTATAACGATCGTCTGACAATATCTTATAGCTGCCATATAAGTGAACGATCGGAAATGGTTTTTGGTAGAAAAACCAATTTTGGTATTTTTAAAGATAGAAGTTTAGGACTTTTTTTTAGATTTTATATTATAATAAATCTCCTTTAGTTCGATACACTTATTCCAGCCATTTTTCAACTTTTTGATCCCATCTGAAAAGTAATTCTCCGGAAGGTCTGTAAAATAGCATCGATGATTTCCTCCTCTGCAGCATCGATGATTTCCTCCCGCGAGCTGAATTTTTTATTGATGAGTCATCTTTTGAGGTTTGGGAAAAGAAATAGTCCGAAGGATCCAAATCGGGCTAATAAGGTGCATGGGGAAGCATTTGGAGTCCTACATCGTTGATGTTCCATGGTTGTAAAACTTGTGTGCCGGTCCATTGTCCTGCAAGAAGAAAATTTTTTTCGCTTCATGTGAGGCCGTTTCGCAGCAATTTTGGTCTTCAATCGCTCCAATAATGCACAGTACTTCTCGTTATTGATGGTTTTTCCTTTTTCGAGATAGTTCACGAAGAGTATACCACGACAATCCCAGAAAACGGACGCCATGACCTTTCCGACCCATTTAACCTCCCTCGGCCGCTTCGGAGCACTCGTGCCGGCTTTAGTCCATTGCTGAGCTGTCATTCGGTTTTCTGGTGTGTATTATTGGATGTAGGTTTCATAAACAGTCACCAATCGACGCCAAAAATCCACCCGATTCCGCACCAGCATAGTGTATTTTTGGTCTGAAATCAGCATACGCGGCCATACAGCACATACGGATAATTTTTCATCTACGAAGTATGCTCAGTATGCCCTGTATTCTTGCGGCCTCTGCTAGCTCGCGGACTTTCACTTTCCGGCCAGCCAACACCTTTTCATGGATTTTTTGGACATTTTCCTGTGTAACCGGTAGTGAAGTTTCGGCCACCACGGAACTCTCGAATCCAAAATTTCACGGTGTAATCTGAAGAAGAATGAGCCGCGTAGTATTTATCTAACTTTTGTTTAGTTTCCGTCGCTGTTTTGCCTCTCAAAAAATAATGTTTTATGAGGGAACGAAAATCGTTTTTTCCATGGTCAACATGATGTCAAACACGTCAAAAACTATCAGCTGTCAAAACAAAACATAGGGCTGTATCGCCTTTATTTATTTGGTATAAATATATAATTTAAAACCGATATTTATACCCTTGCAGAGGGTATTATAATTTTGTCCAAAAGTGTGCAACGCAGTGAAGGAGACATCTCTGACCCCATAAAGTATATATATTCTTGATCAGGATCACCTCCTGAGTTGATATGAGCATGTCCGTCTGTCTGTTTCTACGCGAACTAGTCTCTCAGTTTTGAAGCTATCGTCTTGAAACTTTGCAGACACCGTCACGCAGTATATAAGTCGGAACGGCCGGGATCGGCCGACTATATCCTATAGCTGCCATACAACTGAATGATCGGAAATGGTATAACTTTTGTGTTTTTAGAGTAAGAGAGTTCAAATTTGACATGAGAGCTATTTTTGGCAAAAAATTACCACATGATAGATTTCAAAAAAATCGGCCGACAATATCCTATAGCTGCCATATAACTGAACGATCGGAAATAGTATTTGGTAAAAATATCAACTTTCGCATATTTGAAGATAGAAGCGTGGGTCTTTTTTTAAATTTTTTATTTTAGTTAATTGGTTTTATTATGATATTTTCATAAGGATCGGCCAACTGTATCCGATGTTTGCGATATATATCCGGTTTTAATTGCAAGGGTATATCAACTTCGGCTCCGCCCGAAGTTAGCTTTCCTTTCTTGTTTTTTATATATCCGCAACATTCTACCATGAAATTAACTTCAAAATATTGGTTGTCGCAAACTGGCAAAATGACGAGAAGTGTATTTACTAATTTAATTAGATTTATAATTTATATCATATCGAATTCATTAACTTTACTTTGTCGGCTATTTTTTTGTAAGTGTTTTTAGTTTCTAAACCAAGTACTCAGATTGCCCAAAAACTTTTTTTCAGATATGGGAGGAAATAGGTGAGAAATAGTTTTTAAACAGGTGTTTACGCCACCACGTACTCAAATTGAAAACAAAGTTCCATAAATTTAAATGGGGATGACGGTCCGGACCAAAGAACGTTTATAGATCCCTAGCGAAAAGATTAAAAAAAAATTTTAATATTTTATCCCATTTGACAAGGTCAGGAATTTACTTGCAAGACATTTCTTGAGCTTAATTTCTTGTAATAATGCAGACATTAAAGTTAAATGCTTTCAAAAGTCAAGTTGATGTATTTGATGCGCTGGGTCTTATACATCTAATAAAATTTGTCGAAATTTTTCTTATTCATTTTATTTCATTTTGGGTATATAGGACAAACCATATTTTGATGCCAATTTCATGACGGGGTATTGCGTAAGTTTTAATAAAAATCATTTTTTATAATGTTTTCACACTCAAATATATTTAAAAAATTAAATAACTACTCTAATAAAAAAAGATGTATTAAAATTAGTTATTTCCAACATTGTCAATTTTAAAATTTAATTGAATTTTGCGTAATGCCCGTAATGACCGTAATGCGTAACTTGAAAATGTTAGTTCACGCTGGAATCTAGGCCTGCAAAACTTTCATTGGTTGGCATACCCATGTAAATTTTTAAATGCGAATTTTGGTCTGAGGACTAGGCTTCAAATAAAAAATATGCATATCAATAAAAAATTATGCAAACAAATATGCAAAAGTATAATATATTAAGCAATAGAATTTTGTTGTTTTACAAAAATTTCCCTTTAGCGCCCACTTAGTATTTAACTGGAATGCTAGAGAGCGGGTGCCTTCGGCAAGTGTCCTATTTGCCTAGCAAGTCGAGCGTCAATCAAGGCTGAAATTCGCAAAGTATGTTTCGATTGTAGTACTTGGTGGCAAGTGAACTGTTGATTGTCTATTTTCCTCTATGTTGTTCTAAATATTTGGCTTTAAAAGAATTAAGTTATGTTGACACAATATAATTTTATAGTTTTTTGGAAGAAAAAAAATTTTTTTTGTATGATTCTAAATAATTATTCATTCAAAGATGATTTCTAATTTTACTGTTTTTTTTAATATGTAAAAACACTGGACCATAGGTTTTTTAATTTAAATACCAAATGGAAGAATTTTTGTATTGCAATACAATATGACTCTTTCCTCATGTTTCAAAAACGAACAAAATAAATATTTTCTAATTGGCATGTGTGTATAAATTTTTCGATAATTACCTAATAATCGACGCCAGAGTATATCATTCATCAATTAGAACACAAAGAAAATAAAATAATGTGTATGAAGACTGACGAGGATGTCAATGAACAGAGAGTCAAATTTTCATGAAAAACGCACGTGTAGCTATTTGTTCAAAGTTAGCAACATAGATGAACAATTTGAGTACACGGAAAGTGATGCGACCTTTCCATTATTTCGCGTAGATCGACTCCATCTTGGTGAGCTGATCCAGTGTTTGACGTGTAAAATTAAATTTAAAAGTTACTCTTTTAGTGATATTTGCGCACATTACACTCAGTTACACAATTGGAAAAATGCTGGCACTGTAAATATTTATAATTGCCTATATTGCACGGGCGACGTTCATTTTTATTTGCGATCAGCTCGAACGAATCCAGAAATTTTTCACTTTTGTAAACCTATAGGAAAAAACTGATTAAACTGATCACAAGATGACAGATATGAGAAATAACCACTTTGATCTAGACTGTGATCGAAATTCTAATAACTCTGAGGAATCCGAATCCTTTGAGAATATTAATGAAGGACCAGAAGAAATTGTTTCAGAATCTCAAGGTACCAGTGAATTTTCTGAAATGGTTTCAATAAACCATGAAAATTATTCGGATCCTCTTCAATACTCAATAGAATGTAAAAAATCTTTCATCATAAATGCTTCAGATCAGTCTTCGACAAAGAAAGATTTAAAAGTCACCAACATTGGATCATGTCATACAAATTATGGGTTCGGGAAAAGATGGTCAAAATCGGAAGATGTCTTGCTGAAATCTTTAGTTGAGGAGCATGGAGAAAATTGGGAAATAATAGCCCCAAGTTTTAAGGATAGGTTAGAACAACAGGTACAGCAGCGATGGGCCAAAGTTTTAAATCCAGAGCTTATAAAAGGTCCATGGACGCGTGACGAAGACCAAAAAGTTATTGAACTTGTACGGAGCTTTGGACCCAAAAAGTGGACATTGATAGCGAGATATCTTAATGGGCGTATTGGAAAACAATGTCGTGAAAGATGGCACAACCATCTCAATCCAAATATCAAAAAATCAGCATGGACTGAAAAGGAGGACAAAATTATTTATCAGGCCCACACTCAACTTGGAAATCAATGGGCGAAAATAGCAAAACTGCTGCCAGGACGTACGGATAATGCTATAAAAAATCATTGGAACTCAACAATGCGTCGAAAATATGATGCGGCGCGAAGGTCCAATAATTCCTCTGAAAATGACTTAAGGAGCTCAAGAACCCATCTTATTACTTTAATCAAATCTGGTGGCATCAGTAAAGAACAATCACATTTTCAGCAGAAAAGAAATATTGAAGAGTTAGCTGACATTAAATTGGGTTTCAACTCTGAAGATAGTAAGAACTTATTAAATCCCTTGAAACAAAAATCTAGCCTAGCTGAACCTCATGGTATGATTCTATCGAGCGTTAATAATTCTGCTGGAAAACTGCCACTTGCTCGCCACACTCCCAACATATTAAAACGTTCCCGGATAAACATTCCTGGACCAGAACTTCATACTTCGGGTGTGAACTGCAAACATGATAATACACCAATTAAACCTTTACCGTTCTCACCTAGTCATTTTCTTAAATCTCCATGTCTGACAACTTTTGAAGATATGCATTTTTGTGCTAGCACTCCAGTAATTAAGATGTGTAATGGTGTTGGTAAAGAGATCAAGAAAGAAATGGGAAGCCCATCCACTGAAACGCCTCTTAAGGGTAAGATATTTAAAATATTTTTAAGGTATATAATATATATAATAGTAATAATACGGCGCGACGAAACAAAACTTTTTTTTTTGTCCAACGAACCATTTCACCTTCTGCATAAACTTTGCTCTCCTGAACTTATTCAGAAGTGCAATTGCACTTATAAAAGAGTGCAATTGCCAGCACTGAAAAACATTTTTTAAAAGAATATTTTATTATCAATGGAAGGGAATTATTTTGAAATGGAACATATTTACAGCTCAAGTAAGACGCACCGAAAAACGCGTGCTCAGCACCTAAGCCCATTCGGGCACTCAAACTTTGGTATAAAAAGCAAGATACTGATCAAGAAAATATGTACATATAGTTTATGCAGGGTGGCCCACGAAAGATTTGCGTTCTAAAAACGCTTTTAAAAAAAACGAGTATATATTTAAAAAAAAAAATTCCATTTTTTTTTTATTGGATTAAACACCACTGCGTTCATATGGCTGCCTCTGCTGGCTTTACAAAAGCCCATTCGGTCGAGCCAATTTTTAAAAACTTTCTATGATATGGCCCTCAATGGCCCTGATGGCGACTTCAACTTAGGTCGTCAACGGAAAACGCGTTGGATGGTCATGCGGCTTAAGCTGCTAAACCAATTGAATCGTATATGGCCTTAGACGGAGGTCTTTGTTTAACCCTTTACATGGCAATAACTCCGATTTTCTTGATTTTTTTTTGTTCGGTAGATAAGTAAAAATAAAAAATACACTTCTTTTTATTTTTTTTTAAGTTTGGTTTTTCTTAATTTTTTTTTACAAAAAGCAAAAAAAATATAATTTTTTAAACTAAGCGAAATTAATGATTTAATTGTATGATAATGCAATAAACACAAAAACTCAATAATATACAAATAAATATAATATTTACCTGTTTTTAAACATTAATTGAATCAACTATACAATTTTTTTTGATTTTTTATATTTTGGATCAGAAACTGCACAACCAATTCAGATTACCACATTCACCAAATTGGTTGGAAAAGTAATCACCTGTTGAGTATTGGACAGAATTCTGAGTGATCAACACTTTTTATATAGAAAACGAAAGTTTCTGAACTGCATAAAAAAGTTTTTATACAGTTTTGTAACGCAGTTTGATAAATAATTGAATTTAAACGGTATGATGCAGATCTGCATCACCACCATGTAAAGGGTTAAAATCCGTTGCAGGGAAGTGCGCGAAACTCTTGACCACGGTGCCGAGTTGACGTCGACGGATTATCATTGACACTTTCGGCCACCGCAGCGATATTTTCGACCGACCAAACTGGACGAGCACGTAAGCGTCTTGTTTTATCTAGCAACGATCCAGTCTCACGCACACGAATCACAAAACTATCCACAAACTGCATGGAAGGCGCTTTATTTTTTCCGAATTTTGACCGCAATTTTCTTGCAGTTTCGGTTGAAAACTCTCCACTTTGGAAGAAAGTTTTTAATATTTCCCAATTTTCTTCGAGCGTAAACTTACTAAATACTAACTTCTTTTACTCTAGTAAACTTCTACTAAATATCTGACACATTGACAATGATATTCAAAATGTCAAAGTCAAAATTATCAATAGTTCAAAAAGCAAACGCTAGATGGGCCACATCTAAATATAAATATTTATATGTATAAAATAATAGATTAAAATAGTGTGATTAAAATTATAATATACTCCGCAAGGGTATACAAAAACAAAAAAATTCGTTTGGAACTTATTCATACATAGTTTTCTCTTTTTACTGAGACATCGGCCTTAAATTAAAATATTTCTAAACATAAAAATTCGTCAGTAGTGGCTCAAGTTTATATTTTTTATTTAAACACGAAAGGAAAGATTACTTAGGGGGGAACCCAAGTTGATATACCCTTGCACTTAAGATCGGATATAAATGGCAAATATCGGATATAGTTGGCCGATCCTTATGAGAATTTCATTATAAGACCAATTTCTTAGAATAAAAATAAAAAAAAATTCCCAAGCTTTTAGCTTTAAAAATACAAAAATTTGGTAATTTTCAATTGTCCAATTATATGACAGCTCAGCTATAAGATATATATATCATCGCCTGATCCTTATGGAAATAGGTAGGTCGCACCGATTGGCCAAAAGTAGAATCCATATAATCTTATTCCAAGTGTTAAACTTTAAAAAAACATAGTTATGGCATTTTCGATTAATCCTTTATATGACAACTTTAGGATATAGTCGGCGATTCCTAAATCTAAATTTGACATCGACAATTTTAAAACTGAGATAGTCAGAAACTGAGTTTGCATAGAAAGAGAGAGACAGAAAAAAAAATGTTTAGTAAAAACAAGAAGCGACGGCCATAGCCGAGTTTCCCGACTATTATATACACGGTACTCATCTCTTCCAATCACTCTCTAAGCAACCTTTAAAGCAGTGGTCGGCACGGCCCTATCTCGAGGGCATAGGAAATTTCTCTGCCACACACACACAGTATAAATGTGTGAAACGTCATGCTCATATCCTACTTTCTGCTATTCGTTAATAACACTAATGCGTTCAAATCATATCCATGTATTGGGGTGCCGCCCACTGCTTTAAAGTTAAAAGTAATTGATTCTGCAATTCATTTTTTTTTGGTCGCTTTGAGTGTCGAAATCAAAACTAAACCTAGTTAAACCTGATAGCAGGATCTGTAAAGGCGTCCGTATCGATGTAATGGATACGGGTAACTAATGTTCCTCATCCTCATGTTTCTCATGTAACTGTCTTTTTTATCACCTCATATTTCGTGGTGTCGAAGTTGGGTGTTAGTTTGAGGGGAAAAACTACATTCTGGAGGACCCCTTTGTCTTCGACGTTTACGTTTACTTTCTTTGCTCTCCTTTTGTCTTCCATTTCTCTTCCTTTTTCTTTATTTACACAATCTCTATCCCTTTCTGCTGAATCGGCAAACTCTCTTACTAAATCTTGTATTCTGTTGGAGGCATGCCTGTCGTCCCATAAGGCGTGATATTGTACATGAGTGTAAAGGTTTGGATTTCATATTTTAGGTCCTTATTGTGCATATGAAGCTTGACTAGGGCTTTGTTTATATATTCTACTTCACCATTTGTCTGTGGCCAATAACGTGGTGTTGTGTTTTGCTCAATGCCGCACGATTTGCAAAAGTTCCGAAATTCCCCGCTTATGTATACCCTACCATTATCAGTCCGCAACTCCTTTGGGTAGCCCAGCCTACTTAAAATGTCCTTGCATGCTTCAATAATTGGTTGTGATGTACCTAGAGCAGTGATCGGCACTCAATATATTGCTATGATTTTAACGCATTAGTATTAGTAACGAAAAGCAGAAAGTAGGATGTGACCATGACGTTTCACACACTTATACTGTGTGTGTGTGTGGCAGAGCTCGGGCAGAGAAATTTCGTATGCCCGCGGGATAGGGCCGGACCGACCACTGACCTAGAGTAATAGTCTATGAGAACTAACATGTATGTATTCATTATTCAAAAGTGGCCCAAACGGCCACGGAAACCATTTGGAAACTTTGGAAACTCTTTCTCTTCATTGGCGGCAGATTTGTCGCTTGGGATACTAGGATGCAGTCTAGACAAATTTTCTTCATTGGCGGCAGATTTGTCGCTTGGTATACTAGGATGCAGTCTAGACAATCCTTCACAAATTTCAAAGTGTTCCGGTCAATTTGGGCCCACCATACCTTAGTCGTCGCTTCATTGCCGATTCGCCCGGTGGACTTCATGGGCAAGCACTAGAGGGCTGCATGAATAGCTAAAAAACGACATTTAAATGGACAACCTTGAAAATGAAAATTAATGAATGAGTGAGTGCGACTTTGTAGGTCTCACTCTCACAACATTGGGGGGATTAAAACCGAATTGAATGAGTTACAGTTACAGTTCGCATTCGAATTGTTTCGAATGCATTCTAGAATGTACGATAGAACCATGCATATTTTCCTGTATTTTTAGACGCTGTTAATAAAATAATTCAAAAGTGGAAGTAAGTCATTGTTTTTTTTTCAGAAATATTCATTATTATGTTGTATATTTTATTGTACATACAGTGTGCCACTAAAGTCATGATACAGCAGACGATTTCTACGAAACTTGCAAAATATACCTTTATTAAACGAAAAATGAAAAAACTAAGGATGGCATGTTGTGTGATTCACTTGCCTTAACAATATTACAAAATAAAATACCTACTTTTCCTTATAGTTTACTGAAAAATAAGAAAAAACTTTAAATGATACATGATACACTTAAGAAATTACGCACTTCTATCTTTTCTGTTTTGACAATTGTAATGAGACTTTTACCATATGCTTTTGTGTGCCTTCCTTTGCATTTGTGCAGTTCTGGGAAAAGCAAAGTTAAGAAGGAGCCAGAAAAATGACGCGTAAAGAGCTCACGGTAGAGGAACGTAAAATTATATTAAATTTACACATAAAAGAACAGAAATCGTATTACGATATATCTAAAATTCTGTGTAGAAGCCGGTCAATAATTCAACACGTGATCGGACGTTTTTAGAACGAGGGCCGGGTTGAAAATAACCAAAGAACTGGCCGCCCGCCAAAACTAAATGATAGAGACAAACGCACAATTAAACATATAATTGATAAAGAGCCCTTTGAAAGTCTGAATAAGGATGTCCACCCAGAAACTATCCGCAGGACAATAAAAGAGTTCGGGTTTGGCTCATATACACCACGTAAGAAGCCACACGTGTCAAAAAAAAATTGGCTTAAAAGGCTTGAGTTTGCAAAAACATATAAAAATCATTGAGTTCTGGCGCAAAGTTATCTTTGCAGACGAGTCCAAATACAACATATTTGGGTCAGATGGGCGTCTAAGGTTTGGCGGCGACCTGAAGATGCCTATAAACCCAAATACACCATAAAGACCGTAAAGCACGGTGGAGGAGGAGTGATAGTTTGGGGTTGTGTGGTCTCTGCAGGCGTTGGAGGTCTGGAATTTATTGATGGTATCATGGACCACAAAAAATACATCGACATCCTTAAGCGAAATCTCAACCAAAGTGCAGATCGTCTTGGAATTGGGTCATCTTATTACTTTTACCAAGATAATGACCCGAAACACACGGCCTTAAATACTCGCCTCTGGTTGAGCACGTATGGAATCAGCTGGAAAAAAACATAAGGGGCCGCGAAATTCGCAATAAATCCGATCTGAAAGCAGCGCTAAAGGAGGAGTGGGACAAAATGGATCTATCATATCTAGAGTCATTAGTCTCATCCATGCCAAGAAGGCTTAATGAAGTCATTTAAATGAAGGGATATCCTACAAAATATTAGATTTAATTTTTAGCCGTTAAATATAGTTTAAGTGACCTTAATGAAAAGTGTATCATGACTTTTGTGGAACTAAATTTAAGATTTTTTTAAGTTTTTTCTTATTTTTAATAAACTATAAGGAAAAGTTGTTATTTTATTTTGTAATATTGTTAAGGCATTGTTTCGTGTTATTGTTTCGTAGAAATCGTCTGCTGTATCATGACTTTAGTGGCACACTGTATTTTACTTATAAGAATATAACAATTTTTTCAATATTTATTAATAAATATTTTTCCAGCACAACTTTGCCGCTAAAAAAATTTTGTAAAATAATTTAATTTGGAAAAACTTAAGAAAACTTAACAAACAAGAAAGGAAAGCTAACTTCGGGCGGAGCCGTTAAAACCGAATATATATCGCAAACATCGGATATTTTTGGCCAATCCAGATGAGAATATATTAATATAATCCAATTTATTATAAAAACAAAATCTAAAAAAGTCCCAAACTTCTATCTTCAAAAATACCAAAGATGGTATTTCTACCAAAAACCATTTCCGATCGTTCAGTTATATGGCAGCTATAGGATATAGTCGGCCGATCCTTATGAAATTTGGCATGTTGTAATTTTTTGCCAAAAATAGCTCTCATGTCAAATTTGAACTCTCTAACTTTGAAAACACAAAAGTTATACCATTTCCGATCGTTCAGTTATATGGCAGCTATAGGATATAGTCCGGTTTTAACTGCAAGAGTATATCAACTTCGGCTCAGCCCGAAGTTAGCTATCCTTTCTTGTTTTTATTTATTTATTGTATTCTGCACTCAAAAGTTGCAAACTTAAGGTACAGATGGGGATTGGCCATAGCTGCGGTGGCTTTCGGCCGGACGGTGTTACATACATATTTGCTTATAAATATAACTTATAAAAAATAATGATTATTATTTTTTTATTATATTTATTTTTATTATTTATATTATATTATTTTATTTTTATATTATTTTTATTATAATGATGTGGTAACAAGTTATTTACACTTAAATTATTTATAAATTTAATAACATATAAAGTTATATGAGATGCAAAAGGTTAGCTGATTTAAGGAAGTTTAGAATTAGCTGGAGGTTTGCAGAATTAGGGTCAATTAATAGTTCCGTGAGTTTAATATTTGGAAAATTTGTTGTATGTGTTTGTAGGGCGGGGCAGTCGTCAAGGATATGGGAGATTGATATGGAGTCCGTGGTGCAGAACTGGCATTGGTAGTTTGGTGTCTGTGAGAAGCGATGTTCGTGGGTGAGTCTGGTGTGGCCAAGTCGAAGCCGGATTATTTTAGTGATCTCTCTTCTTGGGAGGTTGGAGGTCTGTGTAGTTTTAGTGTAGTCGGCTATGCTTATTGCTTCAGGATTAATTTGTTGGTACCACTGCGATGATTTTTGCAACATGGGTTTTTTTTTTTTTAAGGGACTCCGTTTTTAATTGTTTGTTGATGTCTCCACGGTAAACATTTGCTGTAGAAAATAGTGGAGCGATGGTCGCTTCTTTCGCTGCTGCATCGGCATTTTCGTTGCCCTTGATTCCGACGTGGCTGGGAACCCATAGGAGTTTGATTTTATTTTTATGTTTTAACGGAAGGTCGCGGATTGATGTTACATAAAAGCTGAAATTGTTAATGTTGGCTATTGCTTCCAATATGGATAGGGAATCTGAGAAGATGCAGAATTTCCCTCTAGTCTTGACTGCTATTTTGATGGCTTCAAGAATACCCATCGGCTCTGCCGTATAGACTGTTGAGTAGCTTGGGAGGACAGCTTGTTTAAGGGTTTCATCTTCTGTCGTTACCGCAAAGCCAATTATTTCCTTGTTCAAGGATCCATCTGTGAACAGGAGAGTGAAGTTCTTCCTCATCAGCTGGTGTTTCATTTCCAGAAATTGTTGGACAAATATGTCCTTGTTTGTATCAGATTTTTTTAGACGGCTTAGTCGGGTATCTATTAGATTGGTATCTAGAAACCAGGGCGGTAATATCGGTTTAGGCTTATGAGGAAGAGAGGTTGGAAGTTCCAGCTTAAGACTTCGAGAAATGCACCGGTCGACCGTTGAGGTTCGATATTTTTTGTGTTGTTTTTGGTTATCTGATGGATAATTTTTCTTAGAGGTGTGTCGTTTGCGTGCATGATAGTGTTAATTGTTTTTAATTGTGAGTGTTCGATTCTGCTTTCTAATGGTTCGATGTTAGATTCCAGGTATAGATTGAAAGTGGGTGTAGAGCAGAAGGCTCCCAGAGATGTTCGCAAGATTGAGTTAATTAACGTTTTAATTGGTTTTATAAGTGACTTAGAGGAGTTACCGTATATCGGTAAAGCGTAATCAATTTTGGAGATACATAGGCTTTTGACGATTTGAACAAGGGTGTTGGGGTGGCTGTTGTATTTACCGCTGGAAAGGCATTTTATTATATTTAATGATTTCTGTAGTGATTTGTGTAATTTATTGAAGTGGGGTTTGAATTTGTATTTTGTGTTGAAGGACAGACCTAGAATAGTTAGTTCGTTAACTGTGTTTATAGTTGTGGATTGTGTAGAGACCTGGCATGAACATTGTTTTTTCCGACAAATGTGGATGTGTTTGCATTTTGAAATTGAGAGCATTGCGCCGGATTTTTGGCACCATTCATTGATTTCAGTAAACAGTCTGTCGAGGTTGATTGAAATGTTTTTATCTTTTTTCAATGGTATTAAGATGTTAAAGTCGTTCGCATAAGCTGTGTGTTGAAGTTCCTTGTGCTTGTCGATTATATCTGAGAGACTGTTGAACGCAATGAGAAAAAGAACTACCGAGAGGGGGAGATCCCTGCGGAATGCCGTTGTGGAGTGGGTGTGTCCTTGAGGTGTTATCATTGGCACGAACTCCTATTTTCCTTTTTGACATGAAGTTCATCACATATTTGATAATTAATGGGCCGCAGCCCCATACTGATAGTTGATTTATGATGGTATGCAATCCTATTTTTTCAAATGCTTTTGCGAAGTCAAGAGATATAATAGATATGTGTCTTTTTTCAGAGAGGGCTCTGCTAATTAGAGCGTCTGTGTAAAGCAGACAATCCATTGCAGATTTCCCTTTTTTAAATCCGAGTTGACGGCTGTTCAGTAGCTTGTTGGTTGTAGCAAACCACCATAGCCGTTTTGAGATTATTTTGTCTAGGGTTTTAGATAAACATGGGTTGAGGGAGATAGGTCTATATGATTCCGTCATGGTTTTGTCTGCGCCTTGTTTGTGGATAGGTATAATTGTGCTGATTTTGTACGATTGAGGAATATAAGATTTTAAAATGTTGTTGAAAAAGCGGATAAATCTCATTTTCAGTGATTCAGCGACGTGTCGTACCATGTCATAGTTAATCTTATCTTGACCTGGGGTGTGACCCTTTAAGCTATTTAGTGCCGATGAGAACTCTAGGAAGTTTATATCCTGTTCCATGAACGCTGCAGTTTTGTGTGGGGGGAGATAAAAAGTTTAGCGTATTTAGATATTTTTTTCTTCAATGAAAATTGAAAATTGGACAATTGGGAGTCTTCTGAACGGAGTGACCAATAGCTTGCGAAGGCTTCAGAAATATCTTCGGAGCTGGTGAGCAGATCGCTACTGCTGTTATCCTTGATAGCGTGTATTTGTGTAGCTTTGTGAAGACCACAGAGCTTTTTTATATTACTCCAAATTGCTTCCGGTTTGGACTGAGGAGAGATTGTCGAAGTCAATTTAAATAGGCTATCGGCTTTACTCAATTTTAATTCCCTTCTGAATTTTGCGTTCATTTTTTTATATAATGGATGAGGTTTTCGTTGGACATATCTCTATTGAATGTTCTCCAGGCTTTAAATTTTTCCTTATTCAGACCTTCCAGTTTTTATTCCACCAAGGAACATTGTGGTGGGTCTTAGGTGGTCTCGTGTGTGGAATGCTCTCGTATGCACTTTGCAAAATAATTTTCTTGATATTGCCTGCTTCCTGATTAATGTTTAGTGATATTGGTATTTTATTGTTCAGGTCTTTAGTTAGCATCTCGAATTTTTCCCAATCAGCTCTGCTAGTAATGAATCGTTGTACAAAGTTTTGACTTGCTCTCTGATTTTTCGGGAAAATTTCGATGGTGATTGGGAAGTGATCGCTTCCTTGGAGGGAGTCACTGATTTTGAAGTCGCAATATACTTTAAGTTCAGGTGAACAGAATGCCAAGTCAATATGTGTAAAGGTCCTATGTGTTGAGAAATGCGTGGGTTGTCCGTTGTTAAGGATAATGAAGTTGTTATCCAGAATGAATTTTCCTAATATTCTTCCCCTCAGATTAATTTTTGGGGATCCCCAGCTGGTATTCCAGTTGTTGAAGTCTCCTGTAATTAGATTAGAGGAGTTTCCTGGTGGTAACATTGAATGGAGATCTGTTTGGTTGAATTTCTTGTTAGGAGGTATATAGGATGCTATTATATTAAAGTTTTTTACAGACTGAATTTCCAATGCAATGGAATCAACTGTGCTCTGAAGGGGGATGGATTTGTGCTGTATAGATTTGTGAACTAAAATTGCCGCGCCGCCATCCGGGCTGTGCGAGGCTGTGTAGTAAATATTGTAGTTAACTGGAATAGGGATTGGTTGGGTGTACGTTATGTGGGTTTCTTGTAGTGAAATGATTTTGGGAGTAAAGCGTTTAATCAGGACTTGCAGTTCGCTGTAGTTGTTCAGGGTCCAGAGGGTCCAGCATTGTGGGGTCAACAAACTTTAAGGCCGCTTAAATTCTGCCAAAATTGTCCGTGGCTCCAGTTGGAGTAGAGATAAGAAGATTTCGTTATTTCGTTTGCTTTGTGCTTGTGTTGTTGTTTTGAAGCGAAGTTAGCTATCCTTTCTTGTTTTTATTTATTTATTGTACTCTGCACTCAAAAGTTGCAAACTTAAGGTACAGATGGGGATTGGCCATAGCTGCGGTGGCTTTCGGCCGGACGGTGTTACATACATATTTGCTTATAAATATAACTTATAAAAAATAATGATTATTTACACGTGTGGTAACAAGTTATTTACACTTAAATTATTTATAAATTAAATAACATATAAAGTTATATGAGATGCAAAAGGTTAGCTGATTTGAGGAAGTTTGGAATTAGCTGGAGGTTTGCAGAATTAGGGTCAATTAATAGTTCCGTGAGTTTAATATTTGGAAAATTTGTTGTATGTGTTTGTAGGGCGGGGCAGTCGTCAAGGATATGGGAGATTGATATGGAGTCCGTGGTGCAGAACTGGCATTGGTAGTTTGGTGTCTGTGAGAAGCGATGTTCGTGGGTGAGTCTGGTGTGGCCAAGTCGAAGCCGGATTATTTTAGTGATCTCTCTTCTTGGGAGGTTGGAGGTCTGTGTAGTTTTAGTGTAGTCGGCTATGCTTATTGCTTCAGGATTAATTTGTTGGTACCACTGCGATGATTTTTGCAACATGGGTTTTTTTTTTTTAAGGGACTCCGTTTTTAATTGTTTGTTGATGTCTCCACGGTAAACATTTGCTGTAGAAAATAGTGGAGCGATGGTCGCTTCTTTCGCTGCTGCATCGGCATTTTCGTTGCCCTTGATTCCGACGTGGCTGGGAACCCATAGGAGTTTGATTTTATTTTTATGTTTTAACGGAAGGTCGCGGATTGATGTTACATAAAAGCTGAAATTGTTAATGTTGGCTATTGCTTCCAATATGGATAGGGAATCTGAGAAGATGCAGAATTTCCCTCTAGTCTTGACTGCTATTTTGATGGCTTCAAGAATACCCATCGGCTCTGCCGTATAGACTGTTGAGTAGCTTGGGAGGACAGCTTGTTTAAGGGTTTCATCTTCTGTCGTTACCGCAAAGCCAATTATTTCCTTGTTCAAGGATCCATCTGTGAACAGGAGAGTGAAGTTCTTCCTCATCAGCTGGTGTTTCATTTCCAGAAATTGTTGGACAAATATGTCCTTGTTTGTATCAGATTTTTTTAGACGGCTTAGTCGGGTATCTATTAGATTGGTATCTAGAAACCAGGGCGGTAATATTGGTTTAGGCTTATGAGGAAGAGAGGTTGGAAGTTCCAGCTTAAGACTTCGAGAAATGCACCGGTCGACCGTTGAGGTTCGATATTTTTTGTGTTGTTTTTGGTTATCTGATGGATAATTTTTCTTAGAGGTGTGTCGTTTGCGTGCATGATAGTGTTAATTGTTTTTAATTGTGAGTGTTCGATTCTGCTTTCTAATGGTTCGATGTTAGATTCCAGGTATAGATTGAAAGTGGGTGTAGAGCAGGAGGCTCCCAGAGATGTTCGCAAGATTGAGTTAATTAACGTTTTAATTGGTTTTATAAGTGACTTAGAGGAGTTACCGTATATCGGTAAAGCGTAATCAATTTTGGAGATACATAGGCTTTTGACGATTTGAACAAGGGTGTTGGGGTGGCTGTTGTATTTACCGCTGGAAAGGCATTTTATTATATTTGATGATTTCTGTAGTGATTTGTGTAATTTATTGAAGTGGGGTTTGAATTTGTATTTTGTGTTGAAGGACAGACCTAGAATAGTTAGTTCGTTAACTGTGTTTATAGTTGTGGATTGTGTAGAGACCTGGCATGAACATTGTTTTTTCCGACAAATGTGGATGTGTTTGCATTTTGAAATTGAGAGCATTGCGCCGGATTTTTGGCACCATTCATTGATTTCAGTAAACAGTCTGTCGAGGTTGATTGAAATGTTTTTATCTTTTTTCAATGGTATTAAGATGTTAAAGTCGTTCGCATAAGCTGTGTGTTGAAGTTCCTTGTGCTTGTCGATTATATCTGAGAGACTGTTGAACGCAATGAGAAAAAGAACTACCGAGAGGGGAGATCCCTGCGGAATGCCGTTGTGGAGTGGGTGTGTCCTTGAGGTGTTATCATTGGCACGAACTCCTATTTTCCTTTTTGACATGAAGTTCATCACATATTTGATAATTAATGGGCCGCAGCCCCATACTGATAGTTGATTTATGATGGTATGCAATCCTATTTTTTCAAATGCTTTTGCGAAGTCAAGAGATATAATAGATATGTGTCTTTTTTCAGAGAGGGCTCTGCTAATTAGAGCGTCTGTGTAAAGCAGACAATCCATTGCAGATTTCCCTTTTTTAAATCCGAGTTGACGGCTGTTCAGTAGCTTGTTGGTTGTAGCAAACCACCATAGACGTTTTGAGATTATTTTGTCTAGGGTTTTAGATAAACATGGGTTGAGGGAGATAGGTCTATATGATTCCGTCATGGTTTTGTCTGCGCCTTGTTTGTGGATAGGTATAATTGTGCTGATTTTGTACGATTGAGGAATATAAGATTTTAAAATGTTGTTGAAAAAGCGGATAAATCTCATTTTCAGTGATTCAGCGACGTGTCGTACCATGTCATAGTTAATCTTATCTTGACCTGGGGTGTGACCCTTTAAGCTATTTAGTGCCGATGAGAACTCTAGGAAGTTTATATCCTGTTCCATGAGCGCTGCAGTTTTGTGTGGGGGAGATAAAAAGTTTAGCGTATTTAGATATTTTTTTCTTCAATGAAAATTGAAAATTGGACAATTGGGAGTCTTCTGAACGGAGTGACCAATAGCTTGCGAAGGCTTCAGAAATATCTTCGGAGCTGGTGAGCAGATCGCTACTGCTGTTATCCTTGATAGCGTGTATTTGTGTAGCTTTGTGAAGACCACAGAGCTTTTTTATATTACTCCAAATTGCTTCCGGTTTGGACTGAGGAGAGATTGTCGAAGTCAATTTAAATAGGCTATCGGCTTTACTCAATTTTAATTCCCTTCTGAATTTTGCGTTCATTTTTTTATAATGGATGAGGTTTTCGTTGGACATATCTCTATTGAATGTTCTCCAGGCTTTAAATTTTTCCTTATTCAGACCTTCCAGTTTTTTATTCCACCAAGGAACATTGTGGTGGGTCTTAGCTGGTCTCGTGGGTGGAATGCTCTCGTATGCACTTTGCAAAATAATTTTCTTGATATTGCCTGCTTCCTGATTAATGTTTAGTGATATTGGTATTTTATTGTTCAGGTCTTCAATTAGCATCTCGAATTTTTCCCAATCAGCTCTGCTAGTAATGAATCGTTGTACAAAGTTTTGACTTGCTCTCTGATTTTTCGGTAAAATTTTGATGGTGATTGGGAAGTGATCGCTTCCTTGGAGGGAGTCACTGATTTTGAAGTCGCAATATACTTTAAGTTCAGGTGAACAGAATGCCAAGTCAATATGTGTAAAGGTCCTATGTGTTGAGAAATGCGTGGGTTGTCCGTTGTTAAGGATAATGAAGTTGTTATCCAGAATGAATTTTCCTAATATTCTTCCCCTCAGATTAATTTTTGGGGATCCCCAGCTGGTATTCCAGTTGTTGAAGTCTCCTGTAATTAGATTAGAGGAGTTTCCTGGTGGTAACATTGAATGGAGATCTGTTTGGTTGAATTTCTTGTTAGGAGGTATATAGGATGCTATTATATTAAATTTTTTTACAGACTGAATTTCCAATGCAATGGAATCAACTGTGCTCTGAAGGGGGATGGATTTGTGCTGTATAGATTTGTGAACTAAAATTGCCGCGCCGCCATCCGGGCTGTGCGAGGCTGTGTAGTAAATATTGTAGTTAACTGGAATAGGGATTGGTTGGGTGTACGTTATGTGGGTTTCTTGTAGTGAAATGATTTTGGGAGTAAAGCGTTTAATCAGGACTTGCAGTTCGTTGTAGTTGTTCAGGGTCCAGAGGGTCCAGCATTGTGGGGTCAACAAACTTTAAGGCCGCTTAAATTCTGCCAAAATTGTCCGTGGCTCCAGTTGGAGTAGAGATAAGAAGATTTCGTTATTTCGTTTGCTTTGTGCTTGTGTTGTTGTTTTGAAGCTGCGCTACGTAGACGTCTCGCGAAAGAACACGACTGATCGGTTAGACTGTCGAAGGTGAACTGGTGTCCTTTCTTGTTATTGATCGATTTTGTTCAAATGTATAGTGGTTATAGCAATTTTAATTTAACTTCCATTTAGTTTACCTCGTAATTTAACTTTCATTTAGTTTACCTCGTCGCCATGGTAACACTGCACCACTTCCATAAATTTACACGCGAAATTATACTTTTAACAATGTTCTTAGTTTCCACTCACCAATCGCTTCGAGTGCCGAAATCAACACTAAACCTAGTTACATATAAGAATATAGGGAGAGAGAAATACGCTGAAAAGCGTAAATACTGAAAAAAAACAACCGACTACCCCCTAAGAAAGCAGAATAAAAAAAACTGTGTGTGTCAGACTCACGCACGGCAGAAGTGAAACTTCTAAGTTGGTTTTCCATGCATGTGAGCCCCGGTTTAGATCTTTCCCCCTCTCTCGTGTTGAATTCAGGTTTCCATATTTGTTTTTTTAATCAATTTTATATTCTGATTAAAAAGCGTATTGATGACAGAAAGTACACGATAAACCAATTTACCTGAGCTGTGTATTAATTACGAGTTTAGGGAATTTTCTATTCAAACCCACACGCTAACAAGGTTATGTATTCAAAATCCCCCATTCGTGATGTATTTCATCGTACATTTATGTGATATATTTATACCCTTGCAGAGGGTATTATAATTTTGTCCAAAAGTGTGCAACGCAGTGAAGGAGACATCTCCGACCCTATAAAGTATAAATATTCTTGATCAGGATCACCTGAGTTGATAAGAGCATGTCCGTCTGTCCCTTTGTCCGTCTGTCTGTCTGTTTCTACGTGAACTAGTCTCTCAGTTTTAAAACTATCGACTTTAAACTTTGCACACATCCTTCTTTCCTTTGCACGCAGTATATAAGTCGGAACGACCGGGATCGGCCGACTATATCCTATAGCTGCCATATAACTGATTGATCGGAAATGGTATAATTTTTGTGTTTTTAGAGTTAGAGTTAAAATTTGACACGAGAGCTATCTTTGGCAAAACATTTCGACATGCAAAATTTCATAAGGATCGGCCGACTATATCCTATAGCTGCCATATAACTGAACGATCGGAAATGGACCAACTTTCGAGTTTTTGAAGATAGAAAGCTGGAACTTAGTACAGATTGTATATTTGGTCAGTTAATCCAACCTACCAAATTTTATAAGAATCGGCCGACTTTATCATATAGCAGCCATATAACTGAACGATCGGAATTATCCCAACTGTTGTGTTTTTGAAGATAGAAAGCTGGAACTTAGTACAGATTATGTTTTTTCTGGTTTTAACTGCAAGGGTATATAATTGGGTATTTCTTGTTTTTGGATATATTTATTTGATATATTTACTTAATATATATTTTCCTGGGATTTCCATGTATTTGATCAGGCATATTGGAGACAACTAACTGTTGATGAGTCGCATCAGATGCGCAAGTTTGCGTCACATCAGTCTCACTCTGACTCATTTTGCCCGTAACTTAATTGTTCACCAACACACACTGAATTTCCTCTATTTAGAGTAACTATTTAGTTACTCAATAAAGAAAAATCAATAGCCGTAATACGTATATTCCTTCGATTTAGCGATATTGTTAAAAACTATTAAGAATATCGCTTCGTTCAGTGCGAATCGCAGGTCAACGCAATATCCCAACCTCGTTTCACACTTACTGAACGGCTGATGCGCGGCGTGGGTAGTTTGCTATAGAGCAAACAGGAGAGAAAGAAAGGCATTCGAGAGAGAAGGGGAGAGACGGCGTGTCTCGGTGACTCTCTCACATCGTTCAGCGCTTGCGATGCGAGAGAGCGAGTAGGCGAGAGTGGGAAGGAGCGACATTTGACGGTTTTGGTAACGCTCCGAACTTACTGTTTCACTCGCCTATTTTTAATCTGCCTTGGGGCCCCCGACGCGCCTAAAGAAGTTTCACTTCAAAAGTCTATAACTCCTCCAAAAATTGTCCGATTTGGCTGAATTTGGATTTATAGGTGTATATTAGGAATTGGAAAAGTTGATATAGGATCTTGATTTGCGCGGATACCATACGAGTCGAAGTTTCGAAGATAGATAGGATAGATAGATAGATAGAAGATAGGATAGATCTATCTCTTATAGTTTTCGAGATCCACGCGTTCAAAATTTTAGCCAGTTGTATGCGAAATTATATATTTATGAGTATCTTCTCTGAAAATCGGACGATTTGGATGAAATTTGTTTTTCAGATATAAATTAACTATTAAAATAGTTTGCCATCAAAAGTTTTTCCACCGGTTTTCAAAGTTTTTGGTTTGTGGAGGCTTAAGAGGTGGTGGAAAAAATTTGAAACTTCAAATTCATTTGTGACCTTTGCCGTGTGGATTGACGCTGCTGATAATCCAATCGTCTCCATACAAATTTTTAGCAATATTGTTCACCGTCCAAAAGCACCACATTCATATTGGAAGTTATTCTGGTAGATATAGGTGTCTTTCCTTTGACAGAATGCAGCATACTACCACCTTCAAAGCCTCGTTTGTAACTGGACCGGCGTTCTTGGCGCAAATCTCTCCAATCTTTTTTGGATTATCTGGTCTGTTTAAATTAAATTTTTGTTACCACTAAAGATGACATTTTCCCACTCCTCGTTCCAGAATTGATATTTGTTGGCGAATTCCAAGCGAGCTCTTATACATGTACCGGTCCAGGAGCTTTGTGTGTGTACACCGAATTTTTTTTCGTTTAAAATTTTGAAGATCCGGGTTCGGGTGACTTGGAGGCCCAAATGAGCCTTAATTTGCCCGCTGGACATGTATTGCTCCACTGCTAGGCGTCGAATATGCCGTTTGAAACGATCATCAATGGTGTCTTTTCATCCACTGCGTCGCGCTACATCATATTCATCATATTTTTTATAAATTTTTGTATGCAGTTTCTATGTCTATTTAATCTAGCTGCAGTATCAGAAAATTTGGGGCCCATTTCACGCAGTCTAATAATAATGACCCTTCTTGGCCGACAAACTAATTTCTCAAATAATTCAAATAAACAAATTTGGCATAAATAATGAATTTTACATTCTTACAATAATTAAGAAAATAAATGTTCACTTTTTAATATTTTGCACCAAACTATCAGCACGAAAGATGGGCTAGACTGATTTTGTACATATGTATGTATGTATTAGAGGTCTGCAGGAATACATTCTTATTGCCTCAGCCATAGAATACTTCCGAATGGAATAGAATGAATGAGTGGTAGACACAACGAATTGAGTGAGAGAGTAAGAGAGCATTCTAACTCATGGGCATTCTCTTGCTTTGAAACCGAGTGAGTTGGGGTGGGAAGTAAGAAGAGTGTTTTTGGAATGGGGAATGTAATCGAATGTCTCGAATGGTTTATAACACACTTTATTTTCCTTTGTTAAGCAAAACGCTTCTTTATACTTCATTAATAATGAGGGAATTGACCGAAAGGTGAATTATAATGAATGGTATGGTTTTAAACTGTTATTATTATTTTCTTAGTGTTTTTTGTTTATTTTTCTTAAGTTTTTCCAAATTAACTTATTTTACAAAATTTTTTTAGTGGCAAAATTGTGCTGGAAAGTTATTTGTTAATAAATATTGAAAATAATTTTACATTCTTATAAGTAAAATATGTAAAATAAAATATACAACATAATAATGAATATTTCTGAAAAAAAAACAATGACTTATTTCCACTTTTGAATTATTTTATTATCAGAGTCTAAAAATACAGGCAAATATGCATATTTCTATCGTACATTCTAGAATGCATTCGAAACAATTCGAATGCGAATTGTAACTCTAACTCATTCAATTCGGGTTTCATCCCCCCAATGTTGTGCGAGTGAGACCTACACAGTCGCACTCACTCATTCATTAATTTTCGCCTCAGCATTCTATCTCACTCAATTCATTTTCAAGCTTGTGCATTTGAATGTCGTTTTTTAGCTATTAATGCAGAACTTTAATATGTATATATATATATATTAACTATTCAATACCCGAGGCACCAACATATTTTGTAAATAGCGGTACTACAAAAGAGATTATAATGAAGCAATTTTTATCACATAGCAAAAGAAAACATTCTACATTTATTACGACAAACTTTATACACTCAATACATAAAAAATTAACTGTGAATATGAAAAATAATCAAAAATGCGCATATAATTATTTGTGTGAGGTATGTTTAAATGATATTTTGCCCCTAACTCATAAAAATTTTAAATAATGTGTTGTTAGGAACTTATGGAAGACCGGTATAAATTGTAAATAATATGTTTTAAAGAACTTATGGAAGACTAAATCAATTCCTACTAGGGGATCGATCGGTAAACATGTAAATGTATCATGTAAATGTATTTATATGGGTACCACTGATCTAAAGTAATACAAAACTTAAATTTTCGGATCCGCCCGATGTAAAATTAATTTTTTTTTGTTCATAATAAAAATCTATTTTATACCCACAGGAAAAATTGGACCACGGACTCCAACGCCCTTTAAAAATGCACTCGCAGCCCTACGCAAAAAAAGGCACGGTCGACGATATGAACCGTCTAGTCCGTCAAGTCTAGTGGAAGATCTTGCTGAAATTATCAATGAGGAACAACTGAACGATTCACAAACTTTGCAAAATAACAACAACGTTAAACAAAACATAACTCAAAATATTTTGTTTAATGCAGAAAAAAACTTAAGTGTACGGTCTCCACATCTGACGCGTGCGAGGAAATCTTTACTTTCAGCTTGGACTACAAATCAACTTTCCAATGTGGTATATAGCAAAAAAACACAACCCTTTGAAACAGAAACTCCTAGTAAAATTCTTACATCGCCTAGCAACTTTATGAAAGATCCTCTATGTAGCGAACAGGACTTACCGTTCGATGAAGGCAGAAAAGAAAACAGACCATACCATAAGCCTCGTGACTTCTCAAGTGAAAACATCATTGATCCGAAATGGGCACAAGTAGCTTGTGGAAAAACCAAAGATCAGCTGTTTATGGAAGAGCAAGCATATGCGTGTCTTAAAAATTTTTCTTGCTTGCCACGTTCTCTGAAATTTGAAAAGCACAAGTGTAACTATATTTTAAATGAACAGTTTTTATAAATGTAAAATATTTGTAACTTTTATTTGCATATAATTTGTATATAATGAAAACTTCACTATGCAGATATAATATTTACGAAACTCCCAATAAAAAAATGTAAACCCAATTATATTTTTCGTTTTTGCCGATTTATATCCTTTTGTGTCAAAAGTATCGTAGTGAAAAACACTTCTCTATAAAGCACTGATCGGCACACAATACATTGATATGATTGTGATGTATTAGTGAAAAGATTTATGAAAATGTGTATGTGTTTTTGTGCTCGCTTCAGCAGGTCAGCGGGAGCTCGAGAATTGGAGTATATATGCACGGGCGTAAAATTGTGTTTTGCCTCTAGCTTTGGGCATATATAAATTTATACAAAAATACACTTTATGTATTTACACTGCTGGTCTTGGGTTAGACGCACTCAGTTTTCCAAACAAATTTTTTATATTTTTTTTGAATGATTATTCAAAAAAAGTTAATATGCAAAAACTTTGGTTATTTAATAATAATTCAATTATAATATTCAAAATTTATAAAAATGTAACATAAGTTGTTTTTTTAAACATTTTCTTCAAGCAACTTAAAATAAGGCACATTTTTCTTGGTCAATAGAATAGACGCAATTTAGATTTCTTCGTCTTGCGTAAAAAAGTACAGTTTTTTGTATTGAGAAAATATTAAAAACAAGAAAGCAAAGCTAACTTCGGGCGGAGCCGAAGTTGATATACCCTTGCAGCTCAAACCGGATATATATTGCAAACATCGGATATAGTTGGCCGATCCTTATGATTACATCATAATAAAACCAATCAATTACAATACAAAATCGAAAAAAAGTCCCAAGCTTCTATCTTCAAAAATACAAAAGTTGATATTTCTACCAAATACCATTTCCGATCGTTCAGTTATATGGCAGCTATAGGATATAGTCGGCCGATCCTAATGAAATTTTGTAGGTCGGATTAACTGACCAAAAATAGAATGTGTACCAAGTTCCAGCTTTCTATCTTCAAAAACACGAAAGTTGGGTCATTTCCGATCGTTCAGTTATATGGCAGCTATAAGATATAGTCGGCCGATCCATATGAAATTTGGCATGTCGTATTATTTTGCCAAAAATAGCTCTCATGTCAATTTTTAGCCCTCTAACTCTAAAAACACCAAAGTTATACCATTTCCCATCAATCAGTTATATGGCAGCTATAGGATATAGTCGGCCGATCCCGGCCGTTCCGACTTATATACTGCGTGCAAAGGAAAGAAGGGTGTGTGCAAAGTTTCAAGTCGATAGCTTTAAAACTGAGAGACTAGTTTGCGTAGAAACAGACAGGCGGACAGACAGACAGACGGACAGACGGACATGCTCATATCAACTCAGGAGGTGATCCTGATCAAGAATATATATACTTTATAGGGTCGGAGATATCTCCTTCACTGCGTTGCACACTTTTGGACAAAATTATAATACCCTCTGCAAGGGTATAATAAACAAATACACTTTTTAACAAAATTGTTAAAATTCCATCAAATTCGACTAAGTCCGCAGCTAAGATTAAGGAATTAGCCGGAGTAAAAGCCAGCCTTTCAACTGTTCAGCGTATAATCAGAAATGCAGAATACCTAAAGCGTTTAAAAATCAAGAAAAAACATTCTCTGAATGCAACACGCAAAGAAAAACGGCTTCAATTCGCGAAACAATACATGACGTGGAATGTTCAAACGGACACTCGGCGTAATGATTGGCGTTCTGTTGTTTTTACTGATGAAAAAAGATTAAATTTAGATGGCCCCGATGGCTTTCAATATTATTATCACGATTGGCGAAAAGATGAGATATATATTTAAGTCGCCACCACAGCTGAGAAGGTGGAGTAATGGTGTGGGGTGCCATCACGTTTTGTGGAACAATTGACTTGATTTGTATCGATCAAAAGATAAACGGCGATCGCTTCAAAATATTGTTGGAGTCTGTATTCCAAAATTAAATTATCTCTTTGGACCAATTCCTTGGATTATTCAAGAAGACAATGCTCCTATTCATAACGCTCGAGTAGTAAAGTCGTTTATTTCGAGTCAAAACGTTAATATCATGACCTGGCCACCATACTCTCCAGGTCTTAAGGTAATTGAAAATGTTTGGGGCTGGCTAACGCGGAAGGTATACGAAGGAGTAAAGCAATACGAAGATAAGGAAACATTACCTGCAGCTTTAAAACGAGCTTGGAGCGAGATATCGTTGAAATACATAGATTCCCTGTATAATTCTTTGAAGGACTGAAATTTTTCTTTATTTCTAATAAATCAAATATAAACACCAACTTCAAATTTATGTTTAAAATAAGTTACTTTAAAAAAAATAATATGTCTAAGTGCGTCTATTGTATTGACCAAGAAAAATGTGCCTTCATTTAAGTTGCATGAAGAAAAAGTTTAAAAACACAATTTACGTTATATTTTTATAATATTTTGAATATTATAATTGAAGTATTATTAGATAACCAATTTTATGCATATTAACTTTTTATACCCTTGCAGAGGGTATTATAATTTTGTACAAAAGTGTGCAACACAGTGAAGGAGACATCTCCGACCCTTTAAAGTATATATATTCTTGATCAGGATCACCTCCTGAGTTGATATGAGCATGTCCGTAGGTCCGTCTGTCTGTCTGTCTGTTTCTACGCGAACTAGTTTCTCAGTTTTAAAGCTTTGCACGCAGTATATAAGTCTGAACGCCTGGTATCGGTCGACTGTATCCTATATCTGCTGATTGATCGGAAATGGTATACTTAACTTTGGTGTTTTTAGAGTTAGAGAGTTCAAATTTAACATGAGAGCTATTTTTGGCAAAATATTGCGACGATATTGCGATATTGCCAAATTTCATAAGGGTCGGCCGACTATATCCTATAGCTGCCATATAACTGAACGATCGAAAATTACCTAACTTTCGTGTTTTTGAAGATAGAAATCTGGAACTTAGGTTAGGTTAGGTTGAGGCGGCGATGCGGGGCCAGTGGTCCTACAAGAGGACCTCTTCCTTCCTATCTACTATGTGCCCAAGAGTGTTATATCCTTCCTGCGGCGGCTCGCGGTCCTATCCAGGTTTACGGATGAAAGCTACGAGTCTGCGTTTGACACAGGATTGCGACTGTCTCTTCCTCTTCTACATTCCCACATCTCCTGCAGTAGTCATAATGTGGCACCGCTAGTCTAGCCGCGTGCGTGTTAACCAGCGTCCCGTAATGGCCACAGTACAGATTGTTACAATACAGATTGTTTCTTGATTGCCAGTAAGTGCTGGGGATCTAAGTGCTTCCCCGATAGCTATTACTTCTGCTTGGAACACACTACAGTGGTCGGGGAGTCTGAAGGACTCATTTAGACACAGCCGTTCGCAATGGAAACCGCCCACCTGGCCATTCAATTTTGAACCGTCTGTGTAGATATGAAGGGAACCGGCTGGTCCCGGGATTTGTGTGGCCCATTCCTCCCATGTGTACAGCCATCTTACTATTTTTGGGGACATTCCCCATTTAAGGCCAATGGCTTTTCGGCATGTATAGAGCGCGATTGTTGCCTTGTTAGCTTTATCCATAGTGGTTGACTTCCAGCCCAGTTTCCTGTCTAGCGTAATCCCTAGGTACTTGGCGCTACCGCTAAGGGAGAGTGTTTTGTACTTCCTGGTGAAGAGGACGAGCTCGGTTTTGACGGGTTTACATCAGTCCATTTCTAACTGCCCATGTTGAGAGGACCCTAAGTTTGTCCGTCATGCGGTCACATAGAGTGTAGGGAAATTTCCCAGAGAAGGCAATTGCGACATCATCCGCGTAAGCGATAACTTTGCAACCACCACCTTCTAGAAATCGCAGTAGGCTATTAACCGCCACGTTCCAGAGTAGGGGTGAGAGTACGCCTCCTTGCGGGGTGCCTCTTCTGACGTATCTATGAATAGATTCTCCTCCTAGTGACGCCTTAACAGTCCTGTTTACCAGGATCTGCTTTATAAGGCGAACGGATTGATTGTCTATTCCTAGTCCCGTCAGCGCATTGATTATCGAGCTTGGTAGGATGTTGTTGAACGCACCTTCTATGTCTAGAAAAGCAATGAGTGCGTATTCCTTGTCACTAAGTGCCTTTTCGACAAAAGTAGTGATCTCGTGGAGTGCCGTTTCCGTGGATCGGCCCTTCTTATACGCATGCTGTGATCCCAGATATCATCTGGGTTGATAGTAAGATTAATATAAAGGCTGATTACTCTCTTCATTGTCTTGAGAAGGAAGGACAACAGGCTTATTGGTCTGAAGGCTATTTATCGCCCAGCTGAGATACCTGTCACTCAATAGGTATTCAACTTGGTTAGGGAGGGAGGGGCTATCCCCCTGTCTCTGCATTTCCAGGGTTGTTTTTTCTAGAGAGCATCCCGGGAAATGTGCCTCTATGAGAGTCTCTAGGGTTTCTTTGCTGGACGATGTCCAGTTAACTTCTGAGGTTTTAATATATCTTACATTTGGTGCAGAAGTTGTGAGGACCGAAGTCGGGAGGCTTCTGATGTTTGCTGAATGTTCGTGCAGAACTTGGTCTAGGCATTCCTTTTTGCCTTGCGAAGTTCTTTGTTATATTGCCTAAGGTTCGTTTTATACGTCTCCCAGGCTAAAGGCCTTGCGGGCCTTGATCTTAAAGGGCGCAAGTGTTTGCGACCACCATGGTGGTTTCTTTGACTTGTTATTGCCTGATCTGCTTTTGGGACAAGCTTTATTGAATGCCCTGGCGCACGCTGCCGTAAGCGTGTCCACCATGGCATCCAGGGCTTTCCTACTGTCAACGTCCCTTGTTGGAGGTTTTCCCAAGGAACTTTCTAGTTTTTTCCTGTATAACTCCCAGTTCGCTTTTCTCGGGTTGCGTACCGTTAGTCGATTAATGTTCTCAAAATTGACCACTAATTCTATGTATCGATGGTCCGAAAAAGAGTGTTTCTCTAGGGCTCCCCATCTAACAATCTTGTCTGCTAGGGAGTCAGAGTAAAGAGTGATGTCAAGTACTTTCCTTCTGTTCTTGACTATTAAGGTGGGTTCTGTACCCGTGTTACCCACCAGAAGATTGGAGCCTAGGATAAAATCGAAGATTGACTCACCCCTCTCGGTCGTGTCAGTGCTTTCCCACTGATGATGATGGGCGTTGGCATCGCCCTATGATCAGGTCGATCTTGTGCTTCTTGCTGTCTTCCACCAGCTGTTTGAGTAGCGGGTGCGGGGGGAGGGCCTCCTGGTCGTGGCCCATATACGCCGAACATACCCTTAGAGGTCCATTTGAGCTCTCTATGGCTGCGGCTACGTGGTCTTCATTGCTGAAATTGGGTAGCAAAAAGAGGTTAAGGTTCTTTTTTGCGAGGATGCAGGCTCGCCTTTTACCAGTTGTGTCGGCTTTGCATAGCCTATACTCCGACGCCCCCAACCCAAGAATCCTGTCTCCAAGGATCCAGGGTTCCTGGATGAGGGTCACATCACCTCCACTCTCGGCGAGGTGGAGTAGGAGGGCAGCTGATGCCGCTTTACTGTGATGGAGGTTTATTTGCAAGATCGTCAGGGACATTCTTACAATTCTCCACCACAGTAACTCCGTCTCGGAGCTCAGCAGAGAGTCCTCCTCCATTCCGACTCCACTAAGTGCCCTTGCCAAGTCGCTTTCCTCCGAGGTGTACTCTTCCAGGATGTCCTCCTCTTCATCCGACATTCTTTCCGGGTGCCCCTCTTCGGTCGGCTCCTTCAAATCTGGCTCTTGCGTGTCTGCCTCCAGCCCGATACCTCCTGGCTTGGCCTTCGCATCGGATTTGTAGATACGGACCGAAACGTGTTCGAATCCGTACTTCAGCCGGTGCTCCGACCTTTCCAGGGCTTTTACGGTCTCCTCGTTGAATGTGAGAACGACCTGCCTTCGCAGTCCCACCGCCTCTTCGACCTTGGCGACTCTCCAGTCCGCCGTGGGAGCGTCGGATTGCACATCCTAATCATAGTTTGGATGGTCTTGGGGTCGGCTGGCTTTTCAGTGAGCCACACTCGCGCCCTGGGTTTTCTTGGGATCTCCTCCCAGTCAACCGCCACTAGCTTAGCTCCAGGGTAGACCTCTCCAAGCGATGCTACCATACGCTTGAACGAGCGGTTGGACGGCTGCAGCTGGGCCTTCCTCTTCTTAGCCTGGAGGCTTCTCCCTCCGTTGACCTCTGCCTTTTCGCAATCTCCTTGGCAGGGTCTGACCCAGTACGTTTGTTCGGATCCAGCCTAACTCCCGCCTTGATATGAGCATGTCCGTCTGTCTGTCTGTCTGTTTCTACGCGATCTAGTCTGTCAGTTTTAAAGCTATCGACATGAAACTTTGCACACACCCTTCTCTCCTTTGTACGCAGTATATAAGTGGGAACGCCTGGGATCGGCCGACTATATCCTATATCTGCTGATTGATCGGAAATGGTATACTTAACTTTGGTAGTTTTAGAGTTAGAGAGTTCAAATTTAACATGAGAGCTATTTTTGGCAAAATATTGCGACGATATTGCGATATTGCCAAATTTCATAAGGATCGGCCGACTATATCCTATAGCTGCCATATAACTGAACGATCGGAAATGACCTAACTTTCGTGTTTTTGAAGATAGAAATCTGGAACTTAGGTTAGGTTAGGTTGAGGCGGCGATGCGGGGCCAGTGACTGACCCCCCATCTACTTGAGCCGCTGGGGCTCCTTGTGATACCGCACAGGCAGAGGTCCTACAAGAGGACCTCTCCCTTCCTATCTACTGATGTGCCTAAGAGTGTTATATGCTTCCTGCGGCGGCTCGCGGTCCTATCCAGATTTACGAATGAAAGCTACGAGTCTGCGTGGAGCGATCTCCGCGAGGTATGTTAGGTCCGTGAGTATTGCTGCGCCCAAGAATTTGAGTCGGCTGCGCCCCAGCGCAGGGCATTGACACAGGATTGCGACTGTCTCTTCCTCTTCTACATTCCCACATCTCCTGCAGTAGTCATAATGTGGCACCGCTAGTCTAGCCGCGTGCGTGTTAACCAGTGTCCCGTAATGGCCACAGTACAAATTGTTACAGTACAGATTGTTTCTTGATTGCCAGTAAGTGCTGGGGATCTAAGTGCTTCCCCGATAGCTATTACTTCTGCTTGGAACACACTACAGTGGTCGGGGAGTCTGAAGGACTCATTTAGACACAGCCGTTCGCAATGGAAACCGCCCACCTGGCCATTCAATTTTGAACCGTCTGTGTAGATATGAAGGGAACCGGCTGGTCCCGGGATTTGTGTGGCCCATTCCTCCCATGTGTACAGCCATCTTACTATTTTTGGGGACTTTCCCATTTAAGGCCAATGGCTTTTCCAATGTATAGAGCGCGATTGTTGCCTTGTTAGCTTTATCCATAGTGTTTCCTGTCTATCGTAATCCCTAGGTACTCGGCGCTACCACTAAGGGAGAGTGTTTTGTACTTCCTGGTGAAGAGGACGAGCTCGGTTTTGACGGGTTTACATCAGTCCATTTCTAACTGCCCATGTTGAGAGGACCCTAAGTTTGTCCGTCATGCGGTCACATAGAGTGTGGGGAAATTTCCCAGAGAAGGCAATTGCGACATCATCCGCGTAAGCGATAACTTTGCAACCACCACCTTCTAGAAATCGCAGTAGGCTATTAACCGCCACGTTTCAGAGTAGGGGTGAGAGTACGCCTCCTTGCGGGGTGCCTCTTGTGACGTATCTATGAATAGATTCTCCTCCTAGTGACGCCTTAACAGTCCTGTTTACCAGGATCTGCTTTATAAGGCGTACGGATTGATTGTCTATTCCTAGTCCCGTCAGCGCATTGATTATCGAGCTTGGTAGGATGTTGTTGAACGCACCTTCTATGTCTAGAAAAGCAATGAGTGCGTATTCCTTGTCACTAAGTGCCTTTTCGACAAAAGTAGTGATCTCGTGGAGTGCCGTTTCCGTGGATCGGCCCTTCTTATACGCATGCTGTGATCCCAGATATCATCTGGGTTGATAGTAAGATTAATATAAAGGCTGATTACTCTCTTCATTGTCTTGAGAAGGAAGGACAACAGGCTTATTGGTCTGAAGGCTATTTATCGCCCAGCTGAGATACCTGTCACTCAATAGGTATTCAACTTGGTTAGGGAGGGAGGGGCTATCCCCCTGTCTCTGCATTTCCAGGGTTGTTTTTTCTAGAGAGCATCCCGGGAAATGTGCCTCTGTGAGAGCCTCTAGGGTTTCTTTGCTGGACTATGTCCAGTTACCTTCTGAGGTTTTAATATATCTTACATTTGGTGCAGTAGTTGCGAGGACCGAAGTCGGGAGGCCTCTGATGTTTGCTGAATGTTCGTGCAGAACTTGGTCTAGGCATTCCTTTTTGCCTTGGGAAGTTCTTTGTTATATTGCCTAAGGTTCGTTTTATACGTCTCCCAAGCTAAAGGCCTTGCGGGCCTTGGTCTTAAAGGGCGCAAGTGTTTGCGACCACCATGAAACCACCATGGTTGACTTTGACTTGTTATTGCCTGATCTGCTTTTGGGACAAGCTTTATTGAATGCCCTGGCGCACGCTGCCGTAAGCGTGTCCACCATGGCATCCAGGGCTTTCCTACTGTCAACGTCCCTTGTTGGAGGTTTTCCCAAGGAACTTTCTAGTTTTTTCCTGTATAACTCCCAGTTCGCTTTTCTCGGGTTGCGTACCGTTAGTCGATTAATGTTCTCAAAATTGACCACTAATTCTATGTATCGATGGTCCGAAAAAGAGTGTTTCTCTAGGACTCCCCATCTAACAATCTTGTCTGCTAGGGAGTCAGAGTAAAGAGTGATGTCAAGTACTTCCCTTCTGTTCTTGACTATGAAGGTGGGTTCTGTACCCGTGTTACCCACCAGAAGATTGGAGCCTAGGATAAAATCGAAGATTGACTCACCCCTCTCGGTCGTGTCAGTGCTTTCCCACTGATGATGATGGGCGTTGGCATCGCCCTATGATCAGGTCGATCTTGTGCTTCTTGCTGTCTTCCACCAGCTGTTTGAGTAGCGGGTGCGGGGGGAGGGCCTCCTGGTCGTGGCCCATATACGCCGAACATACCCTTAGAGGTCCATTTGAGCTCTCTATGGCTGCGGCTACGTGGTCTTCATTGCTGAAATTGGGTAGCAAAAAGAGGTTAAGGTTCTTTTTTGCGAGGATGCAGGCTCGCCTTTTACCAGTTGTGTCGGCTTTGCATAGCCTATACTCCGACGCCCCCAACCCAAGAATCCTGTCTCCAAGGATCCAGGGTTCCTGGATGAGGGTCACATCAGCTCCACTCTCGGCGAGGTGGAGTAGGTGGGCAGCTGATGCCGCTTTACTGTGATGGAGGTTTATTTGCAAGATCGTCAGGGACATTCTTACAATTCTCCACCACAGTAACTCCGTCTCGGAGCTCAGCAGAGAGTCCTCCTCCATTCCGACTCCACTAAGTGCCCTTGCCAAGTCGCTTTCCTCCGAGGTGTACTCTTCCAGGATGTCCTCCTCTTCATCCGACATTCCTTCCGGGTGCCCCTCTTCGGTCGGCTCCTTCAAATCTGGCTCTTGCGTGTCTGCCTCCAGCCCGATACCTCCTGGCTTGGCCTTCGCATCGGATTTGTAGATACGGACCGAAACGTGTTCGAATCCGTACTTCAGCCGGTGCTCCGACCTTTCCAGGGCTTTTACGGTCTCCTCGTTGAATGTGAGAACGACCTGCCTTCGCAGTCCCACCGCCTCTTCGACCTTGGCGACTCTCCAGTTCGCCGTGGGAGCGTCGGATTGCACATCCTAAGCATAGTTTGGATGGTCTTGGGGTCGGCTGGCTTTTCAGTGAGCCACACTCGCGCCCTGGGTTTGCTTGGGATCTCCTCCCAGTCAACCGCCACTAGCTTAGCTCCAGGGTAGACCTCTCCAAGCGATGCTACCATACGCTTGTAGGTCTCTACCGATCGTCTACCGTCTTGGCAGGCAATCACCTTTACGCTACCCTGATACTATCCTGCGTCTTCGCATTCTGGTGGGGGTCCTCCGCATCTCAGCATCTCCTCCACGAAGCGCTCATGCAACTCGTTTACCACTCGTCGCCAAAGGTCCTA
This sequence comes from Drosophila parabipectinata, assembly GCA_018153455.1. NCBI lineage: Eukaryota > Metazoa > Arthropoda > Insecta > Diptera > Drosophilidae > Drosophila > Drosophila parabipectinata. Next base: position 555,248 of record JAECYA010000403.1, on the reverse strand, counting down.
GGGGATGAGCCCATCCTTGGAGCCTTTGTCCAGGACTCCAATTAGGGTCACCTTCCCTTCGTCACTTCGGCGAACGAGCGGTTGGACGGCTGCAGCTGGGCCTTCCTCTTCTTAGCCTGGAGGCTTCTCCCTCCGTTGACCTCTGCCTTTTCGCAATCTCCTTGGCAGGGTCTGACCCAGCACGTTTGTTCGGATCCAGCCTAACTCCCGCCTTGATATGAGCATGTCCGTCTGTCTGTCTGTCTGTTTCTACGCGATCTAGTCTGTCAGTTTTAAAGCTATCGACATGAAACTTTGCACACACCCTTCTCTCCTTTGTACGCAGTATATAAGTGGGAACGCCTGGGATCGGCCGACTATATCCTATATCTGCTGATTGATCGGAAATGGTATACTTAACTTTGGTAGTTTTAGAGTAAGAGAGTTCAAATTTAACATGAGAGCTATTTTTGGCAAAATATTGCGACGATATTGCGATATTGCCAAATTTCATAAGGATCGGCCGACTATATCCTATAGCTGCCATATAACTGAACGATCGGAAATGACCTAACTTTCGTGTTTTTGAAGATAGAAATCTGGAACTTAGGTTAGGTTAGGTTGAGGCGGCGATGCGGGGCCAGTGACTGACCCCCCCATCTACTTGAGCCGCTGGGGCTCCTTGTGATACCGCACAGGCAGAGGTCCTACAAGAGGACCTCTCCCTTCCTATCTACTGATGTGCCTAAGAGTGTTATATGCTTCCTGCGGCGGCTCGCGGTCCTATCCAGATTTACGAATGAAAGCTACGAGTCTGCGTGGAGCGATCTCCGCGAGGTATGTTAGGTCCGTGAGTATTGCTGCGCCCAAGAATTTGAGTCGGCTGCGCCCCAGCGCAGGGCATTGACACAGGATTGCGACTGTCTCTTCCTCTTCTACATTCCCACATCTCCTGCAGTAGTCATAATGTGGCACCGCTAGTTTAGCCGCGTGCGTGTTAACCAGTGTCCCGTAATGGCCACAGTACAAATTGTTACAGTACAGATTGTTTCTTGATTGCCAGTAAGTGCTGGGGATCTAAGTGCTTCCCCGATAGCTATTACTTCTGCTTGGAACACACTACAGTGGTCGGGGAGTCTGAAGGACTCATTTAGACACAGCCGTTCGCAATGGAAACCGCCCACCTGGCCATTCAATTTTGAACCGTCTGTGTAGATATGAAGGGAACCGGCTGGTCCCGGGATTTGTGTGGCCCATTCCTCCCATGTGTACAGCCATCTTACTATTTTTGGGGACATTCCCCATTTAAGGCCAATGGCTTTTCGGCATGTATAGAGCGCGATTGTTGCCTTGTTAGCTTTATCCATAGTGTTTGACTTCCAGCCCAGTTTCCTGTCTAGCGTAATCCCTAGGTACTCGGCGCTACCGCTAAGGGAGAGTGTTTTGTACTTCCTGGTGAAGAGGACGAGCTCGGTTTTGACGGGTTTACATCAGTCCATTTCTAACTGCCCATGTTGAGAGGACCCTAAGTTTGTCCGTCATGCGGTCACATAGAGTGTGGGGAAATTTCCCAGAGAAGGCAATTGCGACATCATCCGCAACCACCACCTTCTAGAAATCGCAGTAGGCTATTAACCGCCACGTTCCAGAGTAGGGGTGAGAGTACGCCTCCTTGCGGGGTGCCTCTTCTGACGTATCTATGAATAGATTCTCCTCCTAGTGACGCCTTAACAGTCCTGTTTACCACGATCTGCTTTATAAGGCGTACGGATTGATTGTCTATTCCTAGTTCCGTCAGCGCATTGATTATCGAGCTTGGTAGGATGTTGTTGAACGCACCTTCTATGTCTAGAAAAGCAATGAGTGCGTATTCCTTGTCACTAAGTGCCTTTTCGACAAAAGTAGTGATCTCGTGGAGTGCCGTTTCCGTGGATCGGCCCTTCTTATACGCATGCAGTGATCCCAGATATCATCTGGGTTGATAGTAAGATTAATATAAAGGCTGATTAATCTCTTCATTGTCTTGAGAAGGAAGGACAACAGGCTTATTGGTCTGAAGGCTATTTATCGCCCAGCTGAGATACCTGTCACTCAATAGGTATTCAACTTGGTTAGGGAGGGAGGGGCTATCCCCCTGTCTCTGCATTTCCAGGGTTGTTTTTTCTAGAGAGCATCCCGGGAAATGTGCCTCTGTGAGAGCCTCTAGGGTTTCTTTGCTGGACGATGTCCAGTTACCTTCTGAGGTTTTAATATATCTTACATTTGGTGCAGTAGTTGCAAGGACCGAAGTCGGGAGGCCTCTGATGTTTGCTGAATGTTCGTGCAGAACTTGGTCTAGGCATTCCTTTTTGCCTTGGGAAGTTCTTTGTTATATTGCCTAAGGTTCGTTTTATACGTTTCCCAGGCTAAAGGCCTTGCGGGCCTTGGTCTTAAAGGGCGCAAGTGTTTGCGACCACCATGAAACCACCATGGTTGACTTTGACTTGTTATTGCCTGCTCTGCTTTTGGGACAAGCTTTATTGAATGCCCTGGCGCACGCTGCCGTAAGCGTGTCCACCATGGCATCCAGGGCTTTCCTACTGTCAACGTCCCTTGTTGGAGGTTTTCCCAAGGAACTTTCTAGTTTTTTCCTGTATAACTCCCACTTCGCTTTTCTCGGGTTGCGTACCGTTAGTCGATTAATGTTCTCAAAATTGACCACTAATTCTATGTATCGATGGTCCGAAAAAGAGTGTTTCTCTAGGACTCCCCATCTAACAATCTTGTCTGCTAGGGAGTCAGAGTAAAGAGTGATGTCAAGTACTTCCCTTCTGTTCTTGACTATGAAGGTGGGTTCTGTACCCGTGTTACCCACCAGAAGATTGGAGCCTAGGATAAAATCGAAGATTGACTCACTCCTCTCGTTCGTGTCAGTGCTTTCCCACTGATGATGATGGGCGTTGGCATCGCCCTATGATCAGGTCGATCTTGTGCTTCTTGTTGTCTTCCACCAGCTGTTTGAGTAGCGGGTGCGGGGGAGGGCCTCCTGGTCGTGGCCCATATACGCCGAACATACCCTTAGAGGGCCATTTGGGCTCTCTATGGCTACGGCTACGTGGTCTTCATTGCTGAAATTGGGTAGCAAAAAGAGGTTAAGGTTCTTTTTTGCGAGGATGCAGGCTCGCCTTTTACCAGTTGTATCGGCTTTGCATAGCCTATTTTCCGACGCCCCCAACCCAAGAATCCTGTCTCCAAGGATCCAGGGTTCCTGGATGAGGGCCACATCAGCTCCACTCTCGGCGAGGTGGAGTAGGAGGGTAGCTGATGCCGCTTTACTGTGATGGAGGTTTATTTGCAAGATCGTCAGGGACATTCTTACAATTCTCCACCACAGTAACTCCGTCTCGGAGCTCAGCAGAGAGTCCTCCTCCATTCCGACTCTACTAAGTGCCCTTGCCAAGTCGCTTTCCTCCGAGGTGTACTCTTCCAGGATGTCCTCCTCTTCATCCGACATTCCTTCCGGGTGCCCCTCTTCGGTCGGCTCCTTCAAATCTGGCTCTTGCGTGTCTGCCTCCAGCCCGATACCTCCTGGCTTGGCCTTCGCATCGGATTTGTAGATACGGACCGAAACGTGTTCGAATCCGTACTTCAGCCGGTGCTCCGACCTTTTCAGGGCTTTTACGGTCTCCTCGTTGAATGTGAGAACGACCTGCCTTCGCAGTCCCACCGCCTCTTCGACCTTGGCGACTCTCCAGTTCGCCGTGGGAGCGTCGGATTGCACATCCTAATCATAGTTTGGATGGTCTTGGGGTCGGCTGGCTTTTCAGTGAGCCACACTCGCGCCCTGGGTTTGCTTGGGATCTCCTCCCAGTCAACCGCCACTAGCTTAGCTCCAGGGTAGACCTCTCCAAGCGATTCTACCATACGCTTGTAGGTCTCTACCGATCGTCTACCGTCTTGGCAGGCAATCACCTTTACGCTACCCTGATACCATCCTGCGTCTTCGCATTCTGGTGGGGGTCCTCCGCATCTCAGCATCTCCTCCACGAAGCGCCCATGCAACTCGTTTACCACTCGTCGCCAAAGGTCCTAGGGGATGAGCCCATCCTTGGAGCCTTTGTCCAGGACTCCAATTAGGGTCACCTTCCCTTCGTCACTTCGGCGAACGAGCGGTTGGACGGCTGCAGCTGGGCCTTCCTCTTCTTACCCTGGAGGCTTCTCCCTCCGTGGACCTCTGCCTTTTCGCAATCTCCTTGGCAGGGTCTGACCCAGCACGTTTGTTCGGATCCAGCCTAACTCCCGCCTTGATATGAGCATGTCCGTCTGTCTGTCTGTCTGTTTCTACGCGATCTAGTCTGTCAGTTTTAAAGCTATCGACATGAAACTTTGCACACACCCTTCTCTCCTTTGTACGCAGTATATAAGTGGGAACGCCTGGGATCGGCCGACTATATCCTATATCTGCTGATTGATCGGAAATGGTATACTTAACTTTGGTAGTTTTAGAGTTAGAGAGTTCAAATTTAACATGAGAGCTATTTTTGGCAAAATATTGCGACGATATTGCGATATTGCCAAATTTCATAAGGATCGGCCGACTATATCCTATAGCTGCCATATAACTGAACGATCGGAAATGACCTAACTTTCGTGTTTTTGAAGATAGAAATCTGGAACTTAGGTTAGGTTAGGTTGAGGCGGCGATGCGGGGCCAGTGACTGACCCCCATCTACTTGAGCCGCTGGGGCTCCTTGTGATACCGCACAGGCAGAGGTCCTACAAGAGGACCTCTCCCTTCCTATCTACTGATGTGCCTAAGAGTGTTATATGCTTCCTGCGGCGGCTCGCGGTCCTATCCAGATTTACGAATGAAAGCTACGAGTCTGCGTGGAGCGATCTCCGCGAGGTATGTTAGGTCCGTGAGTATTGCTGCGCCCAAGAATTTGAGTCGGCTGCGCCCCAGCGCAGGGCATTGACACAGGATTGCGACTGTCTCTTCCTCTTCTACATTCCCACATCTCCTGCAGTAGTCATAATGTGGCACCGCTAGTTTAGCCGCGTGCGTGTTAAGCAGTGTCCCGTAATGGCCACAGTACAAATTGTTACAGTACAGATTGTTTCTTGATTGCCAGTAAGTGCTGGGGATCTAAGTGCTTCCCCGATAGCTATTACTTCTGCTTGGAACACACTACAGTGGTCGGGGAGTCTGAAGGACTCATTTAGACACAGCCGTTCGCAATGGAAACCGCCCACCTGGCCATTCAATTTTGAACCGTCTGTGTAGATATGAAGGGAACCGGCTGGTCCCGGGATTTGTGTGGCCCATTCCTCCCATGTGTACAGCCATCTTACTATTTTTGGGGACATTCCCCATTTAAGGCCAATGGCTTTTCGGCATGTATAGAGCGCGATTGTTGCCTTGTTAGCTTTATCCATAGTGTTTGACTTCCAGCCCAGTTTCCTGTCTAGCGTAATCCCTAGGTACTTGGCGCTACCGCTAAGGGAGAGTGTTTTGTACTTCCTGGTGAAGAGGACGAGCTCGGTTTTGACGGGTTTACATCAGTCCATTTCTAACTGCCCATGTTGAGAGGACCCTAAGTTTGTCCGTCATGCGGTCACATAGAGTGTGGGGAAATTTCCCAGAGAAGGCAATTGCGACATCATCCGCGTAAGCGATAACTTTGCAACCACCACCTTCTAGAAATCGCAGTAGGCTATTAACCGCCACGTTCCAGAGTAGGGGTGAGAGTACGCCTCCTTGCGGGGTGCCTCTTCTGACGTATCTATGAATAGATTCTCCTCCTAGTGACGCCTTAACAGTCCTGTTTACCAGGATCTGCTTTATAAGGCGTACGGATTGATTGTCTATTCCTAGTCCCGTCAGCGCATTGGTTATCGAGCTTGGTAGGATGTTGTTGAACGCACCTTCTATGTCTAGAAAAGCAATGAGTGCGTATTCCTTGTCACTAAGTGCCTTTTCGACAAAAGTAGTGATCTCGTGGAGTGCCGTTTCCGTGGATCGGCCCTTCTTATACGCATGCAGTGATCCCAGATATCATCTGGGTTGATAGTAAGATTAATATAAAGGCTGATTAATCTCTTCATTGTCTTGAGAAGGAAGGACAACAGGCTTATTGGTCTGAAGGCTATTTATCGCCCAGCTGAGATACCTGTCACTCAATAGGTATTCAACTTGGTTAGGGAGGGAGGGGCTATCCCCCTGTCTCTGCATTTCCAGGGTTGTTTTTTCTAGAGAGCATCCCGGGAAATGTGCCTCTGTGAGAGCCTCTAGGGTTTCTTTGCTGGACGATGTCCAGTTACCTTCTGAGGTTTTAATATATCTTACATTTGGTGCAGAAGTTGCGAGGACCGAAGTCGGGAGGCCTCTGATGTTTGCTGAATGTTCATGCAGAACTTGGTCTAGGCATTCCTTTTTGCCTTGGGAAGTTCTTTGTTATATTGCCTAAGGTTCGTTTTATACGTTTCCCAGGCTAAAGGCCTTGCGGGCCTTGGTCTTAAAGGGCGCAAGTGTTTGCGACCACCATGAAACCACCATGGTTGACTTTGACTTGTTATTGCCTGATCTGCTTTTGGGACAAGCTTTATTGAATGCCCTGGCGCACGCTGCCGTAAGCGTGTCCACCATGGCATCCAGGGCTTTCCTACTGTCAACGTCCCTTGTTGGAGGTTTTCCCAAGGAACTTTCTAGTTTTTTCCTGTATAACTCCCACTTCGCTTTTCTCGGGTTGCGTACCGTTAGTCGATTAATGTTCTCAAAATTGACCACTAATTCTATGTATCGATGGTCCGAAAAAGAGTGTTTCTCTAGGACTCCCCATCTAACAATCTTGTCTGCTAGGGAGTCAAAGTAAAGAGTGATGTCAAGTACTTCCCTTCTGTTCTTGACTATGAAGGTGGGCTCTGTACCCGTGTTACCCACCAGAAGATTGGAGCCTAGGATAAAATCGAAGATTGACTCACTCCTCTCGTTCGTGTCAGTGCTTTCCCACTGATGATGATGGGCGTTGGCATCGCCCTATGATCAGGTCGATCTTGTGCTTCTTGTTGTCTTCCACCAGCTGTTTGAGTAGCGGGTGCGGGGGAGGGCCTCCTGGTCGTGGCCCATATACGCCGAACATACCCTTAGAGGCCCATTTGGGCTCTCTATGGCTACGGCTACGTGGTCTTCATTGCTGAAATTGGGTAGCAAAAAGAGGTTAAGGTTCTTTTTTGCGAGGATGCAGGCTCGCCTTTTACCAGTTGTATCGGCTTTGCATAGCCTATACTCCGACGCCCCCAACCCAAGAATCCTGTCTCCAAGGATCCAGGGTTCCTGGATGAGGGCCACATCAGCTCCACTCTCGGCGAGGTGGAGTAGGAGGGTAGCTGATGCCGCTTTACTGTGATGGAGGTTTATTTGCAAGATCGTCAGGGACATTCTTACAATTCTCCACCACAGTAACTCCGTCTCGGAGCTCAGCAGAGAGTCCTCCTCCATTCCGACTCCACTAAGTGCCCTTGCCAAGTCGCTTTCCTCCGAGGTGTACTCTTCCAGGATGTCCTCCTCTTCATCCGACATTCCTTCCGGGTGCCCCTCTTCGGTCGGCTCCTTCAAATCTGGCTCTTGCGTGTCTGCCTTCAGCCCGATACCTTCTGGCTTGGCCTTCGCATCGGATTTGTAGATACGGACCGAAACGTGTTCGAATCCGTACTTCAGCCGGTGCTCCGACCTTTCCAGGGCTTTTACGGTCTCCTCGTTGAATGTGAGAACGACCTGCCTTCGCAGTCCCACCGCCTCTTCGACCTTGGCGACTCTCCAGTTCGCCGTGGGAGCGTCGGATTGCACATCCTAAGCATAGTTTGGATGGTCTTGGGGTCGGCTGGCTTTTCAGTGAGCCACACTCGCGCCCTGGGTTTTCTTGGGATCTCCTCCCAGTCAACCGCCACTTGCTTAGCTCCAGGGTAGACCTCTCCAAGCGATGCTACCATACGCTTGTAGGTCTTTACCGATCGTCTACCGTCTTGGCAGGCAATCACCTTTACGCTACCCTGATACCATCCTGCGTCTTCGCATTCTGGTGGAGGTCCTCCGCATCTCAGCATCTCCTCCACGAAGCGCCCATGCAACTCGTTTACCACTCGTCGCCAAAGGTCCTAGGGGATGAGCCCATCCTTGGAGCCTTTGTCCAGGACTCCAATTAGGGTCACCTTCCCTTCGTCACTTCGGCGAACGAGCGGTTGGACGGCTGCAGCTGGGCCTTCCTCTTCTTAGCCTGGAGGCTTCTCCCTCCGTTGACCTCTGCCTTTTCGCAATCTCCTTGGCAGGGTCTGACCCAGTACGTTTGTTCGGATCCAGCCTAACTCCCGCCTTGATATGAGCATGTCCGTCTGTCTGTCTGTCTGTTTCTACGCGATCTAGTCTGTCAGTTTTAAAGCTATCGACATGAAACTTTGCACACACCCTTCTCTCCTTTGTACGCAGTATATAAGTGGGAACGCCTGGGATCGGCCGACTATATCCTATATTTGCTGATTGATCGGAAATGGTATACTTAACTTTGGTAGTTTTAGAGTTCAAATTTAACATGAGAGCTATTTTTGGCAAAATATTGCGACGATATTGCGATATTGCCAAATTTCATAAGGATCGGCCGACTATATCCTATAGCTGCCATATAACTGAACGATCGGAAATGACCTAACTTTCGTGTTTTTGAAGATAGAAATCTGGAACTTAGGTTAAGTTAGGTTGAGGCGGCGATGCGGGGCCAGTGACTGACCCCCCATCTACTTGAGCCGCTGGGGCTCCTTGTGATACCGCACAGGCAGAGGTCCTACAAGAGGACCTCTCCCTTCCTATCTACTGATGTGCCTAAGAGTATTATATGCTTCCTGCGGCGGCTCGCGGTCCTATCCAGATTTACGGATGAAAGCTACGAGTCTGCGTGGAGCGATCTCCGCGAGGTATGTTAGGTCCGTGATTATTGCTGCGCCCAAGAATTTGAGTCGGCTGCGCCCCAGCGCAGGGCATTGACACAGGATTGCGACTGTCTCTTCCTCTTCTACATTCCCACATCTCCTGCAGTAGTCATAATGTGGCACCGCTAGTCTAGCCGCGTGCGTGTTAACCAGTGTCCCGTAATGGCCACAGTACAAATTGTTACAGTACAGATTGTTTCTTGATTGCCAGTAAGTGCTGGGGATCTAAGTGCTTCCCCGATAGCTATTACTTCTGCTTGGAACACACTACAGTGGTCGGGGAGTCTGAAGGACATTTAGACACAGCCGTTCGCAATGGAAACCGCCCACCTGGCCATTCAATTTTGAACCGTCTGTGTAGATATGAAGGGAACCGGCTGGTCCCGGGATTTGTGTGGCCCATTCCTCCCATGTGTACAGCCATCTTACTATTTTTGGGGACATTCCCCATTTAAGGCCAATGGCTTTTCGGCATGTATAGAGCGCGATTGTTGCCTTGTTAGCTTTATCCATAGTGTTTGACTTCCAGCCCAGTTTCCTGTCTAGCGTAATCCCTAGGTACTTGGCGCTACCGCTAAGGGAGAGTGTTTTGTACTTCCTGGTGAAGAGGACGAGCTCGGTTTTGACGGGTTTACATCAGTCCATTTCTAACTGCCCATGTTGAGAGGACCCTAAGTTTGTCCGTCATGCGGTCACATAGAGTGTGGGGAAATTTCCCAGAGAAGGCAATTGCGACATCATCCGCGTAAGCGATAACTTTGCAACCACCACCTTCTAGAAATCGCAGTAGGCTATTAACCGCCACGTTCCAGAGTAGGGGTGAGAGTACGCCTCCTTGCGGGGTGCCTCTTCTGACGTATCTATGAATAGATTCTCCTCCTAGTGACGCCTTAACAGTCCTGTTTACCAGGATCTGCTTTATAAGGCGTACGGATTGATTGTCTATTCCTAGTCCCGTCAGCGCATTGGTTATCGAGCTTGGTAGGATGTTGTTAAACGCACCTTCTATGTCTAGAAAAGCAATGAGTGCGTATTCCTTGTCACTAAGTGCCTTTTCGACAAAAGTAGTGATCTCGTGGAGTGCCGTTTCCGTGGATCGGCCCTTCTTATACGCATGAAGTGATCCCAGATATCATCTGGGTTGATAGTAAGATTAATATAAAGGCTGATTAATCTCTTCATTGTCTTGAGAAGGAAGGACAACAGGCTTATTGGTCTGAAGGCTATTTATCGCCCAGCTGAGATACCTGTCACTCAATAGGTATTCAACTTGGTTAGGGAGGGAGGGGCTATCCCCCTGTCTCTGCATTTCCAGGGTTGTTTTTTCTAGAGAGCATCCCGGGAAATGTGCCTCTGTGAGAGCCTCTAGGGTTTCTTTGCTGGACGATGTCCAGTTACCTTCTGAGGTTTTAATATATCTTACATTTGGTGCAGTAGTTGCGAGGACCGAAGTCGGGAGGCCTCTGATGTTTGCTGAATGTTCGTGCAGAACTTGGTCTAGGCATTCCTTTTTGCCTTGGGAAGTTCTTTGTTATATTGCCTAAGGTTCGTTTTATACGTCTCCCAGGCTAAAGGCCTTGCGGGCCTTGGTCTTAAAGGGCGCAAGTGTTTGCGACTACCATGAAACCACCATGGTTGACTTTGACTTGTTATTGCCTGATCTGCTTTTGGGACAAGCTTTATTGAATGCCCTGGCGCACGCTGCCGTAAGCGTGTCCACCATGGCATCCAGGGCTTTCCTACTGTCAACGTCCCTTGTTGGAGGTTTTCCCAAGGAACTTTCTAGTTTTTTCCTGTATAACTCCCACTTCGCTTTTCTCGGGTTGCGTACCGTTAGTCGATTAATGTTCTCAAAATTGACCACTAATTCTATGTATCGATGGTCCGAAAAAGAGTGTTTCTCTAGGACTCCCCATCTAACAATCTTGTCTGCTAGGGAGTCAGAGTAAAGAGTGATGTCAAGTACTTCCCTTCTGTTCTTGACTATGAAGAACAGTCAAGAACTGTACCCGTGTTACCCACCAGAAGATTGGAGCCTAGGATAAAATCGAAGATTGACTCACCCCTCTCGGTCGTGTCAGTGCTTTCCCACTGATGATGATGGGCGTTGGCATCGCCCTATGATCAGGTCGATCTTGTGCTTCTTGCTGTCTTCCACCAGCTGTTGAGTAGCGGGTGCGGGGGGAGGGCCTCCTGGTCGTGGCCCATATACGCCGAACATACCCTTAGAGGGCCATTTGGGCTCTCTATGGCTACGGCTACGTGGTCTTCATTGCTGAAATTGGGTAGCAAAAAGAGGTTAAGGTTCTTTTTTGCGAGGATGCAGGCTCGCCTTTTACCAGTTGTATCGGCTTTGCATAGCCTATACTCCGACGCCCCCCAACCCAAGAATCCTGTCTCCAAGGATCCAGGGTTCCTGGATGAGGGCCACATCAGCTCCACTCTCGGCGAGGTGGAGTAGGAGGGCAGCTGATGCCGCTTTACTGTGATGGAGGTTTATTTGCAAGATCGTCAGGGACATTCTTACAATTCTCCACCACAGTAACTCCTCCATTCCGACTCCACTAAGTGCCCTTGCCAAGTCGCTTTCCTCCGAGGTGTACTCTTCCAGGATGTCCTCCTCTTCATCCGACATTCCTTCCGGGTGCCCCTCTTCGGTCGGCTCCTTCAAATCTGGCTCTTGCGTGTCTGCCTCCAGCCCGATACCTCCTGGCTTGGCCTTCGCATCGGATTTGTAGATACGGACCGAAACGTGTTCGAATCCGTACTTCAGCCGGTGCTCCGACCTTTCCAGGGCTTTTACGGTCTCCTCGTTGAATGTGAGAACGACCTGCCTTCGCAGTCCCACCGCCTCTTCGACCTTGGCGACTCTCCAGTCGCCGTGGGAGCGTCGGATTGCACATCCTAATCATAGTTTGGATGGTCTTGGGGTCGGCTGGCTTTTCAGTGAGCCACACTCGCGCCCTGGGTTTTCTTGGGATCTCCTCCCAGTCAACCGCCACTAGCTTAGCTCCAGGGTAGACCTCTCCAAGCGATGCTACCATACGCTTGTAGGTCTCTACCGATCGTCTACCGTCTTGGCAGGCAATCACCTTTACGCTACCCTGATACCATCCTGCGTCTTCGCATTCTGGTGGGGGTCCTCCGCATCTCAGCATCTCCTCCACGAAGCGCCCATGCAACTCGTTTACCACTCGTCGCCAAAGGTCCTAGGGGATGAGCCCATCCTTGGAGCCTTTGTCCAGGACTCCAATTAGGGTCACCTTCCCTTCGTCACTTCGGCGAACGAGCGGTTGGACGGCTGCAGCTGGGCCTTCCTCTTCTTAGCCTGGAGGCTTCTCCCTCCGTTGACCTCTGCCTTTTCGCAATCTCCTTGGCAGGGTCTGACCCAGTACGTTTGTTCGGATCCAGCCTAACTCCCGCCTTGATATGAGCATGTCCGTCTGTCTGTCTGTCTGTTTCTACGCGATCTAGTCTGTCAGTTTTAAAGCTATCGACATGAAACTTTGCACACACCCTTCTCTCCTTTGTACGCAGTATATAAGTGGGAACGCCTGGGATCGGCCGACTATATCCTATATCTGCTGATTGATCGGAAATGGTATACTTAACTTTGGTAGTTTTAGAGTTAGAGAGTTCAAATTTAACATGAGAGCTATTTTTGGCAAAATATTGCGACGATATTGCGATATTGCCAAATTTCATAAGGATCGGCCGACTATATCCTATAGCTGCCATATAACTGAACGATCGGAAATGACCTAACTTTCGTGTTTTTGAAGATAGAAATCTGGTACTTAGGTTAGGTTAGGTTGAGGCGGCGATGCGGGGCCAGTGACTGACCCCCCATCTACTTGAGCCGCTGGGGCTCCGTGTGATACCGCACAGGCAGAGGTCCTACAAGAGGACCTCTCCCTTCCTATCTACTGATGTGCCTAAGAGTGTTATATGCTTCCTGCGGCGGCTCGCGGTCCTATCCAGATTTACAGATGAAAGCTACGAGTCTGCGTGGAGCGATCTCCGCGAGGTATGTTAGGTCCGTGAGTATTGCTGCGCCCAAGAATTTGAGTCGGCTGCGCCCCAGCGCAGGGAATTGACACAGGATTGCGACTGTCCCTTCCTCTTCTACATTCCCACATCTCCTGCAGTAGTCATAATGTGGCACCGCTAGTCTAGCCGCGTGCGTGTTAACCAGTGTCCCGTAATGGCCACAGTACAAATTGTTACAGTACAGATTGTTTCTTGATTGCCAGTAAGTGCTGGGGATCTAAGTGCTTCCCCGATAGCTATTACTTCTGCTTGGAACACACTACAGTGGTCGGGGAGTCTGAAGGACTCATTTAGACACAGCCGTTCGCAATGGAAACCGCCCACCTGGCCATTCAATTTTGAACCGTCTGTGTAGATATGAAGGGAACCGGCTGGTCCCGGGATTTGTGTGGCCCATTCCTCCCATGTGTACAGCCATCTTACTATTTTTGGGGACATTCCCCATTTAAGGCCAATGGCTTTTCGGCATGTATAGAGCGCGATTGTTGCCTTGTTAGCTTTATCCATAGTGTTTGACTTCCAGCCCAGTTTCCTGTCTAGCGTAATCCCTAGGTACTTGGCGCTACCGCTAAGGGAGAGTGTTTTGTACTTCCTGGTGAAGAGGACGAGCTCGGTTTTGACGGGTTTACATCAGTCCATTTCTAACTGCCCATGTTGAGAGGACCCTAAGTTTGTCCGTCATGCGGTCACATAGAGTGTGGGGAAATTTCCCAGAGAAGGCAATTGCGACATCATCCGCGTAAGCGATAACTTTGCAACCACCACCTTCTAGAAATCGCAGTAGGCTATTAACCGCCACGTTCCAGAGTAGGGGTGAGAGTACGCCTCCTTGCGGGGTGCCTCTTCTGACGTATCTATGAATAGATTCTCCTCCTAGTGACGCCTTAACAGTCCTGTTTACCAGGATCTGCTTAATAAGGCGTACGGATTGATTGTCTATTCCTAGTCCCGTCAGCGCATTGATTATCGAGCTGGGTAGGATGTTGTTGAACGCACCATCTATGTCTAGAAAAGCAATGAGTGCGTATTCCTTGTCACTAAGTGCCTTTTCGACAAAAGTAGTGATCTCGTGGAGTGGCGTTTCCGTGGATCGGCCCTTCTTATACGCATGCTGTGATCCCAGATATCATCTGGGTTGATAGTAAGATTAATATAAAGGCTGATTAATCTCTTCATTGTCTTGAGAAGGAAGGACAACAGGCTTATTGGTCTGAAGGCTATTTATCGCCCAGCTGAGATACCTGTCACTCAATAGGTATTCAACTTGGTTAGGGAGGGAGGGGCTATCCCCCTGTCTCTGCATTTCCAGGGTTGTTTTTTCTAGAGAGCATCCCGGGAAATGTGCCTCTGTGAGAGCCTCTAGGGTTTCTTTGCTGGACGATGTCCAGTTACCTTCTGAGGTTTTAATATATCTTACATTTGGTGCAGTAGTTGCGAGGACCGAAGTCGGGAGGCCTCTGATGTTTGCTGAATGTCCGTGCAGAACTTGGTCTAGGCATTCCTTTTTGCCTTGGGAAGTTCTTTGTTATATTGCCTAAGGTTCGTTTTATACGTCTCCCAGGCTAAAGGCCTTGCGGGCCTTGGTCTTAAAGGGCGCAAGTGTTTGCGACCACCATGAAACCACCATGGTTGACTTTGACTTGTTATTGCCTGATCTGCTTTTGGGACAAGCTTTATTGAATGCCCTGGCGCACGCTGCCGTAAGCGTGTCCACCATGGCATCCAGGGCTTTTCTACTGTCAACGTCCCTTGTTGGAGGTTTTCCCAAGGAACTTTCTAGTTTTTTCCTGTATAACTCCCAGTTCGCTTTTCTCGGGTTGCGTACCGTTAGTCGATTAATGTTCTCAAAATTGACCACTAATTCTATGAATCGATGGTCCGAAAAAGAGTGTTTCTCTAGGATTCCCCATCTAACAATCTTGTCTGCTAGGGAGTCAGAGTAAAGAGTGATGTCAAGTACTTTCCTTCTGTTCTTGACTATTAAGGTGGGTTCTGTACCCGTGTTACCCACCAGAAGATTGGAGCCTAGGATAAAATCGAAGATTGACTCACTCCTCTCGTTCGTGTCAGTGCTTTCCCACTGATGATGATGGGCGTTGGCATCGCCCTATGATCAGGTCGATCTTGTGCTTCTTGTTGTCTTCCACCAGCTGTTTGAGTAGCGGGTGCGGGGGGAGGGCCTCCTGGTCGTGGCCCATATACGCCGAACATACCCTTAGAGGGCCATTTGGGCTCTCTATGGCTACGGCTACGTGGTCTTCATTGCTGAAATTGGGTAGCAAAAAGAGGTTAAGGTTCTTTTTTGCGAGGATGCAGGCTCGCCTTTTACCAGTTGTATCGGCTTTGCATAGCCTATACTCCGACGCCCCCAACCCAAGAATCCTGTCTCCAAGGATCCAGGGTTCCTGGATGAGGGCCACATCAGCTCCACTCTCGGCGAGGTGGAGTAGGAGGGCAGCTGATGCCGCTTTACTGTGATGGAGGTTTATTTGCAAGATCGTCAGGGACATTCTTACAATTCTCCACCACAGTAACTCCTCCATTCCGACTCCACTAAGTGCCCTTGCCAAGTCGCTTTCCTCCGAGGTGTACTCTTCCAGGATGTCCTCCTCTTCATCCGACATTCCTTCCGGGTGCCCCTCTTCGGTCGGCTCCTTCAAATCTGGCTCTTGCGTGTCTGCCTCCAGCCCGATACCTCCTGGCTTGGCCTTCGCATCGGATTTGTAGATACGGACCGAAACGTGTTCGAATCCGTACTTCAGCCGGTGCTCCGACCTTTCCAGGGCTTTTACGGTCTCCTCGTTGAATGTGAGAACGACCTGCCTTCGCAGTCCCACCGCCTCTTCGACCTTGGCGACTCTCCAGTCGCCGTGGGAGCGTCGGATTGCACATCCTAATCATAGTTTGGATGGTCTTGGGGTCGGCTGGCTTTTCAGTGAGCCACACTCGCGCCCTGGGTTTTCTTGGGATCTCCTCCCAGTCAACCGCCACTAGCTTAGCTCCAGGGTAGACCTCTCCAAACGATGCTACCATACGCTTGTAGGTCTCTACCGATCGTCTACCGTCTTGGCAGGCAATCACCTTTACGCTACCCTGATACCATCCTGCGTCTTCGCATTCTGGTGGGGGTCCTCCGCATCTCAGCATCCCCTCCACGAAGCGCCCATGCAACTCGTTTACCACTCGTCGCAAAAGGTCCTAGGGGATGAGCCCATCCTTGGAGCCTTTGTCCAGGACTCCAATTAGGGTCACCTTCCCTTCGTCACTTCGGCGAACGAGCGGTTGGACGGCTGCAGCTGGGCCTTCCTCTTCTTAGCCTGGAGGCTTCTCCCTCCGTTGACCTCTGCCTTTTCGCAATCTCCTTGGCAGGGTCTGACCCAGTACGTTTGTTCGGATCCAGCCTAACTCCCGCCTTGATATGAGCATGTCCGTCTGTCTGTCTGTCTGTTTCTACGCGATCTAGTCTGTCAGTTTTAAAGCTATCGACATGAAACTTTGCACACACCCTTCTCTCCTTTGTACGCAGTATATAAGTGGGAACGCCTGGGATCGGCCGACTATATCCTATATCTGCTGATTGGTCGGAAATGGTATACTTAACTTTGGTAGTTTTAGAGTTAGAGAGTTCAAATTTAACATGAGAGCTATTTTTGGCAAAATATTGCGACGATATTGCGATATTGCCAAATTTCATAAGGATCGGCCGACTATATCCTATAGCTGCCATATAACTGAACGATCGGAAATGACCTAACTTTCGTGTTTTTGAAGATAGAAATCTGGTACTTAGGTTAGGTTAGGTTGAGGCGGCGATGCGGGGCCAGTGACTGACCCCCCATCTACTTGAGCCGCTGGGGCTCCGTGTGATACCGCACAGGCAGAGGTCCTACAAGAGGACCTCTCCCTTCCTATCTACTGATGTGCCTAAGAGTGTTATATGCTTCCTGCGGCGGCTCGCGGTCCTATCCAGATTTACGGATGAAAGCTACGAGTCTGCGTGGAGCGATCTCCGCGAGGTATGTTTGGTCCGTGAGTATTGCTGCGCCCAAGAATTTGAGTCGGCTGCGCCCCAGCGCAGGGCATTGACACAGGATTGCGACTGTCTCTTGCTCTTCTACATTCCCACATCTCCTGCAGTAGTCATAATGTGGCACCGCTAGTCTAGCCGCGTGCGTGTTAACCAGTGTCCCGTAATGGCCACAGTACAGATTGTTACAATACAGATTGTTTCTTGATTGCCAGTAAGTGCTGGGGATCTAAGTGCTTCCCCGATAGCTATTACTTCTGCTTGGAACACACTACAGTGGTCGGGGAGTCTGAAGGACTCATTTAGACACAGCCGTTCGCAATGGAAACCGCCCACCTGGCCATTCAATTTTGAACCGTCTGTGTAGATATAAAGGGAACCGGCTGGTCCCGGGATTTGTGTGGCCCATTCCTCCCATGTGTACAGCCATCTTACTATTTTTGGGGACATTCCCCATTTAAGGCCAATGGCTTTTCGGCATGTATAGAGCGCGATTGTTGCCTTGTTAGCTTTATCCATAGTGTTTGACTTCCAGCCCAGTTTCCTGTCTAGCGTAATCCCTAGGTACTTGGCGCTACCGCTAAGGGAGAGTGTTTTGTACTTCCTGGTGAAGAGGACGAGCTCGGTTTTGACGGGTTTACATCAGTCCATTTCTAACTGCCCATGTTGAGAGGACCCTAAGTTTGTCCGTCATGCGGTCACATAGAGTGTGGGGAAATTTCCCAGAGAAGGCAATTGCGACATCATCCGCGTAAGCGATAACTTTGCAACCACCACCTTCTAGAAATCGCAGTAGGCTATTAACCGCCACGTTCCAGAGTAGGGGTGAGAGTACGCCTCCTTGCGGGGTGCCTCTTCTGACGTATCTATGAATAGATTCTCCTCCTAGTGACGCCTTAACAGTCCTGTTTACCAGGATCTGCTTTATAAGGCGTACGGATTGATTGTCTATTCCTAGTCCCGTCAGCGCATTGATTATCGAGCTGGGTAGGATGTTGTTGAACGCACCATCTATGTCTAGAAAAGCAATGAGTGCGTATTCCTTGTCACTAAGTGCCTTTTCGACAAAAGTAGTGATCTCGTGGAGTGCCGTTTCCGTGGATCGGCCCTTCTTATACGCATGCTGTGATCCCAGATATCATCTGGGTTGATAGTAAGATTAATATAAAGGCTGATTAATCTCTTCATTGTCTTGAGAAGGAAGGACAACAGGCTTATTGGTCTGAAGGCTATTTATCGCCCAGCTGAGATACCTGTCACTCAATAGGTATTCAACTTGGTTAGGGAGGGAGGGGCTATCCCCCTGTCTCTGCATTTCCAGGGTTGTTTTTTCTAGAGAGCATCCCGGGAAATGTGCCTCTGTGAGAGCCTCTAGGGTTTCTTTGCTGGACGATGTCCAGTTACCTTCTGAGGTTTTAATATATCTTACATTTGGTGCAGTAGTTGCGAGGACCGAAGTCGGGAGGCCTCTGATGTTTGCTGAATGTTCGTGCAGAACTTGGTCTAGGCATTCCTTTTTGCCTTGGGAAGTTCTTTGTTATATTGCCTAAGGTTCGTTTTATACGTCTCCCAGGCTAAAGGCCTTGTGGGCCTTGGTCTTAAAGGGCGCAAGTGTTTGCGACCACCATGGTGGTTTCTTTGACTTGTTATTGCCTGTTCTGCTTTTGGGACAAGCTTTATTGAATGCCCTGGCGCACGCTGCCGTAAGCGTGTCCACCATGGCATCCAGGGCTTTTCTACTGTCAACGTCCCTTGTTGGAGGTTTTCCCAAGGAACTTTCTAGTTTTTTCCTGTATAACTCCCAGTTCGCTTTTCTCGGGTTGCGTACCGTTAGTCGATTAATGTTCTCAAAATTGACCACTAATTCTATGTATCGATGGTCCGAAAAAGAGTGTTTCTCTAGGACTCCCCATCTAACAATCTTGTCCGCTAGGGAGTCAGAGTAAAGAGTGATGTCAAGTACTTCCCTTCTGTTCTTGACTATGAAGGTGGGTTCTGTACCCGTGTTACCCACCAGAAGATTGGAGCATAGGATAAAATCGAAGATTGACTCAATCCTCTCGTTCGTGTCAGTGCTTTCCCACTTATGATGATGGGCGTTGGCATCGCCCTATGATCAGGTCGATCTTGTGCTTCTTGTTGTCTTCCACCAGCTGTTTGAGTAGCGGGTGCGGGGGGAGGGCCTCCTGGTCGTGGCCCATATACGCCGAACATACCCTTAGAGGGCCATTTGGGCTCTCTATGGCTACGGCTACGTGGTCTTCATTGCTGAAATTGGGTAGCAAAAAGAGGTTAAGGTTCTTTTTTGCGAGGATGCAGGCTCGCCTTTTACCAGTTGTATCGGCTTTGCATAGCCTATACTCCGACGCCCCCAACCCAAGAATCCTGTCTCCAAGGATCCAGGGTTCCTGGATGAGGGCCACATCAGCTCCACTCTCGGCGAGGTGGAGTAGGAGGGCAGCTGATGCCGCTTTACTGTGATGGAGGTTTATTTGCAAGATCGTCAGGGACATTCTTACAATTCTCCACCACAGTAACTCCGTCCCGGAGCTCAGCAGAGAGTCCTCCTCCATTCCGACTCCACTAAGTGCCCTTGCCAAGTCGCTTTCCTCCGAGGTGTACTCTTCCAGGATGTCCTCCTCTTCATCCGACATTCCTTCCGGGTGCCCCTCTTCGGTCGGCTCCTTCAAATCTGGCTCTTGCGTGTCTGCCTCCAGCCCGATACCTCCTGGCTTGGCCTTCGCATCGGATTTGTAGATACGGACCGAAACGTGTTCGAATCCGTACTTCAGCCGGCGCTCCGACCTTTCCAGGGCTTTTACGGTCTCCTCGTTGAATGTGAGAACGACCTGCCTTCGCAGTCCCACCGCCTCTTCGACCTTGGCGACTCTCCAGTCCGCCGTGGGAGCGTCGGATGGCACATCCTAAGCATAGTTTGGATGGTCTTGGGGTCGGCTGGCTGGCTGGTCCTACAAGAGGACCTCTCCCTTCCTATCTACTGATGTGCCTAAGAGTGTTATATGCTTCCTGCGGCGGCTCGCGGTCCTATCCAGATTTACGGATGAAAGCTACGAGTCTGCGTGGAGCGATCTCCGCGAGGTATGTTTGGTCCGTGAGTATTGCTGCGCCCAAGAATTTGAGTCGGCTGCGCCCCAGCGCAGGGCATTGACACAGGATTGCGACTGTCTCTTCCTCTTCTACATTCCCACATCTCCTAGCCGCGTGCGTGTTAACCAGTGTCCCGTAATGGCCACAGTACAAATTGTTACAGTACAGATTTTTTCTTGATTGCCAGTAAGTGCTGGGGATCTAAGTGCTTCCCCGATAGCTATTACTTCTGCTTGGAACACACTACAGTGGTCGGGGAGTCTGAAGGACTCATTTAGACACAGCCGTTCGCAATGGAAACCGCCCACCTGGCCATTCAATTTTGAACCGTCTGTGTAGATATGAAGGGAACCGGCTGGTCCCGGGATTTGTGTGGCCCATTCCTCCCATGTGTACAGCCATCTTACTATTTTTGGGGACATTCCCCATTTAAGGCCAATGGCTTTTCGGCATGTATAGAGCGCGATTGTTGCCTTGTTAGCTTTATCCATAGTGTTTGACTTCCAGCCCAGTTTCCTGTCTAGCGTAATCCCTAGGTACTTGGCGCTACCGCTAAGGGAGAGTGTTTTGTACTTCCTGGTGAAGAGGACGAGCTCGGTTTTGACGGGTTTACATCAGTCCATTTCTAACTGCCCATGTTGAGAGGACCCTAAGTTTGTCCGTCATGCGGTCACATAGAGTGTGGGGAAATTTCTCATAGAAGGCAATTGCGACATCATCCGCGTAAGCGATAACTTTGCAACCACCACCTTCTAGAAATCGCAGTAGGCTATTAACCGCCACGTTCCAGAGTAGGGGTGAGAGTACGCCTCCTTGCGGGGTGCCTCTTCTGACGTATCTATGAATAGATTCTCCTCCTAGTGACGCCTTAACAGTCCTGTTTACCAGGATCTGCTTTATAAGGCGTACGGATTGATTGTCTATTCCTAGTTCCGTCAGCGCATTGGTTATCGAGCTTGGTAGGATGTTGTTGAACGCACCTTCTATGTCTAGAAAAGCAATGAGTGCGTATTCCTTGTCACTAAGTGCCTTTTCGACAAAAGTAGTGATCTCGTGGAGTGCCGTTTCCGTGGATCGGCCCTTCTTATACGCATGCTGTGATCCCAGATATCATCTGGGTTGATAGTAAGATTAATATAAAGGCTGATTAATCTCTTCATTGTCTTGAGAAGAAAGGACAACAGGCTTATTGGTCTGAAGGCTATTTATCGCCCAGCTGAGATACCTGTCACTCAATAGGTATTCAACTTGGTTAGGGAGGGAGGGGCTATCCCCCTGTCTCTGCATTTCCAGGGTTGTTTTTTCTAGAGAGCATCCCGGGAAATGTGCCTCTGTGAGAGCCACTAGGGTTTCTTTGCTGGACGATGTCCAGTTACCTTCTAAGGTTTTAATATATCTTACATTTGGTGCAGTAGTTGCGAGGACCGAAGTCGGGAGGCCTCTGATGTTTGCTGAATGTTCGTGCAGAACTTGGTCTAGGCATTCCTTTTTGCCTTGCGAAGTTCTTTGTTATATTGCCTAAGGTTCTTTTTATACGTCTCCACAGGCTAAAGGCCTTGCGGGCCTTGGTCTTAAAGGGCGCAAGTGTTTGCGACCACCATGGTGGTTTCTTTGACTTGTTATTGCCTGATCTGCTTTTGGGACAAGCTTTATTGAATGCCCTGGCGCACGCTGCCGTAAGCGTGTCCACCATGGCATCCAGGGCTTTCCTACTGTCAACGTCCCTTGTTGGAGGTTTTCCCAAGGAACTTTCTAGTTTTTTCCTGTATAACTCCCAGTTCGCTTTTCTCGGGTTGCGTACCGTTAGTCGATTAATGTTCTCAAAATTGACCACTAATTCTATGTATCGATGGTCCGAAAAAGAGTGTTTCTCTAGGGCTCCCCATCTAACAATCTTGTCTGCTAGGGAGTCAGAGTAAAGAGTGATGTCAAGTACTTCCCTTCTGTTCTTGACTATGAAGGTGGGTTCTGTACCCGTGTTACCCACCAGAAGATTGGAGCCTAGGATAAAATCGAAGATTGACTCACTCCTCTCGTTCGTGTCAGTGCTTTCCCACTGATGATGATGGGCGTTGGCATCGCCCTATGATCAGGTCGATCTTGTGCTTCTTGTTGTCTTCCACCAGCTGTTTGAGTAGCGGGTGCGGGGGGAGGGCCTCCTGGTCGTGGCCCATATACGCCGAACATACCCTTAGAGGGCCATTTGGGCTCTCTATGGCTGCGGCTACGTGGTCTTCATTGCTGAAATTGGGTAGCAAAAAGAGGTTAAGGTTCTTTTTTGCGAGGATGCAGGCTCGCCTTTTACCAGTTGTATCGGCTTTGCATAGCCTATACTCCGACGCCCCCAACCCAAGAATCCTGTCTCCAAGGATCCAGGGTTCCTGGATGAGGGCCACATCAGCTCCACTCTCGGCGAGGTGGAGTAGGAGGGCAGCTGATGCCGCTTTACTGTGATGAAGGTTTATTTGCAAGATCGTCAGGGACATTCTTACAATTCTCCACCACAGTAACTCCGTCTCGGAGCTCAGCAGAGAGTCCTCCTCCATTCCGACTCCACTAAGTGCCCTTGCCAAGTCGCTTTCCTCCGAGGTGTACTCTTTCAGGATGTCCTCCTCTTCATCCGACATTCCTTCCGGGTGCCCCTCTTCGGTCGGCTCCTTCAAATCTGGCTCTTGCGTGTCTGCCTCCAGCCCGATACCTCCTGGCTTGGCCTTCGCATCGGATTTGTAGATACGGACCGAAACGTGTTCGAATCCGTACTTCAGCCGGTGCTCCGACCTTTCCAGGGCTTTTACGGTCTCCTCGTTGAATGTGAGAACGACCTGCCTTCGCAGTCCCACCGCCTCTTCGACCTTGGCGACTCTCCAGTTCGCCGTGGGAGCGTCGGATTGCACATCCTAATCATAGTTTGGATGGTCTTGGGGTCGGCTGGCTTTTCAGTGAGCCACACTCGCGCCCTGGGTTTGCTTGGGATCTCCTCCCAGTCAACCGCCACTAGCTTAGCTCCAGGGTAGACCTCTCCAAGCGATGCTACCATACGCTTGTAGGTCTCTACCGATCGTCTACCGTCTTGGCAGGCAATCACCTTTACGCTACCCTGATACCATCCTGCGTCTTCGCATTCTGGTGGGGGTCCTCCGCATCTCAGCATCTCCTCCACGAAGCGCCCATGCAACTCGTTTACCACTCGTCGCCAAAGGTCCTAGGGGATGAGCCCATCCTTGGAGCCTTTGTCCAGGACTCCAATTAGGGTCACCTTCCCTTCGTCACTTCGGCGAACGAGCGGTTGGACGGCTGCAGCTGGGCCTTCCTCTTCTTAGCCTGGAGGCTTCTCCCTCCGTTGACCTCTGCCTTTTCGCAATCTCCTTGGCAGGGTCTGACCCAGTACGTTTGTTCGGATCCAGCCTAACTCCCGCCTTGATATGAGCATGTCCGTCTGTCTGTCTGTCTGTTTCTACGCGATCTAGTCTGTCAGTTTTAAAGCTATCGACATGAAACTTTGCACACACCCTTCTCTCCTTTGTACGCAGTATATAAGTGGGAACGCCTGGGATCGGCCGACTATATCCTATATCTGCTGATTGATCGGAAATGGTATACTTAACTTTGGTAGTTTTAGAGTTAGAGAGTTCAAATTTAACATGAGAGCTATTTTTGGCAAAATATTGCGACGATATTGCGATATTGCCAAATTTCATAAGGATCGGCCGACTATATCCTATAGCTGCCATATAACTGAACGATCGGAAATTACCTAACTTTCGTGTTTTTGAAGATAGAAATCTGGAACTTAGGTTAGGTTAGGTTGAGGCAGCGATGCGGGGCCAGTGACTGACCCCCCATCTACTTGAGCCGCTGGGGCTCCTTGTGATACCGCACAGGCAGAGGTCCTACAAGAGGACCTCTCCCTTCCTATCTACTGATGTGCCTAAGAGTGTTATATGCTTCCTGCGGCGGCTCGCGGTCCTATCCAGATTTACGGATGAAAGCTACGAGTCTGCGTGGAGCGATCTCCGCGAGGTATGTTTGGTCCGTGAGTATTGCTGCGCCCAAGAATTTGAGTCGGCTGCGCCCCAGCGCAGGGCATTGACACAGGATTGCGACTGTCTCTTGCTCTTCTACATTCCCACATCTCCTGCAGTAGTCATAATGTGGCACCGCTAGTCTAGCCGCGTGCGTGTTAACCAGTGTCCCGTAATGGCCACAGTACAGATTGTTACAATACAGATTGTTTCTTGATTGCCAGTAAGTGCTGGGGATCTAAGTGCAAGTGATCTTGGAACACACTACAGTGGTCGGGGAGTCTGAAGGACTCATTTAGACACAGCCGTTCGCAATGGAAACCGCCCACCTGGCCATTCAATTTTGAACCGTCTGTGTAGATATGAAGGGAACCGGCTGGTCCCGGGATTTGTGTGGCCCATTCCTCCCATGTGTACAGCCATCTTACTATTTTTGGGGACATTCCCCATTTAAGGCCAATGGCTTTTCGGCATGTATAGAGCGCGATTGTTGCCTTGTTAGCTTTATCCATAGTGTTTGACTTCCAGCCCAGTTTCCTGTCTAGCGTAATCCCTAGGTACTTGGCGCTACCGCTAAGGGAGAGTGTTTTGTACTTCCTGGTGAAGAGGACGACCTCGGTTTTGACGGGTTTACATCAGTCCATTTCTAACTGCCCATGTTGAGAGGACCCTAAGTTTGTCCGTCATGCGGTCACATAGAGTCTGGGGAAATTTCCCAGAGAAGGCAATTGCGACATCATCCGCGTAAGCGATAACTTTGCAACCACCACCTTCTAGAAATCGCAGTAGGCTATTAACCGCCACGTTCCAGAGTAGGGGTGAGAGTACGCCTCCTTGCGGGGTGCCTCTTCTGACGTATCTATGAATAGATTCTCCTCCTAGTGACGCCTTAACAGTCCTGTTTACCAGGATCTGCTTTATAAGGCGTACGGATTGATTGTCTATTCCTAGTCCCGTCAGCGCATTGGTTATCGAGCTTGGTAGGATGTTGTTGAACGCACCTTCTATGTCTAGAAAAGCAATGAGTGCGTATTCCTTGTCACTAAGTGCCTTTTCGACAAAAGTAGTGATCTCGTGGAGTGCCGTTTCCGTGGATCGGCCCTTCTTATACGCATGCTGTGATCCCAGATATCATCTGGGTTGATAGTAAGATTAATATAGAGGCTGATTAATCTCTTCATTGTCTTGAGAAGGAAGGACAACAGGCTTATTGGTCTGAAGGCTATTTATCGCCCAGCTGAGATACCTGTCACTCAATAGGTATTCAACTTGGTTAGGGAGGGAGGGGCTATCCCCCTGTCTCTGCATTTCCTGGGTTGTTTTTTCTAGAGAGCATCCCGGGAAATGTGCCTCTGTGAAAGCCTCTAGGGTTTCTTTGCTGGACGATGTCCAG
This sequence comes from Drosophila parabipectinata, assembly GCA_018153455.1. Classification (NCBI taxonomy): domain Eukaryota; kingdom Metazoa; phylum Arthropoda; class Insecta; order Diptera; family Drosophilidae; genus Drosophila; species Drosophila parabipectinata. The sequence continues at coordinate 529,711 of JAECYA010000403.1, read as the reverse complement.
TTACCTTCTGAGGTTTTAATATATCTTACATTTGGTGCAGTAGTTGCGAGGACCGAAGTCGGGAGGCCTCTGATGTTTGCTGAATGTTCGTGCAGAACTTGGTCTAGGCATTCCTTTTTGCCTTGGGAAGTTCTTTGTTATATTGCCTAAGGTTCGTTTTATACGTCTCCCAGGCTAAAGGCCTTGTGGGCCTTGGTCTTAAAGGGCGCAAGTGTTTGCGACCACCATGGTGGTTTCTTTGACTTGTTATTGCCTGTTCTGCTTTTGGGACAAGCTTTATTGAATGCCCTGGCGCACGCTGCCGTAAGCGTGTCCACCATGGCATCCAGGGCTTTTCTACTGTCAACGTCCCTTGTTGGAGGTTTTCCCAAGGAACTTTCTAGTTTTTTCCTGTATAACTCCCAGTTCGCTTTTCTCGGGTTGCGTACCGTTAGTCGATTAATGTTCTCAAAATTGACCACTAATTCTATGAATCGATGGTCCGAAAAAGAGTGTTTCTCTAGGATTCCCCATCTAACAATCTTGTCTGCTAGGGAGTCAGAGTAAAGAGTGATGTCAAGTACTTCCCTTCTGTTCTTGACTATTAAGGTGGGTTCTGTACCCGTGTTACCCACCAGAAGATTGGAGCCTAGGATAAAATCGAAGATTGACTCACTCCTCTCGTTCGTGTCAGTGCTTTCCCACTGATGATGATGGGCGTTGGCATCGCCCTATGATCAGGTCGATCTTGTGCTTCTTGTTGTCTTCCACCAGCTGTTTAAGTAGCGGGTGCGGGGGGAGGGCCTCCTGGTCGTGGCCCATATACGCCGAACATACCCTTAGAGAGCCATTTGGGCTCTCTATGGCTGCGGCTACGTGGTCTTCATTGCTGAAATTGGGTAGCAAAAAGAGGTTAGGGCTCTTTTTTTGCGAGGATGCAGGCTCGCCTTTTACCAGTTCTATCGGCTTTGCATAGCCTATACTCCGACGCCCCCAACCCAAGAATCCTGTCTCCAAGGATCCAGGGTTCCTGGATGAGGGCCACATCAGCTCCACTCTCGGCGAGGTGGAGTAGGAGGGCAGCTGATGCCGCTTTACTGTGATGGAGGTTTATTTGCAAGATCCTCAGGGACATTCTTATAATTCTCCACCACAGTAACTCCGTCTCGGAGCTCAGCAGAGAGTCCTCCTCCATTCCGACTCCACTAAGTGCCCTTGCCAAGTCGCTTTCCTCCGAGGTGTACTCTTCCAGGATGTCCTCCTCTTCATCCGACATTCCTTCCGGGTGCCCCTCTTCGGTCGGCTCCTTCAAATCTGGCTCTTGCGTGTCTGCCTCCAGCCCGATACCTCCTGGCTTGGCCTTCGCATCGGATTTGTAGATACGGACCGAAACGTGTTCGAATCCGTACTTCAGCCGGTGCTCCGACCTTTCCAGAGCTTTTACGGTCTCCTCGTTGAGTGTGAGAACGACCTGCCGTCGCAGTCTACCTACTTTTCGACCTTGGCGACTCTCCAGTCCGCCGTGGGAGCGTCGGATTGCACAATCTAAGCATAGTTTGGATGGTCTTGGGGTCGGCTGGCTTTTCAGTGAGCCACACTCGCGCCCTGGGTTTGCTTGGGATCTCCTCCCAGTCAACCGCCACTAGCTTAGCTCCAGGGTAGACCTCTCCAAGCGATGCTACCATACGCTTGTAGGTCTCTACCGATCGCGCGTCTTGGCAGGCAATCACCTTCTGGTGAGGGTCCACCGCATCTCAGCATCTCCTCCACGAAGCGCCCATGCAACTCGTTTACCACTCCTCGCCAAAGGTCCTAGGGGATGAGCCCATCCTTGTCCTTTGTCCAGGACTCCAATTAGGGTCACCTTCCCTTCGTCACTTCGGCGGACGGCTGCAGCTGGGCCTTCCTCTTCTTAGCCTGGAGGCTTCTCTCTCCGTTGACCTCTGCCTTTTCGCAATCTCCTTGGCAGGGTCTGACCCAGTACGTTTGTTCGGATCCAGCCTAACTCCCGCCTTGATATGAGCATGTCCGTCTGTCTGTCTGTCTGTTTCTACGCGATCTAGTCTGTCAGTTTTAAAGCTATCGACATGAAACTTTGCACACACCCTTCTCTCCTTTGTACGCAGTATATAAGTGGGAACGCCTGGGATCGGCCGACTATATCCTATATCTGCTGATTGATCGGAAATGGTATACTTAACTTTGGTAGTTTTAGAGTTAGAGAGTTCAAATTTAACATGAGAGCTATTTTTGGCAAAATATTGCGACGATATTGCGATATTGCCAAATTTCATAAGGATCGGCCGACTATATCCTATAGCTGCCATATAACTGAACGATCGGAAATGACCTAACTTTCGTGTTTTTGAAGATAGAAATCTGGTACTTAGGTTAGGTTAGGTTGAGGCGGCGATGCGGGGCCAGTGACTGACCCCCCATCTACTTGAGCCGCTGGGGCTCCGTGTGATACCGCACAGGCAGAGGTCCTACAAGAGGACCTCTCCCTTCCTATCTACTGATGTGCCTAAGAGTGTTATATGCTTCCTGCGGCGGCTCGCGGTCCTATCCAGATTTACGGATGAAAGCTACGAGTCTGCGTGGAGCGATCTCCGCGAGGTATGTTTGGTCCGTGAGTATTGCTGCGCCCAAGAATTTGAGTCGGCTGCGCCCCAGCGCAGGGCATTGACACAGGATTGCGACTGTCTCTTGCTCTTCTACATTCCCACATCTCCTGCAGTAGTCATAATGTGGCACCGCTAGTCTAGCCGCGTGCGTGTTAACCAGTGTCCCGTAATGGCCACAGTACAGATTGTTACAATACAGATTGTTTCTTGATTGCCAGTAAGTGCTGGGGATCTAAGTGCAAGTGATCTTGGAACACACTACAGTGGTCGGGGAGTCTGAAGGACTCATTTAGACACAGCCGTTCGCAATGGAAACCGCCCACCTGGCCATTCAATTTTGAACCGTCTGTGTAGATATGAAGGGAACCGGCTGGTCCCGGGATTTGTGTGGCCCATTCCTCCCATGTGTACAGCCATCTTACTATTTTTGGGGACATTCCCCATTTAAGGCCAATGGCTTTTCGGCATGTATAGAGCGCGATTGTTGCCTTGTTAGCTTTATCCATAGTGTTTGACTTCCAGCCCAGTTTCCTGTCTAGCGTAATCCCTAGGTACTTGGCGCTACCGCTAAGGGAGAGTGTTTTGTACTTCCTGGTGAAGAGGACGACCTCGGTTTTGACGGGTTTACATCAGTCCATTTCTAACTGCCCATGTTGAGAGGACCCTAAGTTTGTCCGTCATGCGGTCACATAGAGTCTGGGGAAATTTCCCAGAGAAGGCAATTGCGACATCATCCGCGTAAACGATAACTTTGCAACCACCACCTTCTAGAGATCGCAGTAGGCTATTAACCGCCACGTTCCAGAGTAGGGGTGAGAGTACGCCTCCTTGCGGGGTGCCTCTTCTGACGTATCTATGAATAGATTCTCCTCCTAGTGACGCCTTAACAGTCCTGTTTACCAGGATCTGCTTTATAAGGCGTACGGATTGATTGTCTATTCCTAGTCCCGTCAGCGCATTGGTTATCGAGCTTGGTAGGATGTTGTTAAACGCACCTTCTATGTCTAGAAAAGCAATGAGTGCGTATTCCTTGTCACTAAGTGCCTTTTCGACAAAAGTAGTGATCTCGTGGAGTGCCGTTTCCGTGGATCGGCCCTTCTTATACGCATGAAGTGATCCCAGATATCATCTGGGTTGATAGTAAGATTAATATAAAGGCTGATTAATCTCTTCATTGTCTTGAGAAGGAAGGACAACAGGCTTATTGGTCTGAAGGCTATTTATCGCCCAGCTGAGATACCTGTCACTCAATAGGTATTCAACTTGGTTAGGGAGGGAGGGGCTATCCCCCTGTCTCTGCATTTCCAGGGTTGTTTTTTCTAGAGAGCATCCCGGGAAATGTGCCTCTGTGAGAGCCTCTAGGGTTTCTTTGCTGGACGATGTCCAGTTACCTTCTGAGGTTTTAATATATCTTACATTTGGTGCAGTAGTTGCGAGGACCGAAGTCGGGAGGCCTCTGATGTTTGCTGAATGTTCGTGCAGAACTTGGTCTAGGCATTCCTTTTTGCCTTGGGAAGTTCTTTGTTATATTGCCTAAGGTTCGTTTTATACGTCTCCACAGGCTAAAGGCCTTGCGGGCCTTGGTCTTAAAGGGCGCAAGTGTTTGCGACCACCATGGTGGTTTCTTTGACTTGTTATTGCCTGATCTGCTTTTGGGACAAGCTTTATTGAATGCCCTGGCGCACGCTGCCGTAAGCGTGTCCACCATGGCATCCAGGGCTTTCCTACTGTCAACGTCCCTTGTTGGAGGTTTCCCCAAGGAACTTTCTAGTTTTTTCCTGTATAACTTCCAGTTCGCTTTTCTCGGGTTGCGTACCGTTAGTCGATTAATGTTCTCAAAATTGACCACTAATTCTATGTATCGATGGTCCGAAAAAGAGTGTTTCTCTAGGACTCCCCATCTAACAATCTTGTCTGCTAGGGAGTCAGAGTAAAGAGTGATGTCAAGTACTTCCCTTCTGTTCTTGACTATGAAGGTGGGTTCTGTACCCGTGTTACCCACCAGAAGATTGGAGCCTAGGATAAAATCGAAGATTGACTCACTCCTCTCGTTCGTGTCAGTGCTTTCCCACTGATGATGATGGGCGTTGGCATCGCCCTATGATCAGGTCGATCTTGTGCTTCTTGTTGTCTTCCACCAGCTGTTTAAGTAGCGGGTGCGGGGGGAGGGCCTCCTGGTCGTGGCCCATATACGCCGAACATACCCTTAGAGAGCCATTTGGGCTCTCTATGGCTGCGGCTACGTGGTCTTCATTGCTGAAATTGGGTAGCAAAAAGAGGTTAGGGCTCTTTTTTGCGAGGATGCAGGCTCGCCTTTTACCAGTTGTATCGGCTTTGCATAGCCTATACTCCGACGCCCCCAACCCAAGAATCCTGTCTCCAAGGATCCAGGGTTCCTGGATGAGGGCCACATCAGCTCCACTCTCGGCGAGGTGGAGTAGGAGGGCAGCTGATGCCGCTTTACTGTGATGGAGGTTTATTTGCAAGATCCTCAGGGACATTCTTATAATTCTCCACCACAGTAACTCCGTCTCGGAGCTCAGCAGAGAGTCCTCCTCCATTCCGACTCCACTAAGTGCCCTTGCCAAGTCGCTTTCCTCCGAGGTGTACTCTTCCAGGATGTCCTCCTCTTCATCCGACATTCCTTCCGGGTGCCCCTCTTCGGTCGGCTCCTTCAAATCTGGCTCTTGCGTGTCTGCCTCCAGCCCGATACCTCCTGGCTTGGCCTTCGCATCGGATTTGTAGATACGGACCGAAACGTGTTCGAATCCGTACTTCAGCCGGTGCTCCGACCTTTCCAGGGCTTTTACGGTCTCCTCGTTGAGTGTGAGAACGACCTGCCGTCGCAGTCTACCTACTTTTCGACCTTGGCGACTCTCCAGTCCGCCGTGGGAGCGTCGGATTGCACAATCTAAGCATAGTTTGGATGGTCTTGGGGTCGGCTGGCTTTTCAGTGAGCCACACTCGCGCCCTGGGTTTGCTTGGGATCTCCTCCCAGTCAACCGCCACTAGCTTAGCTCCAGGGTAGACCTCTCCAAGCGATGCTACCATACGCTTGTAGGTCTCTACCGATCGCGCGTCTTGGCAGGCAATCACCTTCTGGTGGGGGTCCACCGCATCTCAGCATCTCCTCCACGAAGCGCCCATGCAACTCGTTTACCACTCCTCGCCAAAGGTCCTAGGGGATGAGCCCATCCTTGTCCTTTGTCCAGGACTCCAATTAGGGTCACCTTCCCTTCGTCACTTCGGCGGACGGCTGCAGCTGGGCCTTCCTCTTCTTAGCCTGGAGGCTTCTCTCTCCGTTGACCTCTGCCTTTTCGCAATCTCCTTGGCAGGGTCTGACCCAGTACGTTTGTTCGGATCCAGCCTAACTCCCGCCTTGATATGAGCATGTCCGTCTGTCTGTCTGTCTGTTTCTACGCGATCTAGTCTGTCAGTTTTAAAGCTATCGACATGAAACTTTGCACACACCCTTCTCTCCTTTGTACGCAGTATATAAGTGGGAACGCCTGGGATCGGCCGACTATATCCTATATCTGCTGATTGATCGGAAATGGTATACTTAACTTTGGTAGTTTTAGAGTTAGAGAGTTCAAATTTAACATGAGAGCTATTTTTGGCAAAATATTGCGACGATATTGCGATATTGCCAAATTTCATAAGGATCGGCCGACTATAGCCTATAGCTGCCATATAACTGAACGATCGGAAATGACCTAACTTTCGTGTTTTTGAAGATAGAAATCTGGTACTTAGGTTAGGTTAGGTTGAGGCGGCGTTGCGGGGCCAGTGACTGACCCCCCATCTACTTGAGCCGCTGGGGCTCCGTGTGATACCGCACAGGCAGAGGTCCTACAAGAGGACCTCTCCCTTCCTATCTACTGATGTGCCTAAGAGTGTTATATGCTTCCTGCGGCGGCTCGCGGTCCTATCCAGATTTACGGATGAAAGCTACGAGTCTGCGTGGAGCGATCTCCGCGAGGTATGTTTGGTCCGTGAGTATTGCTGCGCCCAAGAATTTGAGTCGGCTGCGCCCCAGCGCAGGGCATTGACACAGGATTGCGACTGTCTCTTGCTCTTCTACATTCCCACATCTCCTGCAGTAGTCATAATGTGGCACCGCTAGTCTAGCCGCGTGCGTGTTAACCAGTGTCCCGTAATGGCCACAGTACAGATTGTTACAATACAGATTGTTTCTTGATTGCCAGTAAGTGCTGGGGATCTAAGTGCAAGTGATCTTGGAACACACTACAGTGGTCGGGGAGTCTGAAGGACTCATTTAGACACAGCCGTTCGCAATGGAAACCGCCCACCTGGCCATTCAATTTTGAACCGTCTGTGTAGATATGAAGGAACCGGCTGGTCCCGGGATTTGTGTGGCCCATTCCTCCCATGTGTACAGCCATCTTACTATTTTTGGGGACATTCCCCATTTAAGGCCAATGGCTTTTCGGCATGTATAGAGCGCGATTGTTGCCTTGTTAGCTTTATCCATAGTGTTTGACTTCCAGCCCAGTTTCCTGTCTAGCGTAATCCCTAGGTACTTGGCGCTACCGCTAAGGGAGAGTGTTTTGTACTTCCTGGTGAAGAGGACGACCTCGGTTTTGACGGGTTTACATCAGTCCATTTCTAACTGCCCATGTTGAGAGGACCCTAAGTTTGTCCGTCATGCGGTCACATAGAGTCTGGGGAAATTTCCCAGAGAAGGCAATTGCGACATCATCCGCGTAAACGATAACTTTGCAACCACCACCTTCTAGAGATCGCAGTAGGCTATTAACCGCCACGTTCCAGAGTAGGGGTGAGAGTACGCCTCCTTGCAGGGTGCCTCTTCTGACGTATCTATGAATAGATTCTCCTCCTAGTGACGCCTTAACAGTCCTGTTTACCAGGATCTGCTTTATAAGGCGTACGGATTGATTGTCTATTCCTAGTCCCGTCAGCGCATTGATTATCGAGCTTGGTAGGATGTTGTTGAACGCACCATCTATGTCTAGAAAAGCAATGAGTGCGTGTTCCTTGTCACTAAGCCTTTTCGACAAAAGTAGTGATCTCGTGGAGTGCCGTTTCCGTGGATCGGCCCTTCTTATACGCATGCTGTGATCCCAGATATCATCTGGGTTGATAGTAAGATTAATATAGAGGCTGATTAATCTCTTCATTGTCTTGAGAAGGAAGGACAACAGGCTTATTGGTCTGAAGGCTATTTATCGCCCAGCTGAGATACCTATCACTCAATAGGTATTCAACTTGCTTAGGGAGGGAGGGGCTACCCCTGTCTCTGCATGTCCAGGGTTGTTTTTTCTAGAGAGCATCCCGGGAAATGTGCCTCTATGAGAGCCTCTAGGGTTTCTTTGCTGGACGATGTCCAGTTACCTTCTGAGGTTTTAATATATCTTACATTTGGTGCAGTAGTTGCGAGGACCGAAGTCGGGAGGCCTCTGATGTTTGCTGAATGTTCGTGCAGAACTTGGTCTAGGCATTCCTTTTTGCCTTGGGAAGTTCTTTGTTATATTGCCTAAGGTTCGTTTTATACGTCTCCACAGGCTAAAGGCCTTGCGGGCCTTGGTCTTAAAGGGCGCAAGTGTTTGCGACCACCATGGTGGTTTCTTTGACTTGTTATTGCCTGATCTGCTTTTGGGACAAGCTTTATTGAATGCCCTGGCGCACGCTGCCGTAAGCGTGTCCACCATGGCATCCAGGGCTTTCCTACTGTCAACGTCCCTTGTTGGAGGTTTCCCCAAGGAACTTTCTAGTTTTTTCCTGTATAACTTCCAGTTCGCTTTTCTCGGGTTGCGTACCGTTAGTCGATTAATGTTCTCAAAATTGACCACTAATTCTATGTATCGATGGTCCGAAAAAGAGTGTTTCTCTAGGACTCCCCATCTAACAATCTTGTCTGCTAGGGAGTCAGAGTAAAGAGTGATGTCAAGTACTTCCCTTCTGTTCTTGACTATGAAGGTGGGTTCTGTACCCGTGTTACCCACCAGAAGATTGGAGCCTAGGATAAAATCGAAGATTGACTCACTCCTCTCGTTCGTGTCAGTGCTTTCCCACTGATGATGATGGGCGTTGGCATCGCCCTATGATCAGGTCGATCTTGTGCTTCTTGTTGTCTTCCACCAGCTGTTTAAGTAGCGGGTGCGGGGGGAGGGCCTCCTGGTCGTGGCCCATATACGCCGAACATACCCTTAGAGAGCCATTTGGGCTCTCTATGGCTGCGGCTACGTGGTCTTCATTGCTGAAATTGGGTAGCAAAAAGAGGTTAGGGCTCTTTTTTGCGAGGATGCAGGCTCGCCTTTTACCAGTTGTATCGGCTTTGCATAGCCTATACTCCGACGCCCCCAACCCAAGAATCCTGTCTCCAAGGATCCAGGGTTCCTGGATGAGGGCCACATCAGCTCCACTCTCGGCGAGGTGGAGTAGGAGGGCAGCTGATGCCGCTTTACTGTGATGGAGGTTTATTTGCAAGATCCTCAGGGACATTCTTATAATTCTCCACCACAGTAACTCCGTCTCGGAGCTCAGCAGAGAGTCCTCCTCCATTCCGACTCCACTAAGTGCCCTTGCCAAGTCGCTTTCCTCCGAGGTGTACTCTTCCAGGATGTCCTCCTCTTCATCCGACATTCCTTCCGGGTGCCCCTCTTCGGTCGGCTCCTTCAAATCTGGCTCTTGCGTGTCTGCCTCCAGCCCGATACCTCCTGGCTTGGCCTTCGCATCGGATTTGTAGATACGGACCGAAACGTGTTCGAATCCGTACTTCAGCCGGTGCTCCGACCTTTCCAGAGCTTTTACGGTCTCCTCGTTGAGTGTGAGAACGACCTGCCGTCGCAGTCTACCTACTTTTCGACCTTGGCGACTCTCCAGTCCGCCGTGGGAGCGTCGGATTGCACAATCTAAGCATAGTTTGGATGGTCTTGGGGTCGGCTGGCTTTTCAGTGAGCCACACTCGCGCCCTGGGTTTGCTTGGGATCTCCTCCCAGTCAACCGCCACTAGCTTAGCTCCAGGGTAGACCTCTCCAAGCGATGCTACCATACGCTTGTAGGTCTCTACCGATCGCGCGTCTTGGCAGGCAATCACCTTCTGGTGGGGGTCCACCGCATCTCAGCATCTCCTCCACGAAGCGCCCATGCAACTCGTTTACCACTCGTCGCCAAAGGTCCTAGGGGATGAGCCCATCCTTGGAGCCTTTGCCCAGGACTCCAATTAGGGTCACCTTCCCTTCGTCACTTCGGCGAACGAGCGGTTGGACGGCTGCAGCTGGGCCTTCCTCTTCTTACCCTGGAGGCTTCTCCCTCCGTGGACCTCTGCCTTTTCGCAATCTCCTTGGCAGGGTCTGACCCAGCACGTTTGTTCGGATCCAGCCTAACTCCCGCCTTGATATGAGCATGTCCGTCTGTCTGTCTGTCTGTTTCTACGCGATCTAGTCTGTCAGTTTTAAAGCTATCGACATGAAACTTTGCACACACCCATCTCTCCCTTGTACGCAGTATATAAGTCGGAACGACCGGGATCGGCCGACTATATCCTATATCTGCTGATTGATCGGAAATGGTATACTTAACTTTGGTGTTTTTAGAGTTAGAGAGTTCAAATTTAACATGAGAGCTATTTTTGGCAATATTGCGACGATATTGCGATATTGCCAAATTTCATAAGGATCGGCCGACTATATCCTATAGCTGCCATATAACTGAACGATCGGAAATTACCTAACTTTCGTGTTTTTGAAGATAGAAATCTGGAACTTAGGTTAGGTTAGGTTGAGGCGGCGATGCGGGGCCAGTGACTGACCCCCCATCTACTTGAGCCGCTGGGGCTCCTTGTGATACCGCACAGGCAGAGGTCCTACAAGAGGACCTCTCCCATCCTATCTACTGATGTGGCTAAGAGTGTTATATCCTTCCTGCGGCGGCTCGCGGTCCTATCCAGATTTACGGATGAAAGCTACGAGTCTGCGTGGAGCGATCTCCGCGAGGTATGTTAGGTCCGTGAGAATTGTTTCGCCCAAGAATTTGAGTCGGCTGCGCCCCAGCTCAGGGCATTGACACAGGATTGCGACTGTCTCTTCCTCTTCTACATTCCCACATCTCGTGCAGTAGTCATAATGTGGCACCGCTAGTCTAGCCGCGTGCGTGTTAACCAGTGTCCCGTAATGGCCACAGTACAGATTGTTACAATACAGATTGTTTCTTGATTGCCAGTAAGTGCTGGGGATCTAAATGCTCCCCCGATAGCTATTACTTCTGCTTGGAACACACTACAGTGGTCGGGGAGTCTGAAGGACTCATTTAGACACAGCCGTTCGCAATGGAAACCGCCCACCTGGCCATTCAATTTTGAACCGTCTGTGTAGATATAAAGGGAACCGGCTGGTCCCGGGATTTGTGTGGCCCATTCCTCCCATGTGTCCAGCCATCTTACTATTTTTGGTGACATTCCCCATTTAAGGCCAATGGCTTTTCGGCATGTATAGAGCGCGATTGTTGCCTTGTTAGCTGTATCCATAGTGTTTGACTTCCAGCCCAGTTTCCTGTCTAGCGTAATCCCTAGGTACTTGGCGCTACCGCTAAGGGAGAGTGTTTGGTACTTCCTGGTGAAGAGGACGAGCTCGGTTTTGACGGGTTTACATCAGTCCATTTCTAACTGCCCATGTTGAGAGGACCCTAAGTTTGTCCGTCATGCGGTCACATAGAGTGTGGGGAAATTTCCCAGAGAAGGCAATTGCGACATCATCCGCGTAAGCGATAACTTTGCAACCACCACCTTCAAGAGATCGCAGTAGGCTATTAACCGCCACGTTCCAGAGTAGGGGTGAGAGTACGCCTCCTTGCGGGGTGCCTCTTCTGACGTATCTATGAATAGATTCTCCTTCTAGTGACGCCTTAACAGTCCTGTTTACCAGGATCTGCTTTATAAGGCGAACGGATTGATTGTCTATTCCTAGTCCCGTCAGCGCATTGATTATCGAGCTTGGTAGGATGTTGTTGAACGCACATTCTGTGTCTAGAAAAGCAATGAGTGCGTATTCCTTGTCACTAAGTGCCTTTTCGACAAAAGTAGTGATCTCGTGGAGTGCCGTTTCCGTGGATTGGCCCTTCTTATACGCATGCTGTGATCCCAGATATCATCTGGGTTGATAGTAAGATTAATATAGAGGCTGATTAATCTCTTCATTGTCTTGAGAAGGAAGGACAACAGGCTTATTGGTCTGAAGGCTATTTATCGCCCAGCTGAGATACCTATCACTCAATAGGTATTCAACTTGCTTAGGGAGGGAGGGGCTATCCCCCTGTCTCTGCATGTCCAGGGTTGTTTTTTCTAGAGAGCATCCCGGGAAATGTGCCTCTATGAGAGCCTCTAGGGTTTCTTTGCTGGACGATGTCCAGTTACCTTCTGAGGTTTTAATATATCTTACATTTGGTGCAGTAGTTGCGAGGACCGAAGTCGGGAGGCCTCTGATGTTTGCTGAATGTTCGTGCAGAACTTGGTCTAGGCATTCCTTTTTGCCTTGGGAAGTTCTTTGTTATATTGCCTAAGGTTCGTTTTATACGTCTCCACAGGCTAAAGGCCTTGCGGGCCTTGGTCCTAAAGGGCGCAAGTGTTTGCGACCACCATGGTGGTCTCTTTATTGAATGCCCTGGCGCACGCTGCCGTAAGCGTGTCCACCATGGCATTCAGGGCCTACTGTCAACGTCCCTTGTTGAAGGTTTCCCCAAGGAACTTTCTTGTTTTTTTCTGTATAACTTCCTGTTCGCTTTTCTCGGGTTGCGTACCATTAGTCGATTAAAGCTCTCAAAATTGACCACTAATTCTATGTATCGATGGTCCGAAAAAGAGTGTTTCTCAAGGACTCCCCATCCAACAATCTTGTCTGCTAGGGATTCAGAGTAAAGAGTGATGTCAAGTACTTCCCTTCTGTTCTTGACTATGAAGGTGGGTTCTGTACCCGTGTTACCCACCAGAAGATTGGAGCCTAGGATAAAATCGAAGATTGACTCACCCCTCTCGTTCGTGTCAGTGCTTTCCCACTGATGATGATGGGCGTTGGCATCGCCCTATGATCAGGTCGATCTTGTGCTTCTTGCTGTCTTCCACCAGCTGTTTGAGTAGCGGGTGCGGGGGGAGGGCCTCCTGGTCGTGGCCCATATACGCCGAACATACCCTTAGAGGGCCATTTGGGCTCTCTATGGCTGCGGCTACGTGGTCTTCATTGCTGAAATTGGGTAGCAAAAAGAGGTTAAGGTTCTTTTTGCGAGGATGCAGGCTCGCCTTTCACCAGTTGTATCGCCTTTGCTTAGCCTATACTCCGACGCCCCCAACCCAAGAATCCTGTCTCCAAGGATCCAGGGTTCCTGGATGAGGGCCACATCAGCTCCACTCTCGGCGAGGTGGAGTAGGACGGCAGCTGACGCCGCTTTACTGTGATGGAGGTTTATTTGCAAGATCGTCAGGAACATTCTTACAATTCTCCACCACAGTAACTCCGTCTCGGAGCTCAGCAGAGAGTCCTCCTCCATTCCTGCTCCACTAAGTGCCCTTGCCAAGTCGCTTTCCTCCGAGGTGTACTCTTCCAGGATGTCCTCCTCTTCATCCGATATTCCTTCCGGGTGCCCCTCTTCCGTCGGCTCCTTCAAATCTGGCTCTTGCGTGTCTGCCTCCAGCCCGATACCTCCTGGCTTGGCCTTCGCATCGGATTTGTAGATACGGACCGAAACGTGTTCGAATCTGTACTTCAGCCGGTGCTCCGACCTTTCCAGGGCTTTTACGGTCTCCTCGTTGAGTGTGAGAACGACCTGCCTTCGCAGTCCCACCGCCTCTTCGACCTTGGCGACTCTCCAGTCCGCCGTGGGAGCGTCGGATGGCACATCCTAAGCATAGTTTGGATGGTCTTGGGGTCGGCTGGCTTTTCAGTGAGCCACACTCGCGCCCTGGGTTTGCTTGGGATCTCCTCCCAGTCAACCGGCACTAGCTTAGCTCCAGGGTAGACCTCTCCAATCGATGCTACCATACGCTTGTAGGTCTCTACCGATCGCGCGTCTTGGCAGGCAATCACATTGACGCTACCCTGATACCATCCTGCGTCTTCGCATTCTGGTGGGGGTCCACCGCATCTCAGCATCTCCTCCACGAAGCGCCCATGCAACATGTTTACCACTCGTCGCCAAAGGTCCTAGGGGATGAGCCCATCCTTGGAGCCTTTGTCCAGGACTCCAATTAGGGTCACCTTCCCTTCGTCACTTCGGCGAACGAGCGGTTGGACGGCTGCAGCTGGGCCTTCCTCTTCTTAGCCTGGAGGCTTCTCCCTCCGTGGACCTCTGCCTTTTCGCGATCTCCTTGGCAGGGTCTGACCCAGAACGTTTGTTCGGATCCAGTCTAACTCCCGCCTTGATATGAGCATGTCCGTCTGTCTGTCTGTTTCTACGCGATCTAGTCTTTCAGTTTTAAAGCTATCGACATGAAACTTTGCACACACCCTTCTCTCCTTTGTACGCAGTATATAAGTGGGAACGCCTGGGATCGGCCGACTATATCCTATATCTGCTGATTGATCGGAAATGGTATACTTAACTTTGGTGTTTTTAGAGTTAGAGAGTTCAAATTTAACATGAGAGCTATTTTTGGCAAAATATTGCGACGATATTGCGATATTGCCAAATTTCATAAGGATCGGCCGACTATATCCTATAGCTGCCATATAACTGAACGATCGGAAATGACCTAACTTTCGTGTTTTTGAAGATAGAAATCTGGAACTTAGGTTAGGTTAGGTTGAGGCGGCGATGCAGGGCCAGTGACTGACCCCCCATCTACTTGAGCCGCTGGGGCTCCTTGTGATACCGCACAGGCAGAGGTCCTACAAGAGGACCTCTCCCTTCCTATCTACTGATGTGCCTAAGAGTGTTATATCCTTCCTGCGGCGGCTCGCGGTCCTATCCAGATTTACGGATGAAAGCTACGAGTCTGCGTGGAGCGTTCTCCGCGAGGTATGTTAGGTCCATGAGTATTGCTGCGCCCAAGAATTTGAGTCGGCTGCGCCCCAGCGCAGGGCATTGACACAGGATTGCGACTGTCTCTTCCTCTTCTACATTCCCACATCTCCTGCAGTAGTCATAATGTGGCACCGCTAGTCTAGCCGCGTGCGTGTTAACCAGTGTCCCGTAATGGACCAGTGTCCACAGTACAGATTGTTACAATACAGATTGTTTCTTGATTGCCAGTAAGGATCTAGTAAGGAGCTGGGGATCTAAGTGCTCCCCCGATAGCTATTACTTCTGCTTGGAACACACTACAGTGGTCGGGGAGTCTGAAGGACTCATTTAGACACAGCCGTTCGCAATGGAAACCGCCCACCTGGCCATTCAATTTTGAACCGTCTGTGTAGGTATGAAGGGAACCGGCTGGTCCCGGGATTTGTGTGGCCCATTCCTCCCATGTGTACAGCCATCTTACTATTTTTGGGGACATTCCCCATTTAAGGCCAATGGCTTTTCGGCATGTATAGAGCGCGATTGTTGCCTTGTTAGCTTTATCCATAGTGTTTGACTTCCAGCCCAGTTTCCTGTCTAGCGTAATCCCTAGGTACTCGGCGCTACCACTAAGGGAGAGTGTTTTGTACTACCTGGTGAAGAGGACGAGCTCGGTTTTGACGGGTTTACATCAGTCCATTTCTAACTGCCCATGTTGAGAGGACCCTAAGTTTGTCCGTCATGCGGTCACATAGAGTCTGGGGAAATTTCCCAGAGAAGGCAATTGCGACATCATCCGCGTAAGCGATAACTTTGCAACCACCACCTTCAAGAGATCGCAGTAGGCTATTAACCGCCACGTTTCAGAGTAGGGGTGAGAGTACGCCTCCTTGCGGGGTGCCTCTTCTGACGTATCTATGAATAGATTCTCCTTCTAGTGACGCCTTAACAGTCCTGTTTACCAGGATCTGCTTTATAAGGCGTACGGATTGATTGTCTATTCCTAGTCCCGTCAGCGCATTGATTATCGAGCTTGGTAGGATGTTGTTGAACGCACCATCTATGTCTAGAAAAGCAATGAGTGCGTATTCCTTGTCACTAAGCCTTTTCGACAAAAATAGTGATCTCGTGGAGTGCCGTTTCCGTGGATCGGCCCTTCTTATACGCATGCTGTGATCCCAGATATCATCTGGGTTGATAGTAAGATTAATATAAAGGCTGATTAATCTCTTCATTGTCTTGAGTAGGAAGGACAACAGGCTTATTGGTCTAAAGGCTATTTATCGCCCAGCTGAGATACCTATCACTCAATAGGTATTAAACTTGGTTAGGGAGGGAGGGGCTAGCCCCCTGTTTTCTAGAGAGCATCCCGGGAAATGTGCCTCTATGAGAGCCTCTAGGGTTTCTTTGCTGGACGAAGTCCAGTTACCTTCTGAGGTTTTAATATATCTTACATTTGGTGCAGTAGTTGCGAGGACCGAAGTCGGGAGGCCTCTGATGTTTGCTGAATGTTCGTGCAGAACTTGGTCTAGGCATTCCTTTTTGCCTTGGGAAGTTCTTTGTTATATTGCCTAAGGTTCGTTTTATACGTCTCCACAGGCTAAAGGCCTTGCGGGCCTTGGTCTTAAAGGGCGCAAGTGTTTGCGACCACCATGGTGGTTTCTTTGACTTGTTATTGCCTGATCTGCTTTTGGGACAAGCTTTATTGAATGCCCTGGCGCACGCTGCCGTAAGCGTGTCCACCATGGAATCCAGGGCTTTCCTACTGTCAACGTCCCTTGTTGGAGGTTTTCCCAAGGAACTTTCTAGTTTTTTCCTGTATAACTCCCAGTTCGCTTTTCTCGGGTTGCGTACCGTTAGTCGATTAATGTTCTCAAAATTGACCACTAATTCTATGTATCGATGGTCCGAAAAAGAGTGTTTCTCTAGGACTCCCCATCTAACAATCTAGGGGAGTCAGAGTCTGCTAGGGAGTCAGAGTAAAGAGTGATGTCAAGTACTTCCCTTCTGTTCTTGACTATGAAGGTGGGTTCTGTACCCGTGTTACCCACCAGAAGATTGGAGCCTAGGATAAAATCGAAGATTGACTCACCCCTCTCTTTCGTGTCAGTGCTTTCCCACTGATGATGATGGGCGTTGGCATCGCCCTATGATCAGGTCGATCTTGTGCTTCTTGTTGTCTTCCACCAGCTGTTTGAGTAGCGGGTGCGGGGGGAGGGCCTCCTGGTCGTGGCCCATATACGCCGAACATACCCTTAGAGGGCCATTTGGGCTTTCTATGGCTGCGGCTACGTGGTCTTCATTGCTGAAATTGGGTAATGAAAAAATGAAAACATTTCAGCGGGTTCCACGACAAACGGCTAGCAGATGAGAGAGGGGAAGAGAGAATTCTAGTTTTAGATCGTAAGATCTTTGGAACGATGAAAGTTTGAAACGTTCAAATCGAACCAGTGTGAGACAAAGAGATCAGAAATATCTTCTATATTCCTTCCTCTTCAGCTCTGTTTTTGGTATGGATTCTAGCGCTTACTTTAAAATCAATTTTAAGTAAGGTTGTTTCAATTTTTAGAAAATTTTAGTTTTCTCAGCATTTTTATATTTACTTTTATTTTTTTTTATTTTTTTGATTATTATTTTTAATTGCATTCTATTACAATTTATGTAAAAATAAGTGACGGACGTGTCGGATGACAAAATGCCGGATGGACTCCCTTGAAATTTTATTAGCCGGAGATAATGATTTAAACAATTTTGAAATTGTAAAATTTAAGAAAAATAATAAAATTAAAGAAAAATAAAAAAAAATAAAAATTAGAAAAGAAAGAAATGTTCAAGGCCTTACGAGGATTTGAACACAGAAAAATTATACATAGAGTAACTACTCTATGCATTACGCTACCATCCTGTCTCGATCTGCGGCGATTAAAAATACTATTTAATTTACCATTACCACATCGGCGCATTGAAAACAGAAACGAGAAATTGAAATTTGTAAGCCAAAAAATTTTTACGCCGTCGTCCGAGCAGTCACACATACATACAAAGGTTCACATTTTTGTTGACGGATACATGTAAAGAGTTTTTTTTTTTTTAAAGTTGCTTTTATTTCTTGAATCTTCTCTTTGCGAGACTAACAAGAGGTGTATCAAATCTTATATTTTTAACTTATCTAACAGTCATATTGACTGATACGGAGTTAGACGGCCCTAAAAATCGATTGCTGGGTTGGGAGGTCGTTGCGTCTAAGGCGGGATACGCTAGAAACCCGAGTCAATCCCCGAGCGAGAAAATTTGGGTGCGAAGACAGTTTTTCTTTGTATGACTCTTTTTGCTTCTGGATTGCGAACATACCAAGGTGCCCCTGTGATAGTTCTCAAGATTTTTGATTGTGCGCGCTGTATGATATCTATGTTGCTGCTGCTCGCGTTCCCCCACAGCTGGGAGCCATACGTCCAGATTTGCTTTGGGAGTGAATTGTACAGTAGTTACTTGTAGTCCAGGCACAGTGGCGATCGTGAGTTTATGATCCAGTGGAGGCTGCTAGCTTTCAGTTTTAGTCGTCTCAGGTAAGTCGTCTATCAAGGTGAACGCCAAGGTACGTTACGTCGATAGCTTGAGGGAGGAGGAGGCGGAGGGCATGTTTGTCTATTAAGAGTAAACGTTTTATGTTTACACTTTTGTTCGTTTATTTTAATGCGCCAGTCGGACAGCCACCTTTCCACTATTGTGAGATGATTAGCCAGTTGGGTTGTTGCCTGCGTTGGGCATCTGGAGCCACTAAGGATAGCGGTATCGTCGGCGAACGTTGAGGTTGGTAGTTGTGCGCTCGTAGGAATATCCGCAGTATACAAAACATATAGACACGGGCCGAGTGCGCTTCCTTGTGGAACTCCAGCTTCGATGGTGTAGTCGCCCGAAGTAGCTGCGTTGCATCTCACTGAGAATACCCTATTGTAGAGGTATAATTCCAGTAGCTTGTGGGTGTATGTTGGCAAATAAGTTTTAATTTTGTGCATGAGTCCGATGAGCCAAACTCGGTCGAAAGCTTGAGATACGTCGAGGAAAATAGCGCTGCAGTATTCTCGCTGTTCGAAGGCTGAGCGTATTACGGATGTTAATCTGTTCACTTGTTCGATGGTTCCATGGTTTCTTCGAAAGCCAAATTGGTGTGCCGGGATGATATTGCAAGCTTCCAGCGAGTTAACAAGCATTTTTCAAACAATTTAGACAAACAAGATAGAAGGCTTATTGGTCTGTATGATGACGGAATTGTGTGGTCTTTTCCAGGCTTCGGTGTCATAAAATTGATGGATTTCTTCCACTTTTTTGGGAAATAGCCAAAATTAATTATTCCATTAAATAGTTTGCATACGACCTCTATAGCGCATTTTGGAAGTTCGATCAGCATCTTTGGGGTCAATAGGTCACCACCGGGAGCCTTTTTTGGTTTTAGCCCTATTATGACTTTTTCGACTTCGTTCGGCCGGAATGAAGGTGCGGCTGGCTGAGGGGAGGACTCTGGCTGAATTTCTGGCAGGAGGAATGAATTTAAGGCTGGGTTTGGCTGGAAGACACTTTGTAGATGTGTGGCGAATGTTTCAGCTCGGTCTTCGTCGCTGCGAGCCCAGCATCCCGAAGAGTTTCTTATCGGAGTGGTCGTTTCAATTGGGGCACTAAGATTTGGGTGGGCCCTCCACAGGGGGTACTTTGTGCTTGTTGGCGAGAGATTCTGGATGTACCTCAGCTGTGCATTTTCTTCCTGTTGGTGAAGAGCCTGGTCGAGTGATCGGATTGCTTCCTTAAGGCGTTGTTTTGAAGCTGGTGATCTGCTGTTTTGCCAATCACGACGCGTGCGCCTCTTTTCTCGCACAAGCTGTTCGATTTGCTGATTAGATTTGAAGTGTTTGTTTCGGTCTACTTCTTTCCTTTGAGGAGTAGAGATTTTAGCTGCCGCAACAAGTACCTCTTCCAGCGCGCTCGTAGTGTAGTCGATGTCCGATTCCATGTTAAATTCTGGGGCGAGTTCTATGTGGGCACTCACGTACTTTTTGTATTTTAGCCAGTTCGTTTTTGGCGTCGTCAGGCTGAAGGGGTGTTCGGTTATTTCTGGGCTTTGAAGAAGCGTTAGAAGCACAGGCGAGTGGTCTGATGATAAGTCCGAGACTGCTTTGGCACTTATTAGATTGCGAGGTATGTTTTTTGTCACTGCAAAATCAATAAGGTCTGGGAGCTTTCGTGAGTCTGTTGGCCAGTATGTGGGACGTCCAGGGGAAACGTAGTCCAGTTTATTTTTCACATTTATAATTGCATTGTACAATTGTCTTCCTTTGGGAGTCACTAGACGTGATCCCCAGTGGGTATGTTTGTCGTTGTAGTCTTCTGCGGCTATAAATCGGTTCTCAAGTGAATTGTAGAAGTCCATAATTTGTCCTTCCGAGATTGAGAAACGAGGAGGGCAGTAAACGGCAGCGATTGAAAGGATTCCGTTGCTTGACTGAATTTGTATGGATGTGGCCTGCAAGAAGTTTGTTGCAAACCTTTTGTGAAAGTGGTGTTTAATTCGTTCTCTGATTAGAACTCCAGTTCCGCCGTGGGCTTTCCCATCTGGATGATCTGTGCGGTAGATTGTGTAGCCTCTTATATGAAAGTTGTATTTGCTTGTAAGATGCGTTTCCACCAGTAGCATAACGTCAATACGGTTTTCGGTCAAGAATTGTGACAATTCTAGTTTATGCCGTGAGACACCATTGGCGTTCCACATTGATATTCGTAGCGGCTGCATTGATTATTTAGACTGTTGTGCTACGAGGAGCTGTATCACCATGTTCTGGTTTTGAACAAGCGTTTGCATGGTCGTTTTCATGAATGACATAAGCTCCATCATACTTTGTCGGAGGGTAAGCATCATAGTTTCCATTTTGCTGTGTGGCTGTTCTGGGGCCTGTTGAGCGCTTTTTGGGGCGCTTTGTAGGGCAGCAAGCGGTCTTGTGGGCGTCCCCGCAGACTACACAGACAGCCCGAAGTGTGCAGTAAGACCTTGTGTGTCCATACTCTTGACAGTAAGTGCATTGCACTGGACCGTTGCGTTTATGTGGCTCTTCAACAGTGATTTTCCGATGCAAAGGATATTGCAGGTTCTAGATTGGGTAGACTTCGTTCTTCTTCAGCGACCTGCTATCTGGCTCGAGCTCGACCTTGCAGAGGGGTTGTGGCTTTTTATCTTTATTTAGAATGTTAATAACATTCTTGGCGGTGAAAGCCCTTTTCTTTAAGGGCGGTTTTTATTTCCTCGGCGGTAACATCAGGTTCTATTCCCTTTACTACCACTTGTAGGCCCTTACTGCTTTTCAGCTGGTACGTGTAATAGTTTTTCTGTACAGTGTCCAGATATTTGGACACGATTCGAAAGTGCTCTTCAGTCTTGGTTTGCACTTTTGTTTCATGGATGTTCCCTTTGATAAGCGGAACAACATGAAAGTTGTCACCGTTCCCGATCAACGACGCAATTTCGTTGACCAGGGCACTCGAGCTTTTTTCCCTAATATAGATTGGAGGGGGCTTGGGTTTTTTTGCAGTGTCTTGGGCTGGTTGGTTTTCCTCAGCCTCCGCCAGTAGCGCAAATCTGTTAGTAGTGGATCTGTCTGGTTCTTTATCGATATTCAGGACACGGTTAATTTTAGTTTTGTTGCCTGCCGGATTACTCTGCGGGCTAAGCTTGCGCTTAATTTGGATGTAGCGATCCATTCCAGTCTGTGTGGCCGTTACCGCTTTGGCACTTTCCGAGGTTGTTGTTTTTGTACTCGGGTTTTTGGGTTTTAACGGTCAGTAAAGCCGGGTTGCTTATAATCGCCGATTTTTCCACTTCGGTATCGCGGGTTGAAAAGTAAGAGTAGAAGCCGTTTCTTTGGTTCACTGAACTTCTACGCTCGTTCTTTTGATCGTTGCTCAATGAGCTCATTGCGTGGCTCTTACTTTTTTTTTGAACAATGCACTAGTTTTTGTTTAGCACATCAAAACTGTTATAAAAAGCTTGTCTGTCGCTTTTAATAAATTGCAGTTCAGCGTCTTTTCGCTTATATTGGGTTACCCCAGTTTTTTTGATGAGCTGTATTATGGTGCAGTTTTCCCGGAGCTCGGACAAAGCTCCGCTCAGTTCGGTAGTTCGTATACCAATGGAGTAAAGAGTTCTAAAAATAGAATAGTATGCATGAGCGTTCCCCCCTCACCAACAAGCTCGACGAAAAAAGTTGACCGTTTTGGGCCCTGACGTCCCATATATGTACTTTATAATGTTTGTGTTCCTAATTTATTTATTACAAGCATGAATGAGGTTGTTGTACCCTTGCAGGGGGTATTATAATATTGGTCAAAAGTATGCAACGCAGTGAAGGAGACATCTCCGACCCTATAAAGTACCAGGTCTATGCATATGAAACTGCGTTTTACTTCATTGTTAATTATCGGTAACAAAAGTGATCGAAAATTGTTGGTAAACATTTTTTGCAACTTTTGACATCTGGGAACACTGCTTAAACGTTATTTGCGAGTTTTTTTCCAATAGCAATTTTTTTTCTAATATTGAAAATTTCGAGTTTTATACCCACAAACCACTATTCGCGGCCGCAAAGCCATGCTGAGCGTTTTCCGGGATCAGGCCGGAATCGTTTGCTCCTAAAACCGGGTGAAACCGTTGATGGCGAACGCTACCAGCAACAATTGAAAAAAACTCTGCTCCGCTCAGAAAACGCAAAAAGGCAGCTCAAACCCATTCTTCTGGACGACAACGCGCCATCACTTCGGCCAAGAGACACCAAGGAATTGATAGCCACGTTTGGCTGGGAGTCCTTGCCCCATGCGGCTTGTTCACCAGACTTGGCTCCATCAGATTACCATTTGTTCGCCAGTTTGGGACACGGATTAGCCAACCAGCGCTTCGATTCCTATGGAGACCTTAAGAATTTGCTAGAAGTATGTCCGTCTGTCGGTCTGTCTGTTTCTACGCGAACTAGTCTCTCAGTTTTAAAGCTATCGACTTGAAACTTTGCACACACCCTTCTTTCCTTTGCACGCAGTATATAAGTCGGAACGGCCGGGATCGGCCGACTATATCCTATATCTGCTGATTGATCGGAAATGGTATACTTAACTTTGGTGTTTTTAGAGTTAGAGAGTTAAAATTTTAAATGAGAGCTATTTTTGGCAAATTAATACGACATGCCAAATTTAAGGAGCTATATCCTATAGCTGCCATATAACTGAACGATCGGAAATGACCCAACTTTTGTGTTTTTGAAGATAGAAAGCTGGAACTTGGTATAGATTCTATTTTTGGTTAGTTGACCCGACCTACCAAATTTCATAACGATCTTCCCACTATATCTTATAGATGTCATATAACTGAACGATCGGAAATGGTTTTTGGTAGAAATACCAACTTTGATATTTTTGAAGATAGAAGCTTGGAACTTTTTTTTTAGATATTTTATTGTAATTCATTGATTTTATTATGATATTCTCATAAGGATTGTCCAACTATATCCGATATTAGCAATATATATCTGGTTTTGACTGCAAGGGTATATCAACTTCGTCTCCTCTTGTTGTTACATTTTGCAAATAAACGGCACGCGCTTCGCTATCTTTTTTGTCGTTTTGATATGTCTCCGTAAATCGTATTCGAATTCATTAGCGAAAAGTTGGTATTCGAAGGCTTCGTAAGAGTTAACTTTTTTATCATTTGTGGTTTGCTATCGTATTAAGGAGAGAACCGCAAGTTAAGACATTGCGTATCATCGCAATTATACTTTCTGTATAATTTGGAGTCCGGTTTTGAATTCACTAGCAAAAAGTAGGTGAATATTCTACTATTATTTCGTGCAAATTCACATATCCTTCATCTGTAGTGCGTTTTCGGATCCGCAAGCGAATTTTGTAACGACCCCTTCGCCAACGTTCGCGTATTGATCCGCTGGAATAATTATAGAGTTTTTAATTTTATTTATTTGGTGTTTTCTTTGCCTGGAAACCTCTCTTGCAATGACCTCTTGTTAGCCAAAAATAAGTGGACATAACCATTTAATGGGTATTCGGTATATATTAGATATCTGCATGAATGCCAAAAAACAAAACTCGAATTGACTCTATACAATATGAATTGACTGCGTATCCGTTTCGCTTAAAGTGATTGAGGGAACGAGCGTTTGACTCACTCGCATAACATTGAAACGAAGAAAGACAAACTAATGGCATTTGAATGCGAATAGCTATAGCCAACTTATCGAGTGCCAAGCCGTTTTTGTTTTCTCAAAAACAAAATTAAAAACAATAACTTAGTAAAATTTTTTGCAGAAAATAAAATTGGTACGGAAAGTTATTAATGGGTAAAATATGTATATGTTTTTGTGTGGAAGTGAAAGTTTTAAGTGAAAGTAGCTTTCGACTTTTAAAAAAATATTAACTTTTGACTTTTATTTTAAAATCTCTTGTTGACACTCCCATTTGGAGAAACGCATTAAGGATAAAGTCTCATGTTCCGGCCTACTTTATAGAGGTTATTTCAAAAAATTTTTTTTGTAAAAAAAAATAATGCGATCGTTTCAATTTTCACATATGTTTTTATAGGCATCATAAACTATGTGAAAATATTTTGTTTAATTTATTCTTGTAAAGTTTAATACACTTTATAGCATGCCAAAGTATGCATATAAAAACAAGAAAGCAAAGCTAACTTCGGGCGGAGCCGAAGTTGATATACCCTTGCAGCTAAAACCGGATATATATCGCAAACATCGGATATAGTTGGCCAATCTTTATGATTACATCATAATAAAACCAATTAATTACAATAAAAAATCTAAAAAAAAGTCCCAAGCTTCTATCTTCAAAAATATCAAAGTTCATATTTCTACCAAAAACCATTTCCGATCGTACAGTTATATGTCAGCAATAAGATATAGTCAACCGATCGTTATGAAATTTGGTAGATCGGATTAACTGACCAAAAATAGAATGTGTACCAAGTTCCAGTTTTCTATCTTCAAAAACACGAAAGTTGGGTCATTTCCGATCGTTCAGTTATATGGCAGCTATAGGATATAGTCAGCCGATCCTAATGAAATTTTGCAGGTCGGATAAACTGACCAAAAATATAATCTGTACCAAGTTCCAGCTTTCTATCTTTAAAAACACGAAAGTTGGGTCATTTCCGATCGTTCAGTTATATGGCAGCTATAGGATATAGTAAGCCGATCCTTATGAAATTTGGCATGTCGTAATATTTTGCCAAAAATAGCTCTCATGTCAAATTTGAACTCTCTAACTCTAAAAACACCAAAGTTATACCATCAGTTATATGGCAGCTATAGGATATAGTCGGCCGATCCAGGCCGTTCCGACTTATATACTGCGTGCAAAGGAAAGAAGGGTGTGTGCAAAGTTTCAAGTCGATAGCTTTAAAACTGAGAGACTAGTTTGCGTAGAAACAGACAGACGGACAGACGGACAGACGGACATGCTCATATCAACTCAGGAGGTGATCCTGATCAAGAATATATATACTTTATAGGGTCGGAGATGTCTCCTTCACTGCGTTGCACACTTTTGGACAAAATTATAATACCCTCTGCAAGGGTATAAAAATAGGTAGGTCCCTGGCGCAGGTGATTTCGACTGCTAGAGTCATCCAAAACGAAAAATTAGAATAGATTATTGTTTTGTCAGCTTATGGCTCTGTCCCGTACTAGAATGAAATATTTTCATCAATAAACAACAAAATGGCCAACTCACAAAAAAAAAAAAAATTTTTTTAATTTAAAAAATTTATCTTAAATTAATGATAAAAAAAAAACTAATCATTAAAAATAAATGATTCTAGTACGGGACAGAGGTGTTAATCTTTAGAACAACATATCCAAATTTCAGCTAGATCGGTACCAAAGAATTTTGTGAATCACCTGCGCCGCACACAAAAATATCGTTCCGAGAAAAACGCGTTTAAAGTTTAGACGCTACCGAGAAACTCATACTTTTCGGTGTGGGCGCGCTCTCGATTATGGGCTGTATCTCTGTCATTATTTGATATTTTTATTTGAAACTTTAACAGTACATTCTTAATAAACAATACCATCGAAATATGTAAAAAAAAAAAATCGATTTTTTCAACCTCTCACATGAGACTACATCCTTAAAAGTAAAAATAAAACATTTTTCATTACTTTTTACAAATTTAAAAACATTTTCGAAAAGTGTATTGAAAGGTCGCAAAATTTGCGAAAGAGGTCCGAACCAGAGGAATTACGAATCAGAAAAAACTTTTTCATTCAACAATATAAATACCCAAAACTAAGACCACATGCATTAATTAATTTTTAGTAGCAAGTCGTTAAATGCCAAAAACACATGCGCAACAAGACAACAATGTACTAGTAATTTTTATACCCTTGCAGAGGGTATTATAATTTTGGTCAAAAGTGTGCAACGCAGTGAAGGAGACATCTCCGACCCTATAAAGAATATAAATATTCTTGATCAGGATCACCTCCTGAGTTGATATTAGCATGTCCGTCTGTCCGTCTGGTTCTACGCGAAACTTTGAAACTTTGCACCTACCCTTCTTTTCTTTGCACGCAGTATATAAGTCGGAACGACCTGGATCGGCCGACTATATCCTATAGCTGCTATATAACTGATTGATTGGAAATGTTATAACTGTAGTGTTTTTAAAGTTTTAGAGTTCAAAAATTAATTTTTGGCAAAAGAATACGACATGCCCAATTTCATAACGATCCGCCGACTATATCTTATAGCTACCATATAACTGATACCATAGAACTGAGCTACCATATAGATACCATATAATTGCAAATGGTTTTTGGTAGAAGTACCAACTTTGGTATTTTTGAAGATAGCTTTGGGTTTTTTTTTAGTTTTTTTATACCCTTGCAGAGGGTATTATAATTTTGTCCAAAAGTGTGCAACGCAGTGAAGGAGACATCTCCGACCCTATAAAGTATATATATTCTTGATCAGGATCACCTCCTGAGTTGATTTGAGCATGTCCGTCTGTCCGTCTGTATGTCTGTCCGTCTGTCTGTTTCTACGCAAACTAGTCTCTCAGTTTTAAAGCTATCGACTTGAAACTTTGCACACACCCTTCTTTCCTTTGCACGCAGTATATAAGTCGGAACGGCCGGGATCGGCCGACTATATCCTATAGCTGCCATATAACTGATTGATCGGAAATGGTATAACTTTGGTGTTTTTAGAGTTAGAGAGTTTAAATTTGACATGAGAGCTATTTTTGGCAAAATATTACGACATGCCAAATTTCGTAAGGATCGGCTGACTATATCCTATAGCTGCCATATAACTGAACGATCGGAAATGACCCAACTTTCGTGTTTTTAAAGATAGAAAGCTGGAACTTGGTACAGATTATATTTTTGGTCAGTTAATCCGATCTACCAAATTTCATAACGATCGGTTGACTATATCTTATTGCTGACATATAACTGTACGATCGGAAATGGTTTTTGGTAGAAATATGAACTTTCATATTTTTGAAGATAGGACAAAAATGAACTGCCTAGTCAGTTTAATGTTGATATTCCATTTTTCTGTATTATAATTTTGTCCAAAAGTGTGCAACGCAGTGAAGGAGACATCTCCGACCCTATAAAGTATATATATTCTTGATCAGGATCACCTCCTGAGTTGATATGAGCATGTCCGTCTGTCCGTCTGTATGTCTGTCCGTCTGTCTGTTTCTACGCAAACTAGTCTCTCAGTTTTGAAGCTATCGTCTTGAAACTTTGCACACACCCTTCTTTCCTTTGAACGCAGTAAGTCGGAACGCCCCGGATCGGCCGACTATATCCTATAGATGCCATATAACTGATTGATCGGAAAAGGTATAACTTTGGTATTTTTAGAGTTAGAGAGTTAGAGTTATTTTTAGAGTTACGCCGTTGGCGTTCCACAGTGCTATACGAAGTGGAGCCATTGATTATTTTGTCTGTTTTTGAGCAAGAAGCAGCTCAATCAAAACGTTCTGGTTTTGTATAAGATTTTGCATAGTTGTCTGCATGAATGACATGAACTCCATCATACTTGGTTGAAGATTACATATCATTGTTTCAAGTTTTTTCGTAGACGGTTCTTCTGGTTGATGAGGGGAAACTGATTATCTTGGATTGGTGGGAGCGGTACTTTTAAGACCCAATTTTCGTGTCGGAGACCCAATGTCGGTGACCTTATTATTGGCTAAAGATTTAACAGCTGAAGGGAGGAAGACATTACGTGTAGATTTCATAGGTGGTGTATGTGAGTGAGCAGTGGTCACACTTTGGTGTGTACGGCTTTTCAGTTCCTTGTAGATTGGACAGCCCTTGTAGTTAGCCGTTTGGTTGCCTCCACAGTTTCTGCCCTTTTTGCTGCTGGGATCCTCTTTATTTTTTGGGCATTTGTGAGATTCATGAAGGTCCCCACAAGCAACGCATACTGGACGAAGCGTGCAATAAGACCTTGTGTGGCCATATTCCTGACAATTATTACACTGCACCGGTCCATTTCTTTTATGCGGCTCCTCTACCGTAATTCTGCGGTGTAGTAGGAACTGGAGAGTAAAGATTGGATGCACTTCATTTTTTTTCAGAGGCTTGGATTTGGTTTCGGGTTCAAGTTCTACCTTGAAAAGAGGTTGAGGCATTCTTTCTCTATTCAAAATGTTAATAAGATTTTTTAAATTAAAACCTTTCTCCATCAGTGCTCTTGTAACTTCATCTGGTGTTACTTCCGGCTCGATACCTTTTAGTACTACTTGCTGGCCCTTACTGCTTTTTAATTGGTACGTGTAGAAGTTTTTATTATTGTCGTTTAAATACTTCGACAAAATCTGTAGTTTGCTTCCGTTTTAGTCTGAACTTTAGTTTCATGAATATTACCCTTTGTTAATGGAATTATGTGGAAACTGTCTGGTCCTATTAGATTCCGTATCGAGTTTACGAGAGCATTCGAACTTTTCTCTCGAATGTAAATCGGCGGCGGCTTAGGCTTTTTGTTGTCCCCTACGATGACTTCAGGAGGTGTATCATCGGATTTATCTGCCAAAATAGCAAATCTGTTTGCTTCTATGTGCCTCGAGTTATTCTAGCAGAGTTACCAAGTCTAGAGTTCTGCGGGCTAAGCTTACGTTTTATTTGTATGTAGCGATCCATACCAGTCTGTACGGCCGAACGTTGTTTTGAAGAGAGCACGCTGGTGTAAGGTGCTGCATTATGTGCTTGCACAGCAGTTTCCGTTATTACAGTAGATGGTATTGCGCGAGCAGTCGATACCATTGTAGTTGTTGTAATAGTTGCCGTTACAGTTGCTAATGACGTCACTGTACTGGTGACCGTGGCTATGCAGGTAGGCATGAGGGAAGGGTATGGTGTTTTATCCAACGAGAGCGCAGGAGAGCAAGAACGTGCCCTGCCTTGCGATGTTAGATTGAGTTCATTACTCGGGCTTGGGGTTATTGATCGCGGTTGGTTATTTTTTGTTGGGTTTGCGGTCGCGTTGTCTTGCGTTGACACGAATGAGTGGTATGCGTTGTTACGTAGCAAAGAGAGTCGACGCTCGTCTTGCTGACGTTGGAGCACCGTATGAGTGTCGAATTCACTCATAGCTTAATGTTTTTATTTTTCTTATTTTTTATTTACACAAAAAGTACGAAGTTCATCGCACTAAGTGTCTTTTCGCCCACTGTGTATTTAGAGCTTGTTTAGAGCTTGCACTGCACTATGCTTAGTTTTTGTTTAATTTTCGTTGCACGATAAGAAGACAAAAAGAAAGCACGTCTGCACTCGCCGACGTTCGCGAACGAACGAAGTTAGCTTTCCTTTCTTGTATATGGATATTTTGAGCGACAAATTTAAAGTAAGTTCTCAAAATGATTCCAAAGGTAGTAAGAGTAGACTCAAAAACAAATTCCTTTACTTTGGACTAAATATTTTCTGTGGGATTGAAGACAGACGACTGCCCAAGTGACCTCTGAACACCTCTTTTTAAATATTTTGTACCATTGTCCTGCTAAAGGGCCTTTATAAGTGACGTTTTACACTCTGCAAAAGATATCGTAGATGTCTTAAGGATATTAGTCAGCCATGCACGAGATTTTCAACGGCCAAGATATGAATTACTACGATATTACCGGATTGAGAAAATCTCCAGAAGCCCTCATAGTGGGCTGGTAGTACTCGTTAGCAAGAAGAACGGACAGATGTGAATGTGCGTGGACTATAGACAGTTAAATGTAAACTCAAACATATCTTGGAGCGCCTTCGGAATGAGATTTACATATCTTCGCTGAATCTGAAAAATAGATACTGGGACATACCTATGAACCGGGATAGCCAGGAGTGTACCCCATTCACGGTATTAGGGCAGGGACTCTTCCACTAGAAAGTCAAGCCATTTGGACTTCATCTTGCTTCCGCGACGTTTCAGCTTACGTCATCGGACCTGACTTCGATGATGTCCTGACAGGGTCATCGGACCGGCAAGACGCTATACGCCTTTGCATATTTGTACGACAGCATCGTCATCGTGGCAACGTAAAAAGAACACCCCCGGAACGAAACGAAGGACCGCCAGGATCAGTGACCTAAAAGAGTATAAACAACGAGCGAACCTAAAGACCCTTAGGATGACAAGGGATGACAACAAACAACCCAAAGCCAATTATTAAGACTACCCAGAAGAGAGCCAGAACAGCTAGCATCGAAGCGGGACGCCGCTCGTCTGGGCACTCTATCAACTCTAGTAAACACTTCCGCCGAGATGTCTCTTTTCCAATGCCGCGTTGTATTGCTGGATCGCAGATGAATACCAAGTTTTCTCTATGGAGGGGCTCGACGGGCTCGCACCATTTCTCCTTGCGTACAAAAGTGGGAAAGTAAACGTGCACCCATCGCTTCCAGAAGCGATCTCCTATCATTCTGGATAGTCGCCACTGCTTATTTGTGGCACACCTCTCTATCCGCTGTTCATTGTCTCCGGGTGGATCTGGTAGATTGGGTGCTCCTTTCAGCATGTTGTTGAGAGTCAGTTGAGCTTCCTGATTCACCGTAACTGGCATAAGCATTAATGGGGTAGAATTCTGCAGAACATGTTTATTGAGAGCTTCCTCATCGAATGCGCCAGCACCTTCTTGAGAACATCGACCATCCTTTCCTAGGTGCCACCCTCTTCTGGGTTCGCCAGATAGTCAAAAATCCATTCTATTCCATTAGACGAAAGCTTACCCTGAATATCTAAATCGAAAACCTTGTTAAATCTTCGGACCTCTCGATTGGCTTCAATGAAGTTTTTTTTTTATCGCTTCTCATCTTGACCTCCGGTTTCCGCCGACTGATGAAGGACCTCGTGGCGATGATGCAGAAATCAATAAATAAATCATGGACCATGTCCGAGTAGATGACCCTTTTGATAAAACTGATACCCTCGTAAACAATTTCACCTACCTTTTCTCAATGCGATCTTTTCGCAATACCAAAATGCTACTAGCCTTAAATAGCCACCCGTTGGGTTCCATGAGTGTTGAACTTTGTGAGTGTTGCAGACGATCCCTCGTCGAGTAGTGAATACATGCCCCTAACAGCGCCTGGGGCAGAACCGGTAATAGCGGGCGACCTACATCCCCTTTTAGGCGTGATGCATGAGACATGGAAGTGTTACTTCCAGTAACCGCTGATGCCGCTGACTGCGGCATGCGCTTATTTTGGCTGGGGAGCTCGTGCAACTCCCGTACCTGGCTGCTTAATAGCTCCCTCTTATGGCCACCGTCGGACAGTTGCCTGTCTGGGACTACCGGTTTCGTCATGCAGCAAGTATTGATGCTTCCTTTGCCATTCGTAGACGTAAATTCGTACGGCTTCTTTTGCCATGCCATGTGCCCGGTTTTAACGCATGTACAAAATATCCGTCGTTATGTGTTGAACGCCATCCGCTTTTTTAAAGTGGCGTGATTGAACTCTTTCTTCCAATCCTTTAAACCGTGTTTCCCTTTACACATGAGACAATCACTGGGGTGGTTTCTGTTTCATGTCTTCCCGTAACAACTTTCGCTTTGGGTCTTCATTGTACTCACTTTTGTTCACTTCCTTTGGATACGGTTCTATCCGCGGTTCTATCCCACTCGAAACTTATACTTAGGCAATTTTGCGAGCAGTTCCTTAATTGACTGCGGCTTTCTAACGCTCTCTATTTGACTCCAAAGCAATAGCTCCAGTCGTCCATATCGGAAGCGTAGCTGCTGCATTACGCCTTGTACGTTGTTCAAATAACTTCTCGTTTAACTGCTCCCTTGGCTCACTTGGTGCGTAAACATTACCTTGTTTCAACATAGCGGCGAGTAGCTTACAGTTATACAGCCTGTACTTCGTGTGATATGATGCCCTATCGCCGCAAAACCATTCAAATATGGTGGAAAAATTCCACTCGGTGGCGGCAGATTAGAGTAGTGTCACTGACACCAGTGGTCCCGTTGGCAGATTTTTCCCCAAGAGCTGCCTCACCATTGTAATCAAACATTGCACCTTTCTTACCGGTATATGCGCCGCTCGACCCGGAGTATCCTGAGACTCCTGGCGGACTCTTGTTCTTCATGTTGCCCTTGCCTGTAGGAGCTTCTCAGGATCTGCGATGCTGAGCAATGCTGCATGCTTTCTACCCTTGGCATTGTCGTCCACCATCTACATTCGGCAACCTCGATTTCGATTATTTTCGTCAAATAAAAAAAATAACACCGATTTATGTCCCGGGAGCTGCATCTAAAACTCTATTTCTGACATAATAAAAAAAAGAAAAGCAAAGCTAATTTCGGCATATGACAGCCGCGGTTGGCTTAGATGTAGTCCAATCTGGACGTCCAATATTCGATGACTTTAAACAATTAATAACATATATTTGGAGTGGGGGCCCGCCGCCGTCTCCAGCCGGTGAAGCTAACGTACAAGCTGGCGGCACTTAAAGACTATATGCTTGACGTCCTTGCCGACAGAGCACCCGCACTCCGGGCACTAGTTTTCCTACTCGTGGCCGAAACGCTTCAGGTATTGTCGGAAGCAGCCATGCCCACTCAGGACCTGGGTTTGGTAAAAGTCAACTTGCCAGTGGCTTCGAAGCACCCACCTCCTAAGGTTGGGAATGAGGGTGTACGTCCAGCGTCCTTTTTCGATGTGTCTCAGAACTCCTGCCAGGCTGTGAGCGACATCTCTTTGGCTTCTGCCCTTGTGGTTGAATCGAGGACGCCGCCAGCACCTTCATAACGAGCGCGAGCGTCATGTAGCTCCTTGAGCTCGCGAGCGCGCTCTTTCAGCGGGGCCATCTACGCAATGACCAGGATGGCCTCATCGGAGACCGTTCTAAAACCGGACGCTACCCTTATGGCTCCCAGCCTGTACGCTGCATTTACTTTTATCATGTAGCTGGGCGTATTCATCGACTCTGCCCTGATGGGGGTGGCGTACAAAATTTGCGCCGAGGCAACGCTGACGAGAAACCTTCTTCTTCTCTGTCTCGGGCTTCTGGTGTTGATAAGGATCCTAGCGAGGCCCCTGTTAGTGGCTGCAGCGTTGCCCTGGATGTACTCCAGGTCCTCGCGGAAGAAGAGCCGGGCGTCGAACATCACGCCCAGGTATTTTATGGCCCGCTGGGAGGGTATGGCCATTCCACCGACCTGGCTATGCTTAATCCAGCATTTTGGAGCCACTGCTTGATTGCTTCAAATGCCTTGTTTGCCGCTTTCTCCGCTTCCTCCCAATGCTTGGGCACAACCACTTACGCTACGTCGTCGGCTTTTGTCTACGTCGCATCCCGCTGGAAGCTGCAACCTCAAGATTCCGTCGCACATGACGTCCCACAGCAGCAGTCCTAGGACCGATCCTTGGGGCGCTCTCGCCGTAACGTCGTAGGACTCCGTGCCCATGTCCGTGTCGACAAGTAGCACTCTGCAGCTAAATTAAATACTGACAACGTTTATTATGGCTCTGGGAACGTTGAACCGCCTTAGGGCTGCTAGTGTTTTGCCGCCGTGTTGAAGGCGTTTCTGATGTCCTGGGTGACTATTAGGCTGTACTGCTTGGAGCCACGCTTCCACCTGGTTCCCGCTATTGCGCTGCGGGCCAACCACCGCTGCTATGGCATCCACTGTCGACCTTCCCTTCCGAAACCCGTACTGCTTAGAAGACAGCCCTCCAGGCCCCACTATGGCAGCTTCGAGCCTCGCTACCCGGTTGCAGCGCCAGAGCCAGCTTCAGGGCTCGGTCAGGAACCGAATCCGGGCCCGGTGTATTGTTTGGAGCTAATCCTCTCTGCCGGCTGGGAACAGCGCTCGTACTATTGTCCTCAGTGCGTTCGGGTCCGTGGGGGACTGGCCTCCTGCGCGCAGCCTCTTCACCACCATCCTATATGCGTTGCCGCATGGGTTTCTTTCCGCCGAGCCACATAGCTTCAGGAAACATTTCCTTTTGCTACTTCGAATGGCCTGCTCCAATACTCCACGACGGTCCTTAAAGGCTATGTGCCGCTTCTCGAAGTTGTCGCTGCCTCTCGCTCGCTGCATCAGCCTCCTTACTCTCATGCACTCCGCGCGAATCTCATGCACTCAATCAAGGCTTCTCTCACCACTCTTTTTCTCACATTCGTCCTCGGGCAGCCCCAGTCCTGCGCCCACGCATTGAAGTCCCCAGCTACAAGGACATCAAAACGGCCTCTGGTGTCATATCCCAGGCAGTCCATAATGCGCATGAATTCACTGCTGGTTAAGCTAGGTGCCAGATAGCAGCTGTAAAGCAATGCCCCACCTATCCAAACCCTGACGTATCCCTCCGCACTGTGCACTGAGTGCGTTGTCGCGACGGTTGCGCCGCAGCGCCAGATGGCTGATACGTCTACTGCCCAGCGGTTGCCAGGGCCAGACCATAAGACCTATTATGCTCGAGCATGCTTAGCACAAAAAACATGATGATCCTAATTGTTGATCCCAGTTTCTTATCTGCCTGCAGAGTAAATAAATTATATTAAATTTTAAAATTTATTATAAATAACTGAAAATACCTAAATTCGGTCTCTTATTTTGGAGTGGAGTGAAAACCCTTAATGAACAAACAAATAATATGTTTAATTTTAATTCCATTGATAATCGAACTACCGAACTGAGCGGACGTGCTTTGTCCGAGCTCCGGGAAAACTTCACTTCGCTTATATTTTCGCCAATATAAGCGAAAAGACACTGAAATACAATTTATTAAAAGCGACAGACAAGCTTTTTTTTTTTTTTTTTTTATAACAGTTGTAATGTGCTAAACCAAAACTAGTGCATTGAAAAAAAAAAAAAAAATACGTACCACGCAATGAGCTCATTGAGCAACGACCAAAAGAACGAGCGTAGAAGTTCAGTGAACCAAAGAAACGGCTTCTACTCTTACTTTTCAACCCGCGATACCGAAGTGGAAAAATCGGCGCTTAAAAGCAACCCGGCTTTACTGACCGCTGAAACCCAAAGGGCACGGTCTTGCTCACCCGCTCTGCTCACTCCGACTCCCGCGTCATGGAGTTCGCAGTGTAAAACCCCCCTCCAATATCGGAAACAAATTTCGCACCAACAACAAGCAGCGCTACAACTTCTGCAACAACAGCGAAAACCCCTGCAACTCAAAGTACCACGACGTCAACGACTACAGCGAGTACAAAAACAACAACCTCGGAAAGTGCCAAAGCGGCAACGGCCACACAGACTGGAATGGATCGCTACATCCAAATTAAGCGCAAGCTTAGCCCGCAGAGTAATCCGGCAGGCAACAAAACTAAAATTAACCGTGTCCTGAATAACGATAATGAACCAGACAGATCCACTACTAACAGATTTGCCCTACTGGCGGAGGCTGAGGAAAACCAACCAGCCCAAGACACCGCAAAAAAACCCAAGCCCCCTCCAATCTATATTAGGGAAAAAAGCTCGAGTGCCCTGGTCAACAAAATTGCGTCGTTGATCGGGAACGGTGAAAACTTTCATGTTGTTCCGCTTATCAAAGGGAACATCCATGAAACAAAGGTGCAAACCAAGACTGAAGAGCACTTCCGAATAGTGTCAAAATATCTGGACACTGTACAGAAAAACTATTACACGTACCAGCTGAAAAGCAGTAAGGGCCTACAAGTGGTAGTAAAGGGAATAGAACCTGATGTTACCGCCGAGGAAATAAAAACCGCCCTTAAAGAAAAGGGCTTCGCCGCCAAGAATGTTATTAACATTCTAAATAAAGATAAAAAGCCACAACCCCTCTGCAAGGTCGAGCTCGAGCCAGATAGCAGGTCGCTGAAGAAGAACGAAGTCCACCCAATCTACAACCTGCAATATCTTTTGCATCGGAAAATCACTGTTGAAGAGCCACATAAACGTAACGGTCCAGTGCAATGCACTAATTGTCAAGAGTATGGACACACAAGGTCTTACTGCACACTTCGGGCTGTCTGTGTAGTCTGCGGGGACGCCAAGTCCGCTTGCTGCACTACAAACAAGGACAGTACCGTGAAGAAATGTGGAAACTGCGGAGGCAGTCATACGGCAAACTATAGAGGATGTATTGTGTATAAGGAGTTAAAGAGTCGCATGCGTCAAGCGACCGCAACGCGGAACCAAAATCCACAGAATGCGTACGTTTCGTCAAAAACCACGCCAGACGTCTTCTTCGCCAAAGCTGCGAGATCCTCATTCGGTCCACTAAACACCACCAACGGCTTCTCCTATGCCGATGCTCTACGATCTGGAAGGGAAATTCCAATTCAGCCTAACTCTCAAAGCGCTCAACAGGCCCCAGAACAGCCACACAGCAAAACGGAAACTATGATGCTTACCCTCCAACAAAGTATGATGGAGCTTATGTCATTCATGAAAACGACCATGCAAACGCTTGTTCAAAACCAGAACATGGTTATACATGTTATATGCTCGTAGCACAACAGTCCAAATAATCTATGCAGGCGCTACGAATATCAATGTGGAACGCCAATGGTGTCTCACGGCATAAACTAGAATTGTCACAATTCTTGACCGAAAACCATATTGACGTTATGCTACTGGTGGAAACGCATCTTACAAGCAAATACAACTTTCATATAAGAGGCTACACAATCTACCGCACAGATCATCCAGATGGGAAAGCCCACGGCGGAACTGGAGTTCTAATCAGAGAACGAATTAAACACCATTTTCACAAAAGGTTTGCAACAAACTTCTTGCAGGCCACATCGATACAAATTCAGTCAAGCAACGGAATCCTTTCAATTGCTGCCGTTTACTGCCCTCCTCGCTTCTCAATCTCGGAAGGACAATTTATGGACTTCTACAATTCACTTGGGGATCGATTTATAGCCGCAGGAGACTACAACGCCAAACATACGCACTGGGGATCACGTCTAGTGACTCCCAAAGGAAGACAATTGTACAATGCAATTATAAATGTGAAAAATAAACTGGACTACGTTTCCCCTGGAAGTCCCACATACTGGCCAACAGACTCACGAAAGCTCCCAGACCTTATTGATTTTGCAGTGACAAAAAACATACCTCGCAATCTAATAAGTGCCAAAGCAGTCTCGGACTTATCATCAGACCACTCGCCTGTGCTTCTAACGCTTCTTCAAAGCCCAGAAATAACCGAACACCCCTTCAGTCTGTCGACGACAAAAACAAACTGGCTAAAATATAAAAAGTACGTGAGTGCCCACATAGAACTCGCCCCGGATTTTAACATGGAATCGGACATCGACTACACTACGAGCGCCCTGGAAGAAGTACTCGTTGCGGCAGCTAAAATCTCTACTCCTCATAGGAAAGAAGTAGACCGAAACAAACACTTCAAATCTAATCAGCAAATCGAACAGCTCGTGCGAGAAAAGAGGCGCACGCGTCGTGATTGGCAAAACAGCAGATCACCAGCTTCAAAACAACGCCTTAAGGAAGCAATCCGATCACTCGACCAGGCTCTTCACCAACAGGAAGAAAATGCACAGCTGAGGTACATCCAGAATCTCTCGCCAACAAGCACAAAGTACCCCCTGTGGAGGGCCCACCCAAATCTTAGTGCCCCAATTGAAACGACCACCCCGATAAGAAACTCTTCGGGATGCTGGGCTCGCAGCAACGAAGACCGAGCTGAAACATTCGCCACACATCTCCAAAGTGTCTTACAGCCAAACCCAGCCTTAAATTCATTCCTCCTGCCAGTAATTCAGCCAGAGTCCTCCCCTCAGCCAGCCGCACCTCCATTCCGGCCGAACGAAATCGAAAAAGTCATAAGAGGGCTAAAACCAAAAAAGGCTCCCGGTGGTGACCTATTGACCCCAAAGATGCTGATCGAACTTCCAAAATGCGCTATAGAGGTCGTCTGCAAACTATTTAATGGAATCATTAATCTTGGCTATTTCCCAAAAAAAGTGGAAGAAATCCATTATTATAATGATACCGAAGCCTGGAAAAGACCACTCAATTCCGTCATCATACAGACCAATAAGCCTTCTATCTTGTTTGTCAAAACTGTTTGAAAAATGCTTGTTAACTCGCATAATACCACATCTGGAAGCTTGCAATATCATCCCGGCACACCAATTTGGCTTTCGAAGAAACCATGGAACCATCGAACAAGTGAACAGATTAACATCCGAAATACGCTCAGCCTTCGAACAACGAGAATACTGCAGCGCTATTTTCCTCGACGTATCTCAAGCTTTCGACCGAGTTTGGCTCATCGGACTCATGCACAAAATTAAAACGTATTTGCCAACATACACCCACAAGCTACTGGAATCATACCTCTTCAATAGGGTATTCTCAGTGAGATGCAACGCAGCTACTTCGGGCGACTACACCATCGAAGCTGGAGTTCCACAAGGAAGCGCACTCGGGCCGTGTCTATATGTTTTGTATACTGCGGATATTCCTACGAGCGCACAACTAACAACGTCAACGTTCGCCGATGATACCGCTATTCTTAGTCGCTCCAGATGCCCAACGCAGGCAACAACCCAACTGGCTAATCATCTCACAATAGTGGAAAGGTGGCTGTCCGACTGGCGCATTAAAATAAACGAACAAAAGTGTAAACATATAACGTTTACTCTTAATAGACAAACATGCCCTCCGCTTTTACTAAACGGTATGCAGATCCCTCAAGCTAACGACGTAACGTATCTTGGCGTTCACCTTGACAGACGACTTACCTGGCGCAAGCACATCGAATGCCAAAAGATGCATCTAAAACTGAAAGCCAGCAGCCTCCACTGGATCATAAACTCACGATCGCCACTGTGCCTGGACTACAAGTTACTACTGTACAATTCAGTCCTAAAGCCAATCTGGACGTATGGCTCCCAGCTGTGGGGGAACGCGAGCAGCAGCAACATAGACATCATACAGCGCGCACAATCAAAAATCCTGAGAACTATCACAGGGGCACCTTGGTATGTTCGCAACGAAAACATCCACCGGGATCTGGGCATCCTCGCAGTGAAAGACGAAATCCAGAAGCAAAAAGAGTCATACAAAGAAAAACTGTCTTCGCACCCAAATTTTCTCGCTCGGGGATTGACTCGGGTTTCTAGCGTATCCCGCCTTAGACGCAACGACCTCCCAACCCAGCAATCGATTTTTAGGGCCGTCTAACTCCGTATCAGTCAATATGACTGTTAGTTAAGTTAAAATTATAAGATTTGATACACCTCTTGTTAGTCTCGCAAAGAGAAGATTCAAGAAATAATAGCAACGTTGAAAAAAAAAACAAAAAAAAAAAAAATTTTAATTCCAAGCATAGGTTTTCTGCTTCTTCTTCTTCTTTTGCTATTTTCTTTTTTGTGCAAAAGAAAGTTCCCGCTTCAGCTCCTATGTGGCACAGTGCTTCAAGGTAAAGTGTTTCTTAATTTTTCATGAATGTATTCTTTCTTTTCGCGGTCTTTCTAAATTTTTGAAGTGGCTTGTGCATCAATTAGTGCATCAGCTAACATTCCTGCATTCATCATAAATCTTAGAGGCCCAGACGACCGAAAGGCGCTTGAGAAACGATTTAATAGTATTTATTAAGCTATTTGTTATTTGTTAAGCTAAGAGGAGTTAATAAGGAAATTTAACTAACTATATTTTAACTATATTTAAAATTTGAAGGACAGGCAAGAGATGTTATAGAGTAGAGACCATTGTAGTTCGAACATAAAAGGGTCGTGGTGTGCATGTGTCGAACTACAATGACTAAGGAATAGAGGACTAAAGTTTCTAGTCCTTCCATTAGGAATGTTAAAATTAAAGCGTGTTAGTAAATGCTGGCTATCTACATCCCCATTGATTAGAATTTGTAAAAAATCTACACCCAGCATTGTCCTACGACTAGTTAAGATTGGTAAGTTTATTAGTTTGCTACTGTAGGAGGGAAGATGAAGATTTGCATCCTAGTTAAGACCTTTAACAGAAAATGTTACAAAATTCTTTTGTATGGATTCTTTGGTGGAATCGTTCTATGTGATCAAAAAGTTTTGTAACTTGCTAGGTCGATATGATGTCTGAACCTTTGCCATTTGTGTCTATTATGATTCCGATTCCTTGGTATCAGTTTTGTAACATCGCTAGGCTTGGGTGAATAGCGAATTCTTTTTTGGGGCAAGCTGGCAATTTTAGCTCCAGAATGTCCTGGGGAAGACAGATTGAGCTGGTGCTTATTGTTGGTAGCTGTGAGTTGATAAGGTGCATATATTCTACACAATTTGCGTTTTTAGTATCGAAGTAATATGACTCTACTATTGCCGGGGAATTAGGTAACGTAATTTGGACTGGTAGGTAATCAGATTCCAGATCGTTTATTGCTCTTGCTCGTGCACGTGAAAAGCGTTTCGGGCAATTAGTGTTGAATAGATCTAATGTTGAAGAGAGACCTTGAGCTCTTGCTGGGATGTAGGTGTGGTCGGCCGAGTGGATTATATAGAAGTTCTGTGAGTCCAGTTTGTGCTACAATATATTTTCCCACTTGTGGGCCCTGAAACAGCCCCAAGTACCGTGCCTGCAATTGAAGTCACCGCCTAGTATGAAGTGACCGTTTAAACTAGTTAGATTGTGAATGTCCGCCTGGAAGAGTCTTCTAGCAATAGAGTTGGAACTACCTCCAGGAAAATAGCACGAATACACTTTAACCTTAGTACCTTGAGCATTGATTATTTTTACGCCTATGGTTTCTAAAACAGATTTATTGGAGTGAGGGAGCAGGGAGTGGCGTATATTATTTTTAACAACAATTGCTACCCATCCTCCTCTATTATCGGCTCGATCATGCCGATAGCAGATGTAATTTCGTAGTTTACTGGACACATTCCTGTGTACCCATGTTTCATACATTAGACAAATGCCAATATTTTTCGCTCTTTGCTTTTAGGATTTGCGATTTCCATGACAGTTGGCACACTTAACACATGAGTTTTCGTTGCAGTCGGCAGTTTTATGATTTCCAGCGCAGACAGCACAGTACGCCATAACAGCACATTGATTTGATCCATGCCCGAACATTTGACAGTTGTAGCACTGGGTTGTTTTGTTGCTCTTACGCCTTCGGTAATGCTACTTGACGCGAACATAGTCGATGACGGAATGAGCTTTCTTAAGCTCGCAAAGAGTTATGGACTTGTTGACGAAATAAACTACGAAGAAGGTAAAGGTGGTATCGTTTGGCCTTTTCCAACGAACGAGCTTCACATCTATGCTTTGGAGACCCATACTGACTAGTTTCTGTTTGACGTGCTCTGGTTGTAGCAAGTCCCATAAGAATAGCTTTATACGGCTTTTCATTTTTAATTGAATAGGAAAAGAATTCATATTTTCCTTTCATAAAGTTGCAGGCTTTCATGTAGTCACTCATCGTTTCACAGTGAAGTTTGACTCCAAGCGAAATTATTTTTATTAGTAGTTTTTTATAAATAAGGTTCAATTGGTGATAAATAAGGTGAATTGTTTTTCAGATATATATTTACTATAAAACTAGTTTGGCACAACATTTAAAAAAAAACCTTCCTGTACTGGCACTACAGAAATTTGCAATTTGTGGGGGCGTGGGTATTTTAGGAGTCTCAATGCCAAATACTATAGCTCTATCTCTTGTAGTCTCTGAGATCGACGTGTTCATACGGACAGACGGGCAGCCAAAGTTCCAAATACCAAAGTTCCACGTACCATTTCCTTAACCTTAACTTAACTTTCCTTAACCTTAACTAAGGACAAAATAAAAAAAACATGTTGTCAGGTTGAGCTTTTTTCTAGGCTTGAAGTGCTATAAAGCACCTCGAGAGAAGTTATTTATTAAGGAAAGGAAAGCCGAAACTTGAAGCTAAGTTACCTAAAAAGTGCTCTAAAAGGGAAAGTACACAATGTGGCTTCCCATTTATTGCTTGGATCAGGCAATAATTAAGATGCAGCTTAAGAGTTGCTTATAAAGCAATATGAAAATAATAGAAAACAAGAATGGAAAGCAAACTTCGGTCGGAGCCGAAGTTGATATACCCTTGCAGTTAAAACCAGACATATATCGCAAATGTCGGATATAGTTGGACGATCATTATGAGAATATCATAATAAAATCAATTAATTACAATAAAATATCTAAAGAAAAAGTTCCAAGCTTCTATCTTCAAAAATACCAAATATTTTTTGCCAAAAATAGCTCTCATGTAAAATTTAAACTCTCTAACTCTAAACACACCAAGGTTATACCATTTCCGATCAATCAGTTATATGGCAGCTATAGGATATAGTCCGCCGATCCTTATGAAACGGCATGTCGTATTGGTTTGCCAAAAATAGCTCTCATGTAAAATTTAAACTCTCTAACTCTAAAAACACCAAGGTTATACCATTTCCGATCAATCAGTTATATGGCAGCTATAGGATATAGTCGGCCGATCCGGGCCGTTCCGACTTATATACTGCGTGCAAAGGAAAGAAGGGTGTTTGCAAAGTTTCATGTCGATAGCTTTAAAACTAAGAGACTAGTTTGCGTAGAAAACGACAGACGGACAGACAGACAGACGGACAGACGGACAGACGGACGTAAGCTACAACTGCCTCTTAAGCGAACGGTCGTGTTTTTTTGTGCGCACTGCGTTTATGATAAATATTGTCGTAAAGCGGTGTTTACTTAATTGATAATCGAATTTTGTGAAACTTTAGTTTTAACTTTAGCCGTATCGCTTTGCGTGTGCGGTGGTTTATTTACAGGCGAATTAATAATGTCGGGTCAGGCAGCAGCCGCTGAATTAATTTATAATTTATTTATTAAGCTAAAGTATGGACATATCGCCTTAGTTGCTCGCAAGCCTACTCTTTCTCAGCCGCTCGAGCATATTATAGTCACTGCTTAGCACCATAAACTTGATGATCCTAATTGTTGATCCCAGTTTCATCTGCCTGCAGAGTAAATAAATTATATTAAATTTTAAAGTTTATTATAAATAAATTAAAATACCTAAATTCGGTCTCTTATTTTGGAGTGGATTGAAATGAACAAACAAATAATATGTTTAATATTAATTCCAAGCCTAGGTCAGCTCTGCTTCTTCCTTTTCTTTTGCTATTTTCTTTTTGTGCAAAAGAAAGTTCCCGCTTCGGCTCCTATGTGGCACAGTGGTTCAAGGTATAGTGTTTCTTAATTTTTCATGAATGTATTCTTTTTTTTCGCGGCCTTTCAAAATTTTTGAAGTGGCTTGTGCATCAACAAATTTGGTATTTGTTAAGCTTAGAGGAGTTAATAAGGAAATTTAACTAACTATATTTTAACTATATTTAAAATTTGAAGGACAGGCAAGAGATGTTATAGAGTAGAGACCATTGTAGTTCGAACATAAAAGGGTCGTGGTGTGCATGTGTCGAACTACAATGACTAAGGAATAGAGGACTAAAGTTTCTAGTCCTTCCATTAGGAATGTTAAAATTAAAGCGTGT
Source organism: Drosophila parabipectinata (assembly GCA_018153455.1). Lineage (NCBI taxonomy): Eukaryota > Metazoa > Arthropoda > Insecta > Diptera > Drosophilidae > Drosophila > Drosophila parabipectinata. The sequence continues at coordinate 486,130 of JAECYA010000403.1, read as the reverse complement.
TAGTAAATGCTGGCTATCTACATCCCCATTGATTAGAATTTGTAGAAAATCTACACCCAGCATTGTCCTACGACTAGTTAAGATTGGTAAGTTTATTAGTTTGCTACTGTAGGAGGGAAGATGAAGATTTGCATCCTAGTTAAGACCTTTAACAGAAAATGTTACAAAATTCTTTTGTATGGATTCTTTGGTGGAATCGTTCTATGTGATCAAAAAGTTTTGTAACTTGCTAGGTCGATATGATGTCTGAACCTTTGCCATTTGTGTCTATTATGATTCCGATTCCTTGGTATCAGTTTTGTAACATCGCTAGGCTTGGGTGAATAGCGAATTCTTTTTTGGGGCAAGCTGGCAATTTTAGCTCCAGAATGTCCTGGGGAAGACAGATTGAGCTGGTGCTTATTGTTGGTAGCTGTGAGTTGATAAGGTGCATATATTCTACACAATTTGCGTTTTTAGTATCGAAGTAATATGACTCTACTATTGCCGGGGAATTAGGTAACGTAATTTGGACTGGTAGGTAATCAGATTCCAGATCGTTTATTGCTCGTGCTCGTGCACGTGAAAAGCGTTTCGGGCAGTTAGTGTTGAATAGATCTAATGTTGAAGAGAGACCTTGAGCTCTTGCTGGGATGTAGGTGTGGTCGGCCGAGTGGATTATATAGAAGTTCTGTGAGTCCAGTTTGTGCTACAATATATTTTCCCACTTGTGGGCCCTGAAACAGCCCCAAGTACCGTGCCTGCAATTGAAGTCACCGCCTAGTATGAAGTGACCGTTTAAACTAGTTAGATTGTGAATGTCCGCCTGGAAGAGTCTTCTAGCAATAGAGTTGGAACTACCTCCAGGAAAATAGCACGAATACACTTTAACCTTAGTACCTTGAGCATTGATTATTTTTACGCCTATGGTTTCTAAAACAGATTTATTGGAGTGAGGGAGCAGGGAGTGGCGTATATTATTTTTAACAACAATTGCTACCCATCCTCCTCTATTATCGGCTCGATCATGCCGATAGCAGATGTAATTTCGTAGTTTACTGGACACATTCCTGTGTACCCATGTTTCATACATTAGACAAATGCCAATATTTTTCGCTCTTTGCGTTTAGAATTTGCGATTTTCATGACAGTTGGCACACTTAACACATGAGTTTTCGTTGCAGTCGGCAGTTTTATGATTTCCAGCGCAGACAGCACAGTACGCCATAACAGCACATTGATTTGATCCATGCCCGAACATTTGACAGTTGTAGCACTGGGTTGTTTTGTTGCTCTTACGCCTTCGGTAATGCTACTTGACGCGAACATAGTCGATGACGGAATGAGCTTTCTTAAGCTCGCAAAGAGTTATGGACTTGTTGACGAAATAAACTACGAAGAAGGTAAAGGTGGTATCGTTTGGCCTTTTCCAACGAACGAGCTTCACATCTATGCTTTGGAGACCCATACTGACTAGTTTCTGTTTGACGTGCTCTGGTTGTAGCAAGTCCCATAAGAATAGCTTTATACGGCTTTTCATTTTTAATTGAATAGGAAAAGAATTCATATTTTCCTTTCATAAAGTTGCAGGCTTTCATGTAGTCACTCATCGTTTCACAGTGAAGTTTGACTCCAAGCGAAATTATTTTTATTAGTAGTTTTTTATAAATAAGGTTCAATTGGTGATAAATAAGGTGAATTGTTTTTCAGATATATATTTACTATAAAACTAGTTTGGCAAAAAATTTAAAAAAAAAAAAACCTTCCTGTACTGGCACTACAGAAATTTGCAATTTGTGGGGGCGTGGGTATTTTAGGAGTCTCAATGCCAAATACTACTGCTCTATCTCTTATAGTCTCTGAGATCGACGTGTTCGTACGGACAGACGGGCAGCCAAAGTTCCAAATACCAAAGTTCCACGTACCATTTCCTTAACCTTAACTTAACTTTCCTTAACCTTAACTAAGGACAAAATAAAAAAAACATGTTGTCAGGTTGAGCTTTTTTCTAGGCTTGAAGTGCTATAAAGCACCTCGAGAGAAGTTATTTACAGATTCAGGAAAGGAAAGCCGAAACTTGAAGCTAAGTTACCTAAAAAGTGCTCTAAAAGGGAAAGTACACAATGTGGCTTCCCATTTATTGCTTGGATCAGGCAATAATTAAGATGCAGCTTAAGAGTTGCTTATAAAGCAATATGAAAATAATAGAAAACAAGAATGGAAAGCAAACTTCGGTCGGAGCCGAAGTTGATATACCCTTGCAGTTAAAACCAGACATATATCGCAAATGTCGGATATAGTTGGACGATCATTATGAGAATATCATAATAAAATCAATTAATTACAATAAAATATCTAAAGAAAAAGTTCCAAGCTTCTATCTTCAAAAATACCAAATATTTTTTGCCAAAAATAGCTCTCATGTAAAATTTAAACTCTCTAACTCTAAACACACCAAGGTTATACCATTTCCGATCAATCAGTTATATGGCAGCTATAGGATATAGTCCGCCGATCCTTATGAAACGGCATGTCGTATTGGTTTGCCAAAAATAGCTCTCATGTAAAATTTAAACTCTCTAACTCTAAAAACACCAAGGTTATACCATTTCCGATCAATCAGTTATATGGCAGCTATAGGATATAGTCGGCCGATCCGGGCCGTTCCGACTTATATACTGCGTGCAAAGGAAAGAAGGGTGTTTGCAAAGTTTCATGTCGATAGCTTTAAAACTAAGAGACTAGTTTGCGTAGAAAACGACAGACGGACAGACAGACAGACGGACAGACGGACAGACGGACGTAAGCTACAACTGCCTATTAAGCGAACGGTCGTGTTTTTTTGTGCGCACTGCGTTTATGATAAATATTGCCGTAAAGCGGTGTTTACTTAATTGATAATCGAATTTTGTGAAACTTTAGTTTTAACTTTAGCCGTATCGCTTTGCGTGTGCGGTGGTTTATTTACAGGCGAATTAATAATGTCGGGTCAGGCAGCAGCCGCTGAATTAATTTATAATTTATTTATTAAGCTAAAGTATGGACATATCGCCTTAGTTGCTCGCAAGCCTACTCTTTCTCAGCCGCTCGAGCATATTATAGTCACTGCTTAGCACCATAAACTTGATGATCCTAATCGTTGATCCCAGTTTCATCTGCCTGCAGAGTAAATAAATTATATTAAATTTTAAAGTTTATTATAAATAAATTAAAATACCTAAATTCGGTCTCCTATTTTGGAGTGGATTGAAATGAACAAACAAATAATATGTTTAATATTAATTCCAAGCATAGGTCAGCTCTGCTTCTTCCTTTGCTTTTGCTATTTTCTTTTTGTGCAAAAGAAAGTTCCCGCTTCGGCTCCTATGTGGCACAGTGGTTCAAGGTATAGTGTTTCTTAATTTTTCATGAATGTATTCTTTTTTTTCGCGGCCTTTCAAAATTTTTGAAGTGGCTTGTGCATCAACAAATTTGGTATTTGTTAAGCTTAGAGGAGTTAATAAGGAAATTTAACTAACTATATTTTAACTATATTTAAAATTTGAAGGACAGGCAAGAGATGTTATAGAGTAGAGACCATTGTAGTTCGAACATAAAAGGGTCGTGGTGTGCATGTGTCGAACTACAATGACTAAGGAATAGAGGACTAAAGTTTCTAGTCCTTCCATTAGGAATGTTAAAATTAAAGCGTGTTAGTAAATGCTGGCTATCTACATCCCCATTGATTAGAATTTGTAGAAAATCTACACCCAGCATTGTCCTACGACTAGTTAAGATTGGTAAGTTTATTAGTTTGCTACTGTAGGAGGGAAGATGAAGATTTTCATCCTAGTTAAGACCTTTAACAGAAAATGTTACAAAATTCTTTTGTATGGATTCTTTGGTGGAATCGTTCTATGTGATCAAAAAGTTTTGTAACTTGCTAGGTCGATATGATGTCTGAACCTTTGCCATTTGTGTCTATTATGATTCCGATTCCTTGGTATCAGTTTTGTAACATCGCTAGGCTTGGGTGAATAGCGAATTCTTTTTGGGGCAAGCTGGCAATTTTAGCTCCAGAATGTCCTGGGGAAGACAGATTGAGCTGGTGCTTATTGTTGGTAGCTGTGAGTTGATAAGGTGCATATATTCTACACAATTTGCGTTTTTAGTATCGAAGTAATATGACTCTACTATTGCCGGGGAATTAGGTAACGTAATTTGGACTGGTAGGTAATCAGATTCCAGATCGTTTATTGCTCGTGCTCGTGCACGTGAAAAGCGTTTCGGGCAATTAGTGTTGAATAGATCTAATGTTGAAGAGAGACCTTGAGCTCTTGCTGGGATGTAGGTGTGGTCGGCCGAGTGGATTATATAGAAGTTCTGTGAGTCCAGTTTGTGCTACAATATATTTTCCCACTTGTGGGCCCTGAAACAGCCCCAAGTACCGTACCTGCAATTGAAGTCACCGCCTAGTATGAAGTGACCGTTTAAACTAGTTAGATTGTGAATGTCCGCCTGGAAGAGTCTTCTAGCAATAGAGTTGGAACTACCTCCAGGAAAATAGCACGAATACACTTTAACCTTAGTACCTTGAGCATTGATTATTTTTACGCCTATGGTTTCTAAAACAGATTTATTGGAGTGAGGGAGCAGGGAGTGGCGTATATTATTTTTAACAACAATTGCTACCCATCCTCCTCTATTATCGGCTCGATCATGCCGATAGCAGATGTAATTTCGTAGTTTACTGGACACATTCCTGTGTACCCATGTTTCATACATTAGACAAATGCCAATATTTTTCGCTCTTTGCTTTTAGGATTTGCGATTTCCATGACAGTTGGCACACTTAACACATGAGTTTTCGTTGCAGTCGGCAGTTTTATGATTTCCAGCGCAGACAGCACAGTACGCCATAACAGCACATTGATTTGATCCATGCCCGAACATTTGACAGTTGTAGCACTGGGTTGTTTTGTTGCTCCTACGCCTTCGGTAATGCTACTTGACGCGAACATAGTCGATGACGGAATGAGCTTTCTTAAGCTCGCAAAGAGTTATGGACTTGTTGACGAAATAAACTACGAAGAAGGTAAAGGTGGTATCGTTTGGCCTTTTCCAACGAACGAGCTTCACATCTATGCTTTGGAGACCCATACTGACTAGTTTCTGTTTGACGTGCTCTGGTTGTAGCAAGTCCCATAAGAATACGGCTTTTCATTTTTAATTGAATAGGAAAATAATTCATATTTTCCTTTCATAAAGTTGCAGGCTTTCATGTAGTCACTCATCGTTTCACAGTGAAGTTTGACTCCAAGCGAAATTATTTTTATTAGTAGTTTTTTATAAATAAGGTTCAATTGGTGATAAATAAGGTGAATTGTTTTTCAGATATATATTTACTATAAAACTAGTTTGGCACAACATTTAAAAAAAAAACCTTCCTGTACTGGCACTACAGAAATTTGCAATTTGTGGGGGCGTGGGTATTTTAGGAGTCTCAATGCCAAATACTATAGCTCTATCTCTTGTAGTCTCTGAGATCGACGTGTTCATACGGACAGACGGGCAGACAGACATGGCTAGATTATAGATTATAAATACTTTATGGTGAGATGATTCTACGAGTACAGAGTATAATAACATCAACAAAAAACAGAAACAAAAACAATATCAACAAAAAATTAAATCAATCAATCAATTTTAATCAATTAAATCAAATCGACGACACCAGAGTATCAGCAGCAATAACAGCATCGGCAGCTGCAAAAGCAAAACAACCACAGTAGCATTAGTCATCGACAATTTTTTATTTTATATTTATTTTTATAAAATAAATTTAATTTAAATTAAGAAAAAAATAAAAAATCAAAGAAAGAAAATGTCGACTAAAGAAAAAATTACTATAACTGAAGACCAGGTCTGCCTCACCCGGCAAAAAACCATATTTAAGAGAATATTTAGAAGCAGAAGCAGAAGAGAAGCAATTAGTAAAAAATATAGAGCTGAGAGCTTGTATAAACTACTATTATTAGATAGAACTTGGTCCTGTGGGTTATGAATATTTTAGAAAACATCACTTAGGTAGCATGATAGCAGATCACTTAGATTTTAGAAAGAAAGAAAGGAAACTTAAAGCTGCCGCTGCTGTCCAACAAGCCACCAAGCCACCGCTCCTTACCGCCAACAAAGGCCTAGGCTTAAATTTTCGGCTAGTTGGAAAATTGATTGAGCCACGCGTTCTGTTCTTCCTCATTTTTTTTTATTAACAGGTGATATTTTCGGTTTTCTATAGAAGAAACAAATAATTAATTTCTTCCCCGTACCATATCCTTAATTTTTATTAATGTCTCAACAAAAGAAGGACGAGGCAAGTGCAAATAAAAATTCACTTTGCGGTACGAATTAAGCAAATAAACTGTCTCAGTGTGACGCTGATGATAGCATTCTATCAAAATTTAAGTCCGCTAAGGACAAAATAAAAAAAAACATGTTGCCAGGTTGTGTTTTTTTCTAGGCTTGAAGTGCTATAAAGCACCTCGAGAGAAGTTATTTACAGATTCAGGAAAGGAAAGCCGAAACTTGAAGCTAAGTTACCTGAAAAGTGCTCTAAAAGGGAAAGTACACAATGTGGCTTCCCATTTATTGCTTGGATCAGGCAATAATTAAGATGCAGCCTAAGAGTTGCTTATAAAGCAGTATGAAAATAATAGAAAACAAGAATGGAAAGCAAACTTCGTTCGGAGCCGAAGTTGATATACCCTTGCAGTTAAAACCAGACATATATCGCAAATATCGGATATAGTTGGACGATCATTATGAGAATATCATAATAAAATCAATTAATTATAATAAAATATCTAAAAAAAAAAGTTCCAAGCTTCTATCTTCAAAAATACCAAAGTTGGTATTTCTACCAAAAACCATTTCCAATCGTTCAGTTATATGGCAGCTATAGGATATAGTCCGCCGATCCTTATGAAACGGCATGTCGTGTTGGTTTGCCAAAAATAGCTCTCATGTAAAATTTAAACTCTCTAACTCTAAAAACATTAAGGTTATACCATTTCCGATCAATCAGTTATATGGCAGCTATAGGATATAGTCGGCCCCGCTCGTTCCGACTTATATACTGCGTGCAAAGGAAAGAAGGGTGTTTGCAAAGTTTCATGTCGATAGCTTTAAAACTAAGAGACTAGTTTGCGTAGAAAACGACAGACGGACAGACAGACAGACGGACAGACGGACAGACGGACAGACGGACGTAAGCTACAACTGCCTCTTAAGCGAACGGTCGTGTTTTTTTGTGCGCACTGCGTTTATGATAAATATTGTCGTAAAGCGGTGTTTACTTAATTGATAATCGAATTTTGTGAAACTTTAGTTTTAACTTTAGCCGTATCGCTTTGCGTGTGCGGTGGTTTATTTACAGGCGAATTAATAATGTCGGGTCAGGCAGCAGCCGCTGAATTAATTTATAATTTATTTATTAAGCTAAAGTATGGACATATCGCCTTAGTTGCTCGCAAGCCTACTCTTTCTCAGCCGCTCGAGCATATTATAGTCACTGCTTAGCACCATAAACTTGATGATCCTAATTGTTGATCCCAGTTTCATCTGCCTGCAGAGTAAATAAATTATATTAAATTTTAAAGTTTATTATAAATAAATTAAAATACCTAAATTCGGTCTCTTATTTTGGAGTGGATTGAAATGAACAAACAAATAATATGTTTAATATTAATTCCAAGCATAGGTCAGCTCTGCTTCTTCCTTTTCTTTTGCTATTTTCTTTTTGTGCAAAAGAAAGTTCCCGCTTCGGCTCCTATGTGGCACAGTGGTTCAAGGTATAGTGTTTCTTAATTTTTCATGAATGTATTCTTTTTTTCGCGGCCTTTCAAAATTTTTGAAGTGGCTTGTGCATCAACAAATTTGGTATTTGTTAAGCTTAGAGGAGTTAATAAGGAAATTTAACTAACTATATTTTAACTATATTTAAAATTTGAAGGACAGGCAAGAGATGTTATAGAGTAGAGACCATTGTAGTTCGAACATAAAAGGGTCGTGGTGTGCATGTGTCGAACTACAATGACTAAGGAATAGAGGACTAAAGTTTCTAGTCCTTCCATTAGGAATGTTAAAATTAAAGCGTGTTAGTAAATGCTGGCTATCTACATCCCCATTGATTAGAATTTGTAGAAAATCTACACCCAGCATTGTCCTACGACTAGTTAAGATTGGTAAGTTTATTAGTTTGCTACTGTAGGAGGGAAGATGAAGATTTGCATCCTAGTTAAGACCTTTAACAGAAAATGTTACAAAATTCTTTTGTATGGATTCTTTGGTGGAATCGTTCTATGTGATCAAAAAGTTTTGTAACTTGCTAGGTCGATATGATGTCTGAACCTTTGCCATTTGTGTCTATTATGATTCCGATTCCTTGGTATCAGTTTTGTAACATCGCTAGGCTTGGGTGAATAGCGAATTCTTTTTTGGGGCAAGCTGGCAATTTTAGCTCCAGAATGTCCTGGGGAAGACAGATTGAGCTGGTGCTTATTGTTGGTAGCTGTGAGTTGATAAGGTGCATATATTCTACACAATTTGCGTTTTTAGTATCGAAGTAATATGACTCTACTATTGCCGGGGAATTAGGTAACGTAATTTGGACTGGTAGGTAATCAGATTCCAGATCGTTTATTGCTCGTGCTCGTGCACGTGAAAAGCGTTTCGGGCAGTTAGTGTTGAATAGATCTAATGTTGAAGAGAGACCTTGAGCTCTTGCTGGGATGTAGGTGTGGTCGGCCGAGTGGATTATATAGAAGTTCTGTGAGTCCAGTTTGTGCTACAATATATTTTCCCACTTGTGGGCCCTGAAACAGCCCCAAGTACCGTGCCTGCAATTGAAGTCACCGCCTAGTATGAAGTGACCGTTTAAACTAGTTAGATTGTGAATGTCCGCCTGGAAGAGTCTTCTAGCAATAGAGTTGGAACTACCTCCAGGAAAATAGCACGAATGCACTTTAACCTTAGTACCTTGAGCATTGATTATTTTTACGCCTATGGTTTCTAAAACAGATTTATTGGAGTGAGGGAGCAGGGAGTGGCGTATATTATTTTTAACAACAATTGCTACCCATCCTCCTCTATTATCGGCTCGATCATGCCGATAGCAGATGTAATTTCGTAGTTTACTGGACACATTCCTGTGTACCCATGTTTCATACATTAGACAAATGCCAATATTTTTCGCTCTTTGCTTTTAGGATTTGCGATTTCCATGACAGTTGGCACACTTAACACATGAGTTTTCGTTGCAGTCGGCAGTTTTATGATTTCCAGCGCAGACAGCACAGTACGCCATAACAGCACATTGATTTGATCCATGCCCGAACATTTGACAGTTGTAGCACTGGGTTGTTTTGTTGCTCCTACGCCTTCGGTAATGCTACTTGACGCGAACATAGTCGATGACGGAATGAGCTTTCTTAAGCTCGCAAAGAGTTATGGACTTGTTGACGAAATAAACTACGAAGAAGGTAAAGGTGGTATCGTTTGGCCTTTTCCAACGAACGAGCTTCACATCTATGCTTTGGAGACCCATACTGACTAGTTTCTGTTTGACGTGCTCTGGTTGTAGCAAGTCCCATAAGAATAGCTTTATACGGCTTTTCATTTTTAATTGAATAGGAAAATAATTCATATTTTCCTTTCATAAAGTTGCAGGCTTTCATGTAGTCACTCATCGTTTCACAGTGAAGTTTGACTCCAAGCGAAATTATTTTTATTAGTAGTTTTTTATAAATAAGGTTCAATTGGTGATAAATAAGGTGAATTGTTTTTCAGATATATATTTACTATAAAACTAGTTTGGCACAACATTTAAAAAAAAAACCTTCCTGTACTGGCACTACAGAAATTTGCAATTTGTGGGGGCGTGGGTATTTTAGGAGTCTCAATGCCAAATACTATAGCTCTATCTCTTGTAGTCTCTGAGATCGACGTGTTCATACGGACAGACGGGCAGACAGACATGGCTAGATTATAGATTATAAATACTTTATGGTGAGATGATTCTACGAGTACAGAGTATAATAACATCAACAAAAAACAGAAACAAAAACAATATCAACAAAAAATTAAATCAATCAATCAATTTTAATCAATTAAATCAAATCGACGACACCAAGAGTATCAGCAGCAATAACAGCATCGGCAGCTGCAAAAGCAAAACAACCACAGTAGCATTAGTCATCGACAATTTTTTATTTTATATTTATTTTTATAAAATAAATTTAATTTAAATTAAGAAAAAAAATAAAAAATCAAAGAAAGAAAATGTCGACTAAAGAAAAAATTACTATAACTGAAGACCAGGTCTGCCTCACCCGGCAAAAAACCATATTTAAGAGAATATTTAGAAGCAGAAGCAGAAGAGAAGCAATTAGTAAAAAATATAGAGCTGAGAGCTTGTATAAACTACTATTATTAGATAGAACTTGGTCCTGTGGGTTATGAATATTTTAGAAAACATCACTTAGGTAGCATGATAGCAGATCACTTAGATTTTAGAAAGAAAGAAAGGAAACTTAAAGCTGCCGCTGCTGTCCAACAAGCCACCAAGCCACCGCTCCTTACCGCCAACAAAGGCCTAGGCTTAAATTTTCGGCTAGTTGGAAAATTGATTGAGCCACGCGTTCTGTTCTTCCTCATTTTTTTTTTATTAACAGGTGATATTTTCGGTTTTCTATAGAAGAAACAAATAATTAATTTCTTCCCCGTACCATATCCTTAATTTTTATTAATGTCTCAACAAAAGAAGGACGAGGCAAGTGCAAATAAAAATTCACTTTGCGGTAGATACGAATTAAGCAAATAAACTGTCTCAGTGTGACGCTGATGATAGCATTCTATCAAAATTTAAGTCCGCTAAGGACAAAATAAAAAAAACATGTTGCCAGGTTGTGCTTTTTCTAGGCTTGAAGTGCTATAAAGCACCTCGAGAGAAGTTATTTACAGATTCAGGAAAGGAAAGCCGAAACTTGAAGCTAAGTTACCTGAAAAGTGCTCTAAAAGGGAAAGTACACAATGTGGCTTCCCATTTATTGCTTGGATCAGGCAATAATTAAGATGCAGCCTGAGAGTTGCTTATAAAGCAGTATGAAAATAATAGAAAACAAGAATGGAAAGCAAACTTCGTTCGGAGCCGAAGTTGATATACCCTTGCAGTTAAAACCAGACATATATCGCAAATATCGGATATAGTTGGACGATCATTATGAGAATATCATAATAAAATCAATTAATTATAATAAAATATCTAAAAAAAAAGTTCCAAGCTTCTATCTTCAAAAATACCAAAGTTGGTATTTCTACCAAAAACCATTTCCAATCGTTCAGTTATATGGCAGCTATAGGATATAGTCCGCCGATCCTTATGAAACGGCATGTCGTGTTGGTTTGCCAAAAATAGCTCTCATGTAAAATTTAAACTCTCTAACTCTAAAAACATTAAGGTTATACCATTTCCGATCAATCAGTTATATGGCAGCTATAGGATATAGTCGGCCCCGCTCGTTCCGACTTATATACTGCGTGCAAAGGAAAGAAGGGTGTTTGCAAAGTTTCATGTCGATAGCTTTAAAACTAAGAGACTAGTTTGCGTAGAAAACGACAGACGGACAGACAGACAGACGGACAGACGGACAGACGGACGTAAGCTACAACTGCCTCTTAAGCGAACGGTCGTGTTTTTTTGTGCGCACTGCGTTTATGATAAATATTGTCGTAAAGCGGTGTTTACTTAATTGATAATCGAATTTTGTGAAACTTTAGTTTTAACTTTAGCCGTATCGCTTTGCGTGTGCGGTGGTTTATTTACAGGCGAATTAATAATGTCGGGTCAGGCAGCAGCCGCTGAATTAATTTATAATTTATTTATTAAGCTAAAGTATGGACATATCGCCTTAGTTGCTCGCAAGCCTACTCTTTCTCAGCCGCTCGAGCATATTATAGTCACTGCTTAGCACCATAAACTTGATGATCCTAATTGTTGATCCCAGTTTCATCTGCCTGCAGAGTAAATAAATTATATTAAATTTTAAAGTTTATTATAAATAAATTAAAATACCTAAATTCGGTCTCTTATTTTGGAGTGGATTGAAATGAACAAACAAATAATATGTTTAATATTAATTCCAAGCATAGGTCAGCTCTGCTTCTTCCTTTTCTTTTGCTATTTTCTTTTTTGTGCAAAAGAAAGTTCCCGCTTCGGCTCCTATGTGGCACAGTGGTTCAAGGTATAGTGTTTCTTAATTTTTCATGAATGTATTCTTTTTTTTCGCGGCCTTTCAAAATTTTTGAAGTGGCTTGTGCATCAACAAATTTGGTATTTGTTAAGCTTAGAGGAGTTAATAAGGAAATTTAACTAACTATATTTTAACTATATTTAAAATTTGAAGGACAGGCAAGAGATGTTATAGAGTAGAGACCATTGTAGTTCGAACATAAAAGGGTCGTGGTGTGCATGTGTCGAACTACAATGACTAAGGAATAGAGGACTAAAGTTTCTAGTCCTTCCATTAGGAATGTTAAAATTAAAGCGTGTTAGTAAATGCTGGCTATCTACATCCCCATTGATTAGAATTTGTAGAAAATCTACACCCAGCATTGTCCTACGACTAGTTAAGATTGGTAAGTTTATTAGTTTGCTACTGTAGGAGGGAAGATGAAGATTTGCATCCTAGTTAAGACCTTTAACAGAAAATGTTACAAAATTCTTTTGTATGGATTCTTTGGTGGAATCGTTCTATGTGATCAAAAAGTTTTGTAACTTGCTAGGTCGATATGATGTCTGAACCTTTGCCATTTGTGTCTATTATGATTCCGATTCCTTGGTATCAGTTTTGTAACATCGCTAGGCTTGGGTGAATAGCGAATTCTTTTTTGGGGCAAGCTGGCAATTTTAGCTCCAGAATGTCCTGGGGAAGACAGATTGAGCTGGTGCTTATTGTTGGTAGCTGTGAGTTGATAAGGTGCATATATTCTACACAATTTGCGTTTTTAGTATCGAAGTAATATGACTCTACTATTGCCGGGGAATTAGGTAACGTAATTTGGACTGGTAGGTAATCAGATTCCAGATCGTTTATTGCTCGTGCTCGTGCACGTGAAAAGCGTTTCGGGCAGTTAGTGTTGAATAGATCTAATGTTGAAGAGAGACCTTGAGCTCTTGCTGGGATGTAGGTGTGGTCGGCCGAGTGGATTATATAGAAGTTCTGTGAGTCCAGTTTGTGCTACAATATATTTTCCCACTTGTGGGCCCTGAAACAGCCCCAAGTACCGTGCCTGCAATTGAAGTCACCGCCTAGTATGAAGTGACCGTTTAAACTAGTTAGATTGTGAATGTCCGCCTGGAAGAGTCTTCTAGCAATAGAGTTGGAACTACCTCCAGGAAAATAGCACGAATACACTTTAACCTTAGTACCTTGAGCATTGATTATTTTTACGCCTATGGTTTCTAAAACAGATTTATTGGAGTGAGGGAGCAGGGAGTGGCGTATATTATTTTTAACAACAATTGCTACCCATCCTCCTCTATTATCGGCTCGATCATGCCGATAGCAGATGTAATTTCGTAGTTTACTGGACACATTCCTGTGTACCCATGTTTCATACATTAGACAAATGCCAATATTTTTCGCTCTTTGCTTTTAGAATTTGCGATTTTCATGACAGTTGGCACACTTAACACATGAGTTTTCGTTGCAGTCGGCAGTTTTATGATTTCCAGCGCAGACAGCACAGTACGCCATAACAGCACATTGATTTGATCCATGCCCGAACATTTGACAGTTGTAGCACTGGGTTGTTTTGTTGCTCTTACGCCTTCGGTAATGCTACTTGACGCGAACATAGTCGATGACGGAATGAGCTTTCTTAAGCTCGCAAAGAGTTATGGACTTGTTGACGAAATAAACTACGAAGAAGGTAAAGGTGGTATCGTTTGGCCTTTTCCAACGAACGAGCTTCACATCTATGCTTTGGAGACCCATACTGACTAGTTTCTGTTTGACGTGCTCTGGTTGTAGCAAGTCCCATAAGAATAGCTTTATACGGCTTTTCATTTTTAATTGAATAGGAAAAGAATTCATATTTTCCTTTCATAAAGTTGCAGGCTTTCATGTAGTCACTCATCGTTTCACAGTGAAGTTTGACTCCAAGCGAAATTATTTTTATTAGTAGTTTTTTATAAATAAGGTTCAATTGGTGATAAATAAGGTGAATTGTTTTTCAGATATATATTTACTATAAAACTAGTTTGGCAAAAAATTTAAAAAAAAAAAACCTTCCTGTACTGGCACTACAGAAATTTGCAATTTGTGGGGGCGTGGGTATTTTAGGAGTCTCAATGCCAAATACTACTGCTCTATCTTCGTACGGACAGACGGGCAGCCAAAGTTCCAAATACCAAAGTTCCACGTACCATTTCCTTAACCTTAACTTAACTTTCCTTAACCTTAACTAAGGACAAAATAAAAAAAATGTTGTCAGGTTGAGCTTTTTTCTAGGCTTGAAGTGCTATAAAGCACCTCGAGAGAAGTTATTTACAGATTCAGGAAAGGAAAGCCGAAACTTGAAGCTAAGTTACCTAAAAAGTGCTCTAAAAGGGAAAGTACACAATGTGGCTTCCCATTTATTGCTTGGATCAGGCAATAATTAAGATGCAGCTTAAGAGTTGCTTATAAAGCAATATGAAAATAATAGAAAACAAGAATGGAAAGCAAACTTCGGTCGGAGCCGAAGTTGATATACCCTTGCAGTTAAAACCAGACATATATCGCAAATGTCGGATATAGTTGGACGATCATTATGAGAATATCATAATAAAATCAATTAATTACAATAAAATATCTAAAGAAAAAGTTCCAAGCTTCTATCTTCAAAAATACCAAATATTTTTTGCCAAAAATAGCTCTCATGTAAAATTTAAACTCTCTAACTCTAAAAACACCAAGGTTATACCATTTCCGATCAATCAGTTATATGGCAGCTATAGGATATAGTCGGCCCCGCTCGTTCCGACTTGTATACTGCGTGCAAAGGAAAGAAGGGTGTGTGCAAAGTTTCATGTCGATAGCTTTAAAACTAAGAGACTAGTTTGCGTAGAAAACGACAGACGGACAGACAGACAGACAGACAGACGGACAGACGGACGTAAGCTACAACTGCCTATTAAGCGAACGGTCGTGTTTTTTTGTGCGCACTGCGTTTATGATAAATATTGCCGTAAAGCGGTGTTTACTTAATTGAGAATCGAATTTTGAGAAACTTTAGTTTTAACTTTAGCCGTATCGCTTTGCGTGTGCGGTGGTTTATTTACAGGCGAATTAATAATGTCGGGTCAGGCAGCAGCCGCTGAATTAATTTATAATTTATTTATTAAGCTAAAGTATGGACATATCGCCTTAGTTGCTCGCAAGCCTACTCTTTCTCAGCCGCTCGAGCATATTATAGTCACTGCTTAGCACCATAAACTTGATGATCCTAATCGTTGATCCCAGTTTCATCTGCCTGCAGAGTAAATAAATTATATTAAATTTTAAAGTTTATTATAAATAAATTAAAATACCTAAATTCGGTCTCCTATTTTGGAGTGGATTGAAATGAACAAACAAATAATATGTTTAATATTAATTCCAAGCATAGGTCAG
This sequence comes from Drosophila parabipectinata, assembly GCA_018153455.1. NCBI lineage: Eukaryota > Metazoa > Arthropoda > Insecta > Diptera > Drosophilidae > Drosophila > Drosophila parabipectinata. The sequence continues at coordinate 470,459 of JAECYA010000403.1, read as the reverse complement.
CTCTGCTTCTTCCTTTTCTTTTGCTATTTTCTTTTTTGTGCAAAAGAAAGTTCCCGCTTCGGCTCCTATGTGGCACAGTGGTTCAAGGTATAGTGTTTCTTAATTTTTCATGAATGTATTCTTTTTTTCGCGGCCTTTCAAAATTTTTGAAGTGGCTTGTGCATCAACAAATTTGGTATTTGTTAAGCTTAGAGGAGTTAATAAGGAAATTTAACTAACTATATTTTAACTATATTTAAAATTTGAAGGACAGGCAAGAGATGTTATAGAGTAGAGACCATTGTAGTTCGAACATAAAAGGGTCGTGGTGTGCATGTGTCGAACTACAATGACTAAGGAATAGAGGACTAAAGTTTCTAGTCCTTCCATTAGGAATGTTAAAATTAAAGCGTGTTAGTAAATGCTGGCTATCTACATCCCCATTGATTAGAATTTGTAGAAAATCTACACCCAGCATTGTCCTACGACTAGTTAAGATTGGTAAGTTTATTAGTTTGCTACTGTAGGAGGGAAGATGAAGATTTGCATCCTAGTTAAGACCTTTAACAGAAAATGTTACAAAATTCTTTTGTATGGATTCTTTGGTGGAATCGTTCTATGTGATCAAAAAGTTTTGTAACTTGCTAGGTCGATATGATGTCTGAACCTTTGCCATTTGTGTCTATTATGATTCCGATTCCTTGGTATCAGTTTTGTAACATCGCTAGGCTTGGGTGAATAGCGAATTCTTTTTTGGGGCAAGCTGGCAATTTTAGCTCCAGAATGTCCTGGGGAAGACAGATTGAGCTGGTGCTTATTGTTGGTAGCTGTGAGTTGATAAGGTGCATATATTCTACACAATTTGCGTTTTTAGTATCGAAGTAATATGACTCTACTATTGCCGGGGAATTAGGTAACGTAATTTGGACTGGTAGGTAATCAGATTCCAGATCGTTTATTGCTCGTGCTCGTGCACGTGAAAAGCGTTTCGGGCAGTTAGTGTTGAATAGATCTAATGTTGAAGAGAGACCTTGAGCTCTTGCTGGGATGTAGGTGTGGTCGGCCGAGTGGATTATATAGAAGTTCTGTGAGTCCAGTTTGTGCTACAATATATTTTCCCACTTGTGGGCCCTGAAACAGCCCCAAGTACCGTGCCTGCAATTGAAGTCACCGCCTAGTATGAAGTGACCGTTTAAACTAGTTAGATTGTGAATGTCCGCCTGGAAGAGTCTTCTAGCAATAGAGTTGGAACTACCTCCAGGAAAATAGCACGAATACACTTTAACCTTAGTACCTTGAGCATTGATTATTTTTACGCCTATGGTTTCTAAAACAGATTTATTGGAGTGAGGGAGCAGGGAGTGGCGTATATTATTTTTAACAACAATTGCTACCCATCCTCCTCTATTATCGGCTCGATCATGCCGATAGCAGATGTAATTTCGTAGTTTACTGGACACATTCCTGTGTAACCATGTTTCACACATTAAACAAATGCTAATATATTTGTTATTTAAAAAGTGGCCCAACTCATTTAGTTTATTTCGAATACTCCTAGCATTCCACGCTATGATTGATAGATCCGTTAACATTAAGACATGAATTTAAATGCTAGAGAAGTTATTAACTCTAATTGATCGGTTCTAGATTTTGAGTTTTTTATTTCTTGTTAAGAAAGTAGCTCATCGCTCTGTCGGTATTGGCTATTAGGCCAATACAAATTTACTGGGGGAGGAGTATGCTTAGACAGCTTTGGGAAAGCTACTGGGCAACGCAGAGAAGGAGATTTAACTGGGTTATTTCTAGGTAGTCTTGGATAGCCCTTCGCTCTTATTTTTTTATATTTTTAATTATAATAATTGGGTTTTATTATTATATTCTCATAAGGGTCGGCCAACTATATCCGATGTTTGCGATATATATCCGGTTTTAACTGCAAGGGTATATCAACTTTGGCTCCGCCCAAAGTTTGCTTTCTTTTCTTGTTTTTTTTTTTACCCTTACAGAGGGTATTATAATATTGTCCAAAAGTGTGCACCGCAGTGAAGGAGACACCTATGTACGACCCTATAAAGTATATATATTTTTGATCAGGATCAGCTCCTGAGTTGATTTGAGGATGTCCGTCTGTCTGACTGTTTTTACGCGAACTAGTCACTCAGTTTTAAAGCTATCGTCTTAAAAATTTACACACACCCTATCTTTTGCACGCAGTATATAAGTAGGAACGACTATATCCTATATAAGTCGGAAAGACTATATCCTTTAGCTGCCATATAACTGATTGATCGGAAATGGTATAACTTTAGTGTTTTAAGAGTAAGAGAGTTTAGATTTTACACTAGAGCTATTTTTGGCAAAATAATTCGACCCACTAAATTTCATAAGGATCGGCCGAATATAACCACCAACCATACAGCATATTTTTGTTTTTGGTGGTTTTGATTTTGATTTCATACAACGAAAATGGACGCAAACATTTTTTGCGACAGGCCCCAGCAGGCCCTACAGCGAATTCTTACACTCATCGTTCGTTCATCTTACGCTCATATTCTTATTGGATGCTTTTTGTTTCTCAGCTTACAGCATACATTTTTATTTTTTTTAGGAATGAGATTAGGTGTTAGCAGTAAAATGTTTTGTATATATGTACATATTTTTACGAATCATTCAAAACAATATATGTACTGAGATAGTAGCAGGGTATATTTTAGTCGGCATCACTTAAAACGCCGATTGCTTTTAAGTTTTTGTTGTTCTGCATATGAATTGTGCTTGCATACCCTACCGATGGATGACTTTTAGGGGAGTGAGCAGACACAAATCTTTACTTTGACTTTTTTTAGTCTTTTTTTATGAATTTTTATACCCTTGCAGAGGGTATTATAACTTTGTCCAAAAGTTTGCAAGTTTGCAAGGATCGGCCGTCTATATCCTATAGCTGCCATATAACTAAACGATCGGAAATGGTATTTGGTAGAAATACCAAGTTTTGTATTTTTGAAGATAGAAGTTTGGGACTATTTTTTAGATTTTTTATTATAATAAATTGGGTTATATTATTATATAATAATAATAAACTGGGTTATATTATCTCATAAGGATTGATGGAATGATGGAATAAGGAATGATGACGACAGTGTTGTTTTAGAGCCATCGAAATAAAGCCAGATCCTATGGCCCAATTGACTTCTCAAAAGTGCGAATTGTGATTGGAAGACTTCTTTTGGTGCGTCGCTTTTGGTGTAGTGATGGTGTAGCTGCTTGTTTATTCCAGAAGATATGTGTTTCCAAGGTTAAAGGAGGCGAGTGTTTGTGTTTTATTTGGGCGTTGGCAGGCCCAGCAGTACCGAGAAGTTGGAGCATCTATGAAGGGTTGGGAGAATTCTGGACGCGCGTTTTTTCTTAAAAGTAGATATAAAATCTTTTACTAGCGATCGGTTAATGCTAGTTAGCAGCCTTGGAATAAAACTCTTTGTCGACATTTCTAAACGATCAAGAATGCTTGGTAATCCTGTTTCAGCTAGAACACACTGTATTGGTGATATTGGGAATGCATTGATTGAACGACGAGCTGATGAGTGATATAGATGTTGGATTTTCTTCAAATTGGATATAGCGCACCAACCGTAGATAGGGAGGCCGTAATCAATTTTGGAAAAGATGAGGGTACGGGTTAAGTTGGTGAGAGTATTAGGGTGGATATGTGAAAATATGGAGCACAGAATTTTGATTATGTTAGCTCGGGTTTAATGTTGTTTTCTTAACAAGATACAGTGATCCTTAAAGCTGAACCTGGAATCAAAAGTGATCCCAAGTATTTTTAAGCTTGAAACAGGATGGATAGATTTGTCTCCTAACTCCTGTTTGCAACAATGTCTACTAACTTGTGCAAAGTGTTGCATTTTTCAATGGAAAGCAAAGAACCAGAGTGTAGACCCCAGGCTTCTAAATCTTGAACAACTTCAGTGAATGTGTTTTTTACATTATTTAGATTTTTAGCTCTGGCTCATATAGCTCATATAGCTTTTTAGCTCATATAAAGATGTTTTTATTTCCTTGTATCTAGCTAGAGTGTTGTTGATTTCGTCGAAGGTAATGATGAAGAGGACAGCAGATAGAGGTGACTCTTGAGGGATTCCGTTTGACAAGTTAGAAGCTCCGGAGGTTTTATCGTTGACTCTGACTTTGAAGGTCGTCTTCGTCATAAAGGCTTTCACAAGATTGTAAAGCCTTGGACCAATGCCCCAAAGCTGGAGTTGAGAGGGCACTGCATGTAGCCCCATGCGATCGAAGGCCTTTTCGAAATCTGTCGCCAGGATGGTGACATGGTTCCTTGAAGAAATGGCATTCGACACGAAGTGTCGGAGTTTAAGGAGAGCGTCCATAGTACTGTGGTGGCTTTCGAATGCAACCTAGTTGCTGTTTACCAAGTTATGTCGGTTGATGTACCTCATAAGTTGGAGGGCTAGCATTTTCTTAATTATTTTGCTCAGACATGGGATTAATGATAATGGGCGACTGGGGAGAGCGTGGAGTTTTAGATATCCAGGATTCGTTGTTTAAGGCTTTGAGGAGTGTGTTTTAACATTGGATGGGAGATTCTATCGGAGCCGGGAGTTTTACATACGGCTGCGTGAAGAGTCGTTTCGAATTCTATCATCTTAAAAGGAGAATCCAGAGTTTTTGCTGGTGGTGATTTGGCAGTAGGATTGAAGGATGAGGTTAGATAAGGATCTTTACGGGCTATGTATACCCAGCTGAAGTTATCATCCTAACTGTTAAGAGGAGCCCTAAATAAATAGGTCTTACTCCAATGAGCTCCTTATGGAAACTCATTTTATTCGTCAAAGTTCTCTTATAAGTACGATACATGAGAATCTTAAACCTATGTATTTAAAACTACTTATCAACGCACTGCACGTTGACATGCTATCTGCGACCCTTTCTCAAGTGCGGATGCGCTTATGTTTGTGTTATTTATAATGCTTATGCGTTTGTGTTATTTATGTTAGGCTGCAGGGGATCGGTTTTAGATTATGCTGTTTGAATCGTATTTCCGATCCCTTGAAACTCTAACTGAAGAATTTCTTTAAAAAACAGTGTTCAATGCTTGAACATTCTGGAAAGGGCCACAAAAAGAGGCGTAAATTTGATGTGTTTTTGATTAATATTTTTTGAATAAATTTGATGTTACTTTAACCTTTTCTTCGATTATAATTTTTAGTGGACTGTATAAATAAATTTGTTCTTTTAATAATTAGTGAAAGAATTTATTAATTTGAATTTTAAATATTTAAAATTATTTAAGCTTTCATTTGTTATGTTCAACCGAATGTTTGAACACTAACCATATTTGGACCAGACTTCACTGAATTTTTCGGCAATGGTTAAAGAGTCTGTCAACAAACTGTCGTCTGAATTAATGCATTTGATGATCACTGGAGAACCCTGAGAAACGTTTAATATCTTTTTACAGGAGGAGGCTGAGGAAATTCGGAAGGTGAAGATTTCGAAGGCTTTACGCTTTACGAGAAGCATTGTCTTCTTGAAGAGGAAATTTGTTTTTTTGTAGTTTATTAGGTTAGATGTGGTCATTTGGGATTTGAAGATATAAAGAAGTTTTTGTTTGGAATCCTTAAGGGATGCGCTTTGTTTGAGGAATGGAGGTGTTGGCAGCAACTCTAATACTTTTGGAGAGAAGAGTGACCTGGTGGTTGAAGCAACCAGGAGCCCATCTTGCCTCAAATTTGGCTTTTGATTTGTTAAACGGATTTTGTTAAACATATCCCAGTAGGCTAGTTCGGTTTTGTATTTGGGAATTGGTAGGGTTCATCGGGTCAAAATGGCATGGCTAGAGCGATAAAAATTGGGATATGGTCGCTACCGTGCAATAAGGGTCCGTCACTAAGAGACCAACGGCAGCAGTGCGCTACTGCTGGGGATATTAAAGATATATCTACATGACTCAGAGAATAGTGAGTTGAAAGGTGAGTTCCAGAGCCATTGTTGAGCACAACAAGGTTGTTGGAAAATATGATATGTTCTATTTTTTTTCCATGAGAGTTTGAGTTATTGAACCCCACATAGGGCTCCAGGAGTTAAAGCCTCCTAACAGCAAAAGTGGCCCAGTTATTTGGTTCAGCGCGTGGAATAAATTGTTGCTAGAAAAATCTTGACACGGAGGAAAGTACATGTTTAGGACTGAAATTGAGTTTGGGAGTTCGAGTTTAATAAAACTGTAAAGAAGGTCTGAGTTTATGTTAATTTCTGAATGTGTAATAAGTTCTTTTATGAGTATAGCTACTCCTTGTTTTGCGTACGTGTTTTGAGGGTAGTTCAGGAAGAACCCTTTAAAGCTCTTTGGGCGCTTGAAATTTGTAAAAATTCGTGGCAGGTGAGTCTTCTGAAGGCACAGAATATCAGGAAAAATTTGGCTATGAGTGATTTCAGATCGTGGTTATCGTTGAAGATTTCATTTATGTTCCATTGTAAGATTTATTTATTTATTTATTTATTATTTATTTATTTAAAGATGATAGTAAAGCTTACAAAACTAATACTAACATTTAGGTTGTAGTGCTAGCTACGAGGCTTCGACTACGCAATTTTATAGAGTATGTACATAATATTTGTGAGACAGTAAGGAAGTTTAGGATATATGATTAGATAATATATAATATATATATAAGATATATAATTATAATAATATAATATATATAATATATAATAATATATAATATAATATAATTATATTATATAAATTAGATTTTTTTTAAATTCTATTATTGTTATTATGTTTTCTGTTGTGGGATATTTAAGGTAGTCAATGGCTATACGGTTTTTAAGCATGTGTTGCTTGATCTGCGCAATTTCTGAGCATGACTTTAGGATGTGTTCCATATTTACGGGAGTCGACTATTGGCAAAGAGGGCAGCTGGCATGTGTGGTGGTGTGGTGTGGTGTGGTGTGGTGTGGTGTTGGCATCAAGGAGGTGATTGTGTGTTAGGTTTAATGTCCTAATCTAAGTCAAAAAACTTAATTTGGTCTATGCTGCTAATTTTTTCTTGAATTATGTTAGAAAATGTCGATGTGTGGACGTTATTGGTGTTGATGTTTTTGTACCATGTGTTGCATTTTTTTTATTAATGTCTCGTTTTCTTTTTTTATTTTTTTTATTTTTATTTTTGGTTGTTTCAGTTGTAATTGTGATCTAATGTTTGCGGGGTAATTGTTGTGGTTTAATGGGTTGGGGATTGCTTCTATCGCTCCCAGAGAGTCGGAACAGATAACCAATTTTCCTCTCGTGTTCATCGCGATTTTGAGGGCTTCGAGAATTCCGATCATTTCTGCTGTAAGGATGGAGGAGTAAGGTGGCAAGCTGCCTGTAATGCATTGTTTCTGTATCTGTTCTTACAGCGAATTTTGCTATTGAATTTTGTTTAGATCCGTCCGTGTAGATAAATGAATGGTTTTTGTAGGTTTCCTTTGTTTCGTAAAAAAGGTTTTGGAAAGTTTCTGATGAAGTGTTGGTTTTTTTGTAGTTGTGCAGTGAGGTGTTGATTAGGTTTTGTGGTAATTGCCATGGTGGTTTTGTTTTGTATAATTTTGCTGATTGGAAGGGTATTCTAAGTAGTTGACATTTTTCTAATGTGCGTTCTAATGTTGAGGTCCATTTCCGATTTCTTGTTTTTGGTTTAATGTATTTGTGTATCGGTGTATCTTTGGAGCGCATAAGGTTTTTAAATAGTTTGGTTGTCAGGTGGTCACGTTTTTGTTCAATTGTTGGTGTGTTGGTTTCGTAAAGAAGGTTGTATGTAGGTGTGGTGCGGAAGGCCCCTTAAACTAGCCTTAGTGCTGCATTTAATGTCGTTTTTAGTTTATTTAGCGTATTTTTTTGGGGCGTATCCGTATGTCTGAAGTGCGTAATCGATTTTAGATATGAGTATTGCTTTTGTGATATTTAGTAGGGTGTTTGTGTTGCAGTTAAATTTTGGGCTGGCCAGGCATTTTATTATGTTGAGTTTGTTGGAAAGTGATGGTATGAGAGAGGTGATGTGTGAGTTCCAGTTGTATTTGTTATTTATGGTTAGTCCGAGTATTTTAAGTGATGTAACGTTCTTTATGCTAGAGTTCTGTGTTGTAATTGTGCAGTTGCATCTCTGTTTCCTGCAAATTTTGTAGGTGTTGACATTTGGTTTGCGAAAGGGATGCGCCTGAGTAGTTTCCCCAGCTACCTATTTTCCTAAAAAGATGGTTTAAGTTGACAGTTTTGTTTTTCTTGTTTTTTAGTTTGATCATTAAAAGGAAATCGTCTGCGTATGCGCTGAAGTGGATTTGCTTGTAGATGGTAAGGATGTTGGCTAGCTTATTGAAGGCAGTTAAAAACAAAACTACTGAGAGTGGGGATCCTTGTGGGATGCCGTTTTCCAAGGGGTAGATGTATGAGTTGTGTGTCCCTATTCTGACTGTTATGTTTCTGTTTTTTGTAAAGTTTATCACGTAGTTTATTATTTTGTGGCCACTTTTCCATTCTATTAATTGATCTACTATTGAGTGGATACTTACTCGATCAAAAGCTCTTGCAAAGTCAAGAGAGATGAGTGAGGTGTGCTTCCTGTTATTAAGTGCCTTCGTGATGATGTGATCTGCATAAAGCAGATTATCCGAAGTCGATTTGCCTTTCTTGAAACCGAACTGATTTGGTTTTAGAAGTTTGTCGTTGGTTAGGAACCACCACAATCTGTTGGCTATTATTTTGTCCAGTGTTTTCCCCAGACAGCAATTGAGTGAGATGGGTCGGAAGGAGGATATATCGGTCTCATCTTTTTCGGGCTTTAGTATGGGTATAATCAGGCTGGTTTTATATGACTGAGGTATGTGATTATTGAAGATCTGGTTAAAGTGAGAAAGTATTCTGTTTTGAACTGTTGTTGAGCTGTTTTTTATCATCGGGTATGATATTCGGTTTATTCCTGGTGTTGTGCCTTTGAGAGATTGGAGAGCAATAGTTAGTTCGATTTTGGATATGGGTTTGTCTATTTCTGTGGCTGAGGTGGATGGTGTATGATTGAGGACTATTGTTTTGTATTTATGTGACGTAAATTCCTGACTGAAGTTTGTGTCTTTGGAGAGATTGGACCAGTGTTCTGCGAGCAGGGTGGCTATTTTGTTTTGGTCGTTGGTAGATTCGTTGTTGTTGATTTTTATGCAATGCATTTGCTTTACAGGGTTAAGACCGCAAAATCGCCGTATGTTTTTCCAGATTTTAGTTGTAGGAGTGTTTGTTTGAATGGAGGATGTGAATATGGTTGTGGATTGTTTTTTCCTAATTTTTATTTCTCTCTTCAAGAGTGCGTTTGCTTTCCTGTATGCTATGATCGTTTCTTGGGTTGTGTGTCATTTTAGTGCTTTCCATGTTTGTTTCTTTATTATGTGTAGGTCTGGTAACTTTTTATTCTACCAAGGAACTGTGCGTGAGTGTCTGTTGGGTAATGTCTGTGGTATTGTATGGTGTGCGCTTTGTATAATTATTTTGTTAATTAGTGCTGCTTCTTTATTTATGTTGGATGATGAAGGGTATAGGTTGTTAGTGTTGTGTGTGTTTATTGCAAATTTTATCCAGTTTGCTTCATTTTTTTTAAAAATTGTTTTTTTTTTGTTGATAATGGTGTCGATTGGAAAGAGTGTAATGAGGATCGGGAAATGATCACTTCCATAAAGGTCATCTATCGGGTTCCAGGTTGTGAGCGGTGTGAGTGAAGGAGAACAGAAGCTAAGGTCTATGTGGGTGAAAGTGTTGTGTGTGGTAAAGTGTGTTGGTGATTTATTGTTTAAAAGGGTAAGTTGTGATTGTTCGATAAACTTTGCTATTATCTTGCCTCTTGTGTTCGATTGTGGGGACCCCCAGTTTTGATGCCAGCTATTAAAATCTCCTGTTATCATGACTAATTCGTTGTTGATGTTCAGTACGTTGTTCAGATTATTGCGTGAAAAAGATTTGTTGGGTGAGATGTAAATGGAGTAAATTTTAAATTTTTGTTTGGATTTTATTTCTGCTGCTATTGCTTCTACGTTTTCATTAATGTTGATTTGTGTGTGCTGAACTGATTTGTGGATTAGCAGGGCTACTCCTCCAAATCTGTTAGATGGAATATTTGTGAATATATTGTAGTTTATTGGTGTCGGTAGGTTGTGAGAGTGTTGAATGTGTGTTTCTTGTAGTGAGATAATGTGTGGAGTGTGTATTTTGATAAGTAGTAGTAGTTGGTTGTAGTTATTTACATAACCCTTTATGTTCCATTGCAATATTTTTAAAGAAATAATTTAAAGATATTTTTGTGTTTGTTTTATGGCGTTCGGGTTGTAAGAGTTAGGTTTTTGGTCTTTAGCTTTGCGTTGCTTTAGCTTTGAGTGTTTTAGTTAGGGCAGCTGTATCTTTGGTTTTGCTTCTAAGTACGCGGTCGCTTGTCGATGTCGAGGGGATTTGTGAGTTGTGATCAGTCAGGGAGTTCATTTCTTCATCATCATATAGGTCGTAAGTTATGGAGGTTCGACTTTTTGCTTTAGCCTGTTCGAGTTTTTTGTCTAAATCTTTTCTACCTTTTCGGTGATCCTGATGGCTATACGCTCCTGTTCCATAATGAAAAATGGGAATTTTCTGTCCATGGAGGAGTGGTTGTTTTTGCAGTTAATGCATTTCGGTGCCAGTCTACATTCAATATTATCGTTTGTGTGTGTAGTTTCTAAGTAGTTTTTGCATGTAGGGCTATCTTGTTTGAAGTATGTTTGAGGGTGGTTAAAACGAAGACATTTTCTGCATTGCATTGGGCGTGGTATGTATGGGCGAGTGAACACGACTTCGTAGCCGATCATTACCTTTTCTGGGAGGTTGGTTGAGGCAAAAGTTAGTGTAAAAAGACCTGTTGGGCTTCGTTTTTGGTCAACCATTTTTGTCCATTTGTAGACTTCAGAAACTTATTGGGATCTTAGCTCCAATAGAATTTCTTCTTCAGATATATTTCTGAGCACATTACAATATATTACACCCTTGGTCTCGTTTAGGCTCTTTTGTTCTTTCGCTTCTACGTCTATTTCACCAATTTTTTTAATTTTAAGAAGTTTGTGGGCTTGTTGGATGTTTTTTGTTTTCACTAGTAGTGTTCCTGCTCTTGTTAATATGCATTTTTCAACTTCACCTCCACAGATGTAATTAACTGTTTTTTTATAATGAACGGGTTTGCAGTTTCTAGGGATATATTGTTTTTTCTTTTCATAATTATATATTTTTGTTCGTTAATTGTGTTTGAGTTTTTGGAAAAAAGTTTATTTTTGTCTGGCGGTAACATATTGGTGTTGTCGGGGCGAGCCCCTTGTGGTTGTTGTGATCACGTGTTGTTAGTTGTTTTTATACCCTTGCAGAGGGTATTATAATTTTGGTCAAAAGTGTGCAACGCAGTGAAGGAGACATCTCCGACCCTATAAAGTATATATATTCTTGATCAGGATCACCTCCTGAGTTGATATGAGCATGTCCGTCTGTCCGTCTGTCCGTCTGTCTGTCTGTTTCTACGCGAACTAGTCTCTCAGTTTTAAAGCTATCGTCTTGAAACTTTGCACACACCCTTCGTTCCTTTGCACGCAGTATATAAGTCGGAACGGCCCGGATCGGCCGACTATATCCTATAGCTGCCATATAACTGATTGATCGGAAATGGTATAACTTTGGTGTTTTTAGAGTTAGAGAGTTCAAATTTGACATGTGAGCTATTTTTGGCAAAACATTACGTCATGCCAAATTTCATAAGGATCGGCCGACTATATCCTATAGCTGCCATATAACTGAACGATCGGAAATAACCCAACTTTCGTGTTTTTGAAGATAGAAAGCTAAAACTGAATACAGATTATATTTTTGGCCAGTTGATCCAACCTACCAAATTTCATTAGGATCGGCCGACTATATCCCATAGCTGCCATATAACTGAACGATCGGAAATGGTATTTGGTAGAAATATCAACTTTCGTATTTTTGAAGATAGAAGTGTGGGACTTTTTTTAGATTTTGTATTGAAATAAATTGGATTATATATTCCTATTCCCATAAGGATCGGCCAACTATATCCGATGTTTGCGATATATATCCGGTTTTAACTGCAAGGGTATATAAACTTCGGCTCCGCCCGAAGTTAGCTTTCCTTTCTTGTTTTTTATTGTGTCTCTATTGTTCACTTGTTTGTTTTCGAAAAGTTTGCTGATAAGCACCTGTCGCTGGTGATTTTAGATTGTCGCAGTTGCACGTCTTTACTCAAAGAGGTCTGGAGTGGAACTGTCCATTGTAAGATATTAAAGACCATATTATAGAAATTGTTTTTTTTTTTATTTATTTTTGTTTGAGGGACTCAATGTGAGCTGACTCGAGGCCAGCATCACCCAAAGAAGCATCAGAGTAAGAGGAGGTGTCTGTGGGTGAGACGAATTTCATTTCATTTAATAGCTTATCGGCTTCACTTCTGAGAGAGCGGCTATATTCTATGTTTGCAGTGAGATTGTTGCTAATTGTGGAGTTTGGTTGTTGCTCCGAGCTTACGCTGGGTGGTTGAAGATGTTGGTAATGCCTTAATAAGGGTTACTATTATAATTTGGTTTGGTAAAATTGCCGTTGTTGGAAACAGTACGTGCATAGTTGATTGATGTATTTGTGGATGGAGCTTGCTGTTTGAGAAGTAATCTAGCTTCTCGAATACTGCATTTTCTTGTTGTTTTGATTTTTATTAGTTCTTATTGTTGTTGATATCGTAGATAAGAGGGAGCGGAGGAAACGTGTTCTTCTAAGCAGTTTGCGCATGTTTCACAAGTAGGTGAGTTTTTGCAAAATTCTGGGGTATGGCCCAGTATTTGGCAAGTCTTGCACCTCATAGGGTTGGGAAAGTACTTCCTAACCTTGACGGTGTGCCATGAGATGTCTAGCTTGCTGGGTAGGTTAAAGAGATCGAAAGTTACGAGAAGAACACCGGAGGGTTTTGGGATGCCGTCGACTTTCCTGGTCAATTTGATCACCGAGTGGACGTTTAGGCTGGGCACTTCTTTAACAATTTCGTCTTAAGGGATGTTGATAAGACAAGGGGCACAAATGGTTCCTTTAACAAAGTTAAAGGAATCGTGTAATTTGCACCCAATATCGCATATTGGGTTTGTTTGTTTTCATAAATTTACCGTCTGTGGTTTTGTTTTTAACAAGCAATAAAAGTTTTCCATCCCGAAGAGTGCAGATGGACAGAAGTTCATTGCTAATAATTTTTAACACACGGATTACAGCAAAGCAAGAAAACTCGAAAAATTGTTTGCTTATGTTTTTTGACGATATAATGATAAGCTTTGGATTTTCTTTTGTGGTTTTGGGTAGTTCTGGAAACACCTCTTGATGTTTTTGGAAAGGTCTTTTTTCCAAAATTATTCCAAATATTTTGAGACGAAGCCATGAAAAAAGAAGAGATTACACAAGAGATAAGGCACTGACGTCTGCGCTCGATGAGATTTAGTCGGTAACGTCTATAAATGCATATGATGCGGTTTGAAGCAAATCTGACCAAAGAATGGGATTGCATATATTTCGCATATTATTATAAAACAAATTAAATAAAGAGTAAACATATCAAATATAGAATAAAACAAGAAAGGAAAGCTAACTTTGGGCGGAGCCGAAGTTTATATACCCTTGAAGTTAAAACCGGATATGTATCGCAAACATCGGATACAGTTGGCCGATCCTTATGGGAATATGATAATATAACCCAATTTATTATAATAAAAAATCTAAAAAAAGTCCAAACTTCTATCTTCAAAAATAGCAAAGTTGGTATTTCTACCAAATACCATTTCCTATCGTTCAGTTATAAGGAAGCTATAAACTACAGTCAGCCGATCGTTTGGTTAAAATTTGTTGGACAACCACCCCAATCTCTGTTCGCGGTGGAGCGACTCTTGAAAATTCCGCGAACGCTCCGAATTACGCTTCCAAGTTAGCTTCAAGATAGAGCTCTGATTAGTCTCCTGCCTTTCGTTTACTTCCTAACGCACTTCGCAAGATTAGGATCGCTTGCTATCCCAAAAGAAAACGTCATACAAGCTGTTCCTACTCCTAAGCCTACTTTCCATTTGGACACACTTTTGTCGAGCCCTAAGCTTGCCGATGATCCTACACGACCGCGCTACGGGACACAATCTCTGCCGCAATTCGGCCAACCGTCTACGCGCAACAAACCAAATTTATCCAAGAACGGAGAAGATGAGACAAGGGCGCTGGATACCGCTATCTCCTTTCCATTCTGAAGAGCCTTTATGTCCTCCCAAAAATGCACACGCTGCACTGGTTGCAATAATAGCTGTGTTCCAGATTTATTATCGCTAGCCGTGACACCGTTGTGGCGAATTCGTTGAGAAAACTTGTATACGTTAGCGAATACCCTCTTCAGTGCTGAAAACGAATTAGCGTACTTCGAAACCGCTGTTATATCCACGTTCGGAGACTGAATGAGCAGAACCCTTCCACGTGACTCCAGGGTTGATCTCTCAGATGAGACCGCTGCTGGCCATTCTTCTTGGAATCCAATGAGAAACGGAGGACCGTGAGACCACAACTTATTCTCAATAAATTTATTGGGATGAGCACCACGCGACAGGATATCTGCTGGGTTCAAGGAAGGGGGAACATACCGCCACTCCATTTCTCTAGTTAGCTTCTGAATGGTCAAACTCGATTGGCGACGAAAACATTAAACCGAGAGGGTTTTTCGCGAATGCAAGACAGAGCCACAGCAGAATAGCACCAGAAAAAATACCTTCCAACGTAGACTTCAACTGTGCTACTTCCAACATAAGTCGAGTCAACAACTCGGCCCCGATAACTCCAGTTTCGGCACCGTACCAGTCTTTAAAGGCGCAACTCGGGACTTCGAGCAGAGTAAAAAGCTTGCAGATCCTGCGCCCTTGGACACGACATAAACGCAAGCCCCATACGCCTCAATGCTGGCGTCACAGAGTTCATAGATCTCCACCTCGGATTTTGATGTAAGCGCCCATCTAGGGAATGAGGCGCGATGCGCACTAACAAAGCTGCTAGAAATCATATTCTAGTCGCAGTGAAGAGCTTTTGGAAGACTTTCATCTCAGGACAACTTCTCACGGCACAGCTTCTGGAGAAAGATGGGGCAGGCTTCGTTCCATAGGTGACAGTATTCAGCTTAAAAACCTGTAACTCATCCTGGGTGAGCTTAAAAAACTTAAAAACTTAAAAAACCCTGCTTAAAAAACCCTGACGCAACGATACATTTTGCTAATATCTCCAGTAATGGGCACCCGATGGGATCGGAACCTTAACAGAATATGCAGTAACTTTGGCTGAATAACTGGTCCAGACATTAACACGTCATTCAGTGAATATCCAGAAGTGGTGACAGCAGATCCATCAAAAACAACCCTGAGCTTGATTGTTGGACTGTCCTTCTTTAAAACACAATGTCTGCCACACAATGGCAGAAGATACTGGCTAGTAACACTCGCATCAGCAGGGGCTGGAGGCATATGACCCAACTCCAAATATTGCTTTATGAAGGCAGCATATTGCTTCTTCAATTGAGGACGGCGATAGAGCTTCGAGGGAAAGAAATCGTCGAACGGCTTGGGAGTAAGATTCTCCGAGAAACTTAGAACCGCATATCAACGAAAGCCTCTTAGCGTAAGCGCCGGAATCCAGCCGAGCAACATGTTGCACGAAATGCGCATCGCAATCTAGCTCCTCCTTCGTCCGCTTCACAATAGGCTAGGAGCAGTCTTCGATTTCCCAAAACAGGCGGGGCAGAGAATCCTACTGATCATCCAGCATAGTTGCACTCTTCGGAACATCCTTGTGGGCAGTGGAAACGAGTGTTCTTCTCTGGGCATGTGAATCGCCTCCAAACACGACCCATTCAAGTCGGGTTTTTTGCAGCAACGGCAGGGCGGCTGAGAGCTTCATTTGCCCAACCCACAGCAGCTCATAAAAAAGACTGGCTCCAATAAGAAGATCAATGCGCTATGAACAGAAAAATTTAGGATCAGCCAAAGAAAGATTACCAGGAATTTTTTAACTGGAGACATCCAAACTAAAGCTAGGCTGCAGGTCCGTGATTTTGGCGGCGATGGCAGCGTTAATCAAGGCCGATTATTGGGAGAAGTGGGACCGCAGTAGAATATGAACAGAGAAACCGTCTGTCGCAAAGCCGGTATCGCTAATACCAGACACCGCCATGAATGATTTGCACCTCCAGAGCTGCAGCTGACTTGCCAGCCGGGAAGTGATCTCGTACACCTCGAAGAACTGCTATTGTGCCACTTTTAAACAGACTGAGGCCGAGAATCTCGTTCACGTGTGCCTAAAATATTAAGCGCCGGTTATTAAATTGTTTCTCCAATAAATGCAGCGTGACATTATAATTCTCGTCGGAGACTTCCAAGGAACAAACTGCTTCTAAAGCGGACTCCCGAAGGCAAGATCGCAACCTTTGCAGCTTTTCCACCTTACTAATACGAGGATTTCTGCCGACGATTGTAAAGAAAATCGAGTATAATACAGCCCATTCCGAGTATCCACCGCTGAAGGTAGGGAGAGACAGGGAGCACGCTTGAAAACTTTGACTCAACCCCGGGTCAGCCTGCATGGTGAACATTCCGATGGCAAGGGTGGAGTGGGCAGCAATTTGAGAAGAGCGAAGGGTCGTCTCGTGCTCAATTTCGGCCTGCATCGTTGCTATGAGCTCCGAAACAGTCCATTGGAGGTCACTCCTGATCTGCAAAACGTCCAAATCCTCAAGCTCCCCGTGGATGGCCTAGAAGTCGCTGAACAAGGTGGCTATCTGGCCATGTCGCACGTGGAGCATGGCATCATCCGTTTGTAGACTCTTCCCACAAAGACCGAGTCGCCTGGCGTCACCAAGGCGGATCTCAGGGGCATGCAGACATTATATGAGACCATCCACCACATAAAGCACAGGCAGAGGGAAGCGAATTAGTAACAATAAAGGATGATCTACTGCAGCCATGGCCACGTCCATAGCCTCCATAACCTACCTCGCTGCTCCAAAAATTTGGCCATCGACTCCCAAGTAGGTATGGCGTCTGAACCTGAGGAGTTTTGACTCTCCTCCCACTTAGCCTGGGTAGCTGAGTCCAACCTTTGAAGCAGAACCCGCACGATGATGCAGCTGGCGATCTGATTTGACGAACCTAAATTCTTTAAGGCTCGCATATGGGAATTGAATTTGTCCGAAAGACCTCGAAGAGGTGCTATTGAGAAAAAAAATTTCAGCCGCCCAAATTTTATCGCTCAAAATTTATTTACTCGCGGCGAACACGATCTGTCCCGAATCGGTATTGTAGGACGTACATATATATGAAGTTATGTGCGGGCGAATGCACTTGCGTAAGGGAACGTATGTATGTATGAAGTCTATGCGCGGGCGAAAGGACTTGCGATGTGGAACGTAAGTATGTATATAAACTTATTATTATATATTATTTTTGTTTATTATACCCTTACAGAGGGTATACAAAATTGGTCCAAAAGTGTGAAACGCAGTGAAGATGACATCTCTGACCCTATTAAGTATATATATTCTTGATCAGGATCACTTCCTGAGTTGATATAAGCATGTCCGTCTGTTCGTCTGTCCGTCTGTTCGTCTGTCCGTCTGTCTGTTTCTACGCAAAGTTTTAAAGTTTAGTCTCTTAGTTTTAAAGCTATCGACATGAAACTTTGCACACACCCTTCTTTCCTTTGCACGCAGTAAATAAGTCGGAACGACCGGGATCGGCCGACTATATCCTATAGCTGCCATATAACTGAACGATCGGAAATGGTTTTTCGTAAAAATAACAACTTTTGTATTTTTGAAGATAGAAGCTTGATACTTTGTTTGAGCTTTATTTTTTATAAATTGGTTATATTATGATATTCTCATAAGGATCAGACAACTATTAAAATGAAAATTGTTCACAAAGTTAGTTTTACACCACAAATGGTTTCGCGGGTCTAGTTAGACTTAAATACTTTGGTAAATATATTAACTATCACGTCGGGGGTCACCAATTTTCGGTCATTGATATTTTTTAAAGACGGTTAATAAAAAGTCCGAATGTATTAAGTTTTGAAACATTATAAAAATCTTTATATAGCCGCATACGAAATTTGGAATTTACAAAAGAACGCCAATTTAGGGTGCGAGCGCAAAGAGATAACGAACGACAGTGCGCCCGGCTTAGGTAATAGGCTGAGTGGATGCTCGCTAGCTTGAGATACTAAATTAGGTGAAGCCAATGGGCCGAGAAGGAGTCGGCTTGCGACCAAAAATGCCTAAGTTAATAATTTATTATTTAAACTAGCAACTAGCTGCTTGACCCGGCAGCGTGTATGAATGAGTTCAACAAAAACAACAAAAAATGAACTAAAAAACAATGGGAACGAGACACCCCTTTATTAAGGTTTATATTTTTAGTTTTGATTCTCAGTTTGTTATGATTCTCTTTCTTGGGCATATACATAGCGTAACTTTTATCAATAGATCTCTGTATCACTTGCATAAAAGCGCATGATCTTTGAGCTTTCCATTGTAACGTAACTGTATTCACAATCATGCCGTTTTGTCCTAGTGCTGGATCTCGGCGGAAATAGTAAGGCGACGAGGCGAGGCGAGTTCTGGGAATTTCTCGCTCTCGCTATGACACTTTGGAAGCTTCTCAGAGCCCCGCAAGTTAGACGATCAGCTGCTACGTTGCATGCAAGCATCGCGTGCAATAAAACCCATCAACTGTCAACATCAACATGCCGAATGAAACTGGACACGGCTATTTATTTATTCATTTCCGCCAACAGACATGGCTACAAAATAACTTACAAACTACTTTAAAGGTGCCGAAATATCAAGCCTTTAAAAAAACAGAGCCCTTATCAGAGCCCCAATTAATTCGAAAGCTAGGCAGCAAAGAGTTAAAATATGAAAGAGCCCACTCAATCGACTCATTGAAAAGATACGGGGCAAATGTTTAAAAACTCCTTTAAGGAAGCAAAAAAGCGCAATAAATATTGTCAGGGACTATATTATTAACCAATGTCAAAGATGTCAGTGTACGCCGATTCTCCAACGTGCAAACATTAAGAATTAAGATCATGAAATCTAAGAGGCAGAAGAGCAAATTTTAAAAATTCCTTCTGGAGTCGTTCTATTCTTTGGAACGAACTTTACAAGCCAAACGATTGAAGCATTTTAATTTACAAGGATTTAAAACGATTGAAGCATATTCCAGCCTTCACCGTACAAATGAAGCATACACGCTAAGGCTCGATTGTTAAATTGGTTCACATGCCTCTTCACAAAGCCCAGCATATCATACGCTTTAGGCAGTATATAGTCTAACTGACCAGGAAAATTTAAATTTTCTTTCGAATAAGACACCTAGATCTAACACCTCCTCTTTAGCTGTCAAACTATAATTATTGATAGAATAAGCCGAGCAGATATCAAGAATTCACTTACTGTAACGGGTAAACAGACAATTCGATAAGCTTAATGGCAGAAGATTACGGGAGCACCATGAGTAAACTCTGGATATATCCTCCTGTAACAAGTAACTGTCAGTGATGCAACTAATGGCCTTGCAACTAAAGAGAAGGGGACAAATGGACTAAGATAGCGTCTTCAAAAGAAACTAGGCAAAGTCGGTCTGCCATATCGTATCAACTTTAACTACCGAACTGAGCGGACGTGCTTTGTCCGAGCTCCGGGAAAACTGCACCATAATACAGCTAATCAAAAAACTGGGGTAACCCAATATAAGCGAAAAGACGCTGAACTACAATTTATTAAAAGCGACAGACAAGCTTTTTATAACAGTTGTGATGTGCTAAACCAAAACTAGTGCATTGTTCGAAAAAAAAAATAAGAGCCACGCAATGAGCTCATTGAGCAACGATCAAAAAAACGAGCGTAGAAGTTCAGTGAACCAAAGAAACGGCTTCTACTCTTACTTTTCAACCCGCGATACCGAAGTGGAAAAATCGGCGATTATAAGCAACCCCGCTTTATTGACCGCTGAAACCCAAAGGGCACGGTCTTGCTCACCCGCTCTGCTCACTCCGACTCCCGCGTCATGGAGTTCGCAGTGTAAAACCCCCCCTCCAATATCGGAAACAAATTTCACACCAACAACTAGCAGCGCTACAACTTCTGCAACAACAGCGAAAACCTCTGCAACTCAAAGTACCGCGACGTCAACGACTACAGCGAGTACAAAAACAACAACCTCGGAAAGTGCCAAAGCGGTAACGGCCACACAGACTGGAATGGATCGCTACATCCAAATTAAGCGCAAGCTTAGCCCGCAGAGTAATCCGGCAGGCAACAAAACTAAAATTAACCGTGTCCTGAATATCGATAAAGAACCAGACAGATCCACTACTAACAGATTTGGGCTACTGGCGGAGGCTGAGGAAAACCAACCAGCCCAAGACACTGCAAAAAAACCCAAGCCCCCTCCAATCTATATTAGGGAAAAAAGCTCGAGTGCCCTGGTCAACAAAATTGCGTCGTTGATCGGGAACGGTGACAACTTTCATGTTGTTCCGCTTATCAAAGGGAACATCCATGAAACAAAAGTGCAAACCAAGACTGAAGAGCACTTCCGAATCGTGTCCAAATATCTGGACACTGTACAGAAAAACTATTACACGTACCAGCTGAAAAGCAGTAAGGGCCTACAAGTGGTAGTAAAGGGAATAGAACCTGATGTTACCGCCGAGGAAATAAAAACCGCCCTTAAAGAAAAGGGCTTCGCCGCCAAGAATGTTATTAACATTCTAAATAAAGATAAAAAGCCACAACCCCTCTGCAAGGTCGAGCTCGAGCCAGATAGCAGGTCGCTGAAGAAGAACGAAGTCCATCCAATCTAGAACCTGCAAAATCCTTTGCATCGGAAAATCACTGTTGAAGAGCCACATAATTGCAACGGTCCAGTGCAAAGCACTAACTGTCAAGAGTATGGACACACAAGGTCTTACTGCACACTTCGGGCTGTCTGTGTAGTCTGCGGGGACGCCCACAAGTCCGCTTGCTGCACTACAAACAAGGACAGAACCGTGAAGAAATGTGGAAACTGCGGAGGCAGCCATAAAGAAAACTATAGAGGATGTATGGTGTACCATATAAGGAGTTAAAGAGTCGCATGCGTCAAGCGACCGCAACGCGCAACCAAAATCAACAGAATGCGTACATTGCGTCAAAAACTACGCCAGACGTCTTCTTCGCCAAAGCTGCGAGATCCTCATTCGGTCCACTAAACACCACCAACGGCTTCTCCTATGCCGATGCTCTACGATCTGGAAGGGAAATCCCAATTCAGCCTAACTCTCAAAGCGCTCAACAGGCCCCAGAACAGCCACACAGCACACACTATGATGCTTACCCTCCAACAAAGTATGATGGAGCTTATGTCATTCATGAAAACGACCATGCAGACGCTTGTTCAAAACCATAACATGGTGATACAGCTGCTCGTAGCACAACAGCCTAAATAATCTATGCAGGCGCTACGAATATCAATGTGGAACGCCAATGGTGTCTCACGGCATAAACTAGAATTGTCACAATTCTTGACCGAAAACCATATTGACGTTATGCTGCTGGTGGAAACGCATCTTACAAGAAAGTACAACTTTCATATAAGAGGCTACACAATCTACCGCACAGATCATCCAGATGGGAAAGCCCACGGCGGAACTGGAGTTCTAATCAGAGAACGAATTAAACACCACTTTCACAAAAGGTTTGCAACAAACTTCTTGCAGGCCACATCCATACAAATTCAGTCAAGCAACGGAATCCTTTCAATCGCTGCCGTTTACTGCCCTCCTCGTTTCTCAATCTCGGAAGGACAAATTATGGACTTCTACAATTCACTTGGGAACCGATTTATAGCCGCAGAAGACTACAACGACAAACATACCCACTGGGGATCACGTCTAGTGACTCCCAAAGGAAGACAATTGTACAATGCAATTATAAATGTGAAAAATAAACTGGACTACGTTTCCCCTGGACGTCCCACATACTGGCCAACAGACTCACGAAAGCTCCCAGACCTTATTGATTTTGCAGTGACAAAAAACATACCTCGCAATCTAATAAGTGCCAAAGCAGTCTCGGACTTATCATCAGACCACTCGCCTGTGCTTCTAACGCTTCTTCAAAGCCCAGAAATAACCGAACACCCCTTCAGCCTGACGACGCCAAAAACGAACTGGCTAAAATACAAAAAGTACGTGAGTGCCCACATAGAACTCGCCCCAGAATTTAACATGGAATCGGACATCGACTACACTACGAGCGCGCTGGAAGAGGTACTTGTTGCGGCAGCTAAAATCTCTACTCCTCATAGGAAAGAAGTAGACCGAAACAAACTCTTCAAATCTAATCAGCAAATCGAACAGCTTGTGCGAGAAAAGAGGCGCACGCGTCGTGATTGGCAAAACAGCAGATCACCAGCTTCAAAACAACGCCTTAAGGAAGCAATCCGATCACTCGACCAGGCTCTTCACCAACAGGAAGAAAATGCACAGCTGAGGTACATCCAGAATCTCTCGCCAACAAGCACAAAGTACCCCCTGTGGAGGGCCCACCCAAATCTTAGTGCCCCAATTGAAACGACCACCCCGATAAGAAACTCTTCGGGATGCTGGGCTCGCAGCAACGAAGACCGAGCTGAAACATTCGCCACACATCTACAAAGTGTCTTCCAGCCAAACCCAGCCTTAAATTCATTCCTCCTGCCAGAAATTCAGCCAGAGTCCTCCCCTCAGCC
The DNA here is from genome assembly GCA_018153455.1 of Drosophila parabipectinata. Lineage (NCBI taxonomy): Eukaryota > Metazoa > Arthropoda > Insecta > Diptera > Drosophilidae > Drosophila > Drosophila parabipectinata. Next base: position 447,593 of record JAECYA010000403.1, on the reverse strand, counting down.
AGCCGCACCTTCATTCCGGCCGAACGAAATCGAAAAAGTCATAATAGGGCTAAAACCAAAAAAGGCTCCCTATATAAAACCAAAAAGGTGGTGACCTATTGACCCCAAAGATGCTGATCGAACTTCCAAAATGCGCTATCGAGGTCGTACGCAAACTATTTAATGGAATAATTAATCTTGGCTATTTCCCAAAAAAGTGGAAGAAATCCATCATTATTATGACACCGAAGCCTGGAAAAGACCACACAATTCCGTCATCATACAGACCAATAAGCCTTCTACCTTGTTTGTCTAAATTGTTTGAAAAAAGCTTGTTAACTCGCATAATACCACATCTGGAAGCTTGCAATATCATCCCGGCACACCAATTTGGCTTTCGAAGAAACCATGGAACCATCGAACAAGTGAACAGATTAACATCCGAAATACGCTCAGCCTTCGAACAGCGAGAATACTGCAGCGCTATTTTCCTCGACGTATCTCAAGCTTTCGACCGAGTTTAGCTCATCAGACTCATGCACAAAATTAAAACGTATTTGCCAACATACACCCACAAGGTACTGGAATCATACCTCTACAATAGGGTATTCTCAGTGAGATGCAACGCAACTACTTCGGGCGACAACACCATCGAAGCTGGAGTTCCACAAGGAAGCGCACTCGGCCCGTGTCTATATGTTTTGTATACTGCGGATATTCCTACGAGCGCACAACTAACCACCTCAACGTTCGCCGACGATACCGCTATCCTTAGTCGCTCCAAATGCCCAACGCAGGCAAGAACCCAACTGGCTAATCATCTCACAATAGTGGAAAGGTGGCTGTCCGACTGGCGCATTAAAATAAACGAACAAAAGTGTAAACATATAACGTTTACTTTTAATAGACAAACATACAAACTCCGCTTTTACTAAACGGTATGCAGATCCCTCAACGACGTAACGTACCATGGCGTATCCCGCCTTAGACGCAATGACCTCCCAACCCAGCAATCGATTTTTAGGGCCGTCTAACTCCGTATCAGTCAATATGACTGTTAGTTAAGTTAAAAATATAAGATTTGATACACCTTTTGTTAGTCTCGCAAAGAGAAGATTCAAGAAATAAAAGCAACGTTAAAAAAAAAAAAAAAAAAGGTCTGCCATATAAGACTTGACCCACTTAATAGGGAGGAAGGAATGCCTAAATTATATATCTTTGCCAGAAGGGCAGCAAGACAAACTTTGCCAAGGGCTTTGGAGAAGTTGTATTTTTTTTAAGCGTAAATTGCATCAACTTGAAATCGGTTTTCAAAAGCTACAAAGCAGTGCATGGAGAGGACCGCTAAATTAGTTGTAGTGGATCTCCTGGTTGGGAGATATAAAATTACGAGACAGAAATGTCAATTTTTTAGTACCTATCTGCTCCAGTATCTTAGCGACGTTGCAAATTTTGGCTTAATGTCGACAGTTGGTAGCATCAGACCTACTGCCAGTTTTGTGAATAGGCTAGATAGAAGTAGAAGTTATCTTCCACCAAGATCTGTGAATCTGTGTCTTTAACTAGGTCACAGTCCAATACGTTCATATTATTCACATTTTGAAGATGCTCAATGCTAAGAAGAGTTACATTATCACTCCAAGGAACCTTCGGCTTCAAGTAAGAAGCAAAGTATTTTGCAAAAATTTCCGAAACGCCATCTTCCGAGTCGGCTACTAAATTCCCATAACATATGAAAAAAGGTATCGATATTGACGTTTTGCTGTTAACATATTGCCAAAAAACCTTAGGATTGGATTGGAGGCTAGCTTCAACATCGGATATATACTGTTAAAGAGGGCAACCTAGAATTTAATATAACAATTATCAATTGAGCAATCCCAAAAAATGGAAACCAATCAAAGGCTGCAATAGATGCATTAATAAGTGACAAGTAAGTATTATTCAGATGGTAATACCAAGGCATAAAACTATAAAACTCGATATGAATTACTAATGGCTTGAATTACAAATGGACTTAATGGTACATTGCAAAATTCTACTTCACTATTAACCAAGTTGTTTAAAAATATAAAATCAAGAATTTTAGATAAATCATTAAAAATACTATTTATTTGGGAGAGGGCCAAACTATCTAAAACTACAATTTCATGACTTTGGTAAACATTGCTAAGTGACTAAATGTCAGGAGACCAGACCGTTGAACTTAAGTTGAAATCGCCAGTAACCATTTAAGAAGTAGGGTTCAACGTTCTAACACAGACACTCCATATGCGTAGGACGAATCGTGGAATGCATTATCGTCAAACAGTTTCCGTTGAGACATGAACTCTCACTTATTGGATCAATTATGATGCGAGGAACCCGTTTAGTTTTTCCATCGGTGTTAAGACAGGCGATTCTTACTTTTGCACACGAAGGCCATCCAGGTGAGTCGGCTATGAAGCGACGATTACGGTCCAAAGTATGGTGGCCAAAAATAGTTCGAGACGCGGGGAAATTCGTCAAATCATGCAGAGATTATATAATGCTTTCGCAAGTATTAAACCCCACGTCTATGAAACGAACCACATTTCCAGAAGGAGCATGGAAATTCAATCATTTGTTATGATGTATAATGTGACTCCCCATGCAACTACATGGTCTGCACCAACGGAATTTATGTTTATTCGAGTAAGAAGAGACATTATTCCGGGGGTTCAGTATTTAATGGGAGAATACAGTGATTCAGTAGAAAGAGACCGCGTCTTGGTAAACAAACAGAAAGGCAAAGAGGGATGTGGGAGCCTGTATCTCCGATGATCTCTGAGAGCGAGAGAGCCACTCATACTTGACTCTCTTCTATTCGTGTTTTATAGTCTAATCATTTAAGCCGCAGTGAACAGACTATCGCGCATAAATATATATATAAAAGTGATTTACAATTGTTTGTATATTGATACGGTTACCGGGCTAATACAAAGCTGAAGATGAGTTGCTTGCGATGCAAGTAAGCTAATAGGTTGCATAGTGCAAAAAGAATTTGTTGCGACATTGTGATGAATTTCTCATCAGAAGATAAAAGAAAGTATATATTTATAATAAAAACGAAACAAAAAAGTGAATGGAAGAATTCACCCAATATTTGCGGGCGAGCGAATTTATATGAAAATTTCTGCACTGTATTTTGTCTTCACCTTCGTCATCATCTTCATCTTCGTCTCAGCGCACGCTATGTTTGCAGCCTTATAGTTTCAACTTTAAAGCAGGGGCCGTAAATAATGATTATTGTCGCTATTTTTAAATGAATAAATCAATCACTTCCAATCAACATAGAACAAGCTTGACTAGCACGTTTTTATCCTTTAAGGATACACTATGAATATCCTTGATGATTTTTATTTTTTAATTGTTATATTTACTCTTCTATGGTTACACATTATTTTTGATCGAAAAAAATAAAAATCACAAATAATCATTAAGCTTGAACAAAAAAAATAAAACTCAAAAATAATGATTATTCGTGATTTTTATGTTTTTTGATCAAAAATAAAACTCACCAAGCAATAACTTTTGATCCTTGAAGGATATTGCCAATATTGTCTTATGTCCTAATAAAGGGACCCTAGAGCAATAATTGACAACAACAACAACAAAAATGTATTTTACCAGCACCACAGATATACACAATTACCAACACAATGATAATAATGATAATCATCATAATGATCAATGTGATAAAGCTTACCTTAGGCCGAAAGCGTACGAGAAGAGAAAACTAAAGAAAGCAGCGGAAGCGCACGCGCTTAGATCTATTTTTAGTAGCGCTTATCTTAGTCTACCAGGTCTATGCATATGAGACGGCGTTTTCCAATTCTGGGCATTTTTGCGTATTCTGGGCGTTTTTGGAGCAGAGATTCTTTCAATTCTTCCAGTTGTTGCTGGTAGCGTTTGCCATCAACGGTTACACTCGCATTTAGGAGCTCATACCAAACGATTCCGGCCTGATCCCGGAAGACGCTCAGCATGGCTTTGCGGTCGAAACGGTTTGGCCGAGATTGGGATTGGGCCGGCTGGGCTGGGCTAACATAGGATTTTTTTCATTTTGGGTTTTGAAAATAGATCCACTTTGCATTTCCAGTGACAATGCAATGCAAAAACGAGAATTTCCAAGAGAATTTCGCAAGTCAACATATTTTCAGATTGATACAGATGAAGCCTGCTCAACCTCAACCTCAACCTCAAGCTGACGATGATGGGCAACAGGAATTATTAAAAGGATATGCTGAAATTGATAGTTACAGCCCGAAGCCCCTATTCGCTAATATAATGCAGTACTGGAGTGAGAAGCAATTTCGGTCCCTGTTTTAAAGGAATAAATTCTCACCAACAAATTTTTGTTGCATACTTTTGCGCTTGGTCAAAACAACATCAACAAACCTATGGCCATATTGCCAATTCATTAGGGAAGCAGACTAAAAAGTCTACAACTCCTCTATAAATTATCCGATTTGGCTGCTTTTTTATTCATAGGTGTAAATTACCCACTGGAACAGTTTGGCATTATTCCAATGATAAACATATATCTCCGCTTGGATGAAATTTGTTTTTCAGCTATATATATATAACCTAGGCATTGCAGGAGTCTCCATCCAGAATCATATAGCTTCATATCTTATAGTCTCTGAGATCCACGCGTTCATACGGACAGACGCATAGTGGTCGATTCGGCCTCGCTAGCGGCATTTAATTAATAACTTCTGAAATATTAGACAAAAATGAAATTTATAGTGTTTTTTTTTTATTTTTTTTGTATATTTAAAAAAAAGCCTCTTATTAAATTCATTGTATTCTAAAGAAAAAGAGTAAGAAATAGAATTATAACTTATATTATGCAAGAAGCAAATAAGAAACATATACATTATATACAAAAGTTTAATATACATTATATACAAAAAAATTAAAATTATGTGAACAGACGATGGCATGTCAAACCAAGGGTATTTATTAACAAAAATTCCGGCAGTTTCCATAGCGTATGATCCGAATGCATTGCTGTTTAAGTAATGTCCACAGGACAACGCTAAATCGGAATATTAAAATTTGGTTACTCTTTTTATGCGCGCAGCTAAATTTGGAAAAAATCTTCGTGCAGTGTTTCCATTGTTAGTACTTCCAGTACCGGCCGTACTTCCAGTTCTTATAATATCCCCGGTAAGCTGCTCGTCAGCATTCAGCATCGACACAATTCTTGATGTATTTCCGTCCTTATACAAGCGGCTTCTTGCAGCCAACAACAATGCATCCGTCGAGACTTTCTCCGAAATTCCTGATAGTTTCTTGATTTGAGTTTTTTTTGCAACACTCTGAAATACCTTTCTCTGGGCGTCCAACATTTCTAAATGATGATCTTTCCTTCAACACCTGAGGCGTGTCTAGCCATTCTTTATTCCTTTTTTCAAAAGCTGCCTTAATTATATCGCATTTCTTCCACTACTGGACAAGCACACTATTAAAACTACTATTTTTTCCCAATTATGCAAAGCTCTTTTTCGTTACAATCATATTTGCTACAAACTTCTCCTAATGCAAAGCTTTCCATTACGAAAACTTTTTAGTGGGGAACGCTTCGCCGTGCCATACTATGAAAAGTGCGCTCTTCGACACTAACATTCTTCCTAAAAAGTGAAATAACTTGTAGATACGCAGGACTACGCACTTCATTTTTGACATTTCGGACAGATAATAATTCATACTTTAACAAACAATTGCAACTAGAGTGAATCCAGGTGAATATGTTGGGTTTTACTTCACGAAAGACTGGTGTACGCTCTATTCCGCACATTGTTAATACACTCGAAATTCATTACAATTTATAAGTAACACATATACTGACACGTCACAAGCACAGATTTTCTATGTAGCACATACCTTAATAGTTGTTAAAAACCAAACTTGCACTAGAATAATCGTATATTGCACTATTTTTTCAAATATTCAACCAATAAGTAAAAGGGCGCCAAAATTGTATATATCAACTGCTGAAACATATGTTGACATTGACAGTTCACAGCTGATCATCAGCTTATTGATGAGCTTAGAAAACATCAATTAGCATCTAATCAAGGTGTATATTGTCGATGGGTAAACTTAAATTAACGTTTATTTAAATTTGAAAATCATAATTAAATGCCGCTAGCGAGGCCAAATCGACCACTGTGAGACGGACGGACAGATGGACATGGCTATTTCGACTAGGCTGTTGATGCTGATCAGGAATATATGTACATATATACCCATAAAGGTCGGAGAATTATTTATTTATTTCGCCAATTGATAAATCCTTACGGGATCCTCCAACGGACAAATGGCTACAAAAAACAACGTACAAACTAATAAATAAAAGTACAATACCAATACCAACTTAATAAGTGGCAGTGGCTCTGGTATGAAGGAGACAGAAAAGCAGACAGAAATCTTAAAGACAGAAAAGCAACCTTAATTATTTCTTTTGGAGTCGTTCTTTTCTTTTGGAACGAACTTTACAAGCCAAACGATTGAATTTACAAGGATTCCAAACTATTGAAGCATATCCCAGCATTGACCGTGTGAGGAGAGTTAGTCTCCGCACGCGCTAAGACAGATAGCCGGGGGCAAAGGAGGGCCGAGGAGGTGCGAAAGCGGCAAAAGGGGGTCAAGCACCGGTCATCAACCTGGCAGCCAAGTATAATGTCGCCAGGATCAGTACGGGGGCCCACCACATAGTAGCAGCAGATATCCATGGCCAGGAGAAACGAGGGGCCACGGACGGCGACCTGCCAACTGGAAAGTAGCGTGATTATGGAAGCAGGATTAACGGCAGGAGCAGAATCCGGGAGCATTAAAGGGAGCTCCAGCCAGTATAAAAGGAGGTCCGTTGGAGCGGATCGGGACGAGAGTCCGCCGGAGAGTGTGGAGAGTCTGCCATTCAAGTTTAAGAGCGTTTCTAAAAAGGATTCGGTTTGTTTGAGTTGAAGGATCGCCTTTGGAAAGTGCGACAGCCAAACGCAAGGAGAGCGAAAGGACAAGTGAGGAAAGGGTCCATTGCTAGACGTTCCTCTACAAACTCAGGGCAGTATAGTCGAGTTAGTCCATTACCGAACACGGCAGGTAACCTTGGAAGGAAATGAGGAAAGCAAAAGTCTGGCGTATGCCTTAGTGAACCCTGAAATCGCAATAAACAGACAAGGATAGATCGACTCCGGATCGCACGCCCGGTGTACACGAAACGTAAAGGACGAGACACAAGACCAAACCAGGGTGGGGTGTACCGATTCCTGGAATCGCAACCAACAGGCGTGGTCCTGCGACACAAGGATAGGCCGACTCGGAAACTCAAGTCCAAGTCAAAGACCGAGTGAGAGCACCCCGGTCACCAGCACCGCCACTTCAAATTCGGGCTCGCCGGCGCGTATGCACGGTGTTCCGATGTAGCGGAAGCGCGACGCACGGTCAGTAACACTGCAAATTTCAAACCTGGCACCGGCGCGTATTCACGGTGTCCCGGTGTAGCGAAGGCGACACGCACAGGCACTCCCAAACCTGGCATTGGCGCGTATGCACAGTGTCCCGGTGTAGCGGAGGTGGCAGTCTGCATACAAACTCCCAAGCCTGGCACCGGTGCGTATGCACGGTGTCCACCGGGACACCGCTACACCGGTTGCGGAGGCGACAGTCCGCAGCCAACTGCTAATCCCGGCCCCCTGGCGCGTATGCACGGTGGTTCCCGGGAGTAGTGGAGCGAAAGAGCACTGCCAACCGTCTGACCAGTCGCAGTCGACCCAAAGGGATGTCTCTCAGAGGTAGCAAGGCCCGCGTGTGGCCAGCGGAAGGGCGACAGGTAGCGGAGTCGCCAGCAGCGCAGCAACAGGAGTAGCATCGGCGACGGAGTAGCGGCGGCGTGTCCCGAACAACCCGCAGAAGACGCCGATGACGGAGCCGGCAGAAACGGGAGGAGCAACGAGAAAGAGAGAAAGAAAACCTTTTGTATTGTGAAGAGATCTCTAAATAAAGAGTATGAAAATCTCAAGCTGTTTGTATTATTTTCTGGGCTTGGGCAATCACTTCGAATCTATAAGTTCGGTGGAACGGATCCGCGAAACGATGGAAAAGTGAGCTAGCCAGAGCAAATTGTGGCGAGCGGAAGCAGAAATAACAGTTCGTTACACCTGGCGCCCAACCTTCGTGATTGCATTAAGTCTAGAGAATAACATAGCAGAGAAATGGGAATTGGATTTACACATTGAGAAAGAACGAGCTGAGCGAATTGTGTAGAGAGCTCGGCCTACCTCCGGACGGGACTGTGGAAACGATGAGATTCTTAGTGGCGAAATGGGTCGACGAATCCAAGGATGAAGAAGTACTAGCATTGATGCACGGACTCAAGGAAAGGTTTGGGCAAATATCCACCCCCAGGCAGAGAGCAATCAGCGAAGCCGAGAGGTTCATGGAGAGCTTGGCGGTACCGGATTCATAAATAGGAAGGAGCATAAAGCCGCCGTCAAGGAAATATGTCCCGGCCCCGGTAGATTACGCCAAAGTGGCCAGACAGGTGCGAGACTGGTCGTTTCATCTCGACGGAACAGGGGACCCGCTGGAGTTCTTCGACCGAGTGACGTGGTCCGCAAAAACATATGGTCAAGACATAAACACGATCCTCAGGGCCATGCCAGAACTACTGCAGGGCAGGGCTCAAAGATGGGTCATCATGAACTATAAAGAATTGCCAACATGGGCGATGTTTAAGCCAAGTTTTGAGAACTTTTTCTTGCCGAAAGGATATTTTGAAATATCCGTTCGTCAACGAAAGCATCGTCGTGGAGAGCCATTCAAAGAACACATGGTGGACCTTCAGTCCATAATGAAGCTATTATGTAAAACCACTAAAGAAGTAATCGAGAGGCTGGTCGAAAACTGCATGCCAAGGATGAAGATGTTCATAAGGCCAAACGCCTGCGCATCCTTAGAGGAGGTGATGGGACTGGCAGAAATGTTCGAGGAATTGGCGCAGGAGGAAGAGGCCTTTAACAGGCAAGTCGCCACGGAACAAAGGTGGAGCCACAGTCAGCCGGCCATAGACGAGAGGTGGCGAAGAGAAGAGCCGCAGAATGGTGAGGCAGCAAGGTACCAGAGGGACAAATGGATCCAGAAAGCACAAAGGGACGAGTTCCACCACCCGGCCGTCCAAAATACACAGTGGGCGCCGAGGTGGCAGAGAGAGGAACCGCGCCAAGGCCCGCCGGAACGGCAGAACATCACAGGTCAAAGCTGGATGGAATTCAAAAGGGAGAGATAGGGCGGCTGTCTGGAGGATAGACTGTCCGTAGCAGTGGCCGGATGCCCAGAGGAATGGAAAGAGGAACGCATTAAAAGGTTTATCGAGAGGGGGCTAGAGGCGTTCGCAGGCCAAAAAGGCTGCTTAAACATAACGCAGCACAGGATAACAAAGGACGACATTCCCATAAAACAGCGATATTACCCCAAAAACCCGAAAATACATGGTGAAATAAACGCGAAAGTGGAGGAGCTGTTGGAAAAAGGATGCATTGAGCCCTCGAACGGCGCATACAGTTCACCCATTGTGATGGTAAAGAAAAAGACGGGTCAATGGAGGATGTGCGTGGACTTCCGACAGATCAACGCAAAATCAAAAAAGGATGCGTACCCGATGTCACAGATAAACCGATGCCACATTTTGGAGCAGCTGAGGAAGGCAATATTCTTCAGCAGCTTCGACTTGAAGGTACGGGTAGGAAGGTACGGGAAGGACGGGTATTGGCAGATCCCTCTAGATGAGAAAAGCAGAAAGTACACCGCCTTCCCCGTTCCAGGGAAGGATCTGTACCATTGGAAGATTATGCCGTTCGGGTTGGACTCAGCCTCGGCAACGTTTCAAAGGGCCCTTGACCAGGTCATAGGGCCGGACATGACTCCACACGCCTTCGCATATCAGGATGATACCATCGTGATCGGAAGCAACAAGGAGGAGCACAGGGCGAACCTAAAAGAGGTGTTCAGAAGATTGAAAGCAGCGAACCTTCTAAACCGGATAAACACGGAAAAATGTCATTTTTTCAGACAGGAGCTGCTATACTTGGGACACCGAATAACGAGCCAAGGGATCGGCATGGATCCGGGGAAGGTCGCTGCAATTACAGAGCAACAACCCCCGACAAACGTCAAGGGAGTACGCCAGTTCATAGGGATGGCGTCATGGTATCGGCGATTCGTCCCAGATTGCGCGGGAATCGCAAAGCCCTTGAACGATCTGCTACGAAAAGGAACAAAATGGGAATGGACACCCAAGCATCAGGAGGCGTTTGAGACGCTAAAATCACGGCTAGCCGAGGATCCAGTGGGTGGGTGTTCGAGTTGCAGCAGTATGACTACGTCATCAGCTACCGGAAGGGTAAGCTTAACGTGGTCGCCGGCGCGCTATCTCGCCAGCCAGTGTTGGAGAAGTTAAGAAGAACCGTGGAGCTGGAAGTCAAAGAGTGCGTGTGGATAAGCGCATTAAAGAAATAGATGAAGGCAAGCCCGCAAAAATTTCCGGATTACGTCGAAGAGGGCGGCTTGATGTACCGTCACGTCCAGCATAGAGCCGGTATCGAGGAAGTGGCATCATGGAAGTTGTGCGTGCCCACAGAGACGAGGTAGCAGGTTCTCAAAGAGAACCATGACGCACCAACGGCAGGACACCTGGGCGTGAGGAAGACAGTAGCCAGAGTGGACGCCAGGTACTTCTGGCCAGGGATGCAAAGAGACATCCGTGAGTACGTCAGGAGGTGCAAAACTTGCTTAAAGTATAAGCCGTGCCAGATGCAAGCAGCAGGACAAAGTCTGACACAGGTCTCGGAGTAGCCATGGGCAACAGTGTGCGCGGACTTCGTGGGTCCATTGCCTAGGTTGAAACATGGAAATAAAATGGTATTGGTGGTAATGGACCGGTTTTCAAAGTGGATGGAGATAGTGCCGCTACGGAAAGCAGCTACCAATGCGCTACAGAAAGCAATCAGAAAAAGGATTGTCGCTCGGAATGGATTACCGAAGATATTGGTAACGGACAACGGCATACAGTTCACTAGCCGCAGCTTTAAAAAGCTCCTCGGGGAGCTCGGCGTGTGCCACCAGTTCACCGCAGCATATACCCCGCAGGAAAATCCAACAGAGAGAGCGAACAGAACTGTCAAGACGATGATCGCCCAGTTCGCTGGAAAGGATCAGAGGACGTGGGACGAGCACTGGCTAGAGCTAATGCTGGCAGTGAACTCGGCAGTATCGGAGTCGACGGGATATTCACCGTGCTTTATAACGCAAGGCAGGGAGCCAAGGATGCCGCGAGCCTTGTTCGATGAAAACGCTTTAGGCACCGGAGTTGGGCAAGGAACGCCCACGGAGAACGCGACGAAGCTGAAGGAAGTCTTTGAAATATTGCGGAGTGCCCAGAGGTCGGTGAAACAGTGTCAAACAGAAACATTTGTCAAAGGCGGCCGAGGGATTCGCAGCAAAATGAAAGGACAAACAAAGAGAATAGGGCACAAGTGAATGAGATAAAGTGCCAAGATATGGAATCACCGGCAAAGGAAGAATAAACCAAGAACATCAAACCCGCACAAATATACAAAAGGCATGTACAGAGAAAAACGGGAACCTGTCCAGTAACGGGAACAAGATGTGCTATAAAAGGCGGCCTAAACAAAAAACACAAATGAATAAAAAAATATATATATATGTATATAAATAAAAGGTCTAGTTTGAAAAAAAAAAAGTATACGAGTACTCAAAAGAGGGATAAAAATAAAGGGAAGGAAAAAAAAATATATATATACATGTTGGGTCATTAAGCGTTTTCAATGCCGTACATAAAAAGACGAATTTAATTAATTTTGAACATTACAAATGTTTATTCCTCCATGCAGATGACTCAAGTAAATACAGAGAGAGGGCGGCCCGACAAGTCACCTCGAGCTAAAGCTCTCGAAAGTGGAGAGGGCAGCCCGACCTAGACATTGCCGAGCTAAAACTCTCTATAGAAAGCCCGTTGAGTCGAGCGTCCGAGAGAGAGTCGGCTTGCGATCAACAAAGCTTTTGTACAAACTTAAGCCTAATAAATAAACATTACACTAATCATTACACTAAAAATTACATAAACATTATTTAAACATTATATAAACATAAACATTAAACGCCGTGCTGTTGCTTGACCCGACAATACAAAAAAAAAAATAATAAGAAAAACAAACAAATTTTTTTTAAATAAAAAAAAAATAAAAACAAGAAAGGAAAGCTAACTTCGGGCGGAGCCGAAGTTTATATACCCTTGCAGTTTAAACCGGATATATGTCGCAAACATCGGATATAGTTGGCCGATCCTTTGGGAATATGAATATATAATCTAATTTATTACAATACAACATCTAAAAAAAAGTCTCAAGCTTCTATCTTCAAAAGTACCAAAGTTGGTATTTCTACCAAAAACCATTTCTGATCGTTCAGTTATATGGCAGCTATAAGATATAGTCGGCCGATCGTTATGAAATTTGGTAGGTCGGGTTAACTGACCAAGAATATAATCTGTACCAAGTTCCAGCTTTCTATCTTCAAAAACACGAAAGTTGGGTCATTTCCGATCCTTCAGTTATATGACAGCTATAGGATATAGTCGGCCGATCCTTACGAAATTCGCATGTCGTATTATTTTGCCAAATAAAGCGCTCGTGTAAAATTTAAACTCTCTAACTCTAAAAACACCAAAGTTATACCATTTCCGATCAATCAGTTATATGGCAGCTATAGGATATAGTCGGCCGATCCCGGCCGTTCCGACTTATATACTGCGTGCAAAGGAAAGAAGGGTGTGTGCAAAGTTTCAAGTCGTTAGCTTTAAAACTGAGAGACTAGTTCGCGTTGAAACAGACAGACAGACGGACAGACGGACATGCTCATATCAACTCAGGAGGTGATCCTGATCAAGAATATATATACTTTATAGGGTCGGAGATGTCTCCTTCACTGCGTTGCACACTTTTGAGCAAAATTATAATACCCTCTGCAAGGGTATAAAAAACAAACAAGTCATAGCGGTAGTAAGTTCTAAAAAAAAACACACACCAAAAAAAAACAAAAACAAAATTTTAAGAATGAGAATAATAGTGGGATAATTAAAAAAAAAACAAAAACGAAACAAAAAAAAGGGTATATAGTTATGTTATGTATGCGACTGAATTCTCTCGCGCAGCGATCTCGTTCGACTGAAGTCAGTCTTCACTCAATCGTGAGCCCCTGCAGATCGAGCTGCAGTCACGGCAATTCACCGATTCCCCTTCATATTAATAAATCCCTGTATTAATCGCTAAATCGCTAAATAAATTAAATATATGCATGCGCATACATAAAATTAGCTACGAGGATGGGATTCTAATCCTGAGCGTAAGCTTATTAAATTCCACAATTGTCGTACAGGGAGCGAGAGAGACGGAATTGACGGTGACGAGTATTTACCGTACGTCCAATTTCGGTAGTCTTATTATTCTTGAAGCAAGCACATGGATAAGCGCCAAACTGTCGGTCAAGCTGAGGAAAGTGCCAGCGAAGAGGTAAAATAAGAGATAAGTGATAATCAATCAACTCCACGAGGGAGTCTCGCGGAGAGCGGCTGTACAGTTAAGCCAAGTGCTGCAGCCAGTAGCGATAAGCGAAAAGCGGTCTTCCAAACATGCGGAGTCGCCATGGCGGGAGTGGGAACTATGGAACCTTTCGACTTGCTAACCCCTGTGAAATGGAAGGCGTACCGAGATCGCTTCGAGCTGTACCTTTTAGCAAATAGCGTCGTGGACAAGGACCAGAAGATGGCGGCGTTTCTTACACTAGCGGGCGCACCCCTTTATGAGTTATTAGTGTCGTTAGCATCACCCAGGAAAGTCAGTGATTTGCAATTGACAGAAGTGTATGATATATTAACCAGTCACTTGGCACCCCGCCAATCGGAGATTGCTGCATTCTACCATTTCCGCAAGCGTTATCAGCAACCCGACGAGTCCGTCGGTAACTACATGGCCGCATTAAGAAGTTTGGCGGTAGGGTGCAATTTTGGACAGATGTTAGATCGCATGTTGCGGGACCGATTTGTGTGTGGCATGCGCGACGAAGGTCTTCAGCGAAGCCTGCTAGCCGACCCCGAATCGACGGTGCAGCGGGCCATGGAACGAGCCGTCACTAGTGAAGCAGCCGCTGCACCGAGTCCATCCACGGAATAAGTTCGAGTTGTGCGGGTTGTGGGGGTCGGCACGTCCGCAAGCAGTGTCCGTTCCGCAACGCCACTTGTAATTCGTGTGGTCGAATTGGCCACATACGTCGGGTATGCCGTAGTAACAGTCAAGCTGGGTCAACAAAATCTTCATCTCCTACGCCCAGTAACATGCGTAGCAACAGGCCATCGCACGGACGCGTTCATCAAATAATTCCGGTGGTCAGCCCCAAGAAATCCTTGGCCATGGTCATCAACGGTCGCCAGTACGAAGTAGATTCCATGTCGCCCGTCATCATGAAGGAATCTTCGTATCGGTACATCTCGCCAAACGGTAATCCCGATCTCGTCGAGTGCCACCTTAAGCTAGGCGACTATCAACGTAACCCTATTTCGGTCAAAGGAATCACCGACACGTCAATCCGCTACAACAATCGCCGTATCAGTAATCTTCCATTGGTCGCCTGACACAGGGTCAAACCTTCTAGGATGCAACTGGTTTGAACTCCTCGAAATCCGCATAGAAGGCTTTCATGGCGTACAGTGTGGCAATGGTATCGCGGAAATTCTAAGGAAATTTGACCATTTGTTTTCATCAGAACTTGGTCGGTGTACGGGGCCGCCAGTGGCCCTTAAAGTGGACCAGAAAGTTCCGCCGGTCAGACTACCACCGCGTCGAATTCCTTTCACACTCCTCAAGCCATATGAAGAAGAGTTGGACCGTCTCTATGCCCAAGGAATACTTGAGCCTGTAGAGTACTCTGAGTGGGCCACTCCAACGGTTTCCATAGTCAAGAAAGATGGTTCCATTTGCATTTGTGGAGATTATAAATCTACGCTTAACAGAGCGGTACAGCCGCATTGCCATCAAATTCCGGCAATCAACACGCTATTAGCTTTGATAGAAGGAGGCTCAATTTTCGCAAAAATAAATTTGGCCCAGGCGTATCAACAATTGGTAGTAGACGAAAAGTCAGCTTTGATGCAAACAATTGCTACTCACAAAAGAGCATTTAAGGTAACAAGACTGCAATTCGGGATTTCAGCAGCCCCAGGAATATTCCAAAGCTGCATTGAAAGAACACTGCAAAACACACTGGGCGCTCTTCCGTATTTTGACGATATTGTAATAATGGGTAAATCAGAGGAAAAACTTGCGAGTAGATTAAACGAAGTTCTAGCCCGTATGGACCAGGCCAGACCAGGAGTACGTCTGCGCAAGGACAAATGTCAGTTTGGGGTCTCTTCCGTCGAATTTCTTGGGTTCAAAGTTGACGCTCTCGGCATTAGGCCATCAGCCGACAAGGTTAGAGCCATCCATGAGGTGCCACCGCCAAAAGAGAAAAAACAGTTGCAAGCGTTGCAAAAGCATTCGCAGAACTAAAGAATTTGATCGCATCGGATGCGTTCCTAATTTATTACTCTCCGGACCGCCCACTGATCCTAACTTACGATGCGTCACCATACGGGTTAGGAGCAGTACTAAGCCACGAAATGGAAGACGGAACACAGAAACCGATTGCGTTTTACTCTCGCACGCTGTCAAAGGCAGAAAGGAACTACTCGCCGATCGACGAAGAAGCGGTAGCGTTAGTCGCAGAAGTCAAAAAATGTCATGATTATTTGTATGGAAGGAAGTTCACGCTTATTACAGATCATCGCCCACTGCTGGGAATCTTTTCGACAGAAAAGCTAATTTCCTAAATCATTTTCAACCCGATGATGCGTCGAGCAATATTTTTGAGAGCGTATAAGCTCAAGTTAATTCATCAGCCTGGAACAAAAATAAGTAATGCAGATTTCCTAAGCCGCTGCCCAACGTCAGATATACACCATGAGCCTCGAACAGAAGAAGTTTTCATGATCGAATGGGCAACTGATCCCACTGTCACCGCGAACACCCTAGCTACCAACACGTCTAAGGATTGCAGCCTCAGAAAGGTGCTCAACTGGGTGTTAAGGAGATGGAGTAGAGCTG
Organism: Drosophila parabipectinata; assembly: GCA_018153455.1. Lineage (NCBI taxonomy): Eukaryota > Metazoa > Arthropoda > Insecta > Diptera > Drosophilidae > Drosophila > Drosophila parabipectinata. The sequence continues at coordinate 431,373 of JAECYA010000403.1, read as the reverse complement.
AAGTTCAGCGTCATGAAGACCTGTATCCTTTCTTCGTTCGGCAAAACGAACTGACCAGTAACCAAGGAATATTATTTTGGGGTAATGGATCTGTTATTTCCTTGATGGACAGGTCTGGTGGCCCGGTCTGGATGCAGTTATCGAAAAGGCGGTGAGTCAATGTTTAGCGTTCCAATATACTAGAAATTTCCCCACCAATCGGTCGTACATCACTGGGAGTTTGCCAAGAAACCATGGTCACCCCTGCACATTGATTTTGCCGGACCGTTCCGAGGGAACACGTTTGTGTTAGTCGTCGATTCTTTTACGAAGTGGCTTGAAGTTTGCCCCGTAAAATCAACATCCGCGTCAGCTGCAATCACCTTCCTTCGGCAACTTTTCGCCACCCATGGAATTCCGGATGAAATCGTGTCCGACAACGGAACTGCTTTCACCTCCGAGGAGTTTAAGTTGTTTACGATAAACAATCGGATGCGTCACATCCGATCCGCACCGTTCCACCCTGCAACCAATGGACAGGCCGAACGAATGGTTCCAACTACGAAGAGTTACCTGAACAAACTAGATCGTTACTCGGATGTCAACATAGCTTTAGCTCGTTTCTTGTTTGACCAACATACTACGCCACATTCCGTTACAAAGCATTCGCCAGCGGAGTTACTGTTCAATAGGGAGCTCCAGACATTCTTTGACAAATTAAGTCCAGGCGAAATATCATATGGTGAGTCAATGTTTAGCGTGCCAACATACCAGAAATTTCCCCACCTAAAAAAGAAATTAAAAAGTCTTTTGTTACAGGAAGCCCTGTTTGGGTCCAGAACTATGCAAACGGTCCCAAGTGGCTTGAGCGCCACGTCTCGAAGGAACAGGACCGATTTCCTATTCGGTGTGTCTTGAGGACGACCGAACAGTCAGGCGACTGCATTATGTATGCGACTGCATTCTTTCGCGCAGCGATCTCGTTCGACTGAAGTCAGTCTTCACTCAATCGTGAGCCCCTGCAGATCGAGCTGTAGTCAGGGTAATTCACCAATTCCCCTTCATATTAATAAACCCCTGTATTAATCGCTACTCATATTCCTCATTATTGAATTACTTAAATAAATTTAATATATGCTTGCGCATACATAAAAAGGTTCATCTAAGAGGGGCGCTCCGTCGTTTTCCGAAGGAGGGGGGAAGTGGATGGGCATCCACACCAAAGTGAGAGGGAACAGAAGAATGTATTTTTTTTATAGCTATGTTCAGCGCGACACCTCACCACTAATGTTCAACAAACGTCTCTGTCTCTGTCTTCCCGAAAAGGGGGTCAAGCAGCGGTCATCAACCTGGTCAGCCAAGTGGAATGTCGCCAGGATCAGTACGCCGCGCAGGCGTGCCTTAGAAAGTGTGGCGGGGTGAGCAGCAAAGGTGGACCAAGGAGCAAAGAGGGGTTGCGACGCAGGGTGCAAAAGAGTCCGACAGCCAAACGCAAGGAGAGCGAAAGGATCCATTGCTGGACGTTCCTCTACCAACCCAGGGCAGTGTAGTCGAGTTGGTCCATTCCCGAAAACGGCAGGTAGTCTTGCAAGGAAGTGAGGAAAGAATAAGTCTGGCGTATGCCTTACCGACTCCTGAAATCGCAACCAACAGGCGTGGTCCTGCGAAACAAGGATAGACAGACTCGGGATCGCACACCAAGTGTACACATAACGTATAGGACGAGACACAAGACCAAACCAGGGTGGGGTGATCGAGTTGGGCCATTCCCGAACACGGCAGGTAGCCTTGCGAGGAAGTGAGGAAAGGATAAGTCTGGCGTATGCTTTAACGACTCCTGAAATCGCAACCAACAGGCGTGGTCCTGCGACACAAGGATAGGCCGACTCGGGATCGCACGCCCGGTAGTCACAAGACGTACAAGACAAGGGAGACAAGGATCCGTTGCTGGACGGCTTCCTCTGCGAGCCCAGGGCATCAGAGTCGAGTAGGGCCATTCCCGAACACGGCAGGTAGCCTTGCAAGGAAGTGAGGAAAGGAGAAGTCTGGGTACGCCTTACCGATTCCTGGAATCGAAAACAACAGGCTTGGTCCTGCGAAACAAGGATAGGCCGACTAGGGAACTCAGGCCCAAGACAAAGACCGAGTGAGAGCACCCCGGTCACCAGCCTCGCCACTACAAATTCGGACTCGCCGGCGCGTATGCACGGTATCCCGGTGTAGCGAAGGAGACACGCACAGGCACAGGTGTAGCGGAGGAGGCAGTCTGCATAAAAACTCCCAAACCTGGCACCGGCGCGTATGCACGGCGTCCCGGTGTAGCGGAGCCCAGCATAGCATACGCTTTAGGCAGAATATAGTCTAAGTGACCAGAAAATTTAAATTTGAGGTCGAATAAGACACCAAGATCAAACACCTCCTCTTTAGCTGCCAAACTATAATTATTGATGGAATAACCCGTGCAGATTTCAAGAGACCGCTTACTGTAACGGGTAAACAGACACTTCAATAAGTTTAGTGGGAGAAGATTACGGGAGCAACATGAGTAGATTCTGGTTATATCCTCCTGTACAAGTAGCTGTCACTAATGCAACTAATGACCTTATAGATTTTAAGGTCATCCGCATACATTAATATGTAGGAGATTTGTCCTACCTAAGAGATGTCGTAAATGAAAAAAATAAATAGGACAGGTCATAGAAAGCTGCCTTGTGAAAGACCAGAGGAGGTGACAAATGGACTTGAGTTAGCGTCTCCAATAGAAACGTGGCAAGGCCGGTGACAAGCCAGATAAGACACACTTTGTCAAAGGAGAAGTTGGAGAAGTCAGTGTAAATGGCATCAACCTGAATTCGGCCTTCAAAAGCTTCAAAGCAGTGCTTAGAGAAGACCGCTAAATTAGTTGTAGTGGACCTCCCAGGCCAGAAATCATGCTGGTTGGGGGATGTAAAATTACGAGCCAGAAATGTCAATTTTTTAGTACCTATCCGCTCCAGTATCTTAGCGACGTTGCAAATTTTGGCTATAGGTCGATAGTTGGTAACATCAGACCTACTGCCACGTTTGTGAATAGGCGTTACAGAAGTAATCTTCCACCGATAGGGGTATCTACCAGATGAGAGCGACAAGAAGAACAGCAGTTGAAGGGGAGTAGAAAGGAAAGCAATACTCTTCTTGAGAAGGCCATCAGGCCATTGCCGATATATTCGCAGAATTTTTTCAAACAACTTATTCTCCTCCTAAATTGACTGATCAGCCTTACGCATATAACATTCAAGCAGCAAACCTTATTTTCTGTTCGTTTTTTTCTGAGAACAACTTATTATCTGGTCTTTTAAGGGTCAAACCCATTTATTCGCCAGGCCCGATGAAGTACCAGGCTGTGTGCTAAAATACTGTGCCAGGGCTCTGTGCAAACCGCTTCTTAGACTTTTCAACTTTTCTTTGGAAACCTCGATTTTTCCCCTTAAGTGGAAGGAATCATTCATAATTCCCCTACATGAAAAGGGGAAAAAGTCTGAGGCTGCCAACTACAGAGGCATCTCTAAGTTGTCGGCAATTCCAAAGTTATTTGAAAAATTATTACCCCTCATTTGCAACACCTATGCTCTTCGATCATCTCTCCCTGTCAGCATGGCTTTATTAAGCGTCGCTCCACCACCACAAATTTACTGGAGTTGACATCCTTTGTCATAGATGGCTTTTGTAAGGGATATCAAACCGATGTAATTTACACAGACTTTAGCAAAGCATTTGATTCAGTTAATCACTCACTCTTGTTGAGTAAACTGAATATGCTGGGTTTTCCTATAGACCTCTTAACGTGGATCTCCAGCTATTTAGATGAAAGGACACAAAGAGTCTTATTTAAAAACATACAGTCCCGTCTGGTCCGTGCTACATCTGGCGTCCCTCAAGGAAGTCATCTTGGCCCGCTATTATTCACGCTTTTTATTAATGACTTGCCCCCTGCTTTAACGAACTCTCTAGTTCTTATGTATGCAGATGATGTAAAGCTTTGTCTTCAGTACAAATCCATCTCTGCCCAATGCAGTCTTCAGTCTGACCTTGATAACTTTTAAGAATGGTGTTTAGCTAATGATCTAATACTTAATGGATCAAAATGCAAGCATATGTGTTTTTATCGTTCTTTCCCTCTGCAAGCTACGTATTCCATTAATGGGATTGCCTTAGAAAAATTAACCCAGGTTAATGATCTCGGCATCCTATTAGACATAAAACCTAAATTTGCCGACCATATTTCCTTAATGGTTAATAAGGCCAAAGGAGTCCTTGGTTTTATTAAAAGGTGGTCAAAAGAATTAAATGACCCCTATATAACCAAAAAATTATTCATTTCTTTGGTCCGTCCTATACTGGAGTACGGTTCATGTGTCTGGAGTCCCCAATATAAAGTACATCAGGACCGCATAGAATCCGTACAAAAGAATTTTCTAACTTTTTCACTTAGAGGTCTAAACTGGGATGCAAATCTTCACCTTCCATCTTATAATAGTATACACTTTCTCATAAACTTACCTAGCTAACAAATCGTAGGACAATGCTCGGTGTAGTCTTTCTACATAACCTTATTAACGGGGATGTAGATAGACAGCATTTACTAACACGCTTAAATTTCAACATTCCTAATAGAAGGACTCGAAACTTTAGTCCTCTGTTCCTTAGCCGTTGTAGCTCGACATATGCACTGCATGAGCCTTTTAGGGTATTATGTTCGAACCACAATGGTCTCTACTCTATAACATCTCTTTCCTGTCCCTCAAACTTTAAATATATAATTTTAAATTTCCTTACTAACTCCGCCTAGCTTAATAATTGACAAATAGCTTAAAACCCAAAAAATCGTTTCTTGAGCGCCCCTCGGTCGTCTGGGCCCCTAAGCCTTATGATGAATACAGCAATGCTAGCTGATGCTCTTATTGATGCACAAGCCATTTCCAAATTCTGAAAGACCGGTAAAAAAAAAAAAAAAGTATTGGGGAGATACCACCCAAGTCAGTGTGCGACTCGGTAAAATGTCCTGTGGCTTCAACTAGGTCACAGTCCAAAACGTCCATGCTACTCACATTTTGAAAATGCTCAATGCTAAGAAGAGTTTTATTATCACTCCAAGAAACCTTTGTCTCCAAGTTAGAGGCAAAGTATTTTGCAAAAAGTTCAGAATCGCGCTGATCCGAGTCGGTTGCTTAATTACCATAAAATATGGATGAAGGTAAGTCCGATTTTGACTTTATGATGTTAACAAACCGCCTAAAAGCTTTGGAATTATATCGAAGGATAGCTTCGACATCAGATATATACTGGTTGGAAAGAAACTTATTAAGGAATACAAATTCCCGCTTAAATTGCCGGTACAGCTCTTTTTCTCGAGGCTCCCCTTTCTTTATAAATCTCTGGTAATGCTTATCCCTTCTACTCTTTTAGTTTTTTAAGTCTTTTGTATACCAGGAAAGCATACAGGATCTATAGTCCCTAGGGGCATAAGTATCAATACTATTAAAGAGGGCAACATAGAATTTAGTTTAACAATTATAAATTGAGTCATCCGAAAAAAGGGAAACCAATCAAAAGATGAAATAGATGCATTAATAAGTGACAAGTAAGTATCATTTAGTATCATATAAAACTCGATATGAATTACTAATGGCTTGTGGTGCATATCAAATGGACTTAATGGTACATTGCAAAATTCTACTTCACTATTAACGAAGTTGTTTAAAAATATAAAATCATGAATTTTGAATAAATCATTAAAAATACTATTTACTTGGGAGAGGGCTAGACTAAAAATATCATCTAAAACTACAATTTCATGATTTTGGTAGACATTGCCAAGTGTCTCTGTGTCAGGAGACCAGACGATAGAGCTCAAGTTTAATTCGCCAGCTACCATCAAAGAAGTAGGGTCCAACGTTCTAGCACAGACACTCCATATGCGCATGATAGATACTAAATGCGCTGTTTGGAAGGATGTACGACACAATGATGACGAACAGTTCATAGATGCCGTGGAGTAAAACGGCAAGCTGATCCAGTAGAGGGTCGGCCACCGGATGGCGTAGTCATGTAGCCTGAAGATATCGACCGATAGCGATGATCACACCACCTTCTCGCTCACACTGGGTACTGGATGCATCTAGGTCTTTTCGAAATACTTGGTACAAGTTATGCTCAAAGAACTCAGAGGAGCTAAAGTTGTCGCAGGTTGAAGAATCCTGGAATACCATCCGGGACTTTGTCCTCATCCCCGATATATTTTGGAATAGAACTATTAAGCTTTTATTGGAGTCCCAGGACGAATTATAACAACGGTTCAAACTGGGAGGTGGACGGTTAGGTGGTAATGATGAAAGTACACTCCTAGTACTGGTGCATGCAGTAGGCATATCCATTACGCATAGCTTACAAGATACCCGACGAGGGCTTCATAGTCAGGCACATCCGAATGCAGCAAAGATCCACTCTCACGTCCAAAGCGTAAATAAACTTCTTCTATCGACAAAAAGAAGGCACCAGCGTGTGGCCCAGCGAAAAGAGATAAGATGAGCCTCGATGCGCTGCCAACGTCTCGATTACAATCGTTTTGTTGTTTCTGGAGATCCATAAGTGAAGATAAGATGTAAACAACTCGCCTTGGAAATAGTTGCTGTTGTTGGAGTATATCGATCAGCAAACGAATTAAATTACTGGAAGAATTGAAAAAAGCGTCAATCGTTACCATTAACGCTCGCGCCGCGCAGCAGGGAGCAATCGGGGTGACAATTAGAAGCTTGTGAAGAGGAAGAAGTAAAGGTGCCGGTTACTGGGGGTTTTTTGAAGATCGCGTTTGTGGTAAAGTAAAAATAGCCGGGAGGTCAATAACCTTAGCACAAACTCTATGGTCTTAGGTCTCTATGCACAAACCGGCTGACTTTTACCGACATAGGCCAAAAGTCATCATTGAAGACTGTAGGGAAATGTTGTTCCGGAAATCCTGATTTCAAGTTAACAACCTTGGGGGCGTTGATGTCAGCAATTTTTTGGATCAGCCTAGCACAGGCTTAATCACTCGGCTCCACGTTCAGCTTATCTGCGAAAAACTTGCACAGTGCATCTGGTTGGGTAGACGTCGCGAATTTACCAATATAAAGGTATTTTAAGGGTAGAAGAACTTGAAGCTGAGCGCAACTGGGTGCTCGTCCCAAAATGCGCCTGTTAGAGTTGATCCGCTTCTTCCTCGGGACAACCACCTTAGATGCCGTTGGGGCCTGGCCCAATGTAGCCTTAAACCGAAGAGACCTCGCGCCCAGCCGCTCCATTTACCAGGGCATCCACTTTGGCATTAATGCTCTCGAAAAGGGATGCTTGATCCAGAACCTTATGATTAAGCTCATCAATTTTGGAGTGCGAATCATTTTCAATGATGTTAAATCTACACAAGCGGTGTGGTAGGCACGCCGGCAGATCGAAGCGCCCCGAACGGCCTCACACCCACGAAGTTGGGTAGCAGTAACTTCTGCACTGTACTCGGTCCAAACGAGAGTCGACATGAGCGAAAAAATAAGAGCGTCCGAACTCAAAGAAAGCTAGATGCAGACGATTCCTTCTCTATGTCACATACATTCACATAACAACAATTTACCCTTGTACTCTACATATATCACAGCGATTGTGACATGTATCACAGCGATCTACATCCCATTATGTACATAAACGAAGGTGTGATTATTGTTAACGATCGCCCGACTCGCGTGAATGTGGACAACGTCATATACGAGTCACACAGCTCATCACTTTCTCTAAAGTGTCACCATATGTCTTCATATAACACCATATGCGTCTTATGTCAGCCATGACACGGCCCAGAAAAGGGCCCCAGGAGTAGCTATCTTGCTCTCCCTGAACATTCCCTTGGAAGAAACACAATATACTTAGCCTTCCGTACCTTTACCGCTTGAGTGACCGTAATCTGGAGCACATTAATATATTCCGCAAGGGTATCAACGACTTTAATACACACCCAATGCGCGTAAATCTGCCTCGGCTTAAATTATCGGCGCGTCACCCATAGACATAGCCAAAAGATCAGCGGCCCAAGTAAAAAAGGTGATTGCCCAAATTGGCCGCTACGAATTTCATGTATGTTAGCTTTATGTTTTAGTTCTCGTTTGACATGCTCCATTTGAGTTAACTCCGGAAAACCGCCGTTTACATCTTATCATTTCAAACTTTTAAGTCCCTAGGTTATCAGGTTAAAAAGGGCAGTTATCCTTCCATCATAACCCTGCAGAACTGGAGGTGTCGATTGGCCATGGGTAAGTGCTTACCTCACCGATCACTACATGGGTACTTACTAAAGTGACCCTATAGGAAACGACGGTCGAACCACCTAGTCGACTCGAGCTTGCGATTGACCCTAGGTAAGTGCCTACCTCGTCGATCACTACATGGGTACTTACTAAAGTGACCCTATAGTAAACGAGCGTCGAACCACCTAGTCGATTCGATTTTGCGATTAGCCCTGGGTAAGTGCTTACCTCGTCGATAACTACATGGGTACTTACTAGATTAACCCTATAGTAATCGAACGTCGAACAACCCAGTTAATAAATATATGCGCATTAGCGCATAAGTACAAAATAATGGCAAGCATCGCTTTTGTTTTTGTTATTTTGTGGAAAGAGCATACACAAGATAACAGACAAAACTTCGATTATGCTTTACATCGCTGTTTGTTTACGCGTCTTCGGTGCACTGCTTAGAAAAACAATTGTCCAGAAAGAACAGTTTGTTTTATTTTGTGCTACTCTTTCGCTTAAACGCAGCTGTGTTTGCTGGCTGACGAAATTTTTGCAAGCATTTGAGTTAAGAAGTGCAAAGCGGATCAATCGATTATTAGGTGAGTGACTTAAAAAATAATATACGTTTGCAATATAAAATATGTTTATGTATATTTTATGTATAAATATGTATAAATATATTTTAGCCAATGAAGTGGTCTTGGCGTATAATGTGGATGACGTTCAGGGGAAAGGTGCCCTAAGAAAAGAAGAAAATTTCTTTGGCGTTATAATTGGTGAGTATTTTAAAAGATAGTTGTTTAATAATCATTATACACTTCAATCTATTAAAACTTGTTTAATCCTTTTTATTTCTAGATTCAATAACTGCAGTAGGCGGTATTGGCCCAGCTGAGGAACAATTGAGAAAGGCCCTGCAGCTCCAAAAAAAAGAGATATTTTAAAAACTCAAACAGCCTAAAAGTAATGAAAGAACAAACCCCTTTATAAAAAAGAAAAATTTAAACTAAATAAAAACTTTAATTGCAATTGTACATGTTTTTTAATTTATAATGGCAGGCCCCTCCATGGGGTCCAATGTAAGTACTTATTTTACCGACCCTTCAATGGGGTCCGATGTATGCACTTATTTTACGGGCCGTTCCATGGGGTCCCATGTAAGCACTTATTTTACCGGCCATTCCATGGGGTCTAATGCAAGTAGTTTCTTTAAAGACCCTAATATGTTGCACTATTTCACTAGTTCGTGGGTAATCGAGGCGGTGGCGATTGCGGACATTTCATACAAAAACGGAAATTAAGAAACGCATGGCTAGACGCCACTTTGTAAGTAGTGGTGGTCTGCTGGTAAGTGCTTATTTCACCAGCAACGAACTAGTGCTCAGAACTGCAGGGAATCTACCTAAATCAGCATTGGGATATCTCTGACCAACAGGGCTTCTCCACCAACTGGAAGACCGCTGTCCCGGCACAATAATATAACGACAGCTGCGTGGAGCCACCCAAGGCAGAAAACGAGGCAATCGCCATCGATTCTATCCATTGTTTTATTTGATAAATACATTAATTTATATATTCTGGATCAAAACCACCTCCTCTGTCTGTCCATCTGTCTAACCGTCTGTCTGTCTGTTTCTGGACAAACTAGTCTCTCAGTCGCTATCGGTTTGCAACTTTGCACACATCCGTTTTTCCTTTGGACGCAGTATATTTGTCGGAACGGCCGGGATCGGCTGACTATATCCCATAGCTGCCATTTAAAGTTGTGGAGTTAAGATTTTCTATACAAATATAGGGAAATGGCATGACTTTGGATTTTTCCTCAAATTTTCATTGAGCACTGGTACATAAAAGAAAAATTAAATGCATAACATTACACTTAACAAGAAAGGAAAGCTAACTTTGGGCGGAGCCGAAGTTGATATACCTTTGCAATTAAAACCGGATATATATCGCAAACATCGGATATAGTTGGCCGATCCTTATGATTACATCATAATAAAACTAATTAACTAAAATAAAAAATCTAAAAAAAGTCCCAAACTTCTATCTTCAAAAATAGCAAAGTTGATATTTCTACCAAGTACCATTTCCGATCGTTCAGTTATATGGCAGCTATAGGCCGATCCTAATGAAATTTGGTAGGTTGGATCAACTGGCCAAAAATAGAATCTGTATTAAGTTTCAGCTTTCTATCTTAAAAAACACGAAAGTTGGGTCATTTCCGATCGTTCAGTTATATGGCAGCTATAAGATATAGTCGGCCGATCCTTATGAAATTTGGCTTGTCGTAATGGTTTGCCAAAAACAGCTCTCGTGTCAAATTTTAACTCTAACTTTAAAAACACCAAAGTTATACCTTTTCCAATCAATCAGTTGTATGGCAGCTATAGGATATAGTCGGCCGATCCGGGCCGTTCCGACTTATATACTGCGTGCAAAGGAAAGAAGGGTGTGTGCAAAGTTTCAAGACGATAGCTTTAAAACTGAGAGACTAGTTCGCGTAGAAACGGACAGACAGACAGACGGACAGACGGACATGCTCATATCAACTCAGGAGGTGATCCTGATGAAGAATATATACTTAATAGGGTCGGAGATGTCTCCTTCACTGCGTTGCACACTTTTGGACAAAATTATAGTACCCTCTGCAAGGGTATAAAAATTACAATAGTATTTTAAAATTATGGATACATCCCCATCCTCTTGGATGTGCCAACAAGATGGATCTCAACGTGAACTATGTTGAAAAACGTATGCGTATAAAAGAAGTTTTCAAAAGAAAACCTAAGTGAAACATTGCAGTTAACAGAATCAAATTGGGAGGAAATTAACCTGCTTTTGGCGGCACTATAACCGATTTTTATAGCCACTCAAAAATTGCAAAGCGAACAATAATGTTTCAGCGATTTTTATAAGCTTTGGCTTGAAACAAAGTTAATACAACAGATATTTCAATATAATCGAAATACTTTTAAGAAACTCTGTGTGTACTTTTACATGGTTGGCCCACACATGAAAATTTCCAGTAGAAATATAACTAAATGAATTGAATAATTGAGGAATCCTTGATTAAAACATTTTTAGGACTTGTTTTTTAAAAAAGAGTAATATTGTCATTGCAGATGCCATTATAAAAAAAATTTTCTTCACGTAATTCACATTATCGAGTCTTCCTTTTGTAATGAATACTGTTATTTATGGAATTATTAAGGAATCCTTGATTATGTCCTTTAAGGACATTCGATACATCATTTGAAAGTTACTGCGCCACAGATCATAAAAATGTAAGCGTTTTTTAATAGTCCACTCGGTTCAGAAGTTATTCGATTTCAATTTTTATTTTCAATTTTTGTAATAAAAATTGAATCATAATTTTTATTTTTATTTTTTTTATAAAAATTGAAAAATAACTCTTATTCTTAATTATTATTATAAAAATTGAAAATAAGAGTTATATTTCAATTTTAGCAATAGAAATTGAAATAAAAGTTTACTGTGTTTCTGGATTCACCGTTAAAATATGGTATATGTGTCCTTTCCCACTCCCCACAAAGGCTTATTTGTCGTTCAATTTTTTTGAACTCATAAGTCTTATTTGCAGTCCCTGGTTCAATAGAAACGTGGCAAGGTCGATGGCAAGCCATATAAGACTCGAAGTTGGTTCGAGGCAGGAATTAATACCTAATTTATATAACTTAGCAGAAATACAGCATGACACACTTTGTCAAAGGGGAAGTTGGAGAAGTCAGTGTAAATGGCATCAACCTGAATTCGGCTTTCAAAAGCTTCAAAGCAGTGCTTAGAGAAGACCGCTAAATTAGTTGTAGTGGACCTCCCAGTAAAAACCCATGCTGGTTGGGGGATATAAAATTACGAGCCAGAAATGTCAATTTTTTAGTACCTATCCGCTCCAGTATCTTAGCGACGTTGCAAATTTTGGCTATAGGTAAGTTGGTAACATCAGACCTACTGCCACCTTTGTGAGTAGGCGTTACAAAAGTAATCTTCCACCGATAGGGGTATCTACCAGATGAGAGCGACAAGAAGAAAAGCAGTTGAAGGGGAGTAGAAAGAGAAGCCAGATACTATCCAAGTCAGGTGTGTGCCACTTGGTAAAATGTCCTGTGTTTTCAACTAGGTCACAGTCCAATGCGTCCATGCTACTCGAATTGAGAAAAGGCTCAATGCTAAGAAGAGTTTCTTTATCACTCCAAGGAACCTTCGGCTCCAAGTTAGAGGCAAAGTATTTTGCAAAAAGTTCAGAAACGCGCTGATCCGAGTCGGTTGCTTAATTACCATAAAATATGGATGAAGGTATGTCCGATTTTGACTTTTTGCTGTTAACGAACCGCCAAAAAGCTTTAGGATTGGATCGAAGGATAGCTTCGACATCGGATATATACTGTGTGAAAAGAAACTTATTAAGGAATACTAATTCCCGCTTAAATTGCCTTTACAGCTCTTTTTCTCGAGGCTCCCCTTTCTTTATAAATCGCTTGTAATGCTCATCCCTTCTATTCTTTTAGTTTTTTAAGCCTCCATAAAAGCCTTAGATAAATCATTTAAAATAATATTTACTTGAGAGAGGGCCAGACAAAAAATATCATCTAAAACTACAATTTCATGACTTTGGTAAACATTGCTAAGTGACTCTATACCAGTGCACTACAGGAAATATGACCACTTTTTCTGGCCAAATATAATATTTCAAGAACAAAACAAGATATTTAAGTTCAGATTTTTGATTTGAGTTCACAATGTCAATAGATTCAAGATTTTAAAAAAATGTGGGCGTGGCACTGTCCACTTTTTAAGAAACACATTCTAAAGGGGCCCATCCACAGGCGAGCATGTTCGGCGAACATGTTGTGCTCGACGAAATTTTTCCTGTGGATGGTAGTGTTCGTTGTCAAATTTTGTGTTCGTCAAAATGTTCGAATGGAATTGAAATATTTCTATTTTGACAACGTTTGCAACAACATGCTCGCCAATGGATGGCAATGTTGGCACGAACGTAAGTTTGAAAAAACGTTTTGGTAGAGAAAAATGAATAAAAAGTGCAATATTTTTTTGCAATATTATTTATGGCAAATACTTATTGCCATAAGTGCAATTAGAGTGCCGCTATAGTTGTCCGTTGACATATTGATAGTTTGAAAATTTATCGAAAAATGATGTTCGCACGAATGTTGGCTCTAGTTAGTGCTAAAAATGAAATTCAAGTAGGCGAGCATGTTGACGAACATGTTGACGAACATGCTCGCCTGTGGATGGGCCCCTTAACTCATAAACTAAGCAAGATATTTAAATTTTGATTTCTGATTTGAGTTTATATGGTAAAAAGAACTCAGAAATGAAAAAATTGTGGGCGTGGCACCGCCTCCTATTTAAAAATGACATGCTCACTGTTCGGTTTTGCACTAGTCTCACAGCTAACAGATTAACATTCAAGGTGTTGAGGTTGCCTCCTTAAATGAAGAATTTTTTGGAAAGTGCATTTTTATGCATATTCATATTTCACTCATATGAAGAAAATTAAACAATCTACAACATGGACTAAATTACAAGGTCCGACTCGGTCAGACTTAGTTTAAATCTCTTTTTAAAAATGTGATTTATTTCTAAAAAATTTCTTTTGCTAGACTGCTTACATTTTCCCTTTATTAAAAAGACAACACAAGTTTTTTGGACACTTCACATACACAAACACTTAATACAAACCACATTAAAAGAGTACTCATTTCAAAACTTTTGATTTTGTCCATAAAATTTTCAGTATTGGCGTTTTTAAAATCGCACCAAAAAATCGTAAATTCTAAGCTCATGTAAATGTTAACATCAACAGCTGTTTTTAACAGCTGATTTCTTTGCAGTGGTGCCGTCTATGAAGATTTCTGGTATGCAACATTAAAAATTAATTTATTGTGAATGATATGCAGTTAAAATTATTTTAATCTTTTAACTTTCAAAAAATGGTTTTTGGCCAGACAAAGTGGTCAAATTTTCTATAGTGCAGTGGTGGGCAAAACTAACACATGTTTAAAATTTGAGTGTGTGCGTAGCAGAGAAACAATGAGAGCAGAGAATTCACTGAGCGAAAAAAAAACGTATTTTTTTATTTCATTTTTCGTTAATTCAAAAGTTGGAAAAAAAGCTTTGCTAGCAACATTTCTAAAAAAATGAAAAACTACGCTTCCCTATCTATATTCTCCATGAAGAAAACTTTTTCCAACCCAATTTCTGTGAAAATTTTTCGATGTGGAACAATTTTGATTTTTAGTTTGGGCTGTCAAATGAATCAAAATGAGAGCAAATGAGAGAGCTTCTAAAAAAAATTTGAGAGTGCTTACACTGTCAGTGTGCCGGCAGCGCTGCGGCAGAATTTCCTACCCTATACTCGCGTGCTATGTAAAATGAGAGTTTGCCCACCACTGTTCTAAACAATAACACAGCTCCACAAAAAAAAAAAAAAAAAAAAATTCTATATGGATCCGAATCCGTGGTCAGTTGGTCGCCATCACGTCAGGTTTTTCAGGTCAGTTTGACGCCATCACGTCAAGTTTCTTCATAACCTCAAACAAATAGCGTCAACCCAGAAAACGCCTTACCTAAAATAACCAAACGCAAGTTAACCTAAATTAACCAAACTGACCTCAGATTCGGATTCAGCGACCCCAAAAACCTCCGGGTACCATGTTTTATTTGAATATGCTGAATTTTGAAATTTTTGTGTTCGGCATACATTTTTTGCTAAGATGCCTACATATAAACGCACCCCCTGTCCTAACGGTGCATGCGAAAAATTTGGCATGGAGCTCGTTTTAAAGATCACAAATCAGCCTCATTCATCAGCCAATCAGCCAAATTCATTTCCATTTTGAATTAGGTTTGTAACACATCAGAATTTTGCGGTACGATTTTTCGAAAATGGCCAAAAACGGCGTTTTTCGACTATTCAACCGTTATTTTCTCGAAAACCTGACGTGATGGCGACCAACTGACCACGGATTCGGATTCAGCGACCCCAAATCCATATAGGAGGTATGGTCTGATATCTTTTTTTTTTTTTTTTTTTGTGGAGCTGTGTAATGATTGGGCTGCTTGAAAGTCGTATAGGATACGAAATCCAAGCTCTATGCGATCTGTCAATTTTGGGAGGGGTGCCGCACGCAATATATATTGAATTTTTCCGGCTCTGGCTCGCCAGATAATGGAGTGTTGTTCTTGCCACGCCCCCCAAGGTGCCTTTTACTCATTATCCCATAAAAAAAGCTGCATGCATGGGACAAGCTTCTCTTGGTAAGAGATCTGCTGCTCATCTTGGCCATCTGGTGATTTGGTTCAAAGAGTATACATAAAAAAAGAAAGGGGTCCCTTCGCATCGGCTCTTCCGTCGAGCACCTAATGTGGCGCACCTTCGACGTTGCGAGACTTGGTTTGCCCACCTTACCTGTGGCTATCCAAATTCGGGGTCAAAACCCATTATGTCAACGATAGCCCCTGCTTCGACGGTCTCAAGGGGGACTGTCATGTCGGGTCAAAACTAGTGTTTTTAACACATTATAAATATTTATTTACCCACTAACAGAAATATAAAAAAAATAGCTTTAGACTTAAAACATACATATTCACTATAATTAATTAAATGGCATTAATTAATATAATGTTAATTATATTAGCTCCCTGCTGGACAACAGCGAGCAGCCCAGAAGACTAAAAAGGACACACCCGCTGGACCTCCCCTTACTACTCTAATTTCTTCCATATTAATATTTAAAATTATCTATAAGTGAAGTTTATGTGATAACATTTAATGGTTGTCCCTAATGGACAGTTTTAAATAAACGTTACCCTGCTATTCCAAAAAAAAAAAAAAAAAAAAAAAATTATATGGAGTAAATACTAACGTAAACCTAATAATATCAAAAATATTCATATGTGGCAAAAGAAATTAAAAGAATTAAAACTAAAAGATTAAATGAATGGGCTTTTTTAAAATAATAAAAATAAATCAGATATGATCAAGACTTTCATATAAAAACAATAAAATTACATGGCGATTACATCGAACATATAAACGAATATGCGCTCGAACTTGAGTGGAAACTCGCCAGCGAAATGGTTCGACTGAGTTGGGCTAGTGGACTAACAATTTACTTTAAGATTTCTTTTTTTTTTATTTAAAAATTTAAGTCGGCCATCATGCTTAGAAAATATTCCCTGTTTTATTATATGTTTGTCTTATCTCTTATATTTTCATTTAATAATTAAAATTGGTATCATGTAAGTACCTTCACACTCACCCCAGCATTGGTAAATCCATCGTCGAAAGCGCTTTCGCGGACTGGACTAAAAAAAAACAAGGAAAATTTACTATTGGGAAAGACACCTTGGGGCCATGGAAATCATTTTTCTTATTTTTTTCTTTCTCTGTTTTCTTCTTTTTTTTTCTTCTTTTTTCTTAAAAAAAAAAGGTTAGGTATAACCCCACTGACACATCGAACCTCGCTTGGCAAATTTTTCTCTTTTTATATCAAATGCCTTCTTCTGCACGGAATCTGTTTTGGCCACAAGCCACCACAAAACATATTACTTATTCACTAATAGAACTACCACTACTTAATCTAACACCTAACTACATGCCAAAATCCCACATGGCAGTACTGGATTTCCGGGTGAAAGTACTCCGGTTCACCGCGCCGGGGTCGCCGGATGCCTCCAATGTACCCCGGGTCACAATCGGGTAGCCTTCCCGCCGGAAAATTGGTAGTTTTTCTCGATTTCTTTTCTTCACAAAGCTTCGCGGCGAGGAAATATGCTCTGTCAAGCGCGGTTGGAACCAAACTGCCCGCTCGATCCAAAGGTTCGATGGTGGGCCTATCGAGTAAATCTCAAGCCCACTGACCGAGTCTTTTTCTTTGTTCTTCCTCCCTCAGCTTTTCGGTCTTGGGGTATCTCTTGATGTTTTGGACCCAACTGCAACTCTTCCGGCGAACGCTGTTCCTGCTGCTTTGCGCCGTGGGCTTTCGAATTTCCCTCCGGTAGTGTCTACCTTGTTGCCGACCCTAGTCACGCAAGAGAAAATTTAACAAGAACTCCTAACTGACCCGCCGCCCTTCCTTACCTCGACGGATTCGCTCTTGGCCACAAAAACGGTGGGCTCCTTTTCGCTATGTTTGCCCTTGGACACAAGCTCCTCGTTTGTCGTTCTTTGCACTACATAAAAAAATCCACTACTAGATGAAAAAAATCCACTCAACTAAACTAAATTCATTCAACCAGAGGATGTGCACTGAGGGAATGAATGCCCCGACTCCAAAATTTGGCGCTGATCCCTCCATGGCCTTTGCCCGGAGAGACAATGCCCCAACGGAAAATTTTCCATTTTAACCGCTCCTAATTTCTCTGTGCCTCTTATTAGCCTGAAACTTCTCTCCTAGATGGCGCACACTGGGTACTGGATGTATCTCGGTCTTTTCGAAATACTTGGTACAAGTTATGCTCAAAGAACTCAGAGGAGCTAAAGTTGTCGCAGGTTGAAGAATCCTGGAATACCATCCCGGACATTTCCGATATATTTTGGAATAAAAGTATTAAGCTTTAATTGGAGTCCCAGGACGAATTATAACAACGGTTCAAACTGGGAGTTGGACGGTTAGGTGGTAATAATGAAAAAACACTCATGGTACTGGTGCATGTGGAGTAGAGATCTGCAAGAATACATTCTTATTGCTTGTGCCATAGAATACATCCGAATGGTATAGAATGAATGAAAGCAAGAGACACAACGAATTGAGTGAGAAGAAGTGAGAGAGTAGGAGCGCATTCTAGCTCGTGGGCATTCTCTTACTTTGAAACCGAGTGAATTGGGGTGGGAAGTAAAATGAGTGCTTTTGGAATGAGGAATGCAGCCGAATGTCTCGAATGGTTTTTAACACTCTATGCATTCATTTATTTTCTTCTGTTAAGCAAAACACTTCTTTAATACTTCTTTAATAATGAAGGAATTGAGCGAAAGGTGAATTGTGATGAAAATGTTTTTTTATTTATGGTTTTTACTATTATTATTTATTTCTTAGTAATTTTTGTTTAGTTTTCTTAAGTTTTTCCAAATTTAATTATTTTACAAAATTTTTTTAGCGGCAAAATTGTGCTGGAAAATTATTTATTAATATTTATTGAAATATTGAAAATATTTTTACATTCTTATAAGTAAAATATGTAAAATAAAATATACAGCATAATAATGAATATTTCTGAAAAAAAACAATGACTTACTTCCACTTTTGAATTATTTTATTATCAGCGTCCAAAAATACAGGAAAATATGAATAGTTGTATCATTCATTTTAGAATGCATTCGAAACAATTCGAATTCGAACTGTAACTCTTACTCATTCAATTCGGTTTTCATCCACCGAATGTTGTGCGAGTGGAACCTACACAGTCGCACTCACTCATTCATTAATTTTCGTCTCAGCATTCTATCTCAATTCATTTTCACTCAATTTCAATTTTCATTCATTTTTGTGCATTTGAATGTCGTTTTTTAGCTATTCATGCACACCTCTAATGTGGAGGCATATCTATTACACATAGCTTGCAAGATAGCCGACGAGGACACATACATCTTTTCAATCGACTCAACAGTAGACCTGCGAGTGCTCAGTTGCAAGGCAAATCCAGTGAAAGGTGAAAAAATAGAGCATACATAATCTGGCGCAATCACGCACAGCAATAATCCACTCTTACGTCCAAAACGTTAATAAAAATCTTTATTCGGCGAAAAGAGATAAGATGAGCAGCGATGCGCTGCTAACGTCTCGATTACCACCGTTTTGTTATTTCTGAAGATCCAAAAGTGAAGATAAGATGTAAACAACTCGCCTTGGAAATAGTTTCTGTTGTTGGAGCATATCGATCAGCAAACGAAGTAAATTATTGGAGGAATTGAAAAAAGCGTCAATCGTTACCAAGGAAGAAGTCCGGGGGCTTTTTGACCAACGCGTTTGTGGTAAAGGGAGAATAGCCGGGATGTCAATAACCTTAGCAGGTTTTTTATGCATAAACTGGTTGACTTTTGCCGACATAAGCCAAAAATCTTCATTGAAGACTGTAGGAAAATATTGCTCCGGAACTCCCAATTTCTAGTTAACAAACTTGAGGGCGTTGATGTCAGAATCTTTTCCTGAAAACTTGCACAGTGGATATCCGGTTGGATAGGCGCCGCGAATTTACCAATATGAAGGTATTTTAAGGTGGGAATTATTAAAGCTGAGCGCAGCTATTAGGGTTGATCCGCTTCTTCCTCGGGACAGCCACCTTAGATGCCGTTGTAGCCTGGCCCAGTATATCCTTTTTGCTCCCAGTGCTGGTATGAATAAAAAGGGAGCAACAACATGCGCCCCAGCCGAAGAGACCTCGCGCCTAGTGGGTGTAGCCGCTCCATTTACCAGGGCATGATCTACTTTGGCATTAAGGCTTTCGAAAAGGGATTCTAGTAAAGGGATGCAAGATGTATCTATTTTGAAATGCGAATCATTTCCAATGACGCAGCTATCACATTGCCACATTAAGTTCGGAATATTTACAAGTATATTTATAGCCTTCGATGGCAAATCCACACAGGCGGTGTAGTTGGCACGCCGGCAGATTCGTGGGCCTCATACCCACAAAGTTGGGTAGCAGTACCTTCTGCACTGCACTCGGTGCAAATGAGAGGCAACGTAACCGAAAAAATAATCGTCCGAACGCAAGAAAAGCTAGATGCAGACTGATCTACCATTACTTTGGCATCAAAAGGATTTATTCATCGAATCGGCGTGCGCCGCACGCATGATCGAATCTCTTTCTTGGGTTCAAATTTCAATCCCTGAATTCCAAACACACCATAAACTTGGAGTCTCTACCATGAAAGGAAATTTGTGCGCTCCTGTTGGCTGATTCTTCGTTCAGCACGCCCGGTCCAATCGACGTTCTCATTGGAGCTGACCAGTTGTGGAACTTATACACCACAGCAGTGGCGGATTTAACAGGTGGGCAAAGGCGCGCTTGCCCACTGGGCCCCCCCGACGAAAGGCTTTCAGGGCCTCTCTTGCTGAAAGTTACACCTTCGATTTCTTTCTTGTATGGGGTGACAGGGGGGCCCTGGAAAAATTTTGCCCACTGGGCCTTTTTCCTTAAATCCGCCACTGCACCACAGAAAGAAGGGATTTTGGTACGGGCTATTCATGTGCAATGAATATAGTCTTTGGTTGGATAATTAGAGGTCCTTACAATACCTGGTCATATCAAACGTGGTCATATGGATAAGCTCTCATCATTTGAGATGGATGATACTGCTTTCTATTTGCCGCACCATACGGTCCTGAAACTTGACAGTCTTAAAACCAAGTGTCTAGTTGTGTTTGATGGTTCTGAAAAGGAAAGCATGGGAAGTTCACTCAACGATCGTCTGCACATTGAATCACCTATTCAGCGTGACCTTTTTCGAGTTTGTTTGCGATTTAGGCAGCATCGATACTTTTTTGCGCGCATATCAAAAAGATGTTCCGCGGAATAGAAGTTGCAAATAAACAAGAATTTTCAACGCATCATTTGGCGAACTGGCAAGACCCAGCCAATTCGTCACTTCACCCTGCTAACTGTCACTTATAGCCAGGTACCCTCGCTATTCCTCGGTGCGCGCGTGTTGAAACAATATGCCGATGATTATATCAATGAGCTTTCAGCAGAAGCGCGAGCTCTTAGCAACAATGCCTATGTAGATGACATCCCGACAAGAGCCAACACTATTGAGAAGTTGGTGTCATTAATGAAGGACTTGATTCAACTGTTAGACAATGCTCAACGCAAGTGGAGCCTAAACTGTAAGTTTTTTTTGAAGCCATCTCAGACGATCGAAGTTATGATCCTAGCCAATGAAAGAACAGCTCGTCCGATCACCCAACACTAAAAATACTTGGGATTCATTGGAATCTCTAGATGACCTGTTATTGAAGTATCTTCCGACCGCCAAACGGTCTTTTCCAACCAATCGAGACTTGTCACGGATTAACGATCTACTTAGCCCGATCTTGCTCCTATTTCAGTTGAGATGGACGGCCGAGTTTCATTAGAATGAGCCAATTCCAGAGACGTTCACTGGAGAATGGCGAATCATATTGGATCAGTGGCCAATGCTATCAAATTGCCATGTTCCCATAAGCCTCATGCCTCTCTGATGCCACATCCAATGAATGTGGAGCTGTTATCTATAGTCGAGTGCTTCACGGTGACAGTTTTCGTACCACCGTACTAGATGTTAAAACACGAGTGGCTCAACTGAAAGCCGTATATATACTACCACGGGTGAAGCTTAATACAGCGCTCCTCCTCACTCGGTTAATATTGGTTGTGAAATCATTATAAACGATTTCTATTTACATTATAACATTCCTACATGTTGGAAGGATTCCAAGTTTGTCTGCAATTTGTATTGGCTTTTCACCTCCCAGACGCTGGAACACGTACGTATGCAATCGAACTGCGGAGATTCGAAGCAAAGCACCACGAACCAGCTCGAATCAAGTTCATTTGGAAGACAATCCCGCTGACTATGCCTCTCGCGGACTCCCGCTATTCAAGCTCAGCTACACAGCATCTGGTGAAATGGTTGGCCAGCGGTTGACCCAAGGTTACCCAGCCCATAACTTGACTTACCAGTCTCAGAAGCCAATTTATCGGTTCCGGAGAAATACAAAACCGCGGAACGACTTATAAAGCCTACAACTCTATATAGCTTTACGGATGAAAGCTTGAAGGAGTTGCAGATCAAGAAAATTTCATCGTGAACCCGCCTCATACGCATAGCAAGTTACTGTTATCGGTTTATTAATTGTATTCGTGGCCGAAAACAATGCACACAATTTCTTATATCAAGGGAGTTCTCAAAAGAGTATCAACTGATCCAGAAGTCTGGCCAACTTCCCATCGAGTCCAAACTAAGTCGCTTCACACCCTTTATCGACCTACAAGGAGTTATGCGAGTTTGTGATCGAATTCGAAAGGTACCCATACGCAGATCATGGGACAGCTTCTAGTTCCACGGGTCCAAACGATTAGATGTTTTATGAACACATTATTCGACTATGCTGGCCCTAAAGCCAAAAAGGAATCAAAGGCACGAAAGGCACTTTACACCGAAGTAATTTGCGTTTAACGACGAAAGCATTTATTGTAGCTTTTAAACTTTTAATATTAGGACGATCGAATCCGACCTTTATTCGGACAATGGAACTACTTTCAAGAAGGCTAACGCGTTCTGGATAACATGCAACGCCTAATACTCGACCAAGTTAACAATCAAGGCTTGGCCAATTTCTTTTGCACCGAAACCATTAATTGAAATTTTATCCCTCCATCTGCGCTGCACTTTTAAGGAATATGTCAAACGGGAGTCCGACCAATTAAAGTCCTTATGCGCCGCTTCATAGAAAGAAAAGCATTAACATACGAGGAGCTGACGACTCTGCTTACACAAACTCAATTCTCGCCCACTTTGCTTCTGCGGGGATAAGGGTGGATCTACTTACTCCGGCTTATTTTCTGACCGGAACGCCTTACACTGATCTCCTGAATCGAGTATGCTGGATGTTCCAGTAAATCGGTAGGAACGATAGAAACAATTACAATCCATTGTACATAGCTTCTGGTAAAGATGGCACATACCACGTTTGAGAACGAAAAACCCGTTTATTTGCGCTTATAACTAACTCTTAATAATGTGCAGATCTGCATAAACCTTGCATAAAAGCGCATGATCTTTGAGCTTTCTATTGTAACGTAAATGTATTCACGATTGTTCAAGCATTGAACACTGTTTTTTAAAGAAATTCTTCAGTTAGAGTTTCAAGGGATCGGACCCATGAAATACGAGTCAAACAGCATAATCTAAAACCGATCCCCTGCAGCCTAACATAAATAACACAAACATAAGCATCATAAATAACACAAACATAAGCGCATCCGCACTTGAGAAAGGGTCGCAGATAGCATGTCAACGTGCAGTGCATTGACAAGTAGTTTTACATAGATTTAAGATTCTCATGTATCGTACTTATAAGACAACTTTGACGAATAAAATTAGTTTCCATAAGGAGCTCATTGGAGTAAGACCTATTTATTTAGGGCTCCTCTTAACATTTGGTCCTTCGAGGCACCCTGACGTTTTCCCCCCTGTGGTAAGAGACTCAGGGTTAAAAAACTGGCACCTATAAGTGGCTGTAGAAAAAATGCTCAGCCCAGGGTAGCTAAAAAATAAGGCTGCGATCTGGGTAAAAAAGAGCCCAGTTTAAAAACCGTAGTCCTCTGTTGTTTCCCCCCCCCAAGAGGTAATGGACACAGAGAATAAAATTATTTAAGTGCCAATGAGCATAAAACTGTGTGTTTTTATTTCGGAACAATACCGAAATAAAAAATTATATGCAAATATATGAAAAATTATTTGTGTATTAGACTGTCCTAGGCTCTACATCGGAAAAGTAAAAAATAAAATATTTAAATGCCAATAAGCATAGGGCTGTGTGTTTTTGTTTCGGAACAACACCGAAATAAAAAATTATATACAAATATATGAAAAATTATTTGTGTATTAGACTGTCCGAGGCTCTACATCGGAAAAGTAAAAAAAAAATAAGTTTTTCCGGAACAACACCGCAAATTTATAAATATTGAAAATAATATACGGCGTGTTCGAGGCCAAATATCGAGCGAAAATAAATAGTCGGGTTCCTGGGAACAACGACAGCCAAAGTCTTTGGCGTTTTATACGGCGGGACCAACGTCTGCGGCAGGACCACCGGCGAGTAGAAGAACAACATCAGCGGCAGAAAAAACAACGAGCTACACCATCAGCAGCATCAAGAGCGGATCGTTTTACATCATCTGCAGGAGGAACACGCATCAAAAAAGAACATTTAAAAACTGTATGGTATGGTAAAACATGAAAAAAATACTTACAATTTAAGAAATAATGATAAAAAAAAAAATCGGTAAAAAGATATAAATTATCAATTTAGCCCTCAGTAAAACAAAAATTTTTAAATTACAGTCCACTAAAAAATCGAAGAAAAAATAAATTTTTCAAAGTAAATCTCAAATGAAAAAAATTATATACCAAGGCACTTTTGTGGCCCCTTGCAGGATGTTCAAACATTAGGTTGAACATAACAAATAAAAGCTTAAATAATTTTAAATATTTAAAATTCAAATTAAATAATTCTTTCACTAATTATTAAAAGAAAAAATTTATTTATACAGTCCACTAAAAATTATAATCAAAGAAAAGGTTAAAGTAACATCAAATTTATTCAAAAAATATTAATCAAAATACATCAAATTTACGCCTCTTTTTGTGGCCCTTTCCAGAATTTTCAAGCATTGAACACTGTTTTTTAAAGAAATTCTTCAGTTAGAGTTTCAAGGGCTCGGACCCATGAAATACGAGTCAAACAGCATAATCTAAAACCGATCCCCTGCAGCCTAACATAAATAACACAAACATAACCATCATAAATAACACAAACATAAGCGAATCCGCACTTGAGAAAGGGTCGCAGATAGCATGTCAACGTGCAGTGCATTGACAAGTAGTTTTACATAGATTTAAGATTCTCATGTATCGTACTTATAAGAGAACTTTGACGAATAAAATCAGTTTCCATAAGGAGCTCATTGGAGTAAGACCTATTTATTAAGGGCTCCTCTTAACAACGATCACTCCACTTTATCTTATGTTAGTTTTACGTTATTCTACGCTATTTTTTTAATCTACACAACTCATGGCAGTGACTCACGGAAACTAACGATGCTCAGCGCATTGAAATATGTATATATTTACGTTATTAAAAATTCGGTGAATTGCATAGTACGATCTTTATCAAGAAGGAATATAATCATTCTTATATTTCTGATTTCTAATTTCTTCGTTTACATTTACACAATTTAACCTGCACAATTTATTTCAACAATTAACATATCGCCAATGTACGTGCCAATAATCCAGACTTACGAGGGGAAAGTCTTTTGAGACATGAGAGCACGTGCGACCCGTCGGGAGGAACATGATGAGCGTCTACGAGAGCAGTTGAAAAACACTGCTGACCATTCTTCCCGGAAGGCTTATCCAGAAATACGTTTCATATGGTAGATTGGAGATGCAGAAACGCATTCTGATCGTCGGCAAAACCCTGACTACACAACGCCGGGAAACACGTCAACAGCGCAAGGTTCCGGAGCAACAAATTTGGCAAATGGTAGAGGATCGATTGATTAACTTCGGAAGGAACCCCTAAAATCGATTGGCTCCCAAAAGCATTCGAAACGTAATAGGGGCGCAATAGTTCAACCTTCGGAAGAAAGTTTGCAACGCTTTTTATTTCCCAGTCCGTCTGAAAAATATAACTTTTTCCACAGTGGTCGTCGTGACTTCTCTCTTGGAAAACTCCCATCACTCTGCGTTTCTAAGGAGTTTGCAAGTTATGAAATTCCTTTCATTACAAATGAATCTGATCCGAAGCAGTTTCAGCAACACCTATCCCAAACTGCTGCAGAGCTCGAAGAAAATGCGCATGCGCAAATTGAGCTCCTTGCATTGGCACCGGGTGAAGGCCATCGGTCAACAACAACGCTTGACGAATACGCAAAGGAACTTTCCCTTCCAACTTTTCTTGCGGTGAAAAATTTAAATGCAAACAACCTTTGCGAAACAAGCCAGAGCCAGAAATTAAGACTTTCCCATTTTTATTGGAGAATCGACTTTCAACACAGAGGATCTCCGCTTTCTCGCCGAATGTACTGGCTTATTTATTATTTATTTATTTCACCACTTATTTATTTCATTTTTTTTAAAACTCCTTTTTTAAAGCACAAAAAACGAAAATCTTATACCTTGAAAAAGTACATTTTTTGTTAAAAACGTCGCCATTTTTTTTTTAAATCAAAATTTTTAAAAAGTCCTCGTTCACGGACTAGACAATACAATATACTAACTAAACTTTTTTGAATTTTGGATTTCGGATGAACCGTTTTCGAGAAATCATGTCCACCGCAAGACACCATCGAAAAAAGACGATCCGGGAATTCGGCTATAACATTTTTGTTATGTAATATTTTTTTATGAAAAAATTTAATTAAGTACCCAGAAACATGTACTAAACAACGTCGGTAAAACATTTTTCATAAATATTTTCTATGGTGTCAAAAAAAAAAATCGATAAAAATCAATATTTTTGCGCGGTACAACTGTATATAACCCCTTAATAAAGTGAATATGTAAGCAGTCTAGCAAAAGAAATTTTTAGAAATAAATCACATTTTTAAAAAGAGATTTAAACTAAGTCTGACCGAGTCGGACCTTGTAATTTAGTCCATGTTGTAGATTGTTTAATTTTCTTCATATGAGTGAAATATGAATATGCATAAAAATGCACTTTCCAAAAAATTCTTCATTTAAGGAGGCAACCTCAACACCTTGAATGTTAATCTGTTAGCTGTGAGACTAGTGCAAAACCGAACAGTGAGCATGTTATTTTTAAATAGGGGGCGGTGCCACGCCCACAATTTTTTCATTTCTGAGTTCTTTTTACCATATAAACTCAAATCAAAAATCAAAATTTAAATATCTTGCTTAGTTTTTGAGTTAGAATGTGTTTCTTAAAAAGTGGGCAGTGCCACGCCCACATTTTTTTTAAGTTTTGAAACCTTTCTTGTTTTTTTTTAAAACCTTTCTTGTTAAGTGTAATGTTATGCATTTAATTTTTCTTTTATGTACCAGTGCTCAATGAAAATTTGAAGAAAAATCCAAAGTCATGCCATTTCCCTATATTTGTATAGAAAATCTTAACTCCACAACTTTAACTGGCAGCTATGGGATATAGTCAGCCGATCCCGGCCGTTCCGACAAATATACTGCGTCCAAAGGAAAAACGGATGTGTGCAAAGTTGCAAACCGATAGCGACTGAGAGACTAGTTTGTCCAGAAACAGACAGACAGACGGATAGACAGATGGACAGACAGAGGAGGTGGTTTTGATCCAGAATATATAAATTAATGTATTTATAAAATAAAACAATGGATAGAATCGATGGCGATGGCCTCGTTTTCTGCCTTGGGTGGTTCCACGCAGCTGTCGTTATATTATTGTGCCTGGACAGCTGTCTTCCAGTTGGTGGAGAAGCCCTGTTGGTCAGAGATATCCCATTTAGGTGATTTAGGTAGATTCCCTGCAGTTCTGAGCACTAGTTCGTTGCTGGTGAAATAAGCACTTACCAGCAGACCACCACTACTTACAAAGTCGCGTCTAGCCATGCGTTTTTTAATTTCCGTTTTTGTATGAAATGTCCGCAATCGCCACCGCCTCGATTACCCACGAACTAGTGAAATAGTGCAACATATTAGGGTCTTTAAAGAAACTACTTACATTAGACCCCATGGAATGGCCGGTAAAATAAGTGCTTACATGGGACCCCATGGAACGGCCCGTAAAATAAGTGCATACATCGGACCCCATTGAAGGGTCGGTAAAATAAGTACTTACATTGGACCCCATGGAGGGGCCTGCCATTATAAATTAAAAAACATGTACAATTGCAATTAAAGTTTTTATTAGTTCTTTCATTACTTTTAGGCTGTTTGAGTTTTTAAAATATCTCTTTTTTTTTTGGAGCTGCAGGGCCTTTCTCAATTGTTCCTCAGCTGGGCCAATACCGCCTACTGCAGTTATTGAATCTAGAAATAAAAAGGATTAAACAAGTTTTAATAGATTGAAGTGTATAATGATTATTAAACAACTATCTTTTAAAATACTCACCAATTATAACGCCAAAGAAATTTTCTTCTTTTCTTAGGGCACCTTTCCCCTGAACGTCATCCACATTATACGCCAAGACCACTTCATTGGCTAAAATATATTTATACATATTTATACATAAAATATACATAAACATATTTTATATTGCAAACGTATATTATTTTTTAAGTCACTCACCTAATAATCGATTGATCCGCTTTGCACTTCTTAACTCAAATGCTTGCAAAAATTTCGTCAGCCAGCAAACACAGCTGCGTTTAAGCGAAAGAGTAGCACAAAATAAAACAAACTGTTCTTTCTGGACAATTGTTTTTCTAAGCAGTGCACCGAAGACGCGTAAACAAACATCGATGTAAAGCATAATCCAAGTTTTGTCTGTTATCTTGTGTATGCTCTTTCCACAAAATAACAAAAACAAAAGCAATGCTTGCCGTTATTTTGTACTTATGCGCTAATGCGCATATATTTATTAACTGGGTTGTTCGACGTTCGTTTACTAAAGGGTCACTTTAGTAAGTACCCATGTAGTGATCGACGAGGTAAGCACTTACCTAGGGTCAATCGCAAGCTCGAGTCGACTAGGTGGTTCGACCGTCGTTTACTATTGGGTCACTTTAGTAAGTACCCATGTAGTGATCGGTGAGGTAAGCACTTACCCATGGCCAATCGACACCTCCAGTTCTGCAGGGTTATGATGGAAGGATAACTGCCCTTTTTAACCTGATAACCTAGGGACTTAAAAGTTTGAAATGATAAGATGTAAACGGCGGTTTTCCGGAGTTAACTCAAATGGAGCATGTCAAACGAGAACTAAAACTTAAAGCTAACATAAATGAAATTCGTAGCGGCCAATTTGGGCAATCACCTTTTTTACTTGGGCCGCTGATCTTTTCGCTATGTCTATGGGTGACGCGCCGATAATTTAAGCCGAGGCAGATTTACGCGCATTGGGTGTGAATTAAAGTCGTTGATACCCTTGCGGAATATATTAATGTGCTCCAGATTACGGTCACTCAAGCGGTAAAGGTACGGAAGGCTAAGTATATTGTGTTTCTTCCAAGGAAATGTTCAGGGAGAGCAAGATAGCTACTCCTGGGGCCCTTTTCTGGGCCGTGTCATGGCTGACATAAGACGCATATGGTGTTATATGAAGACATATGGTGACACTTTAGAGAAAGTGATGAGCTGTGTGCCTCGTATATGACGTTGTCCACATTCACGCGAGTCGGGCGATCGTTAACAATAATCACACCTTCGTTTATGTACATAATGGGATGTAGATCGCTGTGATACATGTCACAATCGCTGTGATATATGTAGAGTACAAGGGTAAATTGTTGTTATGTGAATGTATGTGACATAGAGAAGGAATCGTCTGCATCTAGCTTTCTTTGAGTTCGGACGCTCTTATTTTTTCGCTCATGTCGACTCTCGTTTGGACCGAGTACAGTGCAGAAGTTACTGCTACCCAACTTCGTGGGTGTGAGGCCGTTCGGGGCGCTTCGATCTGCCGGCGTGCCTACCACACCGCTTGTGTAGATTTAACATCATTGAAAATGATTCGCATTCCAAAATTGATGAGCTTAATCATAAGGTTCTGGATCAAGCATCCCTTTTCGAGAGCATTAATGCCAAAGTGGATGCCCTGGTAAATGGAGCGGCTGGGCGCGAGGTCTCTTCGGTTTAAGGCTACATTGGGCCAGGCCCCAACGGCATCTAAGGTGGTTGTCCCGAGGAAGAAGCGGATCAACTCTAACAGGCGCATTGTGGGACAAGCACCCAGTTGCGCTCAGCTTCAAGTTCTTCTACCCTTAAAATACCTTCATATTGGTAAATTCGCGACGTCTACCCAACCAGATGCACTGTGCAAGTTTTTCGCAGATAAGCTGAACGTGGAGCCGAGTGATTTAGCCTGTGCTAGGCTGATCCAAAAATATGCTGACATCAACGCCCCCAAGGTAGTTAACTTGAAATCAGGAGTTCCGGAACAACATTTCCCTACAGTCTTCAATGATGACTTTTGGCACACGCTGGTGCCTTCTTTTTGCCGATAGAAGATGTTTATTTACGCTTTGGACGTGAGAGTGGATCTTTGCTGCATTCGGATGTGCCTGACTATGAAGCCCTCGTCGGGTATCTTGTAAGCTATGCGTAATGGATATGCCTACTGCATGCACCAGTACTAGGAGTGTACTTTCATCATTACCACCTAACCGTCCACCTCCCAGTTTGAACCGTTGTTATAATTCGTCCTGGGACTCCAATAAAAGCTTAATAGTTCTATTCCAAAATATATCGGGGATGAGGACAAAGTCCCGGATGGTATTCCAGGATTCTTCAACCTGCGACAACTTTAGCTCCTCTGAGTTCTTTGAGCATAACTTGTACCAAGTATTTCGAAAAGACCTAGATGCATCCAGTACCCAGTGTGAGCGAGAAGGTGGTGTGATCATCGCTATCCGTCGATATCTTCAGGCTACATGACTACGCCATCCGGTGGCCGACCCTCTACTGGATCAGCTTGCCGTTTTACTCCACGGCATCTATGAACTGTTCGTCATCATTGTGTCGTACATCCTTCCAAACAGCGCATTTAGTATCTATCATGCACATATGGAGTGTCTGTGCTAGAACGTTGGACCCTACTTCTTTGATGGTAGCTGGCGAATTAAACTTGAGCTCTATCGTCTGGTCTCCTGACACAGAGACGCTTAGCAATGTCTACCGAAATCATGAAATTGTAGTTTTAGATGATATTTTTAGTCTAGCCCTCTCCCAAGTAAATAGTATTTTTAATGATTTATTCAAAATTCTTGATTTTATATTTTTAAACAACTTGGTTAATAGTGAAGTAGAATTTTGCAATGTACCATTAAGTCCATTTGATATGCACCACAAGCCATTGATACTAAATGATACTTACTTGTCACTTATTAATGCATCTATTTCATCTTTTGATTGGTTTCCCTTTTTTCGGATGACTCAATTTATAATTGTTAAACTAAATTCTATGTTGCCCTCTTTAATAGTATTGATACTTATGCCCCTAGGGACCATAGATCCTGTAGGCTTTCCTGGTATACAAAAGGCTTACAAAACTAAAAGAATAGAAGGGATAGGCATTATCAGCGATTTCTAAAGAAAGGGGAGCCTCGAGAAAAAGAGCTGTACCGGCAATTTAAGCGGGAATTTGTATTCCTTAATAAGTTTCTTTCCAACCAGTATATATCTGATGTCGAAGCTATCCTTCGATATAATCCCAAAGCTTTTAGGCGGTTTGTTAACATCATAAAGTCAAAATCGGACTTACCTTCATCCATATTTTATGGTAATTAAGCAACCGACTCGGATCAGCGCGATTCTGAACTTTTTGCAAAATACTTTGCCTCTAACTTGGAGACAAAGGTTTCTTGGAGTGATAATAAAACTCTTCTTAGCATTGAGCATTTTCAAAATGTGAGTAGCATGGACGTTTTGGACTGTGACCTAGTTGAAGCCACAGGACATTTTACCGAGTCGCACACTGACTTGGATGGTATCTCCCCAATCCTTTTTTTTTTTTTTTTACCGGTCTTTCAGAATTTGGAAATGGCTTGTATCAATAAGAGCATCAGCTAGCATTGCTGTATTCATCATAAGGCTTAGAGGCCCAGACGACCGAGGGGCGCTCAAGAAACGATTTTTTGGATTTTAAGCTATTTGTCAATTATTAAGCTAGGCGGAGTTAGTAGGGAAATTTAAAATTATATATTTAAAGTTTGAGGGACAGGAAAGAGATGTTATAGAGTAGAGACCATTGTGGTTCGAACATAATACCCTAAAAGGCTCATGCAGTGCATATGTCGAACTACAACGGCTAAGGAACAGAGGACTAAAGTTTCGAGTCCTTCTATTAGGAATGTTGAAATTTAAGCGTGTTAGTAAATGCTGTCTATCTACATCCCCGTTAATAAGGTTATGTAGAAAGACTACACCGAGCATTGTCCTACGATTTGTTAGCTAGGTAAGTTTATGAGAAAGTGTATACTATTATAAGATGGAAGGTGAAGATTTGCATCCCAGTTTAGACCTCTAAGTGAAAAAGTTAGAAAATTCTTTTGTACGGATTCTATGCGGTCCTGATGTACTCTATATTGGGGACTCCAGACACATGAACCGTACTCCAGTATAGGACGGACCAAAGAAATGAATAGTGTTTTGGTTATATAGGGGTCATTTAATTCTTTTGACCACCTTTTAATAAAACCAAGGACTCCTTTGGCCTTATTAACCATTAAGGAAATATGGTCGGCAAATTTAGGTTTTATGTCTAATAGGATGCCGAGATCATTAACTTGGGTTTATTTTTCTAAGGCAATCCCATTAATGGAATACGTAGCTTGCAGAGGGCAAGAACGATAAAAAGACATATGTTTGCATTTTGATCCATTAAGTATTAGATCATTAGCCAAACACCATTCTTAAAAGTTATCAAGGTCAGACTGAAGACTGCATTGGGCAGAGATGGATTTGTACTGAAGACAAAGCTTTACATCATCTGCATACATAAGAACTAGAGAGTTCGTTAAAGCAGGGGGCAAGTCATTAATAAAAAGCGTGAATAATAGCGGGCCAAGATGACTTCCTTGAGGGACGCCAGATGTAGCACGGACCAGACGGGACTGTATGTTTATAAATAAGACTCTTTGTGTCCTTTCATCTAAATAGATGGAGATCCACGTTAAGAGGTCTATAGGAAAACCCAGCATATTCAGTTTACTCAACAAGAGTGAGTGATTAACTGAATCAAATGCTTTGCTAAAGTCTGTGTAAATTACATCGGTTTGATATCCCTTACAAAAGCCATCTATGACAAAGGATGTCAACTCCAGTAAATTTGTGGTGGTGGAGCGACGCTTAATAAAGCCATGCTGACAGGGAGAGATGATCGAAGAGCATAGGTGTTGCAAATGAGGGGTAATAATTTTTCGAATATTTTTGGAATTGCCGACAACTTAGAGATGCCTCTGTAGTTGGCAGCCTCAGACTTTTTCCCCTTTTTATGTAGGGGAATTATGAATGATTCCTTCCACTTAAGGGGAAAAATCGAGGTTTCCAAAGAAAAGTTGAAAAGTCTAAGAAGCGGTTTGCACAGAGCCCTGGCACAGTATTTTAGCACACAGCCTGGTACTTCATCGGGCCTGGCGAATAAATGGGTTTGACCCTTAAAAGACCAGATAATAAGTTGTTCTCAGAAAAAAACGAACAGAAAATAAGGTTTGCTGCTTGAATGTTATATGCGTAAGGCTAATCTGTCAATTTAGGAGGAGAATAAGTTGTTTGAAAAAATTCTGCGAATATATCGGCAATGGCCTGATGGCCTTCTCAAGAAGAGTATTGCTTTCCTTTCTACTCCCCTTCAACTGCTGTTCTTCTTGTCGCTCTCATCTGGTAGATACCCCTATCGGTGGAAGATTACTTCTGTAACGCCTATTCACAAAGGTGGCAGTAGGTCTGATGTTACCAACTATCGACCTATAGCCAAAATTTGCAACGTCGCTAAGATACTGGAGCGGATAGGTACTAAAAAATTGACATTTCTGGCTCGTAATTTTACATCCCCCAACCAGCATGATTTCTGGCCTGGGAGGTCCACTACAACTAATTTAGCGGTCTTCTCTAAGCACTGCTTTGAAGCTTTTGAAGGCCGAATTCAGGTTGATGCCATTTACACTGACTTCTCCAACTTCTCCTTTGACAAAGTGTGTCTTATCTGGCTTGTCACCGGCCTTGCCACGTTTCTATTGGAGACGCTAACTCAAGTCCATTTGTCACCTCCTCTGGTCTTTCACAAGGCAGCTTTCTATGACCTCTCCTATTTATTTTTTTCATTTAAGACATCTCTTAGGTAGGACAAATCTCCTACATATTAATGTATGCGGATGACCTTAAAATCTATAAGGTCATTAGTTGCATTAGTGACAGCTACTTGTACAGGAGGATATAACCAGAATCTACTCATGTTGCTCCCGTAATCTTCTCCCACTAAACTTATTGAAGTGTCTGTTTACCCGTTACAGTAAGCGGTCTCTTGAAATCTGCACGGGTTATTCCATCAATAATTATAGTTTGGCAGCTAAAGAGGAGGTGTTTGATCTTGGTGTCTTATTCGACCTCAAATTTAAATTTTCTGGTCACTTAGACTATATTCTGCCTAAAGCGTATGCTATGCTGAGCTCCGCTACACCGGGACGCCGTGCATACGCGCCGGTGCCAGGTTTGGGAGTTTTTATGCAGACTGCCTCCTCCGCTACACCTGTGCCTGTGCGTGTCTCCTTCGCTACACCGGGATACCGTGCATACGCGCCGGCGAGTCCGAATTTGTAGTGGCGAGGCTGGTGACCGGGGTGCTCTCACTCGGTCTTTGTCTTGGGCCTGAGTTCCCTAGTCGGCCTATCCTTGTTTCGCAGGACCAAGCCTGTTGTTTTCGATTCCAGGAATCGGTAAGGCGTACCCAGACTTCTCCTTTCCTCACTTCCTTGCAAGGCTACCTGCCGTGTTCCGGAATGGCCCTACTCGTCTCTGATGCCCTGGGCTCGCAGAGGAAGCCGTCCAGCAACGGATCCTTGTCTCCCTTGTCTTGTACGTCTTGTGACTACCGGGCGTGCGATCCCGAGTCGGCCTATCCTTGTGTCGCAGGACCACGCCTGTTGGTTGCGATTTCAGGAGTCGTTAAAGCATACGCCAGACTTATCCTTTCCTCACTTCCTCGCAAGGCTACCTGCCGTGTTCGGGAATGGCCCAACTCGATCACCCCACCCTGGTTTGGTCTTGTGTCTCGTCCTATACGTTATGTGTACACCGGGTGTGCGATCCCGAGTCGGTCTATCCTTGTTTCGCAGGACCACGCCTGTTGGTTGCGATTTCAGGAGTCGGTAAGGCATACGCCAGACTTCTCCTTTCCTCACTTCCTTGCAAGGCTACCTGCCGTGTTCGGGAATGGCCCTACTCGACTCTGATGCCCTGGGCTCGCAGAGGAAGCCGTCCAGCAACGGATCCTTGTCTCCCTTGTCTTGTACGTCTTGTGACTACCGGGCGTGCGATCCCGAGTCGGCCTATCCTTGTGTCGCAGGACCACGCCTGTTGGTTGCGATTTCAGGAGTCGTTAAAGCATACGCCAGACTTATCCTTTCCTCACTTCCTCGCAAGGCTACCTGCCGTGTTCGGGAATGGCCCAACTCGATCACCCCACCCTGGTTTGGTCTTGTGTCTCGTCCTATACGTTATGTGTACACCGGGTGTGCGATCCCGAGACGGTCTATCCTTGTTTCGCAGGACCACGCCTGTTGGTTGCGATTTCAGGAGTCGGTAAGGCATACGCCAGACTTCTCCTTTCCTCACTTCCTTGCAAGGCTACCTGCCGTGTTCGGGAATGGCCCTACTCGACTCTGATGCCCTGGGCTCGCAGAGGAAGCCGTCCAGCAACGGATCCTTGTCTCCCTTGTCTTGTACGTCTTGTGACTACCGGGCGTGCGATCCCGAGTCGGCCTATCCTTGTGTCGCAGGACCACGCCTGTTGGTTGCGATTTCAGGAGTCGTTAAAGCATACGCCAGACTTATCCTTTCCTCACTTCCTCGCAAGGCTACCTGCCGTGTTCGGGAATGGCCCAACTCGATCACCCCACCCTGGTTTGGTCTTGTGTCTCGTCCTATACGTTATGTGTACACCGGGTGTGCGATCCCGAGTCGGTCTATCCTTGTTTCGCAGGACCACGCCTGTTGGTTGCGATTTCAGGAGTCGGTAAGGCATACGCCAGACTTCTCCTTTCCTCACTTCCTTGCAAGGCTACCTGCCGTGTTCCGGAATGGCCCTACTCGTCTCTGATGCCCTGGGCTCGCAGAGGAAGCCGTCCAGCAACGGATCCTTGTCTCCCTTGTCTTGTACGTCTTGTGACTACCGGGCGTGCGATCCCGAGTCGGCCTATCCTTGTGTCGCAGGACCACGCCTGTTGGTTGCGATTTCAGGAGTCGTTAAAGCATACGCCAGACTTATCCTTTCCTCACTTCCTCGCAAGGCTACCTGCCGTGTTCGGGAATGGCCCAACTCGATCACCCCACCCTGGTTTGGTCTTGTGTCTCGTCCTATACGTTATGTGTACACCGGGTGTGCGATCCCGAGTCGGTCTATCCTTGTTTCGCAGGACCACGCCTGTTGGTTGCGATTTCAGGAGTCGGTAAGGCATACGCCAGACTTCTCCTTTCCTCACTTCCTTGCAAGGCTACCTGCCGTGTTCGGGAATGGCCCTACTCGACTCTGATGCCCTGGGCTCGCAACCGACTCGGATCAGCGCGATTCTGAACTTTTTGCAAAATACTTTGCCTCTAACTTGGAGACAAAGGTTTCTTGGAGTGATAATAAAACTCTTCTTAGCATTGAGCATTTTCAAAATGTGAGTAGCATGGACGTTTTGGACTGTGACCTAGTTGAAGCCACAGGACATTTTACCGAGTCGCACACTGACTTGGATGGTATCTCCCCAATCCTTTTTTTTTTTTTTTACCGGTCTTTCAGAATTTGGAAATGGCTTGTATCAATAAGAGCATCAGCTAGCATTGCTGTATTCATCATAAGGCTTAGAGGCCCAGACGACCGAGGGGCGCTCAAGAAACGATTTTTTGGATTTTAAGCTATTTGTCAATTATTAAGCTAGGCGGAGTTAGTAGGGAAATTTAAAATTATATATTTAAAGTTTGAGGGACAGGAAAGAGATGTTATAGAGTAGAGACCATTGTGGTTCGAACATAATACCCTAAAAGGCTCATGCAGTGCATATGTCGAACTACAACGGCTAAGGAACAGAGGACTAAAGTTTCGAGTCCTTCTATTAGGAATGTTGAAATTTAAGCGTGTTAGTAAATGCTGTCTATCTACATCCCCGTTAATAAGGTTATGTAGAAAGACTACACCGAGCATTGTCCTACGATTTGTTAGCTAGGTAAGTTTATGAGAAAGTGTATACTATTATAAGATGGAAGGTGAAGATTTGCATCCCAGTTTAGACCTCTAAGTGAAAAAGTTAGAAAATTCTTTTGTACGGATTCTATGCGGTCCTGATGTACTCTATATTGGGGACTCCAGACACATGAACCGTACTCCAGTATAGGACGGACCAAAGAAATGAATAGTGTTTTGGTTATATAGGGGTCATTTAATTCTTTTGACCACCTTTTAATAAAACCAAGGACTCCTTTGGCCTTATTAACCATTAAGGAAATATGGTCGGCAAATTTAGGTTTTATGTCTAATAGGATGCCGAGATCATTAACTTGGGTTTATTTTTCTAAGGCAATCCCATTAATGGAATACGTAGCTTGCAGAGGGCAAGAACGATAAAAAGACATATGTTTGCATTTTGATCCATTAAGTATTAGATCATTAGCCAAACACCATTCTTTAAAAGTTATCAAGGTCAGACTGAAGACTGCATTGGGCAGAGATGGATTTGTACTGAAGACAAAGCTTTACATCATCTGCATACATAAGAACTAGAGAGTTCGTTAAAGCAGGGGGCAAGTCATTAATAAAAAGCGTGAATAATAGCGGGCCAAGATGACTTCCTTGAGGGACGCCAGATGTAGCACGGACCAGACGGGACTGTATGTTTATAAATAAGACTCTTTGTGTCCTTTCATCTAAATAGATGGAGATCCACGTTAAGAGGTCTATAGGAAAACCCAGCATATTCAGTTTACTCAACAAGAGTGAGTGATTAACTGAATCAAATGCTTTGCTAAAGTCTGTGTAAATTACATCGGTTTGATATCCCTTACAAAAGCCATCTATGACAAAGGATGTCAACTCCAGTAAATTTGTGGTGGTGGAGCGACGCTTAATAAAGCCATGCTGACAGGGAGAGATGATCGAAGAGCATAGGTGTTGCAAATGAGGGGTAATAATTTTTCGAATATTTTTGGAATTGCCGACAACTTAGAGATGCCTCTGTAGTTGGCAGCCTCAGACTTTTTCCCCTTTTTATGTAGGGGAATTATGAATGATTCCTTCCACTTAAGGGGAAAAATCGAGGTTTCCAAAGAAAAGTTGAAAAGTCTAAGAAGCGGTTTGCACAGAGCCCTGGCACAGTATTTTAGCACACAGCCTGGTACTTCATCGGGCCTGGCGAATAAATGGGTTTGACCCTTAAAAGACCAGATAATAAGTTGTTCTCATAAAAAAACGAACAGAAAATAAGGTTTGCTGCTTGAATGTTATATGCGTAAGGCTGATCTGTCAATTTAGGAGGAGAATAAGTTGTTTGAAAAAATTCTGCGAATATATCGGCAATGGCCTGATGGCCTTCTCAAGAAGAGTATTGCTTTCCTTTCTACTCCCCTTCAACTGCTGTTCTTCTTGTCGCTATCATCTGGTAGATACCCCTATCGGTGGAAGATTACTTCTGTAACGCCTATTCACAAAGGTGGCAGTAGGTCTGATGTTACCAACTATCGACCTATAGCCAAAATTTGCAACGTCGCTAAGATACTGGAGCGGATAGGTACTAAAAAATTGACATTTCTGGCTCGTAATTTTACATCCCCCAACCAGCATGATTTCTGGCCTGGGAGGTCCACTACAACTAATTTAGCGGTCTTCTCTAAGCACTGCTTTGAAGCTTTTGAAGGCCGAATTCAGGTTGATGCCATTTACACTGACTTCTCCAACTTCTCCTTTGACAAAGTGTGTCTTATCTGGCTTGTCACCGGCCTTGCCACGTTTCTATTGGAGACGCTAACTCAAGTCCATTTGTCACCTCCTCTGGTCTTTCACAAGGCAGCTTTCTATGACCTCTCCTATTTATTTTTTTCATTTAAGACATCTCTTAGGTAGGACAAATCTCCTACATATTAATGTATGCGGATGACCTTAAAATCTATAAGGTCATTAGTTGCATTAGTGACAGCTACTTGTACAGGAGGATATAACCAGAATCTACTCATGTTGCTCCCGTAATCTTCTCCCACTAAACTTATTGAAGTGTCTGTTTACCCGTTACAGTAAGCGGTCTCTTGAAATCTGCACGGGTTATTCCATCAATAATTATAGTTTGGCAGCTAAAGAGGAGGTGTTTGATCTTGGTGTCTTATTCGACCTCAAATTTAAATTTTCTGGTCACTTAGACTATATTCTGCCTAAAGCGTATGCTATGCTGAGCTCCGCTACACCGGGACGCCGTGCATACGCGCCGGTGCCAGGTTTGGGAGTTTTTATGCAGACTGCCTCCTCCGCTACACCTGTGCCTGTGCGTGTCTCCTTCGCTACACCGGGATACCGTGCATACGCGCCTGCGAGTCCGAATTTGTAGTGGCGAGGCTGGTGACCGGGGTGCTCTCACTCGGTCTTTGTCTTGGGCCTGAGTTCCCTAGTCGGCCTATCCTTGTTTCGCAGGACCAAGCCTGTTGTTTTCGATTCCAGGAATCGGTAAGGCGTACCCAGACTTCTCCTTTCCTCACTTCCTTGCAAGGCTACCTGCCGTGTTCCGGAATGGCCCTACTCGTCTCTGATGCCCTGGGCTCGCAGAGGAAGCCGTCCAGCAACGGATCCTTGTCTCCCTTGTCTTGTACGTCTTGTGACTACCGGGCGTGCGATCCCGAGTCGGCCTATCCTTGTGTCGCAGGACCACGCCTGTTGGTTGCGATTTCAGGAGTCGTTAAAGCATACGCCAGACTTATCCTTTCCTCACTTCCTCGCAAGGCTACCTGCCGTGTTCGGGAATGGCCCAACTCGATCACCCCACCCTGGTTTGGTCTTGTGTCTTGTCCTATACGTTATGTGTACACCGGGTGTGCGATCCCGAGTCGGTCTATCCTTGTTTCGCAGGACCACGCCTGTTGGTTGCGATTTCAGGAGTCGGTAAGGCATACGCCAGACTTCTCCTTTCCTCACTTCCTTGCAAGGCTACCTGCCGTGTTCGGGAATGGCCCTACTCGACTCTGATGCCCTGGGCTCGCAGAGGAAGCCGTCCAGCAACGGATCCTTGTCTCCCTTGTCTTGTACGTCTTGTGACTACCGGGCGTGCGATCCCGAGTCGGCCTATCCTTGTGTCGCAGGACCACGCCTGTTGGTTGCGATTTCAGGAGTCGTTAAAGCATACGCCAGACTTATCCTTTCCTCACTTCCTCGCAAGGCTACCTGCCGTGTTCGGGAATGGCCCAACTCGATCACCCCACCCTGGTTTGGTCTTGTGTCTTGTCCTATACGTTATGTGTACACTTGGTGTGCGATCCCGAGTCTGTCTATCCTTGTTTCGCAGGACCACGCCTGTTGGTTGCGATTTCAGGAGTCGGTAAGGCATACGCCAGACTTATTCTTTCCTCACTTCCTTGCAAGACTACCTGCCGTTTTCGGGAATGGACCAACTCGACTACACTGCCCTGGGTTGGTAGAGGAACGTCCAGCAATGGATCCTTTCGCTCTCCTTGCGTTTGGCTGTCGGACTCTTTTGCACCCTGCGTCGCAACCCCTCTTTGCTCCTTGGTCCACCTTTGCTGCTCACCCCGCCACACTTTCTAAGGCACGCCTGCGCGGCGTACTGATCCTGGCGACATTCCACTTGGCTGACCAGGTTGATGACCGCTGCTTGACCCCCTTTTCGGGAAGACAGAGACAGAGACGTTTGTTGAACATTAGTGGTGAGGTGTCGCGCTGAACATAGCTATAAAAAAAATACATTCTTCTGTTCCCTCTCACTTTGGTGTGGATGCCCATCCACTTCCCCCCCTCCTTCGGAAAACGACGGAGCGCCCCTCTTAGATGAACCTTTTTATGTATGCGCAAGCATATATTAAATTTATTTAAGTAATTCAATAATGAGGAATATGAGTAGCGATTAATACAGGGGTTTATTAATATGAAGGGGAATTGGTGAATTACCCTGACTACAGCTCGATCTGCAGGGGCTCACGATTGAGTGAAGACTGACTTCAGTCGAACGAGATCGCTGCGCGAAAGAATGCAGTCGCATACATAATGCAGTCGCCTGACTGTTCGGTCGTCCTCAAGACACACCGAATAGGAAATCGGTCCTGTTCCTTCGAGACGTGGCGCTCAAGCCACTTGGGACCGTTTGCATAGTTCTGGACCCAAACAGGGCTTCCTGTAACAAAAGACTTTTTAATTTCTTTTTTACGTGGGGAAATTTCTGGTATGTTGGCACGCTAAACATTGACTCACCATATGATATTTCGCCTGGACTTAATTTGTCAAAGAATGTCTGGAGCTCCCTATTGAACAGTAACTCCGCTGGCGAATGCTTTGTAACGGAATGTGGCGTAGTATGTTGGTCAAACAAGAAACGAGCTAAAGCTATGTTGATATCCGAGTAACGATCTAGTTTGTTCAGGTAACTCTTCGTAGTTGGAACCATTCGTTCGGCCTGTCCGTTGGTTGCAGGGTGGAACGGTGCGGATCGGATGTGACGCATCCGATTGTTTATCGTAAACAACTTAAACTCCTCGGAGATGAAAGCAGTTCCGTTGTCGGACACGATTTCATCCGGAATTCCATGGGTGGCGAAAAGTTGCCGAAGGAAGGTGATTGCAGCTGACGCGGATGTTGATTTTACGGGGCAAACTTCAAGCCACTTCGTAAAAGAATCGACGACTAACACAAACGTGTTCCCTCGGAACGGTCCGGCAAAATCAATGTGCAGGGGTGACCATGGTTTCTTGGCAAACTCCCAGTGATGTACGACCGATTGGTGGGGAAATTTCTAGTATATTGGAACGCTAAACATTGACTCACCGCCTTTTCGATAACTGCATCCAGACCGGGCCACCAGACCTGTCCATCAAGGAAATAACAGATCCATTACCCCAAAATAATATTCCTTGGTTACTGGTCAGTTCGTTTTGCCGAACAAAGAAAGGATACAGGTCTTCATGACGCTGAACTTCAGCTCTACTCCATCTCCTTAACATCCAGTTGAGCACCTTTCTGAGGCTGCAATCCTTAGACGTGTTGGTAGCTAGGGTGTTCGCGGTGACAGTGGGATCAGTTGCCCATTCGATCATGAAAACTTCTTCTGTTCGAGGCTCATGGTGTATATCTGACGTTGGGCAGCGGCTTAGGAAATCTGCATTACTTATTTTTGTTCCAGGCTGATGAATTAACTTGAGCTTATACGCTCTCAAAAGTATTGCTCGACGCATCATCGGGTTGAAAATGATTTAGGGAATTAGCTTTTCTGTCGAAAAGATTCCCAGCAGTGGGCGATGATCTGTAATAAGCGTGAACTTCCTTCCATACAAATAATCATGACATTTTTTGACTTCTGCGACTAACGCTACCGCTTCTTCGTCGATCGGCGAGTAGTTCCTTTCTGCCTTTGACAGCGTGCGAGAGTAAAACGCAATCGGTTTCTGTGTTCCGTCTTCCATTTCGTGGCTTAGTACTGCTCCTAACCCGTATGGTGACGCATCGTAAGTTAGGATCAGTGGGCGGTCCGGAGAGTAATAAATTAGGAACGCATCCGATGCGATCAAATTCTTTAGTTCTGCGAATGCTTTTGCAACGCTTGCAACTGTTTTTTCTCTTTTGGCGGTGGCACCTCATGGATGGCTCTAACCTTGTCGGCTGATGGCCTAATGCCGAGAGCGTCAACTTTGAACCCAAGAAATTCGACGGAAGAGACCCCAAACTGACATTTGTCCTTGCGCAGACGTACTCCTGGTCTGGCCTGGTCCATACGGGCTAGAACTTCGTTTAATCTACTCGCAAGTTTTTCCTCTGATTTACCCATTATTACAATATCGTCAAAATACGGAAGAGCGCCCAGTGTGTTTTGCAGTGTTCTTTCAATGCAGCTTTGGAATATTCCTGGGGCTGCTGAAATCCCGAATTGCAGTCTTGTTACCTTAAATGCTCTTTTGTGAGTAGCAATTGTTTGCATCAAAGCTGACTTTTCGTCTACT
This sequence comes from Drosophila parabipectinata, assembly GCA_018153455.1. NCBI lineage: Eukaryota > Metazoa > Arthropoda > Insecta > Diptera > Drosophilidae > Drosophila > Drosophila parabipectinata. Next base: position 388,295 of record JAECYA010000403.1, on the reverse strand, counting down.
ACCAATTGTTGATACGCCTGGGCCAAATTGGTACCAAAAGTTGGTACTTCTACCAAAAACCATTTGCAATCGTTCAGTTATATGGTAGCTATAAGATATAGTCAACGGATCGTTATGAAATTGGGCATGTCGTATTCTTTTGCCAAAAATTAATTTTTGAACTCTTAAACTTTAAAAACACTACAGTTATAACATTTCCAATCAATCAGTTATATAGCAGCTATAGGATATAGTTGGCCGATCCAGGTCGTTCCGACTTATATACTGCGTGCAAAGAAAAGAAGGGTAGGTGCAAAGTTTCAAAGCTTCGCGTAGAACCAGACAGACAGACGGACATGCTAATATCAACTCAGGAGGTGATCCTGATCAAGAATATTTATATTCTTTATAGGGTCGGAGATGTCTCCTTCACTGCGTTGCACACTTTTGACCAAAATTATAATACCCTCTGCAAGGGTATAAAAATTACTAGTACATTGTTGTCTTGTTGCGCATGTGTTTTTGGCATTTAACGACTCGCTACTAAAAATTAATTAATGCATGTGGTCTTAGTTTTGGGTATTTATATTGTTGAATGAAAAAGTTTTTTATGATTCGTAATTCCTCTGGTTCGGACCTTTTTTGCGACCTTTCCCTACACTTTTCGAAAATGTTTTTAAATTTGTAAAAAGTAATGAAAAATGTTTTATTTTTACTTTTAAAAAGTTTTAACATTCTTAAAATGTATTCCATGTATCTCTTAAGTTAAAAGTATGAGTGCGCTGACCATTTAAACATTTCCTGTGCTAGTAGTGATATTTTTTTTTTTGCAGCTGTATATACAATGGATATCTAAGGCAGAGGTCGGCACGGCCCTATCTCGGGGGCATAGGAAATTTCTCTGCCCGAGCTCTGCCACGACACACACAGTATAATACGTTCGAGTTTTTTTAGTTGTGTTGGTTTCGCTCTCTCTCAAAAATTGTTGACAGCACCAGAGCAGCCAAACCATATTTTTGTAGCTAAAATTTAGCTAAATCTAGCTACTTATAGAGTTTAATAGTTTTTTATGCCTATAAAAAAGCAGGTTAGCTTTTTTATTTCTCATATCTGGTAACTTGGCTTGAAATTCTCTCAGAGACGAAATGTAAAACCACTTGTGCACAAAAAATTTAATCACTTCGTCTTGGGATGCAAACTGAACAAGACAGCGATCAAAAATTCTTCCTGAAAAAAATGTTTAATAAAGATTGGGAAAATAAATTTTTTGTTATAGAAAATATGGATGGAGAGGTACAATGTCTTATATGCGATTTTATTTTTTCATCATGTACACATTATAAAATTGGACGCCATTATAGAACCAGTCATTCTAGTTTTAATTTATTAATTGAGGATCGCACTCAAAAACTATTGGAGCTACAAGCGAAATATTTTTTAAATTATGTTGCAGAAAATATGCCCCCACAAGAACCCCTAAAAAAGCTTCATTTGCAGTAGCTTTAGCATTGGCAAAGCAATGTCGCCCATATTCTGACGGTTTATTTTTTAAAAATTTAATTTCGGATGTGATTACGTGTTTTGGAGACGTGGGGAAAGATGTATTGGAATTATGCGAAAAAGTTCCACTATCTCCCCGTACTATAACGCGAAGAACAGAGCAAATAAGCAATTTAATTTTTTCTGAAACAAAAAAGAGGCTATTGAATTGTAAATATTTTTCAATTTGCTTGGATGAAAGCACGGACGTTAATAATATTTGCCAGCTTGTTATATGTTTGAAAACCGTAGATGAGAATTTATCTTCTTTTGAGGAAATTTATGATGTAATTTCTCTCCATGGGCATGTAACAGGCCAAATTTTATTTGACACCCTTTTTTCTAATATATTTACCGAAAATAACATAAGTAAACTATCATCCGTTTGTACAGATGGGGCAAAGGTAATGACGGGAAAAAACATAGGGCTTGCGGGGATTTTCAAAAAAAAAGAAATTTTTTGTCCGTTTATTCATTGCGTTATTCATCAGGAAGCTCTTTTTTCAAAAGAGTTAAAGATGGTACATGTCATGAATACTTGCGTTAAAATAATAAATAGAATAAGAGGGGGGCACAATTCTTTAACACATAGAAAATTTAAGGTATTTCTAGATGAGCTTAAAGCAGAATATGGTGATTTGCTAATGTACACGGAAGTTAGGTGGTTAAGTCGGGGAAAATGTTTGGAACGCCTTTTTAATTTAAGAAAAGAAGTGGTAAATTTTTTGAAAGTTTTAGGAAAGGATGTTGATCTCATTACTTCATTTGAAAACAACGATTTTTTAATAGATTTCGCCTTTTTCTGTGATATAACACGTATTTTTAATGATCTCAATTTATGTCTGCAAGGCAAAAATAAAGAAATTTTAGATTTAATACATTCTATGGATATGTTTAAAAGAAAACTGCGAATACTTATAAATCAATTAGAGAATAATATATATATAAATTTAGAAAAAACTAAGGAATTATTCTTTGAATTAAATTATAATAACTGCGAAAAATTAAAAGAATTTGTAAATACAATAAAGACCTTATTACAAAACATTGACAACCGGTTTCAGGATCTTAATTCTTTAACTCCCCTTTTAGACTTACATAATTTTCCACTTTCCTGTGATATTAGTAATTTAGATAGCAAACTTCACGAAGAAATTAATAATTTAAGAAATGATTTTGGAATTCCGTTAGAAACGGGGAAAATGTTTTGGTTTCACATTCCAGAAAGTAAATATCCCAAGCTGAAAAGTGAAATTTTTAAAATTTACTCTATGTTTGGTACTACTTATAATTGTGAAGTAGCATTTTCTAGCATGAAAAATATTTTATGTAAGAAACGTAATAAAATCTCCGATACTCATTTAGCAGATTTATTGCGTATTAATGAATTTAATGGCAATATTAATTTAGACGATCTTTTGGATGCTGAATAATTTTTTTTTTTTACTCATTTCTTTTTAAACAAATTTTTAATCATTACTTTTTATATTTTTTAATTTCATCAACTTTTTTTCATTTATAATTTTTGAAAAGAGAGAAACGGCACGCTCTCAGCCTCTCTCAGAGAGGAGTTGATGAGTTTGACAATTCGTAACTCACACTAATGCATGTAAACGTGTCATTGTATTGTGGTGCCGACCTCTGATCTAAGGTAATCTTTGTATGATTTTAATCTATGTTGAAGATTTTCTTATAGCTTGTTAGAGAAATGATGACCTGATGCATTAAAGGCAAAGATTAATACGCGACGGCAAGATCGGTGGGATACTGATAAACCAGAAGACATATATAATACATTGGACATGTTAAAGAGACACCATTAGAACCGGGTTTCCAGGTGACAATGGTACACTGGAGGCTCTAGAGATGAATCCACTAATAATTGGCGAATGACTGTGGTTTGCGCTGTTATCGAGGCTAGATATCTATCATTCAGTTGTGAAATTGGCACATAGGAATAAGGAGCCTCATCGTTAACATATGTATGATCGCTGTGAAGCATGTGTTGCGGTATTCATCAGCAACTTTGGACAGGAAACAGGATATGCGGATGACTGTGCTGGAGACGTTGATCGTAAGACATACAACGGTTTTGTATTTTTTTTGACAGGTAGGCCGATTTCCAGGCAGTCTAAGATATGACACCACAAACCATACAGCATATGGACAACCCATTTCATAGAACGAAAATGGGCGCAAAAATTTCTTGCGACAGGCCCCAGAACGAGTTCTTACGCTCATCGCTCGTTCATCTTACGTTCATATTCTCATTGAATGCTTTCTGTTTCTCAGTCTCTGACAAGAGCGCGATGAAGAAGAATGTTCTGCGCTTCGATTAAAATTTGTATGTGTGGGTGTAACACATTCACATACATTACCTTAGGCCACTAACCATACAACATATAGACTACTCATTTTATACAAAGAAAACGGATGCAAAAATTTCTTGCGACAGGCCCCAAAGAGAATCTTACTCCGTATTGATATTTTATATCAATTTTTGTAATGTTACTGTGCCACTGTTGAAGCACTAGTTGTGAAAAAAGTCAAACGACCTTAAAAGAATAAAGTTTGCATCTAAGTTTTCGTTTCCATAAAATACAGGCTGCTCCTATTTTTATTTAACTTCTGCTCCTACGCCACCTGGTTTAAAAAAGCGCAAGTGTGGGAATACAACCTTGTGAACCGCCGTTTAAAATGTAGTCTCATGTGTGAGGTTGAAAAAATCGATTATTTTTTTTTCACATATTTCGATAGTACTGTTTATTAAGAATGTACTGTTAAAGTTTCAAATAAAAATATCTAATAATGCAGAGATACAGCCCATAATCGAAAGCGCGCCTACACCGAAAAGTATGAGTTTCTCGGTAGCGTCTAAACTTTAAACGCGTTTTTCTCGGAATGATCTAGCTGAAATTTGGATATGTTGTTTTTAAAAGTAACACCATTGTTCCGTACTAGAATCATTTATTTTTAATGATTAGTTTTTTTTTTTATCATTAATTTAAGATAAATTTTTTAAATTTTGTTAAATTTTTCTTTTGTGAGTTCGCCATTTTTTTGTTTATTGATGAAAATAATTCATTCTAGTACGGGACAGATCCATAAGCTTAAAATTGAAGGAACTTTTGAAGAGACCTAGTAGGAATTGTTCATTAGGTCGAGTATAGTATAAATACTCCGTTCCGGAGTAATAGTGTGCCCTTCCATTTCGCTTATTCCTTTCTTTTACACACTTTTACTCCGGATCGCTAGTAAAATTGCACTGACTTGTTTTGGGAAAAGCGTTATAACTTCAACAATTTTCATAAATTCTTAATTAAATTAGTCTCGTTTCATTCAAAATTACCAAAACAATAATGATATAACAACAATAATGACAATAATGAAAAAATAATATCATTTTTTAGAAATTGTACCGAAAAAATGGCGTCAAAGTCTGAAAAACACGACAAAAATTCAAAAATGTCAGTTTCTTGTGTAAAAATTGTATCCTTTTTGTTGAAAAAAAAATTAAAGATCTATTTTTTTCAAAAGCTACAACATTTAACTATTAAAAAACGAGTAAAATTTTAAAATCGGTTTAAAATTACGCGCTTAGGAATTTTTAGGAGCGAAAAATTCCCGAAAAACCGTTTTTTCTAAATATATCAAGATTTTGAGGGTGATAGAACAATTTCAAACACGGTTTTATAATGAACAATTCCTATTAGGTCTCTTCAAAAATTCGAAATCACTGTCGCACTGTGTAATCTATTCTAATTCTTTTGTTTCGGATGACTCTAGCAATCGAAATCACCTGCGCCAAGGACCTACCTTTTTTTATACCCTTGCAGAGGGTATTATAATTTTGTCCAAAAGTGTGCAACGCAGTGAAGGAGACATCTCCGACCCTATAAAGTATATATATTCTTGATCAGGATCACCTCCTGAGTTGATATGAGCATGTCCGTCTGTCCGTCTGTCCGTCTGTCTGTTTCTACGCAAACTAGTCTCTCAGTTTTAAAGCTATCGTCTTGAAAATTTGCACACACCCTTCTTTCCTTTGCACGCAGTATATAAGTCGGAACGGCCGGGATCGGCCGACTATATCCTATAGCTGCCATATAACTGATTGATCGGAAATGGTATAACTTTGGTGTTTTTAGAGTTAGAGAGTTCAAATTTGACATGAGAGCTATTTTTGGCAAAATAATACGACATGCCAAATTTCATAAGGATCGGCCGACTATATCCTATAGCTGCCATATAACTCAACGATCGGAAATGACCCAACTTTCGTGTTTTTGAAGATAGAAAGCTGGAATTTAGTACAGACTCTATTTTTGGTTAGTTGATCCAACCTACCAAATTTCATAAGGATCGGCCGACTATATCCTATAGCTGCCATATAACTGAACGATCGGAAATGACTCAACTTTTGTGTTTTTGAAGATAGAAAGCTGGAACTTGGTACAGATTATATTTTGATCCATCCTACCAAATTTCATAAGGATCGGCCAACTATATCCGATGTTTGCGATATATATCCGGTTTTAGCTGCAAGGGTATATAAACTTCGGCTCCGCCCGAAGTTAGCTTTCCTTTCTTGTTTTATATACATACTTTTGCATGCTATAAAGTGTATTAAACTACAAAGAAAAAATTGAACAAAATATTTTCAAATAATTTATGATGCCTATAAAACAGCAGAGAAATTTCCTATGCCCTCGAGATAGGGCCGTGCCGACCCCTGCTGTAAAAACATATTTGAAAATTGAAACGATCGCATTATTTTTTATTACATAAAAATTTTTTTGAAATAACCTCTAAAAAGTTGGCCGGAACATGAGACTACATCCTTAAGTTCAGCTGAGCGGCGGCTTAACGGCCCCTCACCTAAATAGGCGGTAACATCAGGTTCGATTTTTTTACTTCTCGATTCTCTTTACTCTATTTTTGTATGCCCTTGCTGCTTTTCAGCTGGTCTTCAGTCTCTGTTTGCACCTTTTTTTCATGGATGTTCTATTTGATAAGCGGGACAACATAAAAGTTGTCACCGTTCCCAATCAACGCCAAAATTTAGTTAATCAGGGCGTTCGAGCTTTTCTCCCTGATATAGATTGGAGGGTTTTAGTCTTAGTTTTTTTAGTCTCTGTAGTCGTTGGTTGGGTTAACTGCAATTATTTTGCAGTTTTCCCGGAGCTCAAGTAAAGTAGTTAATCACGTAGTGAAATGGAAAAATAAGTTTTAATTTTTACAAATAACACGAAAAGGATATTGTTCGCCAAATTACATCTACAAATTAGGAACTAAAGGGGTCGGATGACCTAGTTACCCTAGTAGGAACAGAAAACATTAATTATTCCAGAAAAAAATTATAATATAATTCCAGAAAATTTGTTAATGCAAATAACAGAAACTGCTTTTGGACAAATTCAATACTTTTTTGATGAAAATTTATTCCGAAGTCCAAACGCACGAACAGCATTCCAAAGTGAAAGGATCATTAAATTCTTTTGACCAACGTTTGATAAAAGCACACCCCTGGCTTTATCAACTGTCAATGAAATATGTTCATTGAAAGACGGCTTATTGTCAAAAAGGACTGTAAGATCGTTAATTAAAGAAACACGATCTAGGTCGTTATTCGCCAAGTAAGTACGAGACGATGTGAGGCACACTGCTATTGAACATCATAGCTTTTCACTTTGAGCAGTTTGAACACACTGAACAAGTAAGAGGAGATTGTTTGAACACCACAAAAAGACTCCGTTAAGGCCTAATTGCGTCTTTAAGAGAAATGGTCTGAGAAAGAAAATCAAACTTAACATCATCGGCATCCATAAATGTAGTAGCGTAGTTTAAAACACTAGGTAAATCGTTATCAAAAAGAACAAACAGGAGAGGCCTATGATCTTTTCCATGTAAAAATGTAAATATCGCCTTTCACTTTATTACACATTAAATTCATTCTTTAAGTCTTTCGTGCCGAAAATATCCGTCCGATTCAACAAAACTTTAGTATGGAGGTGCCACTGTAACGTAAGAAATTCTTTAGATCAGGTCGGACTTGTGTTTTGTTTCCGATCCAGGTGGAATTACCCTTTCCAGAACGTTGCCTCTCTCTAAGGATCCATATCATCCACGTCTATCCACCTTAAGTCTTCACTCTTACGGCTGACTTTATGAAACTGAATAACTTAATTCTGGAATTTGATTGCTCCGGTTTACTGGCATGTGAAGATGTGAATATCGCTTTACAAAAATTGTATTTTTAAATTAACTTTAAATTCATTCTTTGACTTCTGCGTGCCAGGGAAATGTCCAATCGTTTCAAGAAACGCAAATTGGAATACAAGGCATCTGTTAAATTTGAATAACATTAAAATAAGACTCTTAAATAAACATAAAAAATCGGTTGTACAATAAATTACTTAAGATAAACATTTTTTTGCCCATCTTTTTCTAAAAGTGGTTTGTTATCGGATCCTCTTAAGGTAAGACCCGTTTATTAGCCGGGCCCTGTAGGCTATGTTCTGAAGAACTGCACCGAAGCCATATGGACACCTCTTCTAGAACTCTTCAACCCATCTCTGGAAATTTTGATATTTCCTTTCGTATAGAAGAAATTATACATTATTGTAATTGAGACCTTGGCAACGCATCGGGCGCATCTTCATATCTATTTTAGTTGGGCCACCCGCTCGTGCTTTCTTCTCGCCAAATGAAGGTATTTATTTGGAAGAGGGAGTGGATCGTTTCTGCACGTGAATTTTCTGATTATAAATGCTCTTTGTTTTTACCTGGCACTACATTTTCCTTGCAACTGGACACTCGCAGGTCTACTGGTCAGCCTAATGGAAGGATCTATGGATCTATGTGCCCTTCACGGATCTATCCCTCCACGTGCGCCAGTACCAGGAGCGCACTTTTATCGTTACCGCCTAACCCAGTGTGGATCGTAACTTTAATTCGTCCTTGGACCCCAATAAAAGCTTAAAAGTTCTATTCCAAAATTTATCGGGAACGAGAACCAAGACCCGGATGGTAGGTTTGAATTCTTCTGCCTGTTATTTTGGCCGCCTTCTGGTGGCCGACGCTCTACTGAATCATTTTGCCGTTTCAGTCCAGGGCATCCATGGGCCGGTCGTCAACATTGCGTCATTAACTTAGGCTTCATCATCTGTTCTCTAGACCCTGAGTCACCCTTCATGCTTCCTAACAACGTCTACCAGAGTCATGAAATTGTAGTTTTAGATCATATTTTTGGTCTGGGCCTCTTTCAAGTAAATAGTATTTTTAATGATTTATCTCAAATTCTTGATCCTATATCTTTAAATAACAAAACTTCTTCTATATGTTATGGTAATTAAGTAGCCCACTCGGATTGCCTCCAAGTTGGAGCCGAAGAGCCAACTTAACTTAAGGTAACTTGATGCTAACTTGGAGTCTTTTCTGGAGGAACCGAAGGTTCCTAATGAAAATCTTCTGAGCATCGAGCACGGACATATTGGACTTCGACCTAATTGAAAAAACCACGTGACATTTTACCGAGTCACACACACCTGACTTGAATGGTATCTCCCCATTCTTTCTTAAGAAGAGTCTTCCCCATTCTTCATCTGGTAGATTCCCCTATAGGTAAAAGATAACTTCTATCACGCCTATTCACACAGGTGGCAGTAGGTCTGATGTTACCAACTATCGACCTATTGCTCAAATTTGCAACGTCGCTAAGATGGTGGAGCGATTTTTTTACTAAAATATTGACGTTTTTGAATCGTCATTTTATATCCCCCAACCAGCACGATTTCTTGCCTGGAAGGTCCACTACAACTTATTTTGTCTTCCCTAAGCACTACATTGAAGCTTTTGAAAAAGAATTGAAAACCGATTTCAGGTTGATACCATGTACACTGACTTTTTCAAAGCCGTTGACAAAGTTTTTCATGCTGCTCTTCTGGCCAAGTTATAAAAATTAAGTATTCATTCGGCTTAAGTCTTATCTGGCAGACTGACCTTGGCACGTTTTCATTGGAGACGCTATCTCAAGTCCATTTTTCACCTCCTCTGGTCTTCCAAAAGGAAGCTCTCTGGGCCCTTTCCTATTTATTATCTTCATTAATGACATCTTTTCATGCTTTCCCTTTTTCTTGATGTATGCAGATGACCTTAAAATCTATAAGGCCAATAGTGGGTTTAGTGAAAGTTATTTGTTACAGGAAGATCTAATCTAAGATCTAAGATCCCCGTAATCTTCTCCTATTAAACTTATCGAATTGTCTGTTTACTCGTTACGAATAAGGGATTACTCGTTACCGCTTCTGCGTCTTAGGTTTCATGATCCTTCATTCTGAGCCGCCTTCATTTCTGAGCCTCTGCCTTCTTCTCAATGTTTGCAGGTTGGAGGATCGACGTAAACTGACAGCTTTGACTTTTGGCAATAATGTAGACGCTGATAATATTGATTGCTCTTTTTTACTGGGACTTATTAATTTAAATGTTCCTCAAAGGGATCATCGTACCTTTTCCCCCTTTCCCCCTTTTATTTCCGTTGGCGGAAATAAATAAATAAACAAATTATTCCTCTGCACAAAATTGGGAAAATATAAGACGATGCCAATTATAAAGCATTTTTAAATTGTCAGCCTTTCTAAAGCTTTTTGAAAAATGTATTACTCCACATTTGCAGCATGGTTTTATGAAGCGTTGCTCCACTACGACCTACTTGGAGATCACATCCATGTATAATATGATAATCTATGTCATGGATGGATTCCGGAGTATCTTACAAACAGATGTAATTTAAAATGACTTTATTAAAGCACTTAACTCTGTTGCTTTTTATACCCTTTTGATCAGGATCACCTTCTGAGTTGATATAAGCTTGTCCGTCTTTCCATCGGTTTGTCTATTTGTTTCTCCAGCAAGCTTGTCTCTCAGTTTTAGTTGTCTCTGTCGACTTGAACTTTTCACACACCCTGCATTCCTTTGCATGCAGTATATAAGTCGGAACAGCCGGGATCGGCCGACTATATCCTAAAAGATATACATACATTTATTTATAACTGTCCTAAGAGTAAAATCGAATTGCGCACACAATCTTGAGATAAATCTTAAAAGTAACAGCGGGAATATCGCTCTGCTGGTTTCACTAACTGAGAACAGAAACAACAAAAAACGAATTAAGCTAAAATTTGTATAAAATACGCGCAAAAACACGAGTAAAATCCTTAAAAAATAATATTGCACAAAAGATGAGTAAAGGTAAACCAAGTGTTAAGTAAACATAATAAGGAACCAGCAGGTAGACTAGCACACGAGGTAAGGAAAGAAGTCTATTTTTCAATCTTACAGACTATTGGGTTGGCTGGTGCGGTGGAGTTTTGAAACGTAGGGAATCCCAGCTGCACAAAGTTAGCCAACGACGCGTTGATATTGGAATCGGGCGCCTGCGTTATAGTTATGGTGTTTCCGGCCAAGTCCTGGGTAGTCACCACATGCATTATCTGCGCCTGCTGTGGTTGGGCTTGAGCATGTTGCTGCTGTTGAGGTGCTTGTTGCTGCTGGTGAGGAACACGCTGCTGCCGCTATAGCTGCCATATACCTGATTGATCGGAAATGTTATAACTTTGGTGTTTTTAAAGTAAGAGATAAGTACTCTAAAGTAAGAGTAAGAGTTATATGGCAGCTATAGGATATAGTGGGCCGATCCCGGCCGTTCCGACTTATATACTGCGTGCAAAGGAAAGAAGGATGTGTGCAAAGTTTCAAGTCGATAGCTTTAAAACTGAGAGACTAGTTTGCGTAGAAACAGACAGACGGACAGACAGACGGACAGACGGACATGCTCATATCAACTCATGAGGTGACCCTGATCAAGAATATATATACTTTATAGGGTCGGAGATGTCTCCTTCACTGCGTTGCACACATTTGGACAAAATTATAATACCCTCTGCAAGGGTATAATAAAAAAATAAATATTTTAAAATATATTTTATATTGGAATGAGAAGACAAAGTTGGTAATTGGAAGATATTGGAAAGTAATAAACAGAAATTAAAATCCACGACTCTTGATGACTTAAGAAGAAGATTAAATGTCAGAGTAAAAAGCATTTGCCGGTTAGAGGAACGTTTGGAAGTTGGGTCAGTTCCTTTAAGGAAGGAAATACAATTAAAAATTTATTTTTTTCGAAAAATTTTTTTTTGTCTTAATGTACTCTAAATATGTCTGGGAATAAGCCTTTAAAAGCATAAAGCTGTCCGGTACTTATTTTCAAAGTAATACGCAATTTAGTGAGTGCGTGTCAGTGGTAAACTTTAGTGAGTGATAAACTTTAAACGCTTCTACTGAAAAGTCGTGTTTTCAAAGTCGCCGTGCAATGTACAGGTCAGAGATTTCATTTCAATCGAATGCGGTTTTTTGCTTTATGTTTGAAATGAAATTCTCCACAACATGAATTAAAGGATTTTTCATATTTATTTCTTATAACATGTTTTTTTGACGAACAAAGTCGAAAAAAGTGTGTTTTTTTTTTAAATTTTTTTCAATTTCAAATTTTTTCATGGAAAACCCATTTTTTTACATATAAAATAATTCATGTTGTGCGCTGTACTTCTAAGTTTAATGCCCAGTTCCTGTTTTTTGTTTTAGACGTGATCCTGGGCCTGTAGACTGCACGGCGCAAAGTTTATCCCCCAAAACACGACTCCACATTATTGATCATAAATGGGCTTAATTATAATATTTTTCGAAATACTTGACTGATTTTCATTGCCCAATAATTTCCTAATAAATAAATGAGACAATTTTTAAGGCAAATGAGTTGAACAGATCGAACAATTAGATGAGGAAGATGAATTTGGAGCCGAGTTAGAAGAATTAGAATTAACGACTAAGGCAAGTGTGATGTCTTTCTTAAATGCCTTTACTGTAGCTGAAGACTCGATAATTATTTATTTAATTTTGAGTTGGGTAGATCCAGTGACTAGAGAAAAATTGGAAGAATCAGTGGATTATGAGGAATTGCTGCTGTGGCCCGATTTCGAAAAAATATTAAATCGTAGGTACCAGCATCTGTCCGCTGAAAAGACAGGCAAACCAAAACAGGAAAAAACTGGGTTCAGCAAGCAACATAATAAAAGTTCGTTGGCTTGCTCCGCTTTCAACAATAGGCAAGCTTGCAGTTATTGTAACGCAAAACACTATAGTCTTGCCCAGTGTAGTCCGTTCGCCTCGCCTTGCTGTAATGCAACGGTTTAAGTTTGTAAAGTCAGCCTCACTATGAACAAATTGTCTGCAAACAGGTCACATGGTTAAGAAGTGTAAATAGACTAGGTGTCAAATTTGTGCAAGATCGCACCCCAAACTTCTGCACCGATTTACTGTGACCGAAAAAACTTAGCGTTAACATCACCGAGTGAATGCTTCCTCCTGCGTTAAGTCTTGATGGTCGTTCTTCGTCACATGCCTTGCATGCGTCATCCCTAGAAAGGGTTTTGTAAGCGTTAGAACTAAAAATGGCGAACACATATTGGCTGATCACAAATGAACTTCATTACTGAAGATCTTGCTCAACGCTTATAGATCCTTTGGGAAGAATGACAGATTCACTCTGATAGCCGAAATAAAAAATATGTAATGCTACATATGTAATGCTCGCCAAGTAATGCTAAATAAAGCCGATAAGCGATACTAGTTGATAGGGTGGGGGAAAGACCCATCAGAGTCCTTGAAATTCTCTAACTCTATGAATTCTCTAACTCTAAAAACACCAAAGTTATACCATTTCCGATCAATCAGTTATATGGCAGCTATAGAAAAATTTTTTTGAAATAACCTCTAAAAAGTTGGCCGGAACATGAGACTACATCCTTAAGTTCAGCTGAGCGGCGGCTTACCGGCCCCTCACCTAAATAGGCGGTAACATCAGGTTCGATTTTTTTTACTTCTCGATTCTCTTTACTCTATTTTTGTATGCCCTTGCTGCTTTTCAGCTGGTCTTCAGTCTCTGTTTGCACCTTTTTTTCATGGATGTTCTATTTGATAAGCGGGACAACATGAAAGTTGTCACCGTTCCCGATCAACGATCAAAATTTAGTTAATCAGGGCGTTCGAGCCTTTCTCCCTGATACAGATTGGAGGGTTTTAGTCTTAGTTTTTTTAGTCTCTGTAGTCGTTCGTTGGGTTAGCTGCAATTATTTTGCCGTTTTCCCAGAGCTCAAGTAAAGTAGTTAATCACGTAGTGAAATGGAAAAATAAGTTTTAATTTTTACAAATAACACGAAAAGGATATTGTTCCCCAAATTACATCTACAAATTAGGAACTAAAGGGGTCGGATGACCTAGTTACCCTAGTAGGAACAGAAAACATTAATTATTCCAGAAAAAAATTATAATATAATTCCAGAAAATTTGTTAATGCAAATAACAGAAACTGCTTTTGGACAAATTCAATACTTTTTTGATGAAAATTTATTCCGAAGTCCAAACGCACGAACAGCATTCCAAAGTGAAAGGATCATTAAATTCTTTTGACCAACGTTTGATAAAAGCACACCCCTGGCTTTATCAACTGTCAATGAAATATGTTCATTGAAAGACGGCTTATTGTCAAAAAGGACTGTAAGATCGTTAATTAAAGAAACACGATCTAGGTCGTTATTCGCCAAGTAAGTACGAGACGATGTGAGGCACACTGCTATTGAACATCATAGCTTTTCACTTTGAGCAGTTTGAACACACTGAACAAGTAAGAGGAGATTGTTTGAACACCACAAAAAGACTCCGTTAAGGCCTAATTGCGTCTTTAAGAGAAATGGTCTGAGAAAGAAAATCAAACTTAACATCATCGGCATCCATAAATGTAGTAGCGTAGTTTAAAACACTAGGTAAATCGTTATCAAAAAGAACAAACAGGAGAGGCCTATGATCTTTTCCATGTAAAAATGTAAATATCGCCTTTCACTTTATTACACATTAAATTCATTCTTTAAGTCTTTCGTGCCGAAAATATCCGTCCGATTCAACAAAACTTTAGTATGGAGGTGCCACTGTAACGTAAGAAATTCTTTAGATCAGGTCGGACTTGTGTTTTGTTTCCGATCCAGGTGGAATTACCCTTTCCAGAACGTTGCCTCTCTCTAACCCTAAGGATCCATATCATCCACGTCTATCCACCTTAAGTCTTCACTCTTACGGCTGACTTTATGAAACTGAATAACTTAATTCTGGAATTTGATTGCTCCGGTTTACTGGCATGTGAAGATGTGAATATCGCTTTACAAAAATTGTATTTTTAAATTAACTTTAAATTCATTCTTTGACTTCTGCGTGCCAGGGAAATGTCCAATCGTTTCAAGAAACGCAAATTGGAATACAAGGCATCTGTTAAATTTGAATAACATTAAAATAAGACTCTTAAATAAACATAAACAATCGGTTGTACAATAAATTACTTAAGATAAACATTTTTTTGCCCATCTTTTTCTAAAAGTGGTTTGTTATCGGATCCTCTTAAGGTAAGACCCGTTTATTAGCCGGGCCCTGTAGGCTATGTTCTGAAGAACTGCACCGAAGCCATATGGACACCTCTTCTAGAACTCTTCAACCCATCTCTGGAAATTTTGATATTTCCTTTCGTATAGAAGAAATTATACATTATTGTAATTGAGACCTTGGCAACGCATCGGGCGCATCTTCATATCTATTTTAGTTGGGCCACCCGCTCGTGCTTTCTTCTCGCCAAATGTATTTATTTGGAAGAGGGAGTGGATCGTTTCTGCACGTGAATTTTCTGATTATGAATGCTCTTTGTTTTTACCTGGCACTACATTTTCCTTGCAACTGGACACTCGCAGGTCTACTGGTCAGCCTAATGGAAGGATCTATGGATCTATGTGCCCTTCACGGATCTATCCCTCCACGTGCGCCAGTACCAGGAGCGCACTTTTATCGTTACCGCCTAACCCAGTGTGGATCGTAACTTTAATTCGTCCTTGGACCCCAATAAAAGCTTAAAAGTTCTATTCCAAAATTTATCGGGAACGAGAACCAAGACCCGGATGGTAGGTTTGAATTCTTCTGCCTGTTATTTTGGCCGCCTTCTGGTGGCCGACGCTCTACTGAATCATTTTGCCGTTTCAGTCCAGGGCATCCATGGGCCGGTCGTCAACATTGCGTCATTAACTTAGGCTTCATCATCTGTTCTCTAGACCCTGAGTCACCCTTCATGCTTCCTAACAACGTCTACCAGAGTCATGAAATTGTAGTTTTAGATCATATTTTTGGTCTGGGCCTCTTTCAAGTAAATAGTATTTTTAATGATTTATCTCAAATTCTTGATCCTATATCTTTAAATAACAAAACTTCTTCTATATGTTATGGTAATTAAGTAGCCCACTCGGATTGCCTCCAAGTTGGAGCCGAAGAGCCAACTTAACTTAAGGTAACTTGATGCTAACTTGGAGTCTTTTCTGGAGGAACCGAAGGTTCCTAATGAAAATCTTCTGAGCATCGAGCACGGACATATTGGACTTCGACCTAATTGAAAAAACCACGTGACATTTTACCGAGTCACACACACCTGACTTGAATGGTATCTCCCCATTCTTTCTTAAGAAGAGTCTTCCCCATTCTTCATCTGGTAGATTCCCCTATAGGTAAAAGATAACTTCTATCACGCCTATTCACACAGGTGGCAGTAGGTCTGATGTTACCAACTATCGACCTATTGCTCAAATTTGCAACGTCGCTAAGATGGTGGAGCGATTTTTTTTACTAAAATATTGACGTTTTTGAATCGTCATTTTATATCCCCAAACCAGCACGATTTCTTGCCTGGAAGGTCCACTACAACTTATTTTGTAGGATACAAACTACTATGTATCTACTACTACTACTAGTAAGGATACATCTCCGACCCTATAAAGTATATATATTCTTGATCAGGATCACCTCCTGAGTTGATATGAGCATGTCCGTCTGTCCGTCTGTCCGTCTGTCTGTCTGTCTGTCTGTCCGTTTCTACGCGAACTAGTCTCTCAGTTTTAAAGCTATCGACTTGAAACTTTGCACACACCCTTCTTTCCTTTGCACGCAGTATATAAGTCGGAAGGACCGGGATCGGCCGACTATATCTTATAGCTGCCATATAACTGATTGATCGGAAATGGTATAACTTTGGTGTTTTTAGAGTTAAAGAGTTCAAATTTGACACGAGAGCTATTTTTGGCAAAACATTACGACATGCCAAATTTCATAAGGATCGGCCGACTATATTCTATAGCTGCCATATAACTGAACGATCGGAAATGACCCAACTTTCGTGTTTTTGAAGATAGAAAGCTGGAATTTAATACAGATTCTATTTTTGGTCAGTTGACCCAACCTACCAAATTTCATTAGGATCGGCCGACTATATCCCATAGCTGCCATATAACTAAACGATCGGAAATGGTATTTGGTAGAAATATCAACTTTCGTATTTTTGAAGATAGAAGTTTGGGACATTTTTTAGATTTTGTATTGTAATAAATTGGATTATATTTTCCTATTCCCATAAGGATCGGACAACTATATTCGATGTTTGCGATATATATCCGGTTTTAACTGCAAGGGTATATAAACTTCGGCTCCGCCCGAAGTTAGCTTTCCTTTCTTGTTTTTTAATAAATCAAAAACAAAATGGCGGGCCTGCAGCCCTTATTCGTAGGCCCTATTTTTTTAAATGGGGTCCATGGCCGAACACCTAACGTCCTTAATTTTTGATCTAGAACAGTGGTCGGCACCCCAATACATTGATATGATTTTACCGCATTAGTGTTAGTAACGAATAGCAGAAAGTAGGCTGTGAGCATGACGTTTCACACACGTATACTGTGTGTGTGTGGCAGAGCTCGGGCAGAGAAATTTCCTATGCCCCCGAGATAGGGCCGTGCCGACCTCTGATCTAGAACAAAAAATCAAGTTTGGTTAGTTTCTGTATCTCAACGGCTATCGACACACGTAGGATTTTTTCGATATATTTATTTTTTGCAAAATGGTGAGTGATTGAACAAAATTTTCAATTTTCACGAACAAAAAACGTCACAAAATTGTTGATAAAAAAAAGTAAGCAATATAAAAAATCCTACGTGTGTCGATAGACGTAGGTATTCTGAATATACTGTCAAAATTTTAGATCGATAGGTTAAGAGTTGTTCGAGTTATGTGTTCGGCAAACTATAAAAAAGCGGTTTCGAGAAAAACGCGTCTAAAGTTTTAAGTACTGTGGGATATACCTGTGAGGCATCGCCGAAGAATGGAAAGTTTCGACACTTAGACACTTTTGCCGGACTCTATCTTTTGATATGTTATTTTTAAGACCCTAAAGAATTTTTTAAGCGAAAAAAAAATTTCGATTTTTTCAAAATTCTGCTCAGATGTCCCCCTTAAGCCAATAAGTCAAAGGGCGACTAAGCGGAACATTCTTTTGGTGACATCGAAGCTGTTTGACCCCCTTGACTTATTAAGCCGTATACTTATAAAAGGAAAGATCCTATTGCAGGAACTTTGGCTAAATAAGCTTTATTGGGATAAGTCAATTCAACTGCACTTGGAAACAGAGTGGAACAAAATACAAATTGCCTTGTCGCAATTGAGGACATCTCAGTTCCGAGATTTGGGTTCACCGAGACGATGTCACCAATTCAAATTCATGCCTTTTCTGACGCATCGATGGGAGCCTAAGGAGCCTTCGTCTATATTCGTTGCGAATCTGCAGAAAGTATTAAAGTTCTTTGTTGACTGCAAAGACTAAAGTAGCGTCGCTCAAGATAAAGACGCTCCCCCGTCTTGAGTTATATGCCGCTCACCTTCTCGCCGATCTCTGCCGCAAGATAAAGCCTCTAATTAAAGTTCTGATCGAACGAAGTGTATTTTGGTCGGATTCAGAAGTTACTGTTCATTGGATTTGTCCCCATCCATCGTCGTTGTCAATGTTCGTGTCGAACAGAGTTGCTGAAATCAGAAAATGAGTGGTCAGATAATGGCACGTGGCGGCATGTACCAACTAAACAGAACCATGTACCAACTTAAGCAGATATAATGTCAAGAGGTGAATACAAAAAGAAGACTGTAGAATCGATCCGTTTTAGAGGTCCATCGTTTTTAAAGGAACCGGAAGATAAGTGGCCGACGAGCCCCCGGCTTAATCTGTCACCAAAACTTCTACAGATGGAACCAAAAAAAATGCGTTCTGATTAACCGCAATCGTCTCTACCTCACATTCATTGAAAGTGATAGAAGTATCATCCTCTCACTTAAAACTGCTGCGAGTGTTCGAAGAAATCGAAGAGATTAGTAGGAAACTTTGATATTGTTTCCTCACCTGTCGAATACAATTAAGCATTTAAGAAAATAGTCGAAATAGTTCACGAGTATCAAGAAGAAATAAAAAAGATCCAAGACAATTTAAATTTTTGCCCTAGTTTACAAAAGCTAAATCCGTTTTTACATGAATCCTGTGAAGCTGGTAGGTCATGGTAGGTCACCCTATATTTGTTTGTTTTGCAAGGCAGTTCATTAAGAAGTAGTTTCCAACCTTTTTCCAACCTCAACGGATTCCTTTTTATGGCTTTTCAAAGGTTCGTAGGACGCCGAGGATGTTCGCAGATCGTGCACTGCGACAACGTAACGAACTTCGTCGGAGCGACTTGCCACTTCGCGGAGCTTCGTCAGAGAATCGAAGACGAGGTCGACGCGGTCACAAAATACGCATCAAGAAACGGATGCGTTCATACCGCCGCGGGCTCCGCACATTGGCGGACTATAGGAGGCAGGTGTGAACTCTGGCAAGCACCTACTACTACTACTACGCGCGGTAGGGAACGCCAAGCTGACTCCGGAGGAGCTGTAAACCGCCCTCGTTGGAGTCGAGGACGTCCTGAACTCACGACCTCTGGGCGATCTGAGTCAGGACCCAAGCGAAGGCGAGGCGCTTACTCTTGGTCACCTGTTGACAGGTGGGCCGCTCATCGCCCCACCAGCACCGCGGACCCCGGATGGCGGTGTGTCTTGTCAATCAAGCAAATTTTTTGGCAGCGATGGTTCCGGGCGTACGTTTATGGCCTACAGGCGCAGTCCAAGTGGCAGCACCAACTGGAGGACATCCGGACGGGCGAGCTGGTCCTGATCGCGGAGGATCACCAGCCGCCACAACAGTGGCTCACTGGAAGGGTCGGAGTAACGCACGCCGGCGCGGACGGAAGGATCAGGGTTGCCGTCATCATGACTAGCTCAGGAACGGAGCTTAGAAGCGCCGTCCACAAGCTGGCGCGGCTGCCAGTTAATTGAAGCCGGATGAATTCTGAAATGCTACTAGATGGAGTGGCCTGTGCTGGAGATGTTACACGAGCCACAAGGTGGAAAGATCTCCAATCCTTAGGGAATATATGAATGCCTAGAATGCCATCCTCCCCTGTGCTTCGCACGAAGGAACGCACCACAGAAGAACCGATCGCTGAGAAGACCCGTCTGGGGTGAAAAGGAATCAACGGAAGCATAACCTCAAACAATCACGTGTTTCACATATGTGCATGTGAGGATGAGATCTTGCGCCTTCTTGAGCAGTGCATGTGGGCGGACGGTGGCCCTGGACCCTATCCAGATAGACAATCAATCTGCCAGATAGACAGCCCCTAAGCGAACACGATGCCTGTACCAAAAACTGTCTCGCGAGCCGGATCCCATCTGAGGATGACAATTCCCTGCTTTCCAGTTGTCATAACGAGTTTGTTAGTCTTAACTGATTTTCCACTATTCCAACTTAACCCCATTCATAACACTCACTGCTAATTTGTGGTCTTTATATTTTCAAAAGTGACATCCTCTGTGACAGTCATTCGGTCGTAGCAGCTATCGCTTCCTAAAGACTTTTACCATTCTAAGCTATTAGCATCGATGTTAATCGTTGTGCCTCACAATTATGCTCGCTTTAATGTTCAACAACGTTTTAAATGCTCTAGGAAATCGATTTGAAATCGAATTTTCTGTCATCTATAAACACTACTGATGTTGCTACGGATTCGTTTCACCAAAATTTTCATTTTTTTTTTTTTATTTTCATTTCATTATTTTAAAGGGAAGTCGTTGCGTTTCAGCGTGATCCGCTGGAAACCCGAGTCAGTCCCCAAACGAGAAAATTTGGGTGCGATACCGGTTTTATGTGTAGAGCACTTTTTGCTTCTGGATTTCATCTTTCACTGCGAGGATGCTCAGATCCCGGTGGATGTTTTCGTTGCGAACATATCAAGGTGCCCCAGTGATAGTTCTCAAGATTTTTATTTGTGCGCTCTGTATGATTTCTATATTGCTGCTGCTCGCGTTCCCCCATAGCTGGTAGCAATACCTCCAGATTGGCTTAAGGACTGAATTGTAGAGTAGTATTTGGTAGTCAGGCAGAGTAACGATCGTAATTTATGAGTGAAGGCTGCCAGCTTTTAGTTTTAGGTGCATCTTCTTGGATTCGATGTGCTTACGCCTGGTTAGTCGTCCATCAAGGTGGATGCCAAGATACGTTACTTCGTTAGCTTGAGGAATCTGCATAATGTTTAGTAAAAGCAGAGGGAATGTTTATCTATTAAAAGTAAACGTTATATGTTTACACTTTTGTTCGTTTATTTTAATTCGCCAGTCGGACAGCAACCTTTCCACTACTCTAAGATAATTAAGGAGTTGGTTTGTTTCTGGAGTTGGGCATCTGTAGCGACTCAGGAAAGTGATATCGTCGGTGACGTTGACGTTATTAGGTTTTCGTTCGTAGGAATATCCGCAGTATACAAAACATATAGACAAGGGCCGAGTGCACTTCCTTGTGGAACTCCAGATTTGATAATATAGTCACCCGAAGTAGCTTCGTTGCATCTTCCGTTCGGAAGTGCTCTTCAGTCTTTGTTTAAACCTTTGTTTCATGGATTTTCCCTTTGATAAGCGGGACAACATGAAAGTTGTTACCGTTCCCGATCAACGCCACGTCAATTTGGTTGACCAGGGCATTCGAGCTTTTCTCCCTGGTATAGATTGGAGGGGGCTTGGGTTTTTTTGCGGTGTCGTGGGTTGGTTTTCCTCAATCTGCACCAGTAGGGCAAATCTGTTGGCACTGGATCTGCCTGATTCTTCACCAATCTCCTGGACGCGGCTAATTTTTGTTTTATTGCCTGCCGATGTAGCGATCCATTCCAGTCTTTCTGAAGTTGTTGTTTTTGCACTCGCTTTGAACTGAAGTGGTTATCGCTGTGGTTTCAGCAAGTGTACCACTGCTTGTTGTTAGTGCGAAATTGGTTTCCGCCATTCGAGCAAGGTTTTACACTGCGAACTCCCTGACGAGAGTGAACAAGAACGTGTCTTTGGATTTCAACTATTGGCTATTATTTCAAAAAACTATGCAAAAGATTTTATTTTAACACTCCACAAATGTTTTTTTTAATTATTTATTTATTTCGCCAACGGATAAATCCTTACATGACAACAAAAAAACAACTAACAAACTAATAAATAATACCACAATACTTATAAAACTTAATAAGTACCTGATTAAAATGCGTTAAATCATAACCTTATCAGAGCCCCACTTAATTCAAAGGCTAGGCGGCAAAGAACTAAAATAAGAAAGAGCCCGTGACGATGAAGGTGAAATTGGCCCTGTGACACTTGATCCGAAAGGAGGCAAAGGTGCGCAGATCTCTTTGAGGAACATTAAAATTAATGAGTCCCATTAAAAAAAAAAGAATCAATGTAGCTACTATATTGTTTAAAAAAGTTGAAGCTGCCAGTGTACGCCGATGTGCAAACATAAAGAAGAAGGCAGCGGCTCCGGTATGAAGGTAGGGAATCCTGAACTATACGATCCGGATTCCAAATGATTGAGGCATATTCCAGCCTCGAACGAATAAATGCATACTGATTGTAAAGAAACTAATTAAGAAATTCAAATTCCCGCTTAAATAGCCAGTACAGCTCTTTTGCTCGAGGCTCCCCTTTCTTTATAAATCGCTTGTAATGCTTATTCCTTCTATTCTTTAAGTTTTTTTACCCTTCGTATACCAAGGAAGCCTATAGGATTTTCGTACCCTCACAGGGTACATGTATATACACATAAGTATCAATTATATTGAAAAGGGCAGCCAAGAACTTAGTATAACAATCATCGATTGAGCCATCCGAAAAAAGGGAAACCCAATCAAAAGCTGAAATAGAGACATTAATAAGGGACAGGTTAGTATCATTCAGATGATGATATGGAATGGGTGAAGCAGAAGGCAAAAAACTATAAAACTCAGTATGAATTACTAACGGCTTGTGGTGCATATCACATAGACTTAATGGTACATTGCATAATTCTACTTTACTATTAACCATGTTATTTAAGATCAGACGTTAGAAGACGTTAGATCAAGAATTTTGAATAAATCATTAAAAATATTATTTACTGAGGAGAGGCCCAGACTAAATATATCATCTAAAACTAGATTTTAATGACTTTGGTGAATGTTGCTAGGTAGCTTCACTAACCGTACAGCATAAAGACAACCCATTTCTAAAGACCCAACCCATTGCGACAGGCCCCAGAGCAAAATCTTCCTCTCTTTCTTAAAATGTTTTGTATATATATATTTTTACAAATCATCAAAAATCTATATACTGAGATAGGAACAGGGTATATTTCAGTCGGAGTCACTTAAAACGCCCATTGCTTTTTTAGTTTTTGTTGTTCTGCAAGAGGCTTGTGCATGCCTGCTGTAACGATGGAACTATTTTTAGGGGAGTGTGAAGACACTAAAACAGCTGATTGACTTGCTTACCTTTTTTGTTTACAATTTTTTAGGCACTTGTTATTATTTTGGTTTATTGTGGGATCTAAATTATTGTCGTTAATCAAATACAGCTTTTCCTAATATTAAAACAAATCCCTCAAAAAACATTTTACTATATACAAAATGTATACATACAAAACATTTTACTGCTAACACTTAATCTTATTTCTAAATAAATGTAAAATGTATGCTGAAATATTAAAAAATATAATATAACAAATAATATTATTTCTTTCCTCGAATTTGGTTAGGGTAGCAAGCCTGAAAAGTTAGAAAAATCTAAATTTGGTGCGCTGGCTTCGAAACGAAATCGCACGCATACAAAGAACAATACAAGCGCAGACCAACCTTCTTCGTCGCGCTCCTTTTGAGACTAAGATAAAGCGTAAGATGAACGAACGGTGAGCGTAAGAAAGAGAGTAAGATTTCGGACTGGGGCCTGCTGGGGCCTGTCGCTACAAATTTTTGCTTCCATTTTCGTTGTATGAGATGGTTTGTCTATATGCTGTATGGTTAGTGTTGCACGCAGGGAGACTCCGGGTCCCGCGACCAGACATTGGAGCCTAAATTGAAATCGCCAGCTACCATCAAAGCAGTAGGGTCCGACGTTCTAGCAGAGACACTAGTGATGTTTTCCATATGCGCCTGGTAGATACTAAATACGCTTTTTTGTAGGGATATACAAAGCTATGATGACGAACGGGCCATGGACGCCCTGGATTAAAACGGCAAGCTGATCCAGTTGAGGGTCGGCCACCGGATGGCGTAGTCATGTAGCCAGAAGATATCGACGGTAGCGATGATCACACCACCTTCTCGCTCACACTGGGTACTGGATTCATCTAGGTCTTTTCGAAATACTTGGTACAAGTTATGCTCAAAGAACTCAGAGGAGCTAAAGTTGTCGCAGGTTGAAGAATCCTGGAATACCATCCGCGATTTTGTCCTCATTCCCGAATAGAATGTCCTATTTTGGAATAGAACTATTAGGCTTTTATTGGAGTCCGAGGACGAATTATAACTACGGTTCAAACTGGGAGTTGGACGGCTAGGTGGTAATAATGAAAGTACACTCCTGGTACTGGTGTATGTGTAGGCATATCCATTATGAATAGCTTGCAAGATAGCCGACGAGGATATATAGATCTTTCCAGTCCAGTTGCAAGGCAAATCCCGTGCCAGGTAAAAACATAGAGCGTTCATGGTCAGGCACATCCGAATGCAGCAAAGATCCACTCTCGCGTCCAAAACGTAAGTAAACATCTTCCATCGGCAAAAAGAAGGCACCAGCGAGTGGCCCAGCGAAAAGAGATAAGATGCTCATCAGCGATGCGCTGACAGAGTCTCGATTACCATCGTCTTGTTGTTGCTGGACATCCACAAGTGAAGATAAAAAGTAATCAACTCGCCTTGAATAAAGTTGTTGTTGATGGAGAATATCGAACAGAAAACGATGCAAATTGTTGGAGGAATCGAAGAAAGCGTCAACCGTTAACGGTTATATAAAGGTTCATCGTGGTTGTGGTTCAACGTCTTTTCGCTTATATTGGGTTACCCCAGATTTTTTGTTTGGTTAACTGCGATTATTTTGCAGTTTTCACGGAGCTCGGGAAAAGCACGTCCGCTCTATTCGTTAGTTAATTGATAACAAACGGTTTAACAAACACCTTTCTCGTCTAAAGAACAGGAAATCGAGAGCTTACAAA
Organism: Drosophila parabipectinata; assembly: GCA_018153455.1. Classification (NCBI taxonomy): domain Eukaryota; kingdom Metazoa; phylum Arthropoda; class Insecta; order Diptera; family Drosophilidae; genus Drosophila; species Drosophila parabipectinata. The sequence continues at coordinate 363,232 of JAECYA010000403.1, read as the reverse complement.
AAGTTTCTTAAGTCATTATTCATCAGTAAAACTTTCTACATATTCGTAACCAGTTTATTATTCTCAACAATCAACCGTATAAGCGGCTTATTGTGAATTGTAAGGGAAACTTTCGTAATAATCCATGCTCCCTCTATTCTGTTGTCAATATGAAAAGTTAATCAAATCTTTTTCCTCCTTCCCTATCATATACGAATATTTTACATTCTTCTGAGTTCGGTGCTGCTAATTTACTGCTGCTTACCACACATAAGCAACATTTATGTCTTCTTGCTTACTTGCATGTCTTCCCATGCGATGGAATAAATCATTTATTATTCCGCTTCATAAAAAAGGCTCAAAAAAAGGCTAGGGGTGTCCCACTAAGTCACGTAGGGCATCTTCTGTTTGTTCACAAAAGACGTTCTTTTGTTAACGATTTACCTAGATTTACCTAGTGTTGTAAACTACTACACAGCTACTACATTTATGTATGCTGACGATGTCAAGTTATGTTTTTCTTTCTCAAACCATTTCCTTCCTCGACAATTGCAATTATACCTTATGTCTACATTGAAGTCTTCTTGCAATATTTTGTTGACCAAAAGAGACTTCAATATGTCCAAAAGCCGTTACTTTTATTTCAATTAAAAAATTTAGCATTCCATTTAATTGTTGCTTAAAAAGGCTAGCATTCCATCCTATCGTTGCCGGTTAAAACTATTAAGCCTACCTCTATTACAAGAGCGCCGTACTTGTGCTGGGATTATGCTACTTCATATGCTTTATCCATCCCAAGGCTTCATTTCATGGGAGCAGTGCTTGGAGCGGGGTTAGGTCAAACTTTGGAGCTCTCACTCGACATGAATCTGAGCAGACGGATTCTCGGACCAGAAAAAGTACAAACAGCTTTTAGCATTCCGTGTAAGCGGGATTTTAGACGGTACTCGCGTCAAAATCTAGCGCTGGGTACCTTCCTCTGAAATCGTGACGGCTGACACCACTAAGTGAAAAAAAGAACCTGATTTAAAACCGAGAAAGTTGTTGGTTGAATAGTTGAAAGAATAATCTATTATACGAGCTGGGACCGTATATGGATTCAGATGGAGTAATAAAGCTGGGTGAACGCGCTAAAATGATAAAGGGGAACGACCACGTCGTACTCCCCTGCGGCAGTTACACTTTGCAGCTTACTATATAAAAGAATTTGTCCGAAGATTTCTGCCAGCCAACCGCGAAACGGTTGTCAAGCAATTACGACAAAAATTTTAACCCTTTACATGGTGGTGATGCCGATCTGCATCATACCGTTTAATTTCAATTATTTATCAAACTGCGTTACAAAACTGTATAAAAACTTTTTTATGCAGTTCAGCAACTTTCGTTTTTTATATAAAAAGTGTTGATCACTCAGAATTCTGTCCAATACTCAACAGGTGATTACTTTTCCCGCCAATTTGGTGAATGTGGTAATCTGAATTGGTTGTGCAGTTTCTGATCCAAAATATAAAAAAAAAAAAAAAAATTTATAATTTATTCAATTAATGTTTAAAAACAGGTAAATATTATATTTAGTTGTATATTATTGAGTGCGACACCAAAATCACCTGTAATTTCTTATTGTAGTCCTCATTTCGGCAGACTCCCGAAAGAGTTTGGTGACATAGAATTTATTTCCATCATAAAATCATTTTTTCCGCTCTATCTTTATACACAAAATTTTCATATATACCACCATCGTCTGAACGACCCACATACTGACATCATTTGTCCGCTACTCAATCCGTTTTTCAACTTACGACTGATCGTGACCAGCTTGAATCTCTGGATGAAATCAACATCCCAGAATTAAAGTGATCTTATGTCGATAACTCACCATCTTTATCACTTATCGCGCACCATGACGCATCACTTCACCGCGGGCATGTTTGACATGTCCCTAAGTCAAATTAACCATGTTAGAAATTCGTTAGGTCGGGTTTTAGACTTATGTTTTGTATCTGATCCTGATGGTACCTCTCTCTCCAGGTCTTTCCCCCTTTCAACCCCAAAGGATCCATATCACCCCACGCTGGAGATCAGAAGTTTTCATGCAAGTTTTCCGGCAAATAAGATTCGCTGTTTCCGTAAAGCGGATTTTTACAAACTTAATACCCTTATCGATACATATGATTGGTCCGATATTCTGGCATGCACCGATTTAATTGTCACCTTAAGAAAATTTTACCATACTTTAAATACATTTTTTGACTCATGTGTGCCATGGAAGTATCCGTCCGCTTCAACAAATCTTCCTTGGTTAAAAAGTGCCTCAAAAACCTAAAAAATACCTAAAATATGCTCATACTTAAATATAAAAAAAGCCTGCAGTAGTATAGATTTCTCAAGATATCTACTAGCTCGGTCAAGTTTTACAGTGCACTATGGTCCCAGTGCGGCATAAAATCGAAAAAATTATGAAACTATTTTTTGAATATGAACAAAGTTTTGATGAAAAGACATTTCAAATAAATATAAATATATCCGCTATTCCGGCGGATGGTCAACCAGGACCGAAATAATAAATGTCCATATTCCTTGATTCTTTTTTTGTATTTTCATAAATAAATATTAAAATTTTCATAATCCATTGAATTCATAGCATATCTCAGCTTTTTAAAAAAAAACCCGAAAAGTAAAAAAATGTAATTTTTACCTTTTTTTACTTTTAAAGACATTTTTATGTTTATGATGATGTGTTTGCTCTTTTTGTACTAAATCTCCTAATAACAATCTAATAAGACGAGAAAAATTCAAAGAGAGCGAAAAAATGTTCAATTACCTTAATGTTCAATTTGTACTTTGATTCTTATCTATGTACGTACGTTCGCGATCCAAAACATAATTTTATTGTAATTGTAAGTCATTTTAGTGTAAACTATTGAAATTAAAAAAAAATCCCGACTTTTTCAATACAATTTTTTTATAATGAATTTTAAAGTGGCGTACGTTTGCGACCGTATGTATGAAGTACGTATAAAAAATAATATTATTTAAAAAAAAATTTTTTTTTGGGAATAGACTTGATAGAAAGCTACATGCTTCTTTTTTAAAATTTAAGTTATTGCATTAAAATATTCCATTCCAATTCGCAGATTTTTTGATTTTGCTGGAGCAAGCCAAAACCTACTTCCATTTCGCGTACGTTCGCGACCTCATGTTTTTTGCCAATATTATGAAAATGAAAAATCCATTAGAACCATAATTTACACTAAGAAAAAAACTCTCCAAATGCTATCGGAAACAAAAAAAAAAATATCAGAAAATGTTTTTTTCTTTAATTTTTTGGCACTTATTGCGTACGAACGTACGTTCGCGACCCCAGGAAATGCCCATATACATTTTTTTGAGCTTTATTGCAACCCTGTTAATTTAGCGCGGTCATTTAACCGGCTGATTCATTGCAATCCTGAAACTTGCAAATTGGAGGCAACTTAAAGGCAACTTTTAGTTGTGTTACAATTGGCTTAATTTGAGTAAAAATACAGATTAAATATAGAAAACAAAGATCAAGGTATGAAAAATCAATAATAAAACTATTTCGTGTTATCATTATATTTGTGTCCGTGTTGTCAAATGTTTTGTAAGTGTCTATTTAGCAGGAATGTGTAGTAGGAACCAAAGTAGTTGTGTTTTGTGGAGTGTTACTTTTTCAGCGCATATCAGCGCAAGCAACTAACCAGGTGAAGTTACCTATAAATATATAGGAATTCAAATTTAATTGGTCTTCTTTGTCCGTTTTTGCCCCTTTTCAAAAAAACAATACATGTTTCAGGTGTTTTTGAGCTCTCATGCAGCGCTCCTCGAAGTTTGGGGGGAGAGCCACCGGAAAGACGGCGCTGTTAGAGGTTTAAATTAAATATTATTACTAATAGAACCATATTTAGTAAAAGTTGTAGTTCTTTTTATGCAAAACTTAAGTTTATGTAAAAATTAAGTAAAAATGACAGTATGGCCAACTCTTAATGTAGGCGGCGGCCATAGGCGTGGTCAAGTTTCCAAAACAATAAAATTCGAAATTCAAAAAAAAAGTTCAAGCATATATGCAAAATTTTAGCCCAGTATATCTAAAATTGGAGTTTATGCAAAAAAAACGGCGTTTGCGCCCGAAGTGGGCGTGGTCCAATTTAAAAACGGCGTTTCGGCCCATATTGCACTGCATAACGCTGAATGTAAAAGGAAATATTTACGCCGCTCCGGATACAATTTACTCAGGATTCAAAGCAGTCTTGTAACTTTGTAAACACTAAGCGTAAACATTTTTCCACCAGGCCGTTGCCGATCTATTTTTTTAAACAACTTATTCTTCGCCTAAATCGACAGAACATCCTTACGCATCCAACATTCATTCAGAAAATCTTATTTTCGGTCCGTTTTTCTTCGAGAATAGCATATTATCTGATCTTCTATGGGTCAAACCCCTCTTATTCGCCAGGCCCCGATGGAGTACCAGGCTGTGTGCTAAAATACTGTGCAAGGTCTCTGTGCAACCCTCTTTGTTGACTTTTCAATTTATCGTCGATCGAAACATCGATTTTATCCCTTAAGTGAAAAGAATCTTTCATAATTCCCTTACATCTATGTATATATCAGTGGTCGGTACCACAATACATTGAAATGATTTTAATGCATTAGTATTTGTGACGAATAGCATCCCTTCAGTACCATAACTCAAGGATTACTCAAGGAAACGTCGAGGTAACAGTATTGCCCCCAAGGAATCCTCAGGGTATGTGGGTATGTCAGGGTACAAACCATCAAGGAATTTCCATAGAAGAGTTCTTCGACGAATTCGAACACCTCAACGAATACTGCAGGATTCCTGCAGTTGTTCGAAGAGCATTTCGAACTAAATACCCCAGGGAATCCCTGGGGTATACTCTTAGGAATCTTTGAATCTGAATCTGAGGAATCTTTGAGGAAATACCCCAAGGAATCCCTGGGGTATACTCTGAGGAATCTGTAAGGAATAAATAGAAATTAGATATTGCTTACATTATTTGTAATTAAAATACATACCGATCAAAACTCCATAAAAATTTGGAAACGCCTTCAATCTCTTCTTCCCACTAACTCCGTCAATATTGTACTGGACTATCAGGTCCTCGACGAAAATATATTTTAACGATTTGGTTAGGGGTCCGCGCTTCAATATATTGGTCACTGCGGTGGTCTGCAAAAATTAATAGGTATTAAACATTTTTTTATATTTAATTTATAAATATTATACTTACACATTCTTCCTTCATGCCGCGGCCTAAGGCGAAATCTAAGGCTGCCAATGCCGCGTCGGTGCTGGTGGCCTTACTAATAAATAAGTTCATTATATGTACTACTCACCAGAATTAGTTATTATCACCAGGTCACTTAACTGTTTTTTAAAAAATTTAACTTCAAACGCAACAAACAAACGCGTGTAATTCATATGCAACTTGAACATCAAATGCAAAGAGAAGGGGAGAGGCAAGACGAAACCGAAAATTGACAACCGATCATTCTGGCGCGTGCCAGGGTATAGTCGACCAACGCAATGCCTTGTAATTAGAATCGCACAAGGAAAATAATCAAACATGAACATTTTGGCTTTGCCTAAAGCCAATTATTAATACATTACAATATACCATATAATTAGATAAGAAAAATTAATTAAGACCTCTCTAATGGTCTCTCTGTCGCGTGCCTCTGCACCGAAAATATGAAGTAGAAGCTTCGAGAATCATCGTCGAAAACCGAAAGCAGGTAGAAGTTTCGTTTTCCCTTTCGTTTCGGACTTGAGTAAACGAAGCCCATGCAATTTGTTTTTGTTTTTCGAACATGTTGCCAGGAAAAGTCGCGGAAGGAATTTTGGTACTGAAGGGCAAAAAGTAGGCTGTGAGCATGACGTTTCACACATTTATACTGTGTGTGTGTGGCAGAACTCGGGCAGATAAATTTCCTATGCCCTCGGGATAGGGCCGTGCCGACCACTGCTTTATATTATCGAAAATTCTAAAGTTACTTAAAAATTCATTACTCCTCATTTGCAACACCTTTGCTCTTCGATCATATCTTCCTGTCAGCATGGCTTCATTAAGCGTTACTCCACTACCACTACTCCACCAAAGCTTAACATCATCTGCACAAATAAGAACTAAAGAGTTCGTTGAAGCAGGGGCAAATCATTAATAAAAAGAGTGACAAGGATGTCGAAAAAGGATATCAACTCAGGACCCGATCGTGATCAGGAATATATATACTATATGGTGTCGAATATGTCTCCTTCACTGTGATGCACACTTTTGACCAAAATTATCTCTGTGAAACAAGGTAAAAGGTTAACCAATTTTAAACTCGAGTTTATGAGTTTGATGTATTGGAAATCATCAAACTAGTGACTTTGGATTTGTGGGTCTAAAAAATGTTGACACCAATTACATAAAAAACATAAAGGCACTTTAAAGAGACATAGAGACACCATTTATTTGAATAATTTGTACGCAATTTTTTTTTTTATTTTGGTTCATTTAATACACACTCACTTTTAATTGACAGTGTTGATTGCGTATGGAAAAAAAAAACGTTCAAACATAAAAAAAATTTTTTTGCTCGTCAAGCATGTTTTTTGATTTAGATAAGTCCAAATCCAGGAGCGCCGCAAAAAACACTAGTCATTTTGTGAGATGTTTTTATTTTCGCAATGCCACATATTCCGAGTAATTTAGTCCAGACAACACCCCTTGGGGTGTATGTTGTAAAAGCTGCTTAGTTGCATATTCATAAATTTATTTCTTGCTTCTTATTGATTTTTAATAATCAAGCAAACTTGTCCCAATGCCCCATATTTTAGCCTCAAAGAATTATATACTTATATATATAATATTTGATAATATAATAATAATATTTGAAAATCGCAATTTCTGATTGAAATTGCAGTCCTGCAGTCCTATGTGTGTCAAAACAGTGTTTCTGTAAAACCCATAATATCGCAAATATCGCGAAATTTGAGTGGAAGTCTATTGTGTTGCATCCCTGATATAAATAGAACGAAATCACTTAAATATATATATAAAAGGAAAGTCGTGTTATGTTACACCACTTATAACTCAAGAACGGCAGAAGAGATTTAAGTGAAAATTGGTATTCGCCAGGCCCCGATGGAGTACCAGGCTGTGTGCTAAAATACTGTGCAAGGTCTCTGTGCAACCCTCTTCGTTGACTTTTCAATTTATCGTCGATCGAAACATCGATTTTATCCCTTAAGTGAAAAGAATCTTTCATAATTCCCTTACATCTATGTATATATCAGTGGTCGGTACCACAATACATTGAAATGATTTTAATGCATTAGTATTTGTGACGAATAGCATCCCTTCAGTACCATAACTCAAGGATTACTCAAGGAAACGTCGAGGTAACAGTATTGCCCCCAAGGAATCCTCAGGGTATGTGGGTATGTCAGGGTACAAACCATCAAGGAATTTCCATAGAAGAGTTCTTCGACTAATTCGAACACCTCAACGAATACTGCAGGATTCCTGCAGTTGTTCGAAGAGCATTTCGAACTAAATACCCCAGGGAATCCCTGGGGTATACTCTTAGGAATCTTTGAATCTGAATCTGAGGAATCTTTGAGGAAATACCCCAAGGAATCCCTGGGGTATACTCTGAGGAATCTGTAAGGAATAAATAGAAATTAGATATTGCTTACATTATTTGTAATTAAAATACATACCGATCAAAACTCCATAAAAATTTGGAAACGCCTTCAATCTCTTCTTTCCACTAACTCCGTCAATATTGTACTGGACTATCAGGTCCTCGACGAAAATATATTTTAACGATTTGGTTAGGGGTCCGCGCTTCAATATATTGGTCACTGCGGTGGTCTGCAAAAATTAATAGGTATTAAACATTTTTTTATATTTAATTTATAAATATTATACTTACACATTCTTCCTTCATGCCGCGGCCTAAGGCGAAATCTAAGGCTGCCAATGCCTCGTCGGTGCTGGTGGCCTTACTAATAAATAAGTTCATTATATGTACTACTCACCAGAATTAGTTATTATCACCAGGTCACTTAACTGTTTTTTAAAAAATTTAACTTCAAACGCAACAAACAAACGCGTGTAATTCATATGCAACTTGAACATCAAATGCAAAGAGAAGGGGAGAGGCAAGACGAAACCGAAAATTGAAAACCGATCATTCTGGCGCGTGCCAGGGTATAGTCGACCAACGCAATGCCTTGTAATTAAAATCGCACAAGGAAAATAATCAAACATGAACATTTTGGCTTTGCCTAAAGCCAATTATTAATACATTACAATATACCATATAATTAGATAAGAAAAATTAATTAAGACCTCTCTAATGGTCTCTCTGTCGTGTGCCTCTGCACCGAAAATATGAAGTAGAAGCTTCGAGAATCATCGTCGAAAACCGAAAGCAGGTAGAAGTTTCGTTTCCCCTTTCGTTTCGGACTTGAGTAAACGAAGCCCATGCAATTTGTTTTTGTTTTTCGAACATGTTGCCAGGAAAAGTCGCGGAAGGAATTTTGGTACTGAAGGGCAAAAAGTAGGCTGTGAGCATGACGTTTCACACATTTATACTGTGTGTGTGTGGCAGAACTCGGGCAGATAAATTTCCTATGCCCTCGGGATAGGGCCGTGCCGACCACTGCTTTATATTATCGAAAATTCTAAAGTTACTTAAAAATTCATTACTCCTCATTTGCAACACCTTTGCTCTTCGATCATATCTTCCTGTCAGCATGGCTTCATTAAGCGTTACTCCACTACCACTACTCCACCAAAGCTTAACATCATCTGCACAAATAAGAACTAAAGAGTTCGTTGAAGCAGGGGCAAATCATTAATAAAAAGAGTGACAAGGATGTCGAAAAAGGATATCAACTCAGGACCCGATCGTGATCAGGAATATATATACTATATGGTGTCGAATATGTCTCCTTCACTGTGATGCACACTTTTGACCAAAATTATCTCTGTGAAACAAGGTAAAAGGTTAACCAATTTTAAACTCGAGTTTATGAGTTTGATGTATTGGAAATAATCAAACTAGTGACTTGGGATTTGTGGGTCTAAAAAATGTTGACACCAATTACATAAAAAACATAAAGGCACTTTAAAGAGACATAGAGACACCATTTATTTGAATAATTTGTACGCAATTTTTTTTTTTTATTTTGGTTCATTTAATACACACTCACTTTTAATTGACAGTGTTGATTGCGTATGAAAAAAAAAACGTTCAAACATAAAAAAAAATTTTTTTTGCTCGTCAAGCATGTTTTTTGATTTAGATAAGTCCAAATCCAGGAGCGCCGCAAAAAACACTAGTCATTTTGTGAGATGTTTTTATTTTCGCAATGCCACATATTCCGAGTAATTTAGTCCAGACAACACCCCTTGGGGTGTATGTTGTAAAAGCTGCTTAGTTGCATATTCATAAATTTATTTCTTGCTTCTTATTGATTTTTAATAATCAAGCAAACTTGTCCCAATGCCCCATATTTTAGCCTCAAAGAATTATATACTTATATATATAATATTTGATAATATAATAATAATATTTGAAAATCGCAATTTCTGATTGAAATTGCAGTCCTGCAGTCCTATGTGTGTCAAAACAGTGTTTCTGTAAAACCCATAATATCGCAAATATCGCGAAATTTGAGTGGAAGTCTATTGTGTTGCATCCCTGATATAAATAGAACGAAATCACTTAAATATATATATAAAAGAAAGTCGTGTTATGTTACACCACTTATAACTCAAGAACGGCAGAAGAGATTTAAGTGAAAATTGGTATTCGCCAGGCCCCGATGGAGTACCAGGCTGTGTGCTAAAATACTGTGCAAGGTCTCTGTGCAACCCTCTTCGTTGACTTTTCAATTTATCGTCGATCGAAACATCGATTTTATCCCTTAAGTGAAAAGAATCTTTCATAATTCCCTTACATCTATGTATATATCAGTGGTCGGTACCACAATACATTGAAATGATTTTAATGCATTAGTATTTGTGACGAATAGCATCCCTTCAGTACCATAACTCAAGGATTACTCAAGGAAACGTCGAGGTAACAGTATTGCCCCCAAGGAATCCTCAGGGTATGTGGGTATGTCAGGGTACAAACCATCAAGGAATTTCCATAGAAGAGTTCTTCGACGAATTCGAACACCTCAACGAATACTGCAGGATTCCTGCAGTTGTTCGAAGAGCATTTCGAACTAAATACCCCAGGGAATCCCTGGGGTATACTCTTAGGAATCTTTGAATCTGAATCTGAGGAATCTTTGAGGAAATACCCCAAGGAATCCCTGGGGTATACTCTGAGGAATCTGTAAGGAATAAATAGAAATTTTATTTTTAAATAGAAAGCCAATTATTAATACATTACAATATACCATATAATTAGATAAGAAAAATTAATTAAGACCTCTGTAATGGTCTCTCTGTCGCGTGCCTCTGCACCGAAAATATGAAGTAGAAGCTTCGAGAATCATCGTCGAAAACCGAAAGCAGGTAGAAGTTTCGTTTCCCCTTTCGTTTCGGACTTGAGTAAACGAAGCCCATGCAATTTGTTTTTGTTTTTCGAACATGTTGCCAGGAAAAGTCGCGGAAGGAATTTTGGTACTGAAGGGCAAAAAGTAGGCTGTGAGCATGACGTTTCACACATTTATACTGTATGTGTGTGGCAGAACTCGGGCAGATAAATTTCCTATGCCCTCGGGATAGGGGCCGTGCCGACCACTGCTTTATATTATCGAAAATTCTAAAGTTACTTAAAAATTCATTACTCCTCATTTGCAACACCTTTGCTCTTCGATCATATCTTCCTGTCAGCATGGCTTCATTAAGCGTTACTCCACTACCACTACTCCACCAAAGCTTAACATCATCTCCACAAATAAGAACTAAAGAGTTCGTTGAAGCAGGGGCAAATCATTAATAAAAAGAGTGACAAGGATGTCGAAAAAGGATATCAACTCAGGACCCGATCGTGATCAGGAATATATATACTATATGGTGTCGAATATGTCTCCTTCACTGTGATGCACACTTTTGACCAAAATTATCTCTGTGAAACAAGGTAAAAGGTTAACCAATTTTAAACTCGAGTTTATGAGTTTGATGTATTGGAAATCATCAAACTAGTGACTTGGGATTTGTGGGTCTAAAAAATGTTGACACCAATTACATAAAAAACATAAAGGCACTTTAAAGAGACATAGAGACACCATTTATTTGAATAATTTGTACGCAATTTTTTTTTTTTTATTTTGGTTCATTTAATACACACTCACTTTTAATTGACAGTGTTGATTGCGTATGAAAAAAAAACGTTCAAACATAAAAAAAAAATTTTTTTGCTCGTCAAGCATGTTTTTTGATTTAGATAAGTCCAAATCCAGGAGCGCCGCAAAAAACACTAGTCATTTTGTGAGATGTTTTTATTTTCGCAATGCCACATATTCCGAGTAATTTAGTCCAGACAACACCCCTTGGGGTGTATGTTGTAAAAGCTGCTTAGTTGCATATTCATAAATTTATTTCTTGCTTCTTATTGATTTTTAATAATCAAGCAAACTTGTCCCAATGCCCCATATTTTAGCCTCAAAGAATTATATACTTATATATATAATATTTGATAATATAATAATAATATTTGAAAATCGCAATTTCTGATTGAAATTGCAGTCCTGCAGTCCTATGTGTGTCAAAACAGTGTTTCTGTAAAACCCATAATATCGCAAATATCGCGAAATTTGAGTGGAAGTCTATTGTGTTGCATCCCTGATATAAATAGAACGAAATCACTTAAATATATATATAAAAGAAAGTCGTGTTATGTTACACCACTTATAACTCAAGAACGGCAGAAGAGATTTAAGTGAAAATTGGTATTCGCCAGGCCCCGATGGAGTACCAGGCTGTGTGCTAAAATACTGTGCAAGGTCTCTGTGCAACCCTCTTCGTTGACTTTTCAATTTATCGTCGATCGAAACATCGATTTTATCCCTTAAGTGAAAAGAATCTTTCATAATTCCCTTACATCTATGTATATATCAGTGGTCGGTACCACAATACATTGAAATGATTTTAATGCATTAGTATTTGTGACGAATAGCATCCCTTCAGTACCATAACTCAAGGATTACTCAAGGAAACGTCGAGGTAACAGTATTGCCCCCAAGGAATCCTCAGGGTATGTGGGTATGTCAGGGTACAAACCATCAAGGAATTTCCATAGAAGAGTTCTTCGACGAATTCGAACACCTCAACGAATACTGCAGGATTCCTGCAGTTGTTCGAAGAGCATTTCGAACTAAATACCCCAGGGAATCCCTGGGGTATACTCTTAGGAATCTTTGAATCTGAATCTGAGGAATCTTTGAGGAAATACCCCAAGGAATCCCTGGGGTATACTCTGAGGAATCTGTAAGGAATAAATAGAAATTTTATTTTTAAATAGAAAGCCAATTATTAATACATTACAATATACCATATAATTAGATAAGAAAAATTAATTAAGACCTCTCTAATGGTCTCTCTGTCGCGTGCCTCTGCACCGAAAATATGAAGTAGAAGCTTCGAGAATCATCGTCGAAAACCGAAAGCAGGTAGAAGTTTCGTTTCCCCTTTCGTTTCGGACTTGAGTAAACGAAGCCCATGCAATTTGTTTTTGTTTTTCGAACATGTTGCCAGGAAAAGTCGCGGAAGGAATTTTGGTACTGAAGGGCAAAAAGTAGGCTGTGAGCATGACGTTTCACACATTTATACTGTATGTGTGTGGCAGAACTCGGGCAGATAAATTTCCTATGCCCTCGGGATAGGGCCGTGCCGACCACTGCTTTATATTATCGAAAATTCTAAAGTTACTTAAAAATTCATTACTCCTCATTTGCAACACCTTTGCTCTTCGATCATATCTTCCTGTCAGCATGGCTTCATTAAGCGTTACTCCACTACCACTACTCCACCAAAGCTTAACATCATCTCCACAAATAAGAACTAAAGAGTTCGTTGAAGCAGGGGCAAATCATTAATAAAAAGAGTGACAAGGATGTCGAAAAAGGATATCAACTCAGGACCCGATCGTGATCAGGAATATATATACTATATGGTGTCGAATATGTCTCCTTCACTGTGATGCACACTTTTGACCAAAATTATCTCTGTGAAACAAGGTAAAAGGTTAACCAATTTTAAACTCGAGTTTATGAGTTTGATGTATTGGAAATCATCAAACTAGTGACTTGGGATTTGTGGGTCTAAAAAATGTTGACACCAATTACATAAAAAACATAAAGGCACTTTAAAGAGACATAGAGACACCATTTATTTGAATAATTTGTACGCAATTTTTTTTTTTATTTTGGTTCATTTAATACACACTCACTTTTAATTGACAGTGTTGATTGCGTATGAAAAAAAAACGTTCAAACATAAAAAAAAAATTTTTTTGCTCGTCAAGCATGTTTTTTGATTTAGATAAGTCCAAATCCAGGAGCGCCGCAAAAAACACTAGTCATTTTGTGAGATGTTTTTATTTTCGCAATGCCACATATTCCGAGTAATTTAGTCCAGACAACACCCCTTGGGGTGTATGTTGTAAAAGCTGCTTAGTTGCATATTCATAAATTTATTTCTTGCTTCTTATTGATTTTTAATAATCAAGCAAACTTGTCCCAATGCCCCATATTTTAGCCTCAAAGAATTATATACTTATATATATAATATTTGATAATATAATAATAATATTTGAAAATCGCAATTTCTGATTGAAATTGCAGTCCTGCAGTCCTATGTGTGTCAAAACAGTGTTTCTGTAAAACCCATAATATCGCAAATATCGCGAAATTTGAGTGGAAGTCTATTGTGTTGCATCCCTGATATAAATAGAACGAAATCACTTATCTATATATATAAAAGAAAGTCGTGTTATGTTACACCACTTATAACTCAAGAACGGCAGAAGAGATTTGAGTGAAAATTGGTAGGGAGGTAGCTTAGAGCCAAGAGACGGACATAGGATACTTTTTATCCCGTTCGACAGCGTTCCTCCCGTGCCCATACTTTTTTATTTAGGCAGACAGCTAAGAAGAAAATGTCAAATGTCAAAATTTCAGTTAGAAACGAAGTCAAATTCAAAGTCAGGCTCTCAAATTTAACAACGAACCAAAAGGATTGTGTTGCGCTTCCGGGAAAGTGAAATCGCCTCAACTTGAAGCACCACCAGAGCATCTGCCCTCTATATTGATTTTTGTAAGAAATCAATATCTTAAATCTATATATATAAAAGAAGTCGTGTTAGTTACACCACTTATAACTCAAGAACGGCAGAACAGATTTGGCTGAAAATTGGTAGGGAGGTAGCTTAGAGCCAGGAGACGGACATAGGATACTTTTCATCCCGTTCGACAACGGGAATTATACTCCTCCGAAATGGCTGCTTTTATAGTAATGAATAACAATAAGTAGGCTGTGAGCGTAACGTATTCTACATTTATGTGTGTGTCATATGCCCCTGAAATAGGGGTCCGCCGATTACTTATCTACAGTCACCAATGCCAAGAAAACGCAATTGGGCCAATTTTAGACATCAAACAGTCAATTCTAGAGCTGCGCGAGATAGAAGAATACGAGATCAGGAAAAACAAGAAAGGAAAGCTAACTTCGGGCGGAGCCGAAGTTGATATACCCTTGCAGCTAAAACCGGATATATATCGCAAACATCGGATATAGTTGGCCGATCCTTATGATTACATCATAATAAAACCAATTAACTAAAATAAAAATCTAAAAAAAATGTCCCAAACTTCTATCTTCAAAAACACGAAAGTTGGGTCATTTCCGATCGTTCAGTTATATGGCAGCTATAGGATATAGTCGGCCGATCCTATTGAAATTCGGTAGGATGGATCAACTGGCCAAAAATATAATCTGTATTAAGTTTCAGCTTTCTATCTTCAAAAACACGAAAGTTGGGTCATTTTCGATCGTTCAGTTATATGGCAGCTATAAGATATAGTCGGCCGATCCTTATGAAATTTGGCATGTCGTAATGTTTTGCCAAAAATAGCTTTCCTGTAAAATTTGAACTCTCTAACTCTAAAAACACCAAAGTTATACTATTTCCGATCAATCCGTTATATGGCAGCTATAAGATATAGTCGGCCGATCCGGGCCGTTCCGACTTATATACTGCGTGCAAAAGAAAGAAGGGTGTGTGCAAAGTTTCAAGACGATAGCTTCAAAACTGAGAGACTAGTTCGCGTAGAAACAGACAGACAGACGGACAGACAGACGGACAGACAGACGGACAGACGGACAGACGGACAGACGGACATGCTCATATCAACTCAGGAGGTGATCCTGATCAAGAATATATATACTTTATAGGGTCGGAGATGTCTCCTTCACTGCGTTGCACACTTTTGGACAAAATTATAATACCCTCTGCAAGGGTATAAAAATTTATAAAGTTAATGAAAAGGCGCGTGGAAGCATGGCGCAGTTACGTGAATCACAATCGAAAGATGCACGAGATGAACATAATCAACAAAGACCACTTTTCAAAGAAGAGAAGCGCACAGATTAATAGTTAGAAGAAGAATTAACTAACAACGGCAACAAGTTTATCGAGGATTCACATCTGGGCAATTTCTTCGACTAGCATTCCAGTAAGATCCTGATGTTGAAAATTCTGCTTATTCCAAAGTGATTATTGTGAACATTCAAAGTGAAAGTTCCAAAGTGAACATTCCTTATTTCGCTTCTTCCTGCCGAGTTACGATTAAAAAAAATGGCATCGCATTGGCCATTGCATCTTCTGGCGTTGCAGCAACCTTATTAGATGGAGGCATAACAGCTCATTCAGCACTTAAGCTGTCATTGAACATTCTAAATAATCCAGATGCAGTGTGCAACATAAAAACAATCGTCTATGTGCCTAGTGCCCATATTTTGGATGAATGCACTATAGGACGTAAAAATTCGCTTGGGGAATTGGATTAGACATTTAGGGATATAAGGAACAATGATAAACTATTTTACGGCCCTTTGTTACTCCTTTCAGGTGTTCACGGTTAACGTACGCTGATGAATTCAATACTTGCTTAAAATCATCGCAACTGTGGCGTAATTTTGAAAAAGAACTGACCAAGAATATGCGCGATCAAATGCTTCAGGATCCATCCTTTCTCTAAACAACTCTTAGATATTGGCGAGGGGAATTTTGTTGTACGTGAAAATACTGGATGTACTTGAAATACTGAAAAACATTTATTAACCAAAATAAATAAAGAAAAAAAAGCTAGCCCTTATAGAAAACAAAAAAGGCCAAAACAACGTTTGCCGGGGTCGCTAGTAAAATTATAAAACTTCCTATGGGAAAATTTCAATCTTTATATTTATTGATAACTGAAATTCATAAATTAATTTTCTTAGTATATTTTTCAAAAGAAAAAATATTAAAATGGTATTTTTGTGGATGAAAATGGTATTAGCTATCGTTATCGATACATCAATCCTTCACAGAATACAATTTGTATTTAATGTCTTAAATTTTGGGTTATATAAATAGGTATTATTTTTTGTTTTTATTAGTAAAATATTAAATTATTTTTCTTTCAGCACCAAAATGTTGCGGACCGCTATCACGACGCCCATAATAAATAAATATGTTCAAAAGGCTGGAAAGAGTTTGAACGATATACCATTAACTTCAGTTTTGTATTCGAATTTGGTACGACACCAAAACACTCTTCCAATTGCTAAAACTTCTGAAGAGTTACCAAAGAAAGGATATTCACCTTTTGGAAATAAACAAGCATCTGCAGCTGAGTGGTCATTAGCCAGGCTTGACGATCTGCTTAACTGGGGTCGTAAAGGTTCCATATGGCCTTTAACATTCGGTTTGGCATGTTGTGCAGTTGAAATGATGCATATAGCTGCGCCGCGGTATGATATGGATCGTTACGGAGTTGTTTTTCGTGCATCTCCCCGTCAAGCTGACGTCATAATTGTAGCAGGTACCTTAACGAACAAAATGGCTCCAGCATTACGGAAAGTCTATGATCAAATGCCAGAACCACGTTGGGTTATTTCAATGGGTAGCTGTGCCAACGGAGGTGGTTATTATCACTATTCGTATTCAGTTGTACGAGGGTGCGACCGTATAATACCGGTCGACATATACGTACCTGGTTGCCCGCCCACTGCAGAAGCATTAATGTACGGCGTTTTACAGTTGCAAAAGAAAGTGAAACGCATGAAGACTCTTCAGATGTGGTACAGAAAATAAAATGTCGAATAAAAAGAACGAAGTTAAGGCCAAATACAAGAGAGCAAGTTAAAATGTCCTCTTTTTCTTTATTAAGTTTGGTTTCATGTTCTGTTGCACCACATATTTTTATTTCAATATGACGGCAAATAAATTCCCTTTAAAATTCAGAGATTAACTAAAATTTAATTTAAAATTAGCCAACTCAAGAATTACTTTTCTCTGACAAGAAATAAAAGTAATGTGCTCCCGGGTTAAATTTCATATATTTCCCCTTTACTTTTTAACACGAAGCCCCCGTTCAAGTGAAATGAATTTTCACGGCATTTTCAACCCATAATCGGCATCTAAATAAAATAAAATAATAAATATGATTACGGATCAAAGTATTAACTGCTAAAATGCATCATTTATGCCTCGTTATTCGTTATTATGCAAACAATTTTTTTCCGAACTCTTTTATTTTGGAACGTTTTTAGGGTTTGTGTATTGGTTTTGACAGATTTATGGGTTACTTTGATGCCAAAATTTGTGGGGTAATAAAACGGAATGTGTGAAATGATTAAGGCGGCTATAAAATTATTTTTCTATCGATCTAATTAATATGGTTTAAAGAAAGGCGAATAGCTATTTTCATTTAAGTAAAATGCTGTTTATGAGCGGAATCGAAGGGGAACTTTTGGCAAAAAAGAAAAAAGGTGTGAAAATCAGATGAATTGCCAGGAAAATTTTGGCAGAATTTTGGTTGCCAAAATTCACTTTGTAAAAGAAAAAACCGGAGCCTGCATACTAGTGTCTGTTTGCACTATGTATTTGGATTCCCCTAATCCACAGTGGTTTGGTTTTTATGACGCAGCGGCCATAACTAATTCTAGTTGTCATATTGTTACATTTTTCTGCAGCCATGAAAGCGGCTTATGTGCACTCGCTGAAGTTCGCAACACATTTGGTTTGACAACGCCACCAACTTTGTTGGAGCCAAAAACGAGTTAAAAGAGTTGCAAGGTTAGATTATTCAAAAGCAATGAGCATGATTAATAAGCATGATCATAAGCATCAACGGGTGCTGCTGAAGTTTTTCTCTATGAAACTATCCGATGGCATTTTATTCCTCCTCGATATCCGTATTTCGGTGGACTGTGGGAAGCGGCTGTTAAGACTGCCAAGCTACTTTTTTAGCGGGCTGTTGTATCCTCAGTGCTTGGACCAATCCAGTCCCGAGACTAACAATAAAAAAATTTTTTTTTTGCAAAATTTAAACACGTTCTAAATAAAGGTTAGTACTCTAGAAAGACCTAGTTACTGATTTACTACGAACGCCATCTCTGGGTTAGTCTCGGGACTTATTGATCCATTTTTTATTGGGGCTAGCAGCGCGTGTCTTTCCTGCAGCAGTCTTTCTGGTCCCGATGAAAGGCGGAGTACTTAAACCTTCTTCAGGAGCGCTCCAAATGGCGTGTCTCCGGTCCTGCCTTGGCTCTGAACGATGTCGTGCTAGTAAAGAACGATAACCTACCTTCGATGAAATGGCCGCTTGCGAGAATAATGAAGTTAATCCCTGGTCGAGATGGAGTCCTTCAAGTGGCGATGATTAAACCCTCATTTGGAGTTACCAAGCGAGCAGTGTCTAAGCTGTGCCAGTTGCCACTTAAGGATGAAGTTGGAGTGGAGGCCTCAACTGGGGGGAGAATGTCGGGTCAAGCAGCTAGTTGCTAGTTTAAATTAATAACACAGTGCGACAGTAATTTGGAACTTTTGAAGAGACCTAGTAGGAATTGTTCATTAGGTCGAGTATAGTATAAAACCATGTTTAAAATTTTTCATACACCCTCAAATCTTGATTTATTTCGAAAAAATGGTTTTTCGAAAGTGTTTTGCTCTTAAAAATTCCTGAACGCATAATTTTAATCCGATTTTCAGTTTTTTGAATCTAAAGCTAGCGAGCATCCGCTCAGCCTATTATTGAATGTTGAAATAATGAAATAAATTTTTAAATAACGATTTCAAATTAAGAAATTAAAATTTTCTATTATTATTTTTGTTCCTCTTTTCCTTAACTATTTAATGTTTCGCTCCCAAAGGGCACCTCGCTGAATGGGAGATATTATAATTTTGGCGAGAAACTTAAAACTCTTTTCGAATTTTATACTTTTTTTACCACTGATTTTTTTTTCTGCGGGTCACAAATAATTCTTTGGTCTGTATTAGCCAAGGCTGTAGAAAAACTTAGTGTTTGAATAAATTTCGGCTTTACTGCTGCATTTATGCTAAATTCTTTCACGTATCTATTATCATATCTACTTTTTACTGTTATATTTAGCTTTTGCTTTGAAAAACATGCTTCTGCTGAGGAAACCATACTACAATAATTTGTGTGAGATTTTATTTTATACCACTCTAATGTTTGCGCTGTCTTAGAAATAAGAGTACTTTATGACCATCCATTGTCTATCAAAGCTCTGGATTTTTCAAATTCTCTATCTTAACCCTATATTTCAACATATGAGGTGAACAACAACACTTGTTCATAAGTAATGGATTTATTTACTTATTCAAGATGTCTTGAATAAGTAAAGAAGATGTCTTCTTGAAAGTGGCATGATGATGATTTTCTGCATTTAGAATCTGAACTGTGATATGTTTCACTGGATTGCCTCGGCCTCAAGTTCATAATAGGAGGGGACTTTAATCCTAAACACCCCTGGTGGGGCTCCAGGATTAGGAACCCAAAGGGCTCGGCCCTATACAGGCAGATTCAGTCCCGAAACTTGAGCTGTGACGCAACCGGTGCACCCACTTACTGGCCTACGGATCCCCACAAAATCCCAGATGTCCTAGACTTCGCCATTTCCGGAGGACTGGATTCTGCCGGAATTCAAGCGAGAGAAGTAGAAGACCTCTTCTCGGACCACAGCGCCTTTGCCGTGTCACTTTTCACCCCAGCCTTGCTCAGGTCAGCCCGCAAAAAGCTGATCTACAAGACAACAGACGTTGACAAGTACCAATCTTACCTGAACAACGTTACCGACCCCAGCCCGACACTTGACTCCCCGCTTGACAACGACACCATTGTAGAAGAGTTAACAGCCCATATTCAGGCGGCAGTTTCTGAAACAGCACCAAGGCCCTCCAATCGCAAAAGAGCCACTGACAGGGACATCCATTTTTGGAGCCCAGAAGTCGAAGAACTCAAACTTGAAAAGCGACGACTCCGAAGAGTGTGGATACTCTCGAGAAATCCTTTGGACAAAACCGCCTTCAATGGAGCGATCATATGGCAAGACTAAAAAAGCAGGCCTTTGACGGGTTCGTCGAACAACTTGAGCCAGGCGACACTCAACATAACTTATGGCGAGTCACCAAATCTATCAGACATCCGCTGAAAAGGATCCCACCTGTACAAAGAACCGACGGCAGCTGGTGCAGATCGGAGATGGATAGGGCCAACGCATTCGCCGAACACCTCGAAGGTGTCTTTACGCCTTTCGATCACTGCTCACCGGAGGATGCTGCTGAAACTGCCCGTCTGCTAGCCGAGCCTTCCAGGGACGCCGATCCAATACCATTAGTGACTGAGGAGGAAACAGCTGAGCTCATAACCATCATAAGCAACACCAAGGCCCCGGGCGATGATGGTATCAATGCCATTGCATTAAAAATGTTACCACCTCCAAGCATTCAGCTAATTACGAGTATTGCCAGTATTTGACGGGGCTGAACTGATCCCTGACCACCAGTTTAGCTTCAGGAGGCGACACGGTACGCCGGAGCAGTGCCATCGGGTAGTGCAGTGCATCCTGGACGCGTTTGAAACCAAGAAGTACTGCATGGCCGTCATGCTGGACGTGAAGCAGGCGTTTGACCGAGTCTGGCATCCCGGTCTTCTATATAAATTGAAGACTGGCCTACCCCGATCATACTTCCAGTTCCTAAAGTCGTTCTTGGAAGACCTAAATTTGCTGTTAGATGTGGCGGGACCATCTCCGGTATAAGAGAAGCTCACGCTGGTGTACCCCAAGGCAGCGTTCTTGGCCCGTTGATGTACAATGCTTATACGGCCGACCTCCCTGTTCTTCAGAGGCCTGACCTGCTCGCAGCAACCTATGCAGACGACACCGTCTTCCTTACCACCTCCGATAGCGCATTGGGGGCAGCCGAAACGATGCAATTGCAGCTTGACTTGCTCAGCGACTGGTGAGGAGGCTCACCTGGAAGCCCCATCTGATTAAGAAGAGGAAACAGGGTGATCAAAGATCCTCAAAGATTCGATCCTTCTACTGGCTTATGGGTAGGAGATCGAAGCTGAGAACGTCCACTAAACTCCTCATTTGCAAGGCAATAATACGCCCAATCTGGACGTACGGCATACAGCTCTGGGGCACTGCGAGCAAGACGAATGTTCGAACTTTACAAGCTTTCGAAAATAGAGCCCTTCGAATCGCCACTGGGGCCCACGTCTATCATGACAATCGCACCATCCACGAGGTTGTCAATTTCCCTTGGGTCAAGGACGAGATACAAAGAAGCAGCGCACGTTACATGCAGAGGCTTCATAATCACCCGAACCGGTTGGCCAGCTCCCTGCTGGACAACAGCGAGCGGCCCAGAAGACTAAAAAGGACACACCCGCTGGGCCTCCCCTTACTACTCTAATTTATTTCTACCATATTAATATTTAAAATTATCTATAAGTGAAGTTTATGTGATAACATTTAATGGTTGTCCCTAATGGACAGTTTTAAATAAACGTTACCCTGCTATTACAAAAAAAAAAAAAAACTTTGTTTGAGTTTTCGACGTCAAGTAAAGAAGTTTAATTGGTCAACCTAAGGAGGCGACTATATCAATAGTGCCAGATAAAGCGAGACTATACCCGCCCAGGGACCATCGTGACAGAAGGTGTCGCGAGACAGGAGTAAGGAGTATAGATAACTTTATTGGCAGAGAAGCCGAATTCGAGTGGTATGCATAGACGGCCGAATGGCGGCAGAGATTGCGTCCCGTATCGCGGTCGTGTGGGATCATCGGCAAGCTTGGGGCTCGAAAAAAGTGTGTCCAAATGGAAAGTAGGCTTAGGAGTAGGAGCAGCTTGTATGACGTTTTCTTTTGGGATAGCTAGCGATCCTAATCTTGCGAAGTGCGTTAGGAAGTAAACGAAAGGCAGGAGACTAATCAAAGCTCTATCTTGAAGCTAACTTGGAAGCGAAATTCGGAGCGTTCGCGGAATTTTCAAGGGTCGCTCCACCGCGAACAGAGATTGGGGTGGTTGTCCAACAAATTTTAACCAAACGATCGGCTGACTGTAGTTTATAGCTTCCTTGTAACTGAACGATAGGAAATGGTATTTGGTAGAAATACCAACTTTGCTATTTTTGAAGATAGAAGTTTGGACTTTTTTTAGATTTTTTATTATAATAAATTGGGTTATATTATCATATTCCCATAAGGATCGGCCAACTATATCCGATGTTTGCGATACATATCCGGTTTTAACTTCAAGGGTATATAAACTTCGGCTCCGCCCAAAGTTAGCTTTCCTTTCTTGTTTTATTCTATATTCAATATGTTTACTCTTTGTTTAATTTGTTTTATAATAATATGCGCAAATGCGCAATCCCATTCTTCGGTCAGATTTGCTTCAAACCGCATCATATACATTTATAGACGTTACCGACTAACTCTCATTGAGCGCAGACGTCAGTGCCTTATTTCTCTTGTTTCATACGCTTATCCGCTAAAAACGGTTCTTTATTAATTTTCTTTTTAACAGTCTCAAAATATTAAAAACATGCCCCCTGGGCCCCCAAACTTAGGGGATAACTTTGGGAAAAAGACCTTTCCAAAAACTTCAAGAGGTGTTTCCAGTACTACTCGAAACCACAAAGGAAAATCCAAAACTTATCATTATATCGACAAAAAACACAAGCAAAAAAAATTTCCGAGTTTTCTTGCTTTGCTGTAAACCGTGCGTTAAAATTGATTTGCAATGAAATTCTGTCTATCTGCACTCTTCGGGATGGCAAACTTTTATTGCTTGTTAAAAACACAACCGCACCGTAAATTCACAAAAATAAACAACCTAACTGGAATATGCGATATTGGGTGCAAATTACACGATTCCTTCAACTTTGTTAAATGAACCATTTGTGCCCCTTGTCTCATCAACATCCCTGAAGACGATGATTGTTAAAGAACTCCCAGCCTAAACGTCCACTCGGTGTTCAAATTGACCAGGAAAGTCGCCGGCATCCGAAAATCCTCCGGTGTTATTCCCGTTACTTTCAATCTCTTCAACCTACCCAGCAAGCTAGACATCCCATGGCACACCGTCAAGGTCAGGAAATACTTTCCCAACCCTATGAGGGGCAAGACTGGGCCATACGCCAAAATTTTGCAAAAAAATACATCAATCAACTATGCACGTACTGTTTCCAACAACGGCAATTTTACCAAACCAAATTACAATAGTAACGCTTATCAAGGCATAACCAACATCTCCAACCACTCCCAAGAGGCTCCTCAGCCAGTCTCTCATCAACAACCTCTCTAATATACACCTTTCTCAAGCATGATAAATACCTCCAATGCAATGTGAGATAACACAACACTCACTCGCTCTCCATCTACTCTCACGATATCTAGTGTTCCCAGCGTAAGCTCGGAGCAACAACAAAACTCCACAATCAGCAACAATCTCACTGAAAACATAGAATATAGCCGCTCTCTCAGAAGTGAAGCCGATAAGCTTTTAAATGAAATGAAATCCGTCTCACCCACAGACACCTTCACTTACTCTGATACTTCTATGGTTGATGCTGGCCCCGAGTCAGCGAACATTGACTCCCTCAAACAAAAATAAATAAAAAAAAAAAACAATTTCTATAGTATTGTCTTAAATATCTTACAATGGACAGTTTCACTCCGAGCTTCAAAGAGTTAAGACGTGCAACTAACCTACGCTCCAAGCTACAGCTTATCAGTTTAATCTACCAACCGATCATCCAATTCGAAAACTTCTTCGCGATTAACCGCAAAAAAACAAAAACTATAAACAAGTGAACTTACTTTACTTACGCACCAAGGGCCCGAGCTCAAAACAACTACAATGTCTCGTCCACCCGACCGACCACTGATAACGATTAACACGATAAAAAGTGAACCAAAGTACATAATTATTACCAGAACTGATAATGGGAAATTTGAAAATATATCACCTTTTAATATTAAAAAAGTGATAGACACCTGTAATAGACCAGTCGAAATATGCAAAAAAAAACTTAGATCTGGTACCCTTCTCGTCAAAACAAAAAACCATATTCAAGCTCAGAAATTACTTAAAATGCAATCATTCCACAACTTTCCGGTACACGCCGAAGGGCACAAAACTCTAAACTCCACCAAAGGCAATATATACTCCAACGATTTAAGGAACATTGATGAAAATGAAATCTTGGAAGAACTGAAACCTTAAAACGTTATTGACGTCCGAAAAACATAAAAAACAAGACAAGAATGATAGCAATAAAACGACAGAAACAGGCCTTATCATACTGAACTTTGCAACAATTACCCTACCCGACAAACTCTGGACAGGATACCATACATTCCACCTCCAATGGGATGCTTCAACTGTCAGATTTGGACACCCCTCCTCCTACTGTAAAAGCCCTAAAACATGCGCCAACTGCTCCGAAGAAATTCACACAACAAACAACGAACCATGCACCAATACCCCTACCTGCATCAACTGCAAATATGAAGATGACCAAATTAAACACCACAACGCTATGGAAAAATCATGCCCCGCCTTTATCGAACAAAAAGAATTAACGGCCATCAAAATAACGCAAAAAGTAGACCACAAGACAGCCCGCTTCATACCTACCCACCAATATCCTACGCCCAAAAAGCCGCTATCCCTGCACACAAAGAACCAGCTACCGAAACAACAACGCACGCAACCACTACATCAAAAACAAGCCCACCAACTCCAAATCCTATAACTAGACAAATTATCATCTATGAAGTCTCCCCTGAAGAACACATGGACACCACTGCATCAACATCATTATACTCCAAGCTTCGAAATTTCGGAAGAACTTAAATTAAAAATGTTCACAACCAAATCAAATACGTTGGGAACTACCTTGAAATCAAAAGACAAAACAACCAAAAAACTAAAACCGAAAAGAAAACTAGTAAGAAATGTAAGATATCTGATAACATGAATATAATGAGCACAGATGAAGATTTATCCCTATGAAATGATATGTAACATATTAATAGAAAACTATTTTAGTTCTATTTAGTCTTAAACTATACCCTTAACATGCTTAAAGTATTACAATTAAATATAAATGGATACCTCAACAATTATAATCACCTACAAATACTCATAAAAAAAACAACTCTAAAATAATTTCCAGTCCAGATACTCACCTATACTCTACCAATCATACTCTCATCCCAATAAACTACACTCTTTACCACATAAATACCTCAAACAACCCGTACGGCGGGATAGCTCTCCTAATCCACAACTCTTTGCCTCAGTCGCCGTAACAGTACAATCTAAAGTAAAATTTACAATAATTTCTAGTTATATACCTCCCAACAAACCTTTTATCCTTCAAGAATTACAAGACACTTATAACAATATTAACACTCCTTGCCTAATAACAGGCGATTTTAACAGCTGGCACAAAAGCTGGGGATCACAAAATAATAACGCACGAGGTAACCTGTTGTTTTAATTTATAAACCAATCCTTGCTAACCACGCTCAATAATGGCTCTCCAACCCACTTCACCACAAACCACACATTTACACATATTGACCTCTCCTTAGCTTCCCCTGAACTATTCATACACGCTAAATGGACAATTGACAATCGACTCTCAGGTAGTGACCACTTCCCGATCTCAATCCAACTCTTTGGAAATGAATCAACTGACTTCTCCATTAACAAACCAAAGTTCAATATTAATAAAGCTAACTGGCCTCTCTATCAAAAACTTAGCAAACAGTTCTCCGATGACAGACCACTCAGCCAACAAATAAACCAAAAAACAGGACGCCTTTGTACCATCATGAAGCATAGCGCCCATTTATCCATACCACAATATCACCCTAACTCATCTAAACAGGTCCCCTGGTGGGACTTCGATCTACAAATTCTAAAAACCAACAAAAAAAATAGCCTGGAAAAACATGTGTCGTAATATAAACACAGCCAACATAATATTATAGCTTACAAAAATGCCAACGCCATTCTTAAACGAGAAATAAAAAAGAAGAAACGCAAAGCCCTGTACGAATTTACCTCAGACGTAAACCCACAAACCCCAATTACAACAATATGGAAAAAATTCAACAGATTCTGTGGCCTTAAAACTAACACACAGATACACTGTCTTATTAACCTTAACAACCCATCTGACATCCATACAAGCAAATATGACATCTCCAAAGCCCAAAGAAAACATTACCTACAATTTCTCCCACAGTACATCTACTAACCCAATAAAATGCGATATTAAAATTATCGAATTAAAAAGCGCATTAAAACAATTAAAAGGCAAGACACCACGTAAAAACCGTATTAGTTACCCGATGATCAAAAATCTACCAGATTCAGTAATGCAAAGGCTACTTAAACTATATAACAATATCCTCGACGCACATATTCCACAGCAATTTAAAGTAAGCAACATAATACCAATATTAAAACCAGACTCAAACAAAACCGAAATATCTTTCTATAGACCTATATCCCTAAATAGCTGTCTATCTAAAGTCATGGATAAAATAATATCTAAACGACTATGGTGGCTAGTCAACAACAGCCAGCTACTCGATAGTCGTCAAATGGGTTTCAGAAAGCGTAAATCGGTATCTGACTCTCTAGCAACGCTAGACTATCTGACTACCACCACCCTCTCTAGAAAAAGCCACTTTTCGATAATTTTACTAGACTTCTCAAAAGCATTTGACAAAATAGGAATTCACACAATCCTAGACGAACTCGTATGTTGGAAATTAGGACCAAAAATTATGAAATACATAATAAACTTTCTAACTAATCGAAAAATTTGCGTTCAAATTTAAGACATAAATCTAAACCCTTGCCACTTGAAAATGGAATCCCCCAAGTATCACCATTATCAGTTATTCTGTTTGCCACTGCCTACAATAAAGTTAATAGAATCATAGGTCTTCACAAATCATTTGAATTTAAATCATACGCTGATGACTATACAATTATAAATAGGCACAAAATAACAGACACAACAATAAACGTAAACCCACTACTTACTGACATTCAAGAATGGTGTAATTACTCTGGAGCCACTTTTCGAAAATAAACAATTCCTTACACACCTTATTAAGGGGAGGGTAAGGTATTAAATTTTTTTTTTTTAATTTTTTTTTATTTTTTAAATTGAATGCATAATATCTGAGGAATATTGTGTCAAAATTTCAAGTCAATTAAAGCAAAATTGACGAAGTTATGAGTTATTGACGAAGTTGCTTATTAACGTTTTACACTGGATTACACTGGTGTTTAAAACTTTAAAGCGTTTTTCCCACAACTCACGTTTTCAAAGTCGGTGCCCCTCATAACTTCAAAACTACTTCACCGATCCTTTTGAAATTTTAAATACTATTTCTGTACATATTTTATGACGAACGCTGTCGAGTTTTTTTTTGTTCATAGTTTTGATTTCGCAATGACAAATTAACCGATTTTTTCCCAAAAAATTGAGTTTTTCACTTCAAAGTCTTCAAAAAAATTAAAAAATTTCAATTTTCAAAAAACCTTTACAGCGTTACCTGGAGCGAACTATTATCTAACGAATGAATTTTCATTTTTTGATTACAAATGATCCAGCACCGAGCTATGAGGGGCACCGCAATTCAACTTTTTTTGGCGACACGTCCGGACAATTGCTACCATTGCCATATTTTTAAATATTTTTTTGTAAAAATTTTATTAAACATTCGTCTAATGTCATACTTTAATATACCGTTGGTTGAATAAATAAATTTTAACTGTGTCGTCAGGGAAAAAATCACAAAAACATGGCTTTTTTCGCATGATTTGACCTTACCCTCCCCTTAAAGCCAAACACACCACCAATAGTCTACAATAAAAACTTCCTAGAAATAAAATATACTCTTAGAAAGCACACATTCTTATACACAGACGGTTCCACATCTGACAAGGGAGTTGCCTACAGCGTAACCTCCTCACAACAGGTCATAACTCAGAAAATACTTCCTCCCTATTCATCCATTTTCACCGCTGAAGTAGCAGCCATTCTCCACGCATGCAGATATGCGGAAAGGCAAAAAGGAAAATTTGCTATTTGCACTGACTCACTCTCAGCCCTTACAGCACTGGAAAACCCAAATAACTCAACGTACTACATATTGGAAATTAGACAAATAATGTCAAATTACAAATACAAATACACACTGATATGGGTCCCAGGACACTGCGGCATAATAGACAACGAGCTTGCAGACCAAGCTGCTAAGCAAGCAACCTCACTGCCACTAATATCAGAACAAAATTACAACATAGACGATACTCATAAATACATTAGTAACCACATGAAAGCCCAAAACGACCTAATCTGGAACAACACTTCTGTTCACTACAAACTAATCAACACAAAAAAACAGAACAATATAGATCTTTTAAACCCAACTACTTTCCGATTGGACACCATTAAATTTATGAGACTCCGAATTGGACACACTAAACTGACTCACTGCCACCTATTTGACAAAACACCTCCCCCCACATGCCAACAATGTACTCAAAACCTTACCCTATCACACATATTCCTTGAATGCCCTAAATATATTGAGCAAAGACATAAATTCCTCCAACAATCTTTAGAAGAAATAGTAGACCCCATGAATATATCCACAACAATCCAATCACTGAAATCCATTAACCTCTATAATAACATTTAAATTTAATTCGAATGTACATACAAACCTAGATTAAGTACACATATACATATACATCTATATTTAAGTCAAATGTCACATAGAGTTTAAGCAGAAGGCCTTTGTAGCTATTGCTTAATACAAACAAAAATTACCCGCACTTTATAATTGCTGGCAATTTCGTTATAATAATAATAATAATAAATCTTACAATGGAGCATAAATGGAATCTTCAACAATAACCACGATCTGAAATAACTCATAAAAGAACTTATTACAAATTCAGAAATCAACATAAACTTAGTCCTCCTTTACAGTTGCATTAAACTCGAACTCCCAAACCCAATTTCAGTCCTAAACATGTACATTCCTCCGTGTCAAGGTTTTTCTAGCAACAATTTATTCCACGCGCTAAACCAAATTACTGGGCCACTTTTGCCGTTAGGAGACTTTAACTCCTGGAGCCCTATGTGGGGTTCAATAACTAAAACTCTCATTGAAAAAAATAGAACAAATCATATTTTCCAACAACCTTGTTGTGCTTAACAATGGCTCTGGAACTCACATTTTAACTCACTATTCTCTGAGTCATGCAGATATCTTTAATATCCCCAGTAATAGTGCACTGCTGTCGTTGGTCCCTTAGGACCCTTATTGCAAGGTAGCGACGGACCCTTGTTGCACGGTAGCGACCATTTCCCCATTTTTTTTTCGCTTTAGCCATGCCATTTTGACCCGATGAAACCCTACCAATAACCAAATACAAAACCGAACTAGCCAACTGGGATAGGTTTAACAAAATCCGTTTAACAAAATAAAAGCCGAACTTGAGGCAAGATGGGCTCCTAATTGCTTAAACCACCAGGATGCTCTTCTCTCCAAAAGTATCAGAGTTGCTGCCAACACCTCCATTCCTCAAACAAAGCCAATCCCACACAAAACAAAAATCCCCTGGTGGAACCCGCAGCTACAGCAGCTTAGGGACTGCAAACAAAAACTTTTCTATATCTTCAAATCCCAAATGACCACATCTAACCTAATAAATTACAAAAAAACAAATTCCCTCTTCAAGAAGACAATGCTTCTCGTAAAGAGTAAAGCCTTCGAAATCTTCACCTCCCGAATCTCCTCAGCCTCCTCCTGTAAAAAGATATGGTCAGACATTAAACGTTTCTCAGGGTACCTCCAGTGATCATCAAATGCATCAAATCAGACGACAGTTTATTGACAGACTCTTTAACCATTGCCGAAAAATTCAGTGAAGTCTGGTCCAAATAACGTTCGGATGATATCTTCAGCCGGGAATACATAGCCCGTAAAGATTCTTAAGGGGCCCATCCACAGGCGAGCATGTTCGACGAACATGCTCGTCTACTTGAATTTCATTTTCCCCACTAACTAGAGCCAACATTCGTGCGAACATCATTTTTCAACAAATTTTCAAACTGTCAACATGTCAACGGACAACGACAGCGGCACTGTAATTGCACTTATGGCAATAAGTATTTGCTTAGAAAAAAAGAAAAAACAAAATGAAGCGAAAAAAAGGAAGCACAGTATGTGGATGAAGGAATGGTATGCAAAGCGGATAAAATTCACACATACGAAGCTTTTAAAGGAGTTGCATGAAACGTCTCCTATGGATTTAAAAAACTTTCTTCGAATGGACAGTTCTACATATGAAGAACTGTTAAATTTAGTAGTGTTAAATTAAGTTTAGTAGTGTTTTAATTTAGGTTTCTAGTGTGGCGTGCTCATCGAACTCTTTATATTTTTTGAGTAGAACTTCCCATGCATTATTACGCGATTGCTTATTTTTATATGTATCGCTTTTGGCGTGCCATAGCGCAGGCTCATGTTTTAGGCTATCAATAAAATCTAGCAGGAATGTTTTGTTCATTTTGCTCTACAAAAACGTTTTTCCAACTGACGTTCGTGCCAACAATGCCATCCACTTACGAACATGTTGTTGCCAACGTTGTCAAAATAGAACGATTTCAATTCCATTCGAACATTTTGACGAACACAAAATTTGACAACGAACACTACCATCCACAGGAAAAAGTTCGTCGAGCACAACATGTTCGTCGAACATGCTCGCCTGTGGATGGGCCCCTTTACCTAACCTCATCCTACAATCCTACTGCCAAATCACCAACAGCAAAAACTCTGGATTTTCCTTTTAACATGATAGAATTCGAAACGACTCTTCACGCAGCCGTATGTAAAACTCCCGGCTCCGAAAGAATCTCCTATCCAATGTGTTTAGGTGAGGGGCCGTGGGGCCGCTCACCTGAAGAGCGCATCCGCGCTGAAGAGCGCACCCGCGCTGAAGAGCGCACCCGCGCTGAAGAGTGCATCGACACTCGCCCTTCTGTGCCCTCTTTTCTCGCTCGTTGGTTGTCGTCGATCGTCTCTTTTTGTAGTAGTTTTTAGGTTGGCAATTCGATGTACGCAGCCAATAAAGCTGAACGCGTTTCTTTTGGAATTTACTGAAGACGCCCCCGACTTATCATTTCATCCCCATTTCTGGAGTCTTTTGCGGAACCAACGCCCCCCTACACATTTTGGTTCTTCCAGAATGGAGAAAAGGTGGAGAAAGGTGGAGAAAAGCTATGAGAGCTGCTCCGATTTACTAGCCGTGTCAGATGACAATGTGGCCACCTCGACCGTGCTGGAATCGAAGTACAACTACTGTTACTCCGTCTATTCGAGGTGTATTGCCCAGCTTCGGGAGAAAATTGCTTCCCAGTCAATGTCCACACGCCCGCGCCTACAAGCTGGCGGTTACCTCCGGTGGATACCGAGGTCTTCGCGGGTGATTATCTTCGGTGGCCCACCTTCAGAGACTTGTTTACGGCCATTTACATCCAAAACTCGCGGCTCACCCCGGTAGAGAGGTTGTTCCACTTACTGTCCAAAACAAGTGGAGACGCCCACGCCATTGTCTCTAAGGCTCCGCTTACCCAAGAGGGGTTTGTCGTCGCTTGGCAAAGCCTCACAGACCGCTTTGAGAACCGGCGGCTATTGGTCAATAGCCAGTTGAAAATCCTTTTCAACCTCCAGGCTATTTCTCAAGAGTCCGGGGTCGCGCTGAAGGAGCTCCAAGCCACCATTCAGAGTTGTCTGACAGCCCTAGCAATGTCCGGTGTTTATGATTTCATCAAAGCTCCCCAAAGTCACACTTTCCATGTGGGAGCAATCCGTTCATAACAAGGCCGAAATTCCAACATGGAAGGAATTAGACAACTTCCTGACAGAGCGCCATCGCACTCTGGAAGCAATCGACGACGTCAGGCCTAGTGGCTCCGGGCAACTTCCGCCAAGGTCGGGAACTCCTACTGCCCCTGCTCGAAGGCTCCATTCATACGAGACTCGAGTGGTTCCGGGCCCCAAGGGTTGCGATCTCTGTTCGAGGGAGAACCACCCCATTCGCTTATGTCCGCGGTTCTTGGAAATGGACGTAAATGGGCGCTCGGACTACATTAAAAGGAAGCAGTTATGTTTGAACTGTTTTGCCCGAGGGCACCAGCAACGAGACTGCACGAGCGCCCATACCTGTTTCACATGTCACAGCCGACACACCCTTTTGCACCGCGGCAATCCGTTCGCCACCGCTCCAAGTCCACCTACGACAGCAAGGGCTCGACCCGCACAGAACACCAGAAGCACAACCGGCTCAGAGGATCAACATGTCCGTGCTCGATGCTCAGAAGATTTTCATTAGGAACCTTCGGTTCCTCCAGAAAAGACTCCAAGTTAGCTTCAAGTTACCTTAAGTTATGTTGGCTCTTCGGCTCCAACTTGGAGGCAATCCGAGTGGGCTACTTAATTACCATAACATATAGAAGAAGTTTTGTTATTTAAAGATATAGGATCAAGAATTTGAGATAAATCATTA
Source organism: Drosophila parabipectinata (assembly GCA_018153455.1). NCBI lineage: Eukaryota > Metazoa > Arthropoda > Insecta > Diptera > Drosophilidae > Drosophila > Drosophila parabipectinata. Next base: position 330,060 of record JAECYA010000403.1, on the reverse strand, counting down.
AAAATACTTTTTACTTGAAAGAGGCCCAGACCAAAAATATGATCTAAAACTACAATTTTATGACTCTGGTAGACGTTGTAAGGAAGCATGAAGGGTGACTCAGGGTCTAGAGAACAGATGATGAAGCCTAAGTTAATGACGCAATGTTGACGACTGGCCCATGGATGCCCTGGACTGAAACGGCAAACTGATTCAGTAGAGGGTCGGCCACCGGAAGGCGGCCAAAATAACAGGCAGAAGAATTCAGAACTACCACCCGGGTCTTGGTTCTCGTTCCCGATAAATTTTGGAATAGAACTTTTAAGCTTTTATTGGGGTCCAAGGACGAATTAAAGTTACGATCCACACTGGGTTAGGCGGTAACGATAAAAGTGCGCTCCTGGTACTGGCGCACGTGGAGGGATAGATCCGTGAAGGGCACATAGATCCATAGATCCTTCCATTAGGCTGACCAGTAGACCTGCGAGTGTCCAGTTGCAAGGAAAATGTAGTAAAAACAAAAGAGCATTCATAATCAGAAAATCCACGTGCAGAAACGATCCACTCCCTCTTCCAAATAAATACCTTCATTTGGCGAGAAGAAAGCACGAGCGGGTGGCCCAACTAAAATAGATATGAAGATGCGCCCGATGCGTTGCCAAGGTCTCAATTACAATAATGTATAATTTCTTCTATACGAAAGGAAATATCAAAATTTCCAGAGATGGGTTGAAGAGTTCTAGAAGAGGTGTCCATATGGCTTCGGTGCAGTTCTTCAGAACATAGCCTACAAGGCCCGGCTAATAAACGGGTCTTACCTTAAGAGGATCCGATAACAAACCACTTTTAGAAAAAGATGGGCAAAAAAATGTTTATCTTAAGTAATTTATTGTACAACCGATTTTTTATGTTTATTTAAGAGTCTTATTTTAATGTTATTCAAATTTAACAGATGCCTTGTATTCCAATTTGCGTTTCTTGAAACGATTGGACATTTCCCTGGCACGCAGAAGTCAAAGAATGAATTTAAAGTTAATTTAAAAATACAATTTTTGTAAAGCGATATTCACATCTTCATATGCCAGTAAACCGGAGCAATCAAATTCCAGAATTAAGTTATTCAGTTTCATAAAGTCAGCCGTAAGAGTGAAGACTTAAGGTGGATAGACGTGGATGATATGGATCCTTAGGGTTAGAGAGAGGCAACGTTCTGGAAAGGGTAATTCCACCTGGATCGGAAACAAAATACAAGTCCGACCTGATCTAAAGAATTTCTTACGTTACAGTGGCACCTCCATACTAAAGTTTTGTTGAATCGGACGGATATTTTCGGCACGAAAGACTTAAAGAATGAATTTAATGTGTAATAAAGTGAAAGGCGATATTTACATTTTTACATGGAAAAGATCATAGGCCTCTCCTGTTTGTTCTTTTTGATAACGATTTACCTAGTGTTTTAAACTACGCTACTACATTTATGGATGCCGATGATGTTAAGTTTGATTTTCTTTCTCAGACCATTTCTCTTAAAGACGCAATTAGGCCTTAACGGAGTCTTTTTGTGGTGTTCAAACAATCTCCTCTTACTTGTTCAGTGTGTTCAAACTGCTCAAAGTGGAAAGCTATGATGTTCAATATGATGTTATTTGCATTAACAAATTTTCTGGAATTATATTATAATTTTTTTCTGGAATAATTAATGTTTTCTGTTCCTACTAGGGTAACTAGGTCATCCGACCCCTTTAGTTCCTAATTTGTGGATGTAATTTGGCGAACAATATCCTTTTCGTGTTATTTGTAAAAATTAAAACTTATTTTTCCATTTCACTACGTGATTAACTACTTTACTTGAGCTCTGGGAAAACTGCAAAATAATTGCAGCTAACCCAACGAACGACTACAGAGACTAAAAAAACTAAGACTAAAACCCTCCAATCTGTATCAGGGAGAAAGGCTCGAACGCCCTGATTAACTAAATTTTGATCGTTGATCGGGAACGGTGACAACTTTCATGTTGTCCCGCTTATCAAATAGAACATCCATGAAAAAAAGGTGCAAACAGAGACTGAAGACCAGCTGAAAAGCAGCAAGGGCATACAAAAATAGAGTAAAGAGAATCGAGAAGTAAAAAAATCGAACCTGATGTTACCGCCTATTTAGGTGAGGGGCCGTTAAGCCGCCGCTCAGCTGAACTTAAGGATGTAGTCTCATGTTCCGGCCAACTTTTTAGAGGTTATTTCAAAAAAATTTTTCTGTAATAAAAAATAATGCGATCGTTTCAATTTTCAAATATGTTTTTACAGCAGGGGTCGGCACGGCCCTATCTCGAGGGCATAGGAAATTTCTCTGCTGTTTTATAGGCATCATAAATTATTTGAAAATATTTTGTTCAATTTTTTCTTTGTAGTTTAATACACTTTATAGCATGCAAAAGTATGTATATAAAACAAGAAAGGAAAGCTAACTTCGGGCGGAGCCGAAGTTTATATACCCTTGCAGCTAAAACCGGATATATATCGCAAACATCGGATATAGTTGGCCGATCCTTATGAAATTTGGTAGGATGGATCAAAATATAATCTGTACCAAGTTCCAGCTTTCTATCTTCAAAAACACAAAAGTTGGGTCATTTCCGATCGTTCAGTTATATGGCAGCTATAGGATATAGTCGGCCGATCCTTATGAAATTTGGTAGGTTGGATCAACTAACCAAAAATAGAGTCTGTACTAAATTCCAGCTTTCTATCTTCAAAAACACGAAAGTTGGGTCATTTCCGATCGTTGAGTTATATGGCAGCTATAGGATATAGTCGGCCGATCCTTATGAAATTTGGCATGTCGTATTATTTTGCCAAAAATAGCTCTCATGTCAAATTTGAACTCTCTAACTCTAAAAACACCAAAGTTATACCATTTCCGATCAATCAGTTATATGGCAGCTATAGGATATAGTCGGCCGATCCCGGCCGTTCCGACTTATATACTGCGTGCAAAGGAAAGAAGGGTGTGTGCAAATTTTCAAGACGATAGCTTTAAAACTGAGAGACTAGTTTGCGTAGAAACAGACAGACGGACAGACGGACAGACGGACATGCTCATATCAACTCAGGAGGTGATCCTGATCAAGAATATATATACTTTATAGGGTCGGAGATGTCTCCTTCACTGCGTTGCACACTTTTGGACAAAATTATAATACCCTCTGCAAGGGTATAAAAAAAGGTAGGTCCTTGGCGCAGGTGATTTCGATTGCTAGAGTCATCCGAAACAAAAGAATTAGAATAGATTACACAGTGCGACAGTGATTTCGAATTTTTGAAGAGACCTAATAGGAATTGTTCATTATAAAACCGTGTTTGAAATTGTTCTATCACCCTCAAAATCTTGATATATTTAGAAAAAACGGTTTTTCGGGAATTTTTCGCTCCTAAAAATTCCTAAGCGCGTAATTTTAAACCGATTTTAAAATTTTACTCGTTTTTTAATAGTTAAATGTTGTAGCTTTTGAAAAAAATAGATCTTTAATTTTTTTTCAACAAAAAGGATACAATTTTTACACAAGAAACTGACATTTTTGAATTTTTTTCGTGTTTTTCAGACTTTGGCGCCATTTTTTCGGTACAATTTCTAAAAAATGATATTATTTTTTCATTATTGTCATTATTGTTGTTATATCATTATTGTTTTGGTAATTTTGAATGAAACGAGACTAATTTAATTAAGAATTTATGAAAATTGTTGAAGTTATAACGCTTTTCCCAAAACAAGTCAGTGCAATTTTACTAGCGATCCGGAGTAAAAGTGTGTAAAAGAAAGGAATAAGCGAAATGGAAGGGCACACTATTACTCCGGAACGGAGTATTTATACTATACTCGACCTAATGAACAATTCCTACTAGGTCTCTTCAAAAGTTCCTTCAATTTTAAGCTTATGGATCTGTCCCGTACTAGAATGAATTATTTTCATCAATAAACAAAAAAATGGCGAACTCACAAAAAAAAAATTTAACAAAATTTAAAAAATTTATCTTAAATTAATGATAAAAAAAAAACTAATCATTAAAAATAAATGATTCTAGTACGGAACAATGGTGTTACTTTTAAAAACAACATATCCAAATTTCAGCTAGATCATTCCGAGAAAAACGCGTTTAAAGTTTAGACGCTACCGAGAAACTCATACTTTTCGGTGTAGGCGCGCTTTCGATTATGGGCTGTATCTCTGTCATTATTAGATATTTTTATTTGAAACTTTAACAGTACATTCTTAATAAACAGTACTATCGAAATATGTGAAAAAAAAAATAATCGATTTTTTCAACCTCACACATGAGACTACATTTTAAACGGCGGTTCACAAGGTTGTATTCCCACACTTGCGCTTTTTTAAACCAGGTGGCGTAGGAGCAGAAGTTAAATAAAAATAGGAGCAGCCTGTATTTTATGGAAACGAAAACTTAGATGCAAACTTTATTCTTTTAAGGTCGTTTGACTTTTTTCACAACTAGTGCTTCAACAGTGGCACAGTAACATTACAAAAATTGATATAAAATATCAATACGGAGTAAGATTCTCTTTGGGGCCTGTCGCAAGAAATTTTTGCATCCGTTTTCTTTGTATAAAATGAGTAGTCTATATGTTGTATGGTTAGTGGCCTAAGGTAATGTATGTGAATGTGTTACACCCACACATACAAATTTTAATCGAAGCGCAGAACATTCTTCTTCATCGCGCTCTTGTCAGAGACTGAGAAACAGAAAGCATTCAATGAGAATATGAACGTAAGATGAACGAGCGATGAGCGTAAGAACTCGTTCTGGGGCCTGTCGCAAGAAATTTTTGCGCCCATTTTCGTTCTATGAAATGGGTTGTCCATATGCTGTATGGTTTGTGGTGTCATATCTTAGACTGCCTGGAAATCGGCCTACCTGTCAAAAAAAAATACAAAACCGTTGTATGTCTTACGATCAACGTCTCCAGCACAGTCATCCGCATATCCTGTTTCCTGTCCAAAGTTGCTGATGAATACCGCAACACATGCTTCACAGCGATCATACATATGTTAACGATGAGGCTCCTTATTCCTATGTGCCAATTTCACAACTGAATGATAGATATCTAGCCTCGATAACAGCGCAAACCACAGTCATTCGCCAATTATTAGTGGATTCATCTCTAGAGCCTCCAGTGTACCATTGTCACCTGGAAACCCGGTTCTAATGGTGTCTCTTTAACATGTCCAATGTATTATATATGTCTTCTGGTTTATCAGTATCCCACCGATCTTGCCGTCGCGTATTAATCTTTGCCTTTAATGCATCAGGTCATCATTTCTCTAACAAGCTATAAGAAAATCTTCAACATAGATTAAAATCATACAAAGATTACCTTAGATATCCATTGTATATACAGCTGCAAAAAAAAAAAATATCACTACTAGCACAGGAAATGTTTAAATGGTCAGCGCACTCATACTTTTAACTTAAGAGATACATGAAATACATTTTAAGAATGTTAAAACTTTTTAAAAGTAAAAATAAAACATTTTTCATTACTTTTTACAAATTTAAAAACATTTTCGAAAAGTGTAGGGAAAGGTCGCAAAAAAGGTCCGAACCAGAGGAATTACGAATCAGAAAAAACTTTTTCATTCAACAATATAAAAACCCAAAACTAAGACCACATGCATTAATTAATTTTTAGCAGCGAGTCGTTAAATGCCAAAAACACATGCGCAACAAGACAACAATGTACTAGTAATTTTTATACCCTTGCAGAGGGTATTATAATTTTGGTCAAAAGTGTGCAACGCAGTGAAGGAGACATCTCCGACCCTATAAAGAATATAAATATTCTTGATCAGGATCACCTCCTGAGTTGATATTAGCATGTCCGTCTGTCTGTCTGGTTCTACGCGAAGCTTTGAAACTTTGCACCTACCCTTCTTTTTTTTGCACGCAGTATATAAGTCGGAACGACCTGGATCGGCCAACTATATCCTATAGCTGCTATATAACTGATTGATTGGAAATGTTATAACTGTAGTGTTTTTAAAGATTAAGAGTTCAAAAATTAATTTTTGGCAAAAGAATACGACATGCCCAATTTCATAACGATCCGTTGACTATATCTTATAGCTACCATATAACTGAACGATTGCAAATGGTTTTTGGTAGAAGTACCAACTTTGGTATTTTTGAAGATAGCTTTGGGTTTTTTTTTAGTTTTTTTTTGTAATGAATTTGTTATAATATGATTTTCTCATAAGGATTGGACAACTATATCCGATGTTTGCGATATATATCCGGTTTTAACTGCAAGGGTATATCAACATCGGCTCCGCTCGAAGTTTTTTGTTTTTTTTTTTAAGCTTAGTTTTTATTGGATCACTCTTTATGAGTCTAACAATAAGGTTGCAAATCTTAAAATAATACAATATCTAACAGTTTGTTTTGAACTGAGGGATCTCGCGAGATGATTTGGATGTACTGATCTCTACTGCTATCTCTTCTCTGACGAGTGGTATAGTACTGTTTGGTATGTTTGGTATGTGACTGCAAAATCTATCAAGTCTGGCAGTTTTCTAGGATTTGTTGGCCAATATGTTGGTGTCCAGGTGACACACAGTCTAGCTTGTTGCTTGCTTTTATTATTGCATTGTACAACTGCCTTCCCTTAGGAGTCACAAGTCGAGATCCCCAGTGCGTGTGCTTAGCATTGAAGTCTCCTGCTGCTATAAATTGTTCGCTCAGAGAGTTGAAATATTCCATGAATTGGGATTCTGATATTGTAAACCGAGGAGGACAGTCTACGGCGGCAAGCTTTAAAGATCGGGAATCCATTTGCACATCTATTGATGTAGCTTGCATGAAGTTAGTGGCGAAGCTATTGTGGAAGCAGTGCTTGATGCGATTTCTGCGTCTGGGTGATTCGTGTTATGGAATAGATAGCCTCGAATTTGAAAATTATACTTATTTGTGAGATGAGTTTCTGCGAGTAGCATTACATCGATATGGACCTGTATAACCTGTTGGGTTTGCGGTCGCGTTGTCTTGCGTTGACACGAATGAGTGGTATGCGTTGTTACGTAGCAAAGAGAGTCGACGCTCGTCTTGCTGACGTTGGAGCACCGTATGAGTGTCGAATTCACTCATAGCTTAATGTTTTTATTTTTCTTATTTTTTATTTACACAAAAAGTACGAAGTTCATCGCACTAAGCGTCTTTTCGCCCACTGTGTATTTAGAGCTTGTTTAGAGCTTGCACTGCACTATGCTTAGTTTTTGTTTAATTTTCGTTGCACGATAAGAAGACAAAAAAAAAGCACGTCTGCACTCGCCGACGTTCGCGAACGAACGAAGTTAGCTTTCCTTGTATATGGATATTTAGCTTTCTAGCTTTCTTGTATATGGATATTTTGAGCGACAAATTTAAAGTAAGTTCTCGAAATGATTCCAAAGGTAGTAAGAGTAGACTCAAAAAGAAATTCCTTGACTTTGGACTAAATATTTTCTGTGGGATTGAAGTCAGACGACTGCCCAAGTGACCTCTGAACACCTCTTTTTAAATATTTTGTACCATTGTCCTGCTAAAGGGCCTTTATAAGTGACGTTTTACACTCTGCAAAAGATATCGTAGATGTCTTAAGGATATTAGTCAGCCATGCACGAGATTTTCAACGGCCAAGATATGAATTACTACGATATTACCGGATTGAGAAAATCTCCAGAAGCCCTCATAGTGGGCTGGTAGTACTCGTTAGCAAGAAGAACGGACAGATGTGAATGTGCGTGGACTATAGACAGTTAAATGTAAACTCAAACATATCTTGGAGCGCCTTCGGAATGAGATTTACATATCTTCGCTGAATCTGAAAAATAGATACTGGGACATACCTATGAACCGGGATAGCCAGGAGTGTACCCCATTCACGGTATTAGGGCAGGGACTCTTCCACTAGAAAGTCAAGCCATTTGGACTTCATCTTGCTTCCGCGACGTTTCAGCTTACGTCATCGGACCTGACTTCGATGATGTCCTGACAGGGTCATCGGACCGGCAAGACGCTATACGCCTTTGCATATTTGTACGACAGCATCGTCATCGTGGCAACGTAAAAAGAACACCCCCGGAACGAAACGAAGGACCGCCAGGATCAGTGACCTAAAAGAGTATAAACAACGAGCGAACCTAAAGACCCTTAGGATGACAAGGGATGACAACAAACAACCCAAAGCCAATTATTAAGACTACCCAGAAGAGAGCCAGAACAGCTAGCATCGAAGCGGGACGCCGCTCGTCTGGGCACTCTATCAACTCTAGTAAACACTTCCGCCGAGATGTCTCTTTTCCAATGCCGCGTTGTATTGCTGGATCGCAGATGAATACCAAGTTTTCTCTATGGAGGGGCTCGACGGGCTCGCACCATTTCTCCTTGCGTACAAAAGTGGGAAAGTAAACGTGCACCCATCGCTTCCAGAAGCGATCTCCTATCATTCTGGATAGTCGCCACTGCTTATTTGTGGCACACCTCTCTATCCGCTGTCCATTGTCTCCGGGTGGATCTGGTAGATTGGGTGCTCCTTTCAGCAGGTTGTTGAGAGTCAGTGGAGCTTCCTGATTCACCGTAACTGGCATAAGCATTAATGGGGTAGAATTCTGCAGAACATGTTTATTGAGAGCTTCCTCATCGAATGCGCCAGCACCTTCTTGAGAACCTCGACCATCCTTTCCTAGGTGCCACCCTCTTCTGGGTTCGCCAGATAGTCAAAAATCCATTCTATTCCATTAGACGAAAGCTTACCCTGAATATCAAAACCGAAAACCTTGTTAAATCTTCGGACCTCTCGATTGGCTTCAATGAAATTTTTTTTTTATCGCTTCTCATCTTGACCTCCGGTTTCCGCCGACTGATGAAGGACCTCGTGGCGATGATGCAGAAATCAATAGATAAATCATGGACCATGTCCGAGTAGATGACCCTTTTGATAAAACTGATACCCTCGTAAACAATTTCACCTACCTTTTCTCAATGCGATCTTTTCGCAATACCAAAATGCTACTAGCCTTAAATAGCCACCCGTTGGGTTCCATGAGTGTTGAACTTTGTGAGTGTTGCAGACGATCCCTCGTCGAGTAGTGAATACATGCCCCTAACAGCGCCTGGGGCAGAACCGGTAATAGCGGGCGACCTACATCCCCTTTTAGGCGTGATGCATGAGACATGGAAGTGTTACTTCCAGTAACCGCTGATGCCGCTGACTGCGGCATGCGCTTATTTTGGCTGGGGAGCTCGTGCAACTCCCGTACCTGGCTGCTTAATAGCTCCCTCTTATGGCCACCGTCGGACAGTTGCCTGTCTGGGACTACCGGTTTCGTCATGCAGCAAGTATTGATGCTTCCTTTGCCATTCGTAGACGTAAATTCGTACGGCTTCTTTTGCCATGCCATGTGCCCGGTTTTAACGCATGTACAAAATATCCGTCGTTATGTGTTGAACGCCATCCGCTTTTTTAAAGTGGCGTGATTGAACTCTTTCTTCCAATCCTTTAAACCGTGTTTCCCTTTACACATGAGACAATCACTGGGGTGGTTTCTGTTTCATGTCTTCCCGTAACAACTTTCGCTTTGGGTCTTCATTGTACTCACTTTTGTTCACTTCCTTTGGATACGGTTCTATCCGCGGTTCTATCCCACTCGAAACTTATACTTAGGCAATTTTGCGAGCAGTTCCTTAATTGACTGCGGCTTTCTAACGCTCTCTATTTGACTCCAAAGCAATAGCTCCAGTCGTCCATATCGGAAGCGTAGCTGCTGCATTAAGCCTTGTACGTTGTTCAAATAACTTCTCGTTTAACTGCTCCCTTGGCTCACTTGGTGCGTAAACATTACCTTGTTTCAACATAGCGGCGAGTAGCTTACAGTTATACAGCCTGTACTTCGTGTGATATGATGCCCTATCGCCGCAAAACCATTCAAATATGGTGGAAAAATTCCACTCGGTGGCGGCAGATTAGAGTAGTGTCACTGACACCAGTGGTCCCGTTGGCAGATTTTTCCCCAAGAGCTGCCTCACCATTGTAATCAAACATTGCACCTTTCTTACCGGTATATGCGCCGCTCGACCCGGAGTATCCTGAGACTCCTGGCGGACTCTTGTTCTTCATGTTGCCCTTGCCTGTAGGAGCTTCTCAGGATCTGCGAAGCTGAGCAATGCTGCATGCTTTCTACCCTTGGCATTGTCGTCCACCATCGCTCGATTTCGATTTCGATTTTTTTCGTCAAATAAAAAAAATAACACCGATTTATGTCCCGGGAGCTGCATCTAAAACTCTATTTCTGACATAATAAAAAAAAGAAAAGCAAAGCTAATTTCGGCATATGACAGCCGCGGTTGGCTTAGATGTAGTCCAATCTGGACGTCCAATATTCGATGACTTGCGGCACTTAAAGACTATATGCTTGACGTCCTTGCCGACAGAGCACCCGCACTCCGGGCACTAGTTTTCCTACTCGTGGCCGAAACGCTTCAGGTATTGTCGGAAGCAGCCATGCCCACTCAGGACCTGGGTTTGGTAAAAGTCAACTTGCCAGTGGCTTCGAAGCACCCACCTCCTAAGGTTGGGAATGAGGGTGTACGTCCAGCGTCCTTTTTCGATGTGTCTCAGAACTCCTGCCAGGCTGTGAGCGACATCTCCTTGGCTTCTGCCCTTGTGGTTGTATCGAGGCCAGCACGCCGCCAGCACATTCATAACGAGCGCGAGCGTCATGTAGCTCCTTGAGCTCGCGAGCGCGCTCTTTCAGCGGGGCCATCTCCGCAATGACCAGGATGGCCTCATCGGAGACCGTTATAAAACCGGACGCTACCCTTATGGCTCCCAGCCTGTACGCTGCATTTACTTTTCTCATATAGCTGGGCGTATTCATCGACTCTGCCCTGATGGGGGTGGCGTACAAAATTTGCGCCGAGGCAACGCTGACGAGAAACCTTCTTCTTCTCTGTCTCGGGCTTCTGGTGTTGATAAGGATCCTAGCGAGGCCCCTGTTAGTGGCTGCAGCGTTGCCCTGGATGTACTCCAGGTCCTCGCGGAAGAAGAGCCGGGCGTCGAACATCACGCCCAGGTATTTTATGGCCCACTGGGAGGGTATGGCCATTCCACCGACCTGGCTATGCTTAATCCAGCATTTTGGAGCCACTGCTTCATTGCTTCAAATGCCTTGTTTGCCGCTCTCTCCGCTTCCTCCCTATGCTTGGGCACAACCACTTACGCTACGTCGTCGGCTTTTGTCTACGTCGCATCCCGCTGGAAGCTGCAACCTCAAGATTCCGTCGCACATGACGTCCCACAGCAGCAGTCCTAGGACCGATCCTTGGGGCGCTCTCGCCGTAACGTCGTAGGACTCCGTGCCCATGTCCGTGTCGACAAGTAGCACTCTGCAGCTAAATTAAATACTGACAACGTTTATTATGGCTCTGGGAACGTTGAACCGCCTTAGGGCTGCTAGTGTTTTGCCGCCGTGTTGAAGGCGTTTCTGATGTCCTGGGTGACTATTAGGCTGTACTGCTTGGAGCCACGCTTCCACCTGGTTCCCGCTATTGCGCTGCGGGCCAACCACCGCTGCTATGGCATCCACTGTCGACCTTCCCTTCCGGAACCCGTACTGCTTAGAAGACAGCCCTCCAGGCTCCACTATGGCAGCTTCGGGACTGGCCTCCTGCGCGCAGCCTCTTCACCACCATCCTATATGCGTTGCCGCATGGGTTTCTTTCCGCCGAGCCACATAGCTTCAGGAAACATTTCCTTTTGCTACTTCGAATGGCCTGCTCCAATACTCCACGACGGTCCTTAAAGGCTATGTGCCGCTTCTCGAAGTTGTCGCTGCCTCTCGCTCGCTGCATCAGCCTCCTTACTCTCATGCACTCCGCGCGAATCTCATGCACTCAATCAAGGCTTCTCTCACCACTCTTCTTCTCACATTCGTCCTCGGGCAGCCCCAGTCCTGCGCCCACGCATTGAAGTCCCCAGCTACAAGGACATCAAAACGGCCTCTGGTGTCATATCCCAGGCAGTCCATAATGCGCATGAATTCACTGCTGGTTAAGCTAGGTGCCAGATAGCAGCTGTAAAGCAATGCCCCACCTATCCGAGCCCTGACGTATCCCTCCGCACTGTGCACTGAGTGCATTGTCGCGACGGTTGCGCCGCAGCGCCAGATGGCTGATACGTCTACTGCCCAGCGGTTGTCAGGGCCAGACCATAAGACCTATTATGCTCGAGCATGCTTAGCACAAAAAACATGATGATCCTAATTGTTGATCCCAGTTTCCTATCTGCCTGCAGAGTAAATAAATTATATTACATTTTAAAATTTATTATAAATAACTTAAAATACCTAAATTCGGTCTCTTATTTTGGAAATTGAAAACCCCTAATGAACAAACAAATAATATGTTGACGACAAACAAAGACGACCGAAAGGCGCCTGAGAAACGATTTAATAGTATTTATTAAGCTATTTGTTATTTGTTAAGCTAAGAGGAGTTAATAAGGAAATTTAACTAACTATATTTTAACTTTATTTAAAATTTGAAGGACAGGCAAGAGATGTTATAGAGTAGAGACCATTGTAGTTCGAACATAAAAGGGTCGTGGTGTGCATGTGTCGAACTACAATGACTAAGGAATAGAGGACTAAAGTTTCTAGTCCTTCCATTAGGAATGTTAAAATTAAAGCGTGTTAGTAAATGCTGGCTATCTACATCCCCATTGATTAGAATTTGTAGAAAATCTACACCCAGCATTGTCCTACGACTAGTTAAGATTGGTAAGTTTATTAGTTTGCTACTGTAGGAGGGAAGATGAAGATTTGCATCCTAGTTAAGACCTTTAACAGAAAATGTTACAAAATTCTTTTGTATGGATTCTTTGGTGGAATCGTTCTATGTGATCAAAAAGTTTTGTAACTTGCTAGGTCGATATGATGTCTGAACCTTTGCCATTTGTGTCTATTATGATTCCGATTCCTTGGTATCACTTTTGTAACATCGCTAGGCTTGGGTGAATAGCGAATTCTTTTTTGGGCAAGCTGGCAATTTTAGCTCCAGAATGTCCTGGGGAAGACAGATTGAGCTGGTGCTTATTGTTGGTAGCTGTGAGTTGATAAGGTGCATATATTCTACACAATTTGCGTTTTTAGTATCGAAGTAATATGACTCTACTATTGCCGGGGAATTAGGTAACGTAATTTGGACTGGTAGGTAATCAGATTCCAGATCGTTTATTGCTCGTGCTCGTGCACGTGAAAAGCGTTTCGGGCAATTAGTGTTGAATAGTTCTAATGTTGAAGAGAGACCTTGAGCTCTTTCTGGGATGTAGGTGTGGTCGGCCGAGTGGATTATATAGAAGTTCTGTGAGTCCAGTTTGTGCTACAATATATTTTCCCACTTGTGGGCCCTGAAACAGCCCCAAGTACCGTGCCTGCAATTGAAGTCACCGCCTAGTATAAAGTGACCGTTTAAACTAGTTAGATTGTGAATGTCCGCCTGGAAGAGTCTTCTAGCAATAGAGTTGGAACTACCTCCAGGAAAATAGCACGAATACACTTTAACCTTAGTACCTTGAGCATTGATTATTTTTACGCCTATGGTTTCTAAAACAGATTTATTGGAGTGAGGGAGCAGGGAGTGGCGTATATTATTTTTAACAACAATTGCTACCCATCCTCCTCTATTATCGGCTCGATCATGCCGATAGCAGATGTAATTTCGTAGTTTACTGGACACATTCCTGTGTACCCATGTTTCATACATTAGACAAATGCCAATATTTTTCGCTCTTTGCTTTTAGGATTTGCGATTTCCATGACAGTTGGCACACTTAACACATGAGTTTTCGTTGCAGTCGGCAGTTTTATGATTTCCAGCGCAGACAGCACAGTAAGCCATAACAGCACATTGATTTGATCCATGCCCGAACATTTGACAGTTGTAGCACTGGGTTGTTTTGTTGCTCTTACGCCTTCGGTAATGCTACTTGACGCGAACATAGTCGATGACGGAATGAGCTTTCTTAAGCTCGCTAAGAGTTATGGACTTGTTGACGAAATAAACTACGAAGAAGGTAAAGGTGGTATCGTTTGGCCTTTTCCAACGAACGAGCTTCACATCTATGCTTTGGAGACCCATACTGACTAGTTTCTGTTTGACGTGCTCTGGTTGTAGCAAGACCCATAAGAATAGCTTTATACGGCTTTTCATTTTTAATTGAATAGGAAAAGAATTCATATTTTCCTTTCATAAAGTTGCAGGCTTTCATGTAGTCACTCATCGTTTCGCAGTGAAGTTTGACTCCAAGCGAAATTATTTTTATTAGTAGTTTTTTATAAATAAGGTTCAATTGGTGATAAATAAGGTGAATTGTTTTTCAGATATATATTTACTATAAATCTAGTTTGGCACAACATTTAAAAAAAAAACCTTCCTGTACTGGCACTACAGAAATTTGCAATTTGTGGGGGCGTGGGTATTTTAGGAGTCTCAATGCCAAATACTATTGCTCTATCTCTTGTAGTCTCTGAGATCGACGTGTTCATACGGACAGACGGGCAGACAGACATGGCTAGATTATAGATTATAAATACTTTATGGTGAGATGATTCTACGAGTACAGAGTATAATAACATCAACAAAAAACAGAAACAAAAACAATATCAACAAAAAATTAAATCAATCAATCAATTTTAATCAATTAAATCAAATCGACAACACCAAGAGTATCAGCAGCAATAACAGAATCGGCAGCTGCACAAGCAAAACAACCACAGTAGCAATAGTCATCGACAATTTTTTTATTTTATATTTATTTTTATAAAATAAATTTAATTTAAATTAAGAAAAAAAATTAAAAATCAAAGAAAGAAAATGTCGACTAAAGAAAAAATTACTATAACTGAAGACCAGGTCTGCCTCACCCGGCAAAAAGATAGGCCAAAAAAACCATATTTAAGAGAAGATTTAGAAGCAGAAGCAGAAGCAGAAGAGAAGCAATTAGTAAAAAATATAGAGCTGAGAGCTTGTATAAACTACTATTATTTGATAGAACTTGGTCCTGTGGGTTATGAATATTTTAGAAAACATCACTTAGGTAGCATGAAAGAAAGAAAGGAAACTTAAAGCTGCCGCTGCTGTCCAACAAGCCACCAAGCCACCGCTCCTTACCGCCAACAAAGGCCTAGGCTTAAATTTTCGGCTAGTTGGAAAATTGATTGAGCCACGCGTTCTGTTCTTCCTCATTTTTTTTTTATTACAAGGTGATATTTTCGGTTTTCTATAGAAGAAACAAATAATTAATTTCTTCCCCGTACCATTTCCCTTATTTTTATTAATGTCTCAACAAAAGAAGGACGAGGCAAGTGCAAATAAAAATTCACTTTGCGGTAGATACGAATTAAGCAAATAAACTGTCTCAGTGTGAAGCTGATGATAGCATTCTATCAAAATTTAAGTCCGCTAAGGACAAAATAAAAAAAACATGTTGCCAGGTTATGCTTTTTTCTAGGCTTGAAGTGCTATAAAGCACCTCGAGAGAAGTTATTTACAGATTCAGGAAAGGAAAGCCGAAACTTGAAGCTAAGTTACCTGAAAAGTGCTCTAAAAGGGAAAGTACACAATGTGGTTTCCCATTTATTGCTTGGATCAGGCAATAATTAAGATGCAGCCTAAGAGTTGCTTATAAAGCGGTATGAAAATAATAGAAAACAAAAACCATTTCTACCAAAAACCATTTCCGATCGTTCAGTTATATGGCAGCTATAGGATATAGTCCGCCGATCCTTATGAAACGGCATGTCGTATTGGTTTGCCAAAAATAGCTCTCATGTAAAATTTAGACGGACAGACGGACGTAAGCTACAACTGCCTCTTAAGCGAACGGTCGTGTTTTTTTGTGCGCACTGCGTTTATGATAAATATTGTCGTAAAGCGGTGTTTACTTAATTGATAATCGAATTTTGTGAAACTTTAGTTTTAACTTTAGCCGTATCGCTTTGCGTGTGCGGTGGTTTATTTACAGGCGAATTAATAATGTCGGGTCAGGCAGCAGCCGCTGAATTAATTTATAATTTATTTATTAAGCTAAAGTATGGACATATCGCCTTAGTTGCTCGCAAGCCTACTCTTTCTCAGCTGCTCGAGCATATTATAGTCACTGCTTAGCACCATAAACTTGATGATCCTAATTGTTGATCCCAGTTTCATCTGCCTGCAGAGTAAATAAATTATATTAAATTTTAAAGTTTATTATAAATAAATTAAAATACGTAAATTCGGTCTCTTATTTTGGAGTGGATTGAAAACCCCTAATGAACAAACAAATAATATGTTTAATTTTAATTCCAAGCATAGGTCAGCTCTGCTTCTTCCTTTTCTTTTGCTATTTTCTTTTTTGTGCAAAAGAAAGTTCCCGCTTCGGCTCCTATGTGGCACAGTGGTTCAAGGTATAGTGTTTCTTAATTTTTCATGAATGTATTCTTTCTTTTCGCGGTCTTTCAAAATTTTTGAAGTGGCTTGTGCATCAACAAATTTGGTATTTGTTAAGCTTAGAGGAGTTAATAAGGAAATTTAACTAACTATATTTTAACTATATTTAAAATTTGAAGGACAGGCAAGAGATGTTATAGAGTAGAGACCATTGTAGTTCGAACATAAAAGGGTCGTGGTGTGCATGTGTCGAACTACAATGACTAAGGAATAGAGGACTAAAGTTTCTAGTCCTTCCATTAGGAATGTTAAAATTAAAGCGTGTTAGTAAATGCTGGCTATCTACATCCCCATTGATTAGAATTTGTAGAAAATCTACACCCAGCATTGTCCTACGACTAGTTAAGATTGGTAAGTTTATTAGTTTGCTACTGTAGGAGGGAAGATGAAGATTTGCATCCTAGTTAAGACCTTTAACAGAAAATGTTACAAAATTCTTTTGTATGGATTCTTTGGTGGAATCGTTCTATGTGATCAAAAAGTTTTGTAACTTGCTAGGTCGATATGATGTCTGAACCTTTGCCATTTGTGTCTATTATGATTCCGATTCCTTGGTATCACTTTTGTAACATCGCTAGGCTTGGGTGAATAGCGAATTCTTTTTTGGGGCAAGCTGGCAATTTTAGCTCCAGAATGTCCTGGGGAAGACAGATTGAGCTGGTGCTTATTGTTGGTAGCTGTGAGTTGATAAGGTGCATATATTCTACACAATTTGCGTTTTTAGTATCGAAGTAATATGACTCTACTATTGCCGGGGAATTAGGTAACGTAATTTGGACTGGTAGGTAATCAGATTCCAGATCGTTTATTGCTCGTGCTCGTGCACGTGAAAAGCGTTTCGGGCAATTAGTGTTGAATAGTTCTAATGTTGAAGAGAGACCTTGAGCTCTTTCTGGGATGTAGGTGTGGTCGGCCGAGTGGATTATATAGAAGTTCTGTGAGTCCAGTTTGTGCTACAATATATTTTCCCACTTGTGGGCCCTGAAACAGCCCCAAGTACCGTGCCTGCAATTGAAGTCACCGCCTAGTATAAAGTGACCGTTTAAACTAGTTAGATTGTGAATGTCCGCCTGGAAGAGTCTTCTAGCAATAGAGTTGGAACTACCTCCAGGAAAATAGCACGAATACACTTTAACCTTAGTACCTTGAGCATTGATTATTTTTACGCCTATGGTTTCTAAAACAGATTTATTGGAGTGAGGGAGCAGGGAGTGGCGTATATTATTTTTAACAACAATTGCTACCCATCCTCCTCTATTATCGGCTCGATCATGCCGATAGCAGATGTAATTTCGTAGTTTACTGGACACATTCCTGTGTACCCATGTTTCATACATTAGACAAATGCCAATATTTTTCGCTCTTTGCTTTTAGGATTTGCGATTTCCATGACAGTTGGCACACTTAACACATGAGTTTTCGTTGCAGTCGGCAGTTTTATGATTTCCAGCGCAGACAGCACAGTACGCCATAACAGCACATTGATTTGATCCATGCCCGAACATTTGACAGTTGTAGCACTGGGTTGTTTTGTTGCTCCTACGCCTTCGGTAATGCTACTTGACGCGAACATAGTCGATGACGGAATGAGCTTTCTTAAGCTCGCTAAGAGTTATGGACTTGTTGACGAAATAAACTGCGAAGAAGGTAAAGGTGGTATCGTTTGGCCCTTTCCAACGAACGAGCTTCACATCTATGCTTTGGAGACCCATACTGACTAGTTTCTGTTTGACGTGATCTGGTTTTAGCAAGACCCATAAGAATAGCTTTATACGGCTTTTCATTTTTAATTGAATAGGAAAAGAATTCATATTTTCCTTTCATAAAGTTGCAGGCTTTCATGTAGTCACTCATCGGTCTACATCTTTCCTATGAGGAGTAGAGATTTTAGCTGCCGCAACGAGTACTTCCTCTCGTTCTATGAGTTCTATGTGGGCACTCACGTACTTTTTGTATTTTAGCCAGTTCGTTTTTGGCGTCGTCAGGCTGAAGGGGTGTTCGGTTATTTCTGGGCTTTGAAGAAGCGTTAGAAGCACAGGCGAGTGGTCTGATGATAAGTCCGAGACTGCTTTGGCACTTATTAGATTGCGAGGTATGTTTTTTGTCACTGCAAAATCAATAAGGTCTGGGAGCTTTCGTGAGTCTGTTGGCCAGTATGTGGGACTTCCAGGGGAAACGTAGTTCAGTTTATTTTTCACATTTATAATTGCATTGTACAATTGTCTTCCTTTGGGAGTCACTAGACGTGATCCCCAGTGGGTTTGTTTGGCGTTGTAGTCTCCTGCGGCTATAAATCGGTCCCCAAGTGAATTGTAGAAGTCCATAAATTGTCCTTCCGAGATTGAGAAACGAGGAGGGCAGTAAACGACAGCGATTAAAAGGATTCCGTTGCTTGACTGAATTTGTATGGATGTGGCCTGCAAGAAGTTTCTTGAAAACCTTTTGTAAAAATGGTGTTTAATGCGTTCTCTGATTAGAACTCCAGTTCCGCCGTCGGCTTTCCCATCTGGATGATCTGTGCGGTAGATTACGTAGCCTCTTATATGAAAGTTGTATTTGTTTGTAAGATGCGTTTCCACCAGTAGCATAACGTCAATACGGTTTTCGGTCAAAAATTGTGACAATTCTAGTTTATGCCGTGAGACACCATTGGCGTTCCACATTGATATTCGTAGCGACTGCATTGATTATTAAGACTGTTGTGCTACGAGGAGCTGTATCACCATGTTCTGGTTTTGAACAAGCGTTTGCATGGTCGTTTTCATGAATGACATAAGCTCCATCATACTTTGTTGGAGGGTAAGCATCATAGTTTCCGTTTTGCTGTGTGGCTGTTCTGGGGCCTGTTGAGCGCTTTGAGAGTTAGGCTGAATTGGAATTTCCCTTCCAGATCGTAGAGCATCGGCATAGGAGAAGCCGTTGGTGGTGTTTAGTGGACTAAATGATGATCTCGCAGCTTTGGCGAAGAAGACGTCTGGCGTAGTTTTTGACGCAATGTTCGCATTCTGTGGATTTTGGTTGCGCGTTGCGGTCGCTTGACGCATGCGACTCTTTAACTCCTTATACACCATACATCCTCTATAGTTTGCTGTATGGCTGCCTCCGCAGTTTCCACATTTCTTCACGGTTCTGTCCTTGTTTGTAGTGCAGCAAGCGGACTTGTGGGCGTCCCCGCAGACTACACAGACAGCCCGAAGTGTGCAGTAAGACCTTGTGTGTCCATACTCTTGACAGTAAGTGCATTGCACTGGACCGTTGCGTTTATGTGGCTCTTCAACAGTGATTTTCCGATGCAAAGGATATTGCAGGTTCTAGATTGGGTAGACTTCGTTCTTCTTCAGCGACCTGCTATCTGGCTCGAGCTCGACCTTGCAGAGGGGTTGTGGCTTTTTATCTTTATTTAGAATGTTAATAACATTCTTGGCGGTGAAGCCCTTTTCTTTAAGGGCGGTTTTTATTTCCTCGGCGGTAACATCAGGTTCTATTCCCTTTACTACCACTTGTAGGCCCTTACTGCTTTTCAGCTGCTACGTGTAATAGTTTTTCTGTACAGTGTCCAGATATTTGGACACGATTCGGAAGTGCTCTTCAGTCTTGGATTGCACCTTTGTTTCCTGGATGTTCCCTTTGATAAGCGGAACAACATGAAAGTTGTCACCGTTCCCGATCAACGACGCAATTTTGTTGACCAGGGCACTAGAGCTTTTTTCCCTAATACAGATTGGAGGGGGCTTCGGTTTTTTTGTGGTGTATTAGGCTGGTTGGTTTTCCTCAGCCTCCGCCAGTAGCGCAAATCTGTTAGTAGTGGATCTGTCTGGTTCTTTATCGATATTCAGGACACGGTTAATTTTTGTTTTGTTGCCGGATTACTCTGCGGGCTAAGCTTGCGCTTAATTTGGATGTAGCGATCCATTCCAGTCTGTGTGGCCGTTACCGCTTTGGCACTTTCCGAGGTTGTTGTTTTTGTACTCGGGTTTTTGGGTTTTAACGGTCAGTAAAGCCGGGTTGCTTATAATCGCCGATTTTTCCACTTCGGTATCGCGGGTTGAAAAGTAAGAGTAGAAGCCGTTTCTTTGGTTCACTGAACTTCTACGCTCGTTCTTTTGATCGTTGCTCAATGAGCTCATTGCGTGGCTCTTACTTTTTTTTTGAACAATGCACTAGTTTTTGTTTAGCACATCAAAACTGTTATAAAAAGCTTGTCTGTCGCTTTTAATAAATTGCAGTTCAGCGTCTTTTCGCTTATATTGGGTTACCCCAGTTTTTTTGATGAGCTGTATTATAGTGCAGTTTTCCCGGAGCTCGGGCAAAGCTCCGCTCAGTTCGGTAGTTCGTATACCAATGGAGTAAAGAGTTCTAAAAATAGAATAGTATGCATGTGCGTTCCCCCCTCACCAACAAGCTCGACGAAAAAAGTTGACCGTTTTGGGCCCTGACGTCCCATATATGTACTTTATAATCTTTGGTCTAACCCAAGATCAGCAGTGTATATGTTAAACATCTTTAATATGCATATGAACCTCTTCGCAACTCGGTCGAACTCGTCCTCCATTCCAAATTTTTGTGACACACTTGAGAAATTTGTTTCATATATATATGTATATATATACATATACATATATATATACATATATGTAGTACAATATTTAAAATCATAAATTGGT
This sequence comes from Drosophila parabipectinata, assembly GCA_018153455.1. Taxonomy (NCBI): domain Eukaryota; kingdom Metazoa; phylum Arthropoda; class Insecta; order Diptera; family Drosophilidae; genus Drosophila; species Drosophila parabipectinata. The sequence continues at coordinate 308,882 of JAECYA010000403.1, read as the reverse complement.
TTTGTTAAGCTTCTCATTTTAAAAATTAAGCGGAATCCTATGATACGCTTTTTATACTCTGTTCCTAATTTATTTATTAGAAGCATGAATGAGGTTGTTATACCCTTGCAGGGGGTATTATAATATTGGTCAAAAGTGTGCAACGCAGTGAAGGAGACATCTCCGACCCTATAAAGTACCAGGTCTATGCATATGAAACTGCGTTTTACTTCATTGTTTATTATCGGTAACAAAAGTGATCGAAAATTGTTGGTAAACATTTTTTGCAACTTTTGTCATCTGGGAACACTGCTTAAACGTTATTTTTGAGTTTTTTTCCAATAGAAATGTTTTTTCTAATATTGAAAATGTCGAGTTTTATACCCACAAACCACTATTCGCGGCCGCAAAGCCATGCTGAGCGTTTTCCGGGATCAGGCCGGAATTGTTTGCTCCTAAAACCGGGTGAAACCGTTGATGGCGAACGCTACCAGCAACAATTGAAAAAAACTCTGCTCCGCCTAGAAAACGCAAAAAGGCAGCTCAAACCCATTCTTCTGGACGACAACGCGCCATCACTTCGGCCAAGAGACACCAAGGAATTGATAGCCACGTTTGGCTGGAAGTCCTTGCCCCATGCGGCTTGTTCACCAGACTTGGCTCCATCAGATTACCATTTGTTCGCCAGTTTGGGACACGGATTAGCCAACCAGCGCTTCGATTCCTATGGAGACCTTAAGAATTTGCTAGAAGACTGGTTTGGTCCAAGAAAAAGGAATTCTTCTGGCGAGGAATTCATAAATTGCCCGAAATATGAGAAAAATGTGTGGCTTCTGAAGGGGCACACTTTCAAGATTGAAATTGTCACCATTTATTTTTAATAATACTCCAAAGAAGTAAAAATGAACGCAGTTTCGTATGCATACACCTGATATACATATTCTTGATCAGGATCACCTCCTGAGTTGATATGAGTATGTCCGTCTGTTTGTCTGTCTGTTTCTACGCGAACTAGTCTCTCAGTTTTAAAGCTATCGACTTGAAACTTTGCACACACCCTTCTCTCCTTTGCACGCAGTATATAAGTCGGAACGACCGGGATCGGCCGACTATATCCTATATCTGCTGATTGATCGGAAATGGTATACTTAACTTTGGTGTTTTTAGAGTTAGAGAGTTAAAATTTTACATGAGAGCTATTTTTGGCAAATAAATACGACATGCCAAATTTAAGGATCAAGGACATAAGGATCGGCCGACTATATCCTATAGCTGCCATATAACTGAACGATCGGAAATGACCCAACTTTTGTGTTTTTGAAGATAGAAAGCTGGAACTTGGTATAGATTCTATTTTTGGTTAGTTGACCCGACCTACCAAATTTCATAACGATCTTCCGACTATATCTTATGGATGTCATATAACTGAACGATCGGAAATGGTTTTTGGTAGAAATACCAACTTTGGTATTTTTGAAGATAGAAGCTTGGAACTTTTTCTTTAGATATTTTATTGTAATTAATTGATTTTATTATGATATTCTCATAAGGATTGTCCAACTATATCCGATATTAGCGATATATATCTGGTTTTGACTGCAAGGGTATATCAACTTCGTCTCCGCTTGTTATTACATTTTGCAAATAAACGGCACGCGCTTCGCTATCTTTTTTGTCGTTTTGAAGTATAAATATGTCTCCGTAAATCGTTTTCGAATTCATTAGCGAAAAGTTGGTATTCGAAGGCTTCGTAAGAGTTAACTTTTGTATCATTTGTGGTTTGCTATCGTATTAAGGAGAGAACCGCAAGTTAAGACATTGCGTATCATCGCAATTATACTTTCTGTATAATTTGGAGTCCGGTTTTGAATTCACTAGCAAAAAGTAGGTGAATATTCTACTATTATTTCGTGCAAATTCACATATCCTTCATCTGTAGTGCGTTTTCGGATCCGCAAGCGAATTTTGTAACGACCCCTTCGCCAACGTTCGCGTATTGGTCCGCTGGAATAATTATAGAGTTTTTAATTTTATTTATTTGGTGTTTTCTTTGCCTGGAAACCTCTCTTGCAATGACCTCTTGTTAGCCAAAAATAAGTGGACATAACCATTCAATGGGTACTCGGTATATATTAGATATCTGCATGAATGCCAAAAAACAAAACTCGAATTGACTCTATACAATATGAATTGACTGCGTATCCGTTTCGCTTAGAGTGTTTGAGGGAACGAGCGTTTGACTCACTCGCATAACATTGAAACGAAGAAAGACAAACTAATGGCATTTGAATGCGAATAGCTATAGCCAACTTATCGAATGCCAAGCCGTTTTTGTTTTCTCAAAAACAAAATTAAAAACAATAACTTAGTAAAATTTTTTGCAGAAAATAAAATTGGTACGGAAAGTTATTAATGGGTAAAATATGTATATGTTTTTGTGTGGAAGTGAAAGTTTTATGTGAAAGTAGCTTTCGCCTTTTAAAAAAATATTAACTTTTGACTTTTATTTTAAAATCTCTTGTTGACACTCCCATTTGGAGAAACCCATTAAGGATATAGTCTCATGTTCCGGCCTACTTTATAGAGGTTATTTCAAAAAATTTTTTTTGTAATAAAAAATAATGCGATCGTTTCAATTTTCACATATGTTTTTATAGGCATCATAAACTATTTGAAAATATTTTGTTTAATTTATTCTTGTGTAGTTTAATACACTTTATAGCATGCCAAAGTATGCATATAAAAAAAATAGGTAGGTCCCTGGCGCAGGTGATTTCGACTGCTAGAGTCATCCAAAACAAAAAATTAGAATAGATTATTGTTTTGTAAGCTTATGGCTCTGTCCCGTACTAGAATAAAATATTTTCATCAATAAACAACAAAATGGCTAACTCACAAAAAAAAAAATTTTTTAATTTAAAAAATTTATCTTAAATTAATGATAAAAAAAAACTAATCATTAAAAATAAATGATTCTAGTACGGGACAGAGGTGTTACTCTTTAGAACAACATATCCAAATTTCAGCTAGATCGGTACCATAGAATTTTGTGAATCACCTGCGCCGCACACAAAAATATCGTTCCGAGAAAAACGCGTTTAAAGTTTAGACGCTACCGAGAAACTCATACTTTTCGGTGTATGCGCGCTCTCGATTATGGGCTGTATCTCTGTCATTATTTGATATTTTTATTTGAAACTTTAACAGTACATTCTTAATAAACAGTCCTTCGAAATATGTGAAAAAAAAATTGATTTTTTCAACCTCACACATACATTGACTACAACAGACTACAGAGATTACATTGTTAAGAGCGCACCCGCGCTGAAGAGCTCATCCGTGCTAAAGAGCGCATCAGCGCTCACCCCTCTATGCAGTCTCTCTCTCGTTGGCCGTCGTCGATCGTCCGCTCTGGTTGTAGCGTTTATCTTTACTAAGTTAAGTTTTCAGACTTGCTTACGGCCATTTACATCCAAAACTCGCGGCTCACCCCGGTGGAGAAGTTGTTTCACTTACTGTCCAAAACAAGTGGTGACGCCCACGCCATTGTTTCTAAGGCTCCGCTCACCCATGAGGGGTTTGTCGCAGCGTGGCAAAGCCTCACAGACCGCTTTGAGAACCGGCGGCTATTGGTCAACAGCCAGTTGAAGATCCTTTTTAACATCCAGGCTATTTCTCAAGAGTTCGGGGTCACGCTGAAGGAGCTGCAAGCCACCATTCAGAGTTGTCAAACAGCCCAAGAAATGTCCTCCATCAATGTTGAGGCTTGGGACTGTCTCCTGGTATTTATGATATCCTCAAAGCTCCCCAAAATCACACTTTCTATGTGGGAGCAAGCCGTACATAATAAGGCCGAAATACAAACATGAAGGGAATTAGATAACTTCCTGAAAGAGCGCCATCGCACTCTGGAGGCCATCGACGACGTCAGGCCTAGTGGCTCCGGGCAATTTTCGCCAAGGTCGGGAATTTTTACTGCCCCTGCTCGGAGGCTCAATTCTTACGAGACTCGAGTGGTTCTGGGCCAAAAGGGCGCTAAAATAAATGGGCGCTCTGACTACATTAAGTTATGTTTAAACTGTTTTGCCCGAGGGCACCAGCAGCGAGACGCACGAGCGCCCATACCTGCTCCACATGCCACAGCAGACACCACACCCTCTTGCACCGCGGCAATCCGTTCGCCACCGCTCCAAGTCCGCCTAAGCCAGCAAACGGCTCAGAGGATCAGTCAGATGTGCAGGTGTGTTTCGCTTCCGGGTCAGGAGCAGCCCTACTAGGCATGGCCCTTATCAACGTGTGCCATTTGGGGTGAAGCTTCCAGGCACGAGCACTGATAGACTCAGGGTCTATAACGACCTTCATAACGGAACGACTGTTCAACCTCGTCAAACCACCATTCAAGACGATTCAAGCCCAAGTTTCCGGCCTTAATCAGACCATTTCCGCGCAGTCTACTAAATTGTGCCATTTCTCCATTCGGGCTACAATTAGAGACTGCGGCCTACGTTCTGCCGCAGTTGGCAGGAAATCTGCCATCATACCCGATTTCGCGAGATCGTCTCAAGGGGCTGCCCGACATTCCCCTGGCGGACCCCAACTTCTTTGAGAGCTCCCAAGTCGATGTATTAATAGGAGCTGACATTTTTCCGTCCATTCTCCTCGGTAATGCCAAGGCTAACATATGCGGGTCGCTTCTCGGTCAGGAGACCATTTTTGGATGGGTGCTGACAGGCCCATTATCTCCAGCCAATCCCCGCAGCGTGTCCGTTTTTTCCACACGAGTGGCCCCCAGCCTCGGTGACTCACTGGATCAGCTCCTCACCAAATTCTGGGAGGTGGACGATGTGCCCACACAGATAAGTTCGGAATCGGATTCAGTTTGCGAGCACAATTTTGTCCAGACGACGAAAAGAGACAAGTGTGGCAAGTACGTTGTGACGCTCCCCTTACGCGACCCCGGGCAGAAGGGTTCCGAGCTAGCGGCTTCACGGTCCTTTGCCCTTGCTCAGTTTCTGCGTAATGAGCAGCGCCTGAAGAGGGACCCGCCCCTTAAGGACCGCTATGACTCGGTAATTCAGGAGTACATCGACTTAGGCCACATGACCGAGGTCTCTCCCGCGACCAATTCCGCTACCTACTATCTTCCACATCATGCCGTCTTCAAGCCCGAAAGCACGACCACCAAGGTGCGAGTGGTCTTCAATGCTTCGAGCCCGTCCGCAAACGGGACCAGTCTGAACGACATTCTTTACGCGGGCCCGGTCTTACAATCCGACCTGACGATTCAAATCCTAAAGTGGCGATACTTTAGGTTTGTCTTCAACGTCGACATCGAGAAGATGTATCGGCAAATTTGGGTAGACCCCAAGCATACTCCGCTCCAACGTATTTTGTTTCGCAATCCCGATGGGGATATCCGCGACTACGAGTTGAAAACGGTCACCTTCGGTGTCAACTGTGCCAAAACTGAAGCCCAAGCTTCGATTCGGGAGCTGAAAGGGGCCCTAGAGTCAGCAGGGTTCCCACTTAGGAAATGGACGTCGAATAACAAGGCAATCCTGGCCGACATTCCGATCGACCACCGTCTCCGTGCTGACTTTCTCGACATCGATGCAGAGAGCACGGCTAAGACACTCGGCGTGCGGTGGAAAGCGACGACTGATGAATTCTTTTTTGTCCCCCCATAATTGACTTCCGGCTCGGTTTTCACAAAGCGCCAAATCCTCTCCCCAATTGCCAAATTGTTCGATCCAGCAGGTTGGCTCGCTCCTTTCATTGTTCGGCAAAAATGTTCATGCAAGACATTTGGCTTCTGGATCTAGGGTGGGATGACGCCCTCCCTCCAGATTTCTGTCAGCGATGGGTTGACTTCCTAAAGAATTACTCGGTGCTCGATCAGATTCGTGTTCCTCGATGGGTCGCGTTCCGACCACACCTAATGGTCGAACACCACGGGTTCTGCGACGCTTCACAGAAGGCGTACGGCGCAGCAATTTACGTAATAGTGACCCTGCTGACTGCAAAGAATCGAGTGGCCCCAGTTAAGACGGTTTCGCTCCCTCGACTAGAACTGTGCCGAGATGGCCACCGCCGTTCTGCCAGAAACGCCAGGGGCCGCGTCTGCCCTATACTGTTGGACCGACTCGACTATTGTCCTCGCGTGTCTGCATAAGCCAGCGTGCCAGTGGACAACGTTCGTGGCCAACCGGGTGACCAAGATCACTCAGTTCACCGACGTGCAGAAATGGGCAGATGTCCGCTCCGAGCATAGCTCTGCGGATCTCGCTGGCCGAGACGTAGCTCTCCATGATCTTGCAGATAACCAGTTGTGGTGGCACGGTCCTGACTGGCTGCAGAGGCCTCGCAGCGACTGGCCCACTCAAGGCAATGATGCCCCCGTGACTGAACTCGAGAAGCGTGCAGTCACGGTCCATATCGCGAAAACGCCCCCCAAAGATCTCCTTGAGCGTTTTTCCACACTCGACAAGGCATTACGAGTCCTTGCCTATGTTAATCGCTTCATCCAGCGCGCGCGGAAGATTCGACCCTCGTTTGAAGAGCACCTCACCGCTAATGAGGTTACGTCGGCTGAATGTCTTCTAGTTTCCGTCACTCACCGCAGACACTTCGTCTCTAAGATGGGCTGCTTAAGCGAAAAGCATCCAATATCGGCATCCAGTCCGATTTAAAATCTGAACCCCTTCGTGGATTCGCAAGGCCTTATGAGAGCCTGCGGCCGGGTCACGTCCTCTGAACTTCTCCAATATGACGAACGCACCCTATTATCCTTCCGTATGACTGTCATCTGTCTCGACTCCTGGTTCATTTTACACATCGCATCACGCTGCACGGTGGCAGTCAGCTGATGATCCGTCTAATCCGGGCCAAGTTCTGGATTTCAAGGGTGAGGAATTTGGTCAAGTCCGTCGTCTATTCTTGTAAGGTATGTGTCATCCACAAGAAGAAGTTGCAGACGCAACTCATGGGAAAGCTACCCAAGGAACGGACGTCCTTCTCGCGCCCATTTACGCACACCGGTGTGGATTATGCCGGTCCCTTCGAGATAAAAAACTATACGGGGAGGGCCTGTCTCATCACAAAGGGTTATGTGTTGGTGTTTGTGTGCTTCTCCACTAAGGCCATCCATTTAGAGCCTACGTCGGACCTTACGACCGAGAAATTTCTGGCGGCTTTCGCACGGTTCGTGTCCCGGAGAGGATGCCCCCGTCAAGTGCAGTCCGACAACGGGAAGACCTTTGTGGGAGCAGCTGCTCTATTATCCCGCGATTTTCTCCAGAGCCTAAAGGGGGCTGTGACCGGTGCCTATAGTCACCAGCAGCTGCTCTGGCATTTCATTCCTCCGGGAGCTCCCCACATGGGGGGCCTTTGGGAAGCAGGGGTCAAGAGCTTCAAGACCCTGTTCTACAAGTCCACCGCCACGCGAAAATACACCTTTGAGGAGCTGGCTACTCTCCTGGCGAAGATCGAGGCGTGCCTGAATACGCGGCCACTCGCGCCAATGTCCGAAGACCCTGCTGACCTGGTAGCTCTTACACCCGGGCACTTTCTTGTGGGCACTTCTCGACACGGTCGAGCCCGAGATAAAGGGTGACACCAATTCCATCATCAATCGTTGGCAACACCTCAAGGCGCTTCAGCAGCAATTTCAGCTCCGATGGAAGGAGGAGTACCTCAAGGAGCTTCATAAGAGAAACAAGTGGCGAGCCCCTACGAGGGACCTCTGCGTTGGGGATATGGTCGTCATCAAGGAAGACAACCTTCCGTCCAATGAGTGGCGTTTAGGCAGGGTTGACGCGGTGAATCCCGGCTCCGATGGCCATGTTCGCGTGATCGACATCCGCACCGCGCGAGGGCTCGTAAAGCGGCCCGGTGTTAAGGTCGTGCTTCTTCTGTTGGACGCGTCCGTCTACCCACAGTAATTAACATTTCTTCCGCTCCAATGTTCCTGTCCATTGTGCTGTCCCGTAGCTCTGCCCGTAGTTCCGAACCTTCATTTGCACCGATTCTTATCATGTTATTTGTTCCTTTATCATATTTCCGTCAGCCATAGCCAACACGATGTCGCTACGTCCACGCAACACCCAAGCATCGCTGGAGAGCAGATGTACTCGAGGTATTCAATCCTACCGTTGCCGAGTCTGCAATGGAATCCACGCCTTAAAGAAGTGTCGGCGCTTCCTACGCCTTAGCGCCGAGTAGCGGCTCCGAGCGGTTCTTGTGAACCGGTATTGCTCGAGCTGCCTGGCCCACGAGCACTCCGACGGATCCTGTCGGCGGGGTGACGGTTGTAAGACGTGTGGTCAGGATCACCACACGCTGCTGCATCTCGTGGAGAAGCCGCGGGTTCGGCGCAAGGCACGCCAAGAGGAGCACCGGTCACGGAGCGCGGGAGTCAGGACACAGAGTGTCTCGTCTGGCGCCCGGCCGGCATCCGCCAACTCCCGGCGCGGTTCCGGTGCTCCTCGGCCTGGGTCCGCCACTTTCCGGCAATCCCAACCCGATCCACGGCCACCGACGTCCCGGCACTCGTCGATACATTCTCGGCATTCTTCCGCCACTCCTCGGTTGCCGACCACCGCTCATCCGCCCGCATCATCCGCACCTAGGCAAAGTGCCGCCTCTCGTCGAGGGCCCCCGCTGGACGCGGTCGCTGCGCCCACCCTCTCGTCGCTGCTGCAACGGAACAGCGTCAACGTGCTGCCGACTGCACTAGTACGGATCGACACCGGGACCCGGAGCTTCGACACGGGGGCCCTCATCGACCCATGCACGCCCTCGAGCTGCACCGACGCCTCGCTCTCTGCGTGTTTCCGGCTGCCCACTACCAGCGTGGGGGACGAACAGGTGTGTTCCGCCACAGTGGGGTCAACGACCGATGATAGCGTTCGGCTGGAGGTCATGTTTAAGATTGAGCCTCACGTGCGAGTTCGTACGCCGTCCCGAGAGCAGAGCGAGGCGGTGCGTGCCCACTTCCGACGCGTGACCCTGGCGGATGAGCGATTCCATCTGCCAGCGACAATCTCCGTCGTCCTGAGCGCAGATATGTACCTACGGATTATCCAACCGGGCTTCGTGAAAATCCAGGACGGACTGCCAGTGGCCCAGAGCACCGTGTTTGGATGGGTCGTGTCAGCGCACCTGCGCTGAAGAGCGCACCCGCGCTGAAGAGCGCATCCACACTCGCCCCTCTGTGCCCTCTCTTCTCGCTCGTTGGTTGTCGTCGATCGTCTCTTTTTGTACTAGTTTTTAGGTTGGCAATTCGATGTACGCAGCCAATAAAGCTGAACGCGTTTCTTTAGGAATTTACTGAAGACGCCCCTGACTTATCATTTCATCCCCATTTCTGGAGTCTTTTGCGGAACCAACGCCCCAATGGCCCCAATTTTGCGGAACCAACGCCCCAAAATCAATGTTTTTTAAATGCTTAAATAAGGCCGTATATGTTTTTTGAAAGCTCAATTAAGCGATTAAGCTGATCCGAGAATAATTTTCTATTACTTTCATACAGTTTTTAAGCAACTCTTAGGCTGCATCATAATTATTTATGATACATTTACCCATTTATTGCATAATGCCTAAGCCATGCAATAAATGGGAAAGCACTTTTCAGGTAACTTAGATTCAGGTTTCGGCTTTCTTTCCTGAATCTCTAAATAACTTCTCTCAAGGTGCTCTTAGCACCTCAAGCCTAGAAAAAAGCTCAACCTGGCAACTCGTTTTCTTTATTTTGTCCTTGGCGGACTTAAACTTTGATAGAATGCTATCATCAGCGTCACACTGAGACAGTTTATTTGCTTAATTCGTATCTACCGCCAAGTGAATTTTCATTTGCACTTGCCTTGGCCTTCTTTTGTTGAGACATCAATCAAAGTTAAGAAAATGGTATGGGGAATTATTTGTTTCTTCTGTAGAAAACCGAAAATATCACCTGTTAATAAAAAAAAAATGAGGGAGAACAGAACGCGTGGCTCAATCAATTTTCCAACTGGGCGAAAACTTAAGCCCGGTGAATGAAAGCCGGTGGGGCAAGAGCGATCGCTATCATCTATTTATCATCCATCATAATGCGGTTTAGGCCCAAATCGAGAATTAACCCGTCAGCCCAGGGCCCTGGCCTATTCCCAAATTCACAATCGATCAATAGGCTTTTGTTTGCGGAACTGAATAGTAGTCCTTGGATTACTGAATAAAAATAATTTCGCTTGGAATCAAACTTCACTGTGAAACGATGAGTGACTACGAATTCTGACTACGCAAATATGAATTCTTTTCCTATGCTATTAAAAATGAAAAGCCGTATAGAGCTATTCTTATGGGTCTTGATACTGAAAAACCAGAGCAAGTCAAACCGAAACTAGTCAGTATGGGCCTCCAAAGCACAGATGTCAAGCTCGTTCGTAGGAAAAGGCCAAACAGTACCACGTAGCTGCTTCGTAGCTTATTTCGTCAACAAGTCCATAACTCTTAGCGAGCTTAAGAAAGCTCATCGACTATGTTCGCATCGACTATGTTTGGCCGTCAGCCAACGGGTACAACAGGGGGACCTACGCGCAAGCAATTGCGTGCCGTAACTGTGTACACCGCTGGTAGTGCGACTATACTCTCCACGTGAATGCGGCTGGTAACAGGTCCCGGTAAGGTCATGTCTCTGCCGAGGATGCTGGCTAATGGTAGTCGGGCGGGGAGAAGAACACTCCCTTCCTTAAATTACCCCAATCCAAGGTGGAACAGCATATGCCGAAGGATGCGTGTCCGAGGGGAGGCTCGGACGCTAATATGCGAACTCTGGGGGACAGGCCGACCTCCCAGTTTTAACCAGGCTTATCGTGACAAGCGGGCTATGTCATGATGGACGAATCCCTTCCCGCCTACTCGTGGGACCAAAACATGAACACTTTACCTAACAAAAACCAAAGCGGAGAACGGAACTCCCTAAAAAAGACCGGAAATGGGGCCAACGGCCCGTCAAACTCCAAGGCCCTCAAAAGCCAAGGAGTTGCTGAGATGGAGAAGTCCCCCACAGAGGGACAACATCTGGAGGCGGGACGCGCCGGTGCGGTGGAGGTTGCCAAGGCAGCTTCATCCAAAGCGGGGATAGCTATGGGAGCACCGAACGGTGTGGAGAGGAAGACCCCAGGGTCAACCTCTAAACCAACCGGCGGTGCCCCTAAGACGAACTCTGGTCCGGAAGCGCCTCACTCGAAGCAGCGTAGAGGATCCTACAAGGATAGAAGAAGAGCAGCCTTCATTCTGATGAGGGCGGACCCATCGGCCGAAGCCAACCCGGACCAGGCCGAGATTATTAAGTGGGCAAGGGAGATCCTACCCGACTTCAATCCGGAAAAGGCGGGAGAAAGGCTGGATCCGAAGAGACGCACTGGGTCAGACCCTGCCAAGGAGGCCGCGCAAAGCGCGAAGAGGCAGAGGTCCACAGAGGGAGAAGCCCCCCAGGCCAAGAAGAGGAAGGCCCAGCCGCAGCCGCCCAACCGCTCGTTCGCCGAGGTGACGAAGGGAAGAACCCTAATTGAAGTCCTGGACAAGGGCTCCAAGGATGGGCTCATCCCCAAGGAACTATGGCGACGAGTGGTAAACGAGTTGCATGGGCGCTTCGTGGAGGAGATGCTGCGAAGTGGAGGACCCCCACCAGAATGCGAAGACGCAGGATGGTATCAGGGTAGCGTCAAGGTGATTGCTTGCCAAGGCGCGCGATCGGTGGAGACTTACAAGCGTATGGTTGCATCGCTTGGAGAGGTCTACCCTGGAGCTAAGCTGGTGGCGGTTGACTGGGACGAGATCCCCAGCAAACCGAGGGCGCGAGTGTGGCTCACAGAAAAGCCAGCCGACCCGAAATCCATTCTAACAATGCTTAGGGTGTGAAACCCGACGCTCCCCACGGCTGACTGGAGAGTCGCCAAGGTCGAGGAGGCGGTGGGTCTGCGGAGGCAGGTCGTCCTCACACTAAACGAGGAGACCGTAAAAGCCCTGGAGAGGACGGAGCACCGGCTAAAGTACGGATTCGAGCATGTCTCGGTCCGTATCTATAAATCTGATGCGAAGGCCAAGCCAGGAGGTATCGGTCTGGAGGCAGACACACAAGAGCCAGACTTGGAGGAGCCGACCGAAGAGTGGCACCCGGAGGGAATGTCGGATGAGGAGGAGGACATTCTAGAAGGGTACACCTCGGAGGAAAGCGACTCGGCAAGGGCGCTTGGTGGTGTCGGAATGGAGGAGGACTCTCTGCTGGGCTCCGAGACGGAGGCAGAGATAACTGTGGTGGAGGTTTGTAAGGATGTCCCTGACGATCTTACAAATAAACCTCCACCACAGTAAAGCAGCGTCAGCTGCCCTCCTTCTCCACCTACCCGAAAGTGGAGCAGATGTGGCCCTCATCCAGGAACCCTGGATCCTAGAAGACAGGATTCTTGGGCTGGGGGCGTCGGAGTTCAGGCTCTGCAAAGCCAACACTACAGGTAAAAGGCGAGCCTGCATCCTCGCAAAAAAGAACCTTAACCTCTTTTTGCTACCCAATTTCAGCAATGAAGACCACGTAGCCGCAGCCGTAGAGAGCCCAAACGGCCCTCTAAGGATATGCTCGGCGTATATGGGCCACGACCAGGAGGCCCTTCCCCCGCACCCGCTAATCAAACAGCTGGTGGAAGACAGCAGGAAGCACAAGATCGACCTGATCATAGGTTGCGATGCTAACGCCCATCATCATCAGTGGGGCAGCACTGACACAAACGAGAGGGGTGAGTCAATTTTCGATTTTATCCTAGGCTCCAATCTTTTGGTGGGTAACAGGGGTACAGAACCCACCTTCATAGTCAAGAACAGAAGAGAAGTACTTGACGTCACTCTTTATTCTGAATCACTAGCAGACAGGATTGTTAGATGGGGAGTCCTAGAGAAACACTCATTCTTAGACCACCGATACATAGAATTAGTGGTCAACTTTGAGAACTTTAATCGACTAACGGTACGCAACCCGAGAAAAGCGAACTGGGAGTTATATAGAAAGAAGCTAGATAGTTCCTTGGGAAATCCTCCAACAGGGAATGTTGATAGTAGGGCAGCCCTGGATGCCATGGTGGACACGCTCACGGCAGCGTGCGCCAGGGCATTTAATAAAGCTTGTCCCAAAATCAGATCGGGCAAAAGCAAGTCAAAGAAACCACCATGGGGTCGCAAACACTTGCGCCCTTTAAAACCAAGGCCCGCAAGGCCTTCAATTTTGCCAGAAAAACAAACTCGGAGCAGCCTGGGAGTCGTACAAAGTGGACCTTAGGCGATATAACAAAGAACTTCGCAAGGCAAAAAGGAATGCCTGGGCCGAGTTCTGCACGAACATTCAGCAAACATCAGAGGCCTCTCGACTCAGGAAGGTCCTTGCAACTACTGCACCAAATGTAGGATACATTAAAACCTCAGAGGGCAACTGGACATCGTCCAGCAAAGAAACCCTAAAGGCTCTCATAGAGACACATTTCCCGGGATGCTCTCGAGAAGACACAACCCTGGAAATGCAGACGCAGGGGAATAGCCCCCCCACCACTAACCCACTTGAATACCTATTGAATGATAGATATCTCAGCTGGGCAATAAATAGCTTCAAGCCCTTCAAATCCCCGCGCCCAGATGGCATTGTCCCGGCTCAACTAATTAAAGCCGGTCCCAACCTGAGATCTTGGGTCAAGAAAGCTTTCTCAGCAATTTTCAGGATAGGCATCGTACCCGCAATGTGGTTGCGGACGAGAGTCGTATTTACACCCAAGGCGGGAAAACCATCTCACTGCACCCCCAAGGACTTCAGACCAATAAGCCTGTCGTCAAGACAATGGAGAGACTAATCAGCCTCCATATTAATCTTACTATAAACCCAGAAGAGATCTCGGGATCACAACATGCGTATAGGAAGGGCCGATCCACGGAAACGGCACTCCACGAAATCACTACTTTTGTCGAGAAGGCACTTAGTAATAAGGAATACGCACTCATTGCTTCTATAGACATAGAAGGTGCGTTCAACAACATCCTACCAAGCTCGATAACCAATGCGCTGACAGCACTAGGAATAGATTATCAATCCGTACGCCTTATAAAGCAGATCCTGATAAACAGAACTGTTGAGGCGTCACTAGGAGGAGAATCTACTCATAGATACGTCAGAAGAGGCACCCCGCAAGGAGGCGTACTCTCACCCCTACTCTGGAACGTGGCGGTTAATAGCCTACTGCGATCCCTAGAAGGGGGTGGTTGCAAAGTTATCGCTTTCGCGGATGATGTCGCAATTGCCTTCTCAGGAAAATTTCCCCAGACTCTATGTGACCGCATGACGGACAAACATAGGGTCCTCTCAACGTGGGCAGCTAGAAATGGACTAGGTGTGAACCCATCCAAAACAGAGCTCATCCTCTTCACCAGGAAGTACAAAATACCAAACTTAAAGCTTCCAAAACTATTAGGAGAAACACTATCTCTTAGCGATAGCGCCAAGTACCTAGGGATTACGCTAGATAAGAAATTGGACTGGAAATCAAACACCATGGATAGAGCCAACAAAGCTACAATCGCGCTCTATACCTGCAGGAAAGCCATTGGCCTTAAATGGGGAATGTCCCCAAAAATAGTAAGATGGCTTTTTACAGCGGTTATAAGACCCATCCTTTTCTACGGGGTGGTGGTCTGGTGGCCTGCTCTCACCAACTCCACAATCAGGGAGAAGCTTAGGAAAACGCAAAGGATGGCGGAGGTCTGTATCACAGGCAGCATACGTACCACACCGACGAACGCACTAGACTTCATACTCGACCTATTACCGGTAGAGATAACGCTATCGGCTATCGGAAATGGACATACCAAGTTAGATCTACTCCACTGCACGCCAACGGGGTCTACAGACTACTGCGTACCTGTCGATAATCCCACCTTAAAATACAAGGTCTACATCCCAACAAGGGAGGAATGGGCCACACAAATTCCGGGACCAGCCGATTCCCTCCATATCTACACAGACGGTTCAAAATTGAATGGCCAGGTGGGAGGCGGTTTCCATTGCGAACAGCTGTGTTTAAATGAGTCCTTCAGACTCCCCGACCACTGTATTGTTTTCCAAGCAGAAGTAATAGCTATCGGAGAAACACTCAGATCCCCAGCACTTATTGGAAATCAGGACACAATCTGTATATTCTCAGACAGTCAAGCGGCACTCAAAGCCCTTGACGGTCTTTCATCCAACTCCAGGACAGTGAATGACTGTCGCAGATCTCTTAACGAGATGGCAGAGCAGCATGACATACACCTCATATGGGTGCCCGGACATAGGGACCACGAGGGTAATTGCGCCGCCGACGAACTAGCAAGAGCAGGTACTACCAATCCTCTCCTACCGGAGAAGGAACGAGTAGGTATCCCCTTAGCTACGTGTAGGCTAAAATGCAGGGATCACTTTGACCGCGTATCACTGCGGAAATGGAGAAATCTCCAAAACTGCAGGAACTTCCGCATGATATGGCCCATCCGATCTAGGAAGAGGTCAATGATGCTTATCGCCCTGAATAGGCAGGACTGTAGTCTGGCGATCAAGGCCATTACGGGACATTGGTTAATAGGAGCACACGCGGCTAGACTAGCGGTGCCACATTATGACTACTGCAGGAGATGTGGGAATGTAGAAGAGGAAGAGACAGTTGCACACCTCCTGTGTCAATGCCCTGCGCTGGGGCGCATCCGACTCAAATTCTTGGGCGCAGCAATACTTACAGACCTTACAGACCTCGAAGAGGTCGCTCCACACAGACTCGTAGCTTTCATCTGTAAATCTGGATGGGACCGTGAGCCGTTTCAGGAAGGATAGAACACCCTTGGGCACATAAGTAGTGAGAAGGGAGAGGTCCTTTTGTAGGATCCTTGCCTGTGCGGTATCACAAGGAGCCCCAGCGGCTCAAGTGGATGGGGGTCAGAACCGGCCCCTCATCGCCGCCTCAACCTAACCTACCTAACCTATGGCGTACTGTGCTGTCTGCGATGGAAATCATAAAACTGCCGACTGCAACGAAAACTCATGTGTTAAGTGTGCCAACTGTCATGGAAATCACATATCGTCCTCGCTCGAGTGTCCTTCTCGAGAGAATTACATCCAACTAAGAGCGAAGGGCTATCCAAGACTACCTAGAAATAACCCAGATAAATCTCCTTCTCTGCTTTGCCCAATCGCTTTTCCAAAGCTGTCTAAGAATACTCCTCCCCCAGTAAATCCGTATTAGCATAATAGCCAACACCGACAGAGCGATGAGCTACTTTCTTAGAAAACAGCTTAGAAATTCTAAATCTAGAACCGATCAACTAGATCTAATTATTTCTCTAGCATTCAAATTCATGTCTTAATTTTAATGGATCTATCAATCGTAGCGTGGAATGCTAGTTCAGATTCACTCCAAACGTATTTGAGATAAGACGTGGCTCTTCTGAGCTCCAGTAGCGCAAGTCCCCAACAACACCAACAATGAACTTCAGAAAAAAAAAAGCAAATAAGTGTAGACGTGTATTAAACAGAATTCGGAAAAACAAAAACAAACACATAACGTTCAAAGGCCGGGCGCCCGCCCAATAAAAAGCAACAACAATGGATAAACAATTTGACATAAACAGAACTGACAATAAGTCTTTCGAACATGTTTCACCCTTCATAATTAAACAAGCTATAGATTTTGCATGCGGAGGAGAAGTGGAGTCATGAAAAAATACTCTAGCGGTTTACTTACTGGTTAAAACTAAGAACACCTTACAGGCAAATAAATTAATTAGACTGCAAAACATTGCAGACATGGAAGTAAAAGCTACCGAACACAAAACTCTTAGCTGCTCTAAGGGCATAATATACTGTAATGAATTACGAAACATAGACTAAACAGAAATATTTAACGAATTAAAAACACAAAAAGTCACTGAAGTTCGCAAAATTCTAAAAAGGGAAACAAATTATTGGTAGAAACTGGAATTATTATAATCACTTTCTAAACCCATACAATCCTAGAATCCCTAAACGTTGGTTACGAAAAAGTTCGTCTACCAAAAATGCCTACCATTTGGACACCCGACCCCAACCTGCAAGAGCCCCGCAGAGCTTTGCAAGAACTGCTCCGAGATAACCCACACAGAAGAAAACAAGTCATGCAACAACGAAAAAAAAATGCATTGATTGCAAAAACATTTTCGATACAGATTTAAAACATAGCCCACTAGACCGCAGTTTCCCATCATTTATAAAACAAAATGAACTGATAACAATAAAAACTATACAAAAAACAGCAATAGAAATATACTACTCTCGTCGCCACCAACAGCTCAGTACTAGCTTTTCATCTATTGTATCTAAACAGCAGACCGACAAAATAACAAAAAACAAAATAACAACACCCACACCCCAATACACAAACCAAAATAAAGACACGCCGGCATCACAGAAACAACATCAAAGAAAACAAACATTACATCATGACCTCCTAACATACCTCCTTACATATCCTCACATACCATCACACACCTACTCCAATTGCAAACATCACTCCCCAACACTTCAAAAGACGACATAGCATGCGAAAGGACCCAATACCAAAAACTACGAATTTTTCAAAAAGACAAAAATAAGACACTAGCGACCAACCAAAAACATACCCAAACTAACCAACCAAATAGTCAAAAAAAAACTAACACATTAACATAAGCGATTTTGAAAGTACTTAACACTTGTAGAAGCAGTTATTAAAGAACAAAGTACCCATAGAAACCAACTAATAACTCATCAACAACAAACAACTAACCTTTAAAACGACTATGAAAATTAAACAATGGAACATTAACGGCTATCTAAACGACTACGCGAACTTCAAACAATCATTAAAAAACATGCACCACTCATAATATCCTTACAAGAAACACATATTCAATTCACTAATAACATTCCCATACCCATAAATAACACACTTATTTCAAAAAACACCTCATTCTCCCACGGTGGCGTAGGTCTCCTAACCCACAAGGCACTACAAGCTCGAGAGATAATCCTTGCGACGATTTCGATGCAGTATGGTTAGAACTGAACTCCAAACTTAAATTCAGAATTATCTCAGCATCTATAGCTCCTAACAAATCTTTCTCACTGCAAAACCTTCAGGCCGTCCTAGACACTTTACACATCCTTGATCACTGAAGACTTTAACCCAACACTAGGGCTCGAATCGAAACAACGCAAGAGGAAAAACATTAGAGAAATTTATAATTCAATCAAACTACATACTACTAAACGACATGTCACCTACTCACCTTAGCACACACCACACACTAACAAACGTCGACTTAACCTTAAGCAACTATCACCGAAAAAGCAGACTACGGCCTCCCAATCTATTTTATCTATTCTATTCCAATCTATAAACGGTTATTGCCCACAAACAAACATACGGAAGGTAAAAGCAACAATAAACACCGCTTTCAGAACTGCCTTTGGCGCACTTCGAACTACACCTATTAACAATATTGTACGAAGCACGAGCAGACAATCTAGAAGACAGAAGTGACCTCCTAACAACAAAAATAATCAAATCTTTGATTAATACCAAAAACTTCCCATTAATAAAAATCCTTAGATCATACCGAACATCAAACAACAACAACAATACCGCACAATAGACAATAGACAATCAAACAACAATAGACCGCATAATAGAAGGCTGACAAGTCAACAAAAACAGACCATACCACCCTAGAACACTGTGATCCGTACCCCCGCTGCGCGCTCCGGACGTCCTGCGCCTTTAGGATGGTGTCGAACGACGCGACTCTCGTGATCGCAGGGCTGATACCCATCCAAGAGCTGGTCCGAGAGAGGAAGGAGCTGGCCAACATGGCTCAGGACAGCCTTTTTTCGGCGTTGGTCAGGAAGAGAGAAGTGAGAGCCACAAGTTTGAAAAACTGGCAACGGCGGTGGGAGGAATCATCTAAGGTACGCTGGACGTTTCGGCTCATTCCGGACGTGGGGGGTGGACCGGAAGGAAGCATTGTCAAGTAGACTTTTACCTCACGCAGGCCCTTAGTGGCCATGGGTGCTTCCGAAGCTACCTAAAGGGCTTTGGTCACGAAAGCGAGGTCGTGCGGCCCGTCTGCCCTTCGTGCGGCAGTGGAGTGACAGAGGACCCTCTCCACGTCCTCTTCGAATGCAGGCGATTTGTGGAGGATCGCCTAACCCTGGAGGAGATCTTGGAAGAGTCCTTTATACCCAGCAGCATGGTGCCTCAAATGCTCCAGACGCCGGGGAAATGGCAAGCCATAGCCGTATTTGTGGCCAAGTCTATGATGGAGCTAAGAGCCCTAGAGTAGGCACGCAACGGGCGGGAGGAGTAGGGCGTCAGAGTTTTGCGAAGCATTGCTTCACGGCCGTACCGCACAACTTAGGTCCAAGCTCTTACAGCCCGGTCAGGGAACAAAAAAATGTACAGTAGGTCTATAAGATAGTCTGTAAGAAGCAAATCAACATGAATACAAAAAAACGCTGGAAACACTGATATTTTAAAAATCGACACAACATTAAGCACGTACAACAAAAAAAACACAACACCACAAACTTTTCGGAAACTATTCACAGAAATCAAGACCAAAGACCATCACAAATTCACCTACATTTACACAGATGGATCTCACGCAAACTCAATTACCAGTCTCGCAATCACAAACGAAACAGAAGGCAGACTCCTCCGAGCTTCTAGCAATAATAGAGGGAATCGAACATCTAAAAAATAAAAGAGGAACATTTTTCATATGCTCCGACTCCTTCTCTGCCATCGACGCAATAAAAAATCCGAACAACAGCGATCACTACACCTCACACGCACGCAATCTGCTCCAAAAATTCGAAACTATCCAAAACTCTAACTACTTTGGATACCCAAGCACGTAGGTATTCCAGGTAACGAACTTAACACAAAAGATACAAAAACAAAAACTGAACATACCAAAATATATAATAAATACTCACAAAGAAAAAACACTATCATACATAACGAAGACATCAGCCTGGTACCAATCAATCAACCATATCAAACTCAACAGCTACCACATCACCAAAAACAACCACCCAGCCATCTCACGTTTTGGCCAAATAAAAAAAAACAAGACTCAGACTTGGACACACCAAATTAACCCACGCACACTACATCGATCCAAACCACAATAACACTTGCCCTTTCTACAACAATACTTTAACAATAATACACTTACTTCCAAAGACAACACCAACCCACTCGAAACACTTTCCAACTCCACACCACCAAACACATCAATAATCTTACAATTCCGAAAAAAACACAAATTTATACCACCGCATATAAGTCTATCCTATCTAAGCCGAACTATATAAATAAAGACTATAAATATATAAATAAAGAAATCCTAAAAATATTATGTACAATTCGAGCTGAAGGCCCAAGTTGCCATTGCTCAACATTATTGCTAGCCCATAATTTTAATTATCTGTTAGCTCTTTATAAATAAATATATATGGAAGTTAAACTGGTCTGTTCGATGAAGTCTTGTAACAAGACAATCTCCTTAGCCCAGCCTACCATCCATTGCTGCTGGCTATGTGAAAACGTCGAAAACGCCGGGTTCACTGCCTTAGTTTCGGATAGCATTTCCCGTAGGTCTGGTTTACATTATTGTTGTGATAATTGTGGTGCTGTCCAAGACGAAATGAGGTCGTTCATGAGACAAACCAAGAATGTATTTAAAGAGCTGATCACTGGTTTTGGTAAAAACAATGACCTGCTCAGTGCGCTGGACACTCTGTTTAGTGGCCTTCAGCTGCTAAATGAGTCCCCTAAGCGTACGAAATCCGCTGTTTCTGATCCGCCTCAGCCGACATTAATGCAGCGGCTCATACGTCAGACCACCCCAAGGGTAGAACTGAGAACAATTCATCCGAATTTCTTAGGGAAAATGAGCAATGGTCCGATATGTCCGCCATGGCATCCCTTCAAGTGATGCCACAGGAAACCCCCGTTTTGGGAGAACGAAACCCCCGTTAGAGTCACCCAAAAGCGTATTTGGGTAGCGCACAGACCGGACCACCCGCACCGACTGATGCGGCAGTTCTCGTACCTGCGACACCAAAACCCTTGCAGGTGATTAGACACCAAAACCCTCCATCGAAACATATATTTGTTTCTCGGCTTGCCCCTGATACTTCAGCGATTGATATCTCGGCTTATATCAAAGCCAAAACAAACGCCGATATAAAGGTGGAGGACATAGCTTAATTTAAATATAATTATATACGGCGCACGTTTTCCTTCAAAATTCGTGGGCCCGCGATGATGTTTCAGACGAATTGTTCACCTAGTTTTTGGCCAGAGAATATTTTCGTCCAAGAACATCAGCCTAGTTCCGTGACACCTATCAGAATACTAGGGGGCTATGTAGTAAACTCTCCAAACTATATTCTGATGGTTCTTTCTTTGCATCCCATATTATAGCCTTTTCAGAAACTTGGTTAAAGCTGCAGATCTTTAGCTCTGAAGTTTTGCCAAGTAAGTACACTAGAGGTCTCCATGAATAGCTAAAAAACGACATTCAAACGCACAACCTTAAAAATGAATTGAGTGAGATAGAATGCTGAGACGAAAATTAATGAATGAGAGAGTGCCACTGTGTAGGTCTCACTCGCACAACATTCGGGGGATGAAAACCATATTGAATGAGTTAGAGTCACAGTTCGCATTCGAATCGTTTCGAATGCATTCTAGAATATACGATACAACTATGCACATTTGCCTGTTTTTTTAGATGCTGATAATAAAATAATTCAAAAGTGGAAGTAAGTCATTGTTTTTTCTCAGAAATATTCATTATTATGCTGTATATTTTATTTTACATATTTTACTTATAAGAATGTAAAAATATTTTCAATATTTATTAATAAATAATTTTCCAGCACAATTTTGCTGCTAAAAAAATTTTGGAAAATAATTTAATTTGGAAAAACTAAACAAAAATAACTAAGAAAATAATAATAACAGTAATGGAATGGATTTAAAGAGTCGATCGCTGGTTTTCGTAAGATCAAAATGATCAGCTTTGAGCGCTTGACACTCAGTTCAGCAGCATTCAGCTGCTAAATGAGTCCCCGAAGCGTAAGAAATCCGCTGTTTCTGATCCGCCTCAGCCTGCTCAGCCGACATTAATGCAACCGCTCAAATCTCTGGCCACCCTAAGGGCTAGAACTGAGAACAATTCGTCCGAATTTCTCAGGGAAAATGAGCAATTGTCCGACATGTCCGCCATCCCCTCATGTGATACCACAGGTCCTTGTGAACGAAACCCCCGTCAGAGTCACCCAAATGGATATTCCACAGTCCGGACCACCGGCATCGACTGATGCTGCAGTTTTCGTACCTGCGACACCAAAACCCTTGCAGGTGATTCCTCCTCGAAACATATATTTGTTTCTCGGCTTGCCCCTGATACTTCAGCGATTGATATCTCGGCTTATTTCAAAGCCAAAACAAACGCCGATATAAAGGTGGAGGACATAGCGATATTTAAATATAATTATGTAAGACGCACGTCTTCTTTCAAGATTCGTGTGCCTGCGCTGATGTTCAAATTTTTGGCCAGAGAACATTTTCGTCCAAGAACATCAGTCTAGTTCCGTGAAAAAAAAAGTTTTAAAACCAGCGAGAGTTCCGTGAAAAAAAGTTTTAAAACCAGAGCTTCTACCTCTTCTTCGTCCACTAACCCAAAAAACTAGTATCGTCACTTACACTTCACTTATCTATCAGAATACTAGGGGGCTTCCTCATTTCGGTAGACTCCCAACTTGCTTCTAAAAATGTGAAATCACAAGAGTTTGGTGACAGTATTTATTTGCATTTAAATCATTCTGCCCGCTAAATCTTTATACATTACATGTTCATATATACCGCCTTCTTTCTAAACGCCCCCATATTGACATCATTTGTCAGCTATTCAATCCGTTTTTAATCTTAAAGCGTGACTTTAATATCCCAGAATTAAAGTGGTCCAATGAAAATAACTCACCATCTTTGTCACTTATCACCGCGGGCATGTTTGAGATGTCCCTAGGTCAAATTTGTCAACCATGTCAACCATGTTAACCATGTGTATTATTATGAATTTCATAATTTGATTTATTTTTTAAATGGAAACATCAACGATAAACATTTTAAATATTTAGTATTTTTTTTTTTAATATTATTAATTAATAATTATTTATTTTATAAAATTTTAGTTATTAAATTCAAATCATTTAGGCGAACAAAGAAAAAATGGTTCATATAAATTTATGGCCACCAAAAAAAAATTATTTAATAATATAGGGATCGAATAGGGCTAATCGAATATTGTTAAAGGTAAATAGACATCTCCATTCGACAAAAAAATGTCACGATCCACAAGTGAAAAAATATGTAAACAGCTCGCCTTGGAAATAGTTGTTGCAGTATATTGTATAGCGATTGGAGTAAAATTAAAGGAATTGAAAAAAGTGCCAACCGTTACCCGTCACGCCCAGTCACGTGAAAAATATATTTTTGTGAAGAGGGTGGAGTACTGGCGACAGCGGCGCTAGGGATATTTTGACGATCCAGTTTATAAAAAAGGGCCGGGAGGTCAATAACCTTAGCAGTCTGTCTCTCTAAAAGTCAACAGTCAACCTGTCTGACTTTTACCGGCATAGGCCAAAAGTCATCACTGAAGACGGTAGAGAAATGTCACTCCGAAACTCCCAATTTAAAATTAACGATCTTGAGGGGGTTGATGTCAGCAATTTTTAACCAGCTTATGACAGGCTAGATCATTCGGCTCTCTGTTCAGCTCATCAGCGACAAACTTGCACAATGCATCAGGTTGGGTAGACGTCGCGAATTAACTGATATGAAGATATTTTAGGACGGGAAAAACTTTAAGCTGAGCGCTTTTTCTTCGGGACAGACACATTTGACGCAATTAGGGCCAATCTTTGTTTTCAGTGAGCCTCAGCCGAAGAGGCCCCATGAGTCCAGTCGAATTTACCAGAACTTGATCTACTTTAGCTTAAAGACTTCGGTAAAGGAATCCTAGATTCCAAACCTTGTGATTTGGCTTATCCATTTAAGAGTGCGAGATAAAAATGAACTAAAATTCACCTGGGGATGCTAACCAATGAACCAATGAACGTTTGACAAGCCCTTAGTGAAAATATTAAAAGCTTCAATCTTTCATCCTTCTTCACAAGTTGAGCTATAAATTTGCAAGATATTTGTATGCCAAAGTCAAGATTATGAATTCGAGGTGCTGAAAATCATCTATCCAACTCAAAGAGTATAAGAAAGGGATTAAAAAGAAAATCCTTCTAGTCATATGGATGTATAACACAAACAACATTTTTATGCCAATTTCATGACGCCAATTCGAAAAAAAATTTAAAATTTTTTGTAAATAGCTTAAAATATACTGTGACTTAACCAAAAACAACAAAGAAGATTTACTCCCTCTATGAGAGAAAACCGTTTGATTTGATACACATACATATTAAGGTTCTCTGTTGGGCGTTCTCAGATGAGTTGTATATTTTAGGGTCTGCAAAAATAAATCACCGAGTTTGAATCAATTGATTGCTTACAAACTGGGAGTTTTCATAATACCGAAAAAATAAAATACTCATCTCAAACGGTTTTTTGTTTTTGATTTTAAAATTTGCCCTAACTCAAGATCTTAACTTAATAACTTAGATCCTATCTTAATGTTGATTTTTAAATAATATTAATGTAATGTTTAGTGTAATGTTTATTTATTAGGCTTATGTAAGTACAAATAGCTTAGTTGATCGCAAGTAGGCTCTCTCTCTGCCGCTCGATTCAAGGGGCTTTCTTTAGAGCGTTTTAGCTCCGCAAACGTCTAGGTCGGGCCGCCCTCTCCATTATCGAGAGCTTTAGCTTCGCAGTGACTAGTCGGGCAGCTCTCTCTGTACTTTACTTGAGTCTCTGCATGCGCCATAAGTTGATCTTCATATCTGCTTAATCTGCATGCAGAAATAAAGAAATAACCCTTGCAGAGGGTATTATAATTTTGGTCAGAAGTGTGCAACGCAGTGAAGGAGACATCTCCGACCCTATAAAGTATATATATTCTTGATCAGGATCACCTCCTGAGTTGATATAAGCATGTCCGTCTGTCTGTCTGTTTCCACGGAGCTAGTCTCTCAGTTTCTCTCAGTAAAGCTATCGACTTGAAACTTTGCACACACCCTTCTTTCCTTTGCACGCAGTATATAAGTCGGAACGACCGGAATCGGCCGACTATATCCTATAGCTGCCATATAACTGAACGATCGGAAATGATCCAACTTTCGTGTTTTTGAAGATAGAAAGCTGGAACTTGGTACAGATTATATTCTTGGTCAGCTTATCCGACCTACCAAATTTCATAACGATCGGCCGACTATATCTTATAGCTGCCATATAACTGAACGATCGGAAATGGTTTTTGAAGCTTGAGACTTTTTTTAGATTTTGTATTGTAATAAATTGGATTATATATTCATATTTCCATAAGGATCGGCCAACTATGTATATCCGATGTTTGCGATATATATCCGGTTTTAACTGCAAGGGTATATAAACTTAGGCTCAGTCCGAAGTTAGCTTTCCTTTCTTGTTTAAATTATTAAACTTCTTATTTAAAAAAATTTTTTTTTTCAATATGTCGAAAATGACTGAAAATGTCCAAGGGGCCATATTGGCCTTACAATAAAAAATCTTAAGCTTCCGAGGATTTCCTACAAAATTTTTAAGAAAACCAGAACTTTAAAGCATTTGCCAGGATCAGGAAAGAAAAAGAAGGCCAACTCAAGGTCACGATTAAGCATTACTGATCGTTTCAAATCAGAAAAACATGTAAGAAGTAAGTTTTCCCAGTTGAAAGGAGTCGAAATAAGCACTCGAACCGTTCGAAGGAACATTGAGGAGGCAGGACTTCATGGCCGGGGAACAGCGAAAATCCCAGTCTTGACCGCAAAAATGCTCCAGAAAAGGCTACAGTGGGTGTCCTTTTGTGTCCTTTTCCCACTCCCCACAAAGGCTTTTTTGTGGTTCAATTTTTTTGAACTCATAAGTCTCGTTTGCAGTCCCTGCTTAGTATTTAACGTATTCAAAAAATATTTTGATTTGGTTCTGTAGTATTTAGTTGGTCTTCCTTGAGTTTTAATACGGCCTTTATTCTTGATGGCATAAAATCTATCAAGTGTTCGTTAGTTTTCTTAATTATGTCTTTATAACAGACTCTTTCCACTGTTAAGGGGACCCTCCCCATTCTCGGTTTCAAAAAATAGATTTTTTTTAAATTTAATTCGAATTTATAACTATTCAAGAATGTTCCTTTAAAATTTAAGGTGAAAATTTCAAAAACTCTTGAAGATATAGCCGATTTATGGTGGAAGTGTCTGGCGACGGCAAGAGCCGTCTCAAAACTTTAAACGCGTTTTTCTCGAAACAGTGTTTTTACGATTGGCGCATGAGGTTACTCAACGACATTGAATCGAATAGAAATCAGGACTACTGCCTGGCCAGTCTCACCTTGGAACTTTTCAGCATTCACAGTTCCATCAAGTAATGCCAGATCACCAACGCCATAGTAAGAAAAGCATCCCCGTACCATTCGGCATGCTCCTTGCCTGACCTTTCGCCGTAAGCAATTATTTTTGAAGCGTTTGTCACGTTTGGGGCGCACCTAGCTAATACTATTGTAAGTCAAATGGATTATTTTGGTATACATGTAACTGATTGATCGGAAATGGTATAACTTCGGTGTTTTTAGAGTTAGAGAGTTAAACTGATTGATCGGAAATGGTATAACTTTGATGTTTTTAGAGTTAGAGAGTTAAAATTTGACACAAGAGCTACTTTTGGCAAAACATTACATGCCAACATGACATGCCAAATTTCATAAGGATCGGCCGACTATATGCTATAGCTGCCATATAACTAAACGATCGAAAATAAACCAACTTTTGTGTTTTTGAAGATAGAAAGCTGAAACTTGGTACAGATTCTAGTTTTGCTCAGTTGATTTAACCTACCAAATTTAGGATCGGCCGACTATATCTTATAGCTGCCATATAACTGAACGATCGAAAATGACCCAACTTTCTTGTTTTTGAAGATAGAAAGCTGAAACTTAGTACAGATTCTATATTTGGTCAGTTGATCCAGCCTACCGAATTTCATTAGGATCGGCCGACTATATCCTATAGCTGCCCTATAACTGAACGATCGGAAATGGTATTTGGCAGATATTTCTACCTACTTTCGTATTTTTGAAGATAGAAGCTTGTGACTTTTTTTAAATTTTTTATTTAATTAATTGGTTTTATTATGATGTAATCATAAGGATCGGCCAACTATATCCGATGTTTGCGATATATATCCGGTTTGAACTGCAAGGGTATATCAACTTCGGCTCCGCCCGAAGTAAGCTTTCCTTTCTTGTTTTTTTTTGGAACATTTTTTTATTTTTATTTATACTGTACTTAATGTACGTGTACGTGTTTAATTTCTATTTATTTTATATCAAATTTGTGAATTCCGGTAGAGGCTGTGGAAGCTGGAGAAAAAGGAAAGCGCCTGAAAGCAAAGCAAAAGCTCCGGAACAGATACAGAATGTTTAAATATTAGGTTAAATATAAAAAAAGATCAATTGAAGAAAATTAATATTGAGTAGAGCTATACGGCAGGGGGCATGAAGAAGGGATAATGGGAAAGTAGAGGGGGGATCATGTGTTTGACTCAGGGGCGGACCAAGACCAAGAAGTCCTTCCTTATAGCCCCCAGTTAGAAAATTAAATATAAGAAATCGGGATTGAAAATTGAGAATTTGAGTTGATAAAAGTATATGAGTCTGCAATTTATATGAGTGGTCAGTTATTTATTTATTCGTGTTATTTATTTGTTTATCAATTTATTTATTTATATTTTTTTATATATTTAAACAAGTCTCTGAAGGTGGGCCACCGAAGATAATCACCCGCGAAGACCTCGGTTTCCACCGGAGGTAACCGCCAGCCTGTAGGCGCGGGCGTGTGGACATTGACGGGAGCCTGAGTGGATTGGGAAGCAATTTTCTCCCGAAGCTGGGCAATACATCTCGAATAGACGGAGTAACAGTAGCTGTACTTCGCTTCCAGCACTGACGAGGCGGCCGCATTGTCGTCGGACACGGCTAGCAAATCGGAGTAGCTCTCATAGCTCTTCTCCACCTTCTCCCATAGTGCCTGAATTTGGTCCCGATGAACTTCGCACATGTATTGGGAGCCTATTTCCGTTTCTGGGGCGCCCGGAGTACTTATGTTAGCCTCAAATTGGATAATTCGATCTGTTGTGGCGATGAACTTTTTCAACGCCACTTCGACCGCACTTGGACCCATTTTTGCAACGGAGTGAGTCTGCCTCTGTGAAGGACCGGGGGTTGTGTTGACGGATTCGTCACTCCTTGCCCTTGGTCTGGCACTGGTAGCCTTAGGCTTCAAAAGAGGCGTCCGCGGAGATGCGGATTGAGATCTGTCCAAACGGATGGCTGGGATCGACCGCGGCTTTTTGTCGTCTCCCGTGGGCATTCTCAGAGTCCAATTCGCTGGTCAGCGCTTGTCGACTGACTCGCGCAACAGGTGCCCCGTACGAAGTGGTGGCCGGTCGCGCTAATGTGATGAGAACGGTGAGATCGCGGATGAAAGGCAATTACAAGGAGCAAGTGCGAACTAGTGGAGCCGATGTGGAAAGGAAAGTCGTGTGCGGCACAATTCGAATGGGGAAAGAAAAACTTCAGGCACCAGAAAAAACCCAAAAGGAGACGAGGTTTTTTCGGATTGTAGGCGGATGTTGCCTGATGCGGAGTAGCAGCAGAGTTGGAGGCACGAAAAATGGAAAAAGTACCGGAAAATTCGTGCTTGTTCGGAAAAAATGATGACGGTCTATATATGTATGTATATTTCGACTTGTGTGGTTCGTATTGAATTTAATATATACTGAAATATTAAATTCTTAACTATTTTCGAATTTGCGGAGCCGGAAGGTGGACTTAACTTTGGCTTGAATTTAACACACAAAAATATAAATAATTAATTTTTGGCTAACTGTCGGATTTAAATATGATGGAGCCAGAAGGGTGGAGTTGAAAATCTTAATTTTTAATCAATAAGAATTAATTTCAATAATAAGAATTAAATAAATTTTCGTAGTTATAATTATAAATACATAAATTTATAATTAATTGATTTTTTAATCTATTTTGTTATGCAGCCGGTTATGCCGTCGGCACCCTGTACGTACCTCAAAGAAAAATAAACAGAACCGAAAAACACAACACGGCTAGCTCGAGAATTTAAGCGACACAATCACGGATTTGTAGTGAAATGGCGGTTTATAATTGTTGGTTTTAGAAAATGTAAATTTTTTTTTTCATTTTATCGGCTATATATTTCCTGAAATTGGCAGGCAGAAAATATTTGGAAATTATATAGACATGCATGCAAGTAGGGCAAGAGCATGTGGGGCATAGATAGTACAGTAGAGCTTCGATAAGTGGACTGTATATGTTAAATTTTATCGGTTATATATTTCCTGGAATTGAAGGCAGAAAATATATGGACATGCATGCAGGTACGGATATATGTAAGGGCATGTGGGCATATGTTGGCACAGTGGAGCTTTGATAAGTGGACTGTATAATTGGGGGAACAGAAAAGTTATGTGGTGTGAAAAATGACACTGATTGAGGAAGATAAAAACAAATATTACGACAGCGGGGGACTGTTCGGTGAATTTGGAAATTCCGGAACTAATTCACACCGGTGGCCAATATTAATTATGCCTTCTTTTTGTCACCACACAATTTCACTGTTCACTTGCGAATTTATCGCGGATTAATTGCACCAAAAAAATAAGTATGTGCGTATGTATGTATGCGGATGCACATATGCCTCGACCGTTGGCAAGCGAATGAATAACGGATATATTATTAGAAAAATCTCAACCTGCCGTTGTGTCGGAAAACTCGGACTTGGAGTTGACACGGAGGGAAAAACAATCTTGCAGCAGTGTGAACGAAATTTAATGTTCGGAACACTGCTGAAGACCGGCAGAGAGATGGGGACGGAAAAATGTACTTGTATCTTTCTTTGTATAAAATGTACTTTGTATCTGTACTTGTATAAATGTATCTTTTGGCGGAACAATGCCGAGAACTGCTGGCAGAAGAAAATCCAGTAATTATCCGGCTCGAAGGACCAATGTTTGTAGGGGGGCGTGGTTTCCGCAAAAGATTCCAGGATGAGGGATGAAATGATAAATAAAAAGTCGGGGGCGTCTTCCACTGGATATAACGCGGTTAGCTTTATTGGGCTGCTTACATCGAATTCTGACTTAAAAACTAGTACAAAAAGAGACGATCGACGACAACCAACGAGCGAGAGAGAGAGCACAGAGGGGCGAGTGTGGATGCGCTCTTCAGCGCGGGTGCGCTCTTTAGCGCGGGTGCGCTCTTTAGCGCGGATGCGCTCTTCAGCTGAGCGGCACAACGGCCCCTCACCTAAACACATTTTAAATTTTTAATTCGATGTGTTGTGAAATTGAACACATGTTAACGAATTCTATTCTATTTTTAGAAAGACCCGTTAGAATTCGGGACGAAACCGTTTTGCCAATGCAAAATTTGGACAATTTGGATCGGATTTCCTTACATTTTGACTTCATATTTTTAGATGGATTTTTTATTTTTGGCGTATGGACGCAACCACTGTGCACTGGTACCACTTACTACTTTCACCGATCTAATATGATATGGAGGGTTCTGGTATACCAATAGGCTTTTATAAACTCTATAAAAATAAATTTCGGAAAGCCAATAAAAGAAAAAACCAGCTCAGCTGGGACGCTTTTCCAAGTTGCCGGTTGGCCCGCCAAATCTGGCTGAAAATCTTAATAAAAGGTCATCCCAAATATTCAGGATGGATAGGACCGAAATCAGCACGACTATAAGAGTCATCATGGGGCACTGGCTAGTGGGAATACCATAAATGCTTGGAGAATGAATTGGTTCTCACAAAGACAACTACCTCAGCTGTAGGGACAAAGAGAACGAAAGATTTCAAGTATCATTATATGCCACTGTCCAGCCCTGCAGTCTCGCAGACTATCACATTTAGGTGATGGGTGACATCATAAAGGTGTCGGATGTATTTTTTTTTTTCGCGGTCTTTCAGAATTTTGGAAATGGCTCGTGTACCAATTAGTATACTACCTAGCATTCCTGCATTTATCAAAACCCTTTATCATATCATAAATCATCGAGAAATGATTTATTTTTAATTCGTTATTTATTAAATTAAGAGGCATTAGTAAGAAAATTAGTAATACTTCATTTTAAATTAAAAGGACAGGAAAGTAAGATGATAAGGTAAAACCATTGTATTTCGAACATAAGACCCGAAGAGAGTCGTTTTGTGCATATGTCGAACTACAATGGCTGAGGAATAGAGGACTAAAGTTTCTAGTCCTTCTATTAGGAACATTAAAATTTAAGCTTGTTAGTAAATGCTGGCTATTTACATCACCATAGATTAGGTTATGTAGAAAAACTACACCCAGCTTTATCCTACGATTAGTTAAGCTAGGTAAGTTTATTAGTAAGAGTCTGCTACTGTAAGAGGGAAGATGAAGATTTTCATCCCAGATAAGAACTCTAAGTGCGAATGTTAAAAAATGGTATTTTTTACGGATTCTATGCGGTGTTGATGTACTCAATATTAGGGACCCCAGACACATCAACCGTACTTCAGTATCGGACGGACCAAAGAAATAAATAAACTTTTAGTATTGTAATATAGGGGTCGTTTAATTTTTTTGACCACCTTTTAATACTTTTTGCCAAAAATATCATTCATGCAAAATCCGAATTCTCTAAAACTCTAAAAAAAGCAAATTTATAGCATATAGATATAGTCGATAGCTTTAAAACTGAGAGGCCAGTTAGCGTAAAAGCTGACAGACGGACAGAAAGACGGACATGTTCATATCCACTCAGGAGGTGATCCTGATCAAGAATATATGTACTTTATAGGGTCGGAGATGTCTCCTTCACTGCGTTGCACACTCTTGACCAAAATTAAAATACCCTCTTGTAGGGTATAATGAAGTGAATGAATTGGCTGCGTAGCCGTTTCGGTAAGAGTGAGTGAAAGGCCGAGCTTCCAACTCAGTCGCACAGCATTATTTATTTATTTCATTTTTTATTTTAACATATTAAATATAGCATTAAATACTAAAGTTAATGTTAGTAAGGCGCTAGATACTAAGTCCATCGGCCTGGTATGTTGATATTTAGTATTGAATTGTAAGTACGGAGGTGTATTTTTCTAGAGAAGTTGTACAAATTTTGTATACTTAGTGTTGTAGTAGATAAAAGGGCGAAAGATGGGAGGATGGGGTGTTCCAAAAATTGAGTTACGTGTGGGCCCTAATACCGAACAAGAGTCTAGCAGATGACAAGAGAGGATTAAATAGGTAATATTATATTAAATAGGATTAAATAGGAATATAGGTAAAGTGTGCACTTGTGTTTGTTGAGTCCAGGAGGAAATGAGGTTTTTTAGCGGGATGGGTTCATGAATTTGTATCTGTGGTTATAGACACTGCAATACATGTGTTGCTTTTGTTCAGTAGCAGTTTTTATAAGCCTTTTGATATCTTTGGTGAAAGTGGGGGAAAATTGGATAGTTGGTGCCGTGTTCATGTATCGGGCAGCCACGTCGGCGTGTTCGTTTCAAAGAATTCCCTGGTGACTAGGAGCCCAAACAATAATTATCTTTGTTTTGTATTTAGCGATTATCTTCTGTATTTCGCATATTGTTGTCTAAGAGCCTGTGGTGCTCCAGAGCAGAAATAGTGCAAAGGCTGTCCGAGCAAATGGCAAATTTCCCTTTGGAGTTGGAAGCGATTCGGTAGGCCTGTAGAGCAGAAAATGCCTCCATGGTAATTATAGAGTTAAGGCTCGGAAGGGTCTCGCCGGATAAAATACCGTTGTCACTCTTCACAACAGCGAATGATGACGACAGTGTTGTTTTAGAGCCATCGGAATAAAGCCAGATCCTATGGCGCAATTGACTTCTCAAAAGTGCGAATCGTGATTGGAAGACTTCTTTTTGTGCGTCGCTTTTGGTGTAGTGATGGTGTAGCTGCTTGGTTATTCCAGAAGATATGTGTTTCCAAGGTGAAAGAAGGCGAGTGTTTGTGTTTTATTTGGGCGGTGGCAGGCCTAGCAGTACCGAGAAGTTGGAGCATCTATGAAGTGTTGAGAGAATTCTGGGCGCGCGTTTTATCTTTAAAGTATATATAAAATCTTTTACTAGCGATCGGTTAATGCTAGTTAGCAGCCTAGGAATAAAACTCTTTGTCGACATTTCTAAACGATCAAGAATGCTTGGTAATCCTGTTTCAGCTAGAACACATTGTATTGGTGATGTTGGGAATGCATTGATCGAACGACGAGCTGATGAGTGATATAGAAGTTGGATTTTCTTCAAATTGGATGTAGTGCACCAACTGTTGATAGGGAGGCCGTAATCAATTTTGGAAAAGATGAGGGTCCGGGTTAAGTTGGTGAGAGTATTAGGGTGGATATGTGAAAATATGGAGCACAGAATTTTGATTATGTTACCTCGGGTTTAATGTTGTTTTCTTAATAAGATACAGTGATCCTTGAAGCTTAACCTGGAATCAAAAGTGATCCCAAGTATTTTTAAGTTCGGAAAAGGATGTGTTCAAGCATTGAACACGTTTTCAGATAAAAATTCTAAAGATAGCGTTTCAAGGGATTGACCACCTTTTAATACTTTTTGCCAAAAATATCATTCATGCAAAATCCGAATTCTCTAAAACTCTAAAAAAAGCAAATTTATAGCATATAGATATAGTCGATAGCTTTAAAACTGAGAGGCCAGTTAGCGTAAAAGCTGACAGACGGACAGAAAGACGGACATGTTCATATCCACTCAGGAGGTGATCCTGATCAAGAATATATGTACTTTATAGGGTCGGAGATGTCTCCTTCACTGCGTTGCACACTCTTGACCAAAATTAAAATACCCTCTTGTAGGGTATAATGAAGTGAATGAATTGGCTGCGTAGCCGTTTCGGTAAGAGTGAGTGAAAGGCCGAGCTTCCAACTCAGTCGCACAGCATTATTTATTTATTTCATTTTTTATTTTAACATATTAAATATAGCATTAAATACTAAAGTTAATGTTAGTAAGGCGCTAGATACTAAGTCCATCGGCCTGGTATGTTGATATTTAGTATTGAATTGTAAGTACGGAGGTGTATTTTTCTAGAGAAGTTGTACAAATTTTGTATACTTAGTGTTGTAGTAGATAAAAGGGCGAAAGATGGGAGGATGGGGTGTTCCAAAAATTGAGTTACGTGTGGCCCTAATACCGAACAAGAGTCTAGCAGATGACAAGAGAGGATTAAATAGGTAATATTATATTAAATAGGATTAAATAGGAATATAGGTAAAGTGTGCACTTGTGTTTGTTGAGTCCAGGAGGAAATGAGGTTTTTTAGCGGGATGGGTTCATGAATTTGTATCTGTGGTTATAGACACTGCAATACATGTGTTGCTTTTGTTCAGTAGCAGTTTTTATAAGCCTTTTGATATCTTTGGTGAAAGTGGGGGAAAATTGGATAGTTGGTGCCGTGTTCATGTATCGGGCAGCCACGTCGGCGTGTTCGTTTCAAAGAATTCCCTGGTGACTAGGAGCCCAAACAATAATTATCTTTGTTTTGTATTTAGCGATTATCTTCTGTATTTCGCATATTGTTGTCTAAGAGCCTGTGGTGCTCCAGAGCAGAAATAGTGCAAAGGCTGTCCGAGCAAATGGCAAATTTCCCTTTGGAGTTGGAAGCGATTCGGTAGGCCTGTAGAGCAGAAAATGCCTCCATGGTAATTATAGAGTTAAGGCTCGGAAGGGTCCCGCCGGATAAAATACCGTTGTCACTCTTCACAACAGCGAATGATGACGACAGTGTTGTTTTAGAGCCATCGGAATAAAGCCAGATCCTATGGCGCAATTGACTTCTCAAAAGTGCGAATCGTGATTGGAAGACTTCTTTTTGTGCGTCGCTTTTGGTGTAGTGATGGTGTAGCTGCTTGGTTATTCCAGAAGATATGTGTTTCCAAGGTGAAAGAAGGCGAGTGTTTGTGTTTTATTTGGGCGGTGGCAGGCCTAGCAGTACCGAGAAGTTGGAGCATCTATGAAGTGTTGAGAGAATTCTGGGCGCGCGTTTTATCTTTAAAGTATATATAAAATCTTTTACTAGCGATCGGTTAATGCTAGTTAGCAGCCTAGGAATAAAACTCTTTGTCGACATTTCTAAACGATCAAGAATGCTTGGTAATCCTGTTTCAGCTAGAACACATTGTATTGGTGATGTTGGGAATGCATTGATCGAACGACGAGCTGATGAGTGATATAGAAGTTGGATTTTCTTCAAATTGGATGTAGTGCACCAACTGTTGATAGGGAGGCCGTAATCAATTTTGGAAAAGATGAGGGTCCGGGTTAAGTTGGTGAGAGTATTAGGGTGGATATGTGAAAATATGGAGCACAGAATTTTGATTATGTTACCTCGGGTTTAATGTTGTTTTCTTAATAAGATACAGTGATCCTTGAAGCTTAACCTGGAATCAAAAGTGATCCCAAGTATTTTTAAGTTCGGAAAAGGATGTATTTAAGCATTGAACACGTTTTCAGATAAAAATTCTAAAGATAGCGTTTCAAGGGATCGGCCCCATGGAAATACAAAACAAACATCATGGTCTAAAACCGAACACAAACACAAACATAAGTGGTGCGCTTATCGCATTTGAGAAAGGGTCGCATAGCAGGTCAGCGTGCAGTGCGTTGATCAGTAGTTTTAAATAGATGTAATATTTTAATGTATTTTTCTTATTAGAGAATTATACAAAATAAAATCAGTTTCCAAAAGGAACTCATTGGAGTAAGTCCTTTTTTTGGGACTCCTCTTAACAGGATGGATAGATTTGTTATTGAATTCCAAAGTTGGGAAGCAACAATGGATTTTACGGCACTTGTGCAAAGTGTTGCGTTTTTCAATGGAAAGCAAAGACCAAAGTGTAGACCCCAGGCTTCTAAATCTTTAAGGGGTTACGCCACCCTGACCGCGTGGAAACGGGACGGTTTTTCAGGAATTTCTTGTGACTAAACTAGTTGAGATAGGATTTTTCCACTTTTATTTCTATTTAATACAACTAATGAGCTTTATAAATTCTAAAAAAAAAATTTGTTTTCAATTCAAAATGGCGGAGATATGAACATCGGCGATCATGGGTTTTTCCGGAGTGCTCCTTGATGGTGGGCATGATTCACGTGTCAATTTTCATCAGAAAAAAGTAAACAAAATTTTTTTTAAAAAGTGATAAATTTGGAACAGAGTGACGTAGCCGTTTTAGAAAAAAAAAATTACGCAAATGAGAGCACTTCAAAACTTGACTCAATGTTTTGGGCAAAAAATGTCGTACTAAAAATTGCATAAAAAAATTTCTATCCATTGGATCGAAAAAAACGTCACTCTGTGGAAAATCCATGTAAGAAGATGTGTTTCAAATTTCAAGTCAATCGGTTGGACAGTTTTTGAGTTATCATGCCCACCGTCTTGAAAAAAGTGGTTTCGAGAAAAACGCAAAAGAAGAAAAAGAAGTGTCTTAGGTGCCCTCCTGCCGTGCCGACTTCAAATAAACATAACTTCCATAATTATCAAGATATTGTCTTCGGGGACGTCTTAAAATACGCGTAAGAATATAGTCTTTTAAATTAAGTAAAAAAAAATTTTTTCGAAAATTTCAGGGTGGCGTGACCCCTTAAGAACTTTAATGAATGTGTTTTTTACATAAATGAGATTTTTAGCTCTGGTATAGATTATGGTGTCGTCTGCATATAAGAATATTTTTATTCCCTTGTATCTAGCTACAGTAATGTTTATTCGTAGAAGAAAATGATGAAGAGGACCACAGATAGAGGTGACCCTTGAGGGATTCCGTTTGACAAGTTAGCAGCACCAGAGGTGTTATCGTTGACTCTGACTTTGAAGGTCCTCTTCGTCATAAAGGCTTTCACAAGATTGTAAAGCCTTGGACCTATGCCCCAATCCTGGAGTCGAGAGAACACTGCATGCAGCACCACGCGACCGTAGGCCTTTCTGATATCCGTCGCCAGGGTGTTGACATGGTTCCTTGAAGAAATGGCACTCGACACGAAGTGTTGCACTTTAAGGAGAGCGTCCATGGTACAGTGGTGGCTTTCGAATGCAATCTAGTTGCCGTTTATCAAGTTATGTCGGTTGATGTACCACATAAGTCGGAGGGCCAGCATTTTCTCGATTATTTTTCTAAGACATGGGATTAATGATATTGGGGGACTGGGGAGAGCATGGAGTTTTAGATAACCAGGATTCGTTATTTAAGGCTTTGAGGAGTGTGTTTTAAAATGGGATAGGACATTTTATCGGAACCGGGAGTTTTACCTGCGGCTGCGTGAAGAGCCGCTTCGAAATCTCTCATGTTTTAACCATATTTGGACCAGACTTCACTGAATTTTTCGGCAATGGTTAAAGAGTCTGTCGGGTCAAGCAGCTAGTTGCTAGTTCAAATAATTAATTAATAATTTAGGCATTGTTGGTCGCAAGACGACTCCCGACTCCCTAAATTAGATTTATCACATAAATAAGATCCCAATTTCATATGCGGAAAAGTAAAGATTTTAAAACGTTTTAATTGAATTAAATTCTGCTTTTCATTCCGCCTTCGCTCGCCAGCATTCGCCCGCGTATAGACTTCATACAAACATAAGTTCCACAACGCAAGTGCATTCGCCCGCATATAGCTTCAT
The DNA here is from genome assembly GCA_018153455.1 of Drosophila parabipectinata. Lineage (NCBI taxonomy): Eukaryota > Metazoa > Arthropoda > Insecta > Diptera > Drosophilidae > Drosophila > Drosophila parabipectinata. The sequence goes on along the minus strand of JAECYA010000403.1, from coordinate 270,880 downwards.
ACATATAGACGTTCCACAATTCCGCTACGGTTCTGAGCGCACAGTGGGACAGATCATGTTCGCCGCGAGCAAATACAATTTAAGAGATAACATTTTGGCGCTGGAATTATTTACTTCGGGTTTGTCGGAACATACAGAGGATCCAAGGAGCTCTTCAGCCTCTTTCCAAGGTGGATGATGCCATGCTCCACGTGCGACATGGCCAGATAGCCACCTTTTTCAACGATTTCAATGCCATCCACGGGGAGCTTGAGGATTTGGACGTTTTGCAGATCAGGAGTGACCTCCAATGGACTGTTTCAGAGCTCGTAGATGCAGGCCGAAATTGAGCACGAGACGACCCTTCGCTCTTCTCAAATTGCTGCCCACTGCCAACCAAATGTACACCATGCAGGCTGACCCAGGGTAAGGTCAAAGTTTTCAAGCGTTGCCTCCTCTGCCGCTCCCTACCTTCAGCGGTGGATACTCCGAATGGGCTAAATTTTACTTGATCTTCTCTACAATCGTCAGCAGCAATCCTCGTATTAGTAAGGTGGAAAAGCTGCAAAGGTTGCGATCTTGCCTTCGAAAGTCCGCTTTCGAAGCAGATCGTTCCTTGGAAGTCTCCGAGAATTATGATGTCGCGCTGAATTTATTGGAGAAACGATTTAATAACCGTCGCTTAATATTTTAGGCACATGTGAACGAGATTCTGGGCCTCAGTCTGTTGGAAAGTGTCTCAATAGCAGCTCTTTGAGGTCTTTCGAATTCAATGCCCATATGCGACCCTTAAAGAATTTGGGTTCGTCAAGTCAGATCGCCAGCTGCATCATCGTCCAGGTTGGACCCAGCTTCTCAGGTTCAGACGCCATCCCTACCTGGGAGTCGATGGACGAATTTTTGGAGCAGCGATGTAGGACGCTGGAGGCTATGAACGTGGCCATGGTTGCAGTAGAGCATCCTTTATTGTTACTAATTCGCTTCCCTCTGCCTGTGCTTTATGCGGTGGATGGTCTCATATAATGTCTGCATGCCCCCGATATCTGACAATGCCCCCTGAGATCCGCCTTGGTGAGGACAGGCGACTCGGTCTTTGTGGGAAGTGTCTACAAACGGCCATCAAATGCGTGAGTTCCTCGCTGCTAATTGACGAAGTTGTGGAAGGAGGCATCACAGTCTGCTGCATTTTCTGGAGCAGCAGGTATCTAGCCAGCCTTTGGTTGGTCCTCCCACGTCAGCCATAGCCAAAGGCGCCGAGCCTGTAGCCTCTTCGCTGTCCACTGCTAATACACTAGTTGCTCTAGGTCGCAGCGGCGATACATCTTTGCTTGCTACAGCGAACATTCTTGTTCGTATTTTTGCTGGTTCCCTTGTTCCATGCCGAGCTCTGTTGGATTCTGGGTCGCAGGTGCACATGATCACTTACCGGTGGGCAAGTCAGCTGCAGCTCCGAAGGTGACCGACGAATCTCTGTTGATGTTCTCCTGAAGTCCCACTGCTCCGAATACTCGGCCCTGGTTAACGCCGCTAATATCACGGAGCCTAGCTTCAGTTTGGATGTCTCCAGTTGGAATATTCCTGGCAATCTTTCTTTGGCTGATCCTGAATTTTTCCGTCCACAGCGCATCGATCTTCTTATCGATGCTCTCAGGAAATTAAGCTCTCAGCCAGCCTGCCATTGCTGCAGAAACCCCGACTTGAATGGGTCGTGTGTGGAGGCGGTTCACATGTCACTCGTTTCCACTGCCCACAAGGATGTTCCGAAGAGCGCAACGAAGCTGAATGATCAGTTGGATTCTCTGCTCCACCGGTTTTTGGGAAATCAAAGACTGCTCCGAGCCTATTGTAAAGCGGACGAAGGAAGAGCTAGATTGCGATGCGCATTTCGTGCAACATGTTGCTCGGCTGGATTCCGGCGCTTACGCTGTGAGGCTTCCGTTCAAATGCGGTTCTAAGTTTCTCGGAGAATCTTACTCCCAAGCCGTTCGACGATTTCTTTCCGTCGAAAGGAAGCTCTATCGCCATCCTCAATTGAAGGAGCAATGCTATGCTGCCTCTATAAAGAAGTATTTGGAGTTGGGTCATATGTCCTCAGTACCTGGTGATGCGAGCGTCACTGGCCAGTACTTTCTGCCACACCATTGTGTTTTAAAGGAGGACAGTTTAACAACAAAGCTCAGGGTTGTTTTTGATGGATCTGCTGTCACCACTTCTGGATATTCCCTGAATGGCGCGTTTATGTCTGGACCAGTTATTCAGCCAAAGCTATTGCATATTCTGTTAAGGTTCTGTTAAGCAAAATGTATCGTTGCGTCAGGCGTTTTCCTAAGAACAGCTATCTTCAGTGCAGTCTTGGGCGGGATTCCACCCAGGATGAGTTACAGGTTTTTAAGCTGAATACTGTCACCTATGGAACAAAGCCTGCCTCATTTTTAGCAGTTCGGACAATGCATCAGTTGACAGAGGATGAGCAATTAAGGTTTCCAAAAGGGGCCGAAATTTTGCCTCGCGAATTTTATGTGGATGATCTACTTTCCGGAGGCGACTCCATGGATGAAGCTTTTAGCATAATGCAGCAAACATCCGGGATCCTTGCCAAACGCTAATTTCGGCTAAGGAAGTGGTGCTCCAATGTTGCTAACGTGCTGGATAAGGTGCCTAAAGAAGATCGGGAGTCTTTCCTAAGGTTCGATGATGGCAGCAATTTCAAAAGACCCAGAGTGGGTCTTGCTTGGAATCCTGCAACTGACCACTTGCTATTTTCGTTTGAAAGGATTCGGTCAACCTCAAAGCCCACGAGCCCCATCGTTCTTTCTTCAGTCGCTCGGCTTTATGACCCATTAGGCCTTGTCGGTCCTGTAATTGCAAAAGCGAAGATCATTCTCCAGAAGCTGTGCCGTGAGAAGTTGTCCTGAGATGAAAGTTTTCCTAAAGCTCTTCACGGCTACTGGAATATGATTTTTAGCAGCTTTGTTAGTGCGCATCGCGCCAAATTCTCTAGATGGGCGATTACATCGAAATCCGAGATGAAGATCTATGGACTCTGTGACGCCAGCATTGAGGCTTATGGGGCTTGCGTTTATGTCGTGTCCAAGGTCACAGGATCTGCAAGCTATTTACTCTGCAGCCGAGTTGCGCCTTTAAAGACTGTTACGATGCCGAAGCTGGAGTTATCGGGGCCGAGTTGTTGGCTGGACTTATGTCGGAAGTAGCACAGTTGAAGGTCTACGTTGGAAGGTATTTTTTCTGGTGCGATTCTGCTGTGGCTCTGTCTTGGATTCGTGAAGAACCCTCTCGGCTAAATGTTTTCGTCGCCAATCGAGTTTCGGCCATTCAGAAGCTAACTAGAGAATTGGATTATGTTCCCACTTCCTTGAACCCAGCAGATATCCTGTCGCGACCACGCTCTTCCCAATGAATTGATTGAGAATAAGTTGTGGTTTCATGGTCCTCCGTTTCTCATTGGATCCCAAGAAGAGTGGCCAACCGCGGTCTCATCTGATAAATCGACCCTGGAGTTACGTGGAAGGGTCCTCTTCATTCAGTCTCTGTACGTGGATATAACAGCTATTTTTAAGTACGCTAATTCAGTTTCAGCACTGAAGAGGGTATTCGCTTACGTATACAAGTTTTCTCAACGAATTCGCCACATCGGTGTCACGGCTAGCGATATCAAATCTGAAACACAACTTTCATTGTGACAAGTGCAGCGTGTGCATTTTTGGGAGGACATAAAGGCTCTTCAAAATGGAAAGGAGATAGTGGTATCCAGTGACCTTGCCTCATCCTCTTCCTTCTTGGATAATTTGGTTTGTTGCGCGTAGACGGTCGGCTAAAAATTCGTCATTGGATTTTGATAGTCAGCATCCAATTATACTTCCTAGAAGCCATCCAGTTACGCTGGCTATAATTGTTGACTTCCATGAGCGGAATTTACATAAGGGACCTCGCGCACTGTTGGCAATTATTCGGTCCCAATATTGGCCAATTGGGGGAAGAAAAACGGTGACAAAGGCATTACACAAATACATCCGATGCTTCCGGACTAAGCCCCGGTTGTTGGAGCACATTATGGCTGATCTCCCGGAGCAAAGAGTTAGCGGCTCCCAGGTCTTTGGAGTTGGAGCCAAAAACGAGCTAAAGAAGCTGCTCCGATTATTTCTAAGCGATGAGCATCAACGGGCACTGCTGGAGTTTTGCTCTATGGAGTCAATCGAATGGCATTTTATTCCTTTTTGATTTCCGCATTTCGGTGGACTGTGGGAAGCGGCTGTTAAAACTGCCAAGCACCATTTTTACCGAGCTGTTGGATCTGCAGTTCTTGGATTCGAGGAGCTTCGAAAGCTGCTGTGCCATATTGGGGCTGCCATAAATTCACGACCTTTATTGTCTCTTTCAGAGAATCCTGCAGACCTTGATGTTCTAACCTCGGCTCATATTTTAACTGGCGGTCCGTCTGTCAGCTTTATAGAGCCCGATGTCACAAAGCTGAACTTCAACCGGATGGACAGGTGGCAGCGGGTGCTTTTCCTGCAGCAGTCTTTCTGGTCCCAATGGAGGGAGGAGTACTTAAACCTTCTTCAGCAGCGCTCCAAACGGCGTGCTTCCGGTCCTGGCTTGGCCCTGAACAATGTGGTGCTAGTAAAGAACGAGAACCTATCTCCGATGAAATGGCCGCTTGCTAGAATAATGGAGTTAATCCCTGGTCGAGATGGAGTTGTTCGAGTGGCGGTGCTTAAAACCTCATCTGGAGTTACCAAACAAACAGTATCTAAGCTGTGCCTGCTGCCCCTTAGGGATGAAGTTGGAGTAGAGGCCTCTACTGGGGGGAGAATGTCGGGTCAAGCAGCTAGTTTAAGTAATTAATTAATATTTAAGGCGTTGTTGGTCGGAAGCCGACTCCCGTTCGGCCGCTCGGTTTCAACTAATTCGGCATCTAAAGCTAGCGAGCATCCGCTCAGCCTATTATTAAAAGTTGGCGCCAATCTCGCTCTTGGTCTCTTTGCGCTCGCATCCTAAATTGAATTTATCACATAAATAAGATCCCAATTTAATATTCGGCAACGTTTTAATTTAAATAAATTCTGCTTTTCATTTCTCGGCATTGAAGACTCTCAATGACCAAAAAGAGTCTGTCAGAGTCTGGATTGAAATTGGGCTTGGGAGTTCGAGTTTGATACCATAGTACAGGAGGTCTGAGTTTATGTTGATTCGTGAGTGTGGAATATGTTCTTTTATGAGTTAAGCTACTCCTTGTTTTGCGTACGTGTTTTGGGAGTAGTTCAGAAAGTACCCTTTAAAGCCCATTGGACACTTAAAATTTGTAAAGCTAAGTGGCATATGAGCCTTCTGAAGGCATTAAATAGGGTTAAATAGGTTTTGGTTAGAGGGAGTCAATTTGAGCTGACTCGGGGCCAGCATCACCCATAGAAGCATCAGCATCAGAGTCAGAGGAGGTGTCTGTGGGTGAGACGGATTTAATTTCATTTATTAGCTTATCGGCTTCACTTTTGAGAGCGCGGGTATATTCCATGCTTACAGTGAGATTTTTAGTGATTGTGAAGTTTGGTTGTTTTTCCGAGAGAGAGAGTAGATGAAGTCTATGTTATGCGAGTCTATGTTATGTTATCTTTTATTGCATTGGAGGTGTTTATCATGCTTGAGGAAAATTTATATGAGAGAGGTTGTTGCTGAGAGACTTGCTGGGGAGCCTCTTGAGAGTGGTTGGCGATGTTGATGGCAGTTTTTGCAAAATTTTACCGTGTGGCCCAGTTTTTGTGAAGTCTTGCAACTCATAGGGTTGGGAAAGTACTCCCTGACCTTAGGTTGGGTAGGTTGTAGAGGTCGAAAGTTACGAAAATAACACCGGAAGGTTTGGGAATGGCTTTCTGGTTTCTGGTTGACTTTCCTGGTAAATTTGAACACTGAGTGGACGTTTTGGCTGGGCAGTTCTTTAAAAATTTCGTCTTGAGGGATGTTAATAAGGCAAGGGGCATAAATGGTTCCTTTCAACAAAGTTGAAAAAATCGTGCACTCAATATCGCATTTTCCAGCTATGATCTTTGTTGAATTTACCGGCTGCGGTTTTATTTTTAACAAGCATCAAAAGGTTGCCATTCCGAAGAGTAGAGATGGACAGAATTTCTTTTTCTTTGTTATTTCTTGTATCTAATTTATCTTTGTTTTTTGACGGTATAATGATAAACTTTGGATTTTCTTTTGTGGTTTCGGGTAGTTCCGGAAACACCTCTTTAAGTTTTTGGAAAGGTCTGTTTTTTTTTTAATTTGGGGCTATCGCTAAGTTTATCGGTCCCGGGGGGCATGTTTTTAATATTTTAAGACTGTTAAGTTTAGGCTTGAACACTTCCACTGAAGCAAAATAATAAAAAACCGTTTTTAGCGGATAACCAAGTTTTTACTTGGTTAAGCTGACCTAGAGACATGTCAAACATGCCCGCGGTAATAAGTGGTGGTGGTGGTGGTGGTCACCGGTAATAAGATGGTGAGTTATCGACATTGGACCACTTTAATTCTGCGATATTAAAGCCACAGCTACACGATCGAGCTGGTCACGATCAGTCATAATATTAAAAATGGATTGAATAGCGGACAAATGATGCCAATATGTGGGCGGCTCAGACGAAGGCGGTATATATGAACATTTAATGTATAAAGATTTCGCGGACAAAACGATTTTAATGCAAATAAATTCTGTCACCAATCTCTTGTGATTTCACCTTTTTAGAAGCAAGTTAGGATTCTACCGAAATAAGGACTAAATGGGTTAGTGGACGAAGAAGAGGTGGAAGGTTCGTCCGTGGTTCGGATATGGGGAAGTTTCACTGCCACTGGTTTTAAAACTTTTTTAGTCACGGAACTTAGCTGATGTTCTTCGACAAAAATGTTGTCTGGCCAAAAACTGGTTAACTGCAGCATCAGTCAGTACCGGTGGTCCGGACTGTAGTATACGCTGTTGAGTGACTCTAATGGGAGTTTCGTTCACTTGGATCCGTGATAGCAGCTGAAGGCCGCTAAACTGAGGGTCGAGCGCGCAGAACTGGTCATTGATTTTACGAAAACCGGTGATCAACTCTTTAAGTCCATTCTTAATCTGTCTCATGAAGGACTTCATTTCGTTCTGGACAGCACGACAATTTTTGCAACAAAAACAGAGACCAGACCTACGGAAAATGGCTTCGAAACTGAGGCAGTGAACCCGGCACACTTGACGTGTAAAATGTTTTCACATAGCCAGCAATGGATGGTACGCTGTGATGACGAGATTGTCTTATTAAAAGACTTCATTAAGCAGACCAGTTTGAATTCCATCATTTTATAAAAAATATATAAAGTTTGAAAATCAATGTACCTTGAACCACTGTTCGAAATAGAGCCAAAGTGGGAGCTTTGAAGAGAGCGATTGGAGTGGGCTAACGAAGTTGCAGAAATAGAGATAAGAACCTCTATTGCACAAGAAAAAAAGAGGAAGAAGTAGAACTGAGCTATGTTTGAATGTAAATTAAAAAACTTATTAAATCACATCCAAATATGGTATATCCAGCACACGCAAAGCGATATGGCAGCTTTTCTTGAAACTGAGTAAAGTTTCTCTAAATTAAGATCTTAAGTTTGAAAACACCAGTTTACCTTAAGATTAAGTATATAAATGCACTGCGCACAAAAAAACACGACCGTTCGCTCTAGAAGGAAAAGAAGTGATGGAATTAAATAATATACAAAAATAAATTAGCAATTATACAAATAAATTTAAATTCCATTTATAATAAATGAATAGGATTAATTTATTGTTTAAATATTTATTTTACTTCTTGAAAATAAACAGAGTAAATAAAAAAAAACATTAAGTAATTTCAAGAATTATTTGTACAATTTTTTTGGTTCTTGGTTTTGTGCAAAATGAATTGGATTTGAATTTTTTTACTCCAAAAATGTTCCTGTTTCAAATCCTTTGCGCTCAACTGCACCAAAGCCAAACAAAAACTCAAAATAACGGCAAAGTTGATCTAAATTGTACATACAATACATATGTATATATTACATTTATAAGGCCATGTAAATGCGTATACTAAAATTTTTCAATACATAGAATTTTTAACGTGCATATGTATCAAATTAAACTAAATATGCTAGGAAAGCTAACTAGGGGAGCCCAATTTTATGTTACCTTGCAGTTAAGATGTGATATATTATATATTTATCTTAAATATGGGATAACGTAGGACATTTTTAATTGTTCAGTATAAATAAATGGGATAAAGTAGGACATTTTTAATTGTTCAGTAATATAGCGGCGGCTATACGATATATTCGGCCAAATTTAACGAAAATTGAATTTAAAAAAAAAAATCGAGTTAAATCATCGAGTTAACTTAAATAACACACTGAATTAGTTGCATTATTCACAACTGCATTAGAGCGCATGCCATCGGATAATCACAAAATTGTTATCAGAGCCGATAATGCGCCTGCAGGACAACATGCTGGACGTTTTAACGCGCCAACAATTGATGAAGTGGCTATTGTCGTCATAGGAAAAAATTTCGAAAACCGTGACATTGTTTTACATCGGTACATATACACAATATACAATATCAATATCCTATATACAATACAATATCCTATCCTATTTTGGCAAGGTGAAGACGGCTATCATTATACCCTTGCAGAGGGTATTATAATTTTATCCAAAAGTGTGCAACGCAGTGAAGAAGACATCTCCGACCCTTTAAAGTATACAAATTCTTGATCAGGATCACCTCCTGAGTTGATATGAGCATGTCCGTCTGTCCGTCTGTCTGTTTCTACGCGAACTAGTCTCTCAGTTTTAAAGCTATCGACTTGAAACTTTGCACACACCCTTCTTTCCTTTGCATGCAGTATATAAGTTGGAACGACCGGGATCGGCCGACTATATCCTAAAGCTGCCACATAACTGATTGATCGGAAATGACCCAACTTTCGTGTTTTTGAAGATAGAAAGCTGGAGTTTAATACAGATTCTATTTTTGGTCAGTTGATCCAACCTACCAAATTTCATAAGGATCGGCCGACTATATCCTATAGCTGCCATATAACTGAACGATCGGAAATGACCCAACTTTCGTGTTTTTGAAGATAGAAAGCTGGAGTTTAATACAGATTCTATTTTTGGTCAGTTGATCCAACCTACCAAATTTCATAAGGATCGGCCGACTATATCCTATAGCTGCCATATAACTGAACGATCGGAAATGACCCAACATTCGTGTTTTTGAAGATAGAAAGCTGGCATTTGGCACAGATTCTATTCTATATACAGATTTTTGGTCAGTTCATCCAACCTACATAGTTTCATAAGGATCGGCCAACTATATCCGATGTTTGCGATATATATCCGGTTTTAACTGCAAGGGTATATACACTTCGGCTCCGCCCGAAGTTAGCTTTCCTTTCTTGTTTTTCAATTAGATAATAAATCCAATTACAGGAAAACGGTTTGGTGGTGCCAAAAATACTATTTTCGACAAATATTGCCAGTTGTTCCCACGCTCAACGCTTGCTGATGAACTGAATGCGTATTTGAAGTCTTCCATTTCTTGGAAATACATTAAAACACTTAAATTGAGTATACCCATGAGAGTCGAATTGCAGGAAGACCAGTCTGGAGAAGTGTTTTTTAAACAACTGCTCGATATTGGTAATGGTCCCTGTAGTTCTGAGTACTAGTTCGTTGCTGGTGAAATAAGCACTTACCAGCAGACCACCACTACTTACAAAGTGGCGTCTAGCCATGCGTTTTTTAATTTCCGTTTTTGTATGAAATGTCCGCAAATAGGGTCAGTCGCCACCGCCTCGATTACCCACGAAGTAGTGAAATAGTGCAACATATTAGGGTCTTTAAAGAAACTACTTACATTAGACCCCATGGAACGGCTGGTAAAATAAGTGCTTACATCGGACCCCATTGAAGGGTCGGTAAAATAAGTACTTACATTGGACCCCATGGAGGGGCCTGCCATTATAAATTAAAAAACATGTACAATTGCAATTAAAGTTTTTATTTAGTTTAAATTTTTCTTTTTTATAACGGGGTTTGTTCTTTCATTACTTTTAGGCTGTTTGAGTTTTTAAAATATCTCTTTTTTTTTGGAGCTGCAGGGCCTTTCTCAATTGTTCCTCAGCTGGGCCAATACCGCCTACTGCAGTTATTGAATCTAGAAATAAAAAGGATTAAACAAGTTTTAATAGATTGAAGTGTATAATGTTTATTAAACAATTATCTTTTAAAATACCCACCGATCATAACGCCAAAGAAATTTTCTTCTTTTCTTAGGGCACCTTTCCCCTGAACGCCATCCACATTATACGCCAAGACCACTTCATTGGCTAAAATATATTTATACATATTTATACATAAAATATACATAAACATATTTTATATTGCAAACATATATTATTTTTTAAGTCACTCACCTAATAATCGATTGATCCGCTTTGCACTTCTTAACTCAAATGCTTGCAAAAATTTCGTCAGCCAGCAAACACAGCTGCGTTTAAGCGAAAGAGTAGCACAAAATAAAACAAACTGTTCTTTCTGGATAATTGTTTTTCTAAGCAGTGCACCGAAGACGCGTAAACAAACAGCATAAAGCGACGTAAAGCATAATCGAAGTTTTGTCTGTTATCTTGTGTATGCTCTTTCCACAAAATAACAAAAACAAAAGCGATGCTTCCCGTTATTTTGTACTTATGCGCTAATGCGCATATATTTATTAACTGGGTGGTTCGACGTTCGATTACTATAGGGTTAATACTATAGGGTTAATCTAATGCGCACATATTTATTAACTGGGTGGTTCGACGTTCGATTACTATAGGGTTAATCTAGTAAGTACCCATCTAGTGATCGACGAGGTAAGCACTTACCTAGGGCCAATCGCAAACTCGAGTCGACTAGGTGGTTAGACGTTCGTTTACTATAGGGTCACTTTAGTAAGTACTCATGTAGTGATTGGCGGGGTAAGCACTTACCCATGGCCAATCGACACCTCCAGTTCTGCAGGGGTATTATTGGTGTTGATGCATCATCATCAATACATTACATTCCCTTCCAATTTTTGTAACTTTTGTAAATCAAAGACCGAACCCATGGAGATGGTTTTCCCAAAAATTGCTCAAAATTACGTAAATCACGTTTGGTTTAGCGAACGTGTTATATTGGCAGCCAAAAATGTTGATGTGAATGAAATGAATTTTCAGATTCAAGAGAAAGTAGCTGGCGAATCGAAGAATTACAAATCATTTTATTTCATTATTAATGAAGATGAAGTTGTCAATTTTCCAACAGAATTTTTAAATTGGCTTACCACCTCATAATCTGAAATTAAAAATCGGATCAGTAATTGTTATGTTACGGAACATAAACTAGCCACGACTGTGCAATGGCACCTGGCTTGCGGTGAAGAAATTATTGAACAACGTCATCGAAGCCACATTTTTGGAAGAGAAGTATAAAGGCGAAAAAGTTTTTATCCCAGGCGTCCCTATGATACCGAACGACATGCCATTCAGCTTTAAACGTGTACAGTTACCAGTGCGGCTTGCATTTGCAATGTCAATAAATAAATCGCAAGGGCAGTCGCTAAATGTATGTGGCATCAACCTAGAAAATCCATCTTTTTATTATTATATTATAAATATATGTTATATGTATATATTATACAATTATACAATTATATGTCGCCTGTTCCCGTGTCGGAAAAACAACAACATTATTTATTTACGAGCCAGAACATAAAACTAAAAATATAGTTTATCAAAAAGCATTAGAATAGAGAAGCAGTTAAGGGTATATAAGCTATTAGTTGCTCCTAAAACTAAAATACTATTACGGACCCTAAAACGAAACAGTACCCAGGCAAAGCCGGGCTGGGAAGCTTGTAAATTTATAAATTTTAAACATGATCAAAAATACACATATATACAGTCCGTTAAAAATTGCAATCGGGAAATGTTGGCCGATTTCATCTGCCATTTTTCTGCAATGACCGCAGCGAGTTACAATGATTTTCTTTACGTCCGTTCACTCCTGAGGGCTGTTTGTGATTGCCTTGCTCCTCCTCTTCCTCCTCTCCATGATTGCGCCACACTCATCAGGGCTTTACTCTCCTTCCCCACCGCACTCCCATTCCAAAAGCTTCTCTCTCAAATGAAATATCATTTATTTCTTATTAATCTATACACTGAAAACTTATAATTAATTAAATCAAACTTATCTCCGACACGGCCTTCCTGACAATAACACGTCCTCGTGTTGCTCTGCATAGTAGAAGATTTATCCCGAAACTTCATTACCGATCTCCTATATTACTTATCTTACTCTAATGATTAAAGCTTATTTATTCTTCACGACAAATTCAATTTGTCGCCTTCAAGCGTTAGTTTGACGGGATAACACTTCTCAAATTCTCTTGAGTACAAGCTCTCTTCCGTGCAAACCCAACCACTTGCATGTCCATCAGAAATTAGCTTAGCAGGATAACTTTAATTTCTTTTTACATCTTTTAGAGTACGCGCTCTCTTCCGCTCAAGCTCAATCATCTGGTTACCAATTCACTTATCATCAAAACATAATTTTAGCAGGCTTCTCACATACAAATCAGAGTACTACGCTCTCTTCTGCATAAAATCTTTCCTCTGCACCCCTCTTAGGTCACAGATCTCTTGATTGCACGCATTAATTTACTTGCCGGCGCCATGTTCTTCCGCTAATTCCAAAGTCTCTCTATCTCTAGGTACACTACGCACACTATCATGTGGATATACACTCGTCTATTTTATTATTAGAACAACATTTTCGAAACTCGCTACTTGTAAAGCATCTGCCTTATTGGTTCTGCCTTACAATATGACAAATATTGACATTGCAGACTTTACATGTCACACAATTTGCTACAATATTTCGTACATATTTTGAAATTCCATCAAACCAATATTGCTGGTAAATCTTAACAAGGGTTTTTTGCCACCCCAAGTGCATTATAGCCTCGTGATCTCGTGATCATTATTAACAAATGACCACCCAAATGCCTTGGGTACGACTGGAAAGCATCGTGTCTTCCAATTTCTATGAATTTTACGATGCAGCAAACTATTCCTGATTTCTATTTCTTTCTGCATTTCATCACTATTTAAATCGGTCGAGATTTGCGATACGTCTTGATCACGATTCTGTTCGGATATAACCCAGTTGTGTGTTATAGTTTCCAAGTCAACTCGTCCCTCCACTACCTTACTCTAACTTTCCTGCGCTACTACAATGACGGGATTTCTAGCCAAGCAGTCAAAAAGAGCCATATAGCTCCCTTTCTTATATTCTACCTGGAATTCGAATGACTGAAAAAATGACCACCAACGATGAACCCGTGGTGTCAATACCGCTTTCTCTTGACTTGCTCTAACAGAATTACAATCCGTATATACTGAAAACTTTCTGCCGCTTACATAATGTTGGAAATGTCTGATCGCGTTGTACACCACCAATGTCTTGAGTTCATTCGAATGATATTTTGATTCGGATATTGTGGTGCGTTTACAGTAGTACTCAACTACACGGCGTTGATCATACCTGGTGTAATAGCCTAGCACCATACCCATTGGTAAGTTGGGATCGAATAAAATCAACACGGGGTCACTAGTTAGCACCTTCATCATTTTTTTGCGAATTTTCCATGCTTTTCTTTTCAGTCAAATTTGTTTAGTTTTGAAGTTAACAGATAAAGAGGCTCCATCACTTCTGAGAAATGAGGGACAAATGTCCTAAAGTAAGATGCTAAACCAATGAGCTGTATAGTTTGTGTAACTGATTCTGGTTTGGGCAGTTGGGTCAATGCTTGTATTTTTCGAGGATTGGGTTTTAGCTCGCCATCTTTTATAAGAAAACCTAAGTACTCTATCTCCGTTTGCAGAAATCGGCATTTTTTAATATTAAAGGAAAAAAAATGACTTTGATAATACGCTTAGCACTGTTTCCAATCTGTCAAATGCTTCTTCTATAGTATTGGAAACAATTAATACGTCATCGATGTTTACTACTGCGTATCTATTAACCGTCCCATAAAGCTCAAACTATGGCACGTTGAAAGACTAACGAAGCGTTTTTGAGGCCGAAGGGCATGGCTAAAAATTCATATTGACCCTCTGGGGTCACGAGTGCAGTTCGCTCAACCGAATCGGGGTAAATGGGCACCTGATAGAAACCACTGGCCATGTCTATGCTTGAGAAATACTTACCGGTTCGCAGGCGATATATTTGGTCTGATATTAATGGCAAGGGGTATCTATCTGACACTGTATTTGCGTTGAGTTCTCGATAATCTATGTCTAGTCTAGTCTAGTCTAGTCTAGTCTAGTCTAGTCTTTCTTTTTAACTAATAACATTGCACTAGAGAAGGGGGAGCTGCTTGGTGGAATTACGTTGGATTCTAGCTCAATCTTTTTTTTCGTTTTTTTTTTTTTACGTCGAATTTACGGATTTCTAAAGAACCTGTAGATTCACGTCTACTTGGAATACCATCAATGAGAAGTTTGAAATATTTGGCAATTATGGCATCAAATCGGCGTCTGCATTTTGAATCTCTTCTTTTCATGTCCCTCCATTCCAAAAAATTCTAAATTTCTGCTGAACGTGTGCGCCTTGAGTTGTTGTTGCAGTTCAGCACGTGTTTTTATGTTTGTAGTGAACGCCACACGCTGTCTGGGGTCAATTTGGGATGCATGAGCCAAGACTAGGGATATGGCAATCTCCTCTTGGGCTTGATTTCCACTTGGTCAATAATGATGAAGGCATTCATTTGCATTGGGGCGTCCCTTGAGCATATTGAGCAACACTGCTGCCAGCGTCTTGTTGCCTTCGTAGCGTTTCATGAAAAATTCTCGGAATTGCGACTAGTTCATTCCAGGAAAACAAATTTGCGACAGCCACTGCGATGCACTACCGAGCAGCGAGTTGCTGAGCGGATGTTCACTTAGAATCATATTCGCCGTTTTGCACCATGCTGCTGCGTCGGCTTCTGCAGCTTCGGGGTTGACTATCGGTAACACCGAGGAAACTGCGGGTGTGTCAGGCTGCGGCGTGGCTTTGGGTAATTTGCGATTTGCGTGGCTATTTTTCGATTCTAATAGCCTAGGTTAGCTATTTTCCGAGCTATCACAGACAGATTTCATCTGTCGTTTTTCTATTTCTCAACGCGCAGCGAGTCGCAATAATTTTTTTTTACGTCCGTTCACTCCTGACGGCTGTTCTTGATTGCCTTGCTTCTCCTCTTCCTCCTCGCCATCATTGCGCCACACTCAGCAGGGCTTTACTTTTCTTCCCCACCGCGCTCTCATTCCAAAAGCTTCTCTCTTTATTTGAAAAGATCATTTATTTCTTATTATACTATACACTGAATATTATAATTAATCATTAAACCAAACTTATCTTCGACATAGAAAAAAGAAAGTCGTTAGACCACTTATAAATTAAGAAAGGCAGAACAGATTTGAGAAAAAATTGGTAGGAAGGCGAACAACCGAGATGAACAAATATATAGTTGTCTACGCAGAACAAGATATTTATCAAGTGCTGATTTGAATCAACAGAGTTTTGATGCGATTGCAGCAAGGATTACAGCTTGCATCCTAGCGTTTGCAATGGGCAAATGGACGCTGTTTGTGATTATTGTGGTGCATTAAAGTTTTTCGGAGAAACGGCTGGATTATGCTGCCCTTATGGTAAAGTGAAATTGCCGTTGTTGACTCCGCCAAAAGAAAGAAAGAGAGAAAAGAAAGAAAAGCTAACTTCGGGCGGAGCCGAAGTTGATATACCCTTGCAGCTAAAACCGGAAATATATCACGAACATCGGACATAGTGTGCCGATCGTTATGAGAATATCATAATGTAACCTAACCAGTTTATAGCAATACAAAATCTAAAAAAAAGTCCCAAGCTTCTATTTTCAAAAATACCAAAGTTGGTATTTGAAATTTGGTGAGTCATATTATTTTGCCAAAGTTAACATTCATACCAAACTCGAGTTCTCTAACTCTAAAAACACCAAAGTTATAGCATTTCCGATCAAACAGTTATTTCCGAAACTTTTATACCATTTTCGTCAATCAGTTATATGGCGGCTATAGGATATAGGCGTTCCGGCTTACATACTGCGTGCAAAGAAAAGAGAAAAGTGTGGGCAAAGTTTCAAGTCGAAAGCTTTAAAACTGAGAAATTAGTTCGCGTAGAAACAGACAGACGGACATGCTTACATTACCTCAGGAGGTGATCCTGATCCAGAATATAATACTTTATAGGGTCGGAGATGTCTCTTTCACTGCGTGGCACACATTTGACCAATAACACAGTGCTACAAAAAAAAATGTGAAGGAACTTTTAAAGTAACATACTTAGTAGGAATTGTTTATGACGTGGAATATACCAGAAGCCGTGTTTAAAAAAAAAAAAAAAAAAAAAAATTAAAATTTCAATTCCTAAACACTTAACATTAAACCGATTTAAAAATTTCCGACTTTTTTTTTTAAAAGAATACAATTTTTCACAATGTGAAAAATACAATGTATACAAAAGATACAATGTAAGAAGGAAACTTACATTATTCCTCTGCATAAAAAATTCAGACGCTGCAAATTATAGAGGCATATCTAAATTGCCAGCCATTCCAAAGCTTTATTTTAGCTGAATAATGTATCCTTGCTAGCATATTTTCATGAAGCGCCGCTCCACTACTTGGAGATCATTTCTTTTGTCATGGATGGATTCAAATTTGGATTGGCGTACAAATAAATGTCATTTACACTAACTTCGGTAAAACATTTCACTCTGTTAACCACATTCTCTTTTAAGTAAACTCAGTTCTAAGGATTGATCTTCAATTGGATTTCGAACCCAACTCGATGGATTTCGAATTTCGATGGGAAAAACACATCGTGTCTCTTAAAGACGTTTACACGCGCTTGGTTCGGGTTCCATCCGGTGGACCTCAAGGAAGCCATTTTGGACACTTACTTTTCACACTGCTCTTTAAAGATTTACCACTTGTTTCCAGTCATTTTATTGAAAATGGGATTTTTATTTTAATTACAAAAAAACAAAAGAAATTATACAGTCTTCTAAATATTCTTATTTAAAAATATCACTAATATTGAAGAAAATCTATATATATATAAATGAAACCCGTTTTCCGTTGTCACGACATCACATGAAAACGGCTTGACCGATTTGGCGGATTTTTTCTTGTAATTGAAATTGGTTGATATTTAGTGACAACACATAAGGTTCGTTTGTTTTAAAGACTAAGACGTTTTTTTGGTAGTAAGTGTTTGTTAGTCTTGGTAAGTTCACTTCACTTCACTTCACTTCACTTCACAAAAAACCAACAACTCGGCAAGTCAAAGATATATAAGAGAAAATCGAACTGATGAGCAACGCGAAGCGCAAAACAGAAATCCCCACAGATGTAACGGAGTATCGTTAGTATCGGGTGAAAGATGAGCTGCACTAACTAGGCCTAACGGGCCAATATCCTGCCCACTACGGCATCCTGGAACGGTTGGGTGATTGCATGGCGGTTGCAAAACAGACTAGGCCGAATTTCCTTACCACATTATAAAAGTTTAATTGACTAATTTCCACATTTCCGCCTCCTCGGCCCCCCCTATTGCCCCCGGCTATCTGTCTTCGCGTGTGGGGAGACTAAATCTCCTCACAAAAGTCGTTAGACCACTTATAAATTAAGAAAGGCAGAACAGATTTGAGAAAAAATTGGTAGGAAGGCGAACAACCGAGATGAACAAATATATAGTTGTCTACGCAGAACAAGATATTTATCAAGTGCTGATTTGAATCAACAGAGTTTTGATGCGATTGCAGCAAGGATTACAGCTTGCATCCTAGCGTTTGCAATGGGCAAATGGACGCTGTTTGTGATTATTGTGGTGCATTAAAGTTTTTCGGAGAAACGGCTGGATTATGCTGCCCTTATGGTAAAGTGAAATTGCCGTTGTTGACTCCGCCAAAAGAAAGAAAGAGAGAAAAGAAAGAAAAGCTAACTTCGGGCGGAGCCGAAGTTGATATACCCTTGCAGCTAAAACCGGAAATATATCACGAACATCGGACATAGTGTGCCGATCGTTATGAGAATATCATAATGTAACCTAACCAGTTTATAGCAATACAAAATCTAAAAAAAAGTCCCAAGCTTCTATTTTCAAAAATACCAAAGTTGGTATTTGAAATTTGGTGAGTCATATTATTTTGCCAAAGTTAACATTCATACTAAACTCGAGTTCTCTAACTCTAAAAACACCAAAGTTATAGCATTTCCGATCAAACAGTTATTTCCGAAACTTTTATACCATTTTCGTCAATCAGTTATATGGCGGCTATAGGATATAGGCGTTCCGGCTTACATACTGCGTGCAAAGAAAAGAGAAAAGTGTGGGCAAAGTTTCAAGTCGAAAGCTTTAAAACTGAGAAATTAGTTCGCGTAGAAACAGACAGACGGACATGCTTACATTACCTCAGGAGGTGATCCTGATCCAGAATATAATACTTTATAGGGTCGGAGATGTCTCTTTCACTGCGTGGCACACATTTGACCAATAACACAGTGCTACAAAAAAAAATGTGAAGGAACTTTTAAAGTAACATACTTAGTAGGAATTGTTTATGACGTGGAATATACCAGAAGCCGTGTTTAAAAAAAAAAAAAAAAAAAATTAAAATTTCAATTCCTAAACACTTAACATTAAACCGATTTAAAAATTTCCGACTTTTTTTTTAAAGAATACAATTTTTCACAATGTGAAAAATACAATGTATACAAAAGATACAATGTAAGAAGGAAACTTACATTATTCCTCTGCATAAAAAATTCAGACGCTGCAAATTATAGAGGCATATCTAAATTGCCAGCCATTCCAAAGCTTTATTTTAGCTGAATAATTTATCCTTGCTAGCATATTTTCATGAAGCGCCGCTCCACTACTTGGAGATCATTTCTTTTGTCATGGATGGATTCAAATTTGGATTGGCGTACAAATAAATGTCATTTACACTAACTTCGGTAAAACATTTCACTCTGTTAACCACATTCTCTTTTTAAGTAAACTCAGTTCTAAGGATTGATCTTCAATTGGATTTCGAACCCAACTCGATGGATTTCGAATTTCGATGGGAAAAACACATCGTGTCTCTTAAAGACGTTTACACGCGCTTGGTTCGGGTTCCATCCGGTGGACCTCAAGGAAGCCATTTTGGACACTTACTTTTCACACTGCTCTTTAAAGATTTACCACTTGTTTCCAGTCATTTTATTGAACATGGGATTTTTATTTTAATTACAAAAAAACAAAAGAAATTATACAGTCTTCTAAATATTCTTATTTAAAAATATCACTAATATTGAAGAAAATCTATATATATATAAATGAAACCCGTTTTCCGTTGTCACGACATCACATGAAAACGGCTTGACCGATTTGGCGGATTTTTTCTTGTAATTGAAATTGGTTGATATTTAGTGACAACACATAAGGTTCGTTTGTTTTAAAGACTAAGACGTTTTTTTTTGGTAGTAAGTGTTTGTTAGTCTTGGTAAGTTCACTTCACTTCACTTCACTTCACTTCACAAAAAACCAACAACTCGGCAAGTCAAAGATATATAAGAGAAAATCGAACTGATGAGCAACGCGAAGCGCAAAACAGAAATCCCCACAGATGTAACGGAGTATCGTTAGTATCGGGTGAAAGATGAGCTGCACTAACTAGGCCTAACGGGCCAATATCCTGCCCACTACGGCATCCTGGAACGGTTGGGTGATTGCATGGCGGTTGCAAAACAGACTAGGCCGAATTTCCTTACCACATTATAAAAGTTTAATTGACTAATTTCCACATTATACTCCATCTAGACTTATAAGTTAAATATTACTAAATTCCACTCAAAATCTCTTATAATTTAAAATGTCGGCCTAAGGCTTAAACTAAAGATTATTAAACTCCATTCAAAATCTCTTACAATCTAAAATGTTGGCCTTAAACTAGATAATACATCAATCGTAAATCAAATAGATGTTGAAAGAAAATGAAATAAAGTGCGAGACGGATTCTTTACATCGGTCCACGGCCGATTCCGTTAGTGAACATTGGGGCGCGACCAATAAGGAGGACAGGCCTTTAGGGCCTGACTCAGCCTGACCGGAGCTACCGCGGTAAGGATATATCGAGGGTCATACACGAATTCGGGGAGTGTCCAAGGTACGGATGCCAACGAACGGACCTTACTATTAAGCCTGTTTGACACTCACCACTTTTTCCAACGTCGCAATGATGAAAGCGCTTCCAGCATGCCACCTGTAGGGGAGTTTTTCAAAACATAAGGGTCGCCAAACGCTTCCCAAATCGATAAAATGGCTTTTACAAATCTTCAAGGAAAACCGCACATGGCCCTCCTTAGGACAATTCTTCCCTCATCGGGATATTAACACGTTCGCGTATAACCTATAAACGGCCACATCCGACAGCACAAGCACCGCTTCATTACTTCTTGCCCGAGTTACCGATCACCCATCGGTCACCCACCTAGTTACCGGTCACCCACCGGCCAACCACTCTTCGTACCAGCTAACGTCAGCCCCCTCTCCGCAGAAGCCCCCTCGACTATTTGGAACGAATTCAATTGCAGTCCGAAGTGCTGAACACACATCCGGCCGGCATCTCACATAACTTCATATATACAAATGTACAGAATGCTTATGCTGCATTCTTAGTCAACTAAGAAACATATATAATTGTCAGCTACAGAATAAACCAGGCAGTTTAGTTTAAAGAACAAAGAAGACTAGTTGAAATCATTTATTTGGGCATAAAAATACCAAGCAAATCCGAAGATATCACTGGAATAATTCCGAGAGGGACACTGGACCACACCGATAACCTTCCTCTACACATAACTGGCGCAGCCGGGAAAAGAACTAGCGGGATATGATGCCCACTACGCTGGTCGTTGTCACCACACTGTAAGAGGTAGGTAAATCTGTGGAAAATTGCACCCTGCGGAATAACGAATATGTGAACGAAAAACAAAAAGAAGAGTAAATGTACAAAGACGTGAGAGTATACATAAATATAATACGTAATACGTAATAAATACATAAAGAAAAAAAATATATAACTCAAAATTAAAATAAAAACAAATTTCAATAAAATACAAAACGACCATATATATATAAAGCGGTACCTCGGAGATCATCTATCGCAGATACAGTGCCGAACGTACCAAAGCCAAAAACAATTATTGCAAGACAGAACATACACATATATACACATAAATACGACACCCCGGAGAACATCTATCGCAGATACAGTGCCGGGTGTGTGAATATATGCGCAAAATATTACCAACCAACCAACAAATATTTGTGAGATCATCTATCGCAGATAAAGTGCCAAATATTTGTGGAAAGAAATTCTAGGTAATGTGCCATATATACAAAATTCCCGAATGAAATAATGACAAATACCAGTGACCAAATGTGTACGTGGCCGACAAAAGTATGAAACCATCAATTGCTGATAAAGTGCATGCACGGCCACTATAAGCACCGGTTACAGAAAATAATTAAAACAGAAAACACCTACATGCATGGCGACATAAAAGTGTGAGACCACCAATCGCTGGTAAAGTGCACACACGTCCATGACTGCAATAGTACAAGACCCAAATTACAAAAAAAAAAAAAAAAAAAAAAAAAAAATTTATATATATGTATATTTGAACAAAAGAACAACAATAAAAGTTTTTTCGACACATTTATAATTTACGCGTAGCCAACAGGGGATGGGATCATCAATCGCTGATAAAGTACACCCCATGGTTACAAGCGTATTTAACAAAATACATATATATATACAGCAACAAGAAAATCTTTACAACAACGTTCTACCAAAATACATGAACATATAAACGCCACATGATACTCTTTTAATCGTCGAAAGTACAGCCAAACCAGAACAAACAAAAAAAAAAAAAAAAAAACGCTTACATGGCACAAATACAGTTAATCAACAGGGACACCATAAAAGAGATATAAACAAAAAAAAAACTAAAACCAAAAGGGTACAAAAAAAATAACAACACCTCTACACATAACCACAGGAAAACATCTAAAGAAAATTAAGTACAAATACACATTAATTAAAGAATAAGAAAACAACAACAAAAAGAGAACAACAACAAAAAAAAAAGAAAAAAAAATACCTACATATATACAATTACTACATACATATTTACATACAAATAAGAATATCAAATATAGAAATAAGCATACATACGTAAAAATAAGAATATCAAATATAGAAATAAGCATAAAGCCTTACCCACACATATATACATATACATATTGACGCTTGACACCTTCGTTGTCAGTCAAGGTGTTAGCCTCCCTATTTTTAAAGAACTTAACCAGCCAGGAACTTTCCATTTCCTGCTTTTTAAGTTCCACCCGTACTTCAATGGGCTATTGGGAATAGACTTCCTAACTCGCTTCAAAGTACGAATTAATATCGCTGACCTTTCGTTTGAAACCGCCTTCGCAACAATAAAAATTGCGACACAAACAAACCCAACGTTCGAAGCACATACAACACCCCCTCTCACAAAAATGAGAGTGCCGCTCCCCGTAAACATCTCCGAAGGGGACTTCTTCTGCCACACGGTCAGAATTAACGACAACCTAACCATTACCGGAGGACTTTATACCGCATGTGGCGAAACTAGCCTACTTGAGGTATCAAACGAATCCGACGAACAACAAACCTTTCTCTTGGAACAACCATTAGAGATCGAGCACTTTAACGAAGAAGACTACTACACGTCCCGGTCACTAAAAAATAAACCTGAACACAGCAAAAAAGACGAACAATTAGAAGTCCCGATGGACCACCTCAACACAGAAGAACGACAACACCTTATCAAGTTACTAAAATCATTCCCAAACCTTTTACATAACGATGAGAAACCCTTATCATTCACGAATGTTGTTAAACACAATATTCTAACAACAGACTCAATACCAGTATATACAAAATCATATAGATACCCCTTCGCTCTTAAAGAAGAGATACAGAAACAGATAACTCAAATGCTAGACCAACAGATCATCAAGAACAGCCACTCCCCTTAGAGTGCCCCAGTTTGGGTAGTCCCCAAAAAACCCGACAAGAACGGGAAACAAAAATGGAGACTAGTGATAGACTTCAGAAAACTAAACGATAAAACCATTTCAGATAAATATCCAATCCCAAATATCACTGATATTTTGGACAAACTAGGCAGAACCAAGTATTTTTCCACACTCGACTTAATTAGCGGGTTCCACTAAATAGAAATGGACCCCAAAGACACTTGCAAAACTGCATTTTCGGTAGACGGGGGACATTACGAATTTACGAGAATGCCCTTCGGTCTGAAGAATGCACCGGCCACATTCCAAAGAGTGATGGTCAACGTACTAGGCCCCCTTATAGGTAGTATCTGCCTAGTATATCTAGACGACATTATAGTTTTCTCCCCCTCGCTCACAGAACATATCGCAAACCTAAAGTCCGTATTCCGCGAACTCGAAAAAGCAAATCTATAGATGCAGACATCGAAATGCAATTTTCTACATAAAGAAATTGACTTTCTCGGTCACATAGTAACCCAGGATGGGGTAAAACCAAACCCCAATAAGATAGAGGCAATACAAAATTTCCCTGCCCAAAGAACGCCAAACAGATCAAATCTTTCCTTGGTCTCCTTGGTTACTATAGGAAATTTATTAAAGATTTTGCAAAACTGACCAAACCCATAACAAAACAATTAAAGGGTAATAAGTCGGTAGTGATAAACGAAGAATTTGTAAAAACATTTGAAATGTGCAAAACCTTACTCTGTAACCAACCAATTCTACAATACCCCGACTTTGAAAAAACCTTTAAATTAACAACAGACGCTAGCAATTTCGCTATCGGCGCAGTCCTCTCACAAGGACCGGATAACAGCGACAAACCAGTAGCTTATGCTAGTAGAACGCTGTCCGACACCGAAACGAGGTACTCCACGATAGAAAAAGAGATGCTTACCATCGTATGGGCTGTCGGTTACTTCAGACCCTACCTTTATGGAAAAAAATTCCTAATTGTTACGGACCATAAACCACTAACATGGATCCATAACATAAACGGCCAAAACAACAGACTCCTACACTGAAAGAACATACTAGACACGTATGAGTACGAACTCACATATACCAAAGGTTCCCTAAACGTCGTAGCAGACGCTTTAAGTAGGATAGAACCAAAACTACATTTAAATGAGGCCACTGCCACAATCCCTACAACAACTCAACCCCTGAATGCATTCAGCATACAAACCATCTTCGAAACCGGGCCTCAAGCCCATATAACTCTAACAACCCCGTTCCCGAACAAAATTAGGAGGATTATTACGGAACCTAAATTCGATTTAGACACCGTCAATAACATACTCGCCTCAATATTGAAACCAAACAAGACTTACGCTATCCTCACTACAGATGAGATATTTAAAGTAATACAGGAATCTTTTGATACCCACATTAAAGAAAATAATCTGTACAAAATTGTTCGTTGTGACGAGTTTCTGGAGGATGTTCACGATCAAAACGAACAAAACCTCACGATAACTTCGTACCACACGAAGAATAATCACGAATAATAATGTTCGAAGCACATACAACACCCCCTCTCACAAAAATGAGAGTGCCGCTCCCCGTAAACATCTCCGAAGGGGACTTCTTCTGCCACACGGTCAGAATTAACGACAACCTAACCATTACCGGAGGACTTTATACCGCATGTGGCGAAACTAGCCTACTTGAGGTATCAAACGAATCCGACGAACAACAAACCTTTCTCTTGGAACAACCATTAGAGATCGAGCACTTTAACGAAGAAGACTACTACACGTCCCGGTCACTAAAAAATAAACCTGAACACAGCAAAAAGACGAACAATTAGAAGTCCCGATGGACCACCTCAACACAGAAGAACGACAACACCTTATCAAGTTACTAAAATCATTCCCAAACCTTTTACATAACGATGAGAAACCCTTATCATTCACGAATGTTGTTAAACACAATATTCTAACAACAGACTCAATACCAGTATATACAAAATCATATAGATACCCCTTCGCTCTTAAAGAAGAGATACAGAAACAGATAACTCAAATGCTAGACCAACAGATCATCAAGAACAGCCACTCCCCTTAGAGTGCCCCAGTTTGGGTAGTCCCCAAAAAACCCGACAAGAGCGGGAAACAAAAATGGAGACTAGTGATAGACTTCAGAAAACTAAACGATAAAACCATTTCAGATAAATATCCAATCCCAAATATCACTGATATTTTGGACAAACTAGGCAGAACCAAGTATTTTTCCACACTCGACTTAATTAGCGGGTTCCACTAAATAGAAATGGACCCCAAAGACACTTGCAAAACTGCATTTTCGGTAGACGGGGGACATTACGAATTTACGAGAATGCCCTTCGGTCTGAAGAATGCACCGGCCACATTCCAAAGAGTGATGGTCAACGTACTAGGCCCCCTTATAGGTAGTATCTGCCTAGTATATCTAGACGACATTATAGTTTTCTCCCCCTCGCTCACAGAACATATCGCAAACCTAAAGTCCGTATTCCGCGAACTCGAAAAAGCAAATCTATAGATGCAGACATCGAAATGCAATTTTCTACATAAAGAAATTGACTTTCTCGGTCACATAGTAACCCAGGATGGGGTAAAACCAAACCCCAATAAGATAGAGGCAATACAAAATTTCCCTGCCCAAAGAACGCCAAACAGATCAAATCTTTCCTTGGTCTCCTTGGTTACTATAGGAAATTTATTAAAGATTTTGCAAAACTGACCAAACCCATAACAAAACAATTAAAGGGTAATAAGTCGGTAGTGATAAACGAAGAATTTGTAAAAACATTTGAAATGTGCAAAACCTTACTCTGTAACCAACCAATTCTACAATACCCCGACTTTGAAAAAACCTTTAAATTAACAACAGACGCTAGCAATTTCGCTATCGGCGCAGTCCTCTCACAAGGACCGGATAACAGCGACAAACCAGTAGCTTATGCTAGTAGAACGCTGTCCGACACCGAAACGAGGTACTCCACGATAGAAAAAGAGATGCTTACCATCGTATGGGCTGTCGGTTACTTCAGACCCTACCTTTATGGAAAAAAATTCCTAATTGTTACGGACCATAAACCACTAACATGGATCCATAACATAAACGGCCAAAACAACAGACTCCTACACTGAAAGAACATACTAGACACGTATGAGTACGAACTCACATATACCAAAGGTTCCCTAAACGTCGTAGCAGACGCTTTAAGTAGGATAGAACCAAAACTACATTTAAATGAGGCCACTGCCACAATCCCTACAACAACTCAACCCCTGAATGCATTCAGCATACAAACCATCTTCGAAACCGGGCCTCAAGCCCATATAACTCTAACAACCCCGTTCCCGAACAAAATTAGGAGGATTATTACGGAACCTAAATTCGATTTAGACACCGTCAATAACATACTCGCCTCAATATTGAAACCAAACAAGACTTACGCTATCCTCACTACAGATGAGATATTTAAAGTAATACAGGAATCTTTTGATACCCACTTTAAAGAAAATAATCTGTACAAAATTGTTCGTTGTGACGAGTTTCTGGAGGATGTTCACGATCAAAACGAACAAAACCTCACGATAACTTCGTACCACACGAAGAATAATCACAGGGGCATCGAAGAAATATACTTTCCCCAGTTAAAGGCTAAGATCACACAAATTATCCGAGAATGCGACACATGAGTGACTTTGAAATACGATAGATCCCCATCCAAGATAAACTTACAAGTATCGGAGACACCTTCCAAGCCTCTAGACATACTACATATAGACATATATACAATAAACGACAACCTTCATCTCACGATTATCGACAAGTTCTCAAAGTTTGCACAGGAATACGTTCTGACAAATAGGAATTCCATCAACGCCATCACAGCGTTGAAAACATTCTTCAGCCAGTTCGGCATTCCAAACATAATTGTATATGACCAAGGCGCTAAATTTGCGGGAGTAATATTCCAAGATTTCCTGAGCCAATATAATGTCATCCCACAAGTTACCTCCTTTCAACAGTCCAGTAGCAATTCCCCAGTGGAAAGGCTACACTCGACTATCACGGAGATATACAGAATAATACTTACAACAAAGAAGGAACAAAAGATAAATGTAGAACATAATGATATAATGGCAGAAACAATACTAACGTATAACAATGCCATTCATTCTACTACAAACCTTACACCCTTCGAGTTATTCTCTAATAGCAAAAGCTAACACAGACAGGGAAGAGCCGCAAACAACAGAAATAAACGACACAATCTTTAGGAAAGAGAATAGACGCAACAAGATTACTCCTAGATTTACGAAGCACCGCGTCGCAAATAACAACCACATAACACAGATGCCTCCTACTACAAAGTCCAAGAGATCAATGAATCTCAGCCCATCGCCGCTATAAACTTGGGAGATGCATATATAGCCCAAAATTAAAAGTCGATAACACATGTGGTAGACATCGATAATTATATAGAATGTACCGAACAATTAAGTAAGACCATACAGAACCTACAAGTTGACCCCATCCTTTACTCATCCCTCAGTATATTAAAATCCAAATAAGCAAACCTAGAATAGAAAGTCTATAATCTCACGCCACATAGCAAACAAAAAAGAGGCATTATAAATGGATTAGGGTCATTAATTAAAACAATAACAGGGAATATGGATAGCGCCGATGCGGAAGAAATCTTTAAACAACTAGAAAACCTAAAGAGTAACGAGAAAAGCCAAAAAGAAAAAGATGAAACACAGGATCACTTTAATCATGAAGTCCTACTACCCTTTTCCAAAATAACTAAACACATAAATGAGGAACAGAATACTATTAAAGATTTCTTCAGCAAAGCACAAAACACAATTTTTAAGGATTTAGACCCAGAAACAAATAACTTACGAGTACTACAGTACCTAAATAAGCTAGCATTCAATATAGAAACACTCGAAAAGTTAGCAGAAAATATAGCAGAGAGCTTAGTATTTGCAAGAATAAATGTTATACCTAAATTTATTTTCAACAAACAGGAATTAAACAGAATTAGGAACATTTTCACAAACCAAAATATAAAAATAGCCTTGGACGAACACATATATTCCCTTATGGAACTTAACACCGTAATTTACAAAAACAATATTATGTTTAACATAAAGACACCTATTTTCAAAAAAAATACTTATACATTTTATAAATTAATACCCCTACCTATGAATAAGACCCGGTTCGTGACCACACCCAAATTCGTGGCACACCGCAAAAATGTAACCTTAGAATTTGACAAAAGATGCCCGGAAATAGACAGCAACCTATACTGCAAAAAGCACGACGAGGGTACGTTGGCTCAGCGACATCAGACTGCCTGAATCACCTCCTGAATAAGGAGGCACCCCGCTTTTGCGCCACTCAAGACTTCGATGGAATGGCGGACATTTTCGAACCAGAAGAAGGTATTCATGTTCAACGTCGTCAATATTACAGTAAGATCTAGCTGCGGAGAAGACAAGATCATTAATGGTTCTGAAATCATCACCCACTCCAACTGTACAGTGGAGATAAATAAGATAATATATGACAGCACCGAAGAGGTCATGACGGAGTACTTGAACATGCTATTACCACCAATAATGAATATAACAACCAACCACACGGCTCAAATTATAACTTTACAAAATTTACATCTTAAGACTATCAACCTACATAAACAGATGTCCCAAGTCGAAATATCGCAGAGCTACCATACAACAGCCCTCTACAGTGGTTTGGGCGTTATCCTCACTCTGACCATCATCCTGGATACAAAGACGCCGAAAGATCATCATGTTCCCATACCACATGGACCAGCCGCTCGACGTCACGCCGCCCATCCCGTCTCTGTGGCCGTCGCTCCGTTCTGGGGGGGGAGGAGTTACCGATCACCCATCGGTCACCCACCTAGTTACCGATCACCCACCGGCCAACCACTCTTCGTACCAGCTTACGTCAGCCCCCTCTCCGCAGAAGCCCCCTCGACTATTTGGAACGAATTCAATTGCAGTCCGAAGTGCTGAATACACATCCGGCCGGCATCTCACATAACTTCATATATACAAATGTCCAGAACTTATGCTGCATTCTTAGTCAACTAAGAAACACATATAATTGTCAGCTACAGAATAAACCAGGCAGTTCAGTTTAAAGAACCAAGAAGACTAGTTTGAATCATTTATTTGGGCATAAAAATACCAAGCAAATCCGAAGATATCACTGGAATAATTCCGAGAGGGACACTGGACCACACCGATAACCTTCCTCTACACATAACTCCCGCGCTTTGGGCCCGCATTCACCAGGCCAATGCCCTGATCGCCAAAAGTTGAGGTTAGCCGCGATCCTTGATGGGGGTTAAGGAGAAAATCGCGTCGCTACTTCTCCTGTTTTGTCCCTCCTTGTTCCTCTTGGCTGCCGCTAGAGCTACGTATCCCTTGCGGACACCTGAGCCCGGATCGTTCAGCGCGTGGTGTGACGCACACCACCATGTTTGCTGGGCTCGGTTACTCTCTATCCCTTCGCACCTCACGTCCGTACCAAAGCACACTTCTCCTGTTGCAAACTAATATATTTCCGCCGTTTCAGAAACTCCGGCTCCGCAATAGTCCCGGGGACAGCTATACTCTCCGTTATCTTGCACCGTTACTTCAGGGGTCGAATACCTCCTTTCCTCTTCTTTAAAAGCGCTTCACTTTTCCACTTGCTCCTCTATAGCCGGCTCAAGGTGAAAAATAACACACACTCTTTATCTTTCGTCTCTTTCCTCTCTCCTTTGATCCTACCCGATCTTACCCGTTTCTGCCTCTATCAGCCTGCCTCTGTTACAAAATGCCCCCTTCTCAAGAGCTGTGGATCCTCGTTATGGATCCTTATCAGATCAACCACTGAGGCAGGACTCACTGCCGCAAGTCTTTAGCATGGTACAATCCTATAAAACGTCCTTGCCTATCTTCTAGTTCATAGGTCACCTTGCCGGTCCTTTTCCTTATCCTGGCGTTGACGTACTTCGGGCCAAGATTGGCACTATACCCGCTTGCAAAGTAACTTTGCTTAAAATTTCTACGGAAGACCTCCTGCCCCTCCTGAAACTCGATCTCCCGCACTCGGGTATTGTACCGTCTCTTGTTCCTTTCGCCTTGCATCTCCAAAGCCTTCTGCGCTTGGCTGCAGACAACGTCCAAGGATTCCTCTCTCGAGAGCATAACGCTCCGGTCCTCTTACAGACCCAACGCCCTCAGAAGAGCCTCCTGAACCCAAGTACTGCTGTCCAAAAACTAGGTAGTACGGAGAAGCTCCTGTGCCCGAATGTACGGCTGTTCTGAAAGCACAACTGATCTTGCTAAGCTGCTCGTCCCAATTCTTCTGAGTTGGCTTCACTTAAGACCGAATCGCCACTATCACGGACCTGTTCACCCGCTCCGACGCGTTCGCCTGCGGTGAGTATACTGCCGTGAAGACCTGATTCCCCCGATTCTCACGCATCAAACCTTTGAAAGCCTCTGGGTTCCATTGTCCGACACAACAGTCTCCGGCACGCCAAACATATGAAACAGGTCCTGCTTCATAAACCTGACCACCGTGTCGGCTGACAGCTTCTTTACCGCCCTCAGAAAAACAAACTTAGTATGATGATTTAAAACAATGAATATGCCCACATTACCCGACCTTGACCTTGGATACGGTCCCAGAAAGTCTACGTACATTTTCTGAAAGAATCTTTGAGATCCAGCCACTCTGCCCATCGTTGGTCTCGTAAATGGTTGGGTGCTTTTGTTTCCTTGCACACCTCAAAATTACGTACATAGTCTCTAACATCATCCACTTATTTCGGCCAATAATACATACGCCGAATCCTCTCCAGCGTTTCATTGAGACCCCCATGAGCTGCCATTGAACTGTCATGCGCCTCCCTTAGGACCTCTGGAATAACTTCCTTGGGTAGCCACAACTTCCAAACAAATTGATCTGCCAACCCTTCTTCCTGGGCCAGTCTCGCCCTCCGGAAGACCTTACCGTCCAACACTTTCAAATCAGGCGTCATATGCTTATTGGCCTCCACCGTCTTCCCCAACGTCTTGTACTCAGACGACTCGAAGTGCGGAGACTCGTAGTCATATATCCCTTCGTCTTCGCCTTTAAAAACCCTGGATAGCGCATCGGAACCCCGTGTAGCTTCCATTTCCTGTGCTCGAATTTAAACTTGTAACCCTGCAACTTGGCCGCCCAACGAAATCGGGCTGTGACATGAGCCACTGCAGCGACGCGTGATCCGTAACCACGGTGAATCTATGCCCCTCGACATAAGGTCTGAAACGATTGATGCAGATGATCGACGCCATGCACTCTTGTTTTGTGACCGAATAGTTCCTCTGAGCCATGCTCAACTTGCTTGAGACGAAGGCAATAGGATACTCATCCCCTCGGTCTTTCTCTGTCTTTTTTTTTAGCATCGCAATGGATTAAAAATGGCTTCGTAAAATCTGGACTGTGCTGCTACTGTACTCCACCATTGCTGCTATCTTTTCCGTTTCCATCTTTTAACGTTAGACCTGCCTGTCGGATATGCTCTGCTACCGTCGTTAGGACTGCCTAATGCGACTCAAAGGAATCTGATACTACAAGTAGATCGTCCAAATAGACGAAAACTTCATTCCGCAGTGAAGCCGGGATGACCTTGTCCATGAGTCGCGTCATCGTCTGCGATGCGTTCGACAATCCAAAAGGCATCACTGTAAACTGGTAAAAAGGCTTACCTGGTACGGTGAACGCCGTTTTGTTCCGTGACGCTGAATCTAAAGGAATCTGCCAATAGGCGTCCTTTAGATCCAAACTAGAGATGTAAACTGCTCTAGTTTGCGGTAGCGGGTATGCATCTGCTTTCGTAAAACTATTCACTTTTCTGCAATCCAAGCATAGTCTGACCTTGCCTGGTTTCTGGACTAAAGCAACTGGTGACGACCAAGCGCCCTCAGCCTCTTCGATTACTCCCAATTTAAGCATCCTGTCAACCTCCCCATACAGCAACTTCTCTACTGCTAGCGAGACGGGATAATGCCTCTGCTTCACTGCTTTAGCATCCCCCACGTCGATGCTGTGACTGATCAGCTGGGTCTTGCCCAATCCTAACTTGGCAAAAGACGGAAATTTTTGTACTACCGCCGTCAGTCTAGCTTGTTGTGCTACCGTCAACTCGTGACTAACCGACACCTCACTGACTTGGAACTCCGTCGGCAGAAGCTCAAAACTGTTCCAAAAGTCGATGCCCAAGTCGGGCACCAAGTATAGACTTTGCTTTTTGCATTGTCCCTTGAATTTTATTTCGGTTGTCACCTGGCCTAGCCCTTGCTGTCGTTGTCCGTCGGCTGTTTTCACAAATTATCCCTTTCGCTTGAACTCCGCTCTACTTTGGATAAATCTTTCTGCCAACCTGCCTCCCAAGTAGCTAATCGCAGCTCCCGTGTCTAGCAGCTCTAGGACTTTTTCCCCTAACAAATAAACTTCCGCAAACGGTCGCTTATCCGCCTCCTTGTACCTTATTGCTTCAATCTTTTTCACCGCCTGCCAATATAGTTCTAATCTGTTTGTATTCCTAGATCTTTTCGACTTATCGAGTATCCAGTTTCTTAATTCTTACAACTTCGTGTATGTTTCTGTCTACTTCTAAATTTTTCAACGATAGTTTCTCTGGATCTTCTACTTGTCCTTGCTCTGCCCTACCTGAACACGCTGAGTCTGACGGTCTTGCGCATTCACCCGCCCGTTTTTTAAACAGTTTGCGCAAGACAGTTTATAGGTATTAGGCGCTCCGCATCCGAAACAAAATACCTTACGTTTCTCAGCACAGTCGTGATACCCTTCTTTCCGGCAATTTCAACAAATGAGAGCCACTGAAAAAGTCAGAAAAATTACTTGCATCCTCCATTTCCATTCCTTCATTTAACTCAGCTACCGCCTTTCCGGCAGGATAGTTCCTATGATGTCCTCTATCCTCGCGTCTGAACCCCTCACCATTCGCCTTCTTTGAATAACCGGGCTTGCAAAAGCGGCTCTCGTGCCTTATCTCCTCCAAGAACCTTTCGCGGCGCCTGCAGACTTCTCTCAATTGACTGATCGATCGAATTGTAAAATTTAGCAATTCGTGTCGTATATCGGACCTCAGATTTCGCCTGACAACCTCTACTATCGTGGCCTCGCTAAGGGGCGTTTCCAACCCGTCCATCAATTGCTCTATTGCGTCATAAAAAGTGTCGAAATCTTCCTTTTCTATCTATCCGCTGCTTTCTATCCCTCATGGCTTCGCGTATGTCTACATCCGACCGACTATCGCGAAAGTGATTCCTAAGGGCATCACACAACTCGCCCCATCTCATGCCCCTATTCGCTTTGTGAAAACGCCAATAGGAATCTCCGGCCTTGCCATCAAATAAGAGACATTCGCGCTGAGTGCTGAAAAATTGCTATCTAGCGTCTGGTGGGTCAGGGCCTCTACTCGATAGATGAAGTTGTCTTTTGTCATGCCATCTGTACTGCCGCTGAACCTGATCTTTCAGTTGTTTAGAATGTGTCCAACCTTGTCTGGACGATATGCTGGCTGTCTTAATTCGTCTATGATAGTATGTCCCTGGTCTCGAATCCCTCCCTCGATATAAACGGGTTCGCTAGGCTGTTCATTTCGGGATGTTGTCCTCCAAGCTCTTCCTTCGGATTCCCTCTCAGACTGTGCTCTTTGCTGGAACAACCTCTCCATCTGTGCTCACAATTGTTCTAATAGTGTTGCCTGCATGGTTTGAACCGACTGAGACACCATTGAGCTTATTTCTGCCGTACTATCTAGAGACTCTGCTTGAGAACCTACCTGGCTGTACCACCTAGTGAATCGGCTCTACGAATCTTTTGGCTTGTGCCTGCTGAAGACATTTCGCTCGTCGTCTGAGGTTTTTCAAAACAAACAACATAGCAAGTGGGACATGCTGCCTTGGTTTTCGCTTGAGCCGTTATGCAAGCTTTGTGGAACTCATGTCCATATTTGGTTCTGGCCCTCCCTGTTGCCATCTGTTTATTGCATAACATGCATATTTGCACCTTTGGGGTGTTGCTGCCCCCTTCTCTGACTCTGCTGGGTTCATTTTAATGTTGTTATTTCCTAAAATTCTCAAAAACTACCACTTAAACTCTTGAAAGATTGCTAACTTGCTGCTAACTAAAACCAAACTTTGCCACTGTCTGATATCCGCACCGCCAATGCGCCACCTAATTGTTTTTTTTTCTTCTTCCCGTTCCTAGGTTCCATCCGCTTCGTTCAGTAAAATAAAAACCCCCCTTAATCTCTACCCTCGCTAGTCCTGCTGATTCCCAAGCGATGGGAGGTTAATGACCATAAGGCGGGGTCAGAACTCAGTTTCTGTTTGAGCCTGCGTCTCCGAACACCTATCCTGGCAGCTTTTCCGTCTGTTAGTTACTAGAAGATGTCTGTGGTCGTTTGCGTGATTAGATGATTACTCTTATCACCTAAGTTCCAAAGCGCAACTCCGATTTCACCAAACGACTCCTAGTCTGTGGGGCTGTTGCGGTATCGTGGTCTTCTCTTCTTCTTTTAAAAGTAGAATTCCAATCGATGTTAGCTTCAGCTCCTGGGTATTTGGGTCGAGGCCATTGCCATGTAATTATAACCAGCCGAAAAACGTATCTAAACGTTGTTATTTCAAAACATGGTTGCTTTTATTGCCATATCAAAACTACATGGCCACTAAGTTGGGCGCCAGAAAAACTATGATGAATTATAAAAAAAGAAGGGTATAATAATCATAACTGTAACGGACACGTATACCGCGGAAACCTTGCAATTTTTAGTATCGGGTGAGAGATGACGTGCACGCGTTTTCCGGCCTAGATCTCGTCGGCTAGTGAAAACTCGTCTCTCCTTGCAGGGTTTCTAGTGCTCATCATAGTATTCGAATTTGTTCGAATGCGTGCTTGGCCTAACGAATAGCGTAGGCCTAACTATATTCCTTGCTGAAACTTCCTCGGGCCAATATCCTGCCCACTACGGCATCCTGGAACGGTTGGGTGATTGCATGGCGTTAAAAGTTATATATTATAAAAGTTATAAAAATAAAAGTTTAATTGACTAATTTCCACATTATACTCCATCTAGACTTATAAGTTAAATATTACTAAATTCCACTCAAAATCTCTTATAATTTAAAATGTCGGCCTAAGGCTTAAACTAAAGATTCAAAATCTCAAAATCAAAATCTCTTAAAATCTAAAATGTTGGCCTTAAACTAGATAATAAATCAAATGTCTTAATCGCCTAATCGTAAATCAAATAGATGTTGAAAGAAAATGAAACAGTGTGAGACGGATTCTTTACATCGGTCCACGGCCGATTCCGTTAGTGAACATTGGGGCGCGACCAATAAGAAGGACAGGCCTTTAGAGCCTGACTCAACCTGACCAGAGCTACCGTGGTAGGGATATATCGAGAGTCATACCCCGAATTCGGGGAGTGTCCAAGGTACGGATGCCAACGAACGGACCTTACTATTAAGCCTGTTTGACACTCACCACTTTTTCCAACGTCGCAATGATGAAAGCGCTTCCAGCATGCCACCTGTAGGGGAGTTTTTCAAAACATAAGGGTCGCCAAACGCTTCCCAAATCGATAAAATGGATTTTACAAATCTTCAAGGAAAACCGCACATGGACGCCCTCCTTAGGACAATTCTTCCCTCATCGGGATATTAACAAGTTCGCGTATAACCTATAAACGGCCACATCCGACAGCACAAGCACCGCTTCATTACTTTTCGCCCGCGCTTTGGGCCCGCATTCACCAGGTCAATGCCTTGATCGCCAAAAGTTGAGGTTAGCCGCGATCCTTGATGGGGGTTAAGGAGAAAATCGCGTCGCTACTTCTCCTGTTTTGTCCCTCCTTGTTCCTCTTGGCTGCCGCTAGAGCTACGTATCCCTTGCGGACACCTGAGCCCGGATCGTTCAGCGCGTGGTGTGACGCACACCACCATGTTTGCTGGGCTCGGTTACTCTCTATCCCTTCGCACCTCACGTCCGTACCAAAGCACACTTCTCCTGTTGCAAAATAATATATTTCCGCCGTTTCAGAAACTCCGGCTCCGCAATAGTCCCGAGGACAGCTATACTCTCCGTTATCTTGCACCGTTACTTCAGGGGTCGAATACCTCCTTTCCTCTTCTTTAAAAGCGCTTCAATTTTCCACTTGCTCCTCTATAGCCGGCTCAAAGTGAAAAATAACATACACTCTCTATCTTTCGTCTCTTTTCTCTCTCCTTTGATCCTACCCGATCTTACCCGTTTGCAGGGCTACCAACTCATGTCACTTTTACCACTATCGATATTTTCTAAGCGATACCACCTAGTTCCTCTTGATAGGCTGATACCTGCCTCTGTTACACAGAGCTGCATTCAGTTATAATGTGGCAATAGATTACAGTTCAGAGCAAATTGTTGTTATTAGACTAATAAATATTGTATGTCCACATTGCAATGAATTGAAATTCAACAAAGAAACCCCTGGATTGTGGAAAGATCCAATGTGGTACAATTTCAAAAATTTTTCTATCAACACAATGAATTAGTTGCATTATTCACAACTGCATTTTAGCGCATGCCATCAGATAATTACAAAATTGTCATCAGATCCGATATTGCGCCTGCAGGACAACATGCTGGACGTTTTAATGCGCCAACAATTGATGAAGTGGCTATTGTCGTTGTAGGGGAAAATTTAGAAAACCGAGACATTGTTTTACAAATAAGTACATATGATGCCTTACAATATCCTATCCTTTTTTGGCAAGGTGAAGACGGCTATCATTTTTCAATTAAGATAATAAATCCAGTTGCAGGAAAATGGTTTGGTGGTGCAATGATACTATTGGCAGGTGATTTTCGACAAATATTGCCAGTTGTCCCCACGCTCAACGCTTGCTGATGAACTGAATGCGTGTTTGAAGTCGTCCATTTTATGGA
This sequence comes from Drosophila parabipectinata, assembly GCA_018153455.1. Lineage (NCBI taxonomy): Eukaryota > Metazoa > Arthropoda > Insecta > Diptera > Drosophilidae > Drosophila > Drosophila parabipectinata. The sequence goes on along the minus strand of JAECYA010000403.1, from coordinate 233,575 downwards.
AATACATTAAAACACTTAAATTGAGTATACCCATGAGAGTCGAATTGCAGGAAGACCAGTCTGGAGAAGTGTTTTTTAAACAACTGCTCGATATTGGTAATGGTCCCTGTAGTTCTGAGTACTAGTTCGTTGCTGGTGAAATAAGCACTTACCAGCAGACCACCACTACTTACAAAGTGGCGTCTAGCCATGCGTTTTTTAATTTCCGTTTTTGTATGAAATGTCCGCAAATAGGGTCAGTCGCCACCGCCTCGATTACCCACGAACTAGTGAAATAGTGCAACATATTAGGGTCTTTAAAGAAACTACTTACATTAGACCCCATGGAACGGCTGGTAAAATAAGTGCTTACATCGGACCCCATTGAAGGGTCGGTAAAATAAGTACTTACATTGGACCCCATGGAGGGGCCTGCCATTATAAATTAAAAAACATGTACAATTGCAACTAAAGTTTTTATTTAGTTTAAATTTTTCTTTTTTATAACGGGGTTTGTTCTTTCATTACTTTTAGGCTGTTTGAGTTTTTAAAATATCTCTTTTTTTTGGAGCTGCAGGGCCTTTCTCAATTGTTCCTCAGCTGGGCCAATACCGCCTACTGCAGTTATTGAATCTAGAAATAAAAAGGATTAAACAAGTTTTAATAGATTGAAGTGTATAATGTTTATTAAACAATTATCTTTTAAAATACTCACCGATCATAACGCCAAAGAAATTTTCTTCTTTTCTTAGGGCACCTTTCCCCTGAACGCCATCCACATTATACGCCAAGACCACTTCATTGGCTAAAATATATTTATACATATTTATACACAAAATATACATAAACATATTTTATATTGCAAACATATATTATTTTTTAAGTCACTCACCTAATAATCGATTGATCCGCTTTGCACTTCTTAACTCAAATGCTTGCAAAAATTTCGACAGCCAGCAAACACAGCTGCGTTTAAGCGAAAGAGTAGCACAAAATAAAACAAACTGTTCTTTCTGGATAATTGTTTTTCTAAGCAGTGCACCGAAGACGCGTAAACAAACAGCGATGTAAAGCATAATCGAAGTTTTGTCTGTTATCTTGTGTATGCTCTTTCCACAAAATAACAAAAACAAAAGCGATGCTTCCCGTTATTTTGTACTTATGCGCTAATGCGCATATATTTATTAACTGGGTGGTTCGACGTTCGATTACTATAGGGTTAATACTATAGGGTTAATCTAATGCGCATATATTTATTAACTGGGTGGTTCGACGTTCGATTACTATAGGGTTAATCTAGTAAGTACCCATCTAGTGATCGACGAGGTAAGCACTTACCTAGGGCCAATCGCAAACTCGAGTCGACTAGGTGTTTAGACGTTCGTTTACTATAGGGTCACTTTAGTAAGTACTCATGTAGTGATCGGCGGGGTAAGCACTTACCCATGGCCAATCGACACCTCCAGTTCTGCAGGGGTATTATTGGTGTTGATGCATCATCATCAATACATTACATTCCCTTCCAATTTTTGTAACTTTTGTAAATCAAAGACCGAACCCATGGAGATGGTTTTCCCAAAAATTGCTCAAAATTACGTAAATCACGTTTGGTTTAGCGAACGTGTTATATTGGCAGCCAAAAATGTTGATGTGAATGAAATGAATTTTCAGATTCAAGAGAAAGTAGCTGGCGAATCGAAGAATTACAAATCATTTGATTTCATTATTAATGAAGATGAAGTTGTCAATTTTCCAAAAGAATTTTTAAATTGGCTTACCACCTCATAATCTGAAATTAAAAATCGGATCAGTAATTGTTATGTTACGGAACATAAACTAGCCACGACTGTGCAATGGCACCTGGCTTGCGGTGAAGAAATTATTGAACAACGTCATCGAAGCCGCATTTTTGGAAGAGAAGTATAAAGGCGAAAATGTTTTTATCCCAGGCGTCCCTATGATACCGTACTACATGCCATTCAGCTTTAAACGTGTACAGTTACCAGTGCGGCTTGCATTTGCAATGTCAATAAATAAATCGCAAGGGCAGTCGCTAAATGTATGTGGCATCAACCTAGAAAATCCATCTTTTTATTATTATATTATAAATATATGTTATATGTATGTATATATTATACAATTATACAATTATATGTCGCCTGTTCCCGTGTCGGAAAAACAACAACATTATTTATTTACGAGCCAGAACATAAAACTAAAAATATAGTTTATCGAAAAGCATTAGAATAGAGAAGCAGTTAAGGGTATATAAGCTATTAGTTGCTCCTAAAACTAAAATACTATTACGGACCCTAAAACGAAACAGTACCCAGGCGAAGCCGGGCTGGGAAGCTTGTAAATTTATAAATTTTAAACATGATCAAAAATACACATATATACAGTCCGTTAAAAATTGCAATCGGGAAATGTTGGCCGATTTCATCTGCCATTTTTCGCAATGACCGCAGCGAGTTGCAATGATTTTCTTTACGTCCGTCCACTCCTGAGGGCTGTTTGTGATTGCCTTGCTCCTCCTCTTCCTCCTCTCCATGATGGCGCCACACTCAGCAGGGCTTTACTCTCCTTCCCCACCGCACTCCCATTCCAAAAGCTTCTCTCTCAAATGAAATATCATTTATTTCTTATTAATCTATACACTGAAAACTTATAATTAATTAAATCAAACTTATCTCCGACACGGCCTTCCTGACAATAACACGTCCTCGTGTTGCTCTGCATAGAGCAACTTGCATGTCCATCAGAAATTAGCTTAGCAGGATAACTTTAATTTCTTTTTACATCTTTTAGAGTACGCGCTCTCTTCCGCTCAAGCTCAATCATCTGGTTACCAATTCACTTATCATCAAAACATAATTTTAGCAGGCTTCTCACATACAAATCAGAGTACTACGCTCTCTTCTGCATAAAATCTTTCCTCTGCACCCCTCTTAGGTCACAGATCTCTTGATTGCACGCATTAATTTACTTGCCGGCGCCATGTTCTTCCGCTAATTCCAAAGTCTCTCTATCTCTAGGTACACTACGCACACTATCATGTGGATATACACTCGTCTATTTTATTATTAGAACAACATTTTCGAAACTCGCTACTTGTAAAGCATCTGCCTTATTGGTTCTGCCTTACAATATGACAAATATTGACATTGCAGACTTTACATGTCACACAATTTGCTACAATATTTCGTACATATTTTGAAATTCCATCAAACCAATATTGCTGGTAAATCTTAACAAGGGTTTTTTGCCACCCCAAGTGCATTATAGCCTCGTGATCTCGTGATCATTATTAACAAATGACCACCCAAATGCCTTGGGTACGACTGGAAAGCATCGTGTCTTCCAATTTCTATGAATTTTACGATGCAGCAAACTATTCCTGATTTCTATTTCTTTCTGCATTTCATCACTATTTAAATCGGTCGAGATTTGCGATACGTCTTGATCACGATTCTGTTCGGATATAACCCAGTTGTGTGTTATAGTTTCCAAGTCAACTCGTCCCTCCACTACCTTACTCTAACTTTCCTGCGCTACTACAATGACGGGATTTCTAGCCAAGCAGTCAAAAAGAGCCATATAGCTCCCTTTCTTATATTCTACCTGGAATTCGAATGACTGAAAAAATGACCACCAACGATGAACCCGTGGTGTCAATACCGCTTTCTCTTGACTTGCTCTAACAGAATTACAATCCGTATATACTGAAAACTTTCTGCCGCTTACATAATGTTGGAAATGTCTGATCGCGTTGTACACCACCAATGTCTTGAGTTCATTCGAATGATATTTTGATTCGGATATTGTGGTGCGTTTACAGTAGTACTCAACTACACGGCGTTGATCATACCTGGTGTAATAGCCTAGCACCATACCCATTGGTAAGTTGGGATCGAATAAAATCAACACGGGGTCACTAGTTAGCACCTTCATCATTTTTTTGCGAATTTTCCATGCTTTTCTTTTCAGTCAAATTTGTTTAGTTTTGAAGTTAACAGATAAAGAGGCTCCATCACTTCTGAGAAATGAGGGACAAATGTCCTAAAGTAAGATGCTAAACCAATGAGCTGTATAGTTTGTGTAACTGATTCTGGTTTGGGCAGTTGGGTCAATGCTTGTATTTTTCGAGGATTGGGTTTTAGCTCGCCATCTTTTATAAGAAAACCTAAGTACTCTATCTCCGTTTGCAGAAATCGGCATTTTTTAATATTAAAGGAAAAAAAATGACTTTGATAATACGCTTAGCACTGTTTCCAATCTGTCAAATGCTTCTTCTATAGTATTGGAAACAATTAATACGTCATCGATGTTTACTACTGCGTATCTATTAACCGTCCCATAAAGCTCAAACTATGGCACGTTGAAAGACTAACGAAGCGTTTTTGAGGCCGAAGGGCATGGCTAAAAATTCATATTGACCCTCTGGGGTCACGAGTGCAGTTCGCTCAACCGAATCGGGGTAAATGGGCACCTGATAGAAACCACTGGCCATGTCTATGCTTGAGAAATACTTACCGGTTCGCAGGCGATATATTTGGTCTGATATTAATGGCAAGGGGTATCTATCTGACACTGTATTTGCGTTGAGTTCTCGATAATCTATGTCTAGTCTAGTCTAGTCTAGTCTAGTCTAGTCTAGTCTTTCTTTTTAACTAATAACATTGCACTAGAGAAGGGGGAGCTGCTTGGTGGAATTACGTTGGATTCTAGCTCAATCTTTTTTTTCGTTTTTTTTTTTTACGTCGAATTTACGGATTTCTAAAGAACCTGTAGATTCACGTCTACTTGGAATACCATCAATGAGAAGTTTGAAATATTTGGCAATTATGGCATCAAATCGGCGTCTGCATTTTGAATCTCTTCTTTTCATGTCCCTCCATTCCAAAAAATTCTAAATTTCTGCTGAACGTGTGCGCCTTGAGTTGTTGTTGCAGTTCAGCACGTGTTTTTATGTTTGTAGTGAACGCCACACGCTGTCTGGGGTCAATTTGGGATGCATGAGCCAAGACTAGGGATATGGCAATCTCCTCTTGGGCTTGATTTCCACTTGGTCAATAATGATGAAGGCATTCATTTGCATTGGGGCGTCCCTTGAGCATATTGAGCAACACTGCTGCCAGCGTCTTGTTGCCTTCGTAGCGTTTCATGAAAAATTCTCGGAATTGCGACTAGTTCATTCCAGGAAAACAAATTTGCGACAGCCACTGCGATGCACTACCGAGCAGCGAGTTGCTGAGCGGATGTTCACTTAGAATCATATTCGCCGTTTTGCACCATGCTGCTGCGTCGGCTTCTGCAGCTTCGGGGTTGACTATCGGTAACACCGAGGAAACTGCGGGTGTGTCAGGCTGCGGCGTGGCTTTGGGTAATTTGCGATTTGCGTGGCTATTTTTCGATTCTAATAGCCTAGGTTAGCTATTTTCCGAGCTATCACAGACAGATTTCATCTGTCGTTTTTCTATTTCTCAACGCGCAGCGAGTCGCAATAATTTTTTTTACGTCCGTTCACTCCTGACGGCTGTTCTTGATTGCCTTGCTTCTCCTCTTCCTCCTCGCCATCATTGCGCCACACTCAGCAGGGCTTTACTTTTCTTCCCCACCGCGCTCTCATTCCAAAAGCTTCTCTCTTTATTTGAAAAGATCATTTATTTCTTATTATACTATACACTGAATATTATAATTAATCATTAAACCAAACTTATCTTCGACATAGAAAAAGAAAGTCGTTAGACCACTTATAAATTAAGAAAGGCAGAACAGATTTGAGAAAAAATTGGTAGGAAGGCGAACAACCGAGATGAACAAATATATAGTTTGCTACGCAGAACAAGATATTTATCAAGTGCTGATTTGAATCAACAGAGTTTTGATACGATTACAGCAAGGATTACAGCTTGCATCCTAGCGTTTGCAATGGGCAAATGGACGCTGTTTGTGATTATTGTGGTGCATTAAAGTTTTTCGGAGAAACGGCTGGATTATGCTGCCCTTATGGTAAAGTGAAATTGCCGTTGTTGATTCCGCCAAAAGAAAGAAAGAGAGAAAAAAAAGAAAAGCTAACTTCTGGCGGAGCCGAAGTTGATATACCCTTGCAGCTAAAACCGGAAATATATCACAAACATCGGACATAGTGTGCCGATCGTTATGAGAATATCATAATGTAACCTAACCAGTTTATAGCAATACAACATCTAAAAAAAAGTCCCAAGCTTCTATTTTCAAAAATACCAAAGTTGGTATTTGAAATTTGGTGAGTCATATTATTTTGCCAAAGTTAACATTCATACCAAACTGGAGTTCTCTAACTCTAAAAACACCAAAGTTATAGCATTTCCGATCAAACAGTTATTACCGATTAATTTCCGAAACATTTATAGCATTTTCGATCAATCAGTTATATGGCGGCTATAGGATATAGGCGTTCCGGCTTACATACTGCGTGCAAAGAAAAGAGAAAAGTGTGGGCAAAGTTTCAAGTCGAAAGCTTTAAAACTGAGAAATTAGTTCGCGTAGAAACAGACAGACGGACATGCTTATATTACCTCAGGAGGTGATCCTGATCCAGAATATAATACTTTATAGGGTCGGAGATGTCTCTTTCACTGCGTGGCACACATTTGACCAATAACACAGTGCTACAAAAAAAAAATGTGAAGGAACTTTTAAAGTAACATACTTAGTAGGAATTGTTTATGACGTCGAATATACCAGAAGCCGTGTTTGAAATATTTGTAACGCCCAAAAAATCTTTCGGGAGAAAACTGTTTTCGGGACTTTTTTGCGCTTAAAAATTTAATTCCTAAACACTTAACATTAATCCGGTTTTTAAATTTCCGACTTTTTTCAACAGGTTAATGTTGTAGCTTTGAAAAAAAATATATGTCTTAAATTTTTTTAAATGAAAAGAAACTCCCATTTTTGCATTTTGAAGCCATTTTTTCGGTAAAATTTACAAAAAAAAGTGTCATTTTTGAAACTTATCAATCCTCAAAAAAACATCGGGATCGGCCGACTATATCCCACGGATGCCATAAAACTTGTTGATCGAAAATGCTATATCTTTGGTCTTTTTAGAATTAGAGAGGATTCCTATGGATTAGATTTTTGGCAAAATAATACGACGTACCATACGATCAAAAGGATCGTCCGATTATATCCTACAGCTGCCATATAACTGAAAGATCGGACATGACCCAATTTTCGTGTTTTTGAAAATAGAATTTTGGGTTTTTTTAATTTTTTATTCTGATAATTTGTTTTTATTATGAAATTCATGAATTGATTAATTTATTTTGTAAGGTGTACCGCGGAAACTGTGGGTGATGAAACCTATGTTTGTTCTGGACTATGGTTTAGTGGGGCCTAAAGGCTACGAAGCAGTTGAAATTATGCGTGGAGGAACAAAAAAATTATGCGTAGAGGACAAGGTCCTTAGTTACCGAAAATATTTGATTTTTTGAAAAATGCTCAACATTCTTCCAAATCTATTTATTAGATATTGGATATTTTTTAGAATCAGTATTTAATTTTCTCCAAAAGGTTCAAACTAAATAATACAATTGTTATTTCTCGCGCTGCTCCCATCGTATACATACAGCCCATATGCCGTCCAAGGGATGCTGGTCGCATGACATACGGTTCAACTCGCGAGGATAGATCCAGTTAAAGACAGATAGATAGACAGTTAAAGCGTTAAGAATATAAGTTTTACAGAAGGAAGTAGAGCAGTGTTCGACAGTCAATACATGAATAAAAAAAAAAAATAAATAAAAATTATTTATTATTAAAATAAATTAATATTAATAACGAAAAAGTAGTAACGAGAAAGTAGGATACGAGCATGAAGTTTCACACATTTATACTGTGTGTGTGCGGCAGAGCTCGGGCAGAGAAATTTCTTATGACCTGAAATAGGGCCCTGCCGATCACTGAAGTGAAGCACATCAAAGTTATGTGGTAGAGACCATTGTAGTCCGAAAATAATACCCTCATAGGATCATACTGGGCATATTTCGAACGATAATGACTAAGGAGTAGAGGACAAAAGTTCAAGTCGTTTCACGATAAATTTTTAGCGTGTGAATGTATTAAACATAAATATTTTCATTCATGTATACATATTCATTTATACATTCATTTATACATAGAGAAGGAATCATCACGACCCCATAAAGTATATATATTCTTGATTAGCATCAACAGCCGAGTCGATATAGCCATGTCCGTCTGTCCGACCGTCCGCCTGTCTGTATGAACGCGTGTATCTCAGAAATTATGAGATTTGGGTGATTATTATGAGTGACCTATGGGATTTGGCATGGAGACACCTAAGTTACCTACGCAGTTCAAGTTTATTTCAATTTCCCCCAAACCCTAAACCCCCCAAACCGTATTATGCCTGCTTAATCAAATAAAGTTAAAAGGCTAGCGCCCCCTTGGTGTTTGCGTTTGAAGTGAAATATTATCAAAACTATTAAAGATTGAACTGTACAATTATTTTCCAATATAATTCGATTAATTCTCTAAATAAAAACATATTTTAGTATGGTCTTTAATCTTAGCAAATGGTATTTGCATAGATTTTTATTAAATTAAAACTAAAGAAACAGCTTTATTTGGAAGAAAAAACTGCATCATCAGGATAGCGCCAGCTACATTAACTTAACTTTTTTCGATGAATTTCTTACAAAATATTATCTTTAACAATTTTATGATTAAGTTTAAGCATTTTTAAGGAAAATTAATAATGCGTTGCCCCTCCCTTGCTAACAAGGACTTCGCAAACTCGATTGACGAGAGAGTCATAGAAGTTTTTTGTTGACTAAGCCTGTTTTATACTATGAATTAAACCTCCTTGGTAGCATATTGCTTGCCACCCTCGTACACCTTCCTAGCTAACTATCCCCAGACTTTTTCTATTATGTTCAAGTCTGGGGAGTATGGGGGCCACTCCAGCAAGCTAAGAAAGATATTTCAATTTATATTTGAAGGGCGCTAGTTACCGAAAATATTTTCGGGCGCTTATCTGATGGCGCAGTTTTTTCTTCCAAATAAACCTGTTTCTTTAGTTTTAATTTAAAAAAATCGATGCAAATACCAACTGCGTTCTAAAATATGTTTTTATTTAGAAAATTACAGTACAACTTCAACCTCCGAAGAGATAAGTCGTGCCAAAACAGCGTTATCCTAGCCTCGCGCAAACGAAAACAAAATTATCAGCAAAATTTAGCACAAACAAATATTAACCACAAAGAGAAAATAAAAAACCCAACAACACCAAACACACGAAAACCTCTAATACGGGCTTAAGCCCTTCAACCAATCATGACGGACCCACCTGACATTTTCAAAATTACATCAAAATCGTACCATTCCCAATTAGGCGACCCAAAATTTATTGTAATCAAAAGAAAAGACAACGGCTCGTTCGAAAAAATTTCACCATTCATAATTAAAAAATCTGTGGACTTTGCCTTTGGAGGAGAAGTTGACGGATGCAAAAAAATAAGAGACGGAACACTATTAATAACAAGAAAGCAAAGCTAACTTCGGGCGGAGCCGAAGTTGATATACCCTTGCAGCTAAAACCGGATATATATCGCAAACATCGGATATAGTTGGCCGATCCTTTTGATTACATCATAATAAAACCAATTAATTACAATACAAAATCTAAAAAAAGTCCCAAACTTCTATCTTCAAAAATACGAAAGTTGATATTTCTACCAAATACCATTTCCGATCGTTCAGTTATATGGCAGCTATAGGATATAGTCGGCCGATCCTAATGAAATTTGGTAGGTCGGATCAACTGACCAAATATATAATCTGTACCAAGTTCCAGCTTTCTATCTTCAAAAACACGAAAGTTGGGTCATTTCCGATCAATCAGTTATATGGCAGCTATAGAATATAGTCGGCCGATCCTTATGAAATTTGGCATGTCGTAATGTTTTGCCAAAAGTAGCTCTCATGTCAAATTTAAACTCTCTAACTCTAAAAACACCAAAGTTATACCATTTCCGATCAATCAGTTATATGGCAGCTATAGGATATAGTCGGCCGATCCGGGCCGTTCCGACTTATATACTGCGTGCAAGGGATAGAAGGGTGTGTGCAAAGTTTCAAGACGATAGCTTTAAAACTGAGAGACTAGTTTGCGTAGAAACAGACAGACGGACAGACAGACAGACGGACAGACGGACAGACGGACATGCTCATATCAACTCAGGAGGTGATCCTGATCAAGAATATATATACTTTATAGGGTCGGAGATGTCTCCTTCACTGCGTTGCACACTTTTGGACAAAATTATAATACCCTCTGCAAGGGTATAAAAACTAAAAATGAACTGCAAGCCAGAAAGCTACTTAAACTTACAACAATCATAGAAATGGAAGTAACAATAAGCGAACATAAAACACTGAACTTTTCCAAGGGAGTTATTTATTGTAACGACCTTAGATATATTGACGAAGACACTATTCTACAAGAACTAAAACCACAAAAAGTAAGCGAAGCGAAAAATAATGAAACGGCAAAACCCCAACACTAACTCCGATAGCAACAACACCACTCTAGTTGAAACAGGATTGATCATCATTACATTCGACACACACAAACTCCCAGAAATATTGCGAATTGGCTACGAAACAGTGCGTATACGAGAGTATATCCCACTTCCTCTTCGATGCAGAAAATGCATCCGCTTTGGTCACCCAGCACCAATATGCAAAAGCTCCGAAACTTGCACTAATTGCTCAGAAACAAAACACACAAACAACGGAGAAACATGCAAAAACGAAAAAAAATGCCTAAACTGCAAAAACAACCCAGAACTTGACCATCAGCACAGCCCAATTGACCGCAAATGCCCCACCTTCATAAAAAACCAAGAATTAACAGCCATTAAAACCACACAAAAAGTTGATCACAAAACTGCCCAACGTATTTATTTCGAACGACACGGATCTCTATTGAGGAACACCTATGCCAAAGTACTTGCAAATGCCACAACTCAGAAGACAACAAACCGTGAATCACCGAATAATAATATAAATACATACACAAACACAACACAACCACAAAACTCGAACAGCACACCCACATCAGGAATCCATATCCCGCCATCAAATGCAACAGCTACCGGATTAGACATAACAACTTTACCATCAAGCCAAACTCTTCAAAACCATCACCACCACGATTACGACAAACTAGAAGACATGGATACTGACTGCACCACACATACCAGAAAACTAACCACACCATACTCGTCACAACTTTCAGAAGACTCACTAAAAATAAAAATCTTCCATAAAGATAAGTCTAAAAATCTAACAACTAACCTTAAAGAATCTAAGACTAAGGCCAAAGCGCTAAACAAAAACAAACACGCTAACAACAGCGACAGCGAATCCATATAAAACCTTAAACTCTAAGCAAGACATAAATTTAAACCGTTAATACTACTAATAAGTTAAGTTACAAGCTTTCATCTTCACTAAAGTGTCATTAACAGTAATTCAATGGAACTTAAAAGGATATGTAAATAACTATAACCAATATTCTCATCAAAAAATATTCACCGCATATAATCTCCCTCCAAGAAACCCACATACAATACACTAATAACATACCAATCCCAATAAACTACAAACTATTAACAAACATAGCAACCAACAGGTTTTAGCACTTTTAGTTCACAAGTCAATTCTACACACTACCCCTAACATCACAGACGACCTAGAAACAATAACCATAAATATACAATCTAAACTAAAATTAAACATACCTTCAACATACATATCTCCTACCAAAAACATTACTATCCAGACACTTCAAAACACATTTAACACACAACAAGCACCTTCACTAATCATGGGGGATTTCAATGGATGGCATCCTTCCTGGGGCTCACCAACAACAAACACACGAGGAAAAATAACTCAAAGATTCGTTGACAATGCACACCTTATTCTACTGAACGACAAATCCCCCACTCACTTTTCAACCCACAATACTTACACACACATCGACCTTACATTCTGCTCTCCAACTTTGGCCCCCCACGCTAAGTGGGAAATACTGAACGACCTCCATGGTAGCGACCATTTTCCTATTATCATCACCCTATTCCCATCAACCAATACAGAAAAATTCAACAGACCCTTCTTGAGGCTAAAAGAGGCCAACTGGGAAAAATACAACCTTCTTACCCAGCAATCAAACGTAAAATACCCAACCTCTCAAAACGTAAACAAAGAAGCAGCCCAAATTAACAGAATTCTTCTATCTAGCGCAAACCTTTCCATCCCACAAACTTCACCAAATATCCATCCATACAGGGTTCCATGGTGGAACAAAATACTAGACCAGCTTCAAAAAGAAAAACAAAAAGCGTGGAATACACTCAACCGCCACATAACACTAGAAAACATCAAAGACTACAGACGTAAAAATGCAAAATTTAGATACACCTTAAAAAATAGTAAAAATGAAGCCTCTAGATCCTTCACCTCATCAATCCATCCGTAATCCCCTTCATCCAAAATATGGGCGAATATAAGACGTTTTTGCGGACTTAACCCAGTCAAGCAAATCCACGCCATAACAAACCCAGACAACAACGAAGTAACTACAACTAATAACGAAATTGCCAATATCTTTGCTAAACATTTTTCAAATCTATCAGACGACATGAACTTCCCAGAACAATTTCGAAACAACAAATATAGAAACAACACTGTAGACTACACACCCTCCCCATCAGCTCAAACCATAGAAAAACAGATTTCAAACCTCGAACTAGCGTTAGCACTACTAACCCTTAAAGGATCTGCCCCAGGACTCAAAAGAATCTCGTACCAAATGATCAAAAATAGCTCCAATACTACAAAAAACAGAATAACAGACCTATTTAACAAAATATTCGACACTCACATACCACAAGCCTTCAAAACCAGCCTTATAATTCCTATCCTGAAGCCAAACAGTGACAAAACCCAAACTACCTCTTACAGACCCATCTCCCTCAACTGTTGCCTAGCAAAAACACTAGATAGGATCATAGCCAAAGGACTTTGGTGGTTTGTAACTTACAACAATCTGCTTAATAAAAACCAATTTGGATTTAAAAAAGGCAAATCGACTTCGGACAGTCTACTTTACGTAGACTATCTCATATCGAAGTCACACCAGCACAGCTCACTCGTCACTCTTGATTTTGCAAAAGCCTTTGACCGAGTAGGTGTGCATTCTATAATCGACCAACTTCAGGAATGGTAAACTGGGGCAAAAATAATAAATTACGTCCGAAATTTTATGCTTAACAGAAAAATAATAATCCGTGTCGGTCAACACTACCCTTATCCAATGGAATCCCTCAAGGTTCCCCAATCTCCGTCATACTATTCCTTATAGCTTTTAACAAATTGTCCGATATAATATCCTTACACAAGAAAATCAAATTTAATGCATAAGCCGATGACTATTTTCTAATAATTAACTTTAATAATTAAAAATATTTTAAAAAATATTAGCTTTAACCTAGGTAACCTTTTAAATGACATAGAGAACTGGGGTTCATACTCCGGAGCATCCCTATCCCTATCAAAATGCCAACACCTCTACATTTGCAAAAAGCACAACTGCACCTGTGTCGTAACATTCAATAGCATGCAAATCCCCACAGTTAGCTCGTTAAAAATCTTAGGAATAAATATAGACAGCAAATACAAATGGAACACACACATAGATAAACTTATACCTGCACTTCAAAAAAAACTAAATATAATTAAATGCCTATCCAGTCCCAAGTTTAACTGCAGTACATACACATTAATCAACGTAGTAAAAGCTACTATTCTTGCAAAAATAGAATACGGCCTATTCCTATACGGACACGCACCCAAAACAACACTAAACAAATTAAAACCGCCTCTAAACTCTGCCATTCGCCTAGCGCTCGGAGCCTTTCGTTCCACCCCAACACATAACCTCCTACAAGACGCCAATATCCCTCCAATAGAATTAAAACGAGATCTGCAAACAGCCAAACTAAGTAAAAACCTTATTTTTTCCAAAGAAACACCAATACACAAATTCGTAAAACAAAGTAAACTTAAAAGGAAATATCCACCAACTATAGACCGTATAATAAACCTTTGTGAACAATTTCATCTACCCTTCGAACCACAAACACCAAGCAAACTCAAGCCACCCTGGGACCTACCCAACCTTATAGACACATCCATACGATTACATAAAAAAAGTAACACACCCAAAGAAACATACCAGAAAATATACGAAGACACAAAATCAAACCTCAATTCACACAACTTTATATTCACTGACGGATCAAAAATAACCGACATTATCACATACGCCATTACAACGGAAACAAACATCCTAAAATGTGGAATCCTGCCGCCATATTCCTCTGTTCTAACAGCCGAAATCATCGCCATTCTTGAAGCTATCAAAATTATAAAAGACAAAAGAGGCAAATATGTAATCTGTTCAGATTCCCTCGCAGCAATAGACTCTATTAGAAATACAAACAATAATAATATTTATCCAAATAAAATAAGATCACTAATAACCCTGCTGGCCCCATAAATCAAATTAATTTGGATTCCTGGCCATGCAGGCATTGCCGGAAACGAACTAGCAGCAAAGTCGACTAACAAAAGCCCACTAATCTTTACATCCAATATAAATCCTACAGATATAAAAAGACAACTTAAATCTGAATTCAAGGCAAGACAAAACCAAAACCTTATACACTGTAGCCAATGGTACCAATCTATCAATTCCAATAGCCACCACATCAACGACCATTTTAGAACAACCCACCAAAACTGTAATAGACTCGACCAAACTAAAATTACCCGTCTACGTCTAGGACACACCAACCTGACCCACCAACACTATCTGAACCAAATTCCAACACCACCTTGCCCTTTCTGTCAAGGCAACCTCTCCTTACACCACATACTAAACACATGTCCACCTCTCTTGCAAACAAAACAAACTATCTTCTTGAACTCCAACCCGCTACATCTTCTCAATGATCTTAACCCAGAAAACATTAAAAAAATACTACATTTCCTAAAAACAACACAATTATACCACAAAATATGAATATAAATATTTAATAAGGCTAGTTCTCTAATTTAAGAAGAATAATGTACAGAATACATACATAAATAACGGTTAAATACTAAGTTAAGACACAACATGTACACATCCCTCAACATTCAACCATCCCTTAGGCTTAAGCAATATCAACTCATATAGCCGAAGGCCACAGTAGCCAGCGCTATACCATTAAGCTAGTCTAGTTTTGTAAACTTTTCTATCTTTTATAATAATAATAATAATAATTTAGAGAATTAATCGAATTATATTGGAAAATAATTATACAGTTCAATCTTTAATAGTTTTAATATTATTTCACTTCAAAGGCGACCACCAAGGGGGCTAATCTGGTGACGCGCAGTGTATGTACCTTCAAGTAAAAATTCAGCCAAATCTGTCAATTTCAGAAGAGTTATAAATGTTTATTTTACGTTCTAAATTGCTATTAAATCATACTACATTTTATTTGTCGTTATTTCGTAAGCATAAAGGTGTGAAACATTTTTTTCTTGGTTGCTTTTGTTGTCTAAGATGGTTACAAAATAACAACTTACAAACTAATAAATAACAGTACAGTACTAATAAAAACTTAATAAGCGCCTGGTTGACAGGCTGATAAACAACCTTATCAGAGCCCCACTTAATTCGGAAGCTAGGCGGCAACGAGTTAAAATAATCAAGAGCCCGCTCACTAGGCTCATTTAAAAGGCCCTGTGACACTTGACCCGAAAGGGGGCAAAGGTACGAAGATCCCTTTGAGGAGCACTAAAATTAATGAGTCCCATTAAAAAAGAGCAATCGATGTTATCAGCGACTATATTGTTCAAAAAGTTAAAGCTGCCAGTGCACCTTGGGATGAATGCCTTTGTTTTGGCCATAACCGTAATTTTAAAGCTAGAATGTTAAAAGTTGGACAATTTGCTGCTTATATTATTTGTGAATTTCGTATTTTTTTTTACTTTACAACTTTTTTTAAAAAAGTGGTATACTTTTAAAAAATAAAAAAATGGTATACTTTTAATCTCGTCTTCAACATTATATACTTGGGGTGCATTTTCCGGTTTTGGAGAAACTAAAAATGCAATAACTTCACCTGACAATGAGTGTGATTTTAAACGTATTTTATGCCTTCTTAGCAGACATAGAATCTGCTTCAACAAGTAGAAGTGTTGAATTTTCCTTTGCATTTTCGTCATAAGAGACCCGAGGTCGTCCACCGATATTACAATTATAATCATCTTTTGAATAAAATATTAGCACCGATGTAAGCAAGTTAGCATTTTCTTTTTTGAAATGACGAATACTTCTGTGTGCTGTGTTCAGCAGTCTCTTAATTTGAACAATAAAGTTTTTATACCCTTGCAGAGGGTATTATAATTTTGTCTAAAGTGTGCAACGCAGTGAAGGAGACATCTCCGACCCTATAAAGTATACATATTCTTGATCAGGATCACCTCCTGAGTTGATATGAGCATGTCCGTCTGTCCGTCTGTCTGTCTGTTTCTACGCAAACTAGTCTCTCAGTTTTAAAGCTATCGTCTTGAAACTTTGCACACACCCTTCTATCCCTTGCACGCAGTATATAAGTCGGAACGACCGGGATCGGCCGACTATATCCTATAGCTGCCACATAACTGATTGATCGGAAATGGTATAACTTTAGTTTTTTTAGAGTTAGATAGTTCAAATTTGACATGAGAGCTATTTTTGGCAAAATAATACGACATGCCCAATTTCATAAGGATCGGCCGACTATATGCTATAGCTGCCATATAACTGAACGATCGGAAATGACCCAACTTTTGTGTTTTTGAAGATAGAAAGCTGGAACTTGATACAGATTACATTTTTGGTCAGTTCGGCCAACTTCGGCAAACATTAGGATCGGCCAACTATATCCGATTTTGCGATATATATCCGGTTTTAGCTTCAAGGGTGTATAAACTTCAGATCCGCCTGAAGTTAGCTTTCCTTTCTTGTTTATTATACCCTTGCAGAGGGTATTATAATTTTGTCCAAAAGTGTGCAACGCAGTGAAGGAGACATCTCCGACCCTATAAAGTATATATATTCTTGATCAGGATCACCTCCTGAGTTGATATGAGCATGTCCGTCTGTCCGTCTGTCCGTCTGTCCGTCTGTCTGTTTCTACGCAAACTAGTCTCTCAGTTTTAAAGCTATCGTCTTGAAACTTTGCACACACCCTTCTTTCCTTTGCACGCAGTATATAAGTCGGAACGGCCGGGATCGGCCGACTATATCCTATAGCTGCCATATAACTGATTGATCGGAAATGGTATAACTTTGGTGTTTTTAGAGTTAGAGAGTTCAAATTTGACATGAGAGCTATTTTTGGCAAAATAATACGACATGCCAAATTTCATAAGGATCGGCCGACTATATCTTATAGCTGCCATATAACTGAACGATCGGAAATGACCCAACTTTCGTGTTTTTGAAGATAGAAAGCTGGAACTTGGTACAGATTATATTTTTGGCCAGTTAATCCGACCTACAAAATTTCATTAGGATCGGCCGACTATATCCTATAGCTGCCATATAACTGAACGATCGGAAATGACCCAACATTCGTGTTTTTGAAGATAGAAAGCTGGCACTTGGTACACATTCTATTTTTGGTCAGTCAATCCGATCTACCAAATTTCATAACGATCGGTTGACTATATCTTATAGCTGACATATAACTGAACGATCGGAAATGGTATTTGGTAGAAATATCAACTTTCGAATTTTTGAAGATAGAAGCTTGGGACTTTTTTTTAGATTCTTTATTGTAATTAATTGGTTTTATTATGATGTAATCATAAGGATCGGCCAACTATATCCGATGTTTGCGATATATATCCGGTTATAGCTGCAAGGGTATATAAACTTCGGCTCCGCCCGAAGTTAGCTTTGCTTTCTTGTTTTGTTTTAAATCACCTCTTTTAATCACAGATCGTTTTCCGGAAAACCATTTGGAATTACTTAGACGCAAACCCAGTCAAAAGTAGCGTTGAAATTGCGATTTGCATCCAGCCAAACTTCTATTGTCACCTCGACGAATAGCAACCTTGCTTGAATCTGTTGAAATATTTAACCCCCCCGCAAATTATTTAAATACGATCTGAATATACACATAATAACTCATACTAACACATACGTTGTTATTTGAATCCTGTTGTATCTTGCTAGATATGCTCCACGAAACACAAATATTTTCAGGTTAGAATCAACAAAACTACTGTTTACGATTACATCAAAAACATGACAACACAAAAGCACATATAATTAAACACTTATACAAATATTTTCTACATACCATGCGAAACATTTTCCATTTTAAGGTATTTTAATTGGTCAAACTGTTTAAAAATTCGAGAACGCCAAAATTTGGGAACTTCACTAATCAGCAAGCTTGCAGGCACCACGTGGCAAGAACAGCTCACTTTCAAGAGCTGGTGCAAGACAAGGGCTTCACAATAAAATACAAATTAAATATTTTTGATGTCTAGGGACTTTTCTTAACTTAAAATAATTGTAACATTATTTATATATCAACACGAAGTTTTCAGGTTTTGGCCAAAATAAAGACAATTCATCCCAATGTGCAGTGTACGCCGATCCTCCAACGTGCAAACATTGAGAAGAAGGCAGTGGCTCTGGTATGAAGCTAGGGGATCCTGAAACCTTAGAGGTAGAAGAGAAAATTTTTTGGAGTCGCTCAATTCTGTTGGAACGAACTTTAAAAGCCGGATTCCAAATTATTGAAGCATATTCCAGCCTTGACCGTAAAAATGCAGCGTAGACGCTGAAGCTCGAGTGTGGACTTTTAAATTGGTTCACATGCCTCTTCAAAAAGCCCAGCATAGGATGCGACCAGCAAATTTAAATTGGCTGTCGAATAAGACGCCTAGATCTAACACCTCCTCTTTAGTTGTGACAAGTTGTAGTGGAACCCAGGCAAGAAACCATGCTGGTTGGAGGATATAAAATTACGAGTCAAAGACTTAAATTTTTTAGTAACTATCCGCTCCAGTATCTTACCGACTTTGCTAATTTTAGCTATAGGTCGATATTTGGTAACATCAGAACTAATGCCACCTTTGTGTATAGGCGTGATAGAAGAAATCTTCCACCGTTATATGAATCTACCAGATGATAGTGACAAGGAGAAAAGCAGTTGAAAGAGAGTAGAAAGGGAAGCGATACTCTTCTTAAGAAAGAATGGGGAGATACCATCCAAGTCAGGTGTGTGCGACTCGGTAAAAGGTCCTGTGGCTTCAACTAGGTCACAGTCCAATACGTCCATGCTACTCACATTGAGAAAAGAAGAGAATGCTAAGAAGAGTTTCATTATTACTCCAAGGAACCCTCGTTTCCAAGTTAGAAGCAAAGTATTTTGCGAAAAGTTCAAAAACACCCTGATCCAAGTCGGCAGCCTAATTACCTTAACATATGGATGAAGGTATGTCCGATTTTGACTTTTTGCTGTTAACAAATCCCCAAAAAGCCTTAGGATTGGATCTAAGGCTAGCTTCGACTTTAGATATATACTGATTGTAAAGAAACTTATTAAGGAATTCAAATTCCTGCTTAAATTTCCGGTACAGTTCTCCCGCTCGAGGCTCCCCTGTCATTATAAATCGTTTCGTTGCTTATCACTTCTATTCTTTAAGTTTTTTAAACCTTTTGTATACCAGGGAAGCCTATAGGATCTTCGTACCCTGTGGGCATAAATATCCTAATTTTTCTCGAATGTATCAGAAATCACCAATAAATTATCCAGATACACAACAGGTATTACATTTTCCATTAAGGGGTCACGCCACCCTGAAATTTTCAAAAAATCGATTTTTTTTACTTAATTTAAAAGACTATATTCTTACGCGTATTTTAAGACGTCCCCGAAGACAATATCTTGATAATTATGGAAGTTATGTTTATTTGAAGTCGGCACGGCAGGAGGGCACCTAAGACACTTCTTTTTCTTCTTTTGCGTTTTTCTCGAAACCACTTTTTTCAAGACGGTGGGCATGATAACTCAAAAACTGTTCAACCGATTGACTTGAAATTTGAAACACATCTTCTTGCATAGATTTTCCACAGAGTGACGTAGGATTTTTTCGATCCAATGGATAGAAATTTTTTTATGCAATTTTTAGTACGAAATTTATGAGTCAAGTTTTGAAGTGCTCTCATTTGCGTAGTTTTTTTTTTTCTAAAACGGCTACGTCACTCTGTTCCAAATTTATCACTTTTTAAAAAAAAATTTTGTTTACTTTTTTCTGATAAAAATTGACACGTGAATAATGCCCACCATCAAGGAGCACTCCGGAAAAACCCATGATCGCCGATGTTCATATCTCCGCCATTTTGAATTGAAAACAAATTTTTTTTTAGAAATTATAAAGCTCATTAGTTGTATTAATTGGAAATTGGAAAAGTGGAAAAATCCTATCTCAACTAGTTTAGTCACAAGAAATTCCTGAAAAACCGTCCCGTTTCCACGCGGTCAGGGTGGCGTAACCCCTTAACCTCGTCATGTTTTGTGGAGCATTACGGAGCCCAAAAGGAATAACTTTATAACGGTATAGAGGACGTCCTGATATATTAAATGACGTTTTCGCTCTCGACAGAGAATCCAACGGCATTTGAAAAAAGCGTCTTTCAGGACAAGGCTACTTATGAAATTTGACTTCGGTAGTCGTCTAAGTATACCATCGATCTGGGGAAGCGGGTATGCATCCTTCTCTTTTACCGCATTGACTTTTCTTTGCCTGGCTTTCGGAACAGTACGACTGGCGAGGACCATGGGCCGTCGGACTCCTCAATAACTATAACTATCATTCTATCTACCTCAGCATAAAGCAATTTCTCAATGGCCGGCTATACCGGAATATATCTTTGCTTAATTGGCTTTGCCATTTCAGTATCTATCGTGTGTGACAAAAGTAAGGTTTTCCTTTGGCAGCGAACGAAGCAAATTTCCCAATCAGACTGTTTAGCTGCGCCCTTTAAAACTCAGTGATACCATTAAGCTGCTATAAGCTGCTACCTCTCTTACTACTAAAGGACCCAGTAGAAGATCGAATTGCGAAATGCAAGCTAATAGGTTGCATAGCGCAAGACGAATTTGTTGCGATTTTATGCTGTTAGTCGCAATGGGTTTCTCATCAGATGATGAGCTACTGTTAGAGGAAAGTAAATTTTTTTATATTAAAATACAAAAAAAAAATGAATGGAAGAATTCACACAATTAATTTGGGTATAAAAGCGTTCGGCGATTTTCATCATTTATTTAATGAGCTGCGTAAAGATGAAAAAAGATGAAAATCAGCTCATTTGATTACATTCTTTTAAAAATTGAACTGCTTAATATTAAAAATTGGACAAATTTTAATAAAATCCTATTTATACCTGCCGAAAGGTTAATTGAAATGTTAAGGTAGAAAATTATTCAAATTATTCAATTTTTGTTATTTATTTCATTTTTATATTTTTAATAGCAAAATAGCAAGCGATTCGTCTTTAAAAACATTACTGCACCGTTTGAAGCTGATTGAATGCGTTTCGTCAGCGCGGACAATGATTACGGGATAGCGAATTCATATGAATTGTTCTGCACTGTTTTTCGCCTTCAGCTTCATCTTCAGCTTTTTCTTCGTCTAAGCGCGCACTATGTTTGCAGCCTTAGAAAAGACACTTTTGAGTGGCTTATTGCTACAAATATACTCCTTAGCTAGATCTCCGCATATGCAACTCATGGCAGCACCGGTGTCTAGCAACCTTTACACTTTTCTCACCAGAAGATTCACTACTGCATATGATCGATTATCCGATTATTTTTTCTCCAGTATTTTTTCTAGAAACCGCAGTTTCCAGTTTTTCATTATGTGGCCTACTTTGTCGGGCCTCTAAGCCAGTTCGGATACATTTGATCTATTTGACATTGGTCGAGCCATTGGTAGTTGTATGGATTCCTCTGCAGGCATGGAATGTGATTAACAAGCGTTTAAACACAACCTTATCAGAGCCCCACTTAAATCGGAGGCAAGGCGGCATAGAGTTACAATATGAAAGAGCCCGCTCAATCGACTCATTGAAAAGATAGGGGGAAAGGTACAAAGACCCATTAGGATCATTAAAATTAATAAGTAATCTAGCAAAAAAGCGCGATAAATATTTTCAGGGACTATATTATTGACCAATGTCAAAGATTCCAGTGTACGCCGATCCTCCAATGTGCAAACATTAAGAATTAGGCAGTGGCTCTGGTATGAAGTTGGAACGAACTTTACAAGCCAAACGAAGCATTTCAATTTACAAGGATAGACGCTGAGGCTCGAATGTTAAATTGGTTCACTTGCCTCTTCGCAAAGCCCAGCATAGCATACGCTTTAGGCAGAAAATAGTCTAAGTGACCAGAAAATTTAAATTTGGTGTAGAATAAGACACCAAGATCAAACACCTCCTCTTTAGCTGCCAAACTATAATTATTGATGGAATAACCCGAGCAGATTTCAAGAGACCGCTTACCGTAACGGGTAAACAGACACGCCGATAAGTTTAGTGGGAGATGATTACGGGAGCACCATGAGTAGATTCTGGATATATCCTCCTGTAACAAGTAGCTTTCACTAATGAAACTAATGGCCTTATAGATTTTAATGTCATCCGCATACATCAAGAAGTAGGAGTGACGAAATCATGAAGAGATGTTATTAATGAAAATAATAAATAGGAGAGGTCCTAGAGAGCTGACTTGTGGAAGACCAGAGGAGGTGACAAATGGACTTGAGATAGCGTCTCCAGTAAAAACGTGGCAAGGTCGGTCAGCCAGATAAGACTCGAACCAACTCAATAGGCAGGCAAGAATACCTAATTTATATAACTTGGCCAGAAGTGTGTAATCTTTGTCAAAGAGGCTTAATGGTAAGAAGAGTTTCATTATCATTCCAAGGAACCTTCTTCTCCAAGTTAGAGGCAAAGTATTTAGCAAGAAGTTCCGAAACGCCCTGATCAGAGTCGGCTACCAAATTACCATATCATATGGAAAAAAGGTATGCTCGATGTTGAGTTTTTCCTATTAACAAGCCGCCAAAAATCTATAGATATATACTGACCAGATATATACTGCTTCTAAAGCAACGTTGCCGGTACAGCTCTCCTGCTCGAGACCCCCTAGTCTTTATAAATCGTTTGTAATGCTTTTCATCTAGTCTTAAACCGTTTGTATATCTGGAAAGCCTATAGGATCTTTGTATTCTCACAGGGGCATAAATATCAATTATATTAAAAAAAACAACATAGAACTTAGTATAACGACCTTCAATTGAACCATCCGAAAAAGGGGAACCCAGTCAAAAGCTAAAATAGATGCATTAATAAATGACATGTTAGTATCATTCGGATGATAATATGGAATGGGTAAAAGGCAAAAAACTGTAAAACTCAATATAAATTACTAATGGCTTGTGGTACATATCACATGGACTTAATGGTACATTGCCAAATTCTACTCCACAATTCACCAAGTTATTTAAAACAAGAAAGGAAAGCTAACTTCGGGCGGAGCCGAAGTTGATATAGCCTTGCAGTTGAAACCGATATATATCACAAACAGTGGCGGATCTAGGGTTGCTGAAAAATTCCGCCCCCCCCCCCCTATTTGCTGTACGAATAACATTAGGAGTATTTTAAGTGTAAATAAGTTATTAATTATTAAAAGTTTATATGTTTGAAAAATTGTATTCCATATCGATTCGTTTGTCAGTTACAACGGAAAAAACATTATTTGTGTTTTTCCAAGACAAAAAAATAGTACTTTTAAAATATAACTTTTCTGGCCTTGTGCGGAGATACTTTCTGAATGAGATACTCAATTTCACTTTACTGAGTGATCGCTCTTCTTCTTTATGGTCATAAAGATATTCTTTGAAGTTGAAGAAAAATCCGAAGCGCTCATTCAGCACTCTGAAGCTAGCAAAACGAGTATTAACTTCGATTGAATGGCTGTCCAAAATTTCAACTAAAAAGCATAGTTTTTTTGTATTTCACGGCTAATTTGAAATAGTAGAAATATATTTTTAGAACATCAAGAAATGAAAGGTTCAGTGAATAATATTTGATAAATAACATCGAAGAATAAGTACCTTGATTAAATGTTGCAATAGAAAAACACTGCCTTGATTGGAATGTATGTAAACAAACGCGTTTAAACCTAACACGTATACTGCTCGCTCTCTCTCTCTCTCTAAGCTTCTATAGGTAGCGTTACATGCGCAGCGCCGAGAGAAAATATGAATTCTCGAAACATATAGCTAGTAAGACTCGATTTAGCGCCTCTTAGATTTGGCGCCCGGGGCGCCTTCCCCCTCTCTCTCTAAGCTTCTATAGGTAGCGTTACATGCGCAGCGCCGAGGGAAAATATGAATTCTCGAAACATATAGCTAGTAAGACTCGATTTAGCGCCTCTTAGATTTGGCGCCCGGGGCGCCTCCCCTTTCGCCCCCCCCTAGATTCGCCACTGATCGCAAACATCGGCTACAGTTGGTCGACCCTTATGAAAATATCATAATATAGCCAATTTATTAAAATGAAATATCTAAAAAAAGCTTCTATCTTAAAAAATATCAAAGTTGATAATTCTACCAAATACCATTTCCGATCGTTAAGTTATATGGCAACTATAAGATATAGTCGGCCGATCTTTATGAAATTCGGTGTGTCGTATTACTTTTACGTATTACAAAAAAAAACACTAATGCAAAATCATAACTCATAACTCCAACTAACTAAAAAAAACAAAGTTTTAGCATTTTCGATCAATCAGTACATTTTTATACCCTTGCAGAGGGTATTATAATTTTGGTCAAAAGTGTACAACGCAGTGAAGGAGACATCTCCGACCCTATAAAGTACATATATTCTTGATCAGGATCACCTCCTGAGTTGATATGAGCATGTCCGTCTGTCCGTCTGTCTGTCTCTACGCAAACTAGTCTCTCAGTTTTAAAGCTATCGACTTGAAACTTTGCACACACCCTTCTATCCCTTGCACGCAGTATATAAGTCGGAACGGCCGGGATCGGCCGACTATATCCTATAGCTGCCATAGAACTATCGGAAATGACCCAACTTTAGATTTAGATTAGACAAGATTAGACCCAATTTAGACAAACAAGATAGAAGGCTTATTGGTCTGTATGATGACGGAATTGTGTGGTCTTTTCCAGGCTTCGGTATCATTATAATGATGAATTTCTTCCACTTTTTTGGGAAATAGCCAAGATTAATGATTCCATTTGCAGACGACCTCTATAGCGCATTTTGGAAGCCCGATCAGCATCTTTTGGTTTTAGCCCTCTTATGACTTTTTCGATTTCGTTCGGCCGGAATGAAGGTGCGGCTGGCTGAGGGGAGGACTCTGGCTGAATTTCTGGCAGGAGGAATGAATTTGAGACTGGAAGACACTTTGGAGATGTGTGGCAAATATTTTCAGCTCGGTCTTCGTCGCTGCGAGCCCAGCATCCCGAAGAGTTTCTTATCGGGGTGGTCGTTTTAATTGGGGCGCTAAGATTTGGATGGGCCCTCCACAGGGGGTACTTTGTGCTTGTTGGCGAGAGATTCTGGATGTACCTCAGCTGTGCATTTTCTTCCTGTTAATGAAGAGCCTGGTCGAGTGATCGGGTTGCTTCCTTAAGGCGTTGTTTTGAAGCTGGTGATCTGCTGTTTTGCCAATCACGACGCGTGCGCCTCTTTTCTCGCACGAGCTGTTCGATTTGCTGATTAGATTTGAAGTGTTTGTTTCGGTCTACTTCTTTCCCATGAGGAGTAAAGATTTTAGATGCCGCAACGACTTCTTCTTCCAGGGCGCTCGTAGTGTAGTCGATGTCCGATTCCATGTTAAATTCCGGGGCAAGTTCTCTGTGAGCACTCACGTACTTTTTGTATTTTAGCCAGTTCGTTTTTGGCGTCGTCAGGCTGAAGGGGTGTTCGGTTATTTCTGGGCTTTGAAGAAGCGTTAGAAGCACAGGCGAGTGGTCTGATGATAAGTCCGAGACTGCTTTGGCACTTATTAGATTGCGAGGTATGTTTTTTGTCACTGCAAAATCAATAAGGGAGCTTTCGTGAGTCTGTTG
This sequence comes from Drosophila parabipectinata, assembly GCA_018153455.1. Taxonomy (NCBI): domain Eukaryota; kingdom Metazoa; phylum Arthropoda; class Insecta; order Diptera; family Drosophilidae; genus Drosophila; species Drosophila parabipectinata. The sequence continues at coordinate 207,292 of JAECYA010000403.1, read as the reverse complement.
GCCAGTATGTGGGACTTCCAGGGGAAACGTAGTCCAGTTTATTTTTCACATTTATAATTGCATTGTACAATTGTCTTCCTTTGGGGGTCACTAGACTAGATCTAGATCTAGTCTAGTGACTAGTCACTAGATCCCCAGTGCGTATGTTTGGCGTTGTAGTCTCCTGCGGTTATAAATCGGTCCCCAAGTGAATTGTAGAAGTCCATAAATTGTCCTTCCGAGATTGAGAAACGAGGAGGGCAGTAAACGGCAGCGATTGAAAGGATTCCGTTGCTTGACTGAATTTGTATGGATGTGGCCTGCAAGAAGTTTGTTGCAAACCTTTTGTGAAAGTGGAGTTTAATGCGTTCTCTGATTAGAACTCCAATTCCGCCGTGGGCTTTCCCATCTGGATGATCTGTGCGGTAGATTGTGTAGGCTCTTATATGAAAGTTGTATTTGCTTGTAAGATGCGTTTCCACCAGTAGCATAACGTCAATATGGTTTTCTGTTAAGAATTGTGATAATTCTAGTTTATGCCGTGAGACACCATTGGCGTTCCACATTGATATTCGTAGCGCCTGCATAGATTATTTAGACTGTTTTGCTACGAGCAGCTGTATTACCATGTTCTGGTTTTGAACAAGCGTTTGCATGGTCGTTTTCAAGAATGACATAAGCTCCATCGTACTTTGTTGGAGGGTAAGCATCATAGTTTCCATTTTGCTGTGTGGCTGTTCTGGAGCCTGTTGAGCGCTTTGAGAGTTAGGCTGAATTGGAATTTCCCTTCCAGATCGTAGAGCATCGGCATAGGAGAAGCCGTTGGTGGTGTTTAGTGGACCGAATGAGGATCTCGCAGCTTTGGCGAAGAAGACGTCTGGCGTAGTTTTGGACGCAATGTACGCATTCTGTGGATTTTGGTTGCGCGTTGCGGTCGCTTGACGCAAGCGACTCTTTAACTCCTTATATGGTACACCATACATCCTCTATAGTTTGCTGTATGGTTGCCTCCGCAGTTTCCACATTTCTTCACGGTTCTGTCCTTGTTTGTAGTGCAGCAAGCGGACTTGTGGGCGTCACCGCAGACTACACAGACAGCCCGAAGGTTGCAGTAAGACCTTGTGTGTCCATACTCTTGACAGTTAGTGCATTGCACTGGACCGTTGCGTTTATGTGGCTCTTCAACAGTGATTTTCCGATGCAAAAGATATTGCAGGTTGTAAATTGGGTGGACTTCGTTCTTCTTCAGCGACCTGCTTTCTGGCTCGAGCTCGACCTTGAAGAGGGGTTGTGGCTTTTTATCATTATCACATTCTTGGCGGCGAAGCCCTTTTCTTTAAGGGCGGTTTTTATTTCCTCGGCGGTAACATCAGGTTCTATTCCCTTTACTACCACTTGTAGGTTCTTACTGATTTTCAGCTGGTACGTGTAATAGTTTTTCTGTACAGTGTCCAGATATTTGGACACGATTTGGAAGTGCTCTTCAGTCTTGGTTTGCACCTTTGTTTCATGGATGTTCCCTTTGATAAGCGGAACAACATGAAAGTTGTCACCGTTCCCGATCAACGACGCAATTTTGTTGACCAGGGCACTCGAGCTTTTCTCCCTAATATAGATTAGAGGGGGCTTGGGTTTTTTTGCGGTGTCTTTGCGGTGTCTTTTTGCGGTTTTTCTCAACCTCCGCCAGCAGGGCAAATCTGTAAGTAGTGGATCTGTCTGGTTCTTTATCGATCTTCAGGACACGGTTAATTTTTGTTTAATTGCCTTTTAAAAACGATTGTTTTATTGTAGCGATCCATTCCAGTCTGTGTGGCCGTGGCCGCTTTGGTACTTTCCGAAGTTTTTGTTTTTGTACTCGCTGTAGTCGTTGACGTCACGGTACTTTGAGTTGCAGTGGTTGTCGCTGTAATTGCAGAAATTGTAGCACTGCTAGTTGTTGCTTCCGATATTGGAGGGGGTTTTACACTGCGAACTCCATGACGCTGGAGTCGGAGTGAGCAAGACCGTGCCCTTTGGGTTTCAACGGTCAGTAAAGCCGGGTTGCTTATAATCGCCGATTTTTCCACTTCGGTATCGCGGGTTGAAAAGTAAGAGTAGAAGCCGTTTCTTTGGTTCACTGAACTTCTACGCTCGTTCTTTTGATCGTTGCTCAATGAGTTCATTGCGTGGCACTTATTTTTTTTAAACAATGCACTAGTTTTTGTTTAGCACATCACAACTGTTATAAAAAGCTTGTCTATTGCTTTTAATAAATTGTAGTTCAGCGTATTTTCGCTTATATTGGGTTACCCCAGTTTTTTTATTAGCTGTATTGTAATGTTAAACGTCGTGCAGAGGATCTATATAGCAAATACCATAGCAACAACCCAGAATGCATATATAAGGCTATTAAATACCTCAGATATGGATCAGGTAGTTTATATTAAAAATATTCAGCATGAACCACTTTCAAACTACGAAGTAGTACAAACTGACTTAGAAACCCGAGAAAAAATTGTATTATCCCAACTTTCCAAAAACTTCCCTCCTCAATTCAACGAACAACTCACAACATTATGCATCCAGTATAGTGATGCGTTCTGACTAGAAACCGAATCAATTACTACCAATAATTTCTATAAACAAAAACTGAGATTAACTAATGATATACCCGTATATATAAAAAATTATAGAAATCCTCATAGTCAACAAGACGAAATTCAAAAACATGTCCAAAAACTCATTAAATATAATATAGTAGAACCCTCACCTTATAATAGCCCACTATTGTTTGTACCAAAAAAAACACTTCCAAATTCGGAAAATAAAAAATGGCGATTAGTAATTAGTAATCTTTGAACATGTTTCAATTGATAATTTTAAAAATATGGGCAATTATATACTGAAATCATTAAGAGTAGCGCTACTCAACCCGGTGACCGTAATAAACAATAATAAAGATAATAAAGCTATATTGTCTACATTCCATGATGATCCTATAAAAGGTGGTCATACAGGCATTACAAAAACCTTGGCCAAGGTCCAGAGACACTATTACTGGAAAAATATGTCCAAAGATATAAAAGAGTACATAAATAAATATCCTAAATGCCAAAAGTCGAAAACGACAAAACAAACTAAGACCCCATTAACCATAACCGAAACTCCGCAAAGAGCTTTCGATAGAGTAATTGTGGCTACGATTGGTCCACTACCCAAATCTGATAATGGAAACGAATACGCTGTAACACTCATCTAAGATTTAACTAAATACTTAGTAACAATACCAATACCAGATAAAAGTGCAAATACAGTAGCAAAAGCTGTATTTGAAAATTTTATTCTAAAGTACGGTCCAATGAAGACGTTCATTCACATGGGAACGAATATAAAAATTCAATTATTGAGAATTAATGTAAAAATTTAAACATTGAAAACATAACTTCGACTGCACATCATCACCAGACTGTAGGTACCGTGGAGCGAAGCCACAGAACACTCAATGAGTTTATCCGTTCATACATCTCAGTTGACAAAACGGATAGGGATGTATGGCTACAATACTTCGCCTATTGTTTCAATACAACACCCTTTATGGCACATGACTGTTGTCCATATGAATTAGTTTTTGGCAAAACGTCAAATGTATCAAAACATTTTAATAGCGTAGATATAATAGAACCTCTTTATAATATGTATAGAAGATTACGCTAAGGAATCAAAATTTAGATTAGTGCAGGCATTTAAGAGAGCTAGACTAATGCTAGAAGCTCATAAGCAAAAACAAAAAATTATTTATGACAAAACTAGTTTAGATTTTGATTTAAAAATAGGAGATCAGGTTTTATTGAAAAATGAAACAGGACATAAACTAGATTTTAAATATACAGGTCCTTATAAGGTAGAAGAAATAGGAGATAGAGATAACATAACAATATCAAATAATAAGAATATAAACTTATATAAAGATACATATAACAAGAAAGGAAAGCTAACTTCGGGCGGAGCCGAAGTATATATACCCTTGCACATATACATATATATAAAACTTATATAAATATACATATAACAAGAAAGGAAAGCTAACTTCGGGCGGAGCCGAAGTTCATATACCCTTGCAGTTAAAACCGGATATATATCGCAAACATCGGATATAGTTGGCCGATCCTTATGGGAATAGGAATATATAATCCAATTTATTACAATACAAAATCTAAAAAAAGTCCCAAACTTCTATCTTCAAAAATACGAAAGTTGATATTTCTACCAAATACCATTTCCGATCGTTCAGTTATATGGCAGCTATAGGATATAGTCGGCCGATCCGGGCCGTTCCGACTTATATACTGCGTGCAAAGGAAAGAAGGGTGTGTGCAAAGTTTCAAGACGATAGCTTTAAAACTGAGAGACTAGTTCGCGTAGAAACAGACAGACAGACGGACAGACGGACATGCTCATATCAACTCAGGAGGTGATCCTGATCAAGAATATATATACTTTATAGGGTCGGAGATGTCTCCTTCACTGCGTTGCACACTTTTGACCAAAATTATAATACCCTCTGCAAGGGTATAAAAATAAGCATACATAAAATAAACATACATACCATTTTGCAACACAAAAAAATAGTAAAAATAAAACAAAAAAATACAAAACAAGAAAGGAAAGCTAACTTCGGGCGGAGCCGAAGTTTATATACCCTTGCAGCTAAAACCGGATATATATCGCAAACATCGGATATAGTTGGCCGATCCTTATGAAATTTGGTAGGATGGATCAAAATATAATCTGTACCAAGTTCCAGCTTTCTATCTTCAAAAACACAAAAGTTGGGTCATTTCCGATCGTTCAGTTATATGGCAGCTATAGGATATAGTCGGCCGATCCTTATGAAATTTGGTAGGTTGGATCAACTAACCAAAAATAGAGTCTGTACTAAATTCCAGCTTTCTATCTTCAAAAACACGAAAGTTGGGTCATTTCCGATCGTTGAGTTATATGGCAGCTATAGGATATAGTCGGCCGATCCTTATGAAATTTGGCATGTCGTATTATTTTGCCAAAAATAGCTCTCATGTCAAATTTGAACTCTCTAACTCTAAAAACACCAAAGTTATACCATTTCCGATCAATCAGTTATATGGCAGCTATAGGATATAGTCGGCCGATCCCGGCCGTTCCGACTTATATACTGCGTGCAAAGGAAAGAAGGGTGTGTGCAAATTTTCAAGACGATAGCTTTAAAACTGAGAGACTAGTTTGCGTAGAAACAGACAGACGGACAGACGGACAGACGGACAGACGGACATGCTCATATCAACTCAGGAGGTGATCCTGATCAAGAATATATATACTTTATAGGGTCGGAGATGTCTCCTTCACTGCGTTGCACACTTTTGGACAAAATTATAATACCCTCTGCAAGGGTATAAAAATGTAATCTTATTGCTATAAATAATACCATGTCTTAAAGTTGTAAAATGTATACTAGAAAATAACTCCATTATATTACGTTATTTTTCAAAAGGAGGGGGATGTAATATGCCGAAACTGCATATGCAGCATAAATTTAATATGAACAAATCACTTATATGTGCATAAAAACCTCCGCTTAAGCGATTAGCTATATATTTAAGAATATATAACCATCTCTCTGCCGCCGCTGTTGGCAGCGCAGCTTCGAGACCTAGACTTCCCAACTCCTAGAAAATATTGTAAACCAAAAGAACCTTTTGGGACCTCGGAGCGGCAAATAACGCCTGCTCCAGAAAGTAAGTCAAAACAAATAAAGAACTAAAAAGAAATATTAAACTAACCGACTTATAACCAACTAGATGGGATCCCCCTGGACGACGTTTAACATTACAGTATTATGGTGCAGTTTTCCCGGAGCTCGGACAACGCACGTCCGCTCAGTTCGGTAGTTCGATGGTGACGATGAAAATTGCAGCTATAATCAGTTAAATGGCAGCTATAAGATATAGTCGGCCGATCGTTATGAAATTTGGTAGGTCGGATTAACTGACCAGGAATATAATCTGTGCCAAGTTCCAGCTTTCTATCTTCAAAAACACGAAAGTTGGGTCATATCCGATCGTTCAGTTATATGGCAGCTATAGGATATAGTCGGCCGATCCTTACGAAATTTAGCATGTCGTATTATTTTGCCAAAAATAGCTCGTGCTCCGATGGCACGATGGTTATTTGGCAGCTATAGGATATAGTCGGCCGATTCAGGTCGTTCCGACTTATATACTCCGTGCAAAGGAAAGTGGGGTGTGTGCCAATTTCCAAATCGATATCTTTAAAACTGAGAGACAAGTTTGCGTAGAAACAGACAGACGGACAGAAGGACAGACAGACGGACATGCTCATATCAACTCAGGCGGTGATCCTGATCAAGATTCTATATACTATATAGGGTCGGAGATGTCTCCTTCACTGCGTTGCACAATTTTGACAAAATTATAACACCCTCTGCAAGGGTATAAATATAAGATCATGAAGTTTAGATAGGGCCCACACTAAAATTATCATCTAAAATTACAATTTCATGACTTTGGTGAACATTGCTAGGTGACTCAGCGTCAGAAGACCAGACGATAGAGCTTAAGTTGAAATCGCCAGCTACCATCAAAGAAGTAGGGTCCAACGTTCCAGCACAGACACTCCATATGCGCATGATAGATACTTAATGCGCTGTTTAGAGGGATGTTCGACGCAATGATGACGAACGGGCCATGGATGTCCTGTATTGAAACGGTAAGCTGATCTAGAAGAGGGTCAACCACCGGAAGGCGTAGTGATGTAGCCTGAAGAGATCGACTGATAGCGATCATCACACCACCTCCTCCTCCACACTGGGTACTGGATGCACCTCGGTCTTTTCGAAATACTTGGTACAAGTTACGCTCGAAGAACACAAAGTAGCTAAAGTTGTTATTGAGCCACGTTTTCAAAAGGATGAAAGCACCAAAACCACAGGCAGAAGAATTCAGTAATACCATCCGGAACTTGGTCCTCATTCCCAATATATTTTGGAATATAACTTTTAAGCTTTTCTTGGAGTCCGAGGACAAATTATTACTTTCTAAACTGGGAAATGGACGGCTAGGCGGTACTGATGAAAATACACTCTTGGTACTGGTGCATGTGGAGGCATATCCAATACGCCTAGCTTGCAAGATAGCCGTCGAGGACACATAAATTCTTCCATTCTAGTAGATTGGATTTCAAAAGCCAAAGCTTGAAGAGAGCGATTGAAGTGGGCAAAGTAAAATGCAGAAACAGAGATAAGAACCTCTATTGAACAATAAAAAAAGAAGAAGAAGCAGAACCAAACTATTCTTGGATTTAAATCAATGGACGGCCCTCCAATACTTTGATATGATTTAAACGCATTAGTATTAGTAACGGATAGAAGAAAGTAGGCTGTGAGCATGACGTTTCACACATTTATACTTTGTGTGGCAGAGCTCGGGCAGAGAAATTTCCTATGCCCTCGGGATAGGGCCGTGCCGACCACTGATTTAAAGTAAAAAAATTATTCATTCGCCTTCAAATATATCACATCACTTCCGAAGCGATATGGTTGAAATTGAGTGAAGTTTCTTAAATTACGAAGATGCTGCCAGATGAAGTAGGATAAACAAAAACCCCGTTCTGGTTATCACGATTCAGCCAAACTTGGTGAACTAAAATAAAACTTTTGAAAAACATTTTCATTTTTATCTCAATAGCTTTGACATAGCTTTTTTACCTGCATGTTTTGAATAAGTTTTACATATTTATGTATAAAATGTTTAATTAATTTAAAAATAGACCAGTTGGTATATTTAAGGATATATTTTTTTAACAAATTCTTAAATTTTTAATACATTAAATATATTATAGTCCTTAGTTGTAACTTAAGGATGTAGTCTCATGTTCCGGCCTACTTTTTAGAGGTTATTTCAAAAAATTTTTTTTGTAATAAAAAATAATGCGATCGTTTCAATTTTCACATATGTTTTTATAGGCATCATAAACTATTTGAAAATATTTTGTTTAATTTATTCTTGTGTAGTTTAATAAACTTTATAGCATGCCAAAGTATGCACATAAAAAAAAAGGTAGGTCCCTGGCGCAGGTGATTTCGACTGCTAGAGTCATCCGAAACAAAAAATTAGAATAGATTATTGTTTTGTAAGCTTTTGGCTCTGTCCCGTACTAGAATGAAATATTTTCATCAATAAACAACAAAATGGCGAACTCACAAAACAAAAAATTAAAAAAATTTAACTTAAATTAGTGATAAAAAAAAACTAATCATTAAAAATAAATGATTCTAGTACGGGACAGAGGTGTTACTTTTTAGAACAACATATCCAAATTTTAGCTAGATCGGTACCATAGAATTTTGTGAAACACCTGCGCCGCACACAAAAATGTCGTTCCGAGAAAAACGCGTTTAAAGTTTAGACGCTAGCGAGAAACTCATACTTTTCGGTGTAGGCGCGCTCTCGATTATGGGCTGTATCTCTGTCATTATTTGATATTTTTATTTGAAACTTTAACAGTACACTCTTAATAATCAGTACTTTCGAAATATGTGAGAAAAAAAAAATCGATTTTTTCAACCTTACACATGAGACTGCATCCTTAATTAATATATTTTAGAAAAATCTATGCTTTACGACATATTCGATGAGCTAGAACTACAAACAATATTATAGATATTATAGTAGGGCACAACTCGTGATGATGGCTGATTTGAAAGAGTTTCAGATATTTTGCTTACAATCAACTTTGATAGTTTAGGGACAGCAAGGTGTGACATGAATTGTAGAATCATTGCGCCAAATCCTTTATAGAGCCCACAAAAACCTTCTGAAAATATGGTCGATTGGTAACAATCGATTGCTCCTTGATAGTTTGTTAGTATTGGAACCACTGCATAACCATTGTCTAAATTGTCAATAGTTCGTGTACCTTGTAGTTGAAGACGATGTAACACGGTTTCAAAAGGATAGAAAATTACCTCGGTGGTTATTGTTGTTATAAGATTGGTATATATCTCAGCATTTTGATTTTCTAGCTCATCATCGCAAATTTTTTCAGCACGTTTTTTTCTTAAAACCGTTAACCGCCGTCTTATAATCCTAGAAGACAGCCCACGAATTACTAAACTGAATAAATACTTTATAATTCCCAACGAAACACATGGCCCTATTAACGCCCAAGCAGGCAGCATTCTGCCCTTTTGTGGTGAGCTCCAATACAGAAATCGAAGACTTCCTTCTCGAAATATATTAAAAAGTCCTGGTTTTTCACTTGCTATATCACTTTGGACCGTCTCCACTAAAGATGCAGAATGGAATGGTACAACCACTCCAATGCTGAAACTGAAAAAAATTTTATCAGTAACCCATATGAATAAATTGTATTAGACTAAAAAGGTGATATAAACTATTCCAGCAACTTCCGATTTTTATCCGACATATGGGCACTTCCAGAAACAGGCTAACCAGGACAGGAAAATTTAATGTAAAACAAACACATGTATAAAATTTGAGTGTATGCGTAGCAGAGAAAAACAATGAGAGCAAAGAATTCATTGAGCGAATAAAACCCAGTTTTTTATTTCATTTTTCGTTTATTTAAAAATTAAAATGGGCAATAAAATAGTGTATATTATTTTAAAGTAAACTTTTCTAGCAACAGTTCTAAAACAAAAGAATCACTACGCCTTCCTATCTATATTTTCTATGTATAAAACTTGTTCCAAAATAATTTCTGAGATTTGTCTTAGTGGAAATATATTTTTTTTAAGTTTTGGCTGTTAAACGAGGCAAAATGGGAGCAAATGAGAGAGATTCTAAAAAATTTGAGAGTGCTTACACTGTCAGTGTGCCGGCAGCGCTGCGGCAGAATTTCCTATCCGTGCTATGGAAAATGAGATTTTGCCCCCAACTGGTTTAAAGTAATTATTTCATTGTTTTATCCTATGATATGTTGGCAGACCTTATACCAAATATCAAATGTCTTATGCGAGAAGATAATCGCCAAACCCAAATTAACAAAATTCTTATTTAACAGGTTATTCAATTTTTACTAATTACGTTTTTTTTGATATTAAGTTAGAGACCAAACATTTATCTTCTAAATCAATTATGGCTTCAAGTGGTTATCAATTTATTTGGTCATCCATTTACAGTAGAGGACAATGAAATCCGGACAGGCAGAAAATACTAATTTTTTACTTTTTTTCAGCCAGCGTTTACTTTATGGAGTAAATTTGTTTTTAATCGATGAAATTAATATAAATGGTAATTCAAAACGTGTTCTTTTACATTTAATTTTGTTTTATTTGGAAATAAAACGTATACTTCAATATTCGATGGAATTTTTTTAACCAACGAAAGGTAACGAAAATTTTTGAAAATTGTTTCTTAATAGATTAGTATTTAAGGTGTTCAAAAATAATTTGTTTTGGTTCTTTAGTATTTATTTGGTCTTCCTTAAGTTTTTAGTACGGCCTTAATTCTTCATGGCATAAAATCTATCAAGTGTTCGTTAGTTTTCTTAATTATGTCTTTATAAAAGACACTTTCCACTGTTAAATTAAATTCTCTTATTTTTTGGTTTTGTTTTTATGTATTTTAACTTTTAAAATAGGACAACGATATTGAATCGGATAGAAATCAGGACTAAATAAGGACCTGGCCAGTCTAATAATGATATTCGATTTTTCTGCAAATAATTTATTACCTAAATTAAAAAAAAAATACTAGAAATTTAACCCTTTACATGGTGGTGATGCAGATCTGCATCATACCGTTTAAATTCAATTATTTATCAAACTGCGTTACAAAACTGTATAAAAACTTTTTATGCAGTTCAGAAACTTTCGTTTTTTATATAAAAAGTGTTGATCACTCAGAATTCTGTCCAATACTCAACAGGTGATTACTTTTCCAACCAATTTGGTGAATGTGGTAATCTGAATTGGTTGTGCAGTTTCTGATCCAAAATATAAAAAATCAAAAAAATTGTATAGTTGATTCAATTAATGTTTAAAAACAGGTAAATATTATATTTAGTTGTATATTATTGAGTTTTTGTGTTGATTGCATTATTATACAATTAAATCATTAATTTCGCTTAGTTTAAAAAATTATATTTTTTTTGCTTTTTAAAGAAGTAAAAAAAAAAGGATTTTAAAAAAATAAAAAGAAGTGTATTTTTTATTTTTACTTATCTACCGAACAAAAAAATCAAGAAAATCGGCGTTATTGCCATGTAAAGGGTTAAAACTTTAATTATTTTTTTAAGCAAATCCTTAAAGAATAAAAAAAATATATATCCCTGTTTCCTGCACGATAGCAAGGACCTGAGTCGTCCTAAAAGATTATGTTTGGGGCATGAGAAAGATGCTCCTCCATTGAGGGTAGAAGGTGACGATTCAGAACACCTTGGAACTTTTCAGCATTCACAGTTCCATTAATTAATGCCAGATCACCAACGCCATAGTAAGAAAAGCATCCCTGGACCATTCGGCATGCTCCTTGCCTGACCCTTTGCCGTAAGCAATTATTTTTGAAGCGTTTGTCGCGTTTGGGGCGCACCTAGCTCATACTATTGTAAGTCAAATGGATTATTTTTGTGTCGTTACAAAAAATGACGTTTCGCCAATCATGTACAGTCCAAGTTTCGTGCATTTTGACCCACTATAGCCTTTTCTGGAGCATTTTTGCGGTCAAGACAGGGTTTTTCGCTGTTCGCCGGCCATGGTATACAGATGGGGCCAAGTACACTGCCCTGCGGTACACCTGCCTTAATGGGCCTATAATCTGACCTTGCGTCTCCACATCTAACCCTAAAGACCTGTCATTCAGGTATGACTTGAGGAAGGCGTAATGCTCATGGGGTACGCTCCTTTTTATTTTCATTAGTAGTCCTGGATGTCAGACCCTGTCAAATGCCTGCTTGACGTCAAGGAAAACTGCGCAACAATATTTCTTCTCCTCCAAGCTGTTTAGAATCTTTTGTACAATCCTGTGGCATTGCTCCGGGGTGGCGTGACAACGCCTGAAACCAAATTGATGGTCTGGAATCAAGCCAGCCTTGTCTAATACGGTCTGAAATCTGCGCAGAAATACTCTCTCAAGTAACTTGGATAGTACTGATAATAAGCTTATCGGCCTGTATGAGGCAAGATCAGCTTCAGGCTTTCCTGGCTTCGGAATGAGGATGACCTCCGCCTTTTTCCAGTCAGAGGGGAAGTGGCCGATCTCCCAGCACGCGTTGAATATGCTCGTAAGCCTTTGGATACCTAATGGGGGAGAAGTTTAATGGCAAGGGCTTCAAGGCCATCCGCACCCGGGGAATTTTTTGGTGTTAAGGCCAGCGACCTCCTCTTGAACTTCTCTTCCGAGACTGGCTCCAATTGACAGAAATCCGTGCAGGGTAGAGACAGAAACCTCTCAGTCTCAGCTTGGTCCACCTCCGAGCATCTATTGAATGGAGTGATGGCGTCTTCCAAATGAGCAGCAAATGCGTCCGCCCTCTCCTGATCGGAGCGGCACCGTCGGGTTTCCTAACCTGAGCCACCCTTTTCTTTGAAAGCTTGATGTGACTTGTCAGTTGCCACAAGTTGTGCTCGGGCTCGCCGGGCTCAACCTGACGTAGGTATTCTTCAAAAGCACAAGTCCGCAACCTCTGGAGCAGCTTCGTGAGTCTTTTGGTCGCACGATTGAAAGCTGTTTTGTCGCTGGGATACCTAGTTCGGAACCAGATCCTTCTAAGCCGTCGCTTTTCATTGAGCAGTAGAGCTACTTCTGGAGACCACAAATGTAAGTGCCTTTGAAGGATTTTGTTATTGCATGGAGCCCTTGGTGTTGCGACTAAGGCAGCATTGTGCATCTCCTGAATGAGGTTGACCACGGCATTGTCAACATCAAATCCTGTGTTGAGGTCCGGCTGAGTATTGCCTAGGGCGTTATTTAGCCACCCTGTGTAGGTTTCGATGTTGGTACGTGATTTTATCATCCGGGAACTGATGACCTTCTTTTCAACAGGGGTATTAATGTGGAGCTCCACCGCGCTGTGATCCGAAAGGAGATCTGCATTTGACGAGCAGACAATGAAGTCCGGATGAATTCCGTGGGATATAGCAAAGTCCAGTAGGTCCGGCCGTTTTTGGGGGTCAGTGGGCCAGTACGTAGGCTCTCCGGTTGAATGACAGCTGAAGGCTCTACGCTGAATACACCTGAATAGCGTAGATCCTTTAGGGTTAGTCACACTCGAGCCCCACCATGGGTGCTTGGCATTGAAATCACCTGCAAGTATGAATTTGTCGCCCATGTCATTCAGCAGTAAATCAAATTGGTTATCGGACACTCTCTGTCTAGGAGGAATATAAGCGGAACCGATCATAATATTCCCCCAAGGGTGGAGACACTGATTTTGGCGCACTGGATCCATTCTTCTTTGATTCTTGCGATCTCGCTGTAGTCAATGCTAGATTTGATTATAATTGTTGCTCCTCCGTGCCCTCTGCCACTGGGATGATTAGCATGAATGATATCGTAGCCGTGTAAAGTCAGGAATGATTTGTGTGTAAAGTGGGTTTCTGAAATTAGCAAAATGTCAATGCTGCGGGTGTGAATGACATGCTCCACTTCTAGCCTTTTATTAACTAGGCCGTTAGCGTTCCAGAAGGCTACGTGCAGTCCTACTTGTTGCATATCTGAGTAAGCTCATCATTGTTGTCATCTGTTCTAACATCTTATCCAAAACTCTCTCCAGGAGGCTTTCCACTCTCGACGTAAAGGCTGCCAACTGGTCGGCTTGTGGCATCTCGGGTGCTGCCGCTTGTTGCTGTTGTGAACGGGCTGCTCCTCTGGCTATATTAATAAGGTGTCCACTGTTGGATAGTGTTGAACGGGTTGGAAAGCTAAACGACGTGGTTGAGTCGAATCGAAACCTTTCACGATTAGGCATGACTGATCGTTTCAAATCAGCAAAACATGTAAGAAGTAAGTTTTTCCAGTTGAAAGGAGTCGAAATAAGCACTCGAACCGTTCGAAGGAACATTGAGGAGGCCGGACCTCATGGCCGGCGAACAGCGAAAAACCCTGTCTTCACCGCAAAAATGCTCCAGAAAAGGCTACAGTGGGTCAAAATGCACGAAACTTGGACTGTACATGATTGGCGAAACGTCATTTTTTGTAACGACACCAAAATAATCCATTTGACTTACAATAGTATGAGCTAGGTGCGACCCCAAACGTGACAAACGCTTCAAAAATAATTGCTTACGGCGAAAGGTCAGGCAAGGAGCATGCCGAATGGTCCGGGGATGCTTTTCTTACTATGGCGTTGGTGATCTGGCATTTCTTAATGGAACTGTGAATGCTGAAAAGTTCCAAGGTGAGACTGGCCAGGCAGTAGTCCTGATTTCTATTCGATTCAATGTCGTTGTCCTATTTTAAAAGTTAAAATACATAAGAACAAAACCAAAGAAATATGAGAATTTAAGGGGATTCTCGATTCAAATTTCGACAATTTTCAATTTTCAATTGTCAATTTCAATTTTGGCGGACCTTTGAAATTTTGTTTCTAAAAATTTCCTATTTTTCAGCCACAAATCAAGTTGAAAAGTAAAGAAGATCTTCACCGATTGGATTTATCCTAGTTCATACCAAAGCAAATATATGTATAGAATAACGTATTAAAATTTGGAACCGATTGGATTAATAGGTTTTGAGTAACCTCATGCGCCATTCGTAAAAACACTGTTTCGACAACATCGTAAAAACGCGTTTAAAGTTTTGAGACGGCTCTCGCCGTCGCCTGACGCTTCCACCATAAATCGGCTATATCTTCAAGAGTTTTTGAAATTTTCACTTAAAATTTTCTTGAATAGTTATAAGTTCGAATTAAATTTAAAAAAAAATCTATTGGGGAAACCGAGAATGGGGAGGGTCATTTTTTGTAACGACACCAAAATAATCCATTTGACTTACAATAGTATGAGCTAGGTGCGACCCCAAACGTGACAAACGCTTCAAAAATAATTGCTTACGGCGAAAGGTCAGGCAAGGAGCATGCCGAATGGTCCGGGGATGCTTTTCTTACTATGGCGTTGGTGATCTGGCATTTCTTAATGGAACTGTGAATGCTGAAAAGTTCCAAGGTGAGACTGGCCAGGCAGTAGTCCTGATTTCTATTCGATTCAATGTCGTTGTCCTATTTTAAAAGTTAAAATACATAAGAACAAAACCAAAGAAATATGAGAATTTAAGGGGATTCTCGATTCAAATTTCGACAATTTTCAATTTTCAATTGTCAATTTCAATTTTGGCGGACCTTTGAAATTTTGTTTCTAAAAATTTCCTATTTTTCAGCCACAAATCAAGTTGAAAAGTAAAGAAGATCTTCACCGATTGGATTTATCCTAGTTCATACCAAAGCAAATATATGTATAGAATAACGTATTAAAATTTGGAACCGATTGGATTAATAGGTTTTGAGTAACCTCATGCGCCATTCGTAAAAACACTGTTTCGACAACATCGTAAAAACGCGTTTAAAGTTTTGAGACGGCTCTCGCCGTCGCCTGACGCTTCCACCATAAATCGGCTATATCTTCAAGAGTTTTTGAAATTTTCACTTAAAATTTTCTTGAATAGTTATAAGTTCGAATTAAATTTAAAAAAAAATCTATTGGGGAAACCGAGAATGGGGAGGGTCCCCTTAACAGTGGAAAGAGTCTGTTATAAAGACATAATTAAGAAAACTAACGAACACTTGGTAGATTTTATGCCATCAAGAATAAAGGCCGTATTAAAACTCAAGGAAGACCAACTAAATACTACAGAACCAAATCAAAATATTTTTTGAATACGTTAAATACTAAGCAGGGACTGCAAACAAGACTTATGAGTTCAAAAAAATTGAACCATAAAAAAGCATTTGTGGGGAGTGGGAAAAGGACACATATACCATTTTTAACGATGAATCCAGAAACATGCGCTGGATGCGCTGTTTAGAGGGATGTTCGACGCAATGATGACGAACGGGCCATGGATGTCCTGTATTGAAACGGTAAGCTGATCTAGAAGAGGGTCAACCACCGCAAGGCGTAGTGATGTAGCCTGAAGAGATCGACTGATAGCGATCATCACACCACCTCCTCCTCCACACTGGGTACTGGATGCACCTCGGTCTTTTCGAAATACTTGGTACAAGTTACGCTCGAAGAACACAAAGTAGCTAAAGTTGTTATTGAGCCACGTTTTCAAAAGGATGAAAGCACCAAAACCACAGGCAGAAGAATTCAGTAATACCATCCGGAACTTGGTCCTCATTCCCAATATATTTTGGAATACAACTTTTAAGCTTTTCTTGGAGTCCGAGGACAAATTATTACTTTCTAAACTGGGAAATGGACGGCTAGGCGGTACTGATGAAAATACACTCTTGGTACTGGTGCATGTGGAGGCATATCCAATACGCCTAGCTTGCAAGATAGCCGTCGAGGACACATAAATTCTTCCATTCTAGTAGATTGGATTTCAAAAGCCAAAGCTTGAAGAGAGCGATTGAAGTGGGCAAAGTAAAATGCAGAAACAGAGATAAGAACCTCTATTGAACAATAAAAAAAGAAGAAGAAGCAGAACCAAACTATTCTTGGATTTAAATCAATGGACGGCCCTCCAATACTTTGATATGATTTAAACGCATTAGTATTAGTAACGGATAGAAGAAAGTAGGCTGTGAGCATGACGTTTCACACATTTATACTTTGTGTGGCAGAGCTCGGGCAGAGAAATTTCCTATGCCCTCGGGATAGGGCCGTGCCGACCACTGATTTAAAGTAAAAAAATTATTCATTCGCCTTCAAATATATCACATCACTTCCGAAGCGATATGGTTGAAATTGAGTGAAGTTTCTTAAATTACGAAGATGCTGCCAGATGAAGTAGGATAAACAAAAACCCCGTTCTGGTTATCACGATTCAGCCAAACTTGGTGAACTAAAATAAAACTTTTGAAAAACATTTTCATTTTTATCTCAATAGCTTTGACATAGCTTTTTTACCTGCATGTTTTGAATAAGTTTTACATATTTATGTATAAAATGTTTAATTAATTTAAAAATAGACCAGTTGGTATATTTAAGGATATATTTTTTTTAACAAATTCTTAAATTTTTAATACATTAAATATATTATAGTCCTTAGTTGTAACTTAAGGATGTAGTCTCATGTTCCGGCCTACTTTTTAGAGGTTATTTCAAAAAATTTTTTTGTAATAAAAAATAATGCGATCGTTTCAATTTTCACATATGTTTTTATAGGCATCATAAACTATTTGAAAATATTTTGTTTAATTTATTCTTGTGTAGTTTAATAAACTTTATAGCATGCCAAAGTATGCACATAAAAAAAAAGGTAGGTCCCTGGCGCAGGTGATTTCGACTGCTAGAGTCATCCGAAACAAAAAATTAGAATAGATTATTGTTTTGTAAGCTTTTGGCTCTGTCCCGTACTAGAATGAAATATTTTCATCAATAAACAACAAAATGGCGAACTCACAAAACAAAAAATTAAAAAAATTTAACTTAAATTAGTGATAAAAAAAAACTAATCATTAAAAATAAATGATTCTAGTACGGGACAGAGGTGTTACTTTTTAGAACAACATATCCAAATTTTAGCTAGATCGGTACCATAGAATTTTGTGAAACACCTGCGCCGCACACAAAAATGTCGTTCCGAGAAAAACGCGTTTAAAGTTTAGACGCTAGCGAGAAACTCATACTTTTCGGTGTAGGCGCGCTCTCGATTATGGGCTGTATCTCTGTCATTATTTGATATTTTTATTTGAAACTTTAACAGTACACTCTTAATAATCAGTACTTTCGAAATATGTGAGAAAAAAAAAATCGATTTTTTCAACCTTACACATGAGACTGCATCCTTAATTAATATATTTTAGAAAAATCTATGCTTTACGACATATTCGATGAGCTAGAACTACAAACAATATTATAGATATTATAGTAGGGCACAACTCGTGATGATGGCTGATTTGAAAGAGTTTCAGATATTTTGCTTACAATCAACTTTGATAGTTTAGGGACAGCAAGGTGTGACATGAATTGTAGAATCATTGCGCCAAATCCTTTATAGAGCCCACAAAAACCTTCTGAAAATATGGTCGATTGGTAACAATCGATTGCTCCTTGATAGTTTGTTAGTATTGGAACCACTGCATAACCATTGTCTAAATTGTCAATAGTTCGTGTACCTTGTAGTTGAAGACGATGTAACACGGTTTCAAAAGGATAGAAAATTACCTCGGTGGTTATTGTTGTTATAAGATTGGTATATATCTCAGCATTTTGATTTTCTAGCTCATCATCGCAAATTTTTTCAGCACGTTTTTTTCTTAAAACCGTTAACCGCCGTCTTATAATCCTAGAAGACAGCCCACGAATTACTAAACTGAATAAATACTTTATAATTCCCAACGAAACACATGGCCCTATTAACGCCCAAGCAGGCAGCATTCTGCCCTTTTGTGGTGAGCTCCAATACAGAAATCGAAGACTTCCTTCTCGAAATATATTAAAAAGTCCTGGTTTTTCACTTGCTATATCACTTTGGACCGTCTCCACTAAAGATGCAGAATGGAATGGTACAACCACTCCAATGCTGAAACTGAAAAAAATTTTATCAGTAACCCATATGAATAAATTGTATTAGACTAAAAGGTGATATAAACTATTCCAGCAACTTCCGATTTTTATCCGACATATGGGCACTTCCAGAAACAGGCTAACCAGGACAGGAAAATTTAATGTAAAACAAACACATGTATAAAATTTGAGTGTATGCGTAGCAGAGAAAAACAATGAGAGCAAAGAATTCATTGAGCGAATAAAACCCAGTTTTTTATTTCATTTTTCGTTTATTTAAAAATTAAAATGGGCAATAAAATAGTGTATATTATTTTAAAGTAAACTTTTCTAGCAACAGTTCTAAAACAAATGAATCACTACGCCTTCCTATCTATATTTTCTATGTATAAAACTTGTTCCAAAATAATTTCTGAGATTTGTCTTAGTGGAAATATATTTTTTTTAAGTTTTGGCTGTTAAACGAGGCAAAATGGGAGCAAATGAGAGAGATTCTAAAAAATTTGAGAGTGCTTACACTGTCAGTGTGCCGGCAGCGCTGCGGCAGAATTTCCTATCCGTGCTATGGAAAATGAGATTTTGCCCCCAACTGGTTTAAAGTAATTATTTCATTGTTTTATCCTATGATATGTTGGCAGACCTTATACCAAATATCAAATGTCTTATGCGAGAAGATAATCGCCAAACCCAAATTAACAAAATTCTTATTTAACAGGTTATTCAATTTTTACTAATTACGTTTTTTTTGATATTAAGTTAGAGACCAAACATTTATCTTCTAAATCAATTATGGCTTCAAGTGGTTATCAATTTATTTGGTCATCCATTTACAGTAGAGGACAATGAAATCCGGACAGGCAGAAAATACTAATTTTTTACTTTTTTTTCAGCCAGCGTTTACTTTATGGAGTAAATTTGTTTTTAATCGATGAAATTAATATAAATGGTAATTCAAAACGTGTTCTTTTACATTTAATTTTGTTTTATTTGGAAATAAAACGTATACTTCAATATTCGATGGAATTTTTTTAACCAACGAAAGGTAACGAAAATTTTTGAAAATTGTTTCTTAATAGATTAGTATTTAAGGTGTTCAAAAATAATTTGTTTTGGTTCTTTAGTATTTATTTGGTCTTCCTTAAGTTTTTAGTACGGCCTTAATTCTTCATGGCATAAAATCTATCAAGTGTTCGTTAGTTTTCTTAATTATGTCTTTATAAAAGACACTTTCCACTGTTAAATTAAATTCTCTTATTTTTTGGTTTTGTTTTTATGTATTTTAACTTTTAAAATAGGACAACGATATTGAATCTGATAGAAATCAGGACTAAATAAGGACCTGGCCAGTCTAATAATGATATTCGATTTTTCTGCAAATAATTTATTACCTAAATTAAAAAAAAAAATACTAGAAATTTAACCCTTTACATGGTGGTGATGCAGATCTGCATCATACCGTTTAAATTCAATTATTTATCAAACTGCGTTACAAAACTGTATAAAAACTTTTTTATGCAGTTCAGAAACTTTCGTTTTTTATATAAAAAGTGTTGATCACTCAGAATTCTGTCCAATACTCAACAGGTGATTACTTTTCCAACCAATTTGGTGAATGTGGTAATCTGAATTGGTTGTGCAGTTTCTGATCCAAAATATAAAAAATCAAAAAAAATTGTATAGTTGATTCAATTAATGTTTAAAAACAGGTAAATATTATATTTAGTTGTATATTATTGAGTTTTTGTGTTGATTGCATTATTATACAATTAAATCATTAATTTCGCTTAGTTTAAAAAATTATATTTTTTTTGCTTTTTGTAAAAAAAATTAAGAAAAACCAACCTTAAAAAAAAATAAAAAGAAGTGTATTTTTATTTTTACTTATCTACCGAACAAAAAAAATCAAGAAAATCGGCGTTATTGCCATGTAAAGGGTTAAAACTTTAATTATTTTTTTAAGCAAATCCTTAAAGAATAAAAAAAATATATATCCCTGTTTCCTGCACGATAGCAAGGACCTGAGTCGTCCTAAAAGATTATGTTTGGGGCATGAGAAAGATGCTCCTCCATTGAGGGTAAAAGGTGACGATTCAGAACACCTTGGAACTTTTCAGCATTCACAGTTCCATTAATTAATGCCAGATCACCAACGCCATAGTAAGAAAAGCATTCCTGGACCATTCGGCATGCTCCTTGCCTGACCCTTTGCCGCAATTATTTTTGAAGCGTTTGTCGCGTTTGGGGCGCACCTAGCTCATACTATTGTAAGTTTTTTTTATTTTTTTTTTTATTTTAACTTTGCTGTTATTTCTTGAATCTTCTCTTTGCGAGACTAACAAGAGGTGTATCAAATCTTATATTTTTAACTTAACTAACAGTCATATTGACTGATACGGAGTTAGACGGCCCTAAAAATCGATTGCTGGGTTGGGAGGTCGTTGCGTCTAAGGCGGGATACGCTAGAAACCCGAGTCAATCCCCGAGCGAGAAAATTTGGGTGCGAAGACAGTTTTTCTTTGTATGACTCTTTTTGCTTCTGGATTTCGTCTTTCACTGCGAGGATGCCCAGATCCCGGTGGATGTTTTCGTTGCGAACATACCAAGGTGCCCCTGTGATAGTTCTCAGGATTTTTGATTGTGCGCGCTGTATGATGTCTATGTTGCTGCTGCTCGCGTTCCCCCACAGCTGGGAGCCATACGTCCAGATTGGCTTTATACCTGAATTGTACAGTAGTAACTTGTAGTCTAGGCACAGTGGCGATCGTGAGTTTATGATCCAGTGGAGGCTGCTGGCTTTCAGTTTTAGATGCATCTTTTTGCATTCGATGTGCTTACGCCAGGTAAGTCGTCTATCAAGGTGAACGCCAAGGTACGTTACGTCGTTAGCTTGAGGGATCTGCATACCGTTTAGTAAAAGCGGAGGGCATGTTTGTCTATTAAGAGTAAACGTTATATGTTTACACTTTTGTTCGTTTATTTTAATGCGAGAGTCGGACAGCCGCCTTTCCACTATTGTGAGATGATTAGCCAGTTGGGTTGTTGCCTGCGTTGGGCATCTGGAGCGACTAAGAATAGCGGTATCATCGGCGAACGTTGACGTTGTTAGTTGTGCGCTCGTAGGAATATCCGCAGTATACAAAACATATAGACACGGCCCGAGTGCGCTTCCCTGTGGAACTCCAGCTTCGATGGTGTAGTCGCCCGAAGTAGCTGCGTTGCATCTCACTGAGAATACCCTATTGAAGAGGTATGATTCCAGTAGCTTGTGGGTGTATGTTGGCAAATACGTTTTAATTTTGTGCATGAGTCCGATGAGCCAAACTCGGTCGAAAGCTTGAGATACGTCGAGGAAAATAGCGCTGCAGTATTCTCGTTGTTCGAAGGCTGAGCGTATTTCGTATGTTAATCTGTTCACTTGTTCGATGGTTCCATGGTTTCTTCGAAAGCCAAATTGGTGTGCCGGGATGATATTGCAAGCTTCCAAATGTGGTATTATGCGAGTTAACAAGCATTTTTCAAACAGTTTAGACAAACAAGATAGAAGGCTTATTGGTCTGTATGATGACGGAATTGTGTGGTCTTTTCCAGGCTTCGGTATCATTATAATAATGGATTTCTTCCACTTTTTTGGGAAATAGCCAAGATTAATGATTCCATTAAATAGTTTGCAGACGACCTCTATAGCGCATTTTGGAAGTTCGATCAGCATCTTTGGGGTCAATAGGTCACCACCGGGAGCCTTTTTTGGTTTTAGCCCTCTTATGACTTTTTCGATTTCGTTCGGCCGGAATGGAGGTGCGGCTGGCTGAGGGGAGGACTCTGGCTGAATTACTGGCAGGAGGAATGAATTTGAGGCTGGGTTTGGCTGGAAGACACTTTGGAGATGTGTGGCGAATGTTTCAGCTCGGTCTTCGTTGCTGCGAGCCCAGCATCCCGAAGAGTTTCTTATCGGGGTGGTCGTTTCAATTGGGGCACTAAGATTTGGGTGGGCCCTCCACAGGGGGTACTTTGTGCTTGTTGGCGAGAGATTCTGGATGTACCTCAGCTGTGCATTTTCTTCCTGTTGGTGAAGAGCCTGGTCGAGTGATCGGGTTGCTTCCTTAAGGCGTTGTTTTGAAGCTGGTGATCTGCTGTTTTGCCAATCACGACGCGTGCGCCTCTTTTCTCGCACGAGCTGTTCGATTTGCTGATTAGATTTGAAGTGTTTGTTTCGGTCAACTTCTTTCCTATGAGGAGTAGAGATTTTAGCTGCCGCAACGAGTACTTCTTCCAGGGCGCTCGTAGTGTAGTCGATGTCCGATTCCATGTTAAAATCCGGGGCGAGTTCTATGTGGGCACTCACGTACTTTTTGTATTTTAGCCAGTTTGTTTTTGTCGTCGTCAGACTGAAGGGGTGTTTGGTTATTTCTGGGCTTTGAAGAAGCGTTAGAAGCACAGGCGAGTGGTCTGATGATAAGTCCGAGACTGCTTTGGCACTTATTAGATTGCGAGGTATGTTTTTTGTCACTGCAAAATCAATAAGGTCTGGGAGCTTTCGTGAGTCTGTTGGCCAGTATGTGGGACTTCCAGGGGAAACGTAGTCCAGTTTATTTTTCACATTTATAATTGCATTGTACAATTGTCTTCCTTTGGGAGTCACTAGACGTGATCCCCAGTGCGTATGTTTGGCGTTGTAGTCTCCTGCGGCTATAAATCGATCCCCAAGTGAATTGTAGAAGTCCATAAATTGTCCTTCCGAGATTGAGAAGCGAGGAGGGCAGTAAACGGCAGCGATTGAAAGGATTCCGTTGCTTGACTGAATTTGTATCGATGTGGCCTGCAAGAAGTTTGTTGCAAACCTTTTGTGAAAATGGTGTTTAATTCGTTCTCTGATTAGAACTCCAGTTCCGCCGTGGGCTTTCCCATCTGTGCGGTAGATTGTGTAGCCTCTTATATGAAAGTTGTATTTGCTTGTAAGATGCGTTTCCACCAGTAGCATAACGTCAATATGGTTTTCGGTCAAGAATTGTGACAATTCTAGTTTATGCCGTGAGACACCATTGGCGTTCCACATTGATATTCGTAGCGCCTGCATAGATTATTTGGACTGTTGTGCTACGAGCAGCTGTATCACCATGTTCTGGTTTAGAACAAGCGTTTGCATGGTCGTTTTCATGAATGACATAAGCTCCATCATACTTTGTTGGAGGGTAAGCATCATAGTTTCCGTTTTGCTGTGTGGCTGTTCTGGGGCCTGTTGAGCGCTTTGAGAGTTAGGCTGAATTGGAATTTCCCTTCCAGATCGTAGAGCATCGGCATAGGAGAAGCCGTTGGTGGTGTTTAGTGGACCGAATGAGGATCTCGCAGCTTTGGCGAAGAAGACGTCTGGCGTGGTTTTTGACGAAACGTACGCATTCTGTGGATTTTGGTTGCGCGTTGCGGTCGCTTGACGCATGCGACTCTTTAACTCCTTATACACAATACATCCTCTATAGTTTGCCGTATGGCTGCCTCCGCAGTTTCCACATTTCTTCACGGTACTGTCCTTGTTTGTAGTGCAGCAAGCGGACTTGTGGGCGTCCCCGCAGACTACACAGACAGCCCGAAGTGTGCAGTAAGACCTTGTGTGTCCATACTCTTGACAATTAGTGCATTGCACTGGACCGTTACGTTTATGTGGCTCTTCAACAGTGATTTTCCGATGCAAAAGATATTGCAGGTTGTAGATTGGGTGGACTTCGTTCTTCTTCAGCGACCTGCTTTCAGGCTCGAGCTCGACCTTGACGAGGGGTTGTGGCTTTTTATCTTTATTTAGAATGTTAATAACATTCTTGGCGGCGAAGCCCTTTTCTTTAAGGGCGGTTTTTATTTCCTCGGCGGTAACATCAGGTTCTATTCCCTTTACTACCACTTGTAGGCCCTTACTGCTTTTCAGCTGGTACGTGTAATAGTTTTTCTGTACAGTGTCCAGATATTTTGACACTATTCGGAAGTGCTCTTCAGTCTTGGTTTGCACCTTTGTTTCATGGAAGTTCCCTTTGATAAGCGGAACAACATGAAAGTTTTCACCGTTCCCGATCAACGACGCAATTTTGTTGACCAGGGCACTCGAGCTTTTTTCCCTAATATAGATTGGAGGGGGCTTGGGTTTTTTGCGGTGTCTTGGGCTGGTTGGTTTTCCTCAGCCTCCGCCAGTAGGGCAAATCTGTTAGTAGTGGATCTGTCTGGTTCATTATCGTTATTCAGGACACGGTTAATTTTTGTTTTGTTGCCTGCCGGATTACTCTGCGGGCTAAGCTTGCGCTTAATTTGGATGTAGCGATCCATTCCAGTCTGTGTGGCCGTTGCCGCTTTGGCACTTTCCGAGGTTGTTGTTTTTGTACTCGCTGTAGTCGTTGACGTCGTGGTACTTTGAGTTGCAGGGGTTTTCGCTGTTGTTGCAGAAGTTGTAGCGCTGATTGTTGTTGGTGCGAAATTTGTTTCCGATATTGGAGGGGGTTTTACACTGCGAACTCCATGACGCGGGAGTCGGAGTGAGCAGAGCGGGTGAGCAAGACCGTGCCCTTTGGGTTTCAGCGGTCAGTAAAGCCGGGTTGCTTTTAAGCGCCGATTTTTCCACTTCGGTATCGCGGGTTGAAAAGTAAGAGTAGAAGCCGTTTCTTTGGTTCACTGAACTTCTACGCTCGTTCTTTTGGTCGTTGCTCAATGAGCTCATTGCGTGGTACGTATTTTTTTTTTTTTCAACAATGCACTAGTTTTTGTATTGTAAGTCAAATGGATTATTTTTGTGTCGTTACAAAAAATGACGTTTCGCCAATCATGTACAGTCCAAGTTTCGTGCATTTTGACCCACTATAGCCTTTTCTGGAGCATTTTTGCGGTCAAGACAGGGTTTTTCGCTGTTCGCCGGCCATGGTATACAGATGGGGCCAAGTACACTGCCCTGCGGTACACCTGCCTTAATGGGCCTATAATCTGACCTTGCGTCTCCACATCTAACCCTAAAGACCTGTCATTCAGGTATGACTTGAGGAAGGCGTAATGCTCATGGGGTACGCTCCTTTTTATTTTCATTAGTAGTCCTGGATGTCAGACCCTGTCAAATGCCTGCTTGACGTCAAGGAAAACTGCGCAACAATATTTCTTCTCCTCCAAGCTGTTTAGAATCTTTTGTACAATCCTGTGGCATTGCTCCGGGGTGGCGTGACAACGCCTGAAACCAAATTGATGGTCTGGAATCAAGCCAGCCTTGTCTAATACGGTCTGAAATCTGCGCAGAAATACTCTCTCAAGTAACTTGGATAGTACTGATAATAAGCTTATCGGCCTGTATGAGGCAAGATCAGCTTCAGGCTTTCCTGGCTTCGGAATGAGGATGACCTCCGCCTTTTTCCAGTCAGAGGGGAAGTGGCCGATCTCCCAGCACGCGTTGAATATGCTCGTAAGCCTTTGGATACCTAATGGGGGAGAAGTTTAATGGCAAGGGCTTCAAGGCCATCCGCACCCGGGGAATTTTTGGTGTTAAGGCCAGCGACCTCCTCTTGAACTTCTCTTCCGAGACTGGCTCCAATTGACAGAAATCCGTGCAGGGTAGAGACAGAAACCTCTCAGTCTCAGCTTGGTCCACCTCCGAGCATCTATTGAATGGAGTGATGGCGTCTTCCAAATGAGCAGCAAATGCGTCCGCCCTCTCCTGATCGGAGCGGCACCGTCGGGTTTCCTAACCTGAGCCACCCTTTTCTTTGAAAGCTTGATGTGACTTGTCAGTTGCCACAAGTTGTGCTCGGGCTCGCCGGGCTCAACCTGACGTAGGTATTCTTCAAAAGCACAAGTCCGCAACCTCTGGAGCAGCTTCGTGAGTCTTTTGGTCGCACGATTGTAGAGCTACTTCTGGAGACCACAAATGTAAGTGCCTTTGAAGGATTTTGTTATTGCATGGAGCCCTTGGTGTTGCGACTAAGGCACCATTGTGCATCTCCTGAATGAGGTTGACCACGGCATTGTCAACATCAAATCCTGTGTTGAGGTCCGGCTGAGTATTGCCTAGGGCGTTATTTAGCCACCCTGTGTAGGTTTCGATGTTGGTACGTGATTTTATCATCCGGGAACTGATGACCTTCTTTTCAACAGGGGTATTAATGTGGAGCTCCACCGCGCTGTGATCCGAAAGGAGATCTGCATTTGACGAGCAGACAATGAAGTCCGGATGAATTCCGTGGGATATAGCAAAGTCCAGTAGGTCCGGCCGTTTTTGGGGGTCAGTGGGCCAGTACGTAGGCTCTCCGGTTGAATGACAGCTGAAGGCTCTACGCTGAATACACCTGAATAGCGTAGATCCTTTAGGGTTAGTCACACTCGAGCCCCACCATGGGTGCTTGGCATTGAAATCACCTGCAAGTATGAATTTGTCGCCCATGTCATTCAGCAGTAAATCAAATTGGTTATCGGACACTCTCTGTCTAGGAGGAATATAAGCGGAACCGATCATAATATTCCCCCAAGGGTGGAGACACTGATTTTGGCGCACTGGATCCATTCTTCTTTGATTCTTGCGATCTCGCTGTAGTCAATGCTAGATTTGATTATAATTGTTGCTCCTCCGTGCCCTCTGCCACTGGGATGATTAGCATGAATGATATCGTAGCCGTGTAAAGTCAGGAATGATTTGTGTGTAAAGTGGGTTTCTGAAATTAGCAAAATGTCAATGCAGCGGGTGTGAATGACATGCTCCACTTCTAGCCTTTTATTAACTAGGCCGTTAGCGTTCCAGAAGGCTACGTGCAGTCCTACTTGTTGCATATCTGAGTAAGCTCATCATTGTTGTCATCTGTTCTAACATCTTATCCAAAACTCTCTCCAGGAGGCTTTCCACTCTCGACGTAAAGGCTGCCAACTGGTCGGCTTGTGGCATCTCGGGTGCTGCCGCTTGTTGCTGTTGTGAACGAGCTGCTCCTCTGGCTATATTAATAAGGTGTCCACTGTTGGATAGTGTTGAACGGGTTGGAAAGCTAAACGACGTGGTTGAGTCGAATCGAAACCTTTCACGATTAGGCATGACTGATCGTTTCAAATCAGCAAAACATGTAAGAAGTAAGTTTTTCCAGTTGAAAGGAGTCGAAATAAGCACTCGAACCGTTCGAAGGAACATTGAGGAGGCCGGACCTCATGGCCGGCGAACAGCGAAAAACCCTGTCTTCACCGCAAAAATGCTCCAGAAAAGGCTACAGTGGGTCAAAATGCACGAAACTTGGACTGCACATGATTGGCGAAACGTCATTTTTTGTAACGACACCAAAATAATCCATTTGACTTACAATAGTATGAGCTAGGTGCGACCCCAAACGTGACAAACGCTTCAAAAATAATTGCTTACGGCGAAAGGTCAGGCAAGGAGCATGCCGAATGGTCCGGGGATGCTTTTCTTACTATGGCGTTGGTGATCTGGCATTTCTTAATGGAACTGTGAATGCTGAAAAGTTCCAAGGTGAGACTGGCCAGGCAGTAGTCCTGATTTCTATTCGATTCAATGTCGTTGTCCTATTTTAAAAGTTAAAATACATAAGAACAAAACCAAAGAAATATGAGAATTTAAGGGGATTCTCGATTCAAATTTCGACAATTTTCAATTTTCAATTGTCAATTTCAATTTTGGCGGACCTTTGAAATTTTGTTTCTAAAAATTTCCTATTTTTCAGCCACAAATCAAGTTGAAAAGTAAAGAAGATCTTCACCGATTGGATTTATCCTAGTTCATACCAAAGCAAATATATGTATAGAATAACGTATTAAAATTTGGAACCGATTGGATTAATAGGTTTTGAGTAACCTCATGCGCCATTCGTAAAAACACTGTTTCGACAACATCGTAAAAACGCGTTTAAAGTTTTGAGACGGCTCTCGCCGTCGCCTGACGCTTCCACCATAAATCGGCTATATCTTCAAGAGTTTTTGAAATTTTCACTTAAAATTTTCTTGAATAGTTATAAGTTCGAATTAAATTTAAAAAAAAATCTATTGGGGAAACCGAGAATGGGGAGGGTCCCCTTAACAGTGGAAAGAGTCTGTTATAAAGACATAATTAAGAAAACTAACGAACACTTGGTAGATTTTATGCCATCAAGAATAAAGGCCGTATTAAAACTCAAGGAAGACCAACTAAATACTACAGAACCAAATGAAAATATTTTTTGAATACGTTAAATACTAAGCAGGGACTGCAAACAAGACTTATGAGTTCAAAAAAATTGAACCATAAAAAAGCATTTGTGGGGAGTGGGAAAAGGACACATATAGCATTTTTAACGATGAATCCAGAAACATGCGCTGGATGCGCTGTTTAGAGGGATGTTCGACGCAATGATGACGAACGGGCCATGGATGTCCTGTATTGAAACGGTAAGCTGATCTAGAAGAGGGTCAACCACCGCAAGGCGTAGTGATGTAGCCTGAAGAGATCGACTGATAGCGATCATCACACCACCTCCTCC
This sequence comes from Drosophila parabipectinata, assembly GCA_018153455.1. Taxonomy (NCBI): domain Eukaryota; kingdom Metazoa; phylum Arthropoda; class Insecta; order Diptera; family Drosophilidae; genus Drosophila; species Drosophila parabipectinata. Next base: position 178,180 of record JAECYA010000403.1, on the reverse strand, counting down.
TCCACACTGGGTACTGGATGCACCTCGGTCTTTTCGAAATACTTGGTACAAGTTACGCTCGAAGAACACAAAGTAGCTAAAGTTGTTATTGAGCCACGTTTTCAATAGGATGAAAGCACCAAAACCACAGGCAGAAGAATTCAGTAATACCATCCGGAACTTGGTCCTCATTCCCAATATATTTTGGAATATAACTTTTAAGCTTTTCGTGGAGTCCGAGGACAAATTATTACTTTCTAAACTGGGAAATGGACGGCTAGGCGGTACTGATGAAAATACACTCTTGGTACTGGTGCATGTGGAGGCAAATCCAATACGCCTAGCTTGCAAGATAGCCGTCGAGGACACATAAATTCTTCCATTCTAGTAGATTGGATTTCAAATGCCAAAGCTTGAAGAGAGCGATTGAAGTGGGCAAAGTAAAATGCAGAAACAGAGATAAGAACCTCTATTGAACAATAAAAAAAGAAGAAGAAGCAGAACCAAACTATTCTTGGATTTAAATCAATGGACGGCCCTCCAATACTTTGATATGATTTAAACGCATTAGTATTAGTAACGGATAGAAGAAAGTAGGCTGTGAGAATGACGTTTCACACATTTATACTTTGTGTGGCAGAGCTCGGGCAGAGAAATTTCCTATGCCCTCGGGATAGGGCCGTGCCGACCACTGATTTAAAGTAAAAAAAATTATTCATTCGCCTTCAAATATATCACATCACTCCCGAAGCGATATGGTTGAAATTGAGTGAAGTTTCTTAAATTACGAAGATGTTGCCAGATGAAGTAGGATAAACAAAAACCCCGTTCTGGTTATCACGATTCAGCCAAACTTGGTGAACTAAAATAAAACTTTTGAAAAACATTTTCATTTTTATCTCAATAGCTTTGACATAGCTTTTTTACCTGCATGTTTTGAATAAGTTTTACATATTTATGTATAAAATGTTTAATTAATTTAAAAATAGACCAGTTGGTATATTTAAGGATATATTTTTTTAACAAATTCTTAAATTTTTAATACATTAAATATATTATAGTCCTTAGTTGTAACTTAATTAATATATTTTAGGAAAATCTATGCTTTACGACATATTCGATGAGCTAGAACTACAAACAATATTATCGATATTATAGTAGGGCACAACTCGTGATGATGGCTGATTTGAAAGAGTTTCAGATATTTTGCTTACAATCAACTTTGATAGTTTAAGGACAGCAAGGTGTGACATGAATTGTAGAATCATTGCGCCAAATCCTTTATAGAGCCCACAAAAACCTTCTGAAAATATGGTCGATTGGTAACAATCGATGGCTCCTTGATAGTTTGTTAGTATTGGAACCACTGCATAACCATTGTCTAAATTGTCAATAATAGTTCGTGTACCTTGTAGTTGAAGACGATGTAACACGGTTTCAAAAGGATAGAAAATTACCTCGGTGGTTATTGTTGTTATAAGATTGGTATATATCTCAGCATTTTGATTTTCTAGCTCATCATCGCAAATTTTTTCAGCACGTTTTTTTCTTAAAACCGTTAACCGCCGTCTTATAATCCTAGAAGACAGCCCACGAATTACTAAACTGAATAAATACTTTATAATTCCCAACGAAACACATGGCCCTATTAACGCCCAAGCAGGCAGCATTCTGCCCTTTTGTGGTGAGCTCCAATACAGAAATCGAAGACTTCCTTCTCGAAATATATCAAAAAGTCCTGGTTTTTCACTTGCTATATCACTTTGGACCGTCTCCACTAAAGATGCAGAATGGAATGGTACAACCACTCCAATGCTGAAACTGAAAACGACGGGTTATCAGTAACCCATATGAATAAATTGTATTAGACTAAAAAGGTGATATAAACTATTCCAGCAACTTCCGATTTTTATCCGACATATGGGCACTTCCAGAAACAGGCTAACCAGGACAGGAAAATTTAATGTAAAACAAACACATGTATAAAATTTGAGTGTATGCGTAGCAGAGAAAAACAATGAGAGCAAAGAATTCATTGAGCGAATAAAACCCAGTTTTTTATTTCATTTTTCGTTTATTTAAAAATTAAAATGGGCAATAAAATAGTGTATATTATTTTAAAGTAAACTTTTCTAGCAACAGTTCTAAAACAAAAGAATCACTACGCCTTCCTATCTATATTTTCTATGTATAAAACTTGTTCCAAAATAATTTCTGAGATTTGTCTTAGTGGAAATATATTTTTTTTAAGTTTTGGCTGTTAAACGAGGCAAAATGGGAGCAAATGAGAGAGATTCTAAAAAATTTGAGAGTGCTTACACTGTCAGTGTGCCGGCAGCGCTGCGGCAGAATTTCCTATCCGTGCTATGGAAAATGAGATTTTGCCCCAAACTGGTTTAAAGTAATTATTTCATTGTTTTATCCTATGATATGTTGGCAGACCTTATACCAAATATCAAATGTCTTATGCGAGAAGATAATCTCCAAACCCAAATTAACAAAATTCTTATTTAACAGGTTATTCAATTTTTACTAATTACGTTTTTTTGATATTAAGTTAGAGACCAAACATTTATCTTCTAAATCAATTATGGCTTCAAGTGGTTATCAATTTATTTGGTCATCCATTTACAGTAGAGGACAATGAAATCCGGACAGGCAGAAAATACTAATTTTTTACTTTTTTTCAGCCAGCGTTTACTTTATGGAGTAAATTTGTTTTTAATCGATGAAATTAATATAAATGGTAATTCAAAACGTGTTCTTTTACATTTAATTTTGTTTTATTTGGAAATAAAACGTATACTTCAATATTCGATGGAATTTTTTTTAACCAACGAAAGGTAACGAAAATTTTTGAAAATTGTTTCTTAATAGATTAGTATTTAAGGTGTTCAAAAATAATTTGTTTTGGTTCTTTAGTATTTATTTGGTCTTCCTTAAGTTTTTAGTACGGCCTTAATTCTTCATGGCATAAAATCTATCAAGTGTTCGTTAGTTTTCTTAATTATGTCTTTATAAAAGACACTTTCCACTGTTAAATTAAATTCTCTTATTTTTTGGTTTTGTTTTTATGTATTTTAACTTTTAAAATAGGACAACGATATTGAATCGGATAGAAATCAGGACTAAATAAGGACCTGGCCAGTCTAATAATGATATTCGATTTTTCTGCAAATAATTTATTACCTAAATTAAAAAAAAATACTAGAAATTTAACCCTTTACATGGTGGTGATGCAGATCTGCATCATACCGTTTAAATTCAATTATTTATCAAACTGCGTTACAAAACTGTATAAAAACTTTTTTATGCAGTTCAGAAACTTTCGTTTTTTATATAAAAAGTGTTGATCACTCAGAATTCTGTCCAATACTCAACAGGTGATTACTTTTCCAACCAATTTGGTGAATGTGGTAATCTGAATTGGTTGTGCAGTTTCTGATCCAAAATATAAAAAATCAAAAAAAATTGTATAGTTGATTCAATTAATGTTTAAAAACAGGTAAATATTATATTTAGTTGTATATTATTGAGTTTTTGTGTTGATTGCATTATTATACAATTAAATCATTAATTTCGCTTAGTTTAAAAAATTATATTTTTTTTGCTTTTTGTAAAAAAAATTAAGAAAAACCAACCTTAAAAAAAAAATAAAAAGAAGTGTATTTTTTATTTTTACTTATCTACCGAACAAAAAAAATCAAGAAAATCGGCGTTATTGCCATGTAAAGGGTTAAAACTTTAATTATTTTTTTAAGCAAATCCTTAAAGAATAAAAAAAATATATATCCCTGTTTCCTGCACGATAGCAAGGACCTGAGTCGTCCTAAAAGATTATGTTTGGGGCATGAGAAAGATGCTCCTCCATTGAGGGTAGAAGGTGACGATTCAGAACACCTTGGAACTTTTCAGCATTCACAGTTCCATTAATTAATGCCAGATCACCAACGCCATAGTAAGAAAAGCATCCCTGGACCATTCGGCATGCTCCTTGCCTGACCCTTTGCCGTAAGCAATTATTTTTGAAGCGTTTGTCGCGTTTGGGGCGCACCTAGCTCATACTATTGTAAGTCAAATGGATTATTTTTGTGTCGTTACAAAAAATGACGTTTCGCCAATCATGTACAGTCCAAGTTTCGTGCATTTTGACCCACTATAGCCTTTTCTGGAGCATTTTTGCGGTCAAGACAGGGTTTTTCGCTGTTCGCCGGCCATGGTATACAGATGGGGCCAAGTACACTGCCCTGCGGTACACCTGCCTTAATGGGCCTATAATCTGACCTTGCGTCTCCACATCTAACCCTAAAGACCTGTCATTCAGGTATGACTTGAGGAAGGCGTAATGCTCATGGGGTACGCTCCTTTTTATTTTCATTAGTAGTCCTGGATGTCAGACCCTGTCAAATGCCTGCTTGACGTCAAGGAAAACTGCGCAACAATATTTCTTCTCCTCCAAGCTGTTTAGAATCTTTTGTACAATCCTGTGGCATTGCTCCGGGGTGGCGTGACAACGCCTGAAACCAAATTGATGGTCTGGAATCAAGCCAGCCTTGTCTAATACGGTCTGAAATCTGCGCAGAAATACTCTCTCAAGTAACTTGGATAGTACTGATAATAAGCTTATCGGCCTGTATGAGGCAAGATCAGCTTCAGGCTTTCCTGGCTTCGGAATGAGGATGACCTCCGCCTTTTTCCAGTCAGAGGGGAAGTGGCCGATCTCCCAGCACGCGTTGAATATGCTCGTAAGCCTTTGGATACCTAATGGGGGAGAAGTTTAATGGCAAGGGCTTCAAGGCCATCCGCACCCGGGGAATTTTTGGTGTTAAGGCCAGCGACCTCCTCTTGAACTTCTCTTCCGAGACTGGCTCCAATTGACAGAAATCCGTGCAGGGTAGAGACAGAAACCTCTCAGTCTCAGCTTGGTCCACCTCCGAGCATCTATTGAATGGAGTGATGGCGTCTTCCAAATGAGCAGCAAATGCGTCCGCCCTCTCCTGATCGGAGCGGCACCGTCGGGTTTCCTAACCTGAGCCACCCTTTTCTTTGAAAGCTTGATGTGACTTGTCAGTTGCCACAAGTTGTGCTCGGGCTCGCCGGGCTCAACCTGACGTAGGTATTCTTCAAAAGCACAAGTCCGCAACCTCTGGAGCAGCTTCGTGAGTCTTTTGGTCGCACGATTGAAAGCTGTTTTGTCGCTGGGATACCTAGTTCGGAACCAGATCCTTCTAAGCCGTCGCTTTTCATTGAGCAGTAGAGCTACTTCTGGAGACCACAAATGTAAGTGCCTTTGAAGGATTTTGTTATTGCATGGAGCCCTTGGTGTTGCGACTAAGGCACCATTGTGCATCTCCTGAATGAGGTTGACCACGGCATTGTCAACATCAAATCCTGTGTTGAGGTCCGGCTGAGTATTGCCTAGGGCGTTATTTAGCCACCCTGTGTAGGTTTCGATGTTGGTACGTGATTTTATCATCCGGGAACTGATGACCTTCTTTTCAACAGGGGTATTAATGTGGAGCTCCACCGCGCTGTGATCCGAAAGGAGATCTGCATTTGACGAGCAGACAATGAAGTCCGGATGAATTCCGTGGGATATAGCAAAGTCCAGTAGGTCCGGCCGTTTTTGGGGGTCAGTGGGCCAGTACGTAGGCTCTCCGGTTGAATGACAGCTGAAGGCTCTACGCTGAATACACCTGAATAGCGTAGATCCTTTAGGGTTAGTCACACTCGAGCCCCACCATGGGTGCTTGGCATTGAAATCACCTGCAAGTATGAATTTGTCGCCCATGTCATTCAGCAGTAAATCAAATTGGTTATCGGACACTCTCTGTCTAGGAGGAATATAAGCGGAACCGATCATAATATTCCCCCAAGGGTGGAGACACTGATTTTGGCGCACTGGATCTATTCTTCTTTGATTCTTGCGATCTCGCTGTAGTCAATGCTAGATTTGATTATAATTGTTGCTCCTCCGTGCCCTCTGCCACTGGGATGATTAGCATGAATGATGTCGTAGCCATGTAAAGTCAGGAATGATTTGTGTGTAAAGTGGGTTTCTGAAATTAGCAAAATGTCAATGCAGCGGGTGTGAATGACATGCTCCACTTCTAGCCTTTTATTAACTAGGCCGTTAGCGTTCCAGAAGGCTACGTGCAGTCCTACTTGTTGCATATCTGAGTAAGCTCATCATTGTTGTCATCTGTTCTAACATCTTATCCAAAACTCTCTCCAGGAGGCTTTCCACTCTCGACGTAAAGGCTGCCAACTGGTCGGCTTGTGGCATCTCGGGTGCTGCCGCTTGTTGCTGTTGTGAACGAGCTGCTCCTCTGGCTATATTAATAAGGTGTCCACTGTTGGATAGTGTTGAACGGGTTGGAAAGCTAAACGACGTGGTTGAGTCGAATCGAAACCTTTCACGATTAGGCATGACTGATCGTTTCAAATCAGCAAAACATGTAAGAAGTAAGTTTTTCCAGTTGAAAGGAGTCGAAATAAGCACTCGAACCGTTCGAAGGAACATTGAGGAGGCCGGACCTCATGGCCGGCGAACAGCGAAAAACCCTGTCTTCACCGCAAAAATGGTCCAGAAAAGGCTACAGTGGGTCAAAATGCACGAAACTTGGACTGTACATGATTGGCGAAACGTCATTTTTTGTAACGACACCAAAATAATCCATTTGACTTACAATAGTATGAACTAGGTGCGACCCCAAACGTGACAAACGCTTCAAAAATAATTGCTTACGGCGAAAGGTCAGGCAAGGAGCATGCCGAATGGTCCGGGGATGCTTTTCTTACTATGGCGTTGGTGATCTGGCATTTCTTAATGGAACTGTGAATGCTGAAAAGTTCCAAGGTGAGACTGGCCAGCAGTAGTCCTGATTTCTATTCGATTCAATGTCGTTGTCCTATTTTAAAAGTTAAAATACATAAGAACAAAACCAAAGAAATATGAGAATTTAAGGGGATTCTCGATTCAAATTTCGACAATTTTCAATTTTCAATTGTCAATTTCAATTTTGGCGGACCTTTGAAATTTTGTTTTTAAAAATTTCCTATTTTTCAGCCACAAATCAAGTTGAAAAGTAAAGAAGATCTTCACCGATTGGATTTATCCTAGTTCATACCAAAGCAAATATATGTATAGAATAACGTATTAAAATTTGGAACCGATTGGATTAATAGGTTTTGAGTAACCTCATGCGCCATTCGTAAAAACACTGTTTCGACAACATCGTAAAAACGCGTTTAAAGTTTTGAGACGGCTCTCGCCGTCGCCTGACGCTTCCACCATAAATCGGCTATATCTTCAAGAGTTTTTGAAATTTTCACTTAAAATTTTCTTGAATAGTTATAAGTTCGAATTAAATTTAAAAAAAAATCTATTGGGGAAACCGAGAATGGGGAGGGTCCCCTTAACAGTGGAAAGAGTCTGTTATAAAGACATAATTAAGAAAACTAACGAACACTTGGTAGATTTTATGCCATCAAGAATAAAGGCCGTATTAAAACTCAAGGAAGACCAACTAAATACTACAGAACCAAATCAAAATATTTTTTGAATACGTTAAATACTAAGCAGGGACTGCAAACAAGACTTATGAGTTCAAAAAAATTGAACCATAAAAAAGCATTTGTGGGGAGTGGGAAAAGGACACATATACCATTTTTAACGATGAATCCAGAAACATGCGCTGGATGCGCTGTTTAGAGGGATGTTCGACGCAATGATGACGAACGGGCCATGGATGTCCTGTATTGAAACGGTAAGCTGATCTAGAAGAGGGTCAACCACCGCAAGGCGTAGTGATGTAGCCTGAAGAGATCGACTGATAGCGATCATCACACCACCTCCTCCTCCACACTGGGTACTGGATGCACCTCGGTCTTTTCGAAATACTTGGTACAAGTTACGCTCGAAGAACACAAAGTAGCTAAAGTTGTTATTGAGCCACGTTTTCAAAAGGATGAAAGCACCAAAACCACAGGCAGAAGAATTCAGTAATACCATCCGGAACTTGGTCCTCATTCCCAATATATTTTGGAATATAACTTTTAAGCTTTTCGTGGAGTCCGAGGACAAATTATTACTTTCTAAACTGGGAAATGGACGGCTAGGCGGTACTGATGAAAATACACTCTTGGTACTGGTGCATGTGGAGGCAAATCCAATACGCCTAGCTTGCAAGATAGCCGTCGAGGACACATAAATTCTTCCATTCTAGTAGATTGGATTTCAAATGCCAAAGCTTGAAGAGAGCGATTGAAGTGGGCAAAGTAAAATGCAGAAACAGAGATAAGAACCTCTATTGAACAATAAAAAAAGAAGAAGAAGCAGAACCAAACTATTCTTGGATTTAAATCAATGGACGGCCCTCCAATACTTTGATATGATTTAAACGCATTAGTATTAGTAACGGATAGAAGAAAGTAGGCTGTGAGAATGACGTTTCACACATTTATACTTTGTGTGGCAGAGCTCGGGCAGAGAAATTTCCTATGCCCTCGGGATAGGGCCGTGCCGACCACTGATTTAAAGTAAAAAAAATTATTCATTCGCCTTCAAATATATCACATCACTCCCGAAGCGATATGGTTGAAATTGAGTGAAGTTTCTTAAATTACGAAGATGTTGCCAGATGAAGTAGGATAAACAAAAACCCCGTTCTGGTTATCACGATTCAGCCAAACTTGGTGAACTAAAATAAAACTTTTGAAAAACATTTTCATTTTTATCTCAATAGCTTTGACATAGCTTTTTTACCTGCATGTTTTGAATAAGTTTTACATATTTATGTATAAAATGTTTAATTAATTTAAAAATAGACCAGTTGGTATATTTAATGATATATTTTTTTAACAAATTCTTTAATTTTTAATACATTAAATATATTATAGTCCTTAGTTGTAACTTAATTAATATATTTTAGGAAAATCTATGCTTTACGACATATTCGATGAGCTAGAACTACAAACAATATTATCGATATTATAGTAGGGCACAACTCGTGATGATGGCTGATTTGAAAGAGTTTCAGATATTTTGCTTACAATCAACTTTGATAGTTTAAGGACAGCAAGGTGTGACATGAATTGTAGAATCATTGCGCCAAATCCTTTATAGAGCCCACAAAAGCCTTCTGAAAATATGGTCGATTGGTAACAATCGATGGCTCCTTGATAGTTTGTTAGTATTGGAACCACTGCATAACCATTGTCTAAATTGTCAATAATAGTTCGTGTACCTTGTAGTTGAAGACGATGTAACACGGTTTCAAAAGGATAGAAAATTACCTCGGTGGTTATTGTTGTTATAAGATTGGTATATATCTCAGCATTTTGATTTTCTAGCTCATCATCGCAAATTTTTTCAGCACGTTTTTTTCTTAAAACTGTTAACCGCCGTCTTATAATCCTAGAAGACAGCCCACGAATTACTAAACTGAATAAATACTTTATAATTCCCAACGAAACACATGGCCCTATTAACGCCCAAGCAGGCAGCATTCTGCCCTTTTGTGGTGAGCTTCAATACAGAAATCGAAGACTTCCTTCTCGAAATATATCAAAAAGTCCTGGTTTTTCACTTGCTATATCACTTTGGACCGTCTCCACTAAAGATGCAGAATGGAATGGTACAACCACTCCAATGCTGAAACTGAAAAAAATTTTATCAGTAACCCATATGAATAAATTGTATTAGACTAAAAAGGTGATATAAACTATTCCAGCAACTTCCGATTTTTATCCGACATATGGGCACTTCCAGAAACAGGCTAACCAGGACAGGAAAATTTAATGTAAAACAAACACATGTATAAAATTTGAGTGTATGCGTAGCAGAGAAAAACAATGAGAGCAAAGAATTCATTGAGCGAATAAAACCCAGTTTTTTATTTCATTTTTCGTTTATTTAAAAATTAAAATGGGCAATAAAATAGTGTATATTATTTTAAAGTAAACTTTTCTAGCAACAGTTCTAAAACAAAAGAATCACTACGCCTTCCTATCTATATTTTCTATGTATAAAACTTGTTCCAAAATAATTTCTGAGATTTGTCTTAGTGGAAATATATTTTTTTTAAGTTTTGGCTGTCAAACGAGGCAAAATGGGAGCAAATGAGAGAGATTCTAAAAAATTTGAGAGTGCTTACACTGTCAGTGTGCCGGCAGCGCTGCGGCAGAATTTCCTATCCGTGCTATGGAAAATGAGATTTTGCCCCCAACTGGTTTAAAGTAATTATTTCATTGTTTTATCCTATGATATGTTGGCAGACCTTATACCAAATATCAAATGTCTTATGCGAGAAGATAATCGCCAAACCCAAATTAACAAAATTCTTATTTAACAGGTTATTCAATTTTTACTAATTACGTTTGTTTTGATATTAAGTTAGAGACCAAACATTTATCTTCTAAATCAATTATGGCTTCAAGTGGTTATCAATTTATTTGGTCATCCATTTACAGTAGAGGACAATGAAATCCGGACAGGCAGAAAATACTAATTTTTTACTTTTTTTTCAGCCAGCGTTTACTTTATGGAGTAAATTTGTTTTTAATCGATGAAATTAATATAAATGGTAATTCAAAACGTGTTCTTTTACATTTAATTTTGTTTTATTTGGAAATAAAACGTATACTTCAATATTCGATGGAATTTTTTTTAACCAACGAAAGGTAACGAAAATTTTTGAAAATTGTTTCTTAATAGATTAGTATTTAAGGTGTTCAAAAATAATTTGTTATCGTTTAAATATCGTTTAATCGTTAAATATCGTTATATCGTTTAAATTCAATTATTTATCAAACTGCGTTACAAAACTGTATAAAAACTTTTTTATGCAGTTCAGAAACTTTCGTTTTTTATATAAAAAGTGTTGATCACTCAGAATTCTGTCCAATACTCAACAGGTGATTACTTTTCCAACCAATTTGGTGAATGTGGTAATCTGAATTGGTTGTGCAGTTTCTGATCCAAAATATAAAAAATCAAAAAAAATTGTATAGTTGATTCAATTAATGTTTAAAAACAGGTAAATATTATATTTAGTTGTATATTATTGAGTTTTTGTGTTGATTGCATTATTATACAATTAAATCATTAATTTCGCTTAGTTTAAAAAATTATATTTTTTTTTGCTTTTTGTAAAAAAAATTAAGAAAAACCAACCTTAAAAAAAAAATAAAAAGAAGTGTATTTTTTATTTTTACTTATCTACCGAACAAAAAAAATCAAGAAAATCGGCGTTATTGCCATGTAAAGGGTTAAAACTTTAATTATTTTTTTAAGCGAATCCTTAAAGAATAAAAAAAATATATATCCCTGTTTCCTGCACGATAGCAAGGACCTGAGTCGTCCTAAAAGATTATGTTTGGGGCATGAGAAAGATGCTCCTCCATTGAGGGTAGAAGGTGACGATTCAGAACACCTTGGAACTTTTCAGCATTCACAGTTCCATTAATTAATGCCAGATCACCAACGCCATAGTAAGAAAAGCATCCCTGGACCATTCGGCATGCTCCTTCCCTGACCCTTTGCCGTAAGCAATTATTTTTGAAGCGTTTGTCGCGTTTGGGGCGCACCTAGCTCATACTATTGTAAGTCAAATGGATTATTTTTGTGTCGTTACAAAAAATGACGTTTCGCCAATCATGTACAGTCCAAGTTTCGTGCATTTTGACCCACTATAGCCTTTTCTGGAGCATTTTTGCGGTCAAGACAGGGTTTTTCGCTGTTCGCCGGCCATGGTATACAGATGGGGCCAAGTACACTGCCCTGCGGTACACCTGCCTTAATGGGCCTATAATCTGACCTTGCGTCTCCACATCTAACCCTAAAGACCTGTCATTCAGGTATGACTTGAGGAAGGCGTAATGCTCATGGGGTACGCTCCTTTTTATTTTCATTAGTAGTCCTGGATGTCAGACCCTGTCAAATGCCTGCTTGACGTCAAGGAAAACTGCGCAACAATATTTCTTCTCCTCCAAGCTGTTTAGAATCTTTTGTACAATCCTGTGGCATTGCTCCGGGGTGGCGTGACAACGCCTGAAACCAAATTGATGGTCTGGAATCAAGCCAGCCTTGTCTAATACGGTCTGAAATCTGCGCAGAAATACTCTCTCAAGTAACTTGGATAGTACTGATAATAAGCTTATCGGCCTGTATGAGGCAAGATCAGCTTCAGGCTTTCCTGGCTTCGGAATGAGGATGACCTCCGCCTTTTTCCAGTCAGAGGGGAAGTGGCCGATCTCCCAGCACGCGTTGAATATGCTCGTAAGCCTTTGGATACCTAATGGGGGAGAAGTTTAATGGCAAGTGCTTCAAGGCCATCCGCACCGGGGGAATTTTTGGTGTTAAGGCCAGCGACCTCCTCTTGAACTTCTCTTCCGAGACTGGCTCCAATTGACAGAAATCCGTGCAGGGTAGAGACAGAAACCTCTCAGTCTCAGCTTGGTCCACCTCCGAGCATCTATTGAATGGAGTGATGGCGTCTTCCAAATGAGCAGCAAATGCGTCCGCCCTCTCCTGATCGTAGCGGCACCGTCGGGTTTCCTAACCTGAGCCAGCCTTTTCTTTGAAAGCTTGATGTGACTTGTCAGTTGCCACAAGTTGTGCTCGGGCTCGCCGGGCTCAACCTGACGTAGGTATTCTTCAAAAGCACAAGTCCACAACCTCTGGAGCAGCTTCGTGAGTCTTTTGGTCGCACGATTGAAAGCTGTTTTGTCGCTGGGATACCTAGTTCGGAACCAGATCCTTCTAAGCCGTCGCTTTTCATTGAGCAGTAGAGCTACTTCTGGAGACCACAAATGTAAGTGCCTTTGAAGGATTTTGTTATTGCATGGAGCCCTTGGTGTTGCGACTAAGGCAGCATTGTGCATCTCCTGAATGAGGTTGACCACGGCATTGTCAACATCAAATCCTGTGTTGAGGTCCGGCTGAGTATTGCCTAGGGCGTTATTTAGCCACCCTGTGTAGGTTTCGATGTTGGTACGTGATTTTATCATCCGGGAACTGATGACCTTCTTTTCAACAGGGGTATTAATGTGGAGCTCCACCGCGCTGTGATCCGAAAGGAGATCTGCATTTGACGAGCAGACAATGAAGTCCGGATGAATTCCGTGGGATATAGCAAAGTCCAGTAGGTCCGGCCGTTTTTGGGGGTCAGTGGGCCAGTACGTAGGCTCTCCGGTTGAATGACAGCTGAAGGCTCTACGCTGAATACACCTGAATAGCGTAGATCCTTTAGGGTTAGTCACACTCGAGCCCCACCATGGGTGCTTGGCATTGAAATCACCTGCAAGTATGAATTTGTCGCCCATGTCATTCAGCAGTAAATCAAATTGGTTATCGGACACTCTCTGTCTAGGAGGAATATAAGCGGAACCGATCATAATATTCCCCCAAGGGTGGAGACACTGATTTTGGCGCACTGGATCCATTCTTCTTTGATTCTTGCGATCTCGCTGTAGTCAATGCTAGATTTGATTATAATTGTTGCTCCTCCGTGCCCTCTGCCACTGGGATGATTAGCATGAATGATATCGTAGCCGTGTAAAGTCAGGAATGATTTGTGTGTAAAGTGGGTTTCTGAAATTAGCAAAATGTCAATGCAGCGGGTGTGAATGACATGCTCCACTTCTAGCCTTTTATTAACTAGGCCGTTAGCGTTCCAGAAGGCTACGTGCAGTCCTACTTGTTGCATATCTGAGTAAGCTCATCATTGTTGTCATCTGTTCTAACATCTTATCCAAAACTCTCTCCAGGAGGCTTTCCACTCTCGACGTAAAGGCTGCCAACTGGTCGGCTTGTGGCATCTCGGGTGCTGCCGCTTGTTGCTGTTGTGAACGAGCTGCTCCTCTGGCTATATTAATAAGGTGTCCACTGTTGGATAGTGTTGAACGGGTTGGAAAGCTAAACGACGTGGTTGAGTCGAATCGAAACCTTTCACGATTAGGCATGACTGATCGTTTCAAATCAGCAAAACATGTAAGAAGTAAGTTTTTCCAGTTGAAAGGAGTCGAAATAAGCACTCGAACCGTTCGAAGGAACATTGAGGAGGCCGGACCTCATGGCCGGCGAACAGCGAAAAACCCTGTCTTCACCGCAAAAATGCTCCAGAAAAGGCTACAGTGGGTCAAAATGCACGAAACTTGGACTGTACATGATTGGCGAAACGTTATTTTTTGTAACGACACCAAAATAATCCATTTGACTTACAATAGTATGAACTAGGTGCGACCCCAAACGTGACAAACGCTTAAAAAATAATTGCTTACGGCGAAAGGTCAGGCAAGGAGCATGCCGAATGGTCCGGGGATGCTTTTCTTACTATGGCGTTGGTGATCTGGCATTTCTTAATGGAACTGTGAATGCTGAAAAGTTCCAAGGTGAGACTGGCCAGGCAGTAGTCCTGATTTCTATTCGATTCAATGTCGTTGTCCTATTTTAAAAGTTAAAATACATAAGAACAAAACCAAAGAAATATGAGAATTTAAGGGGATTCTCGATTCAAATTTCGACAATTTTCAATTTTCAATTGTCAATTTCAATTTTGGCGGACCTTTGAAATTTTGTTTTTAAAAATTTCCTATTTTTCAGCCACAAATCAAGTTGAAAAGTAAAGAAGATCTTCACCGATTGGATTTATCCTAGTTCATACCAAAGCAAATATATGTATAGAATAACGTCTTAAAATTTGGAACCGATTGGATTAATAGGTTTTGAGTAACCTCATGCGCCATTCGTAAAAACACTGTTTCGACAACATCGTAAAAACGCGTTTAAAGTTTTGAGACGGCTCTCGCCGTCGCCTGACGCTTCCACCATAAATCGGCTATATCTTCAAGAGTTTTTGAAATTTTCACTTAAAATTTTCTTGAATAGTTATAAGTTCGAATTAAATTTAAAAAAAAATCTATTGGGGAAACAGAGAATGGGGAGGGTCCCCTTAACAGTGGAAAGAGTCTGTTATAAAGACATAATTAAGAAAACTAACGAACACTTGGTAGATTTTATGCCATCAAGAATAAAGGCCGTATTAAAACTCAAGGAAGACCAACTAAATACTACAGAACCAAAACAAAATATTTTTTGAATACGTTAAATACTAAGCAGGGACTGCAAACAAGACTTATGAGTTCAAAAAAATTGAACCACAAAAAAGCATTTGTGGGGAGTGGGAAAAGGACACATATACCATTTTTAACGATGAATCCAGAAACATGCGCTGGATGCGCTGTTTAGAGGGATGTTCGACGCAATGATGACGAACGGGCCATGGATGTCCTGTATTGAAACGGTAAGCTGATCTAGAAGAGGGTCAACCACCGGAAGGCGTAGTGATGTAGCCTGAAGAGATCGACTGATAGCGATCATCACACCACCTCCTCCTCCACACTGGGTACTGGATGCACCTCGGTCTTTTCGAAATACTTGGTACAAGTTACGCTCGAAGAACACAAAGTAGCTAAAGTTGTTATTGAGCCACGTTTTCAAAAGGATGAAAGCACCAAAACCACAGGCAGAAGAATTCAGTAATACCATCCGGAACTTGGTCCTCATTCCCAATATATTTTGGAATATAACTTTTAAGCTTTTCTTGGAGTCCGAGGACAAATTATTACTTTCTAAACTGGGAAATGGACGGCTAGGCGGTACTGATGAAAATACACTCTTGGTACTGGTGCATGTGGAGGCATATCCAATACGCCTAGCTTGCAAGATAGCCGTCGAGGACACATAAATTCTTCCATTCTAGTAGATTGGATTTCAAAAGCCAAAGCTTGAAGAGAGCGATTGAAGTGGGCAAAGTAAAATGCAGAAACAGAGATAAGAACCTCTATTGAACAATAAAAAAAGAAGAAGAAGCAGAACCAAACTATTCTTGGATTTAAATGGACTATAATATATAACTATAAACGCATTAGTATTAGTAACGGATAGAAGAAACTAGGCTGTGAGCATGACGTTTCACACATGTATACTTTGTGTGGCAGAGCTCGGGCAGAGAAATTTCCTATGCCCTCGGGATAGGGCCGTGCCGACCACTGACTTAAAGTAAAAAAATTATTCATTCGCCTTCAAATATATCACATCACTCCCGAAGCGATATGGTTGAAATTGAGTGAAGTTTCTTAAATTACGAAGATGTTGCCAGATGAAGTAGGATAAACAAAAACCCCGTTCTGGTTATCACGATTCAGCCAAACTTGGTGAACTAAAATAAAACTTTTGAAAAACATTTTCATTTTTATCTCAATAGCTTTGACATAGCTTTTTTACCTGCATGTTTTGAATAAGTTTTACATATTTATGTATAAAATGTTTAATTAATTTAAAAATAGACCAGTTGGTATATTTAAGGATATATTTTTTTTAACAAATTCTTAAATTTTTAATACATTAAATATATTATAGTCCTTAGTTGTAACTTAATTAATATATTTTAGGAAAATCTATGCTTTACGACATATTCGATGAGCTAGAACTACAAACAATATTATCGATATTATAGTAGGGCACAACTCGTGATGATGGCTGATTTGAAAGAGTTTCAGATATTTTGCTTACAATCAACTTTGATAGTTTAAGGACAGCAAGGTGTGACATGAATTGTAGAATCATTGCGCCAAATCCTTTATAGAGCCCACAAAAACCTTCTGAAAATATGGTCGATTGGTAACAATCGATGGCTCCTTGATAGTTTGTTAGTATTGGAACCACTGCATAACCATTGTCTAAATTGTCAATAATAGTTCGTGTACCTTGTAGTTGAAGACGATGTAACACGGTTTCAAAAGGATAGAAAATTACCTCGGTGGTTATTGTTGTTATAAGATTGGTATATATCTCAGCATTTTGATTTTCTAGCTCATCATCGCAAATTTTTTCAGCACGTTTTTTTCTTAAAACTGTTAACCGCCGTCTTATAATCCTAGAAGACAGCCCACGAATTACTAAACTGAATAAATACTTTATAATTCCCAACGAAACACATGGCCCTATTAACGCCCAAGCAGGCAGCATTCTGCCCTTTTGTGGTGAGCTTCAATACAGAAATCGAAGACTTCCTTCTCGAAATATATCAAAAAGTCCTGGTTTTTCACTTGCTATATCACTTTGGACCGTCTCCACTAAAGATGCAGAATGGAATGGTACAACCACTCCAATGCTGAAACTGAAAAAAATTTTATCAGTAACCCATTTGAATAAATTGTATTAGACTAAAAAGGTGATATAAACTATTCCAGCAACTTCCGATTTTTATCCGACATATGGGCACTTCCAGAAACAGGCTAACCAGGACAGGAAAATTTAATGTAAAACAAACACATGTATAAAATTTGAGTGTATGCGTAGCAGAGAAAAACAATGAGAGCAAAGAATTCATTGAGCGAATAAAACCCAGTTTTTTATTTCATTTTTCGTTTATTTAAAAATTAAAATGGGCAATAAAATAGTGTATATTATTTTAAAGTAAACTTTTCTAGCAACAGTTCTAAAACAAAAGAATCACTACGCCTTCCTATCTATATTTTCTATGTATAAAACTTGTTCCAAAATAATTTCTGAGATTTGTCGAAAAAAAAAACAATGAGAGCAAAGAATTCATTGAGCGAATAAAACCCAGTTTTTTATTTCATTTTTCGTTTATTTAAAAATTAAAATGGGCAATAAAATAGTGTATATTATTTTAAAGTAAACTTTTCTAGCAACAGTTCTAAAACAAAAGAATCACTACGCCTTCCTATCTATATTTTCTATGTTTTCTATATTTTCTATGCAAAATAATTTCTGAGATTTGTCTTAGTGGAAATATATTTTTTTTAAGTTTTGGCAGTCAAACGAGGCAAAATGGGAGCAAATGAGAGAGATTCTAAAAAATTTGAGAGTGCTTACACTGTCAGTGTGCCGGCAGCGCTGCGGCAGAATTTCCTATCCGTGCTATGGAAAATGAGATTTTGCCCCCAACTGGTTTAAAGTAATTATTTCATTGTTTTATCCTATGATATGTTGGCAGACCTTATACCAAATATCAAATGTCTTATGCGAGAAGATAATCGCCAAACCCAAATTAACAAAATTCTTATTTAACAGGTTATTCAATTTTTACTAATTACGTTTGTTTTGATATTAAGTTAGAGACCAAACATTTATCTTCTAAATCAATTATGGCTTCAAGTGGTTATCAATTTATTTGGTCATCCATTTACAGTAGAGGACAATGAAATCCGGACAGGCAGAAAATACTAATTTTTTACTTTTTTTCAGCCAGCGTTCACTTTATGGAGTAAATTTGTTTTTAATCGATGAAATTAATATAAATGGTAATTCAAAACGTGTTCTTTTACATTTAATTTTGTTTTATTTGGAAATAAAACGTATACTTCAATATTCGATGGAATTTTTTTAACCAACGAAAGGTAACGAAAATTTTTGAAAATTGTTTCTTAATAGATTAGTATTTAAGGTGTTCAAAAATAATTTGTTTTGGTTCTTTAGTATTTATTTGGTCTTCCTTAAGTTTTTAGTACGGCCTTAATTCTTCATGGCATAAAATCTATCAAGTGTTCGTTAGTTTTCTTAATTATGTCTTTATAAAAGACACTTTCCACTGTTAAATTAAATTCTCTTATTTTTTGGTTTTGTTTTTATGTATTTTAACTTTTAAAATAGGACAACGATATTGAATCGGATAGAAATCAGGACTAAATAAGGACCTGGCCAGTCTAATAATGATATTCGATTTTTCTGCAAATAATTTATTACCTAAATTAAAAAAAAATACTAGAAATTTAACCCTTTACATGGTGGTGATGCAGATCTGCATCATACCGTTTAAATTCAATTATTTATCAAACTGCGTTACAAAACTGTATAAAAACTTTTTTATGCAGTTCAGAAACATTCGTTTTTTATATAAAAAGTGTTGATCACTCAGAATTCTGTCCAATACTCAACAGGTGATTACTTTTCCAACCAATTTGGTGAATGTGGTAATCTGAATTGGTTGTGCAGTTTCTGATCCAAAATATAAAAAATCAAAAAAATTGTATAGTTGATTCAATTAATGTTTAAAAACAGGTAAATATTATATTTAGTTGTATATTATTGAGTTTTTGTGTTGATTGCATTATTATACAATTAAATCATTAATTTCGCTTAGTTTAAAAAATTATATTTTTTTTTGCTTTTTGTAAAAAAAATTAAGAAAAACCAACCTTAAAAAAAAATAAAAGAAGTGTATTTTTTATTTTTACTTATCTACCGAACAAAAAAAATCAAGAAAATCGGCGTTATTGCCATATAAAGGGTTAAAACTTTAATTATTTTTTTAAGCAAATCCTTAAAGAATAAAAAAAAATATATATCCCTGTTTCCTGCACGATAGCAAGGACCTGAGTCGTCCTAAAAGATTATGTTTGGGGCATGAGAAAGATGCTCCTCCATTGAGGGTAGAAGGTGACGATTCAGAACACCTTGGAACTTTTCAGCATTCACAGTTCCATTAATTAATGCCAGATCACCAACGCCATAGTAAGAAAAGCATCCCTGGACCATTCGGCATGCTCCTTGCCTGACCCTTTGCCGTAAGCAATTATTTTTGAAGCGTTTGTCGCGTTTGGGGCGCACCTAGCTATACTATTGTAAGTCAAATGGATTATTTTTGTGTCGTTACAAAAAATGACGTTTCGCCAATCATGTACAGTCCAAGTTTCGTGCATTTTGACCCACTATAGCCTTTTCTGGAGCATTTTTGCGGTCAAGACAGGGTTTTTCGCTGTTCGCCGGCCATGGTATACAGATGGGGCCAAGTACACTGCCCTGCGGTACACCTGCCTTAATGGGCCTATAATCTGACCTTGCGTCTCCACATCTAACCCTAAAGACCTGTCATTCAGGTATGACTTGAGGAAGGCGTAATGCTCATGGGGTACGCTCCTTTTTATTTTCATTAGTAGTCCTGGATGTCAGACCCTGTCAAATGCCTGCTTGACGTCAAGGAAAACTGCGCAACAATATTTCTTCTCCTCCAAGCTGTTTAGAATCTTTTGTACAATCCTGTGGCATTGCTCCGGGGTGGCGTGACAACGCCTGAAACCAAATTGATGGTCTGGAATCAAGCCAGCCTTGTCTAATACGGTCTGAAATCTGCGCAGAAATACTCTCTCAAGTAACTTGGATAGTACTGATAATAAGCTTATCGGCCTGTATGAGGCAAGATCAGCTTCAGGCTTTCCTGGCTTCGGAATGAGGATGACCTCCGCCTTTTTCCAGTCAGAGGGGAAGTGGCCGATCTCCCAGCACGCGTTGAATATGCTCGTAAGCCTTTGGATACCTAATGGGGGAGAAGTTTAATGGCAAGTGCTTCAAGGCCATCCGCACCGGGGGAATTTTTGGTGTTAAGGCCAGCGACCTCCTCTTGAACTTCTCTTCCGAGACTGGCTCCAATTGACAGAAATCCGTGCAGGGTAGAGACAGAAACCTCTCAGTCTCAGCTTGGTCCACCTCCGAGCATCTATTGAATGGAGTGATGGCGTCTTCCAAATGAGCAGCAAATGCGTCCGCCCTCTCCTGATCGGAGCGGCACCGTCGGGTTTCCTAACCTGAGCCAGCCTTTTCTTTGAAAGCTTGATGTGACTTGTCAGTTGCCACAAGTTGTGCTCGGGCTCGCCGGGCTCAACCTGACGTAGGTATTCTTCAAAAGCACAAGTCCACAACCTCTGGAGCAGCTTCGTGAGTCTTTTGGTCGCACGATTGAAAGCTGTTTTGTCGCTGGGATACCTAGTTCGGAACCAGATCCTTCTAAGCCGTCGCTTTTCATTGAGCAGTAGAGCTACTTCTGGAGACCACAAATGTAAGTGCCTTTGAAGGATTTTGTTATTGCATGGAGCCCTTGGTGTTGCGACTAAGGCAGCATTGTGCATCTCCTGAATGAGGTTGACCACGGCATTGTCAACATCAAATCCTGTGTTGAGGTCCGGCTGAGTATTGCCTAGGGCGTTATTTAGCCACCCTGTGTAGGTTTCGATGTTGGTACGTGATTTTATCATCCGGGAACTGATGACCTTCTTTTCAACAGGGGTATTAATGTGGAGCTCCACCGCGCTGTGATCCGAAAGGAGATCTGCATTTGACGAGCAGACAATGAAGTCCGGATGAATTCCGTGGGATATAGCAAAGTCCAGTAGGTCCGGCCGTTTTTGGGGGTCAGTGGGCCAGTACGTAGGCTCTCCGGTTGAATGACAGCTGAAGGCTCTACGCTGAATACACCTGAATAGCGTAGATCCTTTAGGGTTAGTCACACTCGAGCCCCACCATGGGTGCTTGGCATTGAAATCACCTGCAAGTATGAATTTGTCGCCCATGTCATTCAGCAGTAAATCAAATTGGTTATCGGACACTCTCTGTCTAGGAGGAATATAAGCGGAACCGATCATAATATTCCCCCCAAGGGTGGAGACACTGATTTTGGCGCACTGGATCCATTCTTCTTTGATTCTTGCGATCTCGCTGTAGTCAATGCTAGATTTGATTATAATTGTTGCTCCTCCGTGCCCTCTGCCACTGGGATGATTAGCATGAATGATATCGTAGCCGTGTAAAGTCAGGAATGATTTGTGTGTAAAGTGGGTTTCTGAAATTAGCAAAATGTCAATGCAGCGGGTGTGAATGACATGCTCCACTTCTAGCCTTTTATTAACTAGGCCGTTAGCGTTCCAGAAGGCTACGTGCAGTCCTACTTGTTGCATATCTGAGTAAGCTCATCATTGTTGTCATCTGTTCTAACATCTTATCCAAAACTCTCTCTCCAGGAGGCTTTCCACTCTCGACGTAAAGGCTGCCAACTGGTCGGCTTGTGGCATCTCGGGTGCTGCCGTTTGTTGCTGTTGTGAACGGGCTGCTCCTCTGGCTATATCAGCATAGCTCCTTAACAGGGTGTCCACTGTTGGATAGTGTTGAACGGGTTGGAAAGCTAAACGACGTGGTTGAGTCGAATCGAATCCTTTCACAATTAGGCATGACTGATCGTTTCAAATCAGCAAAACATGTAAGAAGTAAGTTTTTCCAGTTGAAAGGAGTCGAAATAAGCACTCGAACCGTTCGAAGGAACATTGAGGAGGCCGGACCTCATGGCCGGCGAACAGCGAAAAACCCTGTCTTCACCGCAAAAATGCTCCAGAAAAGGCTACAGTGGGTCAAAATGCACGAAACTTGGACTGTACATGATTGGCGAAACGTCATTTTTTGTAACGACACCAAAATAATCCATTTGACTTACTATAGTATGAGCTAGGTGCGACCCCAAACGTGACAAACGCTTCAAAAATAATTGCTTACGGCGAAAGGTCAGGCAAGGAGCATGCCGAATGGTCCGGGGATGCTTTTCTTACTATGGCGTTGGTGATCTGGCATTTCTTAATGGAACTGTGAATGCTGAAAAGTTCCAAGGTGAGACTGGCCAGGCAGTAGTCCTGATTTCTATTCGATTCAATGTCGTTGTCCTATTTTAAAAGTTAAAATACATAAGAACAAAACCAAAGAAATATGAGAATTTAAGGGGATTCTCCATTCAAATTTCGACAATTTTCAATTTTCAATTGTCAATTTCAATTTTGGCGGACCTTTGAAATTTTGTTTTTAAAAATTTCCTATTTTTCAGCCACAAATCAAGTTGAAAAGTAAAGAAGATCTTCACCGATTGGATTTATCCTAGTTCATACCAAAGCAAATATATGTATAGAATAACGTATTAAAATTTGGAACCGATTGGATTAATAGGTTTTGAGTAACCTCATGCGCCATTCGTAAAAACACTGTTCGACAACATCGTAAAAACGCGTTTTAAGTTTTGAGACGGCTCTCGCCGTCGCCTGACGCTTCCACCATAAATCGGCTATATCTTCAAGAGTTTTTGAAATTTTCACTTAAAATTTTCTTGAATAGTTATAAGTTCGAATGAAATTGAAAAAAAAATCTATTGGGGAAACCGAGAATGGGGAGGGTCCCCTTAACAGTGGAAAGAGTCTGTTATAAAGACATAATTAAGAAAACTAACGAACACTTGGAAGATTTTATGCCATCAAGAATAAAGACCGTATTAAAACTCAAGGAAGACCAACTAAATACTACAGAACCAAATCAAAATATTTTTTGAATACGTTAAATACTAAGCAGGGACTGCAAACAAGACTTATGAGTTCAAAAAAATTGAACCACAAAAAAGCATTTGTGGGGAGTGGGAAAAGGACACATATACCATTTTTAACGATGAATCCAGAAACATGCGCTGGATGCGCTGTTTAGAGGGATGTTCGACGCAATGATGACGAACGGGCCATGGATGTCCTGTATTGAAACGGTAAGCTGATCTAGAAGAGGGTCAACCACCGGAAGGCGTAGTGATGTAGCCTGAAGAGATCGACTGATAGCGATCATCACACCACCTCCTCCTCCACACTGGGTACTGGATGCACCTCGGTCTTTTCGAAATACTTGGTACAAGTTACGCTCGAAGAACACAAAGTAGCTAAAGTTGTTATTGAGCCACGTTTTCAAAAGGATGAAAGCACCAAAACCACAGGCAGAAGAATTCAGTAATACCATCCGGAACTTGGTCCTCATTCCCAATATATTTTGGAATATAACTTTTAAGCTTTTCTTGGAGTCCGAGGACAAATTATTACTTTCTAAACTGGGAAATGGACGGCTAGGCGGTACTGATGAAAATGCACTCTTGGTACTGGTGCATGTGGAGGCATATCCAATACGCCTAGCTTGCAAGATAGCCGTCGAGGACACATAAATTCTTCCATTCTAGTAGATTGGATTTCAAAAGCCAAAGCTTGAAGAGAGCGATTGAAGTGGGCAAAGTAAAATGCAGAAACAGAGATAAGAACCTCTATTGAACAATAAAAAAAGAAGAAGAAGCAGAACCAAACTATTCTTGGATTTAAATGGACTATAATATATAACTATAAACGCATTAGTATTAGTAACGGATAGAAGAAACTAGGCTGTGAGCATGACGTTTCACACATGTATACTTTGTGTGGCAGAGCTCGGGCAGAGAAATTTCCTATGCCCTCGGGATAGGGCCGTGCCGACCACTGACTTAAAGTAAAAAAATTATTCATTCGCCTTCAAATATATCACATCACTCCCGAAGCGATATGGTTGAAATTGAGTGAAGTTCCTTAAATTACGAAGATGTTGCCAGATGAAGTAGGATAAACAAAAACCCCGTTCTGGTTATCACGATTCAGCCAAACTTGGTGAACTAAAATAAAACTTTTGAAAAACATTTTCATTTTTATCTCAATAGCTTTGACATAGCTTTTTTACCTGCATGTTTTGAATAAGTTTTACATATTTATGTATAAAATGTTTAATTAATTTAAAAATAGACCAGTTGGTATATTTAAGGATATATTTTTTTAACAAATTCTTAAATTTTTAATACATTAAATATATTATAGTCCTTAGTTGTAACTTAATTAATATATTTTAGGAAAATCTATGCTTTACGACATATTCGATGAGCTAGAACTACAAACAATATTATCGATATTATAGTAGGGCACAACTCGTGATGATGGCTGATTTGAAAGAGTTTCAGATATTTTGCTTACAATCAACTTTGATAGTTTAAGGACAGCAAGGTGTGACATGAATTGTAGAATCATTGCGCCAAATCCTTTATAGAGCCCACAAAAACCTTCTGAAAATATGGTCGATTGGTAACAATCGATGGCTCCTTGATAGTTTGTTAGTATTGGAACCACTGCATAACCATTGTCTAAATTGTCAATAATAGTTCGTGTACCTTGTAGTTGAAGACGATGTAACACGGTTTCAAAAGGATAGAAAATTACCTCGGTGGTTATTGTTGTTATAAGATTGGTATATATCTCAGCATTTTGACTTTCTAGCTCATCATCGCAAATTTTTTCAGCACGTTTTTTTCTTAAAACCGTTAACCGCCGTCTTATAATCCTAGAAGACAGCCCACGAATTACTAAACTGAATAAATACTTTATAATTCCCAACGAAACACATGGCCCTATTAACGCCCAAGCAGGCAGCATTCTGCCCTTTTGTGGTGAGCTCCAATACAGAAATCGAAGACTTCCTTCTCGAAATATATCAAAAAGTCCTGGTTTTTCACTTGCTATATCACTTTGGACCGTCTCCACTAAAGATGCAGAATGAAATGGTACAACCACTCCAATGCTGAAACTGAAAACGACGGGTTATCAGTAACCCATATGAATAAATTGTATTAGACTAAAAAGGTGATATAAACTATTCCAGCAACTTCCGATTTTTATCCGACATATGGGCACTTCCAGAAACAGGCTAACCAGGACAGGAAAATTTAATGTAAAACAAACACATGTATAAAATTTGAGTGTATGCGTAGCAGAGAAAAACAATGAGAGGAAAGAATTCATTGAGCGAATAAAACCCAGTTTTTTATTTCATTTTTCGTTTATTTAAAAATTAAAATGGGCAATAAAATAGTGTATATTATTTTAAAGTAAACTTTTCTAGCAACAGTTCTAAAACAAAAGAATCACTACGCCTTCCTATCTATATTTTCTATGTATAAAACTTGTTCCAAAATAATTTCTGAGATTTGTCTTAGTGGAAATATATTTTTTTTAAGTTTTGGCTGTCAAACGAGGCAAAATGGGAGCAAATGAGAGAGATTCTAAAAAATTTGAGAGTGCTTACACTGTCAGTGTGCCGGCAGCGCTGCGGCAGAATTTCCTATCCGTGCTATGGAAAATGAGATTTTGCCCCCAACTGGTTTAAAGTAATTATTTCATTGTTTTATCCTATGATATGTTGGCAGACCTTATACCAAATATCAAATGTCTTATGCGAGAAGATAATCGCCAAACCCAAATTAACAAAATTCTTATTTAACAGGTTATTCAATTTTTACTAATTACGTTTGTTTTGATATTAAGTTAGAGACCAAACATTTATCTTCTAAATCAATTATGGCTTCAAGTGGTTATCAATTTATTTGGTCATCCATTTACAGTAGAGGACAATGAAATCCGGACAGGCAGAAAATACTAATTTTTTACTTTTTTTCAGCCAGCGTTCACTTTATGGAGTAAATTTGTTTTAAATCGATGAAATTAATATAAATGGTAATTCAAAACGTGTTTAATTTAATTTAATTTTGTTTTATTTGGAAATAAAACGTATACTTCAATATTCGATGGAATTTTTTTTAACCAACGAAAGGTAACGAAAATTTTTGAAAATTGTTTCTTAATAGATTATTATTTAAGGTGTTCAAAAATAATTTGTTTTGGTTCTTTAGTATTTATTTGGTCTTTCTTAAGTTTTTAGTACGGCCTTAATTCTTCATGGCATAAAATCTATCAAGTGTTCGTTAGTTTTCTTAATTATGTCTTTATAAAAGACACTTTCCACTGTTAAATTAAATTCTCTTATTTTTATACCCTTGCAGAGGGTATTATAATTTTGTCCAAAAGTGTGCAACGCAGTGAAGGAGACATCTCCGACCCTATAAAGTATATATATTCTTGATCAGGATCACCTCCTGAGTTGATATGAGCATGTCCGTCTGTCCGTCTGTCCGTCTGTCCGTCTGTCTGTCCGTCTGTCTGTCCGTCTGTCTGTCCGTCTGTCTGTCTGTTTCTACGCGAACTAGTCTCTCAGTTTTGAAGCTATCGTCTTGAAACTTTGCACACACCCTTCTTTCTTTTGCACGCAGTATATAAGTCGGAACGGCCCGGATCGGCCGACTATATCCTATAGCTGCCATATAACGGATTGATCGGAAATGGTATAACTTTGGTGTTTTTAGAGTTAGACAGTTCAAATTTTACAGGAAAGCTATTTTTGGCAAAACATTACGACATGCCAAATTTCATAAGGATCGGCCGACTATATCTTATAGCTGCCATATAACTGAACGATCGAAAATGACCCAACTTTCGTGTTTTTGAAGATAGAAAGCTGAAACTTAATACAGATTATATTTTTGGCCAGTTGATCCATCCTACCGAATTTCAATAGGATCGGCCGACTATATCCTATAGCTGCCATATAACTGAACGATCGGAAATGACCCAACTTTCGTGTTTTTGAAGATAGAAGTTTGGGACATTTTTTTTAGATTTTTTATTTTAGTTAATTGGTTTTATTATGATGTAATCATAAGGATCGGCCAACTATATCCGATGTTTGCGATATATATCCGGTTTTAGCTGCAAGGGTATATCAACTTCGGCTCCGCCCGAAGTTAGCTTTCCTTTCTTGTTTGGTTTTGTTTTTATGTATTTTAACTTTTAAAATAGGACAACGATATTGAATCGGATAGAAATCAGGACTAAATAAGGACCTGGCCAGTCTAATAATGATATTCGATTTTTCTGCAAATAATTTATTACCTAAATTAAAAAAAAAATACTAGAAATTTAAAACTTTAATTATTTTTTAAGCAAATCCTTAAAGAATAAAAAAAAATATATATCCCTGTTTCCTGCACGATAGCAAGGACCTGAGTCGTCCTAAAAGATTATGTTTGGGGCATGAGAAAGATGCTCCTCCATTGAGGGTAGAAGGTGACGATTCAGAACACCTTGGAACTTTTCAGCATTCACAGTTCCATTAATTAATGCCAGATCACCAACGCCATAGCAAGAAAAGCATCCCTGGACCATTCGGCATGCTCCTTCCCTGACCCTTTGCCGTAAGCAATTATTTTTGAAGCGTTTGTCGCGTTTGGGGCGCACCTAGCTCATACTATTGTAAGTCAAATGGATTATTTTTGTGTCGTTACAAAAAATGACGTTTCGCCAATCATGTACAGTCCAAGTTTCGTGCATTTTGACCCACTATAGCCTTTTCTGGAGCATTTTTGCGGTCAAGACAGGGTTTTTCGCTGTTCGCCGGCCATGGTATACAGATGGGGCCAAGTACACTGCCCTGCGGTACACCTGCCTTAATGGGCCTATAATCTGACCTTGCGTCTCCACATCTAACGCTAAAGACCTGTCATTCAGGTATGACTTGATTAAGGCGTAATGCTCATGGGGTACGCTCCTTTTTATTTTCATTAGTAGTCCTGGATGTCAGACCCTGTCAAATGCCTGCTTGACGTCAAGGAAAACTGCGCAACAATATTTCTTCTCCTCCAAGCTGTTTAGAATCTTTTGTACAATCCTGTGGCATTGCTCCGGGGTGGCGTGACAACGCCTGAAACCAAATTGATGGTCTGGAATCAAGCCAGTCTTGTCTAATACGGTCTGAAATCTGCGCAGAAATACTCTCTCAAGTAACTTGGATAGTACTGATAATAAGCTTATCGGCCTGTATGAGGCAAGATCAGCTTCAGGCTTTCCTGGCTTCGGAATGAGGATGACCTCCGCCTTTTTCCAGTCAGAGGGGAAGTGGCCGATCTCCCAGCACGCGTTGAATATGCTCGTAAGCCTTTGGATACCTAATGGGGGAGAAGTTTAATGGCAAGTGCTTCAAGGCCATCCGCACCCGGGGAATTTTTGGTGTTAAGGCCAGCGACCTCCTCTTGAACTTCTCTTCCGAGACAGGCTCCAATTGACAGAAATCAGTGCAGGGTAGAGACAGAAACCTCTCAGTCTCAGCTTGGTCCACCTCCGAGCATCTATTGAATGGAGTGATGGCGTCTTCCAAATGAGCAGCAAATGCGTCCGCCCTCTCCTGATCGGAGCGGCACCGTCGGGTTTCCTAACCTGAGCCAGCCTTTTCTTTGAAAGCTTGATGTGACTTGTCAGGTGCCACAAGTTGTGCTCGGGCTCGCCGGGCTCAACCTGACGTAGGTATTCTTCAAAAGCACAAGTCCGCAACCTCTGGAGCAGCTTCGTGAGTCTTTTGGTCGCACGATTGAAAGCTGTTTTGTCGCTGGGATACCTAGTTCGGAACCAGATCCTTCTAAGCCGTCGCTTTTCATTGAGCAGTAGAGCTACTTCTGGAGACCACAAATGTAAGTGACTGAAGGATTTTGTTATTGCATGGAGCCCTTGGTGTTGCGACTAAGGCAGCATTGTGCATCTCCTGAATGAGGTTGACCACGGCATTGTCAACATCAAATCCTGTGTTGAGGTCCGGCTGAGTATTGCCTAGGGCGTTATTTAGCCACCCTGTGTAGGTTTCGATGTTGGTACGTGATTTTATCATCCGGGAACTGATGACCTTCTTTTTAACAGGGGTATTAATGTGGAGCTCCACCGCGCTGTGATCCGAAAGGAGATCTGCATTTGACGAGCAGACAATGAAATCCGGATGAATTCCGTGGGATATAGCAAAGTCCAGTAGGTCCGGCCGTTTTTGGGGGTCAGTGGGCCAGTACGTAGGCTCTCCGGTTGAATGACAGCTGAATACACCTGAATAGCGTAGATCCTTTAGGGTTAGTCACACTCGAGCCCCACCATGGGTGCTTGGCATTGAAATCACCTGCAAGTATGAATTTGTCGCCCATGTCATTCAGCAGTAAATCAAATTGGTTATCGGACACTCTCTGTTTAGGAGGAATATAAGCGGAACCGATCATAATATTCCCCCAAGGGTGGAGACACTGATTTTGGCGCACTGGATCCATTCTTCTTTGATTCTTGCGATCTCGCTGTAGTCAATGCTAGATTTGATTATAATTGTTGCTCCTCCGTGCCCTCTGCCACTGAGATGATTAGCATGAATGATATCGTAGCCGTGTAAAGTCAGGAATGATTTGTGTGTAAAGTGGGTTTCTGAAATTAGCAAAATGTCAATGCAGCGGGTGTGAATGACATGCTCCACTTCTAGCCTTTTATTAACTAGGCCGTTAGCGTTCCAGAAGGCTACGTGCAGTCCTACTTGTTGCATATCTGAGTAAGCTCATCATTGTTGTCATCTGTTCTAACATCTTATCCAAAACTCTCTCCAGGAGGCTTTCCACTCTCGACGTAAAGGCTGCCAACTGGTCGGCTTGTGGCATCTCGGGTGCTGCCGTTTGTTGCTGTTGTGAACGGGCTGCTCCTCTGGCTATATCAGCATAGCTCCTTAACAGGGTGTCCACTGTTGGATAGTGTTGAACGGGTTGGAAAGCTAAACGACGTGGTTGAGTCGAATCGAATCCTTTCACAATTAGGCATGACTGATCGTTTCAAATCAGCAAAACATGTAAGAAGTAAGTTTTTCCAGTTGAAAGGAGTCGAAATAAGCACTCGAACCGTTCGAAGGAACATTGAGGAGGCCGGACCTCATGGCCGGCGAACAGCGAAAAACCCTGTCTTCACCGCAAAAATGCTCCAGAAAAGGCTACAGTGGGTCAAAATGCACGAAACTTGGACTGTACATGATTGGCGAAACGTTATTTTTATACCCTTGCAGAGGGTATTATAATTTTGTCCAAAAGTGTGCAACGCAGTGAAGGAGACATCTCCGACCCTATAAAGTATATATATTCTTGATCAGGATCACCTCCTGAGTTGATATGAGCATGTCCGTCTGTCCGTCTGTCCGTCTGTCTGTTTCTACGCAAACTAGTCTCTCAGTTTTAAAGCTATCGTCTTGAAAATTTGCACACACCCTTCTTTCCTTTGCACGCAGTATATAAGTCGGAACGGCCGGGATCGGCCGACTATATCCTATAGCTGCCATATAACTGATTGATCGGAAATGGTATAACTTTGGTGTTTTTAGAGTTAGAGAGTTCAAATTTGACATGAGAGCTATTTTTGGCAAAATAATACGACATGCCAAATTTCATAAGGATCGGCCGACTATATCCTATAGCTGCCATATAACTCAACGATCGGAAATGACCCAACTTTCGTGTTTTTGAAGATAGAAAGCTGGAATTTAGTACAGACTCTATTTTTGGTTAGTTGATCCAACCTACCAAATTTCATAAGGATCGGCCGACTATATCCTATAGCTGCCATATAACTGAACGATCGGAAATGACCCAACCTTTATGTTTTTGAAGATAGAAAGCTGGAACTTGGTACAGATTATATTTTGATCCATCCTACCAAATTTCATAAGGATCGGCCAACTATATCCGATGTTTGCGATACATATCCGGTTTTAGCTGCAAGGGTATATAAACTTCGGCTCCGCCCGAAGTTAGCTTTCCTTTCTTGTTTGTAACGACACCAAAATAATCCATTTGACTTACTATAGTATGAGCTAGGTGCGACCCCAAACGTGACAAACGCTTCAAAAATAATTGCTTACGGCGAAAGGTCAGGCAAGGAGCATGCCGAATGGTCCGGGGATGCTTTTCTTACTATGGCGTTGGTGATCTGGCATTTCTTAATGGAACTGTGAATGCTGAAAAGTTCCAAGGTGAGACTGGCCAGGCAGTAGTCCTGATTTCTATTCGATTCAATGTCGTTGTCCTATTTTAAAAGTTAAAATACATAAGAACAAAACCAAAGAAATATGAGAATTTAAGGGGATTCTCCATTCAAATTTCGACAATTTTCAATTTTCAATTGTCAATTTCAATTTTGGCGGACCTTTGAAATTTTGTTTTTAAAAATTTCCTATTTTTCAGCCACAAATCAAGTTGAAAAGTAAAGAAGATCTTCACCGATTGGATTTATCCTAGTTCATACCAAAGCAAATATATGTATAGAATAACGTATTAAAATTTGGAACCGATTGGATTAATAGGTTTTGAGTAACCTCATGCGCCATTCGTAAAAACACTGTTTCGACAACATCGTAAAAACGCGTTTTAAGTTTTGAGACGGCTCTCGCCGTCGCCTGACGCTTCCACCATAAATCGGCTATATCTTCAAGAGTTTTTGAAATTTTCACTTAAAATTTTCTTGAATAGTTATAAGTTCGAATGAAATTTAAAAAAAAATCTATTGGGGAAACCGAGAATGGGGAGGGTCCCCTTAACAGTGGAAAGAGTCTGTTATAAAGACATAATTAAGAAAACTAACGAACACTTGGTAGATTTTATGCCATCAAGAATAAAGACCGTATTAAAACTCAAGGAAGACCAACTAAATACTACAGAACCAAATCAAAATATTTTTTGAATACGTTAAATACTAAGCAGGGACTGCAAACAAGACTTATGAGTTCAAAAAAATTGAACCACAAAAAAAGCATTTGTGGGGAGTGGGAAAAGGACACATATACCATTTTTAACGATGAATCCAGAAACATGCGCTGGATGCGCTGTTTAGAGGGATGTTCGACGCAATGATGACGAACGGGCCATGGATGTCCTGTATTGAAACGGTAAGCTGATCTAGAAGAGGGTCAACCACCGGAAGGCGTAGTGATGTAGCCTGAAGAGATCGACTGATAGCGATCATCACACCACCTCCTCCTCCACACTGGGTACTGGATGCACCTCGGTCTTTTCGAAATACTTGGTACAAGTTACGCTCGAAGAACACAAAGTAGCTAAAGTTGTTATTGAGCCACGTTTTCAAAAGGATGAAAGCACCAAAACCACAGGCAGAAGAATTCAGTAATACCATCCGGAACTTGGTCCTCATTCCCAATATATTTTGGAATATAACTTTTAAGCTTTTCTTGGAGTCCGAGGACAAATTATTACTTTCTAAACTGGGAAATGGACGGCTAGGCGGTACTGATGAAAATACACTCTTGGTACTGGTGCATGTGGAGGCATATCCAATACGCCTAGCTTGCAAGATAGCCGTCAAGGACACATAAATTCTTCCATTCTAGTAGATTGGATTTCAAAAGCCAAAGCTTGAAGAGAGCGATTGAAGTGGGCAAAGTAAAATGCAGAAACAGAGATAAGAACCTCTATTGAACAATAAAAAAAGAAGAAGAAGCAGAACCAAACTATTCTTGGATTTAAATGGACTATAATATATAACTATAAACGCATTAGTATTAGTAACGGATAGAAGAAACTAGGCTGTGAGCATGACGTTTCACACATGTATACTTTGTGTGGCAGAGCTCGGGCAGAGAAATTTCCTATGCCCTCGGGATAGGGCCGTGCCGACCACTGACTTAAAGTAAAAAAATTATTCATTCGCCTTCAAATATATCACATCACTCCCGAAGCGATATGGTTGAAATTGAGTGAAGTTTCTTAAATTACGAAGATGTTGCCAGATGAAGTAGGATAAACAAAAACCCCGTTCTGGTTATCACGATTCAGCCAAACTTGGTGAACTAAAATAAAACTTTTGAAAAACATTTTCATTTTTATCTCAATAGCTTTGACATAGCTTTTTTACCTGCATGTTTTGAATAAGTTTTACATATTTATGTATAAAATGTTTAATTAATTTAAAAATAGACCAGTTGGTATATTTAAGGATATATTTTTTTTTAACAAATTCTTAAATTTTTAATACATTAAATATATTATAGTCCTTAGTTGTAACTTAATTAATATATTTTAGGAAAATCTATGCTTTACGACATATTCGATGAGCTAGAACTACAAACAATATTATCGATATTATAGTAGGGCACAACTCGTGATGATGGCTGATTTGAAAGAGTTTCAGATATTTTGCTTACAATCAACTTTGATAGTTTAAGGACAGCAAGGTGTGACATGAATTGTAGAATCATTGCGCCAAATCCTTTATAGAGCCCACAAAAACCTTCTGAAAATATGGTCGATTGGTAACAATCGATGGCTCCTTGATAGTTTGTTAGTATTGGAACCACTGCATAACCATTGTCTAAATTGTCAATAATAGTTCGTGTACCTTGTAGTTGAAGACGATGTAACACGGTTTCAAAAGGATAGAAAATTACCTCGGTGGTTATTGTTGTTATAAGATTGGTATATATCTCAGCATTTTGATTTTCTAGCTCATCATCGCAAATTTTTTCAGCACGTTTTTTTCTTAAAACTGTTAACCGCCGTCTTATAATCCTAGAAGACAGCCCACGAATTACTAAACTGAATAAATACTTTATAATTCCCAACGAAACACATGGCCCTATTAACGCCCAAGCAGGCAGCATTCTGCCCTTTTGTGGTGAGCTCCAATACAGAAATCGAAGACTTCCTTCTCGAAATATATCAAAAAGTCCTGGTTTTTCACTTGCTATATCACTTTGGACCGTCTCCACTAAAGATGCAGAATGGAATGGTACAACCACTCCAATGCTGAAACTGAAAAAAATTTTATCAGTAACCCATATGAATAAATTGTATTAGACTAAAAGGTGATATAAACTATTCCAGCAACTTCCGATTTTTATCCGACATATGGGCACTTCCAGAAACAGGCTAACCAGGACAGGAAAATTTAATGTAAAACAAACACATGTATAAAATTTGAGTGTATGCGTAGCAGAGAAAAACAATGAGAGCAAAGAATTCATTGAGCGAATAAAACCCAGTTTTTTATTTCATTTTTCGTTTATTTAAAAATTAAAATGGGCAATAAAATAGTGTATATTATTTTAAAGTAAACTTTTCTAGCAACAGTTCTAAAACAAAAGAATCACTACGCCTTCCTATCTATATTTTCTATGTATAAAACTTGTTCCAAAATAATTTCTGAGATTTGTCTTAGTGGAAATATATTTTTTTAAGTTTTGGCTGTCAAACGAGGCAAAATGGGAGCAAATGAGAGAGATTCTAAAAAATTTGAGAGTGCTTACACTGTCAGTGTGCCGGCAGCGCTGCGGCAGAATTTCCTATCCGTGCTATGGAAAATGAGATTTTGCCCCCAACTGGTTTAAAGTAATTATTTCATTGTTTTATCCTATGATATGTTGGCAGACCTTATACCAAATATCAAATGTCTTATGCGAGAAGATAATCGCCAAACCCAAATTAACAAAATTCTTATTTAACAGGTTATTCAATTTTTACTAATTACGTTTGTTTTGATATTAAGTTAGAGACCAAACATTTATCTTCTAAATCAATTATGGCTTCAAGTGGTTATCAATTTATTTGGTCATCCATTTACAGTAGAGGACAATGAAATCCGGACAGGCAGAAAATACTAATTTTTTACTTTTTTTTCAGCCAGCGTTCACTTTATGGAGTAAATTTGTTTTTAATCGATGAAATTAATATAAATGGTAATTCAAAACGTGTTTAATTTAATTTAATTTTGTTTTATTTGGAAATAAAACGTATACTTCAATATTCGATGGAATTTTTTTTAACCAACGAAAGGTAACGAAAATTTTTGAAAATTGTTTCTTAATAGATTATTATTTAAGGTGTTCAAAAATAATTTGTTTTGGTTCTTTAGTATTTATTTGGTCTTCCTTAAGTTTTTAGTACGGCCTTAATTCTTCATGGCATAAAATCTATCAAGTGTTCGTTAGTTTTCTTAATTATGTCTTTATAAAAGACACTTTCCACTGTTAAATTAAATTCTCTTATTTTTTGGTTTTGTTTTTATGTATTTTAACTTTTAAAATAGGACAACGATATTGAATCGGATAGAAATCAGGACTAAATAAGGACCTGGCCAGTCTAATAATGATATTCGATTTTTCTGCAAATAATTTATTACCTAAATTAAAAAAAAAATACTAGAAATTTAAAACTTTAATTATTTTTTTAAGCAAATCCTTAAAGAATAAAAAAAATATATATCCCTGTTTTCTGCACGATAGCAAGGACCTGAGTCGTCCTAAAAGATTATGTTTGGGGCATGAGAAAGATGCTCCTCCATTGAGGGTAGAAGGTGACGATTCAGAACACCTTGGAACTTTTCAGCATTCACAGTTCCATTAATTAATGCCAGATCACCAACGCCATAGTAAGAAAAGCATCCCTGGACCATTCGGCATGCTCCTTCCCTGACCCTTTGCCGTAAGCAATTATTTTTGAAGCGTTTGTCGCGTTTGGGGCGCACCTAGCTCATACTATTGTAAGTCAAATGGATTATTTTTGTGTCGTTACAAAAAATGACGTTTCGCCAATCATGTACAGTCCAAGTTTCGTGCATTTTGACCCACTATAGCCTTTTCTGGAGCATTTTTGCGGTCAAGACAGGGTTTTTCGCTGTTCGCCGGCCATGGTATACAGATGGGGCCAAGTACACTGCCCTGCGGTACACCTGCCTTAATGGGCCTATAATCTGACCTTGCGTCTCCACATCTAACGCTAAAGACCTGTCATTCAGGTATGACTTGAGGAAGGCGTAATGCTCATGGGGTACGCTCCTTTTTATTTTCATTAGTAGTCCTGGATGTCAGACCCTGTCAAATGCCTGCTTGACGTCAAGGAAAACTGCGCAACAATATTTCTTCTCCTCCAAGCTGTTTAGAATCTTTTGTACAATCCTGTGGCATTGCTCCGGGGTGGCGTGACAACGCCTGAAACCAAATTGATGGTCTGGAATCAAGCCAGTCTTGTCTAATACGGTCTGAAATCTGCGCAGAAATACTCTCTCAAGTAACTTGGATAGTACTGATAATAAGCTTATCGGCCTGTATGAGGCAAGATCAGCTTCAGGCTTTCCTGGCTTCGGAATGAGGATGACCTCCGCCTTTTTCCAGTCAGAGGGGAAGTGGCCGATCTCCCAGCACGCGTTGAATATGCTCGTAAGCCTTTGGATACCTAATGGGGGAGAAGTTTAATGGCAAGTGCTTCAAGGCCATCCGCACCCGGGGAATTTTTGGTGTTAAGGCCAGCGACCTCCTCTTGAACTTCTCTTCCGAGACTGGCTCCAATTGACAGAAATCCGTGCAGGGTAGAGACAGAAACCTCTCAGTCTCAGCTTGGTCCACCTCCGAGCATCTATTGAATGGAGTGATGGCGTCTTCCAAATGAGCAGCAAATGCGTCCGCCCTCTCCTGATCGGAGCGGCACCGTCGGGTTTCCTAACCTGAGCCACCCTTTTCTTTGAAAGCTTGATGTGACTTGTCAGTTGCCACAAGTTGTGCTCGGGCTCGCCGGGCTCAACCTGACGTAGGTATTCTTCAAAAGCACAAGTCCGCAACCTCTGGAGCAGCTTCGTGAGTCTTTTGGTCGCACGATTGAAAGCTGTTTTGTCGCTGGGATACCTAGTTCGGAACCAGATCCTTCTAAGCCGTCGCTTTTCATTGAGCAGTAGAGCTACTTCTGGAGACCACAAATGTAAGTGACTGAAGGATTTTGTTATTGCATGGAGCCCTTGGTGTTGCGACTAAGGCAGCATTGTGCATCTCCTGAATGAGGTTGACCACGGCATTGTCAACATCAAATCCTGTGTTGAGGTCCGGCTGAGTATTGCCTAGGGCGTTATTTAGCCACCCTGTGTAGGTTTCGATGTTGGTACGTGATTTTATCATCCGGGAACTGATGACCTTCTTTTTAACAGGGGTATTAATGTGGAGCTCCACCGCGCTGTGATCCGAAAGGAGATCTGCATTTGACGAGCAGACAATGAAGTCCGGATGAATTCCGTGGGATATAGCAAAGTCCAGTAGGTCCGGCCGTTTTTGGGGGTCAGTGGGCCAGTACGTAGGCTCTCCGGTTGAATGACAGCTGAATACACCTGAATAGCGTAGATCCTTTAGGGTTAGTCACACTCGAGCCCCACCATGGGTGCTTGGCATTGAAATCACCTGCAAGTATGAATTTGTCGCCCATGTCATTCAGCAGTAAATCAAATTGGTTATCGGACACTCTCTGTCTAGGAGGAATATAAGCGGAACCGATCATAATATTCCCCCCAAGGGTGGAGACACTGATTTTGGCGCACTGGATCCATTCTTCTTTGATTCTTGCGATCTCGCTGTAGTCAATGCTAGATTTGATTATAATTGTTGCTCCTCCGTGCCCTCTGCCACTGGGATGATTAGCATGAATGATATCGTAGCCGTGTAAAGTCAGGAATGATTTGTGTGTAAAGTGGGTTTCTGAAATTAGCAAAATGTCAATGCAGCGGGTGTGAATGACATGCTCCACTTCTAGCCTTTTATTAACTAGGCCGTTAGCGTTCCAGAAGGCTACGTGCAGTCCTACTTGTTGCATATCTGAGTAAGCTCATCATTGTTGTCATCTGTTCTAACATCTTATCCAAAACTCTCTCCAGGAGGCTTTCCACTCTCGACGTAAAGGCTGCCAACTGGTCGGCTTGTGGCATCTCGGGTGCTGCCGTTTGTTGCTGTTGTGAACGGGCTGCTCCTCTGGCTATATCAGCATAGCTCCTTAACAGGGTGTCCACTGTTGGATAGTGTTGAACGGGTTGGAAAGCTAAACGACGTGGTTGAGTCGAATCGAATCCTTTCACAATTAGGCATGACTGATCGTTTCAAATCAGCAAAACATGTAAGAAGTAAGTTTTTCCAGTTGAAAGGAGTCGAAATAAGCACTCGAACCGTTCGAAGGAACATTGAGGAGGCCGGACCTCATGGCCGGCGAACAGCGAAAAACCCTGTCTTCACCGCAAAAATGCTCCAGAAAAGGCTACAGTGGGTCAAAATGCACGAAACTTGGACTGTACATGATTGGCGAAACGTCATTTTTTGTAACGACACCAAAATAATCCATTTGACTTACAATAGTATGAACTAGGTGCGACCCCAAACGTGACAAACGCTTCAAAAATAATTGCTTACGGCGAAAGGTCAGGCAAGGAGCATGCCGAATGGTCCGGGGATGCTTTTCTTACTATGGCGTTGGTGATCTGGCATTACTTGATGGAACTGTGAATGCTGAAAAGTTCCAAGGTGAGACTGGCCAGGCAGTAGTCCTGATTTCTATTCGATTCAATGTCGTTGTCCTATTTCAAAAGTTAAAATACATAAGAACAAAACCAAAGAAATATGAGAATTTAAGGGGATTCTCGATTCAAATTTCGACAATTTTCAATTTTCAATTGTCAATTTCAATTTTGGCGGACCTTTGAAATTTTGTTTTTAAAAATTTCCTATTTTTCAGCCACAAATCAAGTTGAAAAGTAAAGAAGATCTTCACCGATTGGATTTATCCTAGTTCATACCAAAGCAAATATATGTATAGAATAACGTCTTAAAATTTGGAACCGATTGGATTAATAGGTTTTGAGTAACCTCATGCGCCATTCGTAAAAACACTGTTTCGACAACATCGTAAAAACGCGTTTAAAGTTTTGAGACGGCTCTCGCCGTCGCCTGACGCTTCCACCATAAATCGGCTATATCTTCAAGAGTTTTTGAAATTTTCACTTAAAATTTTCTTGAATAGTTATAAGTTCGAATTAAATTTAAAAAAAAATCTATTGGGGAAACAGAGAATGGGGAGGGTCCCCTTAACAGTGGAAAGAGTCTGTTATAAAGACATAATTAAGAAAACTAACGAACACTTGGTAGATTTTATGCCATCAAGAATAAAGGCCGTATTAAAACTCAAGGAAGACCAACTAAATACTACAGAACCAAAACAAAATATTTTTTGAATACGTTAAATACTAAGCAGGGACTGCAAACAAGACTTATGAGTTCAAAAAAATTGAACCACAAAAAAGCATTTGTGGGGAGTGGGAAAAGGACACATATACCATTTTTAACGATGAATCCAGAAACATGCGCTGGATGCGCTGTTTAGAGGGATGTTCGACGCAATGATGACGAACGGGCCATGGATGTCCTGTATTGAAACGGTAAGCTGATCTAGAAGAGGGTCAACCACCGGAAGGCGTAGTGATGTAGCCTGAAGAGATCGACTGATAGCGATCATCACACCACCTCCTCCTCCACACTGGGTACTGGATGCACCTCGGTCTTTTCGAAATACTTGGTACAAGTTACGCTCGAAGAACACAAAGTAGCTAAAGTTGTTATTGAGCCACGTTTTCAAAAGGATGAAAGCACCAAAACCACAGGCAGAAGAATTCAGTAATACCATCCGGAACTTGGTCCTCATTCCCAATATATTTTGGAATATAACTTTTAAGCTTTTCTTGGAGTCCGAGGACAAATTATTACTTTCTAAACTGGGAAATGGACGGCTAGGCGGTACTGATGAAAATACACTCTTGGTACTGGTGCATGTGGAGGCATATCCAATACGCCTAGCTTGCAAGATAGCCGTCGAGGACACATAAATTCTTCCATTCTAGTAGATTGGATTTCAAAAGCCAAAGCTTGAAGAGAGCGATTGAAGTGGGCAAAGTAAAATGCAGAAACAGAGATAAGAACCTCTATTGAACAATAAAAAAGAAGAAGAAGCAGAACCAAACTATTCTTGGATTTAAATGGACTATAATATATAACTATAAACGCATTAGTATTAGTAACGGATAGAAGAAACTAGGCTGTGAGCATGACGTTTCACACATGTATACTTTGTGTGGCAGAGCTCGGGCAGAGAAATTTCCTATGCCCTCGGGATAGGGCCGTGCCGACCACTGACTTAAAGTAAAAAAATTATTCATTCGCCTTCAAATATATCACATCACTCCCGAAGCGATATGGTTGAAATTGAGTGAAGTTTCTTAAATTACGAAGATGTTGCCAGATGAAGTAGGATAAACAAAAACCCCGTTCTGGTTATCACGATTCAGCCAAACTTGGTGAACTAAAATAAAACTTTTGAAAAACATTTTCATTTTTATCTCAATAGCTTTGACATAGCTTTTTTACCTGCATGTTTTGAATAAGTTTTACATATTTATGTATAAAATGTTTAATTAATTTAAAAATAGACCAGTTGGTATATTTAAGGATATATTTTTTTTAACAAATTCTTAAATTTTTAATACATTAAATATATTATAGTCCTTAGTTGTAACTTAATTAATATATTTTAGGAAAATCTATGCTTTACGACATATTCGATGAGCTAGAACTACAAACAATATTATCGATATTATAGTAGGGCACAACTCGTGATGATGGCTGATTTGAAAGAGTTTCAGATATTTTGCTTACAATCAACTTTGATAGTTTAAGGACAGCAAGGTGTGACATGAATTGTAGAATCATTGCGCCAAATCCTTTATAGAGCCCACAAAAACCTTCTGAAAATATGGTCGATTGGTAACAATCGATGGCTCCTTGATAGTTTGTTAGTATTGGAACCACTGCATAACCATTGTCTAAATTGTCAATAATAGTTCGTGTACCTTGTAGTTGAAGACGATGTAACACGGTTTCAAAAGGATAGAAAATTACCTCGGTGGTTATTGTTGTTATAAGATTGGTATATATCTCAGCATTTTGACTTTCTAGCTCATCATCGCAAATTTTTTCAGCACGTTTTTTTCTTAAAACCGTTAACCGCCGTCTTATAATCCTAGAAGACAGCCCACGAATTACTAAACTGAATAAATACTTTATAATTCCCAACGAAACACATGGCCCTATTAACGCCCAAGCAGGCAGCATTCTGCCCTTTTGTGGTGAGCTCCAATACAGAAATCGAAGACTTCCTTCTCGAAATATATCAAAAAGTCCTGGTTTTTCACTTGCTATATCACTTTGGACCGTCTCCACTAAAGATGCAGAATGGAATGGTACAACCACTCCAATGCCACTTTAAGTTTTGGCTGTCAAACGAGGCAAAATGGGAGCAAATGAGAGAGATTCTAAAAAATTTGAGAGTGCTTACACTGTCAGTGTGCCGGCAGCGCTGCGGCAGAATTTCCTATCCGTGCTATGGAAAATGAGATTTTGCCCCCAACTGGTTTAAAGTAATTATTTCATTGTTTTATCCCATGATATGTTGGCAGACCTTATACCAAATATCAAATGTCTTATGCGAGAAGATAATCGCCAAACCCAAATTAACAAAATTCTTATATAACAGGTTATTCAATTTTTACTAATTACGTTTGTTTTGATATTAAGTTAGAGACCAAACATTTATCTTCTAAATCAATTATGGCTTCAAGTGGTTATCAATTTATTTGGTCATCCATTTACAGTAGAGGACAATGAAATCCGGACAGGCAGAAAATACTAATTTTTTACTTTTTTTTTTCAGCCAGCGTTTACTTTATGGAGTAAAGTTGTTTTTAATCGATGAAATTAATATAAATGGTAATTCAAAACGTGTTCTTTTACATTTAATTTTGTTTTATTTGGAAATAAAACGTATACTTCAATATTCGATGGAATTTTTTTTAACCAACGAAAGGTAACGAAAATTTTTGAAAATTGTTTCTTAATAGATTAGTATTTAAGGTGTTCAAAAATAATTTGTTTTGGTTCTTTAGTATTTATTTGGTCTTCCTTAAGTTTTTAGTACGGCCTTAATTCTTCATGGCATAAAATCTATCAAGTGTTCGTTAGTTTTCTTAATTATGTCTTTATAAAAGACACTTTCCACTGTTAAATTAAATTCTCTTATTTTTTGGTTTTGGTTTTTATGTATTTTAACTTTTAAAATAGGACAACGATATTGAATCGGATAGAAATCAGGACTAAATAAGGACCTGGCCAGTCTAATAATGATATTCGATTTTTCTGCAAATAATTTATTACCTAAATTTAAAAAAAAATACTAGAAATTTAACCCTTTACATGGTGGTGATGCAGATCTGCATCATACCGTTTAAATTCAATTATTTATCAAACTGCGTTACAAAACTGTATAAAAACTTTTTTATGCAGTTCAGAAACTTTCGTTTTTTATATAAAAAGTGTTGATCACTCAGAATTCTGTCCAATACTCAACAGGTGATTACTTTTCCAACCAATTTGGTGAATGTGGTAATCTGAATTGGTTGTGCAGTTTCTGATCCAAAATATAAAAAATCAAAAAAAATTGTATAGTTGATTCAATTAATGTTTAAAAACAGGTAAATATTATATTTAGTTGTATATTATTGAGTTTTTGTGTTGATTGCATTATTATACAATTAAATAATTAATTTCGCTTAGTTTAAAAAATTATATTTTTTTTGCTTTTTGTAAAAAAAATTAAGAAAAACCAACCTTAAAAAAAAATAAAAAGAAGTGTATTTTTTATTTTTACTTATCTACCGAACAAAAAAATCAAGAAAATCGGCGTTATTGCCATGTAAAGGGTTAAAACTTTAATTATTTTTTTAAGCAAATCCTTAAAGAATAAAAAAAAATATATATCCCTGTTTCCTGCACGATAGCAAGGACCTGAGTCGTCCTAAAAGATTATGTTTGGGGCATGAGAAAGATGCTCCTCCATTGAGGGTAGAAGGTGACGATTCAGAACACCTTGGAACTTTTCAGCATTCACAGTTCCATTAACTAATGCCAGATCACCAACGCCATAGTAAGAAAAGCATCCCTGGACCATTCGGCATGCTCCTTGCCTGACCCTTTGCCGTAAGCAATTATTTTTTAAGCGTTTGTCACGTTTGGGGCGCACTTAGCTCATATTGTAAGTCAAATGGATTATTTTTGTGTCGTTACAAAAAATGACGTTTCGCCAATCATGTACAGTCCAAGATTCGTGCATTTTGACCCACTGTAGCCTTTTCTGGAGCATTTTTGCGGTCAAGACTGGGATTTTCGCTGTTCGCCGGCCATGAAGTCCTGCCTCCTCAATGTTCCTTCGAACGGTTCGAGTTCTTATTTCGACTCCTTTCAACTGGACAAACTTACTTCTTACATGTTTTTCTGATTTGAAACGATCAGTAATGCTTAATCGTGAAAGGATTCGATTCTTGTGGTAGTTGGCCTTCTTTTTCTTTCCTGATCCTGGCAAATGCTTTAGAGTTCTGGTTTTCTTAAAAATTTTGTAGGAAATCCTCGGAAGCTTAAGATTATTTATTGTAAGGCCAATATGGCCCCTTGGACATTTTCATTTTCGACATATTGAAAAAAAAAATTTTGTAAAATAAGAAGTTTAATAATTTAAACAAGAAAGGAAAGCTAACTTCGGACGGAGCCTAAGTTTAGATACCCTTGCAGTTAAAACCGGATATATATCGCAAACATCGGATATACATAGTTAGTTATGAATATATAATCCAATTTATTACAATACAAAATCTAAAAAAAGTCTCAAGCTTCTATCTTCAAAAATACCAAAGTTGGTATCTCTACCAAAAACCATTTCCGATTGTTCAGTTATATGGCAGCTATAGGATATAGTCGGCCGATCCTTACGAAATTTAGCATGTCGTATTATTTTGCCAAAAATAGCTCGTGCTCCGATCAATCAGTTATATGGCAGCTATAGGATTTAGTCGGCCGATTCCGGTCGTTCCGACTTATATACTGCGTGCAAAGGTGTGCAAAGGTGCAAAGAAGGGTGTGTGCAAAGTTTCAAGTCGATAGCTTTAAAACTGAGAGACTAGTTTCCGTAGAAACAGACAGACAGACGGACAGACGGACATGCTCATATCAACTTAGGAGGTGATCCTGATCAAGAATATATATACTTTATAAGGTCGGAGATGTCTCCTTCACTGCGTTGCAAAATTTGACCAAAATTATAATACCCTCTGCAAGGGTATAAAAATACTTTCAGATCATGAAAGCTAAACCTTCCGCATATAACGAAACAATTTCAACTCGATATAATAACACGCGCTACTACCACACTAATCCAAAGTTCACATTTAGTGCAAGTACTTATTTGGT
The DNA here is from genome assembly GCA_018153455.1 of Drosophila parabipectinata. Classification (NCBI taxonomy): domain Eukaryota; kingdom Metazoa; phylum Arthropoda; class Insecta; order Diptera; family Drosophilidae; genus Drosophila; species Drosophila parabipectinata. Next base: position 133,716 of record JAECYA010000403.1, on the reverse strand, counting down.
AAAAATACAAACTTTGGTGTTCTTGAAGATAGAAGATTGAGACTTTTTTTTTAGATTTTTCATTGTAATAAATAGATATTCAGGCATGCTCCGGTTTTCACTTTCGGTTTTCAAAACGAAAACGAAAAAATTGGTGCTCCCGTTTTCACATTCACAAGATTTTTTCGAATCCCAAAACGAAAAAATTTGTCTTGCCTAAATGAAAAGTAATTGCCTTTTTCTATATTAAATCGGATCTTATTTGCAAAAGGAAAAAAGTAGTTGACTTATTGGTTTATTGTCGTTCTTTTAAGAACTCTAGAAGATCAATTAGGCTTGTAATTATTTTTAAAACGAGTAATTTCTGACCCCACCTCAAATTTGGATATCAAATTTTTCCGTCGGCAACAACAATTTTCGTTTTGGTGAACGACCGATAAGTCTGACACCATAAGTTATCGCCTAAGCTGCCATACTTTTGATAGAATAAAAGAGCAAGTTAAAAATACTTGTATAATCAAATGGATGGCGATAAATTTGTTGAAATTGAGTAAAATATGTTTTTTAATAATTAATTAATTTAATTTAATTAGTTATGTTCTAAAAGTGTATAAAAAAATTGTTGAAAACACCGGAATGAAATGAAAATGAAACCCATTGAAAAGGTGGCATCCCCTTAACTTTGCTTTTTTGGCTTTTCCCCTTAATTCTTTTGGCTACAAAAGATGTAATTGAATATAAAAAGGAATTTTTTCGTGTTGTTTGCTGCTGACCAAACCTCAAATCACCTGTTTCGGCAGCATGAAGTTATGAGAAATGAAACGTTTCGATAGCAAAAAGATAACTAAAAACTTGTGAAAACCGGAGCACCTAAAAACGAAAATCTCGGTTTTGGTCCCAAAACGAAAACGAAAACCGAAAGTGAAAACCGGATCATGCCTGATTATTATAATATTCTCATAAGTATCGGCCAACTTTATCCGATGTTTTTGATATACACTAGCTGACAATGAAATCCGGATACCTAAGTACTTTCACTAAATGTGAACTTTGCTTAGTATGGTAGTAGCGCGTGTTATTATATCGAGTTGAAATTTTTTCGTTATATCCGGAAGGTATTAAGCTTTCATGATCTGAAAACATTTTTTAAATTATTAAATTTCTTATGTTAAAAATATATTTTTGTTTTTAAATGTGTCGATAATGACTGAAAATTTTCAAGGGGCCAATTGGCCTTACAATCGAAAATCTTAAGCTTCCGAGGAATAAGCTCTAACGTTGGACTTATTAGGTATTCTTTCGAGGATTTCCGACCACATTTTGAGAAAACCAGAACTATAAAGCATTTGCCACGATCAGGAAAGAAAAAGAAGACCAACTACCACAAGCATCGAATCCTTTCACGATTAGGCATGACTGATGTAAGACATGTAAGACATCTAAAACATGTAAGAAGTAAGTTTTTCCAGTTGAAAGGAGTCGAAATAAGCCCTCGAACCGTTCGAAGGAACATTGAGGAGGCCGGACCTCATGGCCGGCGAACAGCGAAAAACCCTGTCTTCACCGCAAAAATGCTCCAGAAAAGGCTACAGTGGGTCAAAATGCACGAAACTTGGACTGTACATGAATGGCGAAACGTCATTTTTTGTAACGACACCAAAATAATCCATTTGACTTACAATAGTATGAGCTAGGTGCGCCCAAAACGTGACAAACGCTTCAAAAATAATTGCTTACGGCGAAAGGTCAGGCAAGGAGCATGCCGAATGGTCCGGGGATGCTTTTCTTACTATGGCGTTGGTGATCTGGCATTACTTGATGGAACTGTGAATGCTGAAAAGTTCCAAGGTGAGACTGGCCAGGCAGTAGTCCTGATTTCTATTCGATTCAATGTCGTTGTCCTATTTTAAAAGGATATACATAAGAACGTGACCAAAAAAATATGAGAATTTAAGGGGATTCTCGATTCAAATTTCGACAATTTTCAATGGGCTGGCAAATGAACATAAATTATTTCGCACATAATTTCGCACAAAAAATAACAAATTGGCGGACCTTTGAAATTTTGTTTTTAAAAATTTCCTATTTTTCAGCCACAAATCATGTTGAAAAGTAAAGAAGATCTTCACCGTTTGCATTTATCCTAGTTCATACCAAAGCTATATATGTATAGAATAACGTATTAAAATTTGGAACCGATTGGATTAATAGGTTTTGAGTAACCTCATGCGCCAATCGTAAAAACACTGTTTCGAGAAAAACGCGTTTAAAGTTTTGAGACGGCTCTCGCCGTCGCCTGACGCTTCCACCATAAATCGGCTATATCTTCAAGAGTTTTTGAAATTTTCACTTAAAATTTTAAAGGAACATTCTTGAATAGTTATAAGTCCGAATTAAATTAAAAAAACAAGAAAGGAAAGCTAACTTCGGGCGGAGCCGAAGTTTATATACCCTTGCAGCTAAAACCGGATATATATCGCAAACATCGGATATAGTTGGCCGATCCTTATGAAATTTGGTAGGATGGATCAAAATATAATCTGTACCAAGTTCCAGCTTTCTATCTTCAAAAACACAAAAGTTGGGTCAATTCCGATCGTTCAGTTATATGGCAGCTATAGGATATAGTCGGCCGATCCTTATGAAATTTGGTAGGTTGGATCAACTAACCAAAAATAGAGTCTGTACTAAATTCCAGCTTTCTATCTTCAAAAACACGAAAGTTGGGTCATTTCCGATCGTTGAGTTATATGGCAGCTATAGGATATAGTCGGCCGATCCTTATGAAATTTGGCATGTCTTATTATTTTGCCAAAAATAGCTCTCATGTCAAATTTGAACTCTCTAACTCTAAAAACACCAAAGTTATACCATTTCCGATCAATCAGTTATATGGCAGCTATAGGATATAGTCGGCCGATCCCGGCCGTTCCGACTTATATACTGCGTGCAAAGGAAAGAAGGGTGTGTGCAAATTTTCAAGACGATAGCTTTAAAACTGAGAGACTAGTTTGCGTAGAAACAGACAGACGGACAGACGGACAGACGGACATGCTCATATCAACTCAGGAGGTGATCCTGATCAAGAATATATATACTTTATAGGGTCGGAGATGTCTCCTTCACTGCGTTGCACACTTTTGAACAAAATTATAATACCCTCTGCAAGGGTATAAAAATCTTTTTTTTGAAACCGAGAATGGGAAGGGTCCCCTTAACAGTGGAAAGAGTCTGTTATAAAGACATAATTAAGAAAACTAACGAACACTTGGTAGATTTTATGCCATCAAGAATAAAGGCCGTATTAAAACTCAAGGAAGACCAACTAAATACTACAGAACCAAAACAAAATATTTTTTGAATACGTTAAAAACTAAGCAGGGACTGCAAACAAGACTTATGAGTTCAAAAAAATTGATCCACAAAAAAGCCTTTGTGGGAGTGGGAAAAGGACACATATACAATTTTTTAATAGTGAATCCAGAAACACAATAAACTTTTATTTCGATTTCTATTGTTAAAATCGAAATATAACGCTTATTTTTAATTTTATTATACCCTTGCAGAGGGTATTATAATTTTGGTCAAAAGTGTGCAACGCAGTGAAGGAGACATCTCCGACCCTATAAAGTATATATATTCTTGATCAGGATCACCTCCTGAGTTGATATGAGCATGTCCGTCTGTAGTCTCTCAGTTTTAAAACTATCGTCTTGAAACTTTGCACACACCCTTCTTTCCTTTGCACGCAGTAAATAAGTCGGAACGACCGGAATCGGCCGACTATATCCTATAGCTGCCATATAACTGAACGATCGGAAATGACCCAACTTTCGTGTTTTTTAAGATAGAAAGCTGGAATTTAATACAGATTCTATTTTTGGTCAGTTGATCCAACCTACCAAATTTCATAAGGATCGGCCGACTATATCCTATAGCTGCCATATAACTGAACGATCGGAAATGGTATTTGGTAGAAATATCAACTTTCGTATTTTTGAAAATAGAAGTTTGGGACTTTTTTTAGATTTTGTATTGTAATAAATTGGATTATATATTCCTTTTCCCATAAGGATCGGCCAACTATATCCGATGTTTGCGATATATATCCGGTTTTAACTGCAAGGGTATATAAACTTGGGCTACGCCCGAAGTTAGCTTTCCTTTCTTGTTGTTAATTCCATCGAATATTGAAGTATACGTTTTATTTCCAAATAAAACAAAATTACATTTAAGGGGTTATATACCTTTTTTATTTTCAAAAAAACGAAAAATTTTTTAGTGGTTTATCTTGAAGAACAACTCCTTGAGAACATTCTCCCAAATTTTCATAGAGATTGGATCAGTAGAATAAAAGTTACAGCGCTCCTAATTGCACGCTTCGTTGCGGCCATGAACTGATTTTGAAACTTTAAACGCGAATATCTCGAAATGGTGTTTCTTGAAAAATGACTTTGCGGTGACATGGATTGGCGGAAAACTACTGAACCGATTTACTTCAAATTTTTTTTAAAATGTTTGTAATGAAATTCTCTTGTGCTTGAACGATCGACTTTTCACGCGCAAACTTTTTTTCGGCGAAATAAATTTTTTAGTGAAATTTCTAGAGACCAAAACGTTCATTTTTAGCATAAAACGCTGCCATATCCAAACAAAAACAAAAAATTTTAAAATCGATCGTTCAAGCACAAGAGATTACTCTAAACTAATGAAATATTTTTACTTTTATGGTTTAAGTTGACCTGTTTGACCTGGGGAACTGTCACCGCAAGGCTCTAAAAAAAAAGGCCTCTAAGGGAAACAGCCACCCCTTAAAAACTATTTAATATTTTTCCACCAAATTTTGCACAAACATTGTTAATAAAGTGTACTATCAAAAAATTAAAACATCCGTGTAATTAAATAATTGCTACATACCTAAAAAAAAATCCGAACTTTGCTCATTTTCTTCGACAAAGAAGGTATATAACCCCTTAAAAGAACACGTTTTGAATTACCATTTATATTAATTTCATCGATTTCATCGAAATCAAAAACTGTATAAAGAAAAACGTATAACTGATGGATTTTAGTTACATAATCATTGCCTCATACTGTTTCGATAAGTTTTTTTCTTTCTAAAATTTATTTCGGCCCAAGAATTCGGTGACGTTAAAATAAAGGCTATAAGCATTAAAACCATTGTGAAATATTAAATTACTTAAAATTTATAAATTTTAGCTTTGACTCATAAGTTTAGGACAGGAAATGCAATTTCCCTCTATACTTAAGTCGGAGAGATGGAAAGTCAATCAACCGCTTAAACTATTTCAAATGGACTGAAACTTGATTTGCCTGCAACAAATTCAAGGCTCTGTGAAAAATCTCAACTCTTTAGCTTTTAATGTCTGCGAGTAAAATGCATAAAAACAGACTGACAAGTTATTGTGGTTATCTGTTCGTAATGATCTATAATAAAATGTATTCTCTATAGAGTCGAAGATAATTCCTTCAAGTCTAAACAAATCGGGTCAAAGTTAATATACGCTCCAGGTATACAACGGACGGCAATGATAAAAAAATTTTTTTAATTTAAATTAATTTGTCAAAAAACACAGCTTCGGGAATTTAGTACGAGGGTTAGTAGTAGAGTTAGAAATTTCAGAAAAAAAGGTTTCGGATTAATGGGTTTGATGATATTAAAAAAAAAAGCTTTTAAGTTTATATTATATTTTAAATTAAAGTTTTTTCCAAGTTTTTTTTTGGGAAACAACTCGCTCTTTGCGGGTTCCACAGAGCGTCCGGCTGGTGTGCAGAGTTCAAATCAGGCTCTAGACATCCATATTTTTTATTTATTTTATTTTACTTATACATATGTAATCACCACCCGTCCGACAGAGTGACCACCATCAGAAATACCAGGACGAGAGTGGTAACTGATCCAGCGGGTTGTTTAGTTTTTAAGCTAGAGGCGAAGTATAAAAGTCGCATAAGTTAAGACTCATTCAAATAATGTAAAACTATTTCCGTCATAACCATAACCATAACCAACGCAGTGAAGGAGACATCTCCGACCCTATAAAGTATATATATTCTTGATCAGGACCACCTCCTGAGTTGATATGAGCATGTCCGTCTGTCTGTCTGTTTCTACGCGAACTAGTTTCTCAGTTTTAAAGCTATCGATTTGAAACTTTGCACATACCCTTCTTTCCTTTGCACTCAGTAGCCGGGATCGGCCGACTATATCCTATAGCTGCATTATAACTGAATGATCGGAAATGGTATAACTTTGATGTTTTTAGAGTTAGAGAGTTTAAATTTGACATGAGAGCTATTTTTGGCAAAATAATACGACATGCCTAATTTTATAAGGATCGGCCTAATATATCCTATAGCTGCAATATAACTGAACGATCGGAAATGGTATTTGGTAGAAATACCAACTTTGGTATTTTTTTAAGATAGAAGCTTGGGACTTTTTTTTACATATTTTATTTTAATTAATTGGTTTTATTATGATACATATTCTCATACGGATCGGCCAACTAAATCCGATGTTTGCGATATATATCCGGTTTTAACTGCAAGGGTATATCAACTTCGGCCCCGCCCGAAGTTAGCTTTCCTTTCTAACTTAGCTTTCCTCCTTTCTATTAAAAAAATAAAAAAAAAAAAAAAACAAGAAAGGATGGCTATAGTGGAGTTTCCCGACTACATTATACCCGGTACTCATCTTTTCCACAATTTTTTCGCTCAGCGAATGCTCAGCTCTCATTGTTTTTGCTGCCACGCATACACTCTAATTTTAACATGTGTGCGTTTTGCGCACCAGGGGTTTAAGGTATGATTATAAAAAAAATAAAAAATAAAAAACAAGAAAGGATGGCTATAGTGGAGTTTCCCGACTACATTATACCCGGTACTCATCTTTTCCACAATTTTTTCGCTCAGCGAATGCTCAGCTCTCATTGTTTTTGCTGCCACGCATACACTCTAATTTTAACATGTGTGCGTTTTGCGCCCCAGGGGTTTAAAGTATGATTGCATTTTTTTATATTAAACATGGTTGTAATAATAGTTAATTGGAGAATAACTATGTCTACAATGTTGTGTTGATTGTATTGTAAACATCTTGGAAGATCTTGAGATCGGACTCTGAGGAAATTGACATCGCTTGGACCTAAAGGCGGAGATTTCTGAGGTAGAGCACAATGTCTCTAACGTTTGTGCAAATAAACCTTCAACACATTAAGCAGCGTCTGCCGCCTTCTTGCTCCACCTTGAAGAAGGCGAAACAGATGTGGCCCCAATACAAGAAGTTAAATACTTATACTTTAACTTCTTGTATTGGGGCCACATCTGTTCCGCCGAGACCGAGACCACAGGTAAAAGTTGGGTCTGCATCCTTGCCAGGATAGACTTAAATCTTTTTCTGCTCCCTAATTTTAGCGATGAAGGTCCAAATCGGTAACCATAGAGAACCCTCAAGAATGTTCTCCACCAGAGGCACGACCATGGTGGCTCTCTCGACATCTAGGAAAGAGATGTTTCTTCTTGGTAAAGGATATCGAGCGAAGGAGAATCGGCCTTATCCTCGGCTGTGACGCGTGGCCTGCGTGTTGCAGATTAATAGATTTAACGATTAACGATATATCTCATTAAATGATGAGATAAGTGTTTAAAAATGTTAGAGTTAGCTTATAATAAGGTAGCTATAGCGTAGGGTAGGGTGATAGGGTAAGCTATCCTATTGATAATTTTATAACATTCAGCTACCGAAATCAGGCATCATACATCCCTAAAAGAAACAAGGGTGTTTTCAAAAAGAAAAAAGTTTTAACAAAGTAACGAGCGGGGAGTTTTGAAATTGGATTAAAATAAAAAAGCGAAGAAGGTGTTTGCTTGAAGATCTTGGGAGCTTACGTTTATAACTATTGCACGAAGAGGGCAAACAAAAGTGAGGGTTTATTGGGGAGCGAATCGTAGAGTGCGCTGCGTATGAAATTATATAGACCTAAACAATATTTTTAAGGTTGCGGGAGCGAAAGAAAATTGATTTAAAAAAACGCAACAAGTCGGGAAAATATTTTTTTTTCAAGCCATTTTTTTCCTTTTTTTGAAACAGGCTCAGTTTTCGTGTTTCCTAAACAGGCTCAGATTTTCCTCAGCTAACTATCAGAAGGAGTGCTAAGTACTTAGAGTTAACTTTAAACCAGTGGTCGGCACGGCCCTATCTCGAGGGCACAGGAAATTTCTCTGCCCGAACTCTGCCACACACACAATATAAATTTGTGAAACGTCGTGCTCACAGCCTACTTTCTGCTATTCGTTACTAACACTAATGCGTTAAAATCATATCAATGTATTGGGGTGTCGACCACTGCTTAAAACTAAAAACTGCATTGAGAGCTGAATACGAAGAAAAGATCACAGAAGGCAGCCATTGCTTTCTACACGTGTCACACGTGTCTCGAAAAATTTGTCAGTTAATCGGCATAGTCAATTTTTTATACAGTGTCGTGGTCTTGTGGCCCGCTGCGCACGGTCCCAGAGACGGCCTTTATACTATTGTAGACCTTCTGACAATAGTGTTATTGGGGACCAAAACAGTCACCCTCTTGGCGGTAAGGCTACAGGAAAAATGTCTTTGCGCGACCTATCATTAATTTCAATGTGACCATTTTCACAAAAGATTAGTGAAATCCACATATTCCACACCTGAGTTCCCTTTAATATACACGGATGATTCGATAAACGCGCAGGTGGCTCTTCTTTTCAGACGCTCCGATTTCTGCAGCGTATTTGAGGTCGAGATCTTCGGCATAATGGAAGCACCAGCAATTATAGGATGTACTAGAGATCCGATCTGTATCTTTCAAACAGTCAAGCAGCAAATCGTTGGACGCTTTCTCGTGTAACTCAAAGACATCAGGCAGCTGATCGCTTATCGGGATAGCTTTATCTGGGTAGCAGGGAAGTGGGATCACGTGATTAATTGTTTTTCGGATTAACTAGCAAGAAAGGTATAAAAAAAAAATGTATCAATTATCAGTTAACAAGCAAGACTGTAGCTTTCCAAATACAGGACACAGTCTGATAGGAACACAGCTAAGCACAGTAAATAGGTTTTTATACTACACAAAGAATTCTTAAGGAGCTGCCAGCACAAAGAAGGAAAGGATTCGGTATATCATCTACTCTATCAATGCTCAGTGCTAAGACGCAAATGGTTTCTCATTTTTAGTGCTCCTCTAGTCACCGATTTATTTGACTTTAGTAAGTTGTCACCGCGAATACTAGAGCGCTTTATCAATATTTACGAATGGGATCAAAAGCTTATATATACGAAGATTGACGAAGTCACCAAGGAAATTTCGTCATAAGATAGAAAAAGGGTGATTTTCCTCTGATCCAATGCCCACGTGGTAACACAAGGGCCCCATGCGGTCCACGTGGGATAGGTTTTTCACCTTGACGCAGCCTTAAGGGGTTATATACAGTATAATTGTATCATGGTTGTGATTAACATATTCAATAACAATATTAACAATATTGCATATTCTTTAAGTATATACTGTTGAGAATACTTGCACAATTTATAACGATCGGAGCATTCGAACCGAAGTTGTAGCTATTTATAGCGCACTACCTGCATATAAAACTTAAACAAACTTGAAACTCTAAACGCGATTATCTCAGAATCTTTTTTTTGGGAAATTACCTTTGCGTTGGACACGATTACTAAAAAACTACTAATCCGATCAACCAAATTTTGACCACTTATTTATTCTGATATTAACTAGTCCGTGAATGAGGGATTTTTAATTTTTTTGAAAACTCCTTTTTTAAAGCATAAAAATCGAAAATCTTATACATTGAAAAAGTAAATTTATTGTTAAAAACGTGCCCATTTTTTTTTTTATCAAAATTTTTAAAAATTCTTCGTTTACGGACTAGACAATACAATATACTAACTAAATTTTTTTAAATTTTGGATTTCAGATGAACCGTTTTCGGGATATAATGTTTAGCGCAAGACACCATCGAAAAAAGACGATCCGGGAATTCGGCTATAACATTTTTATACCCTTGCAGAGGGTATTATAATTTAGGTCAAAAGTGTGCAACGCAGTGAAGGAGACATCTCCGACCCTATAAAGTATATATATTCTTGATCAGGATCACCTCCTGAGTTGATATGAGCATGTCCGTCTGTAGTCTCTCAGTTTTAAAGCTATCGACTTGAAACTTTGCACACACCCTTCTTTTCTTTGCACGCAGTAAATAAGTCGGAACGACCGGAATCGGCCGACTATATCCTAAAGCTGCCATATAACTGATTGATCGGAAATGGTATTACTTAGGTGTTTTTAGAGTTAGGGAGTTCAAATTAAGCTAATTTTTGAGCTAATCAAATGAGAGCTATTTTTGGCAAAACATTACGACATGCCAAATTTCATAAGCATCGGCCGACTATATCCTATAGCTGCCATATAACTGAACGATCGGAAATGTTTTTTGGCAGGAATACCAACTTTGGTATTTTTGAAGATAGAAGTTTGGGACTATTTTTTAGATTTTATATTATAATAAATTGGGTTATATTATTATATTCTCATAAGGATCGGCCAACTATATCCGATGTTTGCGATATATATCCGGTTTTAACTGCAAGGGTATATCAACTTCGGCTCCGCCCGAAGTTAGCTTTCCTTTCTTGTTATTATGTAATATGTTTTTTATGAACAAATTTAATTAAGTACCCAGAAACAGGTACTAAACTACGTCGGTAAAACATTTTTCATAAATATTTTCTATGGTGTCAAAAAAAATCGATAAAATTTCATTTTTTTTTTTGGTACAACTGTATGTGGTTTTATGTACAACTGTATTTTTGTGGTACCCCTTAACCCAATATAACCTATAATACCTTAACTAACATTAATGTTTCTCACATTTTGTTTTTTTAATCCGTTGGACTATTATTTGATTATTATTGAACCAATAGTATTTTAAAAATCATTTTTCCACAAAGATCTTTTCTCATATTTTTGGTTTTTTTTTTTAATTTTTGAGCAAATACGACGATACAAATAAGCTAACCAATTTTCCATCCATGCATTTTGTGTACATCATGAATAATTTTACCAGTTACATAACCTTTTGGCTTCCCTGATTATAGAAACATAGAAACATTCCACACTCCAAAGAAAATAAATTGTCAAAATTTTACCATATATTCAATGATGTAAACCAGGGGCGTTCCAAATTGCCTTATGCTACAGAAAACACCAACACATACAATCATAGGTTCACTTTTAACGAAAAATGTGTTTTAGTGTTTTCTCAGTTCACTGAGAGAAAAAAAAAGTTTTTTGTAAAAATACGACAACATTAAATACAAATTAAGAAGGGAAAGCTAACTTCGAACGGAGACGAAGTAAATATACGCTTGCAGAATATTGTTGGACGATCTTTATGAGAATTTAATTATAAAACCAACCAATGCACAGTGGATGGTCCTGTATGGAAAAGGCGGCCAAAAATACTTCCAATAGAGATATCAGCTTGAAATTTTTTGTGCAGCTTAATAATTTCATATTAATGCTATATTTATAATATTGGCACGTATTTAAGTTTCATTTTTGTGCCAATTTAAAAAATCCATTTAAAATAGACCCTAAACCACGAAAATAATTTAGCCTTTAATCTAGTACAATATAATGTATAAATAACACAGTGCGACAAAAAAAGAAAAGTTGGAGAAACTTTTGAAGAGACCTAGTAGGAATTAATCATTAGGTCGAGTATAGTATTTTTTTTTTTTTTTTTTTTTTTTACCAGTCTTTCAGAATTTGGAAATGGCTTGTGCATCAATAAGAGCATCAGCTAGCATTCCTGTATTCATCATAAAGCTTAGAGGCCCAGACGACCGAGGGGCGCTCAAGAAACGATTTGTTAGAATATATTAAGCTATTTGTTAATTATTAGGCTAGGCGGAGTTAGTAAGGAAATTTAAAATTCTATATTTTAAGTTTGAGGGACAGGAAAGAGATGTAATAGAGTAGAGACCATTGTAGTTCGAACATAATACCCTAAAAGGCTCATGCAGTGCATATGTCGAACTACAACGGCTAATGAACAGAGGACTAAAGTTTCAAGTCGTATTATTAGGAATGTTGAAATTTAAGCGTGTTAGTAAATGCTGTCTATCTACATCCCCGTTAATAAGGTTATGTAGAAAGACTACACCAAGACAAGTTTATGAGAAAGTGTCTACTATTATAAGATGGAAGGTGAAGATTTGCATCCCAGTTTAGACCTCTAAGTGAAAAAGTTAGAAAATTCTTTTGTACGGATTCTATGCGGTCCTGATGTACTCCATATTGGGGACTCCAGACACATGAACCGTACTCCAGTATAGGACGGACCAAAGAAATGAATAATTTTTTGGTTATATAGGGGTCATTTAATTCTTTTGACCACCTTTTAATAAAACCAAGGACTCCTTTGGCCTTATTAACCATTAAGGAAATATGGTCGGCAAATTTAAGTTTTATGTCCAATAGGATGCCGAGATCATTAACCTGGGTTAATTTTTCTAAGGCAATCCCATTAATAGAATAAGTAGCTTGCAGAGGGCAAGAACGATAAAAAGACATATGTTTGCATTTAGATCCTTTAAGTATTAGATCATTAGCCAAACACCATTTTTGAAAGTTATCAAGGTCAGACTGAAGACTGCATTGGGCAGAGATGGATTTTTACTGAAGACAAAGCTTTAGTTCGTTAAAGCAGGGGGCAAGTCATTAATAAAAAGCGTGAATAATAGCGGGCCAAGATGACTTCCTTGAGGGACGCCAGATGTAGCACGGACCAGACGGGACTGTATGTTTTTAAATAAGACTCTTTGTGTCCTTCTATCTAAATAGCTGGAGATCCACGTTAAGAGGTCTATAGGAAAACCCAGCATATTCAGTTTACTCAACAAGAGTGAGTGATTAACTGAATCAAATGCTTTGCTAAAGTCTGTGTAAATTGCATCGGTTTGATATCCCTTACAAAAGCCATCTATGACAAAGGATGTCAACTCCAGTAAATTTGTGGTGGTGGAGCGACGCTTAATAAAGCCATGCTGACAGGGAGAGATGATCGAAGAGCATGATTCCTTCCACTTGAGGGGAAAAATCCAAAGATAAGTTGAAAAGTCTAAGAAGAGGTTTGCACAGAGCCCTGGCACAGTATTTTAGCACACAGCCTGGTACTCTATCGGGGCCTGGCGAATAAATGGGTTTGACCCTTAAAAGACCGGTAATAAGTTGTTCTTAGAAAAAAAAGACCAAAAAAAAAAAAAAAAAAAAAAGAAACCTGCAACACTACTGCAGGTTTTTTTTATATTGAAGTAAAAGCTTATTTTTTTATTTTTTAAGTTAGTAAGGCACCTTGTAAACCAAGGAGGATTTGTTGAAGCGGACGGATTATCCAAGGCAGACATGAATCAAAAAATTTATTTAAAGTAAAATAAAATTTTTCTTAAGTGACATTAAGATCAGTGCACGCCAGAATATCAGACCAGTCAAATGTATCGATAAGGCTATTAAGTTTCTGAAAATCAGGTTTACGGAAACAGCGAATCTTATTTACCACGCTCGGAGACATCTGTCGATACCAGGAGTGGTTTCGATTGAGACCTCCAGCGTGGGGTGATATGGATCCTCTGGGGTTGAAAGGGGAAAAGCTCTGGAGAGAGCAGTACCATCAGGATCAGATACAAAACATAAGTCTAAAAGCCGACTTAGCGAGTTTCTAACATGATTGATCTGACCTAGGGACATGTCCTTGTTGCGGTGAAGTCGTGGTGAGTGATAAGTGACAAAGATGGTGAGTTATCGACGTTGGACCACTTTAACTCTTTCAGACATAGGCGGTATATATGATCATGTAATGTATAAAGATTTCACGGACTTAGTGATTTTAACGCAAATAAATTCTGTCACCAAACTCTTGGGATTTCACCTCTTCAGAAGCAAGAGTAGAGTCTACCGAAATGAGGACTCCACCCCCCCTTCGCTGAGGTCGATCCCGTCCAAAAGTGGTGTACTTACTTGGAAAAACTTCGGAGCTAAAGATCTTCGGCTTTAACCAAGTTTCTGTAAAGGCTATAATGTGGGATGCAAAGGAAGAACTATCAGAATATAGTTTAGGGGGTTTGCTACGGAGCCCCTAGTGTAATGAGGACTCCACCCCCCTTCGCTGAGGTCGATCCCGTCCAAAAGTGGTGTACTTACTTGGAAAAACTTCGGAGCTAAAGATCTTCGGCTTTAACCAAGTTTCTGTAAAGGCTATAATGTGGGATGCAAAGGAAGAACTATCAGAATATAGTTTAGGGGGTTTGCTACGGAGCCCCCTAGTGTTCTGATAGGTAAGAGTTAGTGACGAAACTAATTTTTGGGTTAGAAGAGACCAATTTCATTTCGAAATTATGAAAATTGTTGAAGTTATAACGCTTTTCCCAAAACAAGTCAGTGCAATTTTACTAGTAAAAGTGTGTGAAAGAAAGGAATAGGCGGAATGGAATGGCACACTATTGCTCCGGAACGCTATGAAGATTGGACTGACTTGTTTTGGGAAAAGCGTTATAACTTCAACAATTTTCATAATTTCGAAATGAAATTGGTCTCGTTTTATTCAGAACCAACAAAATAACATTGATATGTGTCAAAAATGATACCATTTCTTGGAAGTTGTACCGAAAAAATGGCGTTAAAATTTGAAAAACATGACAAAAATTCAAAAATGTCAGTTTCTTTTGTAAAATTTTTTATCCTTTCTGTTTAAATAAATTAGAGATGTATTTTTTTCTAAATCTACAACATTTAACTAATGAAAAACGTAAAAAAATTGAAAATCGGCCTAAAATTACGCGTTCAGGAATTTTTAAGAGCAAAACACTTTCGAAAAACCGTTTTTCGAAATAAATCAAGATTTGAGGGTGTATGAAAAATTTCAAACATGGTTTTATACTATACTCGACCTAATGAACAATTCCTACTAGGTCTCTTCAAAAGTTCCAAATCACTGTCGCACTGTGTAATTTAGCCTTTAATCTAGTACAAACAATAGTTTAACAGTAAGAAGACTGAAAAGATACCACATACTCGATCTCCCTGATAGATATGTAAAACCAACCAATTGAAAAGATATATAAAATAACAGGGTTGATTGACAAAAAAAATTTTAATTTCAAACAAAGAACCATTACTCAAGCAAATAGTAAAGTGATTTGTCTACAATGGATTTTTTGCTTTTAAATATTTTTTGTCCAGACATATAGGGGTCCGAACTTAACACGCGAAAAAACGACACAAAAACAGAAATTTGCGGCGAGATGTAGGCATTGAATGCTTGATTACATTAAATGTAGCAAATTGTGACAGCTTATTTTTACAACTTAAAATAACTAAATATTGAACAATTTTTTAACAAAAGTTTCGTGGAGGGCGTCATGGCCAAAACAACTTTAACTCCATCCATCTGCTTTTTTTAGGTTATAAAGAAAGCCAGGGTTTAAGCCAGGGTTAGGGTTTAAGCCAGTGGTCGGCACATTGATATAATTTTAAAGCATTAGTATCAGTAACGAATAGCAGAAAGTAAGCATGACGTTTTACACATTTATACTGTGTGCGTGGCAGAGCTCGGGCAGAGAAATTCCCTATGCCCGCGGGATAGGGCCGTGCCGACCACTGGTTTACGCACATGTTATGTCAAAAACACACAAACAAAGCAATTCAAATACAAATTAAAAAAACACAATATAAATCCCTTCATTGTTTGTGCTATCCTTTTACCCGTCATTTTTTTCGCGAATGTGTGAAGCAAAACAAAACAAATAATAGATTTTAAAACATCGTTTTATGGTCAACTAGACGCCGAAAATTTGAGCTTAAAAAGTAGATCGGATCAATTGGTCAAAAAAAGAATCTGTAGGAAGTTCCAATCTTTTACCTTGACGAAAATTGGGTAATTTCCGATTGTTTAGTTATATGGCAGCTATTGGATATAGTCGGCCGCTCCTTATAAAATATCGTATGTTATATAATTTTGTGTAAAATTAAATCCATAGAATATCTTAACTCTAAAATAGTGGCGGGCAAAGTCTCATTTTCCATAGCACGCGTGCATGGGGTTGAAAATTCTGCCGCAGCGCTTCCGGGACTCTGACAGTGTGAGCACTTTCACATTTTTTTTAAAAACTCTCTCATTTGCTCTCATTTGACAGCCAAAACTTCAAAATCAAAAATTTCCACTGAAAAAAATTTTTTAGAAATTGGGTTGGAAAAAGTTTTCTCCATAGAAAATATAGCTAGTTAAAACTAAAACTATAGCTAGTTTTTCATTTGATTAAGAACTGTTGCTAGCAAAGCTTTTGTGAGGAGAATTAGCCTCCTCACACGCTAAGACAGCAATGGGCAATCATTTGGGGGCCGCGGGAGATAGGCTAAGGACCAATACGAACGGGGAGGGGTAGGGTTTCACCATCAAGTACAAAGACGGAATCAAGGTGGAACGTAACGGTTCCCGGAGCAGCAGAAGTCGAATGGAAAGACAAGGTTACATCGCCCAGTGGGAAGACGGAATCAACGTGGAACGTAACGGTTCCCGGAGCACCAGCAGACAAATGGAAATGCAAGGTTACATCGCCCAGTGGGAAGACGGAATCAAGTTGGACCGTAACGGTTCCCGGAGCATCAGCAGACAAATGGAAATGCAAGGTTTCATCGCCCAGTGGTAGGACAGAATCGACATGGAACGTAACGGTCCCCGGAGCACCAGTGGACAAATGGAAAGGCAGTGAGGGCAGTGAGGGGCAGAGCTCCATCATCGAGCGGAGTTCAGGATGGGCGACAAGACTGGGAGCAGCAAAGGAGCAAGGAGCAACAGGGGAGGCCAAGGAGGCCAGCGGCACGTCGCATAGCAACAGCAGGGGTCAGCGGCCGAACGGAAAGGGGGCAACGGCCGCACGGATGGCCACCTGTCAGCGGGAAAGTGGCGTGATCTTGGAAACAGGAGTAACGGCAGCCGGACAACGTGAAAGTGGCGTGATCTGTGGAGCAGAATCCAGGAGGATTAACGGGCGCAGAGGGTATAAAAGGAGGCCCATTGGAGCGGCTCGGGACGAGTCTTTTTAGGAAGCTTGTAGCGTTGAGTTGGAGGACCGCCTGTGGAGAGTCCGCCAATCAAGTGTTAAAGCGTTTCTAAAAAGGATTCGGTTGTTTGAGTTGAAGGACCGCCTTTGGAGAGTCCAACAGCCAAACGTAAGGAGAACGAACGAGACAAGGAAATATCAGTACAAGGACAGTTCCGTGGAAAGACCTAGGCGACAGGAGACGAGTTGGACCGGTTCCTGGCCACGGCAGGTAGCCTTGCTAGGAAATGCGGGAAGGATAAGTCTGGCGCACGCCACTCTGACTCCTGACTCACAACCAACAGGCGTGGTCCTGAAACGGAAAGGACAGGCCAACTCAGGATCCCGAGCCCGGTTCGCTCCGGAGGACGAGAAGGACAGGACGAGAAAGGATCGGCGTCGGTTGGTTCCCTCGACAGCTACAGGGTATCAGAGTCGAGTTTGGGGCTATTACCGGTCAAAGCAGGTAGCCTTGCTAGGAAGTGAGGAAAGAACAATTCTGGCGTACGCCACGCGGGTTCCTGACTCGCAACCAATAGGCGTGGTCCTGCAGGATACAGATAGGCCGACTCGGGAACTCACGCCCGTTTAGGAACGCGATCGGGGAGGCACCGATCACCCACCGAGCAGCTCTTGACCCGGGCCCATTGGCGCGTACGCGCGGTGGTCACCCGGCCGAAAGGGAGGCGTGACATACGGCCCTGGACAGGCGACTTCCGACCCCGTCGGAACTGACGAGACTTCGGCGACTCCCAATCCAGGCCCGCCGGTGCGAAAAGGCACGGCGTATCCTGGCGTAGAGGAGCCGGCTGTAGACAGCAAACTCTGAACCGGGGCCGCTGGTGCGCATGCACAGCGGGTTACGGAGACGACCACCAGTAGCCATCTCCCAAACCGGACTCGCCGGTGCGAAAAGCACGGCGTTTTCCTGGCGTAGCGGAGCCTACTGCAGGCCGCACACTCCGAACCAGGTTCGCCGGTGCGCATGCACGGCTCATCTCCCTGGTGGTGCAGAGGCGACAGTCAGTAGCTATCTCCCGAACCAGTGTCGCTGGCGCGCAAAGCACGGCGTTTATCCTGGTGTAGCGGAGGCTACAGCCCGCCAACTCCCGAGCCCGGCAGTACAGCGCCTAGGCGCGGTATTCCCGGCGACTTAGTGGAGGCTTTTCAGTGCACAGCCGAAGGCCAGACCAAGTCAAAGAGGTGGAAGGCTTGACGACGGATCAACGAAGAGGAACCCCGGCAACGAGAGCAACAGCGGAAACACCAGCAACGGAGCAGATCACCAGGACGGCCGAAGGAGACACCAAGGGTCACGACCACTAGGAGTGGGCCCATTCCCGGGAATCCGCGTAAAGCATCATTGTAAGCAGAAAGAGCAGCGAAAAGAGAGAACACACCAAAAACTTGGGTGTTTTTACAGTTAGAGAGTTAAGTTTTTGTACGAATGCTATATTTGACAAAATAACACGACCTACCAAATTTCATAAGGATCAGCCGACTATATCCTATAGCTGCCATATAACTGATTGATCGGAAATGATATAACTTCGGTGTTTTTAAAGCTAGAGAATTCTGATTTGGTACGAATGCTATTTTTGGCAAAATAATAAAACATGCCAAATTTCAGCCGACTATATCCTATAGCTGCCATATAACTGAAAAAACGGAAATTGCCCAACTTTCATGTTAAGATGGTGTTAGTATTTTTACAAGATTAGACACATAGGCAAATTTTGGCAAAAAATTTTTGCACATTTGTTACCCTTGGAGACCGACAAATACATGGGTATATAAACGAATTGTAGAATTTTGTGGGATCACTACTAAAATTTCAGCAAAACATGAAAAATACGTTCAAAATATAGACAAAAAACATGCATTAGTTCATAGTAATATAATAATAACAATAATTATTATTAATATATCAAATTGTATCTCATTTTATAGAAAATACCTTCAACTTCAAAATCCATTACAAATAATTTGAATTTGAACACGTAAATAATGATCTGACCACTTTAAAGTGCGGTTTAGTTGTGAAATATTCGTGATGCGCGCTGCCGCGCTTTACAAATGAGCAACTGTTCACATCGTCAAATCAATTTTTAGAAAATCCCCTTAGATTTTTAGAAAAATCTGGTTTTTCATGAAGAATCTTGGACAATTTAGAGGCGATTTGTTATTTTTCGTACATTTTTGCCGTTATCAATTTTTTTATTTTTGGCCTATGGGAGCAACCACTGTGCAGTGGGCAGCAGGGCCAAGGCAGGGTTCTGTGGAAAACCCGGCTCAAGCATGCAACAGATGCGGTGGCATGGGCCATTGGGCCAGCGGATGCAGGAACCCACGAATAATGTTCTGCAAGATGTGCGGCGCAAGAGGGGTAAGGAGCACGAAATGCTGCCAGAGGGCGGGAAACGCGCAGCGGTCTCAGCAACAGGGAGGAGATTCGGGATCGCGCGGTGCTGCCTCTCAAAATTAATAGAAGGACTATCCGAGGAGGAGCAGCAGCTGACGGCAACCATCGAGGTCGAGGGCACGGAAATAAAGGCCATGCTGGACACAGGAGCGACGGCGAGTTTTATTTCCGAAGAGTTAGCGGAGAGGCTGGAGGTCACCGGGCAACGAATCGCAACAAGGAGACGAGTGAAGCTGGCTAACGGAAGCCATACGGAGACACGCGCCGTGCTCAAAGCAAGGATAAGTTTCGGCGATCGCACAAAGACCCTAAACCTGCTGGTGATGCCAGGCATGGAGGACAATCTGGTGATAGGATGGGATTGCGCAGGCCACCGGATTTCGATACCCAAAAGGAAAAGATGGGCCGGCTGTCTGGAGGATAGACTGTCCGTAGCGGTAGCCGGATGCCCAGAAAAATGGGAAGAGAGTCAAAAGATTCATCGAAAGAGAACTGGAGGCGTTCGCAGGCCAGAAGGGCACCCATCGTAATGGTAAAGAAGAAAACGGGGCAATGGAGGATGTGCGTACCCGATGCCACGCATAAATTTCATTTTGGTGCAGCTGAGAGAAGCAAGGTTCTTCAGAAGTCTCGATTTGAAGGATGGATATTGGCAGATTCCCCTAGAAGAAAGCAGCAGGAAATTCACCGCCTTCACCGTCCCAGGGAAGGGTCTATACCAATGGAAAGTGATGCCTTTTGGGTTGCACTCAGCCTCGGCAACGTTTCAGAGGGCCCTGGACCAGGTCATAGGCCCGGATATGGCTCCACACGCATTCGCGTATCAGGATGACATCATAGTGATCGGACGCACCAAGGAGGAGCATATGCGGAATCTACAAGAGGTATTCAGGAGGTTGAGAGCGGCAAACCTGCGGATAAATACGGAAAAGTGTCATTTCTTCAGGCAGGAGCTGCTCTACCTGGGCCACCGGATAACAAGCCAAGGGATCGGAATGGATCCGGGAAAGGTTGCCGCGATTACAGAGCTACAACCCCCGACGAACGTCAAGGGAGTGCGCCAGTTCATAGGGATGGCATCGTGGTATCGGCGTTTCGTCCCAGATTTCGCGGGAATAGCGAAGCCCCTGAACGATCTTCTTCGAAAAGGAACAAAGTGGGAATGGACAACCAAGCACCAAGAGGCCTTTGAGACTTTAAAGTCACGGCTGGCGGAGGATCCAGTGCTAGCGTGCCCAGACTTCGAGAGAAAATTCGTGCTGCAAACGGACGCCAGCGACTACGGCGTCGGGGCGGTCCTGACCCAGGACTCCGAGGAGGGCGAACGAGTGATCGCGTACGCCAGTCGAACGTTGATTGGGGCCGAGAAAAACTACTCCGCAACGGAAAAGGAGTGCCTGGCCATAGTATGGGCGATAAGGCAAATGAGGCCCTACCTGGAGGGGTACCAGTTCGACGTGATCACGGACCACATGGCATTGAAGTGGCTTAACAACATCGAGAGCCCACTTGGCAGAATAGCGAGATGGGTGTTCGAATAGTACAGTATGACTGCGTCATCAGCTACCGGAAGGGAAAGCTCAACGTGGTTGCCGACGCGCTGTCCCGCCAGCCGGTAGTGGAAAAATTAAGAAAAGCCATGGAGGTGGTCGACAAAGAATGCGGGTGGATAAGCGCATTGAAGAAAAAGATGACAACAAGCCCACAAAAGTTCCCGGATTACGTGGAAGAGGGCGGTTTGGTCTACCGCCACGTCCCACATAGAGCCGGAAGCGAGGAAGTGGCATCGTGGAAGCTGTGCGTGCCAATGGAGATGAGGCAGAAGGTCCTCAAGGAAAATCATGACGCACCAACAGCGGGACACTTGTGAGTAAGGAAAACCATAGCCAGAGTGGCCGCCAGGTATTTCTGGCCAGGGATGCAGAGGGACATCCGGAAATACGTCAGGAGATGCGAGACGTGCCTGAAGTACAAGCCGAGTCAAATGTAGACGGCCGGGCAAATGCTGACACAGGTTCCGGAGGAGTCATAGGCGACGGTGTGTGCGGATTTCGTAGGCCCACTGCCCAGGTCGAAACACGGCAATACGATGATTCTGGTGATAATCGATCGATTTTCGGTAAAAACAATGATCGCCCAGTTCGCTGGGGAAGAACAAAGGAAGTGGGACGAACACTGGCCGGAGCTAATGTTGGCGGTAAATTCCGCAGTCTCGGAATCCACGGGGTACTCGCCGTGTTTTATAACGCAGGGCAGGGAGCCAAGGATGCCGCGAGCCCTGTTCGATGAGAATGCATTGGGTACGGGAGCTGAACAAGGAACACCCACGGAGAACGCGGCAAAACTTAAGGAAACATTCGAGATAGTAAGGAGGAATATGGAGCGAGCTGCCCAGGACCAGGCGCGACATAAAGCGAGATAAATACATCGAATCCGCATAACGGACACACGGAAGAAAAAAAACCTGGATACAAAAAAAAAAAAAACCCCACAAAGAGAAGGAGAGCAATTAACGGGAGCGTTAGCGGGACATTTCCAGCAACGAGAAATGGATTCGCTATATAAGTGGAGACGTTGGAGATGTTCGACCTATTCGAAGTCAACAAGCAGTTAAACAATGTCTAGCAAGACGAGTCCGCCCATGGTAGTGTCGTCCGACGACAGCGACATAGAAATCGTCGGCGATCCTTCCTGGGACGCCGAGAAGGCGAGGTCACAATGGATGATCCGGCGGGCTGCAGGAGGAGGAGGAAGCATACCGGTCGGGTCCTTCGAGGTTGAGCGGCGGCGCCGAGTCTTTTAGGAAGCTTGTAGCGTTGAGTTGGAGGACCGCCTGTGGAGAGTCCGCCAATCAAGTGTTAGAGCGTTTCTAAAAAGGATTCGGTTGTTTGAGTTGAAGGACCGCCTTTGGAGAGTCCAACAGCCAAACGTAAGGAGAACGAACGAGACAAGGAAATATCAGTACAAGGACAGTTCCGTGGAAAGACCTAGGCGACAGGAGACGAGATGGACCGGTATCTGGCCACGGCAGGTAGCCTTGCTAGGAAATGCGGGAAGGATAAGTCTGGCGCACGCCACTCTGTATCCTGACTCACAACCAACAGGCGTGGTCCTGCAACGGAAAGGACACGCCAACTCAGGATCCCGAGCCCGGTTCGCTCCGGAGGACGAGAAGGACAGGACGAGAAAGGATCGGCGTCGGTTGGTTCCCTCGACAGCTACAGGGTATCAGAGTCGAGTTTGGGGCTATTCCCGGTCAAAGCAGGTAGCCTTGCTAGGAAGTGAGGAAAGAACAATTCTGGCGTACGCCACGCGGGTTCCTGACTCGCAACCAATAGGCGTGGTCCTGCAGGATACAGATAGGCCGACTCGGGAACTCACGCCCGTTTAGGAACGCGATCGGGGAGGCACCGATCACCCACCGAGCAGCTCTTGACCCGGGCCCATTGGCGGGTACGCGCGGTGGTCACCCGGCCGAAAGGGAGGCGTGACATACGGTCCTGGGCAGGCGACTTCCGACCCCGTCGGAACTGACGAGACTTCGGCGACTCCCAATCCAGGCCCGCCGGTGCGAAAAGGCACGGCGTATCCTGGCGTAGAGGAGCCGGCTGTAGACAGCAAACTCTGAACCGGGGCCGCTGGTGCGCATGCACAGCGGGTTACGGAGGCGACCACTAGTAGCCATCTCCCAAACCGGACTCGCCGGTGCGAAAAGCACGCCGTTTTCCTGGCGTAGCGGAGCCTACTGCAGGCCGCACACTCCGAACCAGGTCCGCCGGTGCGCATGCACGGCGCATCTCCCTGGTGGTGCAGAGGCGACACTCAGTAGCTATCTCCCGAACCAGTGTCGCTGGCGCGCAGAGCACGGCGTTTATCCTGGTGTAGCGGAGGTTACAGCCCGCCAACTCCCGAGCCCGGCAGTACAGCGCGTAGGCGCGGTATTCCCGGCGACTTAGTGGAGGCTTTTCAGTGCACAGCCGAAGACCAGACCAAGTCAAAGAGGTGGAAGGCTTGACGACGGATCAACGAAGAGGAACCCCGGCAACGAGAGCAACAGCGGAAACACCAGCAACGGAGCAGATCACCAGGACGGCCGAAGGAGACACCAAGGGTCACGACCACTAGGAGTGGGGCCCATTCCCGGGAATCCGCGTAAACCATCATTGTAAGCAGAAAGAGCAGCGAATAATGAGACTGCACAACGGAAAGCTATTTGTATTATTTTCTGGGCTTGGGCAATTCACGTCGAATCTATAAATTCGGTGGAACGGATCCGCGAAACTCTGTGAGCTAGCCGCGGCAAATTGTGGCGAGCGGAAGCAGAAAAGACAGTTCGTTACACTTTTTTTACAATAAAATAAACTATTTTAGTGCCGATTCCAACTTTTGAATTAACGAAAAATGAAATAAGAAACTACATTCTTTTGGCACAGTGAATGCTCTGCTCTCATTGTTTTTCTCTGCTACACATACACTTAAAGTTTCAACATTTGTGCGTTTTGCCCCCCACTGCTCTAAAAACACCAAAATTATAGCATTTCCGATAAATCAGTTATATGGCAGCTTAGAATATATCCGTTCCGACTTATATTGTAGTATGCACATATATTGAATACCCACTGCACCGAGAGTACTTAAAGGGTGCGCACTGTAACACTTTGTTGCAGTGTTTACATAATCCAAAGTCCCGGTCATAAACCCTAAGTGGCCGAAATATGAACCGATCGTTATGCCTTAGCCCGCACACAGAAAGTGCTAGTGTCAGCATAATCGTAACAAACGGTCAGCATATGCATACCCCTCGCGCCTCCACTTGAGAGCGCATGACAACATATATTATTATATTCCTTTATATATAAGTACATAGCCGTCTCTCTGCCGCCGCCTGCGAGCAGCGCTGCTACGAGATTTAGCCTTACTTAGACTTAAGAAATATTGTAAAAGAGCAGAGACATTTTGACCGTTGGAGCGGCACCTCAGCTGCTCCATCTAAATGATGGAGCGGCACCTTTGCTGCTCCTTCCAAATAAAGACCAACTAAAACCAATCCCCTGGAGTTATCGTATCACATGGCGACCGTGACAGCGATGGAAGGACATCGAAGGACCTCTAAGGATTAAAAGGATATACCCAGGAGGATACATATAGTCAAAAAACTGGATAAACTGGAGAATGCAAAATAAATCTACAAAAAATCTGAGTGAGTAGAGTGAGGCAATGGGCAATCGCGGAGGAGTCGCGAAAAAAGTAAAGAAAAGAGTAGCACACCTAAAGTGGCTACTCTACGTAAACACTCCACCTCCCGCGTGGGCTACGGCCCAAAAACTTCAAACAGAACTAGATTTTCTGAAAGAAGAATTAATAAACAACAAGAATAAAAGCCCAAAAATTGCCACCACTCACTCAGTATCGATTAAGAAAATTAATGAAAAAATAATAACAAAACCTCCACCACCAAAGCCATTACCAAAACTAAAAAGAAGTGCCCGAAGGATTGCCCTGGACCACTGGACAGCCCCCACTGCAACCAAACCTGTGCGAGGACCGGCACCGGTAACGCCTGAGTCCAAAAGGCCCCGGACAGCAGCAGCAGCAAATAGAGTGCGGGAATACGCCACCTCCTGCGCCACCGAGGGAACGTCAGCGTAGCCAAACCGGCGACGACCAGCTGACGTGGAAAAAAAGGAAAATCAACTGAGGAGAAACTTTTTTTTACCCATGCACTGCGTTGCATAATTTTTTTGATTGCACTGCGATGCATATTTTTTTTATACTATAATATTTTTTGAAAGATTGAGCGGAACCTCTTTTGCCCAATTTGAAAGTATGGCCCGTATAGCTGTACAAATAATAGGTAGGAAAAAATGTTAGGTAAGAAAAAAAGACAAAATTTAGAAAAAAAAATTTTTTACAATAAAAAATACGATAAATTCATAAAATTTATGTAAAATTTTAATGAAAGAAAAAAAAATTAAATTCAAAAATAGCATAAATTCCTAAAATTTATGAAACATTTTAATAACCTTTTAATGAGAAGTAATAGCATAAGTAAAACAGATCAAATAAATGATTCTGACTATTACTTCCCAGAAAAATTAAGTTACATTACAAAATATGACTCAGAGAAAAATATAATTGAAATTGGAAAAACAAAAACATATACAATATCTAAAATGGGTTTAGTAGACACGAAAGTTGTAGATTCCACGGCAAATGTCGTTAATAAAATTGAACCAGGAAAAATCGATCTTCAAACAATTACAATATTGTTAATGATAATCGTCATTATAATGTTAGCAAGCGTTTTGCTAAAATTATATAAATTACACAACGAATGTTTAAAGAAAAAATTCCAGAGTCAAGCAAATGACCTGGACAAAATCTAAATAAAAAAAAACCCAGAGAAAAAAAAACAAAATTATTATACACAAATGTAAACACTTACAATCTAAGAAAATGAAATAACAGAAAATAAATATTAAAATATATTATGCAATTCTATTTACAAAAGTATGGCTAAACTAAAGGCATGGATTGGAACAAATTGTACGAGGAGTTATCAATAATTAAAACAAATTTTGACAAATCGTACAAATCCCTAACTCAGAATAGACCCATTCAAAAGAATACGGTTAGGAAGCACGTTGAAATATTGGTAGAGTGCTTTAATGAAGCGCGTATGCTAATACATGATCATAGGGAAAGATTAAATCAAGATCATTGGTCACAGGTATCGAAACTTTTGATACGACTACGATCTAATTTAATATTTATTAAACAAAAGTTCAGTTTAGAAATATCGTTACCAACCGTTCTAAATACACCAATAGCAGTTGACACTGCACCTGACTCGGAATCAACAGAAACAAAAGAATCTGAGTCAGAAGAGCTTCCCAAAGTAAACCCCAAAATAGAAGATACAGATTTAAATAATCTTACTATTCCGGCGGTATACACTGATCTGGATAACTCTACAGATTCAGATACTTCGAGTGTCATAGAATACAAGATAGATAAATCCATCACAATGGCACAATCAAATATTGATTTTATTAATACAGAATCTAAGCTTATACCAGTTTTTGATGGTAAGGCTGAAAATTTAACAAGTTTCATTGATGCTTTACAAATAATACAATCAATAAAAGGCGAGCACGAAGAATTAGCTATTTCCATCATTAAAACAAAGCTAAAAGGTGTCGCCAGGAATCTAATCGGTAATGAAACAACAATTACTGAGGTGATTGCTAGACTAAGAAGCAACGTCAAAGGCGAAACTGTTGAGGTATTATCAGCGAAGCTGATGAATCTACAGCAGCGCAATAAAACTGCTAACCAATACACACAAGAAATTGAGCAGATGACGAAAGCCTTAGAAGGTGCATATATATCAGATGGTTTATCTTTAGAGCTAGCCAGGAATTATTCCATGCAGCATGCAGTCAAAGCAATGACTAAAAACTGCACAATTGAT
Source organism: Drosophila parabipectinata (assembly GCA_018153455.1). Classification (NCBI taxonomy): domain Eukaryota; kingdom Metazoa; phylum Arthropoda; class Insecta; order Diptera; family Drosophilidae; genus Drosophila; species Drosophila parabipectinata. The sequence goes on along the minus strand of JAECYA010000403.1, from coordinate 106,674 downwards.
AAGGTAAAACTTATCATGCAAGCAGGCACATTCAGTACTATGAACGAAGCCGTTTCCAAATTCGTCAATAGTTGCACTGAAGCAACTGGGCAGTCGACTTTACAGTCGAATATTTAAAGGGAAAAGATAATCACGTAGCTGATGCGTTATCAAGAATAACCATCAAAGATTTACAAAATATAACTAGAAATGTATTAAAAGTCACTACTAGATATCAAAGTAGACAAAAATTCCGCGCGGAAAATCAAGAACAAGAATTGCCAAGGCAATCTTTAAATAAAGCTTCTAAGCCCAACGTATACGACGTCATAAACAATGATGAAGTACGTAAAGTAGTGACCTTGCAGATAAAAAAATATGTTATGTTTATTTAAACAAGGCAGAAAAATTACTGCAAGATATGATGTTAGCGATTTATATACTAATGGAGTTATTGATTTAGATCAATTTTTCCAAAGGCTTGAAATGCAAGCCGGTATACATAAAATCAGCCAACTCAAAGTGGCACCGTGGGAAAATATCTTTGAATATACTTCAATAGATAAATTTAAATTAATGGGCAATAAAATATTGAAAACATTAAGAGTAGCGCTACTCAACCCGGTGACCCAAATAACAAATTTAAAAGAAAAAGAAGCAATTTTGTCTACATTTCATGATGATCCAATTCAAGGAGGTCATACTGGCATATCAAAAACTTTGGCCAAAGTAAAAAGACACTATTACTGGAAAAGCATGTCTAAAGATATAACTGAGTACGTAAGAAAATGTCAAAAATGCCAGAAATCAAAAATAACAAAACACACAAAGACCCCTTTAACAATTACAGACACACCAATAAATGCTTTCGACAGAGTGATAGTGGACACTATTGGTCCACTGCCAAAATCAGAAAATGGCAATGAGTATGCAGTCACTTTAATATGTGATTTAACTAAGTATTTAGTTGCCATACCTGTTCCGAATAAAAACGCCAATACTGTCGCTAAAGCAATATTTGAATCTTTTATCCTGAAGTACGGTCCAATGAAGACGTTCATTACGGACATGGGAACAGAATATAAGAATTCAATTATAGACGATTTGTGCAAATATTTAAATATTGAAAATATTACATCCACAGCACACCACCACCAGACAGTTGGAACAATAGAAAGAAGTCATAGAACTTTCAATGAATACATACGATCTTACATATCGGCTGATAAAACTGATTGGGACGTATGGCTTCAATATTTTGTCTTCTGTTTCAACACGACCCCCTCTATGGCACATACTTATTGTCCATATGAGCTAGTATTCGGTAAAACAAGTAATTTGCCAAAACATTTTAATAGCATAGATAGTGTAGAAGCACTATATAATATAGATGACTATGCTAAGGAGAGTAAATATAGATTAGAAGTAGCCTATAAAAGAGCTAAAGTTATGTTAGAAGCAAATAAGAATAGAAATAAACTACTATACGATCATAAAGTAAGGGATATAGATATATCAGTAGGTGACAAAGTTTTATTAAAAAACGAGACAGGTCATAAGTTAGATCCTAAATATACAGGTCCGTATATAGTAACGGAAATAGGAGATAGAGATAACATAGTAATAGCAAATAATAAACATAAAAAACAAACAGTTCATAAGGATAGATTAAAAATCTTTATTTCATAAATTGCACTTAGTATGGCCATACAAAGACACACATACATAGATAAAAAAAACACATATTCTTTTAATAATTTCATTTTCTATGATTCTAACCACATAAAACAAAACAAATAAAAAAAAAAAAAAAAAAATGTATTAATTAAAAATTTTTATTATAAAAATAACTTCATTATATTACGTTATTTTTCAAAAGGAGGGAGATGTAGTATGCACATATATTGAATACCCACTGTACCGAGAGTACTTAAAGGGTGCGCACTGTAACACTTTGTTGCAGTGTTTACATAATCCAAAGTCCCGGTCATAAACCCTAAGTGGCCGAAATATGAACCGATCGTTATGCCTTAGCCCGCACACAGAAAGTGCTAGTGTCAGCATAATCGTAACAAACGGTCAGCATATGCATACCCCTCGCGCCTCCACTTGAGAGCGCATGACAACATATATTATTATATTCCTTTATATATAAGTACATAGCCGTCTCTCTGCCGCCGCCTGCGAGCAGCGCTGCTACGAGATTTAGCCTTACTTAGACTTAAGAAATATTGTAAAAGAGCAGAGACATTTTGACCGTTGGAGCGGCACCTCAGCTGCTCCATCTAAATGATGGAGCGGCACCTTTGCTGCTCCTTCCAAATAAAGACCAACTAAAACCAATCCCCTGGAGTTATCGTATCACAATATATTGCGTGCAAAAGTAAGTAAGGTGCGTGCAAAGTTTTAAATCGAAAGAAACAGAGAGACAGGGAGACATATTTATAATCGGAGATTATTTGGTACAATTTCAATAATAAAAATTCAATAAATGTTGTAAATAAAATAAATAATTGTAATAAATGTAAAAATTCATTAACATGGAATCGGACATCGACTACACTACGAGCGCCCTGGAAGAAGTACTCGTTGCGGCAGCTAAAATCTCTACTCCTCATAGGAAAGATGTAGACCGAAACAAACACTTCAAATCTAATCATCAAATCGAACAGCTCGTGCGAGAAAAGAGGCGCACGTCTCGTGATTGGCAAAACAGCAGATCACCAGCTTCAAAACAACGCCTTAAGGAAGCAACCCGATCACTCGACCAGGCTCTTCACCAACAGGAAGAAAATGCACAGCTGAGGTACATCCAGAATCTCTCGCCAACAAGCACAAAGTACCCCCTGTGGAGGGCCCACCCAAATGTTAGCGCCCCAATTAAAACGACCACCCCGATAAGAAACTCTTCGGGTTGCTGGGCTCGCAGCGACGAAGACCGAGCTGAAAGTGTCTTCCAGCCAAACCCAGCCAAAAATTTATTCCTCCTGCCAGAAATTCAGCCAGAGTCCTCCCCTCAGCCAGCCGCACCTTCATTCCGGCCGAAGGAAATCAAAAAAGTCATAAGAGGGCTAAAACCAAAAAAGGCTCCCGGTGGTGATCTATTGACCCCAAAGATGCTGATCGAACTTCCAAAATGCGCTATAGAGGTCGTCTGCAAACTATTTAATGGAATCATTAATCTTGGCTATTTCCCAAAAAAGTGGAAGAAATCCATCATTATAATGATACCGAAGCCTGGAAAAGACCACACAATTCCGTCATCATACAGACCAATAAGCCTTCTATCTTGTTTGTCTAAACTGTTTGAAAAATGCTTGTTAACTCGCATAATACCACATTTGGAAGCTTGCAATATCATCCCGGCACACCAATTTGGCTTTCGAAGAAACCATGGAACCATCGAACAAGTGAACAGATTAACATACGAAATACGCTCAGCCTTCGAACAACGAGAATACTGCAGCGCTATTTTCCTCGACGTATCTCAAGCTTTCGACCGAGTTTGGCTCATCGGACTCATGCACAAAATTAAAACGTATTTGCCAACATACACCCACAAGCTACTGGAATCATACCTCTTCAATAGGGTATTCTCAGTGAGATGCAACGCAGCTACTTCGGGCGACTACACCATCGAAGCTGGAGTTCCACAGGGAAGCGCACTCGGGCCGTGTCTATATGTTTTGTATACTGCGGATATTCCTACGAGCGCACAACTAACAACGTCAACGTTCGCCGATGATACCGCTATTCTTAGTCGCTCCAGATGCCCAACGCAGGCAACAACCCAACTGGCTAATCATCTCACAATAGTGGAAAGGCGGCTGTCCGACTCTCGCATTAAAATAAACGAACAAAAGTGTAAACATATAACGTTTACTCTTAATAGACAAACATGCCCTCCGCTTTTACTAAACGGTATGCAGATCCCTCAAGCTAACGACGTAACGTACCTTGGCGTTCACCTTGATAGACGACTTACCTGGCGTAAGCACATCGAATGCAAAAAGATGCACCCAAAACTGAAAGCCAGCAGCCTCCACTGGATCATAAACTCACGATCGCCACTGTGCCTGGACTACAAGTTACTACTGTACAATTCAGTCCTAAAGCCAATCTGGACGTATGGCTCCCAGCTGTGGGGGAACGCGAGCAGCAGCAACATAGACATCATACGCGCTGTATCAAATCAAAAATCAAAAATCTTAGGGCGGTCTAACTCCGTATCAGTCAATATGACTGTTAGTTAAGTTAAAAATATAAGATTTGGTACACCTCTTGGAAGTCTAGCAAAGAGAAGATTCAAGAAATAAAAGCAAAGATAGGTTAAAGGCTACAGATTATAGGGTCAGCAAAAATATAAAAATTGCAGTTAACGAATATACACGGTCTCTCTTCCTCTTAAGCGAACGGACGTGTTTTTTTTATGCGCACTGCGTTTATGATAAATATTGGTAAACCGGTGTTAACTTGTGAATCGAATCTATTGAGAATCTTAAGTTTAAACCTAACCGTATCGCTTCGCGAGTGCTGTGGTATATTTGAAGGCGAATTAATAATTTGTCTAAATTCGATTCCAAGCATAGCTCAGCTCTGCTTTTTCCTCGTCTTATCTCTATTTCTGCATTTTTCCTTTGCACCCTCCAAAGCTCTCGCTTCGACTTCCTATTTGGCACAGTGGTTCAAGGTATTGTGTTTTTTAACTTTTTATATATTAATTTTGTTTTATTAATTAACAAGAAAGGAAAGCTAACTTCGGGCGGAGCCGAAGTTGATATACCCTTGCAGTTAAAACCGGATATATATCGCAAACATCTGATATAGTTGGCCGATCCTTCTGAGCATATGATAATATAACCCAATGTATTATGATATAAAATCTACAAAAAGTCCCAAACTTCTATCTTCAAATATACCTATGTTGGTATTTCTACCAAAAACCATTTCCGATCGTTCAGTTATATGGCAGCTATAAGATATAGTCAGCCGGTCGTTATTAAATTTGGTAGGTCGGATTAACTGACCAAAAATATAATCTGTACCAAGTTCCAGCTTTCTATCTTCAAAAACACAAAAGTTGGGCTAATTCCGATCGTTCAGTTATATGGCAGCTATAGGATATAGTCGGCCGATCCGGGCCGTTCCGACTTATGTACTGCGTGCAAACGAAAGAAGGGTTTGTGCAAAGTTTCAAGTCGATAGTTTTAAAACTGAGAGACTAGTTTGCGTAGTTCACTGCCTCAGTTTCGGATGCCATTTCCCGTAGGTCCGGTATACATTATTGTTTTGAAAATTGTCGTGCTGTCCAAGGCGAAATGAGGTCGTTCATGAGACAAACCAAGAATGTATTTAAAGAGCTGATCACTGGTTTTGGTAAAAACAATGACTTGCTCAGTGCGCTTGACACTCTGTTTAGTGGCCTTCAGCTGCTAAATGAGTTCCCTAAGCGTAAGAAATCCGCTGTTTCTGACCCGCCTCAGCCGACTTTAATCCAGCCGCTCATATGTCAGACCACCCCAAGGGCTAGAACTGAGAACAATTCATCCGAATTTCTTAGGGAAAATGAGCAATTGTCCGATATGTCCGCCATGGCATCCCTTCAAGTGATGCCACAGGAAACCCCCGTTTTGGGAGAACGAAACCCCCGTTAGAGTCACCCAAAAGCGTATTTGGGTAGCGCACAGACCGGACCAACCACACCGACTGATGCTGCAGTTCTCGTACCTGCGACACCAAAACCCTTGCAGGTGATTCGACACCAAAACCCTCCATTGAAACATTTATTTGTTTCTCGGCTTGCCCCTGATACTTCAGCGATTGATATCTCGGCTTATATCAAAGCCAAAACAAACGCCGATATAAAGGTGGAGGACATAGCTTAATTTAAATATAATTATATATGGCGCACGTTTTCTTTCAAAATTCGTGGGCCCGCGATGATGTTCCAGACGAATTTTTCACCTAGTTTTTGGCCAGAGAATATTTTCGTCCAAGAACATCAGCCTAGTTCCGTGACACCTATCAGAATACTAGGGGGCTATGTAGTAAACTCTCCAAACTATATTCTGATAGTTCTTTCTTTGCATCCCATATTATAGCCTTTACAGAAACTTGGTTAAAGCCGCAGATCTTTAGCTCTGAAGTTTTGCCAAGTAAGTACACTAGAGGTCTGCATGAATAGCTAAAAAACGACATTCAAATGCACAACCTTAAAAATGAATTGAGTGAGATAGAATGCTGAGACGAAAATTAATGAATGAGAGAGTGCCACTGTGTAGGTCTCACTCGCACAACATTCGGGGGATGAAAACCGTATTGAATGAGTTAGAGTTACAGTTCGCATTCGAATCGTTTCGAATGCATTCTAGAATATACAATACAACTATGCACATTTGCCTGTTTTTTTAGATGCTGATAATAAAATAATTCAAAAGTGGAAGTAAGTCATTGTTTTTTTTCAGAAATATTCATTATTATGCTGTATATTTTATTTTACATATTTTACTTATAAGAATGTAAAAATATTTTCAATATTTATTAATAAATAATTTTCCAGCACAATTTTGCAGCTAAAAAAATTTTGGAAAATAATTTAATTCGGAAAAACTAAACAAAAATCACTAAGAAAATAATAATAACAGTAAAAACCATAAATAAAAAAACATTTTCATCACTATTCACCTTTCGGTCAATTCCTTCATTATTAAAGAATTATTAAGGAAGCGTTTTGCTTAACAGAAGAAAATAAATAAATGCATAGAGTGTGTTAAAAACCATTCGAGACATTCGGCTGCATTCCTCATTCCAAAAGCACTCTTTTTACTTTCCACCCCAATAACTCTGTTTCAAAGCAAGAGAATGCCCATGAGTTAGAATGCTCTCTCACTCAATTCGTTGTGCCTCTTGCACTCATTCATTCTATTCCATTCGGATGTATTCTAAGGCTGAGGCAATAAGAATGTATTCCTGCAGACCTCTAAAGTACACCACTATTAGAAGGGATCGACCTCAGCGAATAGGGGGTGGGAGTCCTCATTTCGGTAGACTCCCAACTTGCTTCTGAAAAGGTGAAATCACAAGAGAAATCTTTATAGCTCGTCGCTGTGGGCGACTTTAGTATACCAGAATTAAAGTGGTCCAACGTCGATAATTCACCATCTTTATCACTTATCACTCACCATGACTTGACCGCGGGCATGTTTGACATGTCCCTAGGTCAGATTAACCATTTTAGAAATTCGTTAGGTCGGCTTTTGGACTTATGTTTTGTATCTGATCTTGATGGTACAGCTCTCTCCAGAGCTTTTCCCCTTTCAACTCCAGAGGATCCATATCATCCCACGCTGGAGGTCTCAATCGAAACCATTCCTGGTATCGATCAGATGTCTCCATGCGTGGCAAATAAGATTCGCTGCTTCCGTAAAGCCGATTTTTACAAACTTAATAGCCTTATCGATACATATAATTGGTCCGATATTCTGGCATGCACTGATTTTAACGCCACCCTAAATAAATTTTATTGTACTTTAAATACATTTTTTGACTCTTTGTGCCATAGAAATATCCATCCCCTTCAACAAATCCTAAATGGTTTAAAAGTTGCCTCACTAACCTAAAAAATACTAAAAATAAGCTTATACTTAAATATAAAAAAACTATACTGCATACTATACTTAAATATAACTATATTAACAATACTGCAGTAGAATTGATTTTTCAAGATATCTACTAGCTCGGTCAAATTTTACCGTGCGTAACGCTGAATGTTACAGGATTTAAATTCACCGCTGCCAGATACAATTTACTCAGAATCCAAAGCAGTTTTATAATTTTGTAAACACTAAGCGTAAACACGTATCTTTTTCACCCCTGCTTACGTTTGAAAATTCCTCTGCGACCTCTAATTAGGCCATTGCCTATCTATTCGCAGAATTTTTTCAAACAATTATTCTTCGCCTAAATTGACAGATCAGCCTTACGCATATAACATTCAAGCAACAAGTCTTATTTTCTGTCCGTTTTTCTCTGAGAAAAATTTGTTATCTGATCTTCTAAAAGTCAAACCCATTTATTCGCCAGGCCCCTCCAGGCACCAGGCTGTGTGCTAAAATACTGTGCCAGGGCTCTGTGCAAACCTCTTCTAAGACTTTTCAACTTATCTTTGGAAACCTCGATTTTTCCCCTTAAGTGGAAGGAATCATTCTTAATTTCCCTACATAAAAAAAGGGAGAAAGTCCGATGCTGCCAACTACAGAGGCATCTCTAAGTTGTCGGCAATTCCAAATTTTCTCGAGCGCCCCTCGGTCGTCTGGGCCTCTAAGCTTTATGATGAATACAGGAATGCTAGCTGATGCTCTTATTGATGCACAAGGCAAATTCTAAAAGAACGCGAAAAAAAATAATAATAATTCAATATATGGTACAATTACATCCCGCAAACTTTTAGGCGTTTAAGAGATTTAACCCCACCAATCTGTCTTCCCGTGTTGTTCACTAATAAATGTAAAATAATGTTGTAATAATTGTAAATTATTGTATATAGTCTAGGCCCATATCCCATATGTACCATATTCACCCCATCTATGAAGCGCCCGCTTATGTTAAAATGGTTCTGAGGTTCCGGCGACTACAATAAAATTTAACTTGCTAAAAAAAAAAAAGAAGGTACAATCATATAAATTTCTTTAAGTCAATTGATTAAGCCTATTGCTGTTCTGGACTTTGGTTCAGGGATGGCCAAAATATAAGAAGCAAGGGAAATCATATGAAGATATTTAAAACAAGAAAGGAAAGCTAACTTCGGGCGGAGCCGAAGTGTATATACCCTTGCAGTTAAAACCAGATATGTATCGCAAACATCGGATATAGTTGGCCACTCCTTATGGGAATATGAATATATAATCCAATTTATTACAATACAAAATCTAAAAAAAGTCCCAAACTTCTATCTTCAAACATACCAAAGTTGGTATTTCTACCAAAAACCATTTCCGATCGTTCAGTTATATGGCAGCTATAAGATATAGTCGGCCAATCGTTATGAAATTCGGTAGGTCGGATAAACTGACCAAAAATATAATCTGTACCAAGTTCCAGCTTTCTATCTTAAAAAACACGAAAGTTGGGTCATTTCCGATCGTTCAGTTATATGGCAGCTATAGGATATAGTAGGCCGATCCTTACGAAATTTGGCATGTCGTATTATTTTGCCAAATATATGTGAAATGGGAAATTTGAACTCTCTAACTCTAAAAACACCGAAGTTATACCATTTCCGATCAATCAGTTATATGGCAGCTATAGGATATCCGGGCCGATCCGGGCCGTTCCGACTTACATACTGCGTGCAAAGGAAAGAAGGGTGTGTGCAAAGTTTCAAGACGATAGCTTTAAAACTGAGAGACTAGTTCGCGTAGAAACAAACAGACGGACAGACAGACAGACGGACAGACAGACAGACGGACAGACAGACAGACGGACAGACGGACAGACGGACATGCTCATATCAACTCAGGAGGTGATCCTGATCAAGAATATATATACTTTATTGGGTCGGAGATGTCTCCTTCACTGCGTTGCACACTTTTGGACAAAATTATAATACCCTCTGCAAGGGTATAAAAAAAGATTTTTGTTTGTTTGGAAAATGTTTGTTTGGATATCGCGATGCCAATAATAGTGTTCCTAATAATACATACATACATTCATAAGTAATATACAAAAAAATACAAATATTCTTTAAGCGTTACACTACAATACACAATTTTTTCCAATGAACAGATAGCAATAAATTCGTTAAGAAAAAGTAACACAAATGTACTAAAAAAAATTTAAAATGCACAACGTACAATTTTAAATATATAAAGCATTTTTTCTTTATATACTTTTTAAATCTTTTAACCTTATTCTTAAAAGTCTTACCACTTGAGGAGAATGTGTTGTCCGAATCTCTTCAATGTTGTTTTACTGTTTACTTCCTTAGGCCATCCAGTGAATTTGGAAATAATATCGTCAATGGCCAGGGTCATTCCACGCACAAGAAGGCAGCTACCGACACCCTTCCATAAAGTAGCTAACCCTTGCCGCCTTTGTAAATTTAATATACTGGGCAGTAGTGTTATTGGGTGAATGTGGTAACGATTTGACGTGTTAAAAACTTGACACTGTCTACGCAAGACAATAAATGGATGACTTAGTAAGTTTTCTGTCACTAGCGAAACCCACTGCACGCCAACGGCAAGATAATTACGAAGTTTTATTTCTAAGACATCTTTGTTTTAGGATTATTTATTATTGCTATCCGAATACTTACCGTCTTCAGCAATATCAAATTTTTCCCCTGTCTTTTTTTCCACTTGTAACGACAATTCATTTAAAGAATGCATATCTTTTATTGGATCTTGGTCTGCGTTTATATTCTGCACGATGGACTTCTCGTAGCCCATGCTAAAAAAGTAATTCATATAATATAAAATAATGCAAGCAATGTCAATACAGTACATATAGCCCACATTATTTACAGGTTTAGAAAGTGCCTGTAACACGTTTTCTGGCAATTCGTTCTCGACAAGTTCAGCATATTCATCTGCTTCTACAAATCTATTAATACATATAAAAGAAATCTTAACTATACCCATAAAACACATATAAGTTTGTAAAAAATACCTATTCATGGTTACAATAATGTAGGAGTGTCGTGGGTTTTAAAATTAAGTTTAGTTTTAAGCCCTGCTGGTAAAATACGTAGGAATATTTGTTTATATATGTATGTATGTTTATTTTACAAATATCAGTATATAACAAGTAAAATTACATCAACTAAAGAAAGTTTTGTGTGTATGTTAGAGAAGGCAACTTTTCGATAACAGAAATCCGCGCCTTTTTATCTTTAAATCGAAATAATTTAAAATGAAACATACTAACGGACTTGTATGTGAACATTAAATACGTAATTTTTGTTTCGTTATAAGCGGTTAACAACATGGTATGATACATGGTACTACGGATATCCATATGCCAACTCCCATATGACTCCCATATGCCAAAAATATAAAAAAATATATAACGGCAAAAATGTACGAAAAGTAAACAAATCGCCTCTAAAATGTCCAAGCTTCTTCATGTCAGATTTTTCTAGAAATCTAACGGGATTTTTTAAAAATAGATGTGAATATGTGAACAGTTGCTCATTTGTAAAGCGAAGCTGCGCGCATCACGAATATTTCACAACTATACCGAACTTTGAAGTGGTCAGATCATTATTTACGTGTTCAAATTAAAATTATTTGTAATGGATTTTGAAGTTTAAGGTATTTTTTTTTTATAAAATGGGATACACTTTGATATATGTATTAATAATAATTATTGTTATTATTATATTATTGTGAACTAATACATGTTTTTGCCTATATTTTGAACGTCTTTTTCTTGTTTAGCTGAAGTTTTAGTAGTGATCCCACAAAATTCTACAATTCGTTTATATCCCAATGTGTTTTTCGGTCTCCAAAATTAACAAATGTCTTAACATTTTTTTCCAAAATTTGCCTATGTCCCTAATATCGTAAAAATACTAACACTTAACTTTTTCAGGGTCACTTTTGCCGAATATTTATTTGTTATGCCAATGCTCTGTCTTCGTGTGTCATGCTTGTGCTTACGTTTTCAAAACTATTTGTTCATTTACTAATAGTTTTTATTTTGTTTGATATTCCCTTGAATTAAATTTTAATAGGTTCTTCTTATAGGTGTGTGTTTGCACGATCTTATATTTTTAATTCATGGTGCGGCGAAAACTTCAAATGAAGCTAATACGGCAAGAAGGTTTTTTAGTGATAAAAAATTGTCTGCTGATATAACAGGAATGGATGAACATGTTTAGAGAGATTTGCAACATTACTGCAATACATGGCTTCTGGATATAAAATAAATACCGAAAAATTTGGAAGCTTTGCACTTAACGACGCAAAAATGCTAATTTAATTATACCCATGGTATTACCTTCCACCTTCAGTTCACAAAGATTTAGTCCACGGTCCGGAAATTATTAAGTATGCGCTTGTTTTGATAGGATAATTATATAAAGAAGCTGCCGAATCCAAAAATAAAGACATAAAAAAATTTAGAGAAAATCATACTAGGAAAATGTCACGAGTTGACACAAATAGGGGTTTATTTATTAGATTGCTCTTAAGTTCAGACCCTTTCATAACTTTTATAATTGTCCCGGGCCCGCAATAGACAGGGGCCCGGCAGTGGGGTCTAATTTTTTAGAAGGCCAAAAATGAGAAAGAAAAATATGAATGTTTAATAAGAATGAATAAATATTGAAAATGATATTGGTTGATCTCACTAACAAGTCATTTTATATTACAAAACTAATTTACAAACGTCATTTATATAGCGAACAGATTACAATTTTTAGCAATCCGCTCGAGTGATTCAGCGTGATACTAGTGCGAGCATTCTCTTGAACATTACTGACCCATGTCATGGCGGTACGCATGCTCAGCACAATATCGATTCATGGACGCCACCATTAACTAATTATACTCTTTCAGAGGGTATTATAATTTTGTCCAAAAGTGTGCAACGCAGTGAAGGAGACATCTCCGACCCTATAAAGTATATATATTCTTGATCAGGATCACCTCCTGAGTTGATATGAGCATGTCCGTCTGTCCGTCAGTCCGTTTGTCCGTCTGTCTGTCCGTCTGTCTGTCTGTCCGTTTCTACGCGAACTAGTCTCTCAGTTTTAAAGCTATCGTCTTGAAACTTTGCACACACCTTTCTTTCTTTTGCACGCAGTACATATATAAGTCGGAACGGCGCGGATCGGCCGACTATATTCTATAGCTGCCATATAACTGATTGATCGGAAATGGTATAACTTTGATGTTTTTGGAGTTAGAGAATTGACACAAATTTGACACAAGAGCTATTTTTGGCAAAACATTACGACATGCCAAATTTCATAAGGATCGGCCGACTATATCTATAGCTGCCATATAACTGAACGATCGAAAATGAACCAACTTTCGTGTTTTTGAAGATAGAAGCTTGTGATTTTTTTTTAAATTTTTTATTTTAATGAATTGGTTTTATTATGATGTAATCATAAGGATCGGCCAACCATATCCGATGTTTGCGATATTTATCCGGTTTGAATTGCAAGGGTATATCAACTTCGGCTCCGCCCGAAGTTAGCTTTCCTTTCTTGTTTTTCATTGGCTTCGGACAGGGGCCGCCATTTGCATTTACATATAGTTCTCAGTGGTCGTTACAAGGGAGTTCAGAGTTACCTCCTCAGAGATAATTCACTTGCAACGTTTTCACCTTGTGGTTTGCACAGTCTGAATCTAAGTGGCGTTGAAGCCGCGGAATGCTGTCCAGAAGCCATAACTTTCTTTTGGAGTATTCAAAAATTATACAACATATTTTCAGCTCGAGTCCTCAAAGGTGGTCGATTCTGAGAAACAATATTGGATGCTCGCCGCACAGCATGTCCACCACTCGTTGGTCTGCTCAAGTAGATGTGTGAAGCCATTTGCTGCTCACATGCCTGGGTTGCTGAAGGCCATTGACGATATTAGCTGTTCAAATCTAAATTCTGAAACAAGGACTGATCTGCAAGGTCTTAAAACATACATGAAGTCTTTTGAGTGTACTCTTTTGGCTTCCATTTGGTTCAAATAAGTTCCATAGCTGTTAGGACAGCTATAAACCATCGAAATCTTTTTCTCCAGGCAAGGAATGCAACATTGGATGTGGAGACTGCAAACATTGAAAGTCTTATTGGTGAATTGAAAGCATTGAGGGATCAGTGGCCAGTCATTCTTCGTGAATGTAAATGGTAATTTTTCGGACACATTTCAAGTAAAGATACGTAAAATTAGAAAGCGCCAGTTTTATGAGTCGACTCCAAATGAAGCTATCCCAACTCCAGAGATTCAGATTAAACAAGGAGTATTTTATGTTCTTTTGGACTGCTTGATAGGCAACATGACCAGACGTTTTGATGCTTTAAACGACATTGAAGTCAAATTTGGTTTTTTCTGGGGATACCGAGAACTCAATCAACAGGATCTGAGACAACAAGCACGATCATTTTGTGGGACCTATCATGGAGATGTCTCTATCGACTTAATCGAAGAAATCATCCATCTGAAGGATATTCATGAAGCAAATTTAGGACCCGATATTTTTCCACCCTTACAACTACTGAATGAATTTTATAAAGTAAAGATGGAAGTTCTGTTTCCTAAAATCTGCATCTCACTAAGAATATACTTTACGATTCCCGTTAGTGTAGCTCAAGGTGAACGTTCATTCAGTCTCTTAGCTCGGATAAAAAATTTCTTGCGTTGTACCATGAGTCAAAAACGTCTAACAAACCTTGGCCCACTAGAACTCGAATCAGGTTTTGCCCGTAATATCGATTTCAATGCAATCATTTCGATGTTCGCTGAACAGAAAGCTCGTAAGGTTTTTTGGATTAATTAGTTTTCACTACTCTCGTCGTCAATTAGTCGTTTATATTGAATCAATCTACCAAAGGAGATATTCAACCAAAATGTACCAAATACGTTCTGATATGTAAATAAACGGACTATAAATATCGGAACCACCCAGGTGATTTTATTAGTAACCGTCTCAAAATGTCACTTTTATCTTTATCATCCAACTAACCTGTAATGTGCAACGCTTCAGTGTAATTTAAATGAGAGACGAAAACGAAAAAGGGCCCGTGAGGAATCCATGCCCCGGGGCCCGACATGGCTCTCGACGGCCCTGATGGCAGCTATAGGATATAGACTTCCTATCTGACCAATTTTTTTACTATATACCTACAAAATTATTTTAGATTTTTCGTATTAATTTCATAACGATATGTCCACTAGAAGTATTTTTGGCCGCGTCTCCATACAGGCCCAACCACTGTGAAGTGGTACTACGGATCTACGTATAAATTGATTAATTTTAAATTAAAAAATTGACAATGTTAAAAAAAAGACGATTTATAATTCTCCTATATTAATAGCAGTCCTATAAAACGCAAAAAGTCAAACGCAACAAGCGTTTAAATCTGAGCTTGCAAATAACAGTTAACCAAGAGTTGACAAATTGTCAAAAACTAACCTTTTTATTCGGATTTTGACTAAAAGGTTCTCACTCAGAGATAAACCGATATCTTTTCTCAAATCTATTCAATATGGTGTTATGACCACTTCGGATCCGACGGTCCGCCTATCGGCATGGGTCTGGCTCCGGCTAGCTCATCCAGGGCCGTGGCTTCCCTGACCCTTCCCATCTGACCGTTAACAATAAATTAATCCTAAAAACACAAAGATCTTTCGTTACTCAACACTGAAACTCCCACAATACTCCAATTCAAGACTCCTAATCCTAACACACGTAACATTTATGCTTACCCTATCGAATCACAGATTTTTAATACTCCTGTTGACTTGGAGTTTCGTGGCCTTCCCTCCCATCCTTAGCGGAACCCTGGCTTTTTCTCGCATCCGCCCCTGAGTCAAAAACCCGATCCCCCCTTTACTTTCCCATTATCCCTTCTTCATGCCCCCTGCCGTATAGCTCTACTCAATATTAATTTTCTTCAATTGATCTTTTTTTATTTTTAACCTAATATTTAAACATTCGGAATCTGTTCCGGAGCTTTTGCTTTGCTTTCAGGCACTTTCCTTTTTCTAATTTTATTACACCACGCAGGGAATTAGGTTTCAAATTTTCCCTACCTAGGAGAGCTCCTAAACAGGACTTATAATTACGCAAAACAATATAAATAAAAATAAAAAAATGTAACAAAAAAAAAAATTAACAAACAAATACACAATAAAATAATTACTACTAATTATTTCTTTGCTGCATTCGTCGAAATGATTAGATGCGAGGTATTTTCTCGAAGGGATGTCCTCGTTCAGAAGTTCTGGCCTCCTTAGTTAATTTTCAGATTTTAGATTTTCAGGCGGGCCGCCATGGCCATGGCTCTTTTTCCTGGACCGACCTCTTACCTAAATTGTCTGCCCATCCTGCCTTCCGTCTCCGTCTCTTCCTTCGACATTTTTCGTCGGAATTATCCTTCTAATTGTTTTATTTTTTCTTATTTTCTTTACCTTTTTTTTTGCTTGCTTAGGCTTTCCGTCTTTTTTTTCGCATTTTGAAATCTCTGTATACTCAGGTGACTTTGCTGCCCGCACGATTCGACACTTGCCTTCTTTTTAATCTTTCCCAGTTCTCCTGGGCACCGGAACGGTCAGTCGGATAGGCCCGTTACTCCATACATGAACCGTTACTCCTTCAAAAAAAATATCCCAAATTTATTCCCAATACTAGGTGGCATCACTAGGCAGACCCTGTCCGACTAGGTGGCATCACTAGGGCCTACCATGTCCGACTCAGTGGCATCGCCTAGTCCGATTTATTTATCGGCCACAACAGCCACACTAGCATTTTACGCTTTCCAACGTCAAATACTAATGGAAAAAAGGACAATTGAATCCACTTTTCGGAGCAGACCCATTATCAGGAGGCCCCTCCGGACCCTATCTTCAGCGCGACCCCTAGGACTCAACCTCTGCTTCCCAATCTCGACGTTTGGTACCACTGCGCTTGGGGTTGTAGGCTTGACAGCGCGCTTCGATCTCGCAAGTACCTACTTTACCGGTCAGGTGCCTGATTCATTATTTCGTTTCTCTTCCAGGCACCTCCTCGTTGGTATATCTTTTCCTCCTTCTCTCTCCTTGTCACTGTCTTAGATCTTTCAGGTGAAACACACCTGCCGTCTTCCCGTCCAGATTCTCCACCTCGTACATGTGGTCCCCGATAGGCTTCCGGATTCGACACCTTGCGAACTTTCGAGCAAATTTCGCATTGAAATTCTTCCCAAAGTCGCTGAGAACAAAATTCCTCCGGAAGACTTCGTGGCCAGGTCGAAACTGCGTTCTTCTATTGTAAACTCTTGCACTGGTTTCATGTGCCCCATGCAAGTTCCTTCTTACAGCATCCCTGATCAATGTCATTCTTTCTGATGAGGGCAGACAAAGGAGCTCGTTGTCCTCTAGAGCTTTCAGCCTCCTTGCTACCTGATAGTCCGTTCCATCTGTGAACATGTGCTGTCCAAACAGGGCAAAATATGGTGTTACTCCCGTCGCCGTATGTACCGACGTCCTTAGAGCCGCCTCAATTTCCGTCAGGTACAGATCCCAATTCCTGAGGTCCTGGTCCAGATACGCTCTAATTGCGTTCAAAACCGACTGGTTCACCCTCTCCGCTGCGTTCGACTGAGGGGAATACACCGCTATTCTGACATGGCGGATGTGGAATTCTTCCGCCTTAAAACGTTTTGGCACGAATTGCTTCCCATTTTCCGAATGGATGGTCTCGGGAACTCCAAAAGTGTAAAATATCTCTCCCACCAGGAACTTCACCACCTCTGCCCTCGTTGCTTCCTTCATCGCCTTCAGGAAGACGTACTTCGAAAAGTGGTCTACCACAACAAATATATAACCGTGCACTTTACGTGACCTCGGATACTTCCCTAGAAAGTCTATATTGAGTTTCTGGAATGGCCTGTAGGTTACCGTCTCTGCTCCTATGCCTGGCCGCGGGCCGCTATTCGTAGGCTTCATCTCCTTACACGTTCGACAGTCCCTTGCAAAAGCCCGGACCTGAGCTACCATTCCCGGCCAGTAAAAACGCTGCCTCAAACGATGCAAAGTTTTACCCATTCCTCCGTGGGCCTTATTAGGTGGGGAATGCGCCTGGTCTATCATGGCCACACTCAGAGAGGCTGGTACCCACAACTTCCAAGTGTTCTCCTCCAACTCCGCTGCGGTTCTGCACTCCGTTCGCTTGAACACGTAGCCGTCCACAACCTTAATAACCGGGAACGTCTGTTTTTTCGACTCGAGCACCTGCCTGAACTCTACGTATTCTGGTGATGCAAATTCGGTTGTTTGGAATCCGAGCATCCAGTCTTCTTCAGGGTTCTCGACGGCTTCCAACATCCTGGATAGCGTGTCTGCCACCACGTTTTCGGTCGCTTTGCAGTGCTCGATTGCCATCTGGTACGGTTGTAGCTTGAACGACCACCTAGCCAATCTTCCGGCCTGGTTCTTCACGCACATTCGTGAGCAGCTTACATGAAATCAGTTCGATGTAAGGCCGAAAACGTTCTAAAGCTAACACGGCTGCCAAACACTTCTTCTCCGTTACGCTGTTGTTGCGCTGCGCTGGGTTTAGCTTCTGGGAAAAGAAGGCTGTAGGACGCTCGCCCTCATCTTTCGCTTTCTTGGACAGCACAGCTCCTACCCCTGTGTCCGAAGCATCGCACTGCACATAAAACATACTTTTAAAATCAGGATGTCTTAAGACTGGCGCCGTAATCAGTGCCTCCTTCAGCATCTTTACCGACTTCTCTGCCTCCGTCATCACGAATTTTCCCTTTCTCAGAGTATCCGTCAGCGGCACCGCCAGTTCTGCGACGTTCCGTATGAATCTTCGGTACCATCCTGCCATCCCGAGGAATCGCCGAACTCTTTGGCACCGTGACCCTGTTGATTGCTTCCACTTTCTCTGGATCGGTCCTCACCACTCCTCCGCCAATCACATAGCCCAGATAGCGCAGCTGCTTAAAGCAAAAGTGTGACTTCTTCAGGCCTATGGTCAGTCCTGCCGCCTTCAGACTTCTGGAAACCTCCTCCAGCGTCCTCATGTGGTCTTGAAAGTTTTCCGATACCACCAACGAGTCGTCCAGGTACACAAAGACGCTTTCCTGAGTTCCTGCAGTATCACCTTGTCCACGAGCCGACACAACCTCTGGGCTGCATTCGTTAACCCGAATGGCATAACCACGAAATGGTACAATGGACGACCCGGTACCATGAAAGCCGTATACCGTTTGCTGGCGTCGTCGAACTCTATCTGCAAGAACGCGTGCTTCAAGTCCATACTGAAGATGTACCTTGTTGTCTCTATACGACTTAAGCTCCCTTCAATGTTTTGCTGCGGATATGACTCAGTGATCGTAATCTTATTCAGCTTCCGGGCGTCGAGGCAGAGGCGATTCTTTCCTGGCTTCCGGACTAATGTAATGGTGTTGCTCCACGCGCTGTCACTCTCTTCTATCACTCCGAGTCTTAGCATCTCATCGACTTCCTGATAGAGCAGCGTCCGTACTGCTGGGGACACGGGATAGTGCCGATCCTTGATAGGCGTGGCCCCTTCAGTCAGCTCGATGGTATGTTTCATGACCGCGGTCCATCCTAATCCACTTTCCTCAAAATTCAGGAAGGATTTTTGGACTCTCTCCAGGTGTTTTCTCTCCGCTTCACTCAGTTTATGATGTTCATGTTTACCTTGCTCCGTCGCTGTCCTGCTCGTCTAGGTGCTCCGTTCGCTGTCCGGACCTTTGCGTGCCACGGCTTCCTTGAAATTTCTAGACGCTCCACCCGTTCTCTGCAGCCTCTTCCGACCAAACAGACCCTTCATCTCCATTCCTGCCACCTTGACCATAGCGTAGGGTCGGAGGTCAATCTTGGTTTCCCCTCGCGTCATTGACATCACCGAGCTGCTTACTCCCTGGCGTTCCTTTTTCCTTCTTCTAAAGCGCCCTCGGATTTTTTTGACCCTTCTCGTGACCAGCGTCATCCCAGCCGGCTGGTCACGTCATCCCAACCGTCGCACCCTCTCCTCCAAGCTCTGAATCGCCTTTTGTTTCGCTTGCTCTATCCTTCCGGCTACATCTTGGTTGTCGGGTACGAATTCTGTTTTAGCTATATTAACCCGGCTCACTGCCTGCTCTGGACCTCGGGCTCCTTCGCTGAACGTTGGTTGCCCGCTACCTCAACGTTCCTGTTGGCGTTTCCCTGCCTGCAGTTCGGACATTTTGGCGTTACGGTGTTGGCCAACTCACACTTATAGCAGAAGATCTTTCGCTTCTCTGCTTCGCAGTCCATGTAAACGTGACCCTCCCGCTGACAGTTCCAGCACTTGATCACTTTCCGGGGTGCACGCTTGTCGCTTGTCCAATAAGAATTAACCTCCTCTAGTCTTCCTACACGTGGATCATCCCGGGGCTTGTATCCAGTGGCCATGCGTTGCCTATCCTCGTTCCGGTATTACGACCCGTTCTACCTCCTTACATTCGTCGTATAGTTGTTCCAGTGTGTACACCTGGATCGGATAGACCCACTGCCTCATCGGCTCCAGCAGATTTCGTTTTGTTGTCTTGATGATCCACTCATTCTCCACTCCTGATTTTATGGATGCCACCAGTCTATTGAGGGCCATGAAATCCTCCTCCAGCGACTCCGAGGAGGCCCCTGCTCGGAGGCTCACTTCATACGAGACTCGAGTGGTTCCGGGCCAAAAGGGCTGCGATCTCTGTTCGAGGGAGGACCACCCCATTCGCTTATGTCCGCGTTTCCTAGAAATGGATGTAAATGGGCGCTCTGACTACATAAGGGGGAAGCAGTTATGTTTAAACTGTTTTGCCCGAGGGCACCAGCAGCGAGACTGCACGAGCGCCCATACCTGCTCCACATGCCACAGCAGACACCACACCCTCTTGCACCGCGGCAATCCATTCGCAACCGCTCCAAGTCCGCCTATGCAGCTTACCGCTCCAAGTCCGCCTACGTCAACAAACGGCTCAGAGGATCAGTCGAATGTGCAGGTGTGTTTCGCTTCCAGGTCAGGAGCCGTCCTACTGGGCACGGCCCTTATCAACGTGTGCCATTTGGGGTGCACCGTCCAGGCACGAGCACTGATAGACTCAGGCTCCGAAGCGACGTTCATAACGGAACGACTGTTCAACCTCGTCAAGCCTCCCTTCAAGACGATTCAAGCCCAAGTTTCCGGCCTCAATCAGACCATTTCCGCGCAGTCAACTAAATTGTGCCATTTTTCCATTCGGTCGCCGTCTAGACCCGGGCTACAATTAGAGACTGCGGCTTATGTTCTTCCGCAGTTGGCAGGAAATCTGCCATCATATCCGATTTCGCGAGATCGTCTCAAGGGGCTGCCCAATATTACCCTGGCGGACCCCAACTTCTTTGAGAGCTCCCAAGTCGATGTGTTATTAGGAGCTGACATTCTTCCGTCCATTCTCCTCGGTAATTCCAAGGCTAACATCTGCGGGTCGCTTCTCGGTCAGGAGACCATTTTCGGATGGGTGCTGACAGGCCCATTATCTCCAGCCAACCCCCGCAGCGTGTCTGTTTTTTCCGCACGAGTTGCCCGCAGCCTCGGTGACTCACTGGTTCAGGGTTTCGATTCAGGATGCGAGCATAATTCTGTTACGACTCCTTCTTCGATTTACACATCGCATCACGCTGCACGGTGGCAATCAGCTGATGATCCGACTGATCCGGGCCTAATTCTAGATTCCAAGGTCATATGCAGCACGATGTCGCCACGCCCACGCAACGCCCCGTCACCGGAGAGCAGATGTACTCGAGGTACACTATCCTACCGATGCCGAGTCTGCAATGGGATCCATCCGTTGAAGAAGTGTCGGCGCTTCCTACGCCTTAGTGCCGAGGAGCGGCTCCGACCGGTTCTCGTGAACCGCTATTGCTCGAGCTGCCTGGCCCACGAGCACTCCGACGGATCCTGTCAGCGTGGGGACGGCTGTAAGACGTGTGGTCAGGATCACCACACGCTGCTGCACCCCGGTACCAAGGAGCACCGGTCACCGCCCACGGGAGACAGTACACGGGGTATCTCGCTCTCTCGTCGGCCGTCATCCGCCAACTCCCGGCGCGTTTCGGGTGCTTCTCGCCCTGCGTCCGCCATTTTCCGGCACTCACAAGCCGATCCACGGCCATCGACTTCCCGGCGCTCGTCGGCAACTCCTCGGCATTCTTCCGCCACTGGCTGGCAGTCGTCAAGCGCTCCACTGCTTTCGTCCGCCACTCATCGGGTGCCGTCCACCGCTCTTCCGCCCGCGTCATCCAGTGGAAGACGCCCCCGACTTTTTATTTATCATTTCATCCCTCATCCTGGAATCTTTTGCGGAAACCACGCCCCCTACAAACATTGGTCCTTCGAGCCGGATAATTACTGGATTTTCTTCTGCCAGCAGTTCTCGGCATTGTTCCGCCAAAAGATAAGTAAATTTTTCCGTCCCCATCTCTCTGCCGGTCTTCAGCAGTGATCCGAACATTAAATTTCGTTCACACTGCTGCAAGATTGTTTTTCCCTCCGTGTCAACTCCAAGTCCGAGTTTTCCGACACAACGGCAGGTTGAGATTTTTCTAATAATATATAATAATCTTAAAATTCGGCAAATTTTTCTATCCGTCTCCGTTTTGTGTGCTGCCCATATTCCTTGCCGTTTTCGGCCTCTCCGTTATTCATTCGCTTGCCAACGGTCGAGGCATATGTGCATCCGCATACATACATACGCACATACATACATATTTTTTTGGTGCAATTAATCCGCGAAAAATTCGCAAGTGAACAGTGAAATTGTGTGGTGACAAAAAGAAGGCATAATTAATATTGGCCACCGGTGTGAATTAGTTCCGGAATTTCCAAATTCACCGAACAGTCCGCCGCTGTCGTAATATTTGTTTTTATCTTCCTCAATCAGTGTCATTTTTTACACCACATAACTTTTCTGTTCCCCCAATTATACAGTCCACTTATCAAAGCTCCACTGTGCCAATATATGCCCACATGCCCTTACATATATCCGTACCTGCATGCATGTCCATATATTTTCTGCCTTCAATTCCAGGAAATATATAACCGATAAAATTTAACATATACAGTCCACTTATCGAAGCTCTACTGTACCATCTATGCCCCACATGCCCTTGCCCTACTTGCATGCATGTCTATATAATTTCCAAATATTTTCTGCCTCCAATTTCAGGAAATATATAGCCGATAAAATGAAAAAAAAAATTTACATTTTCTAAAACCAACAATTATAAACCGCCATTTCACTACAAATCCGTGATTGTGTCGCTTAAATTCTCGAGCTAGCCGTGTTGTGTTTTTCGGTTCTGTTTATTTTTCTTTGAGGTACGTACAGGGTGCCGACGGCATAACCGGCTGCATAACAAAATAGATTAAAAAATCAATTAATTATAAATTTATGTATTTATAATTATAACTACGAAAATTTATTTAATTCTTATTTTCCGTTCGAGCAAAGGGCCAGGTTTTTTAATTCACCTTTCCGGCCACTCAATAATTAAAGTCGAAGATTTAATTATCGGAAAATTGAAATTAATTAATTTAATTATCCACCTTCTGTCCGAATAGAGCCGCGGTTTTTAATTCCATCTTCCCGGCTTCGTGTTAATTAAATTCAATTAATTAAATATTTAGGTTTCAATTTCACCGTTCCAGCTTCGTGATAATTAACCTCAATTGATTAAAAATTAAGATTTTCAACTCCACCCTTCTGGCTCCATCATATTTAAATCCGACAGTTAGCCAAAAATTAATTATTTATATTTTTGTGTGTTAAATTCAAGCCAAAGTTAAGTCCACCTTCCGGCTCCACAAATTTGAAAATAGTTAGGAATTTAATATCTCAGTATATATTAAATTCAGTACGAACCACACAAGTCGAAATATACATACATATATAGACCGTCATCATTTTTTTCCGAACAAGCACGAATTTTCCGGTACTTTTTCCATTTTTCGTGCCTCCAACTCTGCTGC
Source organism: Drosophila parabipectinata (assembly GCA_018153455.1). Lineage (NCBI taxonomy): Eukaryota > Metazoa > Arthropoda > Insecta > Diptera > Drosophilidae > Drosophila > Drosophila parabipectinata. The sequence goes on along the minus strand of JAECYA010000403.1, from coordinate 82,989 downwards.
TACTCCGCATCAGGCAACATCCGCCTACAATCCGAAAAAACCTCGTCTCCTTTTGGGTTTTTTCTGGTGCCTGAAGTTTTTCTTTCCCCATTCGAATTGTACCGCACACGACTTTCCTTTCCACATCGGCGCCACTAGTTCGCACTTGCTCCTTGTAATTGCCTTTCATCCGCGATCTCACCGTTCTTATCACATTAGTGCGACCGGCCACCACTTCGTACGGGGCACCTGTTGCGCGAGTCAGTCGACAAGCGCTGACCAGCGAATTGGACTCTGAGAATGCCCACGGGAGAAGACAAAAAGCCGCGTTCGATCCCAGCCATCCGTTTGGACAGATCTCAATCCGCATCTCCGCGGACGCCTCTTTTGAGGCCTAAGGCTACCAGTGCCAGTCCAAGAGCAAGGAGTGACGAATCCGTCAATACAACCCCCGGTCCTTCACAGAGGCAGACTCACTCCGTTGCAAAAATGGCTCCAAGTGCGGTCGAAGTGGCGTTGAAAAAGTTCATCGCCACAACAGATCGAATTATCCAATTTGAGGCTAACATAAGTACTCCGGGCGCCCCAGAAACGGAAATAGGCTCCCAATACATGTGCGAAGTTCATCGGGACCAACTTCAGGCACTATGGGAGAAGGTGGAGAAGAGCTATGAGAGCTGCTCCGATTTGCTAGCCGTGTCCGACGACAATGCGGCCGCCTCGACAGTGCTGGAAGCGAAGTACAGCTACTGTTACTCCGTCTATTCGAGATGTATTGCCCAGCTCCGGGAGAAAATTGCTTCCCAATCCACAAAGGCTCCCGTCAATGTCCACACGCCCGCGCCTACAGGCTGCCGGTTACCTCCGGTGGAAACCGAGGTCTTCGCGGGTGATTATCTTCGGTGGCCCACCTTCAGAGACTTGTTTACGGCCATTTACATCCAAAACTCGCGGCTCACCCCGGTAGAGAAGTTGTTCCACTTATTGTCCAAAATAAGTGGTGACGCCCACGCCATTGTTTCTAAGGCTCCGCTTACCCATGAGGGGTTTGTCGCCGCATGGCAAAGCCTTACAGACCGCTTTCAGAACCGGCGGCTATTGGTCAACAGCCAGTTGAAGATCCTTTTCAACATCCAGGCTATTTCTCAAGAGTCCGGGGTCGCGCTGAAGGAGCTGCAAGCTACCATTCAGAGTTGTTTGACAGCCCTAGAAATGTCCTCCGTTAATGTTAAGGCTTGGGACGTATTTATGATTTCGTCAAAGGTCCCCAAGGTCACACTTTCTATGTGGGAGCAATCCGTACATAATAAGGCCGAAATTCCAACATGGAATGAATTAGATAACTTCCTGACAGAGCGCCATCGCACTCTGGAGGCCATCGACGACGTCAGGCCTAGTGGCTCCGTTCAATTTCCGCCAAGGTCGGGACTTCCTACTGCCCCTGCTCGGAGGCTCACTTCATACGAGACTCGAGTGGTTCCGGGCCAAAAGGGCTGCGATCTCTGTTCGAGGGAGGACCACCCCATTCGCTTATGTCCGCGTTTCCTAGAAATGGATGTAAATGGGCGCTCTGACTACATAAGGGGGAAGCAGTTATGTTTAAACTGTTTTGCCCGAGGGCACCAGCAGCGAGTCTGCACGAGCGCCCATACCTGCTCCACATGCCACAGCAGACACCACACCCTCTTGCACCGCGGCAATCCATTCGCAACCGCTCCAAGTCCGCCTATGCAGCTTACCGCTCCAAGTCCGCCTACGTCAACAAACGGCTCAGAGGATCAGTCGAATGTGCAGGTGTGTTTCGCTTCCAGGTCAGGAGCCGTCCTACTGGGCACGGCCCTTATCAACGTGTGCCATTTGGGGTGCACCGTCCAGGCACGAGCACTGATAGACTCAGGCTCCGAAGCGACGTTCATAACGGAACGACTGTTCAACCTCGTCAAGCCTCCCTTCAAGACGATTCAAGCCCAAGTTTCCGGCCTCAATCAGACCATTTCCGCGCAGTCAACTAAATTGTGCCATTTTTCCATTCGGTCGCCGTCTAGACCCGGGCTACAATTAGAGACTGCGGCTTATGTTCTTCCGCAGTTGGCAGGAAATCTGCCATCATATCCGATTTCGCGAGATCGTCTCAAGGGGCTGCCCAATATTACCCTGGCGGACCCCAACTTCTTTGAGAGCTCCCAAGTCGCTAACATCTGCGGGTCGCTTCTCGGTCAGGAGACCATTTTCGGATGGGCGTGTCTGTTTTTTCCGCACGAGTTGCCCGCAGCCTCGGTGACTCACTGGTTCAGGGTTTCGATTCAGGATGCGAGCATAATTCTGTTACGACTCCTTCTTCGATTTACACATCGCATCACGCTGCACGGTGGCAATCAGCTGATGATCCGACTGATCCGGATCAGCACGATGTCGCCACGCCCACGCAACGCCCCGTCACCGGAGAGCAGATGTACTCGAGGTACACTATCCTACCGATGCCGAGTCTGCAATGGGATCCATCCGTTGAAGAAGTGTCGGCGCTTCCTACGCCTTAGTGCCGAGGAGCGGTTCCGAGCGGTTCTCGTGAACCGCTATTGCTCGAGCTGCCTGGCCCACGAGCACTCCGACGGATCCTGTCAGCGTGGGGACGGCTGTAAGACGTGTGGTCAGGATCACCACACGCTGCTGCACCCCGGTACCACGGCCATCGACTTCCCGGCGCTCGTCGGCAACTCCTCGGCATTCTTCCGCCACTGGCTGGCAGTCGTCAAGCGCTCCACTGCTTTCTTCCGCCACTCATCGGGTGCTGTCCACCGCTCTTCCGCCCGCGTCATCCGCGCCTAGGCAACTTTCCGCCTCTCCTCGAGGGCCCCCGCAGGACGCGCTCGCTGCGCCCACCCTATTGTCGCTGCTGAACCGGAACAGCGTCAACATCGGGACCCGGATTTTTGACACGGGGGCCTTCATCGACCCGTGTACGCCCTCTAGCTGCAGTGACGCATAGCTAGCGACGAGGGATCTGTTGCAACCCGAGCGATTGCAAGGGGGGAGAATGTTTAGGTGAGGGGCCGTTGTGCCGCTCAGCTGAAGAGCGCATCCGCGCTGAAGAGCGCATCCACACTCGCCCCTCTGTGCTCTCTCTCTCGCTCGTTGGTTGTCGTCGATCGTCTCTTTTTGTACTAGTTTTTAAGTCAGAATTCGATGTAAGCAGCCCAATAAAGCCAACCGCGTTATATCCAGTGGAAGACGCCCCCGACTTTTTATTTATCATTTCATCCCTCATCCTGGAATCTTTTGCGGAAACCACGCCCCCCTACAAAGAAAATGGATTTTACAGTTGAAGCTATTTACTTTCATAAGTTCTTCTACTGAAATTTGATTTATTTATTATTTGATATTGTGTATTTTTACTCATACTCATACTCAATACTCATATTTTGTGTATTGTGAACGTTATTTTGTCTGTTTAAGAAGGCTTTTAGATACGTTGCCCCCCGATCCCCCCTTTTTTAGTGTTATCAGTGTATTTGTCAATGTTTTAAGATAATAAATGTTAAGTGTAGCTACTAATATTGGCTGATGCGTGCATATCAACAATATACTAACATCGTCTCTTTTTTTTCAAAGTCGATACAGCTGTTTTGCATTTTAGTTGTATAGCAAGTTATATGGCCAATCGTTTTGAAATTTGTTCGAATTAACTGACGAAAAATAGAATCTGTACAAAGTTACATGTTTCTATCTTCAAAAATACGAAAGTTGGGTAATTTCCGATCGTTCAGTTATAGGGCAGCTATAGGATATAGACGGCCGATCCTTATGAAATTTGGTGGGACGTTTTATTTTGCCAAAAATGGCTCTCAAATGTGAACTTTCTAACTCTAAAAACGCCATAATCAACAATATACTAACATCGTTTTTTTTTTTCTTCAAGGTCGACACAGCTTTTTGCATTGGAAATTTATGACAAGTTCTGGCTGATTTTAACATATTATTTAAAAAAATATAAAAATATATATTATAAAATATATAAAAATATTTTGTGAAAGTCCCTACATCCACTAGAAGTATTTTTAACCGCTCTCTCGAGTTGCTTGATTTTCGCTTTATATGTTGACTTCGCTGTGTGCGAGGTTGTATAAAAATTGAGGTGTAGGAGTGCTTCTTTGCAACGAACTGTTTTTCGGCTGATCTCTGGAAAAAGGCTTCTTTCTGCACCATCCTTACAAATTTATACAGAGATTCTCGTACTTCTGCAACTTGAATCGCGCTCAAATGTCGAAGTCCTTGCGGGTGGCTTAAGTCATGCAGATACCTTTGGACGTAAGCCATAACGAATAACAATTTGTTATATGATGAATAAGTGGTGATGATTAAGTCGTCAACTGAACAAACATGTGCTATCACGTTGGTTGGTTGTCTTTTTTTTTCGTGATTGTTCAGGGGGATGAGAGTAAGTGTTCTTCGGCCACCATTCACATCCGACTATATCCTATAGCTGCCATATAACTGATTGTTTGGAAATACTATAACTTTGGTGTTTTTAGAGTTAGAGAGTTCGGATTTTGTGCTATGTTTGGCAAAATAATACGACCTGCAAAATTTCATAACGATCGGACGACTATATTTTAAAGCTGCCATATAACTGAACGATCGGAAATGGTATTTGGTAAAAATACCAACTTTTGTATTTTTGAAGATAAAAGCTTGGGTCTTTTTTTAGATATTGTATTGTAATAGATTGGTTATATTATGATATTCTTATAATGTTCGGTCACATACATCAGATTTTTGCAATATATATCCGGTTTTAACTGCAAGGGTATATCAACTTCGGCTCTGCCAGAAGTTAGCTTTGCTTTCTTGTAATTAATTGGTTTTATTATGATATTAATATGATATAGTTTAAATTTTTTATTTACAATCGGCATATAAGAACCGGGAACTTCATTTCCAAAGTCGCCATATAACTGATTGATCGGAAATGGTATAACTTCGGTGTTTTTAGAGTTAGAGAGTTCATTTTAATTTTTCATTGTTAATTTTACACGAGCGCTATTTTTGGCAAAACATTACGTCATGCCAAATTTCATTAGGATCGGCCGACTATATCCTATAGCTGCCATATAACTGAACGATCGGATTTTACCCAACTTTCGTGTTTTTGAAGATAGAGGGCTGGAACTTAGTACAGATTTTTGGTCAGTTTATCCGACCTACCAAATTTCATAATGATCGGTCGACTATATCTTGTAGCTGCCATATAACTGCACGATCGGAAATGGTTTTTGGTAGAAATGCCAACTTTGGTATTTTTAAAGATAGAAGCTTGAGACTTTTTTTAGATTTTGTATTGTAATAAATTGGATTATATATTCATATTCCCATAAGGATCGGCCAACTATATCCGATGTTTGCGATATATAACTGGTTTAAACTGCAAGGGTATATAAACTTCGGCTCCGCCCGAAGTTAGCTTTCCTTTCTTGTTTTTCTTGTTGATAACAGTACGAAAGTATCCACTTTTACACGTTTGTGTTTTGGTAAGGTAAGTTTTAATTGTTCCAAGATATTTATATATTATTTTACTTTCTATGTTGCTAGGCAAAATATTCACTAAATCGTGTATTATTTATTTTGAAATATTTTTCGTGACCATTTCTTTCATCATAGGGCATCATAGTACTTTCCCAGATTTTTTTTGCCCGGATTAACTATTTTGAAAAATGATTTCGTCTTTGACAAATTATTCATTTTAATTATTCATTAAAATTGTATGAATGTATTGAGCGCCGACCACTGGTTCGACAATCGTTTTACAGCAGTGGTCGTCACACAACACATTGATATGATTTTAATGCATAAGTATTGGCAACGAAATAGCAGCAAATAGGGTGCGAGCGTGACGCTTCGTTTGTTACTTTGTGTTTGTGGGAAAGCTCTTGCAGAGAAATTTTCATGCCCCTGAAATAGGGCATTGCCGACCACTGTTTACAGTGTCGGTGTGCAGGAAGAGGCCGGGCAGAGAAATTTCTAACCACATGTGATAGGGTATTTAGCACCATTGGTCTAGTCTTACCTAATAACACTTTTCCAGTCCTCTAATATCAAGGACTTGTGATCTTCAAAACATAACAGCTATATTTTCTCCGAAAAGGAAAATGATGTGGTTCTCCGTCAGATGATTAAGCCGGATCCGGAAAAAAGCCGGATTTCTTTGACTGCGTTTTTCCCGAACCCGGGTTTCTAAAACCGGTGATCAGAAATGTTCACACAATCTTTTTTAAAATATTCCCCAGGTATCATTACCTGGGCAATTACTTTCATACGTTACGTACGTATGTTACTATTTAATATGTATTTCAAAAAGCTTTGGAATGCCTGAAAGCTTAGAAATGTTTCTTTGGCAGCGTCTGATTTTTTTTTTTTTAGCAGAGAAATAATGTAAGATTCCTTTCACTTGAGAGGAAATATTGAAGTTTCCAGAGATAAGTTAAAGAGTTTAAGGACAGGTTCTCATAAGGCCTCGGCCTGGTACTCCATCGGGGTTAGGCAAATCAATGGGTTTAACCTGAAAAAGATCTGATAACAATCCACTTTCGAAAAGATGGAGTTTAAGTTTAACTACCGAACTGAGCGGACGTGCTTTGTCCGAGCTCCGGGAAAACTGCACCATAATACAGCTAATCAAAAAACTGGGGTAACCCAATATAAGCGAAAAGATGCTGAACTGCAATTTATTAAAAGCGACAGACAAGCTTTTTATAACAGTTTTGATGTGCTAAACAAAAACTAGTGCATTGTTCAAAAAAAAAGTAAGAGCCACGCAATGAGCTCATTGAGCAACGATCAAAAGAACGAGCGTAGAAGTTCAGTGAACCAAAGAAACGGCTTCTACTCTTACTTTTCAACCCGCGATACCGAAGAGGAAAAATCGGCGATTATAAGCAACCCCGCTTTACTGACCGCTGAAACCCAAAGGGCACGGTCTTGCTCACCCGCTCTGCTCACTCCGACTCCCGCGTCATGGAGTTCGCATTGTAAAACCCCCCCTCCAATGTCGGAAACAAATTTCGCACCAACAACTAGCAGCGCTACAACTTCTGCAACAACAGCGAAAACCTCTGCAACTCAAAGTACCGCGACGTCAACGACTACAGCGAGTACAATAACAACAACCTCGGAAAGTGCCAAAGCGGTAACGGCCACACAGACTGGAATGGATCGCTACAACCAAATTAAGCGCAAGCTTAGCCCGCAAAGTAATCCGGCAGGCAACAAAACAAAAATTAACCGTGTCCTGAATATCGATAAAGAACCAGACTGATCCACTACTAACAGATTTGCCCTACTGGCGGAGGCTGAGGAAAACCAACCAGCCCAAGACACCGCAAAAAAACCCAAGCCCCCTCCAATCTATATTAGGGAAAAAAGCTCGAGTGCCCTGGTCAACAAAATTGCGTCGTTGATCGGGAACGGTGACAACTTTCATGTTGTTCCGCTTATCAAAGGGAACATCCATGAAACAAAGGTGCAAACCAAGTCTGAAGAGCACTTCCGAATCGTGTCCAAATATCTGGACACTGTACAGAAAAACTATTACACGTACCAGCTGAAAAGCAGTAAGGGCCTACAAGTGGTAGTAAAGGGAATAGAACCTGATGTTACCGCCGAGGAAATAAAAACCGCCCTTAAAGAAAAGGGCTTCGCCGCCAAGAAGGTCGAACTCGAGCCAGAAAGCAGGTCGCTGAAGAAGAACGAAGTCCACCCAATCTACAACCTGCAATATCTTTTGCATCGGAAAATCACTGTTGAAGAGCCACATAAACGCAACGGTCCAGTGCAATGCACTAACTGTCAAGAGTATGGACACACAAGGTCTTGCTGCACACTTCGGGCTGTCTGTGTAGTCTGCGGGGACGCCCACAAGTCCGCTTGCTGCACTACAAACAAGGACAGAACCGTGAAGAAATGTGGAAACTGCGGAGGCAACCATACAGCAAACTATAGAGGATGTATGGTGTATAAGGAGTTAAAGAGTCGCATGCGCCAAGCGACCGCAACGCGCAACCAAAATCCACAGAATGCGTACATTGCGTCCAAAACTACGCCAGACGTCTTCTTCGCCAAAGCTGCGAGATCCTTATTCGGTCCACTAAACACCACCAACGGCTTCTCCTATGCCGATGCCCTACGATCTGGAAGGGAAATTCCAATTCAGCTTAACTCTCAAAGCGCTCAACAGGCCCCAGAACAGCCACACAGCAAACGACCATGAAAACGAAAACGACCATGCAAACGCTTGTTCAAAACCAGAACATGGTGATACAGCTGCTCGTAGCACAACAGTCTAAACAATCTATGCAGGCGCTACGAATATCAATGTGGAACGCCAATGGTGTCTCACGGCATAAACTAGAATTATCACAATTCTTAACCAAAAACCATATTGACGTTATGCTACTGGTGGAAACGCATCTTACAAGCAAATACAACTTTCATATAAGAGGCTACACAATCTACCGCACAGATCATCCAGATGGAAAAGCCCACGGATGGGAAAGCAACTGGAGTTCTAATCAGAGAACGCATTAAACACCATTTTCACAAAAGGTTTGCAACAAACTTCTTGCAGGCCACATCGATACAAATTCAGTCAAGCAACGGAATCCATTCAATCGCTGCCGTTTACTGCCCTCCTCGTTTCGCAATCTCGGAAGGACAATTTACGGACTTCTACAATTCACTTGGGGATCGATTTATAGCCGCAGGAGACTACAACGCCAAACATACGCACTGGGGATCACGTCTAGTGACTCCCAAAGGAAGACATTTGTACAATGCAATTATAAATGTGAAAAATAAACTGGACTACGTTTCCCCTGGAAGCCCCACATACTGGCCAACAGACTCACGAAAGCTACCAGACCTTATTGATTTTTCAGTGCCAAAGCAGTCTCGGACTTATCATCAGACCACTCACCTGTGCTTCTAACGCTTCTTCAAAGCCCAGAAATAACCAAACACCCCTTCAGCCTGACGACAGTGCCCACATAGAACTCGCCCCGGAATTAAACATGGAGTAGGACATCGACCACACTACGAGGGCCCTGAAAGAAGTACTCGTTGCGGCAGCTAAAATCTCTACTCCTCATAGGAAAGATGTAGACCGAAACAAACACTTCAAATCTGGTGGTGACCTATTGACCCCAAAGATGCTGATCGAACTTCCAAAATGCGCTATAGAGGTCGTCTGCAAACTATTAAATGGAATCATTAATCTTGGCTATTTCCCAAAAAAGTGGAAGAAATCCATCATTATAATGATACCGAAGCCAGGAAAAGACCACACAATTCCGTCATCATACAGACCAATAAGCCTTCTATCTTGTTTGTCTAAATTGTTTGAAAAATGCTTGTTAACTCGCATAATACCACATCTGGAAGCTTGCAATATTATCCCTGCACACCAATTTGGCTTTCGAAGAAACCATGGAACCATCGAACAAGTGAACAGATTAACATCCGAAATACGCTCAGCCTTCGAACAGCGAGAATACTGCAGCGGTATTTTCCTCGACGTATCTCAAGCTTTCGACCGAGTTTGGCTCATCGGACTCATGCACAAAATTAAAACGTATTTGCCAACATACACCCACAAGCTACTGGAATCATACCTCTGCAATAGAGTATTCTCAGTGAGATGCAACGCAGCTACTTCGGGCGACTACACCATCGAAGCTGGAGTTTCACAAGGAAGCGCACTCGGCCCGTGTCTATATGTTTTGTATACTGCGGATATTCCTACGAGCGCACAACTAACAACGTCAACGTTCGCCGACGATACCGCTATCCTTAGTCGCTCCAGATGCCCAACGCAGGCAACAACCCAACTGGCTAATCATCTCACAATAGTGGAAAGGTGGCTGTCCGACTGGCGCATTAAAATAAACGAACAAAAGTGTAAACATATAACGTTTACTCTTAATAGACAAACATGCCCTCAGCTTTTACTAAACGGTATGCAGATCCCTCAAGCTAACGACGTAACGTATCTTGGCGTTCACCTTGACAGACGACTTACATGGCGCAAGCACATCGAATGCAAAAATATGCACCTAAAACTGAAAGCCAGCAGCCTCCACTGGATCATAAACTCACGATCGCCACTGTGCCTGGACTACAAGTTACTACTGTACAATTCCGTCCTAAAGCCAATCTGGACGTAGCTCCCAGCTGTGGGGGAACGCGAGCAGCAGCAACATAGACATCATACAGCGCGCACAATCAAAAATCTTGAGAACTATCACAGGGGCACCTTGGTATGTTCGCAACGAAAACATCCACCGGGATCTAGGCATCCTCGCAGTGAAAGACGAAATCCAGAAGCAAAAAGAGTCATACAAAGAAAAACTGTCTTCGCATCCAAATTTTCTCGCTCGGGGATTGACTCGGGTTTCTAGCGTATCCCGCCTTAGACGCAACGACCTCCCAACCTAGCAATCGATTTTTAGGGCCGTCTAACTCCGTATCAGTCCATATGACTGTTAGTTAAGTTAAAAATATAAGATTTGATACACCTCTTGTTAGTCTCGCAAAGAGAAGATTCAATAAATAAAAGCAACGTTAAAAAAAAAAAAAAAACTTGTTTAAAGTGGCGTGTTCCACACTGAAGGGATTTTCAAGTTTGTTCAAGTTCAAGTTTGAACTACGCATGTCAAATTTTTTCCACGCCCCTTCCCGCACCCACAAATTGCCAAATTCTGTAGCGCAAGTACTGGAATATTTTTTTAAAAAACTTTTGATGCCAAACTATATCTATAGGTAATGTATATCTGAAAAGCCAATTTCATTTAAATCGACCGATTTTTAGAGGAGATACAAATATACAATTTCCCATACAAACGCCCATCAAAAATTTCCCATCCCATAAAAGTTTGAGCGCGTGAATCTCGAAGACTGTAAGAGATACAACTATCAGATTTGGAACTAAGACTTGTGTGGTATCCGGGGTGATCAAGTTTGTGTTTGTGTGTTTTTCCACGCCCCCTCCCTCCCCCAAAACAGAAACATGGTGCTAACGCCATTTCGTTAAAATTTTTGGAAAAGGTTTTGATGCCAAACTATTCAAATTGCTTATCTTCACAAAACAAAAAACAGCCAAATCATATAATTTTTAGAAGACGTTTTAGTCTACTTCCCTACTAAATCGGCAGTATGGTCGTAGGGGGTCTGAAGTTGTTGATTTTCCCAAAAAGTATGTATTATGTATGTATGTGTGTATTATGTTATGTATGGTATGTATGTATGTATGTTATGTATTATGTATTTCCGATCAATCAGTTATATGGCAGCTATAGGATATAGGCTTTATCCTATATACCCTATACATACTTCATAGGGTCGGAGATGTCTCCTTCACTGCGTTGCACACTTTTGACCAAAATTATAATACCCTCTGCAAGGGTATAAAATCATAACTATCGGCCGACTATATCTTATAGCTTATAACTGAACGATCGGAAATGGTTTTTGGTAGAAATACAACTTTGGTATGTTTGAAGATAGAAGTATGGGACTTTTTTAAGACTTTGTATTGTAATAAATTGGATTATATATTTATATTCCCATAAGGATCGGCCAACTATATCCGATGTTTGCGACCGGATATAGGTTTTAACTGCAAGTAAGTAAGGATAAATTAAGTTAAAAGATATTCCATAATTTTGGATTTAATTACATCTAGGGATAGTTCAGGGGATAATAAATGGGACAATGAGTCATAATTTTTACAAATAACGCGAAATGGATCGTGTTCCGCAAAATTAGACCTAGAAATCGGTAACCAAAGGGGTCGGAAGAATCTAGTTACTCTATTAGGAGAGATTATTATTATTATTAATTAATTAATTTAATTTTTCTATTAACTTCTTGAAACTATTAATTTTTCAAGAAGTACTTGTGAGTCAACCTGTCCAAGAATAATCAAATGAAGTGGCATAACCCCAGCAAAGAACGGCGCTCTTTTAAAGGAGGAAGGCTTAGTAGTTTTAACCGGCAATTATACGACGGGAGGGAAGTGGCAGTATCCCAGTTTAAGCTTTTTAACGCAAATAGCCGAAACTGCTTTTGGACTGATTCAATCCTCCTTTGGTGAACAAAGTATTGCGGACTCCAAACGCTAGAACAGTATTCCAAGATAGGACGAACCAACGATACGTATAGAGTTTTAGTTGTGAAAGGATCATCAAATTCTTTAGACCAACGTTTGATGAAAGCTAGCACACCTCTGGCTTTATTAACTGTTAGTGATATGTGGTCGTTAAAGGACAACTTATTGTCAAAAATTAATCCAAGATCGTTAATTAGGAAAACACGATCTAAGACGTTATTCCCAAGAGAGTACGAAACGATGTGAGGCACACTGCGATTGAACGTCATAACCTTACACTTAGAGCAGTTAAGCAAAAGGAGATTGTTTGAGCACCACAAGAACACTTCGTTAAGGTCTAGTTGCAGGTCCCTATGAAAGAAATGGTCTGAGAAAGAAAGACATAACTCGACATCATCAGCATACATAAATATAGTAGCAAAGTTTACAACACTAGGTAAATCGTTGACAAAAAGAACAAACAGAAGAGATCCTAAGTGACTACCTTGTGGGACACCAGATGAAACGTTTATAATCTGTGATGAACTGTTTTTAAACGAAACACGTTGCGTGCGGTTCGATAGATAAGAGGTCAACCACTGTACTATATGTGGAGAAAACCCCATAAGACACAGCTTATGAAGGAGGAGATGGTGGTTCACAGAGTCAAACGCTTTACTAAAGTCAGTGTATACCACATCAGTTTCCATGCGGCTCAGAAAACCTCTGTGGATAAACGAAGTGAATTCAAGAAGGTTAGTTGTGGTAGAGCGATGCTTGACAAAACCATGCTGTGAAGTAGAATGCTTTTACAAAAATGTTGCAGTTGGAAAGTAACCAGTTTCTCAAGCAGTTTGGGAATCGCAGATAGCTTAGCAATCCCCCGGTAGTTCTCAATAAGTGCTTTAGAGCCTTTCTTCTGAAGCGGAATAATAAAAGATTCGTTCCATCTCTTGGGAAGACATGCCAGCTCCAAGGATAAGTTGAATAAGATAGTGAGAGGATAGCAAAGGATATCAGAACGGTACCTTAGAACACAGCTAGGAACATTGTCAGGACCAGCAGAGAATGATAAATCTATTGTTGAAAGAGCATCGAACAGATCCTGAATTCGAAATTTTGTAAAGTAAGTGTTGTTTATATGTGGTAATTTATAAGGATAAGAAGAATTGTGGTTATATGAATCGGACAAATAGGTGGTTTGAAAAAATGACGCATAGAGATTAGCAATACCTTGCTCAGAAGAATGTGAAATATTTTTATATGATAGGGAAGGAGGAAAAAGATTTGATTTACGTTTCTTATTGACAAAAGAGTAGAAGGAGCTTGGATCATTTCCAAAGTTTACCTTACAATTCCTGATATACTGCTTATAGAGTTGATCGTTGAGAATAATAAACTGGTTGCGAACATAAAGAAAGTTTGACTGGTGGCACATCGATCCTGACTTAAGAAACTTTTTGTAAGCTCTGGATTTCCTGTTCTTAAGACGAGAAAGGTGTTTATTATACCAAGGTGGTTTTGTAGACAATGATACTGGGACTTCCGGAACAAATTTGTTCAAGGCATTATAAATTATTTCGTAAAACGAATCCGTAGCTGCTTTAATTGTGTTTATAGATGAAAGAACATTTCAATCGATTTTAGCTAAATGATTCCGAAGGGACATAAAATCAGTCTTTCTGAAGCATTTGAAACGAGGTTTAGCATTAAAGCAAGCATAATTGTGAGGCACATCAATTAACACCGATCTAGTGTAGGGTGGTGAAAGTCTTCAGGAAGCGATAGCGGCGGGGACCGAATGACTGTCACAGAGGATGACACATTGGAAAAGATAAGGTCCAGAAATCTGCCATGAGTGTTATGAATTGGATTAATTTGGAGCAAGGCAAGATCGGTTAGGCCATCGATAAAGTCATTATGACAACTGGAAAGCAAGGAATTGTCTACCTCAGACGGGATCCAGGAAATGATGGGAAGGTTGAAATCTCCCATGATTAGGATTAAATCACGGTCCTTGACCAACGAAAAAACAGACCTAATGGCATCAAGATGGTGAAAGTACACAATATCTTCAGCCATGGGAGGAATGTAGGAACAGGTCAGGAAAATATGAGACGAGCCAGTTAAAATTTTCACCGCAATGAACTCAATTCCGAACTTTCATAATCGTAGACAGAGGAGTTAAGCCAAGCTTCAGTAAGCACAATAGCATCAAAATCAAAAGAAGCACTCTTTGTAAAAAATTGGCTCAGCTTACCCAGAATACTTCTAACATTTTGATAGCAGCAGAAAAATACTATGTTATTCAGTTTTTTGAAGCAGTTTCTGCAGGGCTAGGATTCTGAGTGTCTTTTGCTAGGAATTCATGAATGATACTGTGATCAGGCCAAGCTACAGGATCAAGTGCTTTTTCAAGGTAGGAATCAGGTAGAACTATTTTAAAAGAAGAAATAGAACGCTTATGCTTAAAGTTAAACTTAAAAACAGCTATTTCATTAGGAGCTACCTTAAGATGGTTTAACAGGTGACTCCTGACATCATCAACATCATCCGGCAAAAGCCGAGAGACAAAAATGGCCTTACGAGGAGCAATCGCCCTCAGCGGAAGTCCAGAAGATCTAACTTCAGGCGCCAACCAGAGGCCTTGGAGACATCACAGCTAGAGCAGAGGGTAGGTTGTCCAACGATGGGGGTTGTCCAACGATGTTCAACGATGGAGGCTCCAAGATGAGAGACGGCACGAGATTTGTACTCGGTACGCTGATCGCTTCTTGCAAGGGATAAATATTAGAATGCCCTGAAGGAAGGCTCATCAAGTCCCTTGGTACTGGAACAGCATAGGTAGGTAGACAAGTAGGCGACGGTAAAATGTTTGGTGTTGAAAATTCATCGACTTGTACAGCATGGGATGTAGGGGTATTCAGTAATTTAGCAGTCAGCAGGTTGTTGTTCGGAATTTTTCGTCTGGGGGATTCGCTTAACAACTTTAGACAAAGGAATTGAGTTTCAAGAGCGAGGAATTGCTCATTAAGGGCCGAGAATTGCTTGCGGACGTCTAGGAAACCATTTCTCGTCTGTTTCATAAAAGTCCGCATCTCTGACTCAATTTCTCTACAAGCGATGCAAGACCATGTTAGGCAAATTTTCTTGTTGATAAGGTGACTTATCCGTCCATTGTGTCCTCCTCCAGCACATTTAATATGTTAGCAGTTATTGCAGAGCCAACAAGACAGGTATGAGTCACCCGTGATGGTTCCACCAAATTCACATTTTTTTGCTGTGCAAGTAAGACTCATTTTTGACTTCTTTTTTGACGGATTGCAGACCACTGTAGTAGCGTGTAAAGAATTTAGGCTCTCTGAAGCACTCTGTAGCCGAGAGTGGACGATCAGATCGGATGTAAGAGATGACGTTACAAAAGAGATGTGCAACGAAGGTTAGGAGTCGTGAAGAACAACAAACTCCACAGTAACTATGATGTAACGGGTTACGTCCGGAGAGTGCAGCTCGGAGAGACTTATGTTGGAGAATATAGGTAAAGCGCAACAGAGATAACTTTAACCGATTAAATGTATAAATTGGAAATAAATAGTTCAATGAACTTATTAAGTCGAATTTATTGTTAGGGATTAATCGTTATAATTCCACTTGTCGCAGAAGGAGAAAGCTTGAGTTCAAGATCGAAAATAATTGCAAACTGGCAAGAGCGATCGAAGAAACACGTCCGGGTACGGCATGTGCTAAATAAAGACTTTGTCCAATAGTGTGCAACGCAGTGAAGGAGACTTAGCTTTCCTTTCTTGTTTTTTAATTTCAACTTTTATCCATGGCGTTGCCATTTCATTTGTATAGCGTTTATTTGGCTGGGCACCTCCAATTTATGCTTTGAAGCTGAAAGCATAGTCAAATTTGTATTTTGGCGATATGGCGTTTAATCACACACGAATTGGCTGAAATCGTGAAATAAAAGCATGAATTCTAAATCGCATAAACAAACTAAAAAAACAAAAGTTTTCCTATGGCAGGTTCCAGCGCTGGATCTCGCTGGAAGAAATAAGGGTTAGCCGAGGGGTAGAGTGCTTGGCTGGTGTACATAGTGAAACGAGTTCAAATCGGGTTCGAGACATCCACATTTTTGTTTTATATTATTTTACTTATATTATAATTTAAAGGTTTTTTTATTAAGAAAAACAAAAGATATAAAAATAACCCTTACTTGACTTCAGTTCGTGGAACTATAAAAATCTCTATAATTGCGGGTTCCACGGCATATTGTGAGAAATTAAAACAATTGAGAGCGAGATCCACGACAAAAGACAGGTCGATGGAGGTGGGAAAGGAACATTATATTTTTAGACCGTAACATCTTTGGAATTATGTTAATTTTTTTTTTTTTTTTTGTAATAGCAGGGTAACGTTTATTTAAAACTGTCCATTAGGGACAACCATTAAATGTTATCACATAAACTTCACTTATAGATAATTTTAAATATTAATATGGTAGAAATAAATTAGAGTAGTAAGGGGAGGTCCAGCGGGTGTGTCCTTTTTAGTCTTCTGGGCTGCTCGCTGTTGTTCAGCAGGGAGCTGGCCAACCGGTTCGGGTGATTATGAAGCCTCTGCATGTAACGTGCGCTGCTTCTTTGTATCTCGTCCTTGACCCAAGGAAAATTGAGAACCTCGTGGATGGTGCGATTGTCATGATAGACGTGGGCCCCAGTGGCGATTCGAAGGGCTCTATTTTCGAAAGCTTGTATAGTTCGGACATTCGTCTTGCTCGCAGTGCCCCAGAGCTGTATGCCGTACGTCCAGATTGGGCGTATTATTGCCTTGTTAATGAGGAGTTTAGTGGAAGTTCTCAGCTTCGATCTCCTACCCATAAGCCAGTAGAAGGATCGAAGTCTTTGATTAGCCTGTTTCCTTTTCTTAATCAGATGGGGCTTCCAGGTGAGCCTCCTATCTAGGGTGAATCCCAGGTACTTGGAATTGTCTACCTGTGGGATTGGAGAGCCGTTAAGGTTAACTGGAGCGCAGTTGCCTTTGCAGAGAGAAAATGTGGAGGCAGTGGACTTCTCATTATTGACGGCAATGTTCCATCGCTTTTGCCAGTCGCTGAGCAAGTCAAGCTGTAATTGCATCGTTTCGGCTGCCCCCAATGCGCTATCGGCGGTGGTAAGGAAGGCGGTGTCGTCTGCATAGGTTGCTGCGAGCAGGTCAGGCCTCTGAAGAATAGGGAGGTCGGCCGTGTAAGCATTGTACATCAACGGGCCAAGAAGGAATGACTCTTCCAAGAACGACTTTAGGAACTGGAAGTATGGTCGGGGTAGGCCAGTCTTTAATTTATATAGAAGACCGGGATGCCAGACTCGGTCAAACGCCTGCTTCACGTCCAGCATGACGGCCATGCAGTACTTCTTGGTTTCAAACGCGTCCAGGACGCACTGCACTACCCTATGGCACTGCTCTGGCGTACCGTGTCGCCGCCTGAAGCCAAACTGGTGGTCAGGGATCAAGTCCAGTCAAATACTGGCAAAGCTCTGCTTAAAAACACTCGTTCAAGTATTTTGGAGAGCATTGGTAACAAACTTATGTGTCGGTAGGACGAAAGTTTCGGGTTTCCCGGGCTTGGGTATCATAGTTACCTGGGCACGTTTCCATGTGGACGGAAAGTACCCTATCTCCATGCATCTATTATAGATCCTCGTAATTAGCTGAATGCTTGGAGGTGGTAACATTTTTAATGCAATGGCATTGATACAATCATCGCCCGGGGCCTTGTTGTTGCTCATGATGGTTATGAGCTCAGCTGTTTCCTCCTCAGTCACTGGTGGTATTGGATCGGCGTCCCTGGAAGGCTCGGCTAGCAGACGGGCAGTTTCAGCAGCATCCTCCGGTGAGCAGCGATCGAAAGGCGTAAAGACACCTTCGAGGTGTTCGGCGAATGCGTTGGCCCTATCCATCTCCGATCTGCACCAGCTGCCGTCGGTTCTTTGTACAGGTGGGATCCTTTTCAGCGGCTGTCTGATAGATTTGGTGACTCGCCATAAGTTATGTTGAGGGTCGCCTGGCTCAATTTGTTCGACGAACCCGTCAAAGGCCTGCTTTCTTAGTCTTGCCAGAGTTTCTGTCAGACATTTGGACGCTCTATTGAAGGCGGTTTTGTCCAAAGGATTTCTCGAGAGCATCCACACTCTTCGGAGTCGTCGCTTTTCAAGTTTGAGTTCTTCGACTTCTGGGCTCCAAAAATGGATGTCCCTGTCAGTGGCTCTTGGGCGGTTGGAGGGCCTAGGTGCTGCTTCAGAAGCTGCCGCCTGAATATGGGCTGTTAACTCTTCTACAACTTTGGAATTGCCGATAATTTAGAGCAGTAGTCGGCACCCCAATACAGTGATATGATTTTAGCAGAAAGAAGGCTGTCAGCATGACGTTTCACACATTTACACTGTATGTGTAAGGCAGAGCTCGGGCAGAGAAATTTCCTATGCCCTCGGAATAGGCCCTTGCCGACCTTGATTTAGAGATACCTCTGTACTTAGCAGCATTCGACTTTTTCCCTTTTTTATGTAGAAATTTATGAAAGATTCCTTCCATTTAAGGGGAAAAGTGGAGGCTTTCAAAGATAAATTGAAAAGTCTATGAAGAGGTTTGCACAGAGCCCTGGCATAGTATCTTAGCACACAGCCTGGTACTTCGTCGGGGCTGGCGAATAAATAGGTTTGACCCTTAGGAGATAAGATAATAAGCTATTCTCAGAGAAAAACGGACAGAAAATAAGATTTGCTGAGTGAATTTTGTATGCGTAAGGGTGATCTGTCGACTTAGGCGGAGAATAAGTTGTTTGAATAAATTTTGCGAATAGATCGGCAATGGTCTGATCAGACGTCGCAGATGAATTTTCAAACGTAAGCAGAGGTAAGCGGCAGCGGAGTGTATAACATTCAGCGGTATGCACGGTAAAATTTGACCGAGCTAGAAGATATCTTGAAAAATCTATACTACTGCAGTTTTTTTTTATATTACAGTAATAGCATATTTTTAGTATTTCAGGGAGCAGCGCAACAGAGCTTGAGTGAAAACTTGCCCAGGCAGATGAGTGACAATCTGCAAACGGGACTTGGAGTGACGTCATCGCTGCAGTTGCCGGCACAATTAGTGCAAATTTGGCGCCACAATGGAGTGAAAATTTGGCGCCGACGCTCTGGCGGCCATTGTGCAAACGGGCAACCTGTCACACGGACACACACACCAACAACAACAGTAGGCTATTCTCCGCCGTGTGACCGCCACGGCGCAGCCTGGACTAGGTTATGTTCATCCGCCACGGGAGCCGACACACACTTTGGAGTTATCTGCACTATCGCCCCAGTCATATGGAGTGCCGACGGCGAGCATACCTGCATGAACGCCACGTAGATTGCCTGATCTTCCCGATTTCGAGGGTCAGCCAGAGGAATGGCCAATATTCGTGTGGAGCCAGCCTACCAGTGCACCCAATTGAAAAATAACCAGAGGCTAGTGAAAGCCCTGAAGGGCGAGGCCCGCGAGACAGTGAAGTCGCTGCTCATCCATCCTAACAACGTAGAAGCTGTTATGGAGCAGCTTCAATTCCGGTATAGACGTGCGGAGCTACTCATCCGTAGTTGGTTACGATAGCGTATGCGATGTGCAGCCAATTCAGGAGGCCAACGTCGCAAGGATCGTGCCGTTCGCGACGAAGGTGAGCAACCTGGCAGCGTTCTTGCAGTCAACCACGATTGGCAAACAGCACCTAGGGAACCCAACCCTAATGGAGGAGCTGATCTCCAAGTTGCCGCTGAACAAGGGTTTGGACTGGGCGAAGCACGCGGTCACGATACAGCTGTATCCGACAGTGGTGCACCTGACCGAATGGCTTCATGAATTCGCAAGACTGGTGTGCACTGTCACGGACGCTGGAGCCAAGGAGCAACCGAAGCGAAGGATCCTGCACGCGAATAGTGTTCGCGGTTCTAGGCGTTTCTACAACGACGCGGATCGAGTCCGCAAGGAAACTGAGGCTATGCTTTTCGTGTCTGGAGACGCGGATGCAATGTCCACCGATCCACCTACTGTCCAGGATGTCACCTGGACATCCCAGACGGCCGCCAGTCGCAGTTGGAGGCCGCAGAAGGAAGGAAGATTTGTATTGCAGACAAAGCTTAACATTGTCTACGTAGATAAGTAACAGCGAGACCGTTAAAGCTGGGCTAGGCATTACCAAGAAGGGTAGGGTAACGGGAATGTAAAGTTAATTGGGTGCAAAAGCTACCATAATAAGACTTTAAACACTTTCATCCCAAATTAAACTGGGAACACAGAAAATATTTAACGCCATAAATGATTAAGGGGAGGTTCTTTTGGATTTTTCCGAAAATTAAGAAAACTTTGAGAATGGATTGCGGGAAAATGAAAAGACATACGAACTTTTGCTTTTGAACTTCTGATTCGTTGTTTATTAACGACTAAAAAAAATATTCAATATTCAGGAAATTTAAAATGGCGGATCTCGTAGACCTCTATTTTTCTGCTTTGTCGAGTGTAGGGCCCGCTGGTAGTGAACTTAAATTAGAAATGTATATAATTTATTAAAATTGATGGAATTTCCTATGCCTTATACCTAACGACAATTAATTTTGGTAAAAATAAACCAATTTCATGGACGTTTAAAAAAAAAATTGACATTTTGTCTCTTTTTTTTTACTTTAATCTCGTTTAAAAATTATAAATAAACAATTTTTTATGCCAATTTTAGGTATAAGGCATACAAAAAAGTATGTACTTTTAAACATTTTTTGAATGAAGGAAATCGGATCAATAGAACGAGCCCTGTGCGCGACAAGAGGTTTGAAAACATGGTTCCGAGAAAAACGCGTTTAAAGTTTTTAGAAACTGCGGATAGTGCCAACTGCTAAGATACCCCTTTCCTTTAATGCTATCATCAGGCTTACTGAAAAAAACCAGTTATTAATATAGTTTACAGTTTAATATAGTTTAAAGTTTTGATTGTCAGGGTTCCGTCTCCAACGTAAAGGCAAAAATTATATATAATATCACACCCCAGCTCTAGAAAACATTTTAAAGCCCCACTTATGCGGCTTTTAGGAAGATACTGCCTTAAACTATGGTGAACTAAAATAGAAATTTACTTAAAAACTCATATATTTCAAGATAAATTAAACTACTTTTACCTTTGAAGGAAATCATCTGTTCATCACAGCTTTGATATTCCTCTTGGGAAATTTCATTCACCTTCTCTTTTAATTGAATTAGTAAGGGACGGATCTTGTCATAGTTTGTCATAGTTATCTTCCCCTTTTCCGGGTTGCTTAAAATTATCATTTATAAGAAAATTTTATTTTATTTTTTCAAATCTAATTCGTGGCAATGTTGGTAATATTGCGGATAAATTAAATTATTTGAATTTTGACTTGTTGGAATTTCGCGTTGTTGGAATTTTGACTACGCCTAGGTAGAGCAGTAGACCAATATATCTTCACAACTCCCATACTCCTGACACTTCAGCTCCACCCCTTAATCTTGAAAGGCGTACTTATTAGTTTCCAAGCATATCTTTTCAAAAATCATCAAAAAATTGATTGAAATAATCAACGGGACTTTTTATAATGCCAGCAGTCACAAGGCTTTTCCATTCTGTATCCATCTTTTTTCCTTTTGATGCATGTCTCCATCTCAAACTATTTAAATCGATTTTTTCATAAACTTGTTGGACTGTTTCATTAAAGTCTCTTTGTATTGTATTAGGCACGGTACTTTTCATAAGCTCATCTTTAATAATTCCAAATTCCTGTATTATGTCCTGCAGACTTTCTTCTATGAATGCCTCCAAGATATTCGTTTTATCCTCTGCCTCTTCATTTTCATCTTCGTCTTTTTGAATCTTCCAAATCGAATTCGTAAATTTTTTGAATTTTCAATTCCCTTCATCCCTTCAGACGCATGCCTATAAGCAAAAAAAATTTATTACTTGCAAACCTATTAAGACCAACGTTGCCGCTAGGCAACCTTTATTTTTTAAAAAAATTCACACCCTCAAAAAAAAATCGCTCATAAAAAAAAGTCCAGAAAAATCTTTAATCGTAACCGAAATTTAAATTTAAAGTCAATGTTGCCTATAGGCAAGGGTTAAAATCGGGCTTGAAAGGGTGAAAATACAGATGAAATACAGATTATACAGAGATTACAATTTTTAAATCATAATATATTAATATTAATTGGGAAATATTGATCGAGTTCCAAGGAATCTCCAGAAGCACTTCGAAACAATACTTGATTGAGGTGTAGAATTATCGGACAGACAAAAAAAAAAAAAAACTCAAATGCATTTGTTAAACAAGTTTGCGGAAATATTGCTTACATGTTATTTTATTTTTCATAGCATTTAAAAGTAAAATAACCGAACTTAGTCTAGAAAAACGGACAAATTTTTCTGAAAAAAAAATGATTGAAATCAAATAAGGAATACTTTATTCGTGGGAATGTACTCTTAATGTATCCCTACCCCATAAAGTATGTATGTGGTAGGGCAACTGCAACTGTATAAACGCATGGGTCTCAGAGAGTTACAGTTTAGAGCTATTTGATTTTGCATGGACCCACGCAGTTGAAGTTTGTTTACAATTTTTGCTACGCCTCTTCCGCCTTACAAATATAATACCAAACTATTTATATGGTTAATTAATAGATCACAAAAGTCTGAAAAATTACCAGATTTTCGGCTGTTACTTTCACTCCCGCCCCAAATCTGAAATCTGGCTAAGCGCCAGTTAAAAAAAGGAAAATATTTTGATGTCGAACTATTCCCAAACTAATAGGCAAAGGCACATTGTTAGCTTCTCACTCGAATTCAACACGTGAGAATACGAATGGGTGAGGATGCTCTCTTATCTTTCACAATTAGTTGCATCTATTTCACTCTGGTCATTTCAATGACTGTTTAATCCACTTTAAATAAAAATCCGAGCTAAACAAAACGTTTTAATAATCTTTATATTGCATGCGTATGGAATTGGGATGATACAAGAGATATTTCAATTTATGGTGCATGTGGAAAAGAGATTAGAAACGAGAGTGCTCCCCGAGCAAACTTTCGGTGCTCCCCGAATTAAACGCTCGATGCTCCCCGAGCTAAACTCTCGATTCGACGAAGCTGCCTGGAATTTCATAGGTGGCTGACCGACACACTCATTCTTTTTATTGATTCAAATAATAATCAAAAATAATAACACAGCCACACAAAAAAAAATATTTTTTCGGGTCTGCAAGTCAGACCATGTTTACTATATGTTTTCGGGGTCGCTGAATCCAAATCCAAGTTCAAACAACCCTAGCACGTCAGGGTTTTAATTTTGTTTTTAATATTAGCTTTAAGTGCAGCTCTGGCTGCTTCGCTGGTGGTAGGTTCGTCTTCCATAGCAGATCGTCTTTTTTAGCAGACTTCCGCTTCATTTCTCCATGCTCGGAGTCGCTGGAATCGTCATCTTGAAAATTAGAATAGGATTTCTTTTTCGAAGGCGGCTTGATTTTGATGGAACTGGGAGGGTCTTGCCAGCCCATTGAGTTGGTTTTGCCCGAGAATGGCCGCAAATGCCATATGACTGATTGATCGGAAATGGTATAACTTTGGTGGTTTTAGAGTTAGATAGTGAAATAAAATTTGACATGAGTGCTATTTTTGGCAAAACATTACAACATGCCAAATTTCATACGGATCGGCCGACTATATCCTATAGCTGCCATATAACTAAACGATCGGAAATTACCAAACTTTCGTGTTTTTGAAGATAGAAAGCTGGAATTAATTACAGATTCTATATTTGGTCAGTTGATTCAACCTACCAAATTTCATAAGGATCGGCCGACTGTATCCTATAGCTGCCATATAACTGAACGATCGGAATTGACCCAACTTTTGTGTTTTTGAAGGTAGAAAGCCGGAACTTGGTACAGATTATATTTTTGGTTAGTTAATCCGACCTACCAAATTTTATAACGACCGGCTGACTATATCTTATAACTGGCATATAACTGAACGATCGGAAATGGTTTTTGGTAGAAATACCAACTTTGGTATTTTTGAAGATAGAAGTTTGGGACTTTTTTTAGATTTTATATTATAATAAATTAGGTTATAGAATCATATTCTCATAAGGATCGGCAGACTATATCCGATGTTTGCGATATATATCCGGTTTTAACTGCAAGGGTATATCAACTTCGGCTCCGCCCGAAGTTAGCTTTCCTTTCTTGTTTACTATGTATAAAAAAGAAAAATAAAATTCGTCAGGAATAGCTAGAAATTGTAAAACAATATGAATGTGCCGGGTGTTCAAATTCGGCTAGGACCAATTTCTACCGTTACTTTTTTGTTAATTTTAATTACACTTTAATTTTTTTATTTCTTATATATTACTCCAGAAAAAGTTTTCACAGATCCGCATAGGATTCGATCCTGTGACACTAATTTTTAAAGCCAGCATCACTACAGCTACAGCCAGCTACACTCTAGACCACAATGCTTGTTGGTTTTTGTGCGTTAAATACGACTCTTATTGTTCTCCTGCTTATTCTGCAGAAGCTGAAATCGTCAGAAATTTAAATTTTGAAACGGAAACATTTATACCCAGTCGGGTTTGTCAGTGGCTCTTTTGCGATTGGAGGGCCTTGGTGCTGTTTCAGAAGCTGCCGCCTGAATATGGGCTGTTAACTCTTCTACAATGGTGTCGTTGTCAAGCGGGGAGTCAAGTGTCGGGCTGGGGTCGGTAACGTTGTTCAGGTAAGATTGGTACTTGTCAACGTCTGTTGTCTTGTAGATCAGCTTTTTGCGGGCTGACCTGAGCAAGGCTGGGGTGAAAAGTGACACGGCAAAGGCGCTGTGGTCCGAGAAGAGGTCTTCTACTTCTCTCGCTTGAATTCCGGCAGAATCCAGTCCTCCGGAAATGGCGAAGTCTAGGACATCTGGGATTTTGTGGGGATCCGTAGGCCAGTAAGTGGGTGCACCGATTGCGTCACAGCTCAAGTTTCGGGACTGAATCTGCCTGTATAGGGCCGAGCCCTTTGGGTTCCTAATCCTGGAGCCCTACCAGGGGTGTTTAGCATTAAAGTCCCCTCCGATTATGAACTTGGGGCCGAGGCAATCCAGTAGCAAGCCGAATTCCTGTTCGTCGATGTTGTGCCTGGGAGGGCAATATGCTGCAGCGATTGTTATGTCACCGTTGGTAGTGGAGATTTTAATTTGGGCACATTGCACCCAGTCTTCGCACATGGCTGGAAGTGCCTCATACTTGATGCAGCTGCGAATAAGGATGACCGCGACCTCTAGCGTTCGGATGGTTAGCGGCAATGAGGTCGCATCCTCTAATAGTCAAGTATGATCTGTTGGTAAAATGCGTTTCTGATATAAGGAGAACGTCTGCTTGGTGGGTCTTGCGATGTAGCTCGACCTTCAGCCTCCCTTTTACCAGGCCGTTAGCATTCCATATGGTTACATCTAATTGCGTATGCATAAGGATTTGCAAACGGTGGCCATAATTTGGGCTATTTGGCTCAAGACCTTCTCCATCATGCGCTCAAACATAGATTCCATCCTAGCCATTAGGGCGTCCATTGGATTAGTTGGAAGACTGGGATCGGGATTGGGGTTGGAGTCAAACTGTGGTGCTCCGTTTTTGACTGCGCTAGCATAGCTGATGTTAGGGTTAATTTTGCTGAATTGAGGTTGCTGGCGTCTTGGGGCTCTTTGTCTTTTTGTAGGCTGGACAGCCCTTGTAAGAGGCCGCGTGTGATCCGTCGCAGTGGGGGCAGACGGCTGGTTCACTGGCGATTTTGGTGCATTCGGACGATGGGTGCCTATCTCCACACTTTACGCATCTGTACTCCAGATGGCAGTACCGTTTCGTGTGACCGAAGCCCTGGCAGCGATGGCATTGGGGTACATCGTCGAATTTTTTTGGTGGCTCAACCGTAACCACCGTGCTGCATAGCCGCTTGACTTGAAAGGCCTCCTTGTTGTTTTTGGCTTTCTCGAGGTTAATTAAGAAAATAATTAGGTGCTTCTTTGTACCTTTTTGCGTAGGATTGTGTATATCCCTGACTCTGTGTCCATGGCTGCTGAAACCCACCTTAATATCCTCCGGGTCGGTGGAGAAGTGGAGGCCTTTAACGTCGATCCGATAAGCGCGCTCGTCTCGGGGCTGGAATGTGTGGTATTGATGGTTATTTTCGCTCAGGAACTTTTTCAGAGTTGAGTAAGTATCCTTGCCTGGAGTCAAGACGCGAATTGTGTTGTTAGTGCTTGCCTTGTAGGTCACTTCAACATCCCCGCCTGAGAGGGGGGAAATGTCTTTGGAAAGGCCCTTGATGCTGGATACGTCCGGGATAAAAATTGGGGGCGGTTTGATGATTTTCGCCGTTTTTACCGCAGATTGCTTGGTCTTCTTGTCATCTTTTTCTTCATACCGTCAACCTCCATGTCGCTGACACGATCTTCATCGGGTAAATCAGATAGAATTGCATAATAATAATTTTGTTTTTAATATTAGCTTTAAGTGCAGCTCTGGCTGCTTCGCTGGTGGTAGGTTCGTCTTCCATAGCAGATCGTCTTTTTTAGCAGACTTCCGCTTCATTTCTCCATGCTCGGAGTCGCTGGAATCGTCATCTTGAAAATTAGAATAGGATTTCTTTTTCGAAGGCGGCTTGATTTTGATGGAACTGGGAGGGTCTTGCCAGCCCATTGAGTTGGTTTTGCCCGAGAATGGCCGCAAATGCCATATGACTGATTGATCGGAAATGGTATAACTTTGGTGGTTTTAGAGTTAGATAGTGAAATAAAATTTGACATGAGTGCTATTTTTGGCAAAACATTACAACATGCCAAATTTCATACGGATCGGCCGACTATATCCTATAGCTGCCATATAACTAAACGATCGGAAATTACCAAACTTTCGTGTTTTTGAAGATAGAAAGCTGGAATTAATTACAGATTCTATATTTGGTCAGTTGATTCAACCTACCAAATTTCATAAGGATCGGCCGACTGTATCCTATAGCTGCCATATAACTGAACGATCGGAATTGACCCAACTTTTGTGTTTTTGAAGGTAGAAAGCCGGAACTTGGTACAGATTATATTTTTGGTTAGTTAATCCGACCTACCAAATTTTATAACGACCGGCTGACTATATCTTATAACTGGCATATAACTGAACGATCGGAAATGGTTTTTGGTAGAAATACCAACTTTGGTATTTTTGAAGATAGAAGTTTGGGACTTTTTTTTAGATTTTATATTATAATAAATTAGGTTATAGAATCATATTCTCATAAGGATCGGCAGACTATATCCGATGTTTGCGATATATATCCGGTTTTAACTGCAAGGGTATATCAACTTCGGCTCCGCCCGAAGTTAGCTTTCCTTTCTTGTTTACTATGTATAAAAAAGAAAAATAAAATTCGTCAGGAATAGCTAGAAATTGTAAAACAATATGAATGTGCCGGGTGTTCAAATTCGGCTAGGACCAATTTCTACCGTTACTTTTTTTGTTAATTTTAATTACACTTTAATTTTTTTATTTCTTATATATTACTCCAGAAAAAGTTTTCACAGATCCGCATAGGATTCGATCCTGTGACAATAATTTTTAAAGCCAGCATCACTACAGCTACAGCCAGCTACACTCTAGACCACAATGCTTGTTGGTTTTTGTGCGTTAAATACGACTCTTATTGTTCTCCTGCTTATTCTGCAGAAGCTGAAATCGTCAGAAATTGAAATTTTGAAACGGAAACATTTATACCCAGTCGGGTTTGCAGTGACACATACATACAAAGGCACACATTTTTTTTGACAAACAAATATATACAGATATATTTCCTCCCTTTCCTACAATCTCGATCAATAAAGATGACCATCTATGTACTTCATAAGCTTTTCCATAATGCATATTCTTGCTCCATAATTACAGAGGCGCAGACAACGCGGCAGCACCCGTGAAGCTTCAGCCAACTGCAATTCGGGTACTGTCGTCATGAAGGCTAACGAAAGACTTGAACCACCAGATGACTTAGTGTAAAAGCTAGCGGAAGGCTTTGAGAAGCTCAACATAGGCTTCCTTTTTCTTTATACTTAGGTCAAAGACGTTTCTCTGCAATTGGGAAATATCCAAACTAAATCATCAATTGGATTGGTTCTTCTTGGCGCCATTTCGGACGTGCTTGTAGATGTGAGGGCCAGTCTGCGCTCCATTGATGCCAGAGTTGTTGTCAAATTTTGTTTTATTGCTAAGGCCAAACACGTTCCAACCCAATTGAGTGAGTTGAGCAATAGGTTGATTTGGAGCTCCTTTCCGTAAATCTGGCAGTAATAAATATGGTATTAGATCTACTCCAAATAACGCGTCGATGCAGCCTGGCCTGGTAAAGGTGGGATCGGCCAAGTGTCATCCCAGAAGATGCTGACATGAACGGCCACGTTCACATTGCTTTTTGGTAAATGAGAGGTTATCGAGTTGAGGACATACGCTGGTCGCACCAGATGGTGAAATTGAGGGTCCGTACATGAGCTTATGGAGAAATCTACAGTACTCTAAACTACTAAACTACAGTACTCTGTACTAAATCTACAGATGTTCTTTGAGCTATCACCGATCCCGGTAAACTGTGCTGTGACTCGTTGACGTGGAAGTCCCAGTAACTGAGTGGCACGTTCTATGATTAACGTGCCCTTAGAGCCATGATCGATCAAGGCTCGAAGAACTGCAGTTTGTCCGGTGTTGTTATTATGTAGTTGTACTAGAACTGTGGCCAACAAAATGGATTGAGTTGACTGCGCGGCAGTGGCCATCAGCACTGTAGTGGAATCGGAAGGTTGAGCAGGATCGGAGCGCTCCATTGCTGCGTTCTGAGTAATCGGTGATGAGCTGGTATACGTCGTGGGGAAGTGAAGCAGGGTACGGTGACGATGTCCGCATTGTAAACGATTCTTGTTGCTGCCACACTGCCACAAGGGATGATTAATGCTGAGGAAATTTAGACATGCCTTTGTATGGTCATGCCTTATAGACATGCCTTTGTTTGGACAAAAAATCAAGACATCGCCGCGAAATGTGTTGCCCCTTACAGTTTATGCAAGAGATGGATGCTGAATGTCTGGTTCCAGTCGTGGTGTGGAACGTGCTGCCCATGTAGAAACCTCTTTGCTTGGGATTTTGGTGGGGATAATTTTTCGATTTGTTGATCGTAGAGTTTTCCGTGGGCTGGGAACATTTCCGGTTCTTAATGATGTTCATACTGACGAGGCGATTGTTGAGGAAGGTTTTCAAGTTGAGGAAACTCGGAATGTTACTGGAGTTTCCCAAGCAATGTTCTCAGGCTTATACAGTTGTCGTAGGTAGTCTAGCGATCAAGTGATGGACTATCCATCGCGTGCTAGAATGGATATTCGTTTTGAGACGATTGAACTCGTTGATGCATACATTAATTACGTTCAGCATATGTTTTATCTTTGATGAGCTTTCCCTTGAGATAAAGGGTAAATCGTAGAGGGCGTTCATGTGGTGCATGAATTGTAAACGTGGGTTTGTTTCATAGCGTTTGATGATAAAATCCCATGCGATAGTGTAGGCGCCATCCGCTAGTTCCATTTGGTGTACATCTTGGTACTGCCCTTTGACAGTGCTTGCTTGAGGAAATGGAACCGCTGAATATTTGACAACGCCTGGTTCTGGTGAATGAGTTGCATAAACAGATCATGGAAAGCTGGCCAACCTGAAAAGAACCTCCAGAAAAGTTAGGTACTGGCAACTTTGAAAGTTGGACTGCCGCACCGGGGCCGAGTATTTTAGGAACAGGCATCGCTTGTTGATCGGCGCATGCTGGTAGCTGACTGGGGAAAAGTTTTTCGCACTCCGTAGATATTAAACAAAACGGTGTGATAAATTCCTCTTCGAACTGGTCCGCTAAATTATCGACGAAGTATGGGTGTGTGGGGTAGCCAGCGCTTACAAACTCTTGATGGTTCTTGTTGAATTGTTGGCTTAATAAGTTGAGTTTGAAAAGGCGCAGTTGGAAATAGGGCTTAGTTTTCTGAGAAGTGCTGTCCTTGTTGAAGTTTACTTGGAGTTGGTTGAGTTGATTGAAAATACTTGCTCATTTTTCGTATGCATTCACATTTATGTATGTATGGTCTTCCAAAGTGAGAGAGCGACATTGGGCTAGCGTTTGCGCGACGCGTGCGATGCGAAGTTTGATCACGTTTATTTTCGCTTCCACTTTGTCGGAGAGAATGAAGAAGTTGCGAAGGACAATAATGGTTAAGTGATGAGGTAAGGTTTCTATTCCAGACTTTAATGAATCTGTCGGAGATGACCGTGGGTTCTGGAGTCGTGTATGGATTGTCCCCTCATGAGCCACCAAAAATGTTGTGGCAAATGCCTTTCATGGGCGGAGTGTCATAGTTGAGCACAGTTCAGCTCGGGGGACTTTCGAATCTAACCGACTAGCCTGAGTTAATGAATTGAACTTCATTTATTTATTTGCTTGCTAATTATTTAATGTGGTTTATGTTGGTTAGGTTTTAACTACTTCGGAATGGGTCATTTTTAATCCCCTGTGGTTTGTACCCTGATCTTCTCTACCACTCCGATTGCCTTACTTGCTCTACGACTCTTTTTAAACCACTACTTTACAAAGAGGAAAGAAAGACAAATAAAGCTTTGCGGGAGAAATCTGGGTGGACTCTAATCTGGGTGCCGACCACTGTTCTACACAGATGGCTCAAAATTAGAAATAAAGCTAAAAGATGTGTATACTCCGAACAACTAGGAATCAGAGCCTTCTTTAGACCGCTCAACCACTGCAGCGTCTTCCAGGCTGCAGTGATAGCTATAAGGTGTGAGGAGATTTAGTCTCCTCAGACGCCAAGACAGGCCATGGTCAGGAAAGGAGAGGGGGCACGGACGGCGACCCGCCAACGGCAACGTACCGTTATTTGAAACCAGGATTAACGGCAGGCGCAGAATCCGGGAGGATTAACAGGCGCTTAAGCAGTATATATGGACCGATTTCGCTATTCTGGCGTCAGATTAGCCAAATTTTCAAATGTTCAAATTTAATATCGGTAAAATAATACCAAAACCTATAAACATCATCAACTAGATCAAACGTAAGCTCTCAAAGATAACATATGGTACTATAAAATTTTCTGGTTTTGAATTCTGCTTGATCGATGTCTTTTCATATATGTGAAACCTTTATTGATTCTGTCTGTTTGGAATCAATTTCAACATTTTCTCAAAGTTAAAGCTTACGTGCCCCTGTAAAATATATTTTCAGCTATCACTTTTTGCAGTATGGTATGAGGAAGCAGATGCCATAAAGAAGAGTTTTGCTGTGGTAGATCACATTTTTAGGAGTAGAATGGATAAATCGCTATGTTCCGAGGCGGACTTGACATCTTTCCTTTCCCAAGAAAGGAAAGCTAACTTCGGGCGGAGCCGAAGTTTATATACCCTTGCAGTTAAAACCAGATATAGTTGGCCGATCCTTATAAGAATATCATAATAAAATTAATTTATTACAATAAAATATCTAAAAAAAAAGTCCCAAGCTTCTATCTTCACAAAAACCAAAGTTGGTATTTCTACCAAAAACCATTACCGATCTTTCAATTATATGGCAGTTATAAGATATAGTTGGTCGATCCTTATGAAACTTGGTATGTTGGATCAACTGACCAAAAATATAATCTGTATAAGTTCCAGCTTTCTATCTTCAAAAACACAAAAGTTGCGTCATTTCCGATCATTCATATATGGAAGCTATAGGTTATAGTCGGCCGATCCTTATGAAATTCGGCACGTCGTATAACTTTACCAAAAACAGCTCTCATGTAAAATTTGACTCATGTAAAAAAACTCAAAAAACAACAAAGTTACAGCATTTCCGATGAATCAGTTATATGGCAGCTATAGGATATAGTTCCCGGCCGTTCCGACTTATATACTGCGTGAAAAGGAAAGAAAAGGAAAGAAGGGTGTGTGCAAAGTTTCAAGTCGATAGCTTTAAAACTGAGATACTAGTTCGCGTAGAAACAGACAGACAGACGGACAAAGGGACAGACGGACATGCTCATATCAACTCAGGAGGTGATCCTGATCAAGAATATTTATACTTTAGGGTCGGAGATGTCTCCTTCACTGCGTTGCACACTTTTGGACAAAATTAGAATACCCTCTGCAAGGGAATAAACATGCCTAATACTGCTCGGATTTGGTACACTGGACGTTCTCGTTGGTGACCGTTGGTCGTAAGTAACCCACTGATCGCCAGTCACCATCTGCTTCAGAAACGGGTTAATTTTGTTGCGATTTTGTTTTCTATACGTCGATAGCCGTAGATCGAGCTTCTTTGTAAATACAAGCTTCTTCAAATAGTTTAAAACGGTTTTATGACTCATGACCAGCTCTTGGCCGATGCTACAGCTGCTGCCAAGTCACAACCAACACCAGGATTAATCCGTTGTGCCATTGAAATTTAAGCTTCACCAATTTTATTGGCAGCTTGAGATGAATTTTTGTCTTTGTCGTAGTAGTATTGTAAAATATGCCAGATTTTCTCTTTATTTTTCTCCATGTTTGAGGAATTGACTATGACTCACGAACAACTGAACCAAACAAGAACCTGCTCAAACGCGTTCTTTAGGACTTGAAAAGACGTTTCTACCAAGATGTAATATACCTGATGCGATGAATACAACTAGAAGTATGATCTTTAAATGACTTATTCCTTATAATATAAAGCCAATAATTACCAATTTTCTTTGCGCATTTGATCTAAATGAGTAGTACACTAAATTAAAGATATTGTTTAAATTAAATAATTTTTATTGATAAATGTAAAAAAAATGTTTGTTTGTTTTTAAAACAATAAAATTTATTGCATATTTATAGTATGCATTCAATCTATTATTCAATCTTTTTTTTTTTTTTTTTTTTTTTTAAATGTGTATATTTATTTAACATTAACGGGTATACTGCTACCTTTGTGGCAGCTTGAACAGGTTGTAATTTACAGGGGAATATCAATAAGTACGTATCAATGATTATACATTAATTCTATATCTAATTAATTCTATTTTCTATTTATAATTCTAAATTATTTTAATTTTACATTTTTTTAACTACAACGGCTATATGAATCTTAAAGAAAGGTCTTTAGGATGGTATCTTTTTAATCTTCTTTTTCTAGGTCTCCCTGTTAGCCTCTTCGCTAGGGAGTTGGGATGAAAGCCAAGGCGTTCATGATATTTTTCTGAATGTATACGTATTACATCGCCTATCTTTGGGATTTTAAGATCTCTTTCTATATCCCTAGTTCTCATGAACCAGGGGGCATTACAAATCGATCTGACAATCTTACTTTGCGCTACTCGTATTTTTTTCATGTTTGACTTAGACGCTATGCCGTAGACTTGCAATGCATATTTCCAGATTGGGCTGAGAATAGATTTGTAGATCCTAACTTTGTTGGAAAGTGAAAGCTTATTTCTTGGTGATAATAACCAGGACATACTTGCTGCCTTTGAAAGCACAGCCTGCTTTATCATCGTTGTGTGCCTCTGGAAGTTAAGTCCTCTATCCAAAATCACACCAAGGTACTTGTAGTAGGCCTCGTGACGAAGCACAGAGCCAAGCATGGAGATGCCTGGGCAGTTTTTTGGCCTTGTGGAGAATGTGACACAAGCACATTTGCTGCAGTTGATGCCTATGCTCCAATCTGTAGTCCACTTTTCAAAACGTGTCACGTACTCTTGCAGACCCAAGGTCGCGATTTCTATGCTTGGACTTCTGACCATAACAGCAGTGTCGTCAGCGTACGTTGCGATCAGCATGTTACTATCGTCGACTTGGGTACAGGCCCAGGAGTCTGGCATATCTGATGTGTACAGAGAGTAAAGCGTCGGACCTAGTACACTACCTTGTGGTACACCGGCTGAGATTGGGCGTTTTGACGACTTCTCTCCATCGAAAACCACACTGAATTTTCTCTCCGATAAGAAGCTCTGAACTAGGGGAAAGAGCTGAGGCGTTAGGAGGTTTTTCAGCTTGCTTAGAAGACCATCGTGCCATACCCTGTCAAAGGCTTGTTGAATGTCCATGAACACAGCAACTGCATACATTTTGTTTTCCATGGCTTCAAGAGCGAAATTGACCACGCGATGTAGCTGTTCAGGTGTGCCATGACTCTTTCGAAAGCCAAATTGCCACTTTGGAATAGCTCCGCTTACCCTTTCTAGTGCAAGGATGCGATTCAGAATGACTCTTTCCATCATTCTACCCAATGCAGGTAAGAGACTAATTGGCCTGTATTCATCTACCTCAGTGGGTTGCTTTCCAGGCTTGGGTATCATCGTGATGATAGCATTCTTCCATACTCTCGGGTAATGACTCAGCCTTAGGACGCTGTTAAACAATAGGACTATAAATAGTAGTGCCTTGATGGGAAGAATCTTCAGCGTTTTGTTGTCCAGAAGGTCCTCTCCTGGTGCTTTTTTGTTTTTGAGGTTTCCGATCTGTGCCTTGACTTCTTCCAGGGTTAGAGGCTTACAGGGAAGAGCCATTTGAAATGGTCTGTCCAGTTGTGTTTCTACAAACATTCGGTTTTCCAGTGGAGCTAGATCTAGCGGCTTAAATCTATTTTCCAGATTATCAGCAAAGATATCCGCCTTCTGCTGACTTGACCTACACCAACCGCCAGCGGGATTTCTGAGTGGAGCTTTTGGGATGACCTGTCTCTTAAATCGACTTGTGAGTTTCCATAAGGAGTAATTGGTAGATGCATCTGGACTCGCATTTTCCAACATCTGGTCTATATGGTCTTGCTTGTTCTTGGTCAGGACTTTGCTTAGCCGGCTTGACAGTCTTTTATAAACCCTGTGGAAGCGAATATCTCCTGTTCATGTGTATTGTCGACGGACTTTTCTTCTAAGCCGTATGAGAAGTAGAGAATTTTGTGGGAGCAGATTGCTGCTATTGTGATTCGAACGGTGGCTTTGGATCGGGGTAGCAGCTGTCGCAGCAGTGTGTATATTTTCCATGAAATCTGCCACCGCAGCTTCAAGATTGTCTGGATGGTTGATGACCGTGTTGAGGTTAATGCTTCTGTCCAGGGACTCCTTAAACTTTTCAACAGAGGAGCCGGGCGGGAGTATTGATTTCTTTTTTGGCTTGCATTGCGGTCTTTGGCTTAGCGTCGCGACGATGGCCAAATGATCCGAGGACAGCTCGTATTTGGTTTCGATTGCAAGTTTGTTGAGTGGTACCCCATTTACGATGAAAAAGTCCAGGGCGGTTGGTGTGAGCCTGGTATTTGAAGAATAGAAAGTAGGTTCCCCAGTAGCTAGAACTTGGCTTGAGCTTGAAACTATGGCCTCTTGGAGACGCTTTTCCCGGCAACAGGACCTTAAATTTCCCCACCATTGATGCTTGGCATTAAAGTCACCTCCAGCTAAAAATTTTGGACCTAGAGAGGCTAGTAGCTGGTCAAAATCGTGTTTTGTCCAAGGCTCGCTGGGCGGAAGATACAAGGAAGCTATTTTAAGTAGACCTCCATTTGTTTGAATTTCAATGCAAGCTAGCTGTAAGTCTGTTCTCGTCGTGGGCTCACTCTGCGTATGGATAATGCCGGTCTTGATAAGGATAGCAGAGAGTGATTGGCAAAGTATTGGTCATAACCAGGAATGTTAAGACCGGGACGCATGTGCGTCTCGGTAATGAGCATTATATCTATTGAGCTATCAATAAGGAAAAGACGAAGTTATTCAATTTTCTGTACTATACCTCTTGCATTCCATAATCCGATTTTTATTTTTGACAGTGTCATTTCCTAGAAATTAAAACCTGAACTAGGTCGCGAAAAGCCTTGTTCGACTCTATTGTTTCCATGACCAATTTGAAGAGTTGATCCAGCTTAGTGTTTATGTCGACGATTGCCTTTTCCAGAGTAGACAAACTCCTGTTGGGGTTGCGGTCGCCTCCTGGTATATGTACGGCAGACTGCGGAGCTGCGGCGCTGGACCTGTTCGGGAAGTTATTCCTTGCCATGTCTGCATAAGAAACGCCGTCTCTAGTAGCTGACATGGAGAATAGTTGTCCGTGTCGGGTTTCGTTGGTCCTGGTGTTTGTTGGGTTCCTTGGCCTTGCTCCAGATTTAAGTTTCCTGCTTAGTTCCATCCTAACTTTGCAGCCTTTAAAACCTGCAGGGTGATTTTCACCGCAGTTTGCATACAAACATTGATTGTTCATGATTGCCTCACACGATTTGGAGTTAGTAGGATGATCTCCGGCACAATTCCCATACACAGGCTTTATGAAGCAGCAATTTTGAGTGTGCCCAAAATTTTGGCATTTAAAACATTGGACGAGGTCCTTGTTTCGGGTAGCCTTTTCCACTGTTACTCTGTGCCTCCCGATTTGCTTAATTTTAAGCGACACGGCGACATTCGTAGTCTTCTTGAGATTGACAAAAAATAGATTTTGCCTATCATCAACATTAACGTCGGCCGTAGGGCCGCGACTGCCAGGCTTTCTTGGACAGTAGATATTCACAACCTCGAAACCTTTGTCCGTGAAGCAACGTTCGATTTCCTCCTTTGGAACCGTGGAATGTATGTTCCTTAGCACCAGCTTAAATGGCTTGTCCTCACGGAGTTGATGATGCCAAAACTCGCAATTTAAAGCAGTCAGGTTACGAACCACCTTGCGGAAGGACTCTGCACCGTCAGTGTATGCGAGTAATTCCGAATTTCGATGTACGAATCTCATAACTACTTGCTGCAATAATTTCATTAAGAGTTCGTTCCAGAGTGAGGATGTCAGTGACCTTTGGAACACATATGGGTGGAGGTTTTTGGCTTGAAATTTGCGCTTGGCCAATAGGATCATTCGTCTCCTCATTTGTCTCCATCTCCTCAATTGGGTTCGTTTCTTCAGCCAGAGATGCGAATCGATTGTTGCGTAGTCCATTGGACGTCGAAGGAAGATTTAAATGGCCCTTTTTGGCATTATTTACATTTCCCTTTGGCTTCTTTACGTCATCTCTTTCTTTACCGCAGCTTGGAGGGTTTCGTTTCCTGCTGCGAGAGGTACTTGATGCTTGGAACGAACACCCCATAGCGGGTAATATCGGGAGATTGTTGGTTTCTAAAGGCAGAGGCCTTCCTGAAGAAACTGCTGAAGAAACTGGGCTGCTATATGAAGAAGCTGCGATGGTCTACGTGGTGGTACCAGAACTGGCACTCGTAGCTGTAACGGTGTTGGTTACAGGTGTTGCAGAGCTAGTTTTAACTGCGTCTGAGATTCGTTGACCAAGGGAGTCCAGTTGCCGTTGAGCCAAGTCTCTTGCAAGATTGGCTCTAAGTTCCGCTGGAGATTGGCCAGCGATTTTCTTCATCTTCTCAAATCCGGGCAGTTCTTTCTGAAGAGGCGGATAAGAAGGTGTGTTGTCATCCATTTTTTATTTAACTATAGTTTTCGATTACGAAAATTATAGAAATCAAATTCAATATCTTCAAAAGACTTTGCTTCTTATCTCTCGCTGGGCAGTGGAAGCGCAAGCGAGAGACAAGACCGAGCCCAATGGGCAAATTCGTACACAGCGTTTGCACTATGCTCGAGTGGTAAATAGGTCGAACTCGGTAAAGACCCCGGCGGTACGGAGTCTAAAAATAGATTACGCGCAGATAAGCACAACAGAAGAAGTTGAGGATCACTCTGTGGTTGCTAATTAGGAGCTTAACACGACCGTACGATACAAGTGCACAAACTCGAGTGATTATTCAATCTATCCTTATAATATAAAGCCAATAATTACCAATTTTCTTTGCGCATTTGATCTAAATGAGTAGTACACTAAATTAAAGATATTGTTTTAATTAAATAATTTTTATTGATATATATAAAAAAAATGTTTGTTTGTTTTTAAAACAATAAAATTTATTGCATATTTATAGTATGCATTCAATCTATTTATTTATAGGTGTAGCTTTTTGCTTATAGCTGGTCTATAATATATTAAAGAAACCAATTAACAGTTTCTATGCAAGCTTATCTCCCTGGTTTGAAGCTATCGTTTTC
The DNA here is from genome assembly GCA_018153455.1 of Drosophila parabipectinata. Classification (NCBI taxonomy): domain Eukaryota; kingdom Metazoa; phylum Arthropoda; class Insecta; order Diptera; family Drosophilidae; genus Drosophila; species Drosophila parabipectinata. The sequence continues at coordinate 44,703 of JAECYA010000403.1, read as the reverse complement.
CATTTTCTTTCTGCCTCTTCTTTGCCCATATAAGGTTTTTTTCTTTGTCTTACTAGTGGGACGGCTGTATCTGTCATGTGCCTACACGATCAAAAATTGGCCTATCTGGCCTATCCAAAAAAATCTTGATAATCTTAAAGTATAAAAATCTTAATCATAAATTCTTTAAATTCAATTTCCACTCTAACCCTGAATTTGATTTTTTCTAAATTTTTTAAATAATGGTTTAAATTATAAATTTGGCTTACATCGCAAATAAAAAAGCCCTATATTGTGACCCACGATATTTTTCTTAATTAATTTTAAATTAGATCATCATCATGAAAATAAAATCTATTGAGACCTTTTATTGCTGTATTATAAAATCACTTGATATAAAAAATGTATTTCTTTAGAAAAATTCAGCAATTGCAGTACGACTTTAAAATGACTATTGAGGGAAGCGGCTCTGCATTGGTCTCTAAGGTGAGCTCTTAGGTGGTGCCAAAATTAATCGATTCTTTTATGAACGGTAAGTAACGATAACTAGAAAAAATTCTGGATTAAAATTTTCAGTCTCCGCTTTGAAGTAGTAAAAACGGCGTGTGATGAAAACGAATTACGTGAAGCGACTTCTTCTTCTATACTATGTTCTTTTCTTAAACATAGTAGTAGCACTCTCCTCTTGGCCCAAAACACCATGCCACCCCGGGTCGGACTAAGGTGTTATTCGACCCGTGCCGATGGTCAGCTTGGCTGGGGGCCCGTGATATTCTTCCCACGGAGGGCTCTCTCTCTCTAACGGAGTCTCTAACGGAGGGCTCAGGGTAAAAAAGAGTAGGGATCCAAAAAAAAAATTCAATTTAAGACATCGAAGAGTGAGCCAAATTCGTTAAGCCGGGCCAGATAGGGCCCCGCCCCAAATTGGAGATGGCTGGAGGAAAGGCTTTTGAAACTGCTACCACGGTGTCATCTCCCGGCCTAAATGCCATGATACCACCCTGAGGTGTGGCAAAGGAAGGTGGTCCTCCAGAAGCTGGCGACAGCGGCTGAAAGAAACATACATGCGCTGAGAAGAGGTCTGCCGGACAAATCCTTCGAAGCCACGAACGGTCAAAGACTGCCAATAGCTCTGAGGAGTGGCTCAAAATGGTAAAATGGAGAAGAAGCGTGCTCCCATCTTATGGGAGCGGAAAAGTGGAAATGGATGAAGGTCACCCTAGCTAAGGAGTGCTTCGAGATCCCTGCGAGAGAACCGGGCCCCGCACCTGTCTGTGAATACAGGTTGTTCCAGGACAGGGGTGGTTACAGGAGAGTGTCATGGTTGTAGCCTATGACGATGAACGCCCGGTGGAGCTATTCAATTCTGCGATCCAGGAGTTCGGGGAGAACTACAAGGGTGCCAAACTCATAGCGCTAAGCTGGTGTGATATCCATTATAGTCCCGAACAAGGATATGGATGCCGGCATCCATAAACGAGCAGAGTCAGATGTTCACGAAGCTCCAATGCTTTAACCCGCACCTTCCCACGACGGACTGGCGTGTGACGAAGGTTGACCTAATGGAGGGACCAACAAACCAGGCGGTGCTTATCATAAATAAAGAGTCGCTAGCTCGTATAGAGGCCCTCATAGGGAGCTCAGCTTCAATTTCAGCTGTGTCACCGTAGAAGTATACAGATCAGACTCCGGAGGCAACGCAAACCCAGAAAAGATCTCAGACGAACTTGCCTCCGAGATCGACGCCTCTGACGCACAGTGGCCGATTTGGCTATTCTAGCGTCAGATTAAGCAAATTTTAGTCTACCGATAGTCAAATACTTGAATATCGTAAAAAAAATACACAAAACCTATAAACTTGATCGACTAGATCATCTGTAAGCTCTCAAAGCTGACATATGGTACTATACAATTTTCAGGTGTTGAATTAGGCTTGATCGATGTCTTTTTATGTTTGCGACACTCTTTTTGATTTTGTCTGTTTGAAATCAACAAAATGAACTTGATCAACTAGATCATCTGTAAGCTCTCAAAGCTGACATATGGTACTATACAATTTTCAGGTGTTGAATCAGGCTTGATCGATGTCTTTTTATGTTTGCGACACTCTTTTTGATTTTTTCTGTTTGTAATCCATTTTAGCTTTATCTCAAAGTTAAGGGTATATAATAAACGATAAGTAATAAAGGTTTTGTGACCTGAGAGTAGATGTTACATTCAACATTTATGTTTAAAACCAGCAATGTTTGTAGTCCCCTTTTTATACCCTTGCAGAGGGTATTATAATTTTGTCCAAAAGTATGCAACGCAGTGAAGGAGACATCTCCGACCCTATAAAGTATATATATTCTTGATCAGGATCACCTCCTGAGGTGATATGAGCATGTCCGTCTGTCCGTCTGTCTGTCTGTTTCTACGCGAACTAGTCTCTCAGTTTTAAAGCTATGGACTTGAAACTTTGGACACACCCTTCTATCCTTTGCACGCAGTCTATAAGTCAGTGACCTAACCTAACCTAACCTATGTCATCCACCTTTATATCGGCTTTCGTTTTGGCTTTGATATAAGCCGATTAATCTCTGAAGTATCAGAGGCAGGCAGAAAAAAATATATATATTTCGATGGAAGAATCACCTGTAAGGGTTTTGGTGTCGCAGGTACGAAAACTACAGCATCAGTCCGATACCAGTGGTCCGGACTGTGGAATAGCCTGCTGGGTGACTCTAACCGTGGTTTCATTCACTAGGACCTGTGGTATCACTTAAAGGGATGCCACGGAGGACATGTCGGACAATTGTTCATTTTCCCTGAAAAATTCAAAGGCGAATTGTTCTCAGTTCTAGCCCTAAGGGTGACCAGAGATATGAGCGGCTGTGTAATGTCGGCTGAGCCGGCTGAGGAGGATCACAAACAGGATCATTTTACCTCTATTCAAAAGGTAAAATTCACAACTATGGCCCCAATAGTCGTGACGAATTTCTAAGCCATTTATCTTGCGAGCTTAAAGACCTTCTTCAAAATGGATTTGACACTGACAAAAGCATTATACAGGTAAAAAAAATTAAAATTACTTAAAATTTACAGTTAAGGGCTATTGTTTGTGATGCCCCAGCTAGAGCTTTCATCAGTAGGACTTCAGGACATACATCTTCGCATAGAAGTTAAAAATGCATATAAGTCGGCCAATAAATAAATGGTGTTTTAACATACACAACAACGAGTGAAGACTTAATAACCGACGAAGAATTGAAAAGTAGGTAATATTCCGTTCATCACTTAAAACAGTATTTGACAAAATAGGCACCCTTTGAAACCGTAAATGTAAAAATGGTTTCCCAAATTCCACTAGACTGCACGCATTTATTAGACTTATGAGTCATGCGTATATTTCTTGTTTGATTGAGGACAAAGAAGACTTATAATATATTGATCCTTAAGCCAAGACCCTTAAGTGAACTATATAACTGGAAAGCAACGGGATTTAGACAATGCATGAAATGCCTTGGGATGAAATGCCTTTGTTTAGGCCATAACCGTAATTTTAAAGCTAGAATGTTAAAAATTGGAGAATTTGCTGCTTATATTATTTGTGAATTTCGTATTTTTTTTTTTACTTTAAAACTTTTTTTAAAAAAGTGGTATACTTTTAAAGAATAAAACAATGGTATACTTTTAATCTCGTCTTCAACATTATATACTTGGGGTGCATTTTCCGGTTTTGGAGAAACTAAAAATGCAATAACTTCACCTGACAATAAGTGTGATTTTGAACGTATTTTTTGCCTTCTTAGCAGACATAGCAGCTGCTTCAACAAGTAGAAGTGTTGAATTTTCCTTTGCATGTTAGGAAGCAAATCTTCTTTTATGCCGTAAACTTCCTTCGTCATAAGAGACCCGAGGTCGTCCACCGATATTACAATTATAATCATCTTTTGAATAAAATATTAGCACCGATGTAAGCAAGTTAGCATTTTCTTTTTTGAAATGACGAATGTAATATGCTCATATATTGTGAGGAGATTTAGTCTCCCCACACGCGAAGACAGATAGCCGGGGGCAAGGGGGGGCCGAGGAGGCGGAAAAAGGGGGTCAACCACCGGTCAACAACCCGGGCAGCCCAAGGGAACGTCGCCAGGATCAGTACGGGGGGTTGGGGGAAAGGTGAAAGCCAGTTACCGTGGGTTCTGGCGAAGGGCTACCCGTGGGAGGACGGAATCTACGTGGAACGTAACGGTGGCAGGTGAAAGGGTAAACGGCGCCACCCGGGGGAAGAAGGAATCGATAGGGAACGTAACGGGTCCCGGGGCAACGTTGGGAAAGTAGTCCAGTGGGGAGTCAGCACGATGCGCAGGCGTGCCTTAGAAAGTGTGGCGGGGTGAACGGCAAGGAGCAGAGGGGGGGGGGGGTTGCGACGAAGAGTGCAACGGGCCCTGGAAGCCCACCGGTGCACCACGCACCAGCAGCAGAGATCCGTGGCCGGGGGAGACGAGGGGCCACGGACAGCGACCCGCCAACGGGAAAGTGGCGTGATTCTGGAAGCAGGATTAACGGCAGGAGCAGAATCCAGGAGGATTAACGGGCGCTCCAGTCAGTATAAAAGGAGGCCCACTGGAGCGGCTCGGGACGAGTCTTTTTAGGAAGCTTGTAGCGTTGAGTTGGAGGACCGCCTGTGGAGAGTCCGCCATTCAAGGGTTAGAGCGTTTCTAAAAGGATTCGGGTTGGTTTGAGTTGAACGACCGCCTTTGGAGAGTCCGACAGCCAAGCGCAAGGAGAGCGATTAAGAAAATAAGGAAAGGATCCATTGCTGGACCTTCCTCCGGAAACCCAGGGTCGTGTAGACGAGTTGGTTCGTTCCCGAACACGGCAGGTAGCCTTGCAAGGAAGTGAGGAAAGGATAAAGTCTGGCGTATGCCTTACCGACTCCTGAAATCATAACCAACAGGCGTGGTCCTGCGAGACAAGGATAGACCAACTCGAGATCGCACGCCCGGTGTACACGAGACGTAAAGGACGAGACACAAGACAGAACCAGGGTGGGGAGACCGAGTTTAGCCACTCCCGAACACGGCAGGTAGCCTTGCAAGGAAGTGAGGAAAGGATAAAGTCTGGCGTATGCCTTACCTTACCAACTCGGGTCCGCCGGAGCGTATGCACGGTGTCCCGGTGTAGCGGGTGCGCGACGATAAGATCAGGCACACGGCGGCTTCCAAACCTGGCACCGGAGCGTATGCACGGTGTCCCGGTGTAGCGGAGACGTCACACGGCAACTTCCAAACCTGGCGCCGGAGCGTATGCACGGTGTCCCGGTGTAGCGAAGGCGGCAGTCAGCAAACAAACTCCCAAACCTGGCACCGGAGCGTATGCACGGTGTCCCGGTGTAGCGGAGGCGAGCGACCGCAGCCAACCGTCAGATCAGTCGTAGTCGACCCAAGGGGGTGTCTTCTCAAGGTCAAAGGGCAGAAGGTAGCGGAATCGCTGGCAGCGCGGCGACAGGAGTACCATCGGCGACGGAGTAACGGCGGCGACGGAACAGCGGCAGCGTATCCCGGCCAACCCGCATAGGACGCCGACGACGGAGCCAACAGGAACGGAAGGAGCAACGAATCAAAGAGAAAGAAAGCCTTTTGTAGTGTAAAGAGCTCTCAAAATAAAGAGTGTGGAAACTTCAAGCTATTTGTATTACTTTCTGGGCTTGGGCAATCACGTCGAATCTATAAATTCGGTGGAACGGATCCGCGAAACTCTGTGAGCTAGTCGCGGCAAATTGTAGCGATCAGCAGCAGGAAAGACAGTTCGTTACAATATGCACTATTAATATCATATGTATACATATCGACCACCCACTGTACCAAGAGTACTTAAAGGGTACACACTGTAACACTTTGTCGCAGTGTTTATGTTATCCAAGGTCTCGGTCATAAACCTAAGTGCACCGAAATATGAATCGCCCGCTGTGCCTTTGCTGTACGCCGAAAAGTGCATATGTCCGCATATACGTAACACGAGTGGACCTTATGCATGTCCACATACCTCCGCCTAAGCGAACATAACATTAATATATATTCATATATAAATATTTAAGAATACATAACCGTCCCTCCGCTGCCGCTTTGGGCAGCGCAGCTACGGGATTTAGACTTCCTTTAACTCATAAGTAAATTTGTAAAATGAGAAACTCCCTTGAGCTCGGAGCGGCAACAACAGTTGCTCCGACTAAATAAAAAAACCTAAAAACCAAATCAAGAGCCTTCTAGAGGGAATCGATTACATGGCAACCGTGACAGGACCAAAGGACATCGAGGGAATCCCACCGAAGGCATCATAGGATCTACAGCTGGAAAAAAATCAACAAAGGAAAAACAACACACACACAGCAGCGACCTATGGATTTCTATTGCACGTTTCCAACTAGAGTCCACCGCTTTACCAACCGATCTATCGAAGGCAGCAGCAGCCGTTTTTAAATTGAATCCTAACGATCTAAATAAAAAAAAAAAAACAAAATATCGCAGTAAGTAGAGTGTGATGTGTGCTAAGCGTAGTGGCGTGGTACAACGGTTAAAAGCCAGAAAGGCAGAATTACTTAAGCTACTAAATAGCGGAAGTAAAGTAGAATGGAACAACTCGGTGAAAATGCACGCCGAAGTTGAACATATTAAAAACCTTCTAACCCAAAGAAAAAATAAAACCACTGCCACACACACATCCACCTACCCTGCAATATCTAATATATCTAAAGAAAAGATAATACAAAATCCACCACCAAAACAGGAGTTACCAAGGAAAAAGAAAAAATGCCCCAATGACTGCAGAGGACCCCTGGAGTCACCCTTCTGCGAGCAAACCTGTGCCAGCACCGGTGCCCCAACATCTCAATAAAGAAGAAACGCCTGTGCAGCCAGCACCGGCCCCGTTTAGCGCTCCAAGCTAAGCCCGGAAAAGTGAACCGACAGCGCTGCCAAGGGCGCAAAAATTTTTTTTCCCATGCACTGCGTTGCATATTATACCCTTGCAGAGGGTATTATAATTTTGGTCAAAAGTGTGCAACGCAGTGAAGGAGACATCTCCGACCCTATAAAGTATATATATTCTTGATCAGGATCACCTCCTGAGTTGATATGAGCATGTCCGTCTGTCCGTCTGTCCATCTGTCTGTCTGTTTCTACGCGAACTAGTCTCTCAGTTTTAAAGCTATCGACTTGAAACTTTGCACACACCCTTCTTTCCTTTGCACGCAGTATATAAGTCGGAACGGCCCGGATCGGCCGACTATATCCTATAGCTGCCATATAACTGATTGATCGGAAATGGTATAACTTCGGTGTTTTTAGAGTTAGAGAGTTCAAATTTTACACGAGCGCTATTTTTGGCAAAATAATACGACATGCCAAATTTCGTAAGGATCGGCCGACTATATCCTATAGCTGTCATATAACTGAACGATCGGAAATGACCCAACTTTCGTGTTTTTAAAGATAGAAAGCTGGAACTTGGTACAGATTATATTCTTGGTCAGTTAATCCGATCTACCAAATTTCATAACGATCGGTCGACTATATCTTATAGCTGCCATATAACTGAACGATCGGAAATGGTTTTTGGTAGAAATATCAACTTTCGTATTTTTGAAGATAGAAGTTTGGGACTTTTTTTATTGTAATATTGTATTTTGTATTGTAATAAATTGGATTATATATTCCTATTCCCATAAGGATCGGCCAACTATATCCGATGTTTGCGATATATATCCGGTTTTAAGTGCAAGGGTATATAAACTTCGGCTCCGCCCGAAGTTAGCTTTTCTTTCTTGTTTTTTTTTATTGCACTGCGATGCATATTTTTTTTATATATATATAAAAATCCTTTGTAAAATTGAGCGACATTAAAGTTGCCCGATTAGCGTGTGGCCTGAAAACCATACAAATAATAGGCAGGTTATTATGTAAAAAAAAAATATATACAATGATAAATAGGCAGGTTTCATAAAAAAAAAAAAAGTTACAAATAAAAAAAAAAAAAAAAAAAATATACACATAGCCAAATAAGGCAAATCTTTAAATGAGCCAAACTGAATAGCAAATAAATCATAAGTTAAATCATACTATTAACACAAAAAATTATATACCAATTCTAGAGAAAATACCCAAAATGGGTTTAGTAGACGTAAAACAAGTGGAGTCCACAGCCAATGTAATAAATAAAATTGAGTCCAACACTATGAACACAGAATTAAAAAATATACTATTATCAATTATTGTATTCATTTTGATCGCATTCATTTTGTATAAAGCATACATTTTTCATAATAAATGTATAGCAAAAAGAGCGATTAATAAAAGCCAGGCTATCGAACTGGATAAAATATAAAAAAAAATATATATATACAAATATATAAATATATAACGAAAAAAAAAAAAAAAAACTTAATTTTTAGACACATATATATAAAAAAAAATAAAAGGCACCTATGAAATATTCACAAAAAAAAGAATTCCATATGTTCATGAATAATCTTATCTTTATGTACAATGAAAATAATATATATAAAAAAAAAAAAATAAATAAATAAAATGAAGAAAGTCTAACAGAAAATAATTCCAGTATGACTACCCAAAGAGCCATAGACAAAACATATGAAAAGGACCCCTATTTCCAAGAAAGGATTAAGCAGTTAGTATCAACAACCCCAGTTAGTGTGTATGAGCTAGAAATACTTTATATAGAAACATTTAACTGCCACGTTTCACCATTGTCTCACTGCACCGCAACCCAAAAAGGAATAGTATTAACAACGATTCCGGGTGTGCTAGTAAAATCAAGAATAGACGAGCATCCACTTTTAGGTAGAACGATTGTTATGATGGTTTCTAAAGATAAGCCATTCCATAATGGAATGGAATGAATTATCGAAAGAACTATCAAGCATTAAAGCAGAATACGACAAATCTCATAAGTCACTCACACAGAATAGACCGATACAAAAAACAACGGTCAATAAACACGTAGAAATATTAGTTGAATGCTTTAATGAAGCTAGAATATTAATATATGAACACAGGGAAAAGTTAAATCCGGATCACTGGTCTCGAGTATCAAAGTTCTTGATCAGACTAAGATCTAATCTAACATCTGTTAAGGAAAGGTTCAAGCTAGATATTTCAATACCTACTATTCTAAATACTTCAATAACAATTGAAGCTGGTGACGAACCAGAAGCAAAAGAAGAAATTGACCAACAAGAGATAGAAGAAAGCGATATTAATAACCTTACGGTTCCGGCAGTCCTTATTCAATCTGAATTATCAGACCAGGACTTGTCCGACTCTGAGTTTAACGACAGCATTGTAGAATTAAAACCAACCGCAATGGCTGACGAGAGAATTGCCCAAAGGGAATACATTAAAGAAATATCGAATGCCATACCGGAATTTAACGGGCAAAGGTTACATCTTCAAAGATTTGTAACAGCTTTGAGGTTAGTTAATCTAACTAAAGGCACATTCGAGAATTTGGCTGTAGAAGTAATAAAATCCAAAATAATTGGATCAACTTTATACAGAGTCCAAAATGAAAGAACTATAGAAGCAATAATCAAAAAACTACAGGACACTATAGTCGGAGAAACCTCTGACATAATTAAAGCCAAAATGGCGAAAACGACCCAGAAAGGCAAAACCGCGGAAAAATTCACGACGGAAATAGACAACTTAAGGAAGCTCCTACAAGCTTCATACATTGACGAAGGCCTATCGGCCGAACACGCTGACAAATTCAGTACCAAGGAGGCCATAACCACAATGGTTAAAAATTGTGAGCATGGCCGCCTCAAAACAATATTGGAAGCAGGCACTTTCACAACTATGAATGAAGCCGTCACAAAGAACATACAATGTAGTACTGAAATGACAGGTAATGCCAATTCAATATTGTACACCCAACGAGGAAATAATTATCGCGGTAATAATTTCAGAAACAATTATCGTGGTAGAGGTAATAATCGAGGTAATTATAATAATACCAGATATTACCAAAATAACGGTTATAATCAAAACAATGGCTACTACAGAAATAACGGTAACCAGAATAACAGTTATTACACAAACAACAACCGCGGCGGAAATAACCGTGGTGGAAACAACCGCGGCGGAAATAGCCGTGGGGGAAACAACCATAATAACCATAATAATAACAACCAAAAAAACAATATAAGACTAGCCCAAACAAGTTCGGAAAACTCCCAAACACCTTTAGATACACGTCAGTAAAAAACAACAAGATTCACACTATAAATCTCAGTCAAAGTACATTCGTTAGTCTCGTAAATGCAGCAACAGGAAAAGAATTAGTTTTTCTACTAGATACAGGTGCAGAAATTTCCATATTAAAAGAAAATTCTGATAATTTTCAAAACATTCAAGATAACCATATCATAAACATACAGGGTATAAGCCAAGAGGTTACCAAATCAAAAGGCATAACTTCTATTGAAATTCAGACTTCTAAGTACATTATCCCACATGATTTCCATATAGTAAATGTGCAATTCGCTATTCCTTGTGATGGGATACTGGGAATAGATTTTATCAAAAGATACAATTGTCAATTAGACTTCAAGCCTTCTGAAGACTGGCTTGTAATTAGACCAAATAATCTCAAATATCCAATTTATGTTCCGATAACATACAGTTCTGGCAACAACTCCCTAATTCTGCCAGCAAGATCCCAAGTCGTCCGAAAAGTTAAGATAAATTCCGAAGAAAATAGTGTATTGATTCCGAATCAAGAGATTCATAAAGGAATCTATATAGCAAATACCATAGCAACAGTTCAGAATGCATACATAAGACTACTAAATACCACAAATAAAGATCAGGTAGTTAATATTAAAAATATTCATCATGAACCACTTTCAAACTACGATGTAGTAAAAACAGACTCCGAAAACCGTAAAAAAACTGTATTATCCCAACTTTAAAAAAATTTCCCACCTGAATTCAATGATCAACTTACAAAATTATGCACCCAGTATAGTGATGTATTCGGACTAGAAACCGAAGCGATCACTACAAATAATTTCTATAAACAAAAACTGAGATTAAGTGATGATGAACCCGTATATACTAAAAATTACAGAAACCCTCATAGTCAACAAGACGAAATTCAAAAACAAGTCGAAAAGCTCATTAATGATAAAATAGTAGAACCCTCTGTATCACCTTATAATAGCCCACTTCTGCTAGTACTAAAAAAGTCACTCCCAAATTCAGAAAATAAAAATGGCGATTAGTAATAGATTATCGTCAAATTAATAAAGAACTCTTATCTGATAAATTTCCACTCCCTAGAATCGATGACATTTTAGATCAGTGATCGGCACCCCAATACATTGATATGATTTTACCGCATTAGTGTTAGTAACGAATAGCAGAAAGTAGGCTGTGTGCATGACGTTTCACACATGTATACTGTGTGTGTGTGGCAGAGCTCGGGCAGAGAAATTTCCTATGCCCCCGAGATAGGGCCGTGCCGACCTCTGTTTTAGATCAACTAGGTAGAGCAAAGTATTTCTCATGTCTCGACTTAATGTCCGGTTTTCACCAAATTGAACTCAAAAAAAATTCACGAGATATAACATCCTTTTCAACGAACAATGGTTCGTATCGTTTCACGCGATTACCATTCGGTTTAAAAATAGCGCCAAACTCCTTTCAAAGAATGATGACTATAGCTTTCTCTGGATTGGAGCCTTCCCAAGCATTTCTTTACATGGATGACTTATGTTATAGGAGTCATAGGTTGCTCCGAAAACCACATGCTCAAGAACCTAACTGATGTTTTTGAGAAATGTAGGAAACACAACCTAAAGTTACATCCCGAAAAATGTTCATTTTTCATGCATGAAGTCACCTTCCTAGGACATAAATGCACAAATAAAGGAATCTTGCCCGACGACAAAAAATACGACGTCATTCAAAATTACCCAGTCCCACATGATGTGGACAGCGCTAGAAGATTCGTTGCATTTTGCAATTATTACAGACGTTTCATAAAGAATTTTGCAGAATACTCCCGTCACATAACAAGATTATGTAGGAAAAATGTAAAATTCGAATGGACAACAGAATGTCAAAACGCTTTCGAACATTTAAAATCAGCATTAATAAACCCAACTCTGTTGCAATACCCAGATTTTAGCAAAGAATTTTGCATAATTACAGATGCTAGCAAATACGCTTGTGGAGCAGTACTAACTCAGAATAAAAATGGATTACAGCTCCCAGTTGCATACGCATCAAGATCCTTTACGAAAGGTGAAAGCAACATGAGCACTACAGAACAAGAATTAGCAGCTATTCATTGGGCAATAACATACTTCAGACCATATATTTATGGTAGACATTTCACTGTCAAAACAGACCACAAAGCACTTATTTACTTATTTTTAATGGTAAATCACAGTTCCAAACTAACAAGAATGAGACTTATCGTCATGTATACGATAATCGGCATAATCGGCGATAATACATCGGCATGTAGCCGATGCGCTCTTCAGAATAACAATCACAGACTTAAAAAACACAATTAAATATTCTGAACGTCACTACCAGAAACCAAAGTAATTGAAAAAGAATTGCATAAGCAATCTATTGATAAATCTTTAGAGCCCAACGTATATAAAGTCATTACTAATGATGAGGTACGTAAAGTAGTGACCTTGGGTGTAAATAATAAGATGTGTTTATTTAAGCGCGGAAAAAAATTACAGCAAGATATGAAGTTAGCGATTTGTATACTAATGGAACCCTTGACTTAGGTCAGTTCTTCCAACTCAAAGTGGCACCGTGGAAAAATATCTTTGAACATGTTTCAATTGATAATTTTAAAAATATGGGCAATTATATACTGAAATCATTAAGAGTAGCGCTACTCAACCCGGTGACCGTAATAAAAAATAATAAAGATAATAAAGCTATATTGTCTACATTCCATGATGATCCTATAAAAGGTGGTCATACAGGCATTACAAAAACCTTGGCCAAGGTCCAGAGACACTATTACTGGAAAAATATGTCCAAAGATATAAAAGAGTACATAAATAAATATCCTAAATGCCAAAAGTCGAAAACGACAAAACAAACTAAGACCCCATTAACCATAACCGAAACTCCGCAAAGAGCTTTCGATAGAGTAATTGTGGCTACGATTGGTCCACTACCCAAATCTGATAATGGAAACGAATACGCTGTAACACTCATCTAAGATTTAACTACATACTTAGTAACAATACCAATACCAGATAAAAGTGCAAATACAGTAGCAAAAGCTATATTTGAAAATTTTATTCTAAAGTACGGTCCAATGAAGACGTTCATTCACATGGGAACGGAATATAAAAATTCAATTATTGAGAATTAATGTAAAAATTTAAACATTGAAAACATAACTTCGACTGCACATCATCACCAGACTGTAGGTACCGTGGAGCGAAGCCACAGAACACTCAATGAGTTTATCCGTTCATACATCTCAGTTGACAAAACGGATAGGGATGTATGGCTACAATACTTCGCCTATTGTTTCAATACAACACCCTTTATGGCACATGACTGTTGTCCATATGAATTAGTTTTTGGCAAAACGTCAAATCTATCAAAACATTTTAATAGCGTAGATATAATAGAACCTCTTTATAATATGTATAGAAGATTACGCTAAGGAATCAAAATTTAGATTAGAGCAGGCATTTAAGAGAGCTAGACTAATGCTAGAAGCTCATAAGCAAAAACAAAAAATTATTTATGACAAAACTAGTTTAGATTTTGATTTAAAAATAGGAGATAATGGTAAACTGGGGCAAAAATAATAAATTACGTCCGAAATTTTATGCTTAACAGAAAAATAATAATCCGTGTCGGTCAACACAGATCCAACACACTACCCTTATCCAATGGAATCCCTCAAGGTTCCCCAATCTCCGTCATACTATTCCTTATAGCTTTTAACAAATTGTCCGATATAATATCCTTACACAAGAAAATCAAATTTAATGCATAAGCCGATGACTATTTTCTAATAATTAACTTTAATAAAAATAAAAATATTAGCTTTAACCTAGGTAACCTTTTAAATGACATAGAGAACTGGGGTTCATACTCCGGAGCATCCCTATCCCTATCAAAATGCCAACACCTCTACATTTGCAAAAAGCACAACTGCACCTGTGTCGTAACATTCAATAGCATGCAAATCCCCACAGTTAGCTCGTTAAAAATCTTAGGAATAAATATAGACAGCAAATACAAATGGAACACACACATAGATAAACTTATACCTGCACTTCAAAAAAAACTAAATATAATTAAATGCCTATCCAGTCCCAAGTTTAACTGCAGTACATACACATTAATCAACGTAGTAAAAGCTACTATTCTTGCAAAAATAGAATACGGCCTATTCCTATACGGACACGCACCCAAAACAACACTAAACAAATTAAAACCGCCTCTAAACTCTGCCATTCGCCTAGCGCTCGGAGCCTTTCGTTCCACCCCAACACATAACCTCCTACAAGAAGCCAATATCCCTCCAATAGAATTAAAACGAGATCTGCAAACAGCCAAACTAAGTAAAAACCTTATTTTTTCCAAAGAAACACCAATACACAAATTCGTAAAACAAAGTAAACTTAAAAGGAAATATCCACCAACTATAGACCGTATAATAAACCTTTGTGAACAATTTCATCTACCCTTCGAACCACAAACACCAAGCAAACTCAAGCCACCCTGGGACCTACCCAACCTTATAGACACATCCATTACATAAAAAAAGTAACACACCCAAAGAAACATACCAGAAAATATACGAAGACACAAAATCAAACCTCAATTCACACAACTTTATATTCACTGACGGATCAAAAATAACCGACATTATAACATACGCCATTACAACGGAAACAAACATCCTAAAATGTGGAATCCTGCCGCCATATTCCTCTGTTCTAACAGCCGAAATCATCGCCATTCTTGAAGCTATCAAAATTATAAAAGACAAAAGAGGCAAATATGTAATCTGTTCAGATTCCCTCGCAGCAATAGACTCTATTAGAAATACAAACAATAATAATATTTATCCAAATAAAATAAGATCACTAATAACCCTGCTGGCCCCATAAATCAAATTAATTTGGATTCCTGGCCATGCAGGCATTGCCGGAAACGAACTAGCAGCAAAGTCGACTAACAAAAGCCCACTAATCTTTACATCCAATATAAATCCTACAGATATAAAAAGACAACTTAAATCTGAATTCAAGGCAAGACAAAACCAAAACCTTATACACTGTAGCCAATGGTACCAATCTATCAATTCCAATAGCCACCACATCAACGACCATTTTAGAACAACCCACCAAAACTGTAATAGACTCGACCAAACTAAAATTACCCGTCTACGTCTAGGACACACCAACCTGACCCACCAACACTATCTGAACCAAATTCCAACACCACCTTGCCCTTTCTGTCAAGGCAACCTCTCCTTACACCACATACTAAACACATGTCCACCTCTCTTGCAAACAAAACAAACTATCTTCTTGAACTCCAACCCGCTACATCTTCTCAATGATCTTAACCCAGAAAACATTAAAAAAATACTACATTTCCTAAAAACAACACAATTATACCACAAAATATGAATATAAATATTTAATAAGGCTAGTTCTCTAATTTAAGAAGAATAATGTACAGAATACATACATAAATAACGGTTAAATACTAAGTTAAGACACAACATGTACACATCCCTCAACATTCAACCATCCCTTAGGCTTAAGCAATATCAACTCATATAGCCGAAGGCCACAGTAGCCAGCGCTATACCATTAAGCTAGTCTAGTTTTGTAAACTTTTCTATCTTTTATAATAATAATAATAATAATTTAGAGAATTAATCGAATTATATTGGAAAATAATTATACAGTTCAATCTTTAATAGTTTTAATATTATTTCACTTCAAAGGCGACCACCAAGGGGGCTAATCTGGTGACGCGCAGTGTATGTACCTTCAAGTAAAAATTCAGCCAAATCTGTCAATTTCAGAAGAGTTATAAATGTTTATTTTACGTTCTAAATTGCTATTAAATCATACTACATTTTATTTGTCGTTATTTCGTAAGCATAAAGGTGTGAAACATTTTTTTCTTGGTTGCTTTTGTTGTCTAAGATGGTTACAAAATAACAACTTACAAACTAATAAATAACAGTACAGTACTAATAAAAACTTAATAAGCGCCTGGTTGACAGGCTGATAAACAACCTTATCAGAGCCCCACTTAATTCGGAAGCTAGGCGGCAACGAGTTAAAATAATCAAGAGCCCGCTCACTAGGCTCATTTAAAAGGCCCTGTGACACTTGACCCGAAAGGGGGCAAAGGTACGAAGATCCCTTTGAGGAGCACTAAAATTAATGAGTCCCATTAAAAAAGAGCAATCGATGTTATCAGCGACTATATTGTTCAAAAAAGTTAAAGCTGCCAGTGCACCTTGGGATGAATGCCTTTGTTTTGGCCATAACCGTAATTTTAAAGCTAGAATGTTAAAAGTTGGACAATTTGCTGCTTATATTATTTGTGAATTTCGTATTTTTTTTTACTTTACAACTTTTTTTAAAAAAGTGGTATACTTTTAAAAAATAAAAAAATGGTATACTTTTAATCTCGTCTTCAACATTATATACTTGGGGTGCATTTTCCGGTTTTGGAGAAACTAAAAATGCAATAACTTCACCTGACAATGAGTGTGATTTTAAACGTATTTTATGCCTTCTTAGCAGACATAGAATCTGCTTCAACAAGTAGAAGTGTTGAATTTTCCTTTGCATGTTCGGAAGCAAATCTTCTTTTATGCCGTAAACTTCCTTCGTCATAAGAGACCCGAGGTCGTCCACCGATATTACAATTATAATCATCTTTTGAATAAAATATTAGCACCGATGTAAGCAAGTTAGCATTTTCTTTTTTGAAATGACGAATACTTCTGTGTGCTGTGTTCAGCAGTCTCTTAATTTGAACAATAAAGTTTTTATACCCTTGCAGAGGGTATTATAATTTTGTCTAAAGTGTGCAACGCAGTGAAGGAGACATCTCCGACCCTATAAAGTATACATATTCTTGATCAGGATCACCTCCTGAGTTGATATGAGCATGTCCGTCTGTCCGTCTGTCTGTCTGTTTCTACGCGAACTAGTCTCTCAGTTTTAAAGCTATCGACTTGAAACTTTGCACACACCCTTCTATCCCTTGCACGCAGTATATAAGTCGGAACGACCGGGATCGGCCGACTATATCCTATAGCTGCCACATAACTGATTGATCGGAAATGGTATAACTTTAGTTTTTTTAGAGTTAGATAGTTCAAATTTGACATGAGAGCTATTTTTGGCAAAATAATACGACATGCCCAATTTCATAAGGATCGGCCGACTATATGCTATAGCTGCCATATAACTGAACGATCGGAAATGACCCAACTTTTGTGTTTTTGAAGATAGAAAGCTGGAACTTGATACAGATTACATTTTTGGTCAGTTCGGCCAACTTCGGCAAACATTAGGATCGGCCAACTATATCCGATTTTGCGATATATATCCGGTTTTAGCTTCAAGGGTGTATAAACTTCAGATCCGCCTGAAGTTAGCTTTCCTTTCTTGTTTATTATACCCTTGCAGAGGGTATTATAATTTTGTCCAAAAGTGTGCAACGCAGTGAAGGAGACATCTCCGACCCTATAAAGTATATATATTCTTGATCAGGATCACCTCCTGAGTTGATATGAGCATGTCCGTCTGTCCGTCTGTCCGTCTGTCCGTCTGTCTGTTTCTACGCAAACTAGTCTCTCAGTTTTAAAGCTATCGTCTTGAAACTTTGCACACACCCTTCTTTCCTTTGCACGCAGTATATAAGTCGGAACGGCCGGGATCGGCCGACTATATCCTATAGCTGCCATATAACTGATTGATCGGAAATGGTATAACTTTGGTGTTTTTAGAGTTAGAGAGTTCAAATTTGACATGAGAGCTATTTTTGGCAAAACATTACGACATACCAAATTTCATAAGGATCGGCCGACTATATCTTATAGCTGCCATATAACTGAACGATCGGAAATGACCCAACTTTCGTGTTTTTGAAGATAGAAAGCTGGAACTTGGTACAGATTATATTTTTGGCCAGTTAATCCGACCTACAAAATTTCATTAGGATCGGCCGACTATATCCTATAGCTGCCATATAACTGAACGATCGGAAATGACCCAACATTCGTGTTTTTGAAGATAGAAAGCTGGCACTTGGTACACATTCTATTTTTGGTCAGTCAATCCGATCTACCAAATTTCATAACGATCGGTTGACTATATCTTATAGCTGACATATAACTGAACGATCGGAAATGGTATTTGGTAGAAATATCAACTTTCGAATTTTTGAAGATAGAAGCTTGGGACTTTTTTTAGATTCTTTATTGTAATTAATTGGTTTTATTATGATGTAATCATAAGGATCGGCCAACTATATCCGATGTTTGCGATATATATCCGGTTATAGCTGCAAGGGTATATAAACTTCGGCTCCGCCCGAAGTTAGCTTTGCTTTCTTGTTTTGTTTTAAATCACCTCTTTTAATCACAGATCGTTTTCCGGAAAACCATTTGGAATTACTTAGACGCAAACCCAGTCAAAAGTAGCGTTGAAATTGCGATTTGCATCCAGCCAAACTTCTATTGTCACCTCGACGAATAGCAACCTTGCTTGAATCTGTTGACATATCTAACCCCCCCGCAAATTCCCGCAAATTATTTAAATGCGATCTGAATATACACATAATAACTCATACTAACACATACGTTGTTATTTGAATCCTGTTGTATCTTGCTAGATATGCTCCACGAAACACAAATATTTTCAGAATTTTGTTAGAATCAACAAAACTACTGTTTACGATTACATCAAAAACATGACAACACAAAAGCACATATAATTAAACACTTATACAAATATTTATAATATTTTAACACTTATACAACGTGGCAAGAACAGTTCACTTTCAAGAGCTGGTGCAAGACGAGGGCTTCACAATAAAATACAAATTAAATATTTTCGATGTCTAGGGACTTTTCTAGGGACGAAGTTTTCAGGTTTTGGTCAAAATAAAGCCATTTCATCCCAATGTGCAATGTTTGCAGAATACGGATTTTCGTTCTCAAAATTGAATTATCTGACGACCAATACTATGTGTATTTCTTATTGCATTGTGCGTATAGGATGCTTTGCTCCCCATATCAGCGAAACGTTAATTTGAAATCCTGTCAGCAATGTTGAACCTATGTGTTTTTAATTTTCCAATAATATTTGAAGAAAATAGTGTTATTGAACATACATACATAGTTTACTACATGTAAAAGAAACGGTGAAACAGGTTCTCAATCCAGTTAAAGGCTTTGTTTATGCAATTACAAATTATTTTCAACACTTAAAATATTTTGACAGAAAGCCAACAAACATTCTGGAGCAAATTCACCAGAAAATGGACGAAGAACCTAATTTAACCATCTAAGACAGAAACAATTTAATAATATTAAAAAGAAGCGATTAATCCAGAAGGAACCTAACAATGTTTGTTACATTGAAGGAGATATTTTGATGTGAATAGAATCAATTATGAAAAATAAATTTAGAGGAAGACGATTAAAGAATATGTGACCTACAAGATCTTCTGACTTGGATATTTACTTAGTAGACACAAAGCCTTTATCTTTCCAAGAAATTTTTGAATTTTATCAGTTTATTTGTAAAGCATCGCGACTGTTTTTTTTTTAAGGAAATAATTGTAATGCCGTTACTTCACCATATGAATGATTGAGAATATTGTCGTACTTTTATCTGTTTAACCCTAAATTATGTCATATGTATTATATAAAAGGCCGAAGAATCAACAATCGAGTTGTGCATAGACGATGTCGGACCCAGCCAGAAAAATTCAGCGATTGGAGCGATTGGAAATTTAAATTTGTTTTTTATTTGCTGTCGAAACCAAGTAGGCTCTCGAAAAATTTGTGTATGACGCAAGGACCTTAAAAAATAAGAGTATGTTTGAATGATTATTGAATAAACTTGTCCCGTGTCGGCCTTGACTGCCAGACTGCAGCCCTGCCTATTGCGGGCGATCATCGTTCATTCAGCATCATTTTCAGCATGATGATCAGCAGCATTCAGAGCATCATTGATCTCTTCCTAAAGCGGAGAGGCGTGAATTCCTGCAGTATTGGAAATTTCTCCAATTCCTCAGTGCTGCGCGGTCAAAGTGATCCCTGCATTTTAGCCTACACGTAGCCTGCCTTTGCTAGTTCGTTAACGGCGCAATTTCCCTAGTAGTCTCTATGCCCGGGCACCCATATGAGGTGGATGTCATACTGTTCTGCCATCTCGTGAAGAGATCTGCGACAGTCATTCACTGTCCTGGAGTTGGATGAGAATCCGTCAAGGGCTTTGAGTGCCGCTTGACTGTCTGAGAAGATACAGATTGTGTCTTGATTGCCAGTAAGTGCTGTGGATCTAAGTGCTTCCCCGATAGCTATTACTTCTGCTTGAAACACACTACAGTGGTCGGGGAGTCTGAAGGACTCATTTAGACACAGCCGTTTGCAATGGAAACCGCTTCCCACCTGGCCATTCAATTTTGAACTGTCTCATTCCTCCCTTGTTGGAAAGGTACCTTAAGGTACCTTATTTTAAGGTGAGATGTTCAACAGGTATGCAGTAGTCTGTTGCCCCCGTTGGCGTGCAATGATGTAGGTCCAACTTGGTATGTCCATACTCGCTCCTATTCCATATGCCCGTCTTGCGTAGCCTAATTGCCGATAGCGTGGCTATTTTGGCCCGATAGGTCGAGTATGAAGTCTAGGGCGTCTGTCGATGTGGTACGCAGGCTGCCTGTGATATAGACCTCCGCCATATTTTGCGTTTTCCTAAGTCTCTCTCTACATGTGGAGTTTGTGAGAGCAGGCCACCAGACCACCACCCCGTAGAAAAGGATGGGTCTTATGACCGCTGTGTAAAGCCATCTGACTATTTTTGGGGACATTCCCCATTTGAGGCCAATGGCTTTTCGGAATGTATAGAGCGTGATTTTTTTTTTGTTAGCTCTATCCATAGTGTTTGACTTCCAGTTTAGTTTCCTGCCTAGCGTAATCCCTAGGTACTTGGCGCTACCACTGAGGGAGAGTGTTTCTCCTCATAGTTTTGGAAGCCATAGGTTTGGTATTTTGTACTTCCTGGTGAAGAGAACAAGATCGGTTTTGGATGGGTTTACACCTAGTCCATTCCTAACTGCCCATGTTGAGAGGACCCTAAGTTTGTCCGTCAATCGGTCACATAGAGTCTGGGAAAATTTCTCAGAGAAGACAATTGCGACATCATCCGCATAAGCAATAACTTTGCAACCACCACCTTCTAGGGATCGTAGTAGGCTATTAACCGCCACGGTCTGGTTTGGTTAGTCTTAGCCATTGTCTTGATAAGGAAGGACGACAGGGTTATAGGTTTGAAGTTCTTAGGGGTGCAGTGCTATGGTTTTCCCGCTACGGGTATGAATACGACCTTCGTCCGCAAATACATTGCGGGTACGATGCCTATTCTGAAAATTGCTGTGAAAGCTTTCCTGACCCATGACCTCAGATTGGGTCCGGCTTTAATTAGTTGAACCGGGACAATTCCATCTGGTCCTGGGGATTTGAAAGGCTTGAAGCTGTTTATCGCCCAGCTGAGATACCTATGTACCTATACCAATTAATAGGTATTCGAGTTAGTTGGGAGGGAGGGAGGGGCTGTCCCCCTGTCTTTGCGTTTCCAGAGTTGTTTTTTCTAGAGAACATCCCGGGAAATGTGCCTCTGTGAGAGCCTCTAGGGTTTCTTTGCTGGACGATGTCCAGTTACCTTCTAAGGTTTTAATATATCCTACATTTGGTGCAGTAGTTGCGAGGACCGAAGTCGGGAGGCCTCTGATGTTTGCTGAATGTTCGTGCAGAGCTTGGTCTAGGCATTCCTTTTTGCCTTGCGAAGTTCTTTGTTATATTTCCTAAGGTTCGTTTTATACGTCTCCCAGGCTAAATGCCTTGCGGGCCTTGGTCTTAAAGGGCGCAAGTGTTTGCGACCACCATGGTGGTTTCTTTGACTTGTTATTGCCTGATCTGCTTTTGGGACAAGCTTTATTGAATGCCCTAGCGCACGCTGCCGTAAGCGTGTCCAGTATGGCATCCAGGGCTTTCCTACTGTCAACGCCCTTGTTGGAGGTTTCCCCAAGGAACTTTCTAGTTGTTTCCTGTATAACTCCCAGTTCGCTTTTCTCGGGTTGCGTACCGTTAGTCGATTAATGTTCTCAAAATTGACCACTAATTCTATGTATCGATGGTCCGAAAAAGAGTGTTTCTCTAGGACTCCCCATCTAACAATCTTGTCTGCTAGGGAGTCAGAGTAAAGAGTGATGTCAAGTACTTCCCTTCTGTTCTTGACTATGAAGGTGGGTTCTGTACCCGTGTTACCCACCAGAAGATTGGAGCCTAGGATAAAATCGAAGATTGACTCACCCCTCTCGTTCGTGTCAGTGCTTTCCCACTGATGATGATGGGCGTTAGCATCGCAACCTAAGATCGGGTCGATCTTGTGCTTCTTGCTGTCTTCGACCAGCTGTTTGAATAGCGGGTGTGGGGGGAGGGCCTCCTGGTCGTGGCCCATATACGCTGAACATACCCTTAGAGGGCCATTTGGGCTCTCTATGGCTGCGGCTACGTGGTCTTCATTGCTGAAATTGGGTAGCAAAAAGAGGTTAAGGTTCTTTTTTGCGAGGATGCAGGCTCGCCTTTTACCAGTTGTATCGGCTTTGCATAGTCCTTTACTCCGACGCCCCCAACCCAAGAATCCTGTCTCCAAGGATCCAGGGTTCCTGGATGAGGGCCACATCAGCTCCACTCTCGGCTAGGTGGAGTAGGAGGGCAGCTGACGCCGCTTTACTGTGATGGAGGTTTATTTGCAAGATCGTCAGGGACATTCTTACAATTCTCCACCACAGTAACTCCGTCTCGGAGCTCAGCAGAGAGTCCTCCTCCATTCCGACTCCACTAAGTGCCCTTGCCAAGTCGCTTTCCTCCGAGGTGTACCCTTCCAGGATGTCCTCCTCCTCATCCGACATTCCTTCCGGGTGCCCCTCTTCGGTCGGCTCCTTCAAATCTGGCCCTTGCGTGTCTGCCTCCAGCCCGATACCTCCTGGCTTGGCCTTCGCATCGGATTTGTAGATACGGACCGAAACGTGTTCGAATCCGCACTTCAGCCGGTGCTCCGACCTTTCCAGGGCTTTTACGGTCTCCTCGTTGAGTGTGAGAACGACCTGCCTTCGCAGTCCCACCGCCTCATCGACCTTGGCGACTCTCCAGTCCGCCGTGGGAGCGTCGGATTGCACATCCTAACCATAGTTTGGATGGTCTTGGGGTCGGCTGGCTTTTCAGTGAGCCACACTCGCGCCCTCGGTTTGCTTGGGATCTCCTCCCAGTCAACCGCCACTAGCTTAGCTCCAGGGTAGACCTCTCCAAGCGATGCCACCTTGGCAGGCAATCACCTTGACGCAACCCTGATACCATCCTGCGACTTCGCATTCTGGTGGGGGTCCTCCGCATCTCAGCATCTCCTCCACGAAGCGCCCATGCAACTCGTTTACCACTCGTCGCCAAAGGTTCTAGGGGATGAGCCCATCCTTGGAGCCCTTGTCCAGGACTCCAATTAGGGTCACCTTTCCTTCGTCACTTCGGCAACGAGCGGTTGGACGGCTGCGGCTGGGCCTTCCTCTTCTTAGCCTGGAGGCTTCTCCCTCCGTGGACCTCTGCCTTTTCGCGATCTCCTTGGCAGGGTCTGACCCAGTACGTTTGTTCGGATTCAGCCCACTCCCGCTTTGATATGAGCATGTCCGTTTGTCCGTCTGTCTGTCTGTCTGTTTCTACGCGATCTAGTCTGTCAGTTTTAAAGCTATCGACATGAAACTTTGCACACACCCTTCTCTCCTTTGCACGCAGTATATAAGTCGGAACGCCTGGGATCGGCCGACTATATCCTATATCTGCTGATTGATCGGAAATGGTATACTTAACTTTGGTGTTTTTAGAGTTAGAGAGTTAAAATTTAACATGAGAGCTATTTTTGGCAAAATATTGCGACGATATGGCGATATTGCCAAATTTCATAAGGATCGGCCGACTATATCCTATAGCTGCCATATAACTCCGAACGATCGGAAATGACCTAACTTTCGTGTTTTTGAAGATAGAAATCTGGAACTTAGGTAAGGTTAGGTTGAGGCGGCGATGCGGGGCCAGTGACTGATTCCCCATCTACTTGAGCCGCTGGGGCTCCTTGTGATACCGCACAGGCAGAGGTCACACAAGAGGACCTCTCCCTTCCTATCTACTGATGTGCCTAAGAGTGTTATATCCTTCCTGCGGCGGCTCGCGGTCCTATCCAGATTTACGGATGAAAGCTACGAGTCTGCGTGGAGCGATCTCCGCGAGGTTTGTTAGGTCCGTGAGTATTGCTGCGCCCAAGAATTTGAGTCGGATGCGCCCCAGTGCAGGGCATTGACACAGGAGGTGTGCGACTGTCTCTTCCTCTTCTACATTCCCACATCTCCTACAGTAGTCATAATGTGGCACCGCTAGTCTAGCCGCGTGCGTGTTAACCAGTGTCCCGTAATGGCCACAGAACAGATTGTTACAATACAGATTGTTTCTTGATTGCCAGTAAGTGCTGGGGATCTAAGTGCTTCCCCGATAGCTATTACTTCTGCTTGAAACACAATACAGTGGTCGGGGAGTCTGAAGGACTCATTTAGACACAGCCGTTCGCAATGGAAACCGCCCACCTGGCCATTCAATTTTGAACTGTCTGTGTAAATATGAAGGGAACCGGCTGGTCCCGGGTTTTGTGTGGCCCATTCCTCCCTTGTTGGAATGGATACCTTAAATTTTAAGGTGAGATGTTCAACAGGTATGCAGTAGTCTGTTGCCCCCGTTGGCGTGCAATGATGTAGGTCCAACTTGGTATGTCCATACTCGCTCCTATTCCATATGCCCGTCTTGCGTAGCCTAATTGCCGATAGCGTGGCTATTTTGGCCCCCATTATCTCTACGGGTAATAGGTCGAGTATGAAGTTTAGGGCGTCTGTCGATGTGGTACGCAGGCTGCCTGTGATATAGACCTCCGCCATATTTTGCGTTTTCCTAAGTCTCTCTCTACATGTGGAGTTTGTGAGAGCAGGCCACCAGACCACCACCCCGTAGAAAAGGATGGGTCTTATGAACGCTGTGTAAAGCCATCTGACTATTTTTGGGGACATTCCCCATTTGAGGCCAATGGCTTTTCGGCATGTATAGAGCGCGATTTTTGCTTTGTTAGCTCTATCCATAGTGTTTGACTTCCAGTTTAGTTTCCTGCCTAGCGTAATCCCTAGGTACTTGGCGCTACCACTGAGGGAGAGTGTTTCTCCTCATAGTTTTGGAAGCCATAGGTTTTCTATTTTGTACTTCCTGGTGAAGAGGACAAGATCGGTTTTGGATGGGTTTACACCTAGTCCATTCCTAACTGCCCATGTTGAGAGGACCCTAAGTTTGTCCGTCAAGCGGTCACATAGAGTCTGGAAAAATTTCTCAGAGAAGACAATTGCGACATCATCCGCATAAGCAATAACTTTGCAACCACCACCTTCTAGGGATCGTAGTAGGCTATTAACCGCCACGGTCTGGTTTGGTTAGTCTTAGCCATTGTCTTGATAAGGAAGGACGACAGGGTTATAGGTTTGAAGTTCTTAGGGGTGCAGTGCTATGGTTTTCCCGCTACGGGTATGAATACGACCTTCGTCCGCAAATACATTGCGGGTACGATGCCTATTCTGAAAATTGCTGTGAAAGCTTTCCTGACCCATGACCTCAGATTGGGTCCGGCTTTAATTAGTTGAACCGGGACAATTCCATCTGGTCCTGGAGATTTGAAAGGCTTGAAGCTGTTTATCGCCCAGCTGAGATACCTATGTACCTATACCAATTAATAGGTATTCGAGTTGGTTGGGAGGGAGGGAGGGGCTGTCCCCCTGTCTTTGCGTTTCCAGAGTTGTTTTTTCTAGAGAACATCCCGGGAAATGTGCCTCTGTGAGAGCCTCTAGGGTTTCTTTGCTGGACGATGTCCAGTTACCTTCTGAGGTTTTAATATATCCTACATTTGTTGCAGTAGTTGCGAGGACCGAAGTCGGGAGGCCTCTGATGTTTGCTGAAGGTTCGTGCAGAACTTGGTCTAGGCATTCCTTCTCCCAGGCTACCGATCGCGCGTCTTGGCAGGCAATCACCTTGACGCTACCCTGATACCATCCTGCGTCTTCGCATTCTGGTGGGGGTCCTCCGCATCTCAGCATCTCCTCCACGAAGCGCCCATGCAACGGGTACGATGCCTATTCTGAAAATTGCTGTGAAAGCTTTCCTGACCCATGACCTCAGCTGAGATACCTATGTACCTATACCAATTAATAGGTATTCGAGTTGGTTGGGAGGGAGGAAGGGGCTGTCCCCCTGTCTTTGCGTTTCCAGAGTTGTTTTTTCTAGAGAGCATCCCGGGAAATGTGCCTCTGTGAGAGCCTCTAGGGTTTCTTTGCTGGACGATGTCCAGTTACCTTCTGAGGTTTTAATATATCCTACATTTGGTGCAGTAGTTGCGAGGACCGAAGTCGGGAGGCCACTGATGTTTGCTGAAGGTTCGTGCAGAACTTGGTCTAGGCATTCCTTCTCCCAGGCTACCGATCGCGCGTCTTGGCAGGCAATCACCTTGACGCTACCCTGATACCATCCTGCGTCTTCGCATTCTGGTGGGGGTCCTCCGCATCTCAGCATCTCCTCCACGAAGCGCCCATGCAACTCGTTTACCACTCGTCGCCAAAGGTCCTTGGGGATGAGCCCATCCTTGGAGCCCTTGTCCAGGTCTCCAATTAGGGTCACCTTCCCTTCGTCACTTCGGCGAACGAGCGGTTGGACGGCTGCGGCTGGGCCTTCCTCTTCTTAGCCTGGAGGCTTCTCCCTCCGTGGACCTCTGCCTTTTCGCGATCAGGGATCAGCGGCTGGGTCTGACCCAGTACGTTTGTTTGGATCCAGCCTCACTCCCGCCTTGATATGAGCATGTCCCTCTGTCCATCTGTCTGTCTGTTTCTACGCGATCTAGTCTATCAGTTTTAAAGCTATCGACATGAAACTTTGCACTTACCCTTCTCTCCTTTGCACGCAGTATATAAGTCGGAACGCTTGGGATCGGCCGACTATATCCTATATCTGCTGATTGATCGGAAATGGTATACTTAACTTTGGTGTTTTTAGAGTTAGAGAGTTAAAATGAGAGCTATTTTTGGCAAAATATTGCGACGATATTGCGATATTGCCAAATTTCATAAGGATCGGCCGACTATATCCTATAGCTGCCATATAACTGAACGATCGGAAATGACCTAACTTTCGTGTTTTTGAAGATAGAAATCTGGAACTTAGGTTAGCTTAGGTTGAGGCGGCGATGCGGGGCCAGTGACTGACTCCCCATCTACTTGAGCCGCTGGGGCTCCTTGTGATACCGCACAGGCAGAGGTCCTACAAGAGGACCTCTCCCTTCCTATCTACTGATGTGCCTAAGAGTGTTATATCCTTCCTGCGGCGGCTCGCGGTCCTATCCAGATTTACGGATGAAAGCTACGAGTCTGCGTGGAGCGATCTCCGCGAGGTATGTTAGGTCCGTGAGTATTGCTGCGCCCAAGAATTTGAGTCGGCTGCGCCCCAGCGCAGGGCATTGACACAGGAGGTGTGCGACTGTCTCTTCCTCTTCTACATTCCCACATCTCCTACAGTAGTCATAATGTGGCACCGCTAGTCTAGCCGCGTGCGTGTTAACCAGTGTCCCGTAATGGCCACAGAACAGATTGTTACAATACAGATTGTTTCTTGATTGCCAGTAAGTGCTGGGGATCTAAGTGCTTCCCCGATAGCTATTACTTCTGCTTGAAACACAATACAGTGGTCGGGGAGTCTGAAGGACTCATTTAGACACAGCCGTTCGCAATGGAAACCGCCCACCTGGCCATTCAATTTTGAACTGTCTGTGTAAATATGAAGGGAACCGGCTGGTCCCGGGTTTTGTGTGGCCCATTCCTCCCTTGTTGGAATGGATACCTTAAATTTTAAGGTGAGATGTTCAACAGGTATGCAGTAGTCTGTTGCCCCCGTTGGCGTGCAATGATGTAGGTCCAACTTGGTATGTCCATACTCGCTCCTATTCCCATATGCCCGTCTTGCGTAGCCTAATTGCCGATAGCGTGGCTATTTTGGCCCCCATTATCTCTACGGGTAATAGGTCGAGTATGAAGTTTAGGGCGTCTGTCGATGTGGTACGCAGGCTGCCTGTGATATAGACCTCCGCCAAATTTTTGCGTTTTCCTAAGTCTCTCTGCATTGTGGAGTTTGTGAGAGCAGGCCACCAGACCACCACCCCGTAGAAAAGGATGGGTCTTATGACCGCTGTGTAAAGCCATCTGACTATCTTTGGGGACATATAGAGCGCGATTTTTGCTTTGTTAGCTCTATCCATAGTTTTGACTTCCAGTTTAGTTTCCTGCCTTGCGTAATCCCTAGGTACTTGGAGCTACCACTGAGGGAGAGTGTTTCTCCTCATAGTTTTGGAAGCCATAGGTTTGGTATTTTGTACTTCCTGGTGAAGAGGACAAGATCGGTTTCGGATGGGTTTACACCTAGTTCATTCCTAACTGCCCATGTTGAGAGGATCCTAAGTTTGTCCGTCAAGCGGTCACATAGAGTCTGGGAAAATTTCTCAGAGAAGACAATTGCGACATCATCCGCATAAGCAATAACTTTGCAACCACCACCGTCTAGGGATCGTAGTAGGCTATACCCCAAATAACCGCCACGGTCTGGTTTGGCCTTAATAGTCTTAGCCCATTGTCTTGATAAGGAAGGACGACAGGGTTATAGGTTTGAAGTTCTTAGGGGTGCAGTGCTATGGTTTTCCCGCTACGGGTATGAATACGACCTTCGTCCGCAAATACATTGCGGGTACGATGCCTATTCTGAAAATTGCTGTGAAAGCTTTCCTGACCCATGACCTCAGCTGAGATACCTATGTACCTATACCAATTAATAGGTATTCGAGTTGGTTGGGAGGGAGGGAGGGGCTGTCCCCCTGTCTTTGCGTTTCCAGAGTTGTTTTTTCTAGAGAGCATCCCGGGAAATGTGCCTTAGTGAGAGCCTCTTGGGTTTCTTTGCTGGACGATGTCCAGTTACCTTCTGAGGTTTTAATATATCCTACATTTGTTGCAGTAGTTGCGAGGACCGAAGTCGGGAGGCCTCTGATGTTTGCTGAATGTTCGTGCAGAACTTGGTCTAGGCATTCCTTCTCCCAGGCTAAAGGCCTTGCGGGCTTTGGTCTTAAAGGGCGCAAGTGTTTGCGACCACCATGGTGGTTTCTTTGACTTGTTATTGCCTGATCTGCTTTTGGGACAAGCTTTATTGAATGCCCTGGCGCACGCTGCCGTAAGCGTGTCCACCATAGCATCCAGGGCTTTCCTACTGTCAACGTCCCTTGTTGGAGGTTTCCCCAAGGAACTTTCTAGTTTTTTCCTGTATAACTCCCAGTTCGCTTTTCTCGGGTTGCGTACCGTTAGTCGATTAATGTTCTCAAAATTGACCACTTATTCTATGTATCGATGGTCCGAAAAAGAGTGTTTCTCTAGGACTCCCCATCTAACAATCTTGTCTGCTAGGGAGTCAGAGTAAAGAGTGATGTCAAGTACTTCCCTTCTGTTCTTGACTATGAAGGTGGGTTCTGTACCCGTGTTACCCACCAGAAGATTGGAGCCTAGGATAAAATCGAAGATTGACTCACCCCTCTCGTTCGTGTCAGTGCTTTCCCACTGATGATGATGGGCGTTAGCATCGCAACCTAAGATCGGGTCGATCTTGTGCTTCTTGCTGTCTTCGACCAGCTGTTTGAATAGCGGGTGCGGGGGAAGGGCCTCCTGGTCGTGGCCCATATACGCTGAACATACCCTTAGAGGGCCATTTGGGCTCTCTATGGCTGCGGCTACGTGGTCTTCATTGCTGAAATTGGGTAGCAAAAAGAGGTTAAGGTTCTTTTTTGCGAGGATGCAGGCTCGCCTTTTACCAGTTGTATCGGCTTTGCATAGTCCTGTACTCCGACGCCCCCAACCCAAGAATCCTGTCTCCAAGGATCCAGGGTTCCTGGATGAGGGCCACATCAGCTCCACTCTCGGCTAGGTGGAGTAGGAGGGCAGCTGACGCCGCTTTACTGTGATGGAGGTTTATTTGCAAGATCGTCAGGGACATTCTTACAAATCTCCACCACAGTAACTCCGTCTCGGAGCTCAGCAGAGAGTCCTCCTCCATTCCGACTCCACTAAGTGCCCTTGCCAAGTCGCTTTCCTCCGAGGTGTATCCCTCCAGGATGTCCTCCTCCTCATCCGACATTCCTTCCGGGTGCCCCTCTTCGGTCGGCTCCTTCAAATCTGGCCCTTGTGCGTCTGCCTCCAGCCCGATACCTCCTGGCTTGGCCTTCGCATCAGATTTGTAGATACGGACCGAAACGTGTTCGAATCCGTACTTCAGCCGGTGCTCCGACCTTTCCAGGGCTTTTACGGTCTCCTCGTTGAGTGTGAGAACGACCTGCCTTCGCGCCACCACCTCCTCGACCTTGGCGACTCTCCAGTCCGCCATGGGAGCGTTTGCACATCCTAACCATAGTTTGGATGGTCTTGGGGGGTCGGCTGGCTTTTCAGTGAGCCACAATCGCGCCCTCGGTTTGCTTGGGATCTCCTCCCAGTCAACCGCCACTAGCTTAGCTCCAGGGTAGACCTCTCCAAGCGATGCCACCTTGGCAGGCAATCACCTTGACGCTACCCTTCAGATACCATCCTGCGTCTTCGCATTCTGGTGGGGGTTCTCCGCTTCGCAGCATCTCCTCCACGAAGCGCCCATGCTACTCATTTACCATTCGTCGCCAAAGTTCCTTGGGGATGAGCCCATCCTTGGAGCCCTTGTCCAGGACTCCAATTAAGGTTCTTCACTTCGTTATTTCGGCGAACGAGCGGTTGGAAAATTATATAAAGCGGTTGAAATATATATAAGCTAAAATTATATAAATTACACAACAAATGTTTAAAGAAAAAAAATTCCAGAGTCAAGCAAATGACAAAATCAAAATGGACAAAATCTGAAAAAAAAAAAACAGAAAAAAACAAAAAAATATTATACAAAAAGTAAACCCCTAAAATCTAAAAAAAAAAAAAAAAAGAAAATTGCAATATGCTCATATATGCACTATTAATATCATATGTATATATATCGACCACCCACTGTCCTAAATTAAAAAGACCCCGTAAAACCCTTGTCGCAGTGTTTATGTTATCCAAGGTCTCGGTCATAAACCTAAGTGCACCGAAATATGAATCGCCCGCTGTGCCTTTGCTGCTGTACGCCGAAAAGTGCATATGTCCGCAAATACGTAACACGAGTGGACCTTATGCATGTCCACATACCTCCGCCTAAGCGAACATAACATAAATATATATTAATATATAAATATTTAAGAATACATAACCGTCTCTCCGCTGCCTATTTGGGCAGCGCAGCTACGAGACTTAGACTTCCTTTAACTCATTAGTAAATTTGTAAAATAAGAAACTCCCATGAGCCCGGAGCGGCAACAACAGCTGCTCCGAATACAACTCAAACCTTAAATAAAATAAAGTTATGCTAAACCTTCAAACCAACCGATATAATCAATAAAACTGGGAACACGACCACAAACCTGGGGAGCCTTCAAGAAAACATTACAATACATAAATGTAGTAGCATAGTTTACAACACTAGGAAAATCGTTGACAAAAAGAACAAACAGAAGAGGTCCTAAGTGACTACCTTGTGGGACACCAGATGAAACGTTTATAATCTGTGATGAACTGTTTTTAAACAAAACACGCTGCGGGCGGTTCGATTGATAGGAGGTCAACTATAGTCAACTATGTGGAGAAAACCACATAAGACACAGCTTATGAAGGATGAGATGGTGGTTCACAGAATCAAACTCTTTTCTAAAAGTTAGTTTATACCAAATCAGTTTGCATGCGGCTCAGAAAACCTCTGTGGATAAACGAAGTGAGTTCATGAAGGTTAGTTATGGTAGAGCGATGCTTGACAAAACCATGCTGTGAAGTGGAAATAATGCTTTTACAAAAATGTTGCAGTTGGAAAGTAACCAGTTTCTCAAGCAGTTTGGGAATCGCAGATAGCTTAGCAATCCCTCGGTAGTTCTCAATAAGTGCTTTAGAGCCTTTCTTATGAAGCGGAATAATAAATGATTCATTCCATCTCTTGGGAGGACATGCCAGCTCCAAGGATAAGTTGAATAAGATAGTGAGGGAATAGCAAAGGATATCAGAACAGTACCTTAGAAGACAGCTAGAAACATTACCATTACATAAACAGGACCAGCAGAGAATGAGATATTTATTGTTGAAAGAGCTTCGAACACATCCTGAATTCAAAATTTTGAAAAGTAAATGTTGTTTATATAAGATAGGGAAGGAGGAAAAAGATTTGATTTACGTTTCATATTGACAAAAGAATAAAAGGAGCTTGGATCATTTCGAAAGTTTACCTTACAATTTATGATATACTGCTTATAAAGTTGATCGTTGAGAATAATGTTGTAATAATTATTAATAATAATAATACTTGTTTGCGAACATAAAGAAAGTTTGACTGATGGCACATCAACCCTGACTTAAGAAACTTTTCAGGAAGCGATAGCGGCGGGGACCGAATGACAGAGGATGACACATTGGAAAAAATAAGGTCCAGAAATCTGCCATGAGTGTTATGAATTGGATGAATTTGGAGTAGAGCAAGATCGGTTAAGCCATCGATAAAGTCGTTATGACAACTGAAAAGCAAGGAATTGTCTACCTCAGACGGGATCCAAGAAATGATGGGAAGGTTTAAATCTCCCATGATTAGGATTAAATCACGGTCCTAGGCCAACGAAGAAACAGACCTAATGGCATCAAGATGGTGAAAGTACACAATATCTTCAGCCATGGGAGGAATGTAGGAACAGGTCAGGAAAATATGAGACGAGCCAGTTAAAATTTTCACCGCAATGAACTCAATTCCAAACTCGTTCGTGAAAGGAATAATTTCAGAAGGGTACTCATTAGTAACAGCAATGAGGACACCACCTGCAAAAGTTGGACGATCCAATCGAAACACTATGAATTTGGAAACAAGAATTTCATAATCAGAGACAGAGGAGTTAAGCCAAGTTTCAGTAAGCACGATAGCATCAAAATCAAAAGAAGCACTCTTTGTAAAAAACTGGCTCAGCTTACCCAGAATACTTCTAACGTTTTGATAGCAGCAGGAAAATACTATGTTATTCAGTTTTTTGAAGCAGTTTCTGCAGGGATAGGATTCTGAGCGTCTTTTGCTAGGAATTCATGAATGATACTGTGCTCAGGCCAAGCTACAGGATCAAGTGCTTTTTCAAGGTAGGAATCAGGTAGAACTATTTTAAAAGAAGAAATAGAACGCTTATGCTTAAAGTTAAACTTAAAAACAGCTATTTCAGCTGACATCATCAACAGTAGCATCCGGCATAAGCCGAGAGACAAAAATGGCCTTACGAGAAGCAACCGCCCTCAGCGTAAGTCCAGAAGATCTAACTTCAGGCGCCACACCAACCAGAGGCCTTGGAGACATCACAGCTAGAGCAGAGGGTAGATTGTCCAACGATGGGGGTTGTTCAACGATGTCCAACGATGGAGGCTCCAAGATGAGAGGTGGCTCGAGATTTGTACTTGGTACGCTGATCGCTTCTTGCAAGGGATAAATATTAGAGTGCCCTGAAGGAAGGCTCATCAAGTCCTTTGGTACTGGAAAAGCATAAGTAGGTAGACAAGTAGGCGACGGTAAAATGTTTGGTGTTGAAAATTCATCGACTTGTACAGCATGGGATGTAGGGGTATTCAGTAATTTAGCAGTCAGCAGGTTGTTGTTCGGAATTTTTCGTCTGGGGGATTCCCTAAACAACTTTAGCCCAAGGAATTGAGTTTCAAGAGCGAGGAATTGCTCATTAAGGGCCGAGAATTGCTTGCGGACATCTAGGAAACCATTTCTCGTCTGTTTCATAAAAGTCCGCATCTCTGACTCAATTTCTCTACAAGCGATGCAAGACCATGTCAGGCCCATTTTCTTGTTGATAAGGTGATAAGAGATGACGTTACAAAAGAGATGCGCAACGAAGGTTCGGCGTCGTGAAGAACAAGAAACTCCACAGAAACTATGATGTAACGGGTTACGTCCGGAGAGTACAGCTCGGAGAGACTTATGTTGGAGAATATAGTTAAAGCGCAACAGAGATAACTTTAACCGATTAAATGTATAAATTGGAAATAAATAGTTCAATGAACTTATTAAGTCGAATTTATTTTTAGGGATTAATTGTTATATTTCAACTTGTCGCAGAAGGAGAAAGCTTGAGTTAAAGATCGAAAATAATTGCAAACTGGCAAGAGCGATCGAAGAAACACCTCCGGTTACGGCAAGTGAATATATAGAACTTGAAGATTATTAATTCGCCTAGCTATATTTTTAACTACATTTTTATGTTGGAACACTATATTGAAACAGCAAATATCCTATCTGTACTATAATCATATCATTCCGAAGTGTGTCTCTTTACAAAAATTCGATATTCAATTATACGATTTAGATGGTAACTATGATAAAAATGTTCAAATAAATTTAACACGTTTATCACTCTTCAAAAGTATTTAAAAGAAGTTCTAGGTTTGATTGATCACTGATCAAAGTTAATTTTCAAAATGAAAACGTTTGTTTGTGATCTCTGTATAGAAAGTCCTTCCTTTAAATATCGGTATGGATTAAAACGTCACATTCTAAAAAAACACAACTTCAGCAAAACAAAAGCACGATCCTCATACTATAATTGCTACTTCTGTCCTGAAGTGAAAACGTACTGGCTCCGAAGTGAATTATACAACCATTTCTTAATGGATCATCCAACGATATTAATGGAAATAATTAACTTATCACGAACTTCAAAATATTTCTTTTAAATTTCAATTATTGTTTTTCATTTAATTTCGAATAAATTTGAACTAAACCTTGATAAAAATAAAGTCCAAAAGTAATAAATCCAATAGTAAATTTTTTTTTTTAATTTTTATTTTTCATGAAATAAAAATAATTATATAATAATGAAATATGGAAATATAGTCTTTTATTTATTCATTATTTATAAGCCAATCAATTAAAATTTTATCAAATTCCTCATCCATTAAACTTATGTAATTATCATTTCCGTCATTTATTTCAAAAAATATGTGGTCATCGTCCGGGAAAGAAAATTCTGTTGATGATTTTTCCTCTCCCTCGGGGGTCTCCGGAATGAAGCACGGAGAAACGGGTATGTCGTTGTCGTCGAATTCCTCGAATATATTTTTTTGAGAGTCCGGGGCATACGTTTTATCCTCGATGGTAGTTGCTAAATAATCCCATGTTGGTTCAATAAATCGTCTATGGATGACAGAGAATCATCCTCTAGTTTCTTGAAAAGCTCTTCTAATTTCTAACTCGCGTATGATCTTGATGATCTTGATGCGTATGCAACTGGGAGCTGTAATCCATTTTTATTCTGAGTTAGTACTGCTCCACAAGCGTATTTGCTAGCATCTGTAATTATGCAAAATTCTTTGCTAAAATCTAGGTATTGCAACAGAGTTGGGTTTATTAATGCTGATTTTAGATGTTCGAAAGCGTTTTGCATTCTGTTTTCCATTCGAATTTTACATTTTTCCTACATAATCTTGTTATGTGACGGGAGTATTCTGCAAAATTCTTTATGAAACGTCTGTAATAATTGCAAAATGCAATGAATCTTTTGGCGCTGTCCAACCCATCATGTGGGACTGGGTAATATTGAATGACGTCATATTTTTTGTCGTCGGGCAAGATTCCTTTATTTGTGCATTTATGTCCTAGGAAGGTGACTTCATGCATGAAAAATAAACATTTTTCGGGATGTAACTTTAGGTTGTGTTTCCTACCTTTCTCAAAAACATCAGTTAGGTTCTTGAGCATGTGGTTTTCGGAGCAACCTATGACTTTCAAGTCATCTATCTAGGCTCCAATCCAGAGAAAGCTATAGTCATCATTCTTTGAAAGGAGTTTGGCGCTATTTTTAAACCGAATGGTAATCGCGTGAAACGATATGAACCATTGTTCGTTGAAAAGGATGTTATATCTCGTTAATTTTTTTCGAGTTCAATTTGGTGAAAACCGGACATTAAGTCGAGACATGAGAAATACTTTGCTCTACCTAGTTGATCTAAAATGTCATCGATTCTAGGGAGTGGAAATTTATCAGATAAGAGTTTTTTATTAAATTTCGGAGTGACTTTTTTGGTACTAGCAAAAGTGGGCTATTATAAGGTGATACAGAGGGTTCTACTATTTTATCATTAATGAGTTTTTGGACTTGTTTTTGAATTTCTTCTTGTTGACTATGAGGGTTTCTGTAATTTTTTGTATATACGGGTTCGTCATCACTTAATCTCAGTTTTTGTTTATAGAAATTATTTGTAATGATCGCTTCGGTTTCTAGTCCGAATACATCACTTTACTGGGTGCATAATTTTGTAAGTTGATCATTGAATTGAGGTGGGAAGTTTTTTGTAAGTTTGGATAATACAGTTTTTTTACGGTTTTCGGGGTCTGTTTTTACTACATCGTAGTTTGAAAGTGGTTCATGATGAATATTTTTAATATTAACTACCTGATCTATATTTGTGGTATTTAGTAGTCTTACATATGCATTCTGGACTGTTGCTATGGTATTTGCTATATAGATACCTTTATGAATCTCTTGATTCGGAATCAATCAGGCATGCTCCGGTTCTCACTTTCGGTTTTCGTTTTCGTTTTGGGACCAAAACCGAGATTTTCGTTTTTAGGTGCTCCGGTTTTCACAAGTTTTTAGTTATCGTTTTGCTATCGAAACGTTTCATTTTTCATAACTTCTTAATCACTACAGGTGATTTGAGGTTTGGTCAGCAGAAATGCCTTTTTTATATTCAGTTGCATCTTTTGTAGCCAAAAGAATTAATGGGAAAAGCCAGAAAAACCAAGTTAAGGGAATGCCACCTTTTCAATGGATTTCACTTTCATTTCATTCCGGTGTTTTCAACAATTTTTTTTATACACTTTTAGCACAAAACTAATTAAATTAAATTAATTAATTTTTAAAAACATATTTTACCCAATTTCAACAAATTTATCGCTATCCGTTTGATTATACAAGTATTTTTAACTTGCTTTTTCATTCTATCAAAAGTATGGCAGCTTAGGCGATAAATTATGGTGTCAAACTTATCGGTCGTTCACCAAAACGAAAATTGTTGTTGCCGACGGCAAAATTTGATATCCGAATTTGAGGTGGGGTCAGAAATTACTCGTTTTAAAAATAACTACAAGCCTAATTGATCTTCTAGAGGTCTTAATAGAACGACAATAAACCAATAAGTCAACTATTTTTTTCCTTTTGCAAATAAGATCCGATTTAATATAGAAAAAGGCATTTACTTTTCATTTAGGCAAGACAAATTTTTTCGTTTTTGAATTCGAAAAAATCTTGTGAAAGTGAAAACGGGAGCACCAATTTTTGTCGTTCAAAAAAAAACCGAAAGTGAGAACCGGAGCATGCCTGAATATACTATTTTCTTGGATATATTGAGATTATTTGGTCTAATTACAAGCCAGTTTTCAGAAGGCTTGAAGTCTAGCTGACAATTGTCCCTTTTGATAAAATCTATTCCCAGTATCCCATCACAAGCAATATCGAATTGCACATTAACTATATGGAAATCATGTACTTAGAAGTCTGAATTTCAATAGAAGTTATGCCTTTTGATTTGGTAACCTCTTGGCTTATACCCTGTATGTTTATGATATGATTATCTTGAATGTTTTGAAAATTTTCAGAATTTTCCTTTCATATGGAAATTTCTGCACCTGTATCTAGTAGAAAAACTAATACTTTTCCTGTTGCTGCGTTTATGAAACTAACGAATGTTTTTGACTGAGATTTATAGTGTGAATCTTGTTGTTTTTTACTGACGTGTATCTAAAGGTGTTTGGGAGTTTTCCGAATTCGTTTGGGCTATTCTTATATTGTTATTTTGGTTATTATTATTATTATGGTTATTATTGTTGTTTTCCCCACGGCTATTTCCGCCGCGGTTGTTTCCACCACGGTTATTTCCGCCGCGGTTGTTGTTTGTGTAATAACTGTTATTCTGGTTACCGTTATTTCTGTAGTAGCTATTGTTTTGATTATAACCGTTATTTTGGTAATATCTGGTATTATTATACCTCTACCGCGATAATTGTTTCTGAAATAATTACCGCGATAATTATTTCCTCGTTGGGTGTATAATATTGAATTGGCATTACCTGTCATTTCAGTACTGCATTGTATGTACTTTGTGACGGCTTCATTCATAGTTATGAAAGTGCCTGCTTCCAATATTGTTTTGAGGCGGCCATGCTCACAGTTTGTAACCATTTTGGTTATGGCCTCCTTGGTACTGAATTTGTCATCGTGTTCGGCCGATAGGCCTTCGTCAATGTACGAAGCTTCTAGGAGCTTCCTTAAGTTGTCTATTTCCCGTTAAGTTGTTTGCCCGTTAAATTCCGGGATGGCATTCGATATTTCTCTAATGTATGCCCTTTGGGCAATGCTCTCGTCAGCCATTACGGTTGGTTTTAATTCTACAAAGCTGTCGTTAAATTCAGAGTCGGACAAGTCCTGGTCTGATAATTCAGATTGAATAAGGACTGCCGGAACCGTAAGGTTGTTAATATCGCTTTCTTCTATTTCTTGTTGGTCAATTACTTCTTTTGATTCTAGTTCGTCACCAGCTTCAATTGTTATTGAAGTATTTAGAATAGTAGGCATTGAAATATCTAGCTTGAACCTTTCTTTAACAGATGTTAGATTAGATCTTAGTCTGATCAAAAACTTTGATACTCGAGACCAGTGATCCGGATTTAACTTTTCTCTGTGTTCATATAACAATATTCGAGCTTCATTAAAGCATTTCACCAATATTTCTACGTGTTTATTGACCGTTGTTTTTTGTATCGGTCTATTCTGTGTGAGTGACATGAGATTTGTCGAATTCTGCTTTTATGCTTGATAGTTCTTTCGATAATTCATTCCATTCCATTATATTAAGGGTATGGATTATCTTTTAGAAACCATCATAACAATCGTTCTACCTAAAGGTAGATGCTCGTCTATTCTTGATTTTACTAGCACACCCGGAATTGTTGTTAATACTATTCTTTTTTGGGTTGCGGTGCAGTGAAACAATGGTGAAACGTGGCAGTTAAATGTTTCTATATAAAGTATTTCTAACTCATACACACTAACTGGGGTTGTTGATACTAACTGCTTGATCCTTTCTTGGAAATAGGGGTCCTTTTCATATGTTTTGTCTATGGCTCTTTGTGTACTCATACTGGAATTATTTTCTTTTAAACTTTCTTTATTTGATTTATTTTTTATATTTTATTTTCATTGTACATAAAGATAAGATTATTCATGAACATATGGAATCGTTTTTATTTGTGTATATATCATAGGTGCTTTTTATATTTTTATACCCTTGCAGAGGGTATTATAATTTTGTCCAAAAGTGTGCAACGCAGTGAAGGAGACATCTCCGACCCTGTAAAGTATATATATTCTTGATCAGGATCACCTCCTGAGTTGATATGAGCATGTCCGTCTGTCCGTCTGTCTGTCCGTTTCTACGCGAACTAGTCTCTCAGTTTTTAAGCTATCGTCTTGAGACTTTGCACACACCCTTCTTTCCTTTGCACGCAGTATATAAGTCGGAACGGCCGGGATCGGCCGACTATATCCTATAGCTGCCATATAACTGATTGATCGGAAATGGTATAACTTTGACGTTTTTAAAGTTAGAGAGTTCAAATTCGACATGAGAGCATTTTTTGGCAAAACATTACGACATGCCAAATTTCATAAGGATCGGCCTACTATATCCTATAGCTGCCATATAACTGAACGATCGGAAATGATTCAACTTTCGTGTTTTTGAAGATAGAAAGGTGGAATTTAGTACAGATTCTATTTTTGGTTAGTTAATCCAACCTACCAAATTTCATTAGGATCGGCCGACTATATACTATAGCTGCCATATAACTGAACGATCGGAAATGAACCAACTTTTGTGTTTTTGAAGATAGAAGTTTGGGACATTTTTAGATTTTGTATTATAATAAATTGGGTTATATTATCATATTCTTATAAGGATCGGCCAACTATATCCGATGTTTGCGATATATATCCGGTTTTAACTGCATGGGTATATAAACTTCGGCTCCGCCCGAAGTTAGCTTTCCTTTCTTGTTTTTTTTTATAAAACCTGCCTATAATTTTTTTTTATATATATATTGGTTGTTTTTCTTGTTGTTCATTGTATTTTTTACATAAAAACCTGCCTATTTTTGTATGGTTTTCAGGCCACACACTAATTGGGCAACTTTTATGTCGGTGAATTTTACAAATGATTTTTTTATACTACAAAAAAAATATGCATCGCAGTGCAATACAATTTTGCGCTCTTGGTAGCGCTGTCGGTTCACTGTTCCGGGCTTAGCTTGGAGCGCTTAACGGGGCCGGTGCTGGCTGCACAGGCTTTTCTTCTTTATTTGGTTGTTGGGGCACCGGTGCTGGCACAGGTTTGTTCGCAGAAGGGTGATTCCAGGGGTCCTCTGCAGTCATTGGGGAATTTTTTCTTTTTCCTTGGTAACTCCTGTTTTGGTGGTGGATTTTATTATCTTTTCTTTAGATATATTAGATATTGTAGGGTAGGTTGATGTGTGTGTGGCAGTGGTTTTATTTTTTCTTTGGGTTAGAAGGTTTTTAATATGTTCAACTTCGGCGTGTATTTTCACCGAGTTGTTCCATTCTAATTTACTTCCGCTATTTAGTAGCTTCAGTAATTCAGCCTTTCTGGCTTTTAAACGTTGAACCACGCCACTACGTTTTCCACACATCGCACTCTACTTACTGCGATTTTTGTTTTTTTTTCTATTTAGATCATTGGGATTCAATTTAAAAGTGGCTGCTGCTGTGTGTGTTTTTTTTCGTTGATATTGTTTTTTTTTCTTCAGTTGTTGGTCTTATGATGCCTCTGCGTTGGGACCGTTTCATTCCTTTTGGTCCTGTCATGGTCGCCATGTAATGTTTTTTGAAGGCTCCCAGGTTTCATAGGTGTTCGAATAGTTTCTGGTTGGGCTCAGTTTATTGGTGGTTAAGGTTATTTTTATTTTTATTAGGTTGATGTGATGGGCTGTGTGCGCCCGAGAATTGTGGTGGTTAAGGTTGACTTTTTTTGGTGGCGAGGGGCTGTGTGCGCCCGGGCGGTTCTAGGTCTAGGGAGAGCGCGCGCGCCCAGGAGGGAGAGGTTTTGTTTTCAAGACACCGCCAGGTGTGCATATTTATATAGGAATATATATTTATGTTATGTTCGCTTGGAGGTGGGGGATGGTGGACATGCATAAGGTCCACTCAGTTACGTATACGGAATATGCACTTGGAACACTTTGGGTACAGCAAAGGCACAGCGGGCGATTCATATTTCGGTGCACGGTTTGGCGACAGAGACCTGAGACCTGGATAACATAAACCCTGCGACAAAGTGCGTTAGCAGTGTCTACCCTTTAAGTACTTTTGCATAGTGGGTAGTCGATATATATATGATATTATTATGCATATGTGCATATTACAGTAGAAGTGGAAGATGTCAAGTT
The DNA here is from genome assembly GCA_018153455.1 of Drosophila parabipectinata. Classification (NCBI taxonomy): domain Eukaryota; kingdom Metazoa; phylum Arthropoda; class Insecta; order Diptera; family Drosophilidae; genus Drosophila; species Drosophila parabipectinata. The sequence continues at coordinate 2,649 of JAECYA010000403.1, read as the reverse complement.
ATGTCTTTTCTTTTCTCAGATTATTTCCTTCATAGACACCTGCAATTAGACCTTTAACGAAGTCTTCTTGTGGTGCTCAAAAACAATCTCCCTTTTTACTTAACTGCTCTAAGTGTAAGGTTTTGACGTGTTCAATCGCAGCACCTCGCTACATCGTTTAGTACACTCTTTGGGAATAACGTCTTAATGTATCCCTAGAACGAATTTGGAGTCATTTTTGACTCGTTTCTTTCAACGAACACATATCGTTAATAGAGCCAGAAGTGTGCTAGCTATCAAACGTTGGTCTAAAGAATTTGATGATCCTTTCACACCAAAACCGTTGTATCGTTTGTTCGTCCTATTTTGAATACTATACTAGCGTTGAGTCCGCAATACTTGTTCACCAAAGGAGGATTGAATCTTTCCAAAAGCAGTTTCTGCAATTTGCGTTAAAAGCTTACACTGGGATACTGCCACTTGCCTCCGTCGTACCATTGCCGGTTAAAACTTTTAAACCTACCTCCTTTAAAAGAGCGTACTTAAAAAGGTTTATGCTACCATGTGCTTATGAACCATAATTCTCCTTGATATTTCCACTAGCGTCCGATTTGCAGCCGGAAATACGCTGTTTGCAGTGGTGTATGGGTGCAGGGAGTATTATATCGCTCCGTATAGCTTTAATCTGCTGCCCAGTTTGCTTCTCAGCCAACAACATAAATTCTTTGAACTTCTCAAACACTATCTTTTGTTTTAAGCATATACACCGATACATAACGCGTCTTGTCGTCTATGAATGTAGCAAAATAACGCGCTGCACCTTGGAAACTGTAATTATAGGACCGCACACGTCCGTATGGATCAGCCTCAACACTTTGTTCAAACGATTTTCCGAATGGAAATTGTTTCACGGTTATCTTGCTTTTCGCACAAGTCTCGCAACAAAGTCATTCAGCACAAGTTACCTGCGTAGACCATACACTAGTTCTTCTTTTCGAATCATGGATTTTAAACTTTCGAAATTTAAATGTCCGAATCTATTGCGCTACGTTATTACTGGATTTCGTTTTTCCTTTTGCAGCAAAAGCCGTTTTGTTTTTTATTTTCGGAAAATAAATGTCATTCTGTTTGTTTGCTTTAATATCATTTCGCTGTTCTTATTATTGACACTAGCACTATTTTTCGAAAACTTATTTCGAACCCGTTATTAGTTGCTCGACACCGAAATAAATTACACTTAACAGCTTATACGAACAAGTAGATCAACCAATTCAATAATGTTTTGCCATTTTTTCAAAGTCATTCGTGCTACCGGTTACCTGCGTAGACCTTACATTAATTCTTTTCGAATCATGGATTTTAAACTTTCAAAAATTTAAATGGCCCCCTCCGAATCTATTGTGCCACCCTATTACTTGATTTGTTTTCCCTTTTGCAGCCAAAGCCTGTTTGTTCTTATTTTCGAAAATAAACAAGTGATCTTGTTTGTTCGCTTTTAATACCGTTTCGCCGTTCTTAATCTTAACACTCGCCCTATTTTTCGAAAGACTCATATTTCGAACCCGTTATTAGTTGCTCGACACTGAAATAAGATTACACTGAAGGTTTTGTACGAAACAACACATCAACCAATTCAATAATGTTTTCACAAAACAGTGTTTACTGTTCCAATGCCTTCAGCCTCAATGTAAGTTTCTCCAACCAGCACTATTTTTCCTTATGCTCACGAATCGAAACAAATAACGATTTGTTGCCACATAAATGGGGCTGTTGCCCCACTGTCAATGCACCAAATATTACTCGTTAGTTCACTTTGGCTCGTTGTGGTAAAGAAACCGAGAACGACTTTTTGTTCTCCTCATGCTTGCTCACACTATTGTTATCCTTTTCTGATCTTGCGTTTTTCTGTTTTGAGTAGCACTTGCCGAAACATGCCCGTAACGACCGCAGTTCCAAATATCCACATTTTTCATGTCTTTCTTATGTAGCTTTTTCCTTTTCGGCACGCGACGAGTAGATTTTCTGTCTGGCTTTATTGTCCATTTTGGTCTCCCAATTTTCGTCGTTCTCCTCTCTTCCAGCAACTTAATTTCTTTTAGAGAAATTAAGGAAGGCAAAGAATCACGCGTCTCCATAGGCACATGGGGAAATTTTCGTACGAATCCGATAGGTTGGACAACAAAATTATTAAAAGCATTTCTTCTGGGACTGGTTGATCGATCTCTTGTACTTTGGCGATGACGTCATTGAAATTACTCAAATGCACCGTGACACTGTCTGACTCTGACATCGTATATACAGCAAACTGTTTAAACAACTGTATTTTACGCGCTGGTCCACTAGGCATGGGAACACGAGCCAGCTTTTGCCAAGCTTCCATCGATGGTTTGCAGTGTTTAACATAGTTAATCTGGGACGGCTTATACACAACAAAATACCCGCGAGGGCTTTTTCATCCTTGTTAGCACAAATTTGCATGCTCTGCAACCGTTCCACTTCCGTTTTTAATTTCACGACCACACACAATTGACCAAAGTTCTTATGTACCAGCAGACTTTTTTATTTGCACTGCCTTAATAGAACTATAATTGTCAGTCATCAAGTTTTTCTATTGAGTATTATAGAACTCATCTTGTTCGGGGGATTAAACACCACTGAATCTCTAATTAT